>CM070733.1:37256499-38735478 GCA_036346275.1 Otatea glauca | reverse complement strand
ATCAGGGCATCGACTATGTGGATATAGGAACGATCACCGGCGTCGAAACTCCAGCGCGCATACACCATCCGGCTGCGTCACCGAGCTGTGGGAAGCCCACGCTGATCGGGTGTCAAGACGCGCCATTTTCTTGCGATCTGATGAAGGCTGCTTCTCAGCTGGTTCGAAGGCGAGCAGGCGGCGCTCCTGGTCTGGTCTGCGTGACCGGCTCACTGCATATCGTTTCGTCAGTGCTACGGCAGCTTGGGCAGTAGCTGCACCCACAGGTACATACATGGTCGAAATAAGCAGACAAGGTCAGCCAGATTAGTCTGCTTAGCTTCCATCAGATTAAACGGTGTTGTTACCCTACCCGGAGAGCAAGCAATTGATCGATGGATCCATGTTTACTGCTCTTCCTGATCAAGATGGCCGATCTCTTGGGATGGAACTCAATTGGCATGTGACAGATACGTCAGAACGTGCGTAAACTGCTAATCGCGCAGGCGTTTGCGATGCCACGGTGTGCGGTGGTACCAGTCGCAGCCCATCGTTTTGTGCTAGTGCTGTTGGAACCTTGCTGTTGCAGATTGTCGGTGCCGTCTAAATATCTACTCCATCTCTCTCTCTCTCTCTCTCCCTCTCCCTCTCTGGTTTGACAAGCAATGCAGGGACCGAGATGTATGTATGTTTTTGGTTGGGCGTTGCAGGTGCTCAATTACATGGTACACCACCACTCACCCGCACTACACGGGTGTGCCTCTTCAGCACACGCTTGTAAATAGAACGATGGAAGATAAATCAGTGACCTGGCAATGTTCCTACTAATGGGTATGCACGTAAGATAAACCGTGGAATCTATGAGATCATTTAGCATAATTTAATTTAATCGAAAAGCAACTTTTGTATGGTAAAAGTACAAACTCATCTTGAAATATGCTGGCTCCTTGCATATCAAATTTTTCTCCTCTATTTCTTTACCTTTAGAGAACTTTTATGTTTTTATTTTATTTTATTTTATGTGTGTATTTTCTTTCTGTGCTCAGTTCACCCAATCCTTTTAGATGTACAGGAGGTTCTTTATATAGCTAAGGAGAGAAGCCACAGATTTTCCTTGCACTAAATACATCGGTTTTCATGCACTAAATACGTTAATTTCCATGCAGTAAATACGACAGTTTCTACGCTTAATCAATGAAACTGACGCTTTTATTCAGCACTTAAAACTTAATGAAATTGATTGTAACACAGCACTAACTCAATAAATCTGGCACTTTGATTAAGCATTTAAACTTAATGAAACTGACTGTAACTTACCACTTTAATACATCATTTAAGTAGTCTTTCAGCTTCAGCACGTATGAAACTGAAGCACTATGCAAAGCATCTTACACAAATTAATTGTTTAGTTTTTTTTGAAGAGAGAGGAGAGGGAATTACACCCATAGGTTCTTAATACTATTAGTCTAGCAACCATCACACATAGACCTTTTATTATAAGAACCTTTCTGTAATTTACATGGGTCATATTACGTTAAAAAACAATCTCCCACTTGGCGCTTGTAAAAGCTTGATGATTCAATAAACTTTAGGTGTACACCTTTCATCAAATATATCAAGTCATTGCTAAATTGAATTGTGGCGACATATCACAAGGCATACAGTGACAAGATCCCTTCCATGTATCACAAATTCACAATCAACATAATTCAAACTAACTTTAATAGGAAAACTTTCATTTGTTATCCATCACTACCATAATCGTATACACAATAATATGGATAACCAACAAAACAATACTTTTAATGAATTCATAAATTCATAAAAGCACGAGCAATACGAAGTCATATATATATATACACTCATCATGCTAATAAGGGTTTTATTTGTAATGCCCATCCTTTCAACATGACCACTAAAAGTCTTGGGCGACAGTCCCTCAGTTAGCGGATCTGCTATCATCAGATCTGTACCGATATGCTCGATTGATACTTTTCGCTTGTGCACTTCTTCTTTCACCGTTAAGTATTTTAAATCCATATGTTTTGCTCATTTTAAGTACTTGTCATTTTTAGAGAAGAAGACTGCAGCGGAATTGTCACAATAAATTCTTGAAGGCTTTTCAATATTTATCAACAATATGAAGGCCAGACACAAAATTTCGCAACCACAGTGATTGAATAGTGGCCTCAAAGTATACCACAAGTTCAGCCTCTATAGTGAAGTAGTAATGGCAGATAGCTTTTCACTCTTCCATGAAATTGCTCCTCCAGCCAAAATGAACAAATAGCCGAATGTAGACTTCCTCAAGTCCACACATCTAGCATAATCTGAATCTGAGTAGCCAATCACCTTAAGACGGCTTGATATCTTGCATGTGGGCATGCGATCCTTGGTGCCTTGCAAATACCGAAAAACCATTTTCGCAGCTTTCTAACGATCCATTCCAGGATTACTTTGATACTGACGAAGCATTCCAACAGCAAAGTTGATATCTGATCGAGTGCATGTCGAAGTATACATTAAGCTCCCAACAACTGATGCATATGGAATAGGTTCTATCTCCTTCCGTTCCAAATCATTGTTTGGACATTGCATTTCACTAAACTTGTCCCCTTTCTGAATTAGAACAATTCCTATAGAGAAATTTTCCATTCTAAATCTCTCCAATATTTTGTTACTATAACCTTTCCGAGACAGTCCCAATAATCCTTGTTTTCTATGACGGAATATTTCTATTCCAATCACATAAGATGCCTCACCCATATCCTTTATTTCAAAATTATTGAAGAGAAATTTCTTTACATCACGCAACAAAGATTTATCATTATTAACAAGCAAAATGTCATCAACATATAGGACTAAAATAATAAACTTGCTCCCACTGACCTTCATGTAGATATACCGATTAACGGTATTCTCTACAAAACCATACTTCAAAATGGTATCATTGAACTGTATATACCATTGTCAGGAAGCTTGTTTCAGCCCACATATTGACTTCTTTAATTTACACACCAAATTTTATTTTCCTAGAGGCAAGAATCCTTAAGGTTGGTTCATATATACTTCTTCATCCAAATCACCATTTAGAAAAGCGGTCTTCACATCCATCTGGTGAAGCTCAAGATCATAATGTGCCACCAGAGCTAAAATAATTCTCAAAGAGTCCTTTGAAATTGGAGAAAAGGTCACCTTGTAGTTAATACCTTCTTTTTTAGTGTAACCTTTGGTGACAAGTCTAGCCTTGTATCTTTCAATGTTGCCTTTTGAGTCGCGTTTGTTTTTAAAGACCCATTTACACCCAACTTGTTTTGAACTTTGTGGCAACTCAACTAGTTTCCAAAGTTTATTGTCATCCATTGATTTCAACTCTTATTTCATGGTATCAAACCACTTTTCATAATTATCATGTTTCATGGCTTGCTTAAATGAGATTGGGTTATTTTCGATACTCAAGTTACATTCATGTTCAAGTAAATAAACCATATAATCTTCTGAAATAGCTGGTCTTTTATTTTGTACAGACCTTCGCACTATCCTTTCATGTAGAATTTCCTTATCAGTTGTGACTTGCATATTAGTAACTGGTTCAATGGTTGTATTTTCTGCAGTGTTGTGTAATGGTGATACAACAATGCTAGGAGTAGGGTTGGACTGAATTTCTTTGATATCCACTTTTTGTGGATCACCACTCCCACTGAATTCACCATTCTCAATGAACCAAGCATTTCTATACTCAACTATTCTTATACTATAGTTAGGACAGTAAAATCTATACCCTTTTGATTTTCCACGATAGCTGATGAAGTAACCATTGATGGTCCTAACATCGAGCTTATTTTCATGTGGATTGTATATTCTTACTTCTGTTGGACAACCCTAAACATGCAGGTGCCTTAAACTAGGTTTTCTTCTCGTCCACAGTTCATAAGGAGTCTTAGAAACTGACTTATTAGGGACCCTATTTAGTAAGTACACAACAATTATTAATGCGTGCATCTACAAAGATAAGGGCACATTACTGTAACTTAACATGCTCCTAACCATTTCCATGAGAGTACGATTCCGCCTTTCAGCCACCCCATTTTGTTGAGGTGTTTTGGGCATTGTATACTGTGCACAAATACCTCGGCTTTCAAGAAACTTTGCAAATGGACCTGAACATTGTCCACTTTTATCAATCTTTCCAAAATATTCACCACCTTTATCCGACCTCACCACCTTGACTTTTCTATCGAGCTGCCTTTCCACCTCATTAACGAACACCTCTAAGTTGCTCACAACTTGAGACTTTTCATACAGCAAGTATAGGTAACAATAAGGTGAGAAGCCATCAATAAAGGTGATAAAATATTTTTCACCGCCTTAGGAAGGAACATCAAATTGAACACAAATATCAGTGTGTATTAACTGTAACAGTTCACTACTTCTTGTGTGTTTTGATATGTGTGAGGTTTGCTTGCCCTTGATGCAATTTACACACACATTCCGGTCAATAAAATCCAACTGAGGTAAAATTTCACTTTTCACTAATCTCAAAACTCTTTCTTTGGATATGTGACCCAATTTTTTATGCCATAAGAAAGCAGAACGTTCATTATGTGCACTGCGTTTATTACTAATAATATGTTCAACATGAAACAAGGATTCAGGAAAATCAACATTATGATTGAAGCGGTATAAACCATCAATTAAAGTACCAGCACTATAATAGTATTTATTCTTATATAATGAAAACATACCGTTTCCAACCATAAACTTAAAACTTATTATATCCAACTTTCCCATAGACACTAAATTTCTAGTACATTCGGGAACATAAAGATACTCTTTTAGATCTAATTGTAGACCGGTATCAAGGATTATTCTATAAGTCCCGATCCCTTCAATTTGTGCCTTTATTCTATTCCTCATTTACAAAAACTTTCAGATCTGCTTATGGGTTGGCTTGAAAGGTATCCCTGTGAAACATGAGTAGTAGCATCAGAATCTAACCACCAGGTATGGCTAGGAACTTGAACAAGATTTGATTCAAAGCATATAGAAACATAATGTATACCTTTCTGTTCGAACTATTTCTTTCTCTTATGGCAATCCTTCTCGAAATGACCGACCTTCTTGCAGAAGTGGCATATTAGCTTCTTATAGATTTGGTCCTCACTAACTTGATGTGGAGCCTTGTCCTTCATTTTATACTTCTTTCCTGACGTTTCCTTGCTACACTTGCACCATTGTGCATTGTGAGATGGATAGAGCGATCCTTTACTTTCTTTAATCTCCCTTCTTCCTGAATCAATTGGGCTTTTCATTCTTGAAGGTTTCATTTTTCTTTTATGGTGTTATAATGACCCTAGAATGAGCCGAATTCGGGAGGTAGGGAATTCATAATGAATTGGACCAGAAATGATTCACTTACTTCCATTCCCATGTATGTTAATTTTGCGATAATATTTGCCATGCTAATCACATGATCATGCACGAAAATAGACCAATCAAATTTCTTGGTCGTTAATTTACTCATAAGACTCCCAACCACAGACTTATCGGTAATGTTTAATTGAGAATATTTTTTTAGCTTCATCATGAATTCCTTTGCATTGTCAGTTTTAGGCAATGACGGCTTGACATTTTCAGTAATCATCAAGCGCATCAAGTTCAAGCTTAGTCTGTTAGACCATTTCCAAGCTTCATAAAGGGAACGATCCTCATCAGTACTTTCATCCGTAATAGCTGTAGGCTTTTCATCAAGAACTAATGCTAGATCTAAGTCCATGACACCCAGCTGAAACTAGATCTATTCGGACTAGACAACATAGTTCAGCCTATTAAACTTGACAAGCCTAAAATCCTGACTCATTAAGTTAATGGATGCTGCAAATTTTAAATATGTTCACAGATTAATACTTTGAGTAAACAAAATAGATTCATGTAAGAACAAACTTTGAGTGTGCATCTAAAAACATCTTTGGATGTATTTTAGATACACGGCTGAAATCAATAATGATGCTAAAGCAAACACATTTAATAGAAAATCAACTATACTAAAGCCAATGCGCACGCTATCTTTGGATAAACTAACAAATTGACCAAGCATGTTGATTAACCTCTTTCATATCCCCAATTGTAAGCAATGGTCCACCTTTAGGCGACCTCCTAGCGTTGCAATTCGCGAACTCAATTGTCTATTATATTTTCTAATTAATAGCATCAAATAAAATATGAATAATTGAAATCCTCAACTAAATATCTATGATCCTTTTAAGTAAGGTCACTTTGTTGGCTAACATGCTTTTGATAATATAAATATTTAATTAGCATGTTACTTTTTAATTATACTCATAAGAATAAACCGTTACCTTATGAACAAAAGAAATTCCGTCTTTTAAAATTACAGACAGATGCAAACACATTTGTTACATAGCATCCAAATAAAAATATTGGAAAAGTAAATAACATTTTACTGCTCTAAATAACATTAATTTGATACAATACGCACAAGAAAAAACCATGAACAAATGCAATTTTATTCATGCGTCGATCAAAGTAGGGCAATATATTTACCATGATACAATATGCAATAATATATATAAAAGAAAGCTTAATGAACCACAAAAGAATAACTATAATGGTGAATCAAAAATGCTTAAACCAAAGCTCCGATACCAAATGTAAGATAAATCGCGGAAGCTATAAGATCATTTAGCATAATTTGATTCAACCGAAAAGCAACTTTTATATGTGCAGAAGCACAAACCCACCTTGAGACATACTGGCTCCTTGCATATCAAATTTTCTCTCCTCTCTTCCTTCTTTACCTTTAGAGTTCCCTCAATGATTAGAGAACTTTTTTGTTCCTTTTCTTTTATGTGTGTACTTTTTTCTGTGCTCAGTTCACCCAATCCTTTATATGTAAATGAGGTTCTTTATATAGCCAAGGAGAGAAGCAGAGAAATTCCTTGCACTAAATACATCAGTTTTAATGCACTAAATACATCAGTTTCCATGCAGTAAATACGTCAGTTTCCATACACTTAATCAATGAAACTGACACTTTAATTCAGCACTTAAAACTTAATGAAACTGGTACTTTAATTCATCACTTAAAACTTAATGAAACTGATTGTAACTCAGCACTTTAATACATCATTTAAGTAGGCTTTCAGTTTCAGCACATATGAAAATGAAGCACTATGCAAAGCACCGCACACAAATTAATTGTTTACAATTTTTTTGAAGAGAGAGAAGAGGGAATTACACCCATATGTTCTTAATACTATTAGTCTACCAACCATCACACTTAGATCTTTTATTATAAAAAAATTTCTATAATTTATATAAACTATATTACGTTAAAATAAGTTAACAGCGTAAACGTGGATACCAGCAATTGAAAGTTAAATGCATGAGTTTAATTGTAAACTGTTAAAATGCATGAGTTTAACTGCAAATTCTTACGTGCAAAGTCTGATGTTCTAAGTCTCTATCAATAAAGACCAATGAACTTTTCTTTAATATATATATAGAGAGAGAGAGGACAGAGGAGAACCCAGAAAATATCGACATCACACTTACCCAACGAAGCAAAAGACCCAAAAGAATCAGAACTGGACAGAGAAAAAATGACCACACAAGAGCTCCAAAAATAACAGGAACAGTGGTGCACTGCAAAGTTGATGCAAATCCAGGTGTCGGTGTGAGTCAGCAGCGACGGACAGCAACTCCCCGAAGCCGAAGCGGCATCGCACTCGCAGACCGCAGTAGCGCAGACAGTTTCATGGATAAAAACTGTGTACTGCATGGTGGCGGTTTTGCTTTCCGCTCCCCCGGACCCGGAATGGCGGGCGCGACGCGGTAACAAGGAAACAAACACCTCTCTCTCTCTCTCTCTCTCTCTCTTTCTCTCTCTCCCTCTCTAGAAGGGAAAAAAATAAATCAAGAGCTAGCGTGCTACTGTGCTAGTACAAGTAGACGGCGACGTTTGCAGTTTGCATCGAATACAGCGGTGCGGTGGTATTCCCGTCCGTGGATTTTTGCTGCTGCTGCTGCATGCGTCCCCCCTTGACTTGGCACCGTCGCAGTATCGCTCGGCAAGCCCCCGGTTTTGCTGCTGCTCCTATAAAGTCACGTCTCCTCATCGCCTTCCTGCGTTTGCGTGCTCTGTATCTGTTCCCGCTTCCTCTTGGCTTGGTGCCGGCGGTTACATCCGCGCCAAGATCGGGTTTTTGCGAGGTTCTTGGCGCGTTGCGTTGGTTTCTTGATCGATGAAGGTGGAGCGGGGAGCGGGGGGAGTGGAGGTGGAGGTGGCGGAGGTTGTGCCGCCGGCGAAGAGGAGGAGGGTGGAGGCGGCGGGAGGGGCGAGGAGGGGCGGTGGTGGCGTGGGGCGGCGCGCGAGGAGGCGCGTGCAGGCGGAGGCGACGGCCGTGCAGCGGCTCTTCCAGGCGTGCCGCGCCGTCTTCAGGGGGCCCGGCACCGTGCCAGCGCCCGCCGAGGTCGACCTGCTCCGCGCCATGCTCGGTGAGCCTCCTCTTCTCTAGTGTCTCCAATACTACTT
The DNA here is from genome assembly GCA_036346275.1 of Otatea glauca. Classification (NCBI taxonomy): domain Eukaryota; kingdom Viridiplantae; phylum Streptophyta; class Magnoliopsida; order Poales; family Poaceae; genus Otatea; species Otatea glauca. Next base: position 38,726,945 of record CM070733.1, on the reverse strand, counting down.
GATGCTTGCTTGCTTTGCTCATCTGAGCTGGTATGTAGCTAGTCCTTGTTTACCATGCAAAATGGACGTCGCAAATTTGGTGGATTTCGTCCACGCAATGATCATCCATCGCCAAAAATTTGCTGTGCAAATCTGTAGGATGGAAAATTTTGGATCTCTGCATTATTTGAGGGGTCTGTTGAATTTTACCGGATGATGTGTAGCTATTGCTATCTGCTGAGTATGTTCTGCACAACGTGTTTTGATCAAATGTAGCAGATTACTATATTAGGAAATGGGAATGGTGACTACATGCCAAAGATGCAGGCTCTAAATTTTGCTTGATACACCATCTGTTAATTAGCATCTGCTAGTATAGGCTGGTAGTCTTGTCCTAGGAAAACTTATGGCCGATGCCCCCATATATAGCATACCCATAGTTGCATAATCGGCGCAGTCTTTATGTGTTTTATGTACTGAATTAACTGACTTTGAATTGCTGATTGTAATATTTGCAGACAAAATGAGACCAGAAGATGTTGGCCTAAGCTCAGATCTCAAATTCTTCAGGACTAGAGATGCTGCCGGAGGGACCCCAACAATTACACATACGACGATATACAAATGTGAGAATTTTTCGGTAAGTTGCAGTGTACAAGCGAATTGAATTCTGATCAATTCGTCACTCGAGCACCAAGTCCTAGGCGAATTACAAACTTACGGTTTGCTGATATCAAAACGAATTTTTTTTCTTTACTGATGTTATTTCCTTGGCAGATGGTTATCTTCTTTTTGCCACCAAATGCGGTCATTCCTCTCCACAATCACCCTGGAATGACTGTGTTCAATAAACTACTACTCGGATCGATGCACGCAAAGTCATATGACTGGGTTGATCCTGATCCTGCAGTGAGCGGTTGTTCGTCACCTGATGATCAACGTAAGCTTTTGAGCTATTCTACAATCTTTCTCATCAGGTTACCTGCTTGTACTGTCCTCCATCATCCATGGCGCATATGTGCTAACATTGAGATCTTATTGCTTCCAGTGAGATTGGCAAAACTGGTGGTGGATGATGTTTTTACAGCGCCATGTGATACATCGGTCCTCTATCCAACGACGGGAGGCAACATGCACCGGTTCAGGGCCGTTGCGCCTTGTGCAATTCTCGACGTCCTTGGCCCCCCTTACTCCATAGAAGAGGACCGGGACTGCACGTACTACACTGATATTCCCTACTCACACCATTCGAGTAAGCAGTCAATTTTGATCTCAGAAATCTGAATTAGATACTTCCTGCATTTAGCAATAAAAATGCATGGGCCCATATGGCTCTGCTTATTGGGTTTTGATTTGAGCGATAGAATGGATATACATACGTGTTTCGGCCTTAGCTAGATCTTATAAAACTTAAAAGGCCAAATAGGTGATTCAGGCATTTTTGTTCAAGAACACGCAAAAGCATTTGTCTCTTTTTCTAGTAAGAAGGATGGACGGTTTAGGCATCACTTGCAAGTTGCAGCATGTATTCAAGTGTTTGTTTAATCAAAACAGTTGTTTGGCACAGAAGCAGCCCACTGAATAGGGAAGGAGGTTTGTTAGTTAAATAACAACCTGCAGATAGCTTTGCTTATGATATACTCCATTTGCAACCTGTGTGCGTGATTAACAGTGTAAGCACACTGTTTTGCGCTCATGTGGGTCGTAGCATCTAAACTCAGATTGTCGAAACCACTCGTGGGTAAAAGTAAAAAAAAAACATTGCTGTTGCTGGTGGGATGTCACTACTATCGTTTCCATTCACTTACCTGCAAACGGGACTTACAGCAGGTTTGACATCCTGCTTGCAGTGACACACGGCGTCAATGACCTCGCCGGCGTCGAGCGAGAAGGCCGTCGTCTCGCGTGGCTGAAAGAGGTCGACATGCCGAGGGAGTTGAAGATGTGCAGCGTCCATTACGGCGGCCCGCCGATCTCGGACAGGTGACCGCCCGTGAAGGCCGATCTGCACGCCTTCGCCGTGCACGCCATATCTCTCCGACGAGTGATCAACTGAACCAGCTGGTGTTGTGAGAATCGTCTAACCTTTTGTGAATTGTGAATAGCAGCAAGCTGGCTTAGGCCCAGCTTTCAGTTTGTGCATGCTGTCTCACCACGCAGAAGAGAAAATGCTTGCTTTTGCAGCTGTACGGCCTGATCTTAGTTAATACTGCATAGACCATCCGTAGATTTCATCAGTTCCTTCGCCTCTACATTGTCCACGTTAATTTGTTTGTTGGCAATACCGTCATGTGTCATGCATGCGTGCTCTGTGAATACCTGTGGTATCTGAACTGCATGGGCAGAGCTACAGCTTTTCAGTTTAGCACATATGGTTCTTTTAATATATAAACATATAATCCTTCTATTACAATATTACAAGTTAGAACATAATGTTACGAGTTTGTAACAACCTTAGCGATCCCGACGAACTTTTCTTCTAGATTCGTTCCTGTGTCCAGTCACCGGCTGCTCCACCGAAGGCGTGGGTGTTACTTGCCGTCACTTCTTCCGGTAGATTTCGTGGTGCTACTGTGCGGAGGAGCGAGGGATTGCACAAAGCTCGCCTCTTGATTGATTTTGGTGTGCACAAAATGATTGCACAAAGCTCGCCTCTTGATTGATTTCGGTTCTATTTCTGGTGATGCAAATGTACGTCTTTTGCGACGGTGTGCTGTAGAGTGTATCTGCCATGAAATGCAAGCATGGATCGCAGAGACAATTGTTCATGGCAGTGGTGAGGATTGGGTGCTCGGCATCATGGCTAGCTAACTCAGATCGTCTCGTGATGTAAGTTTGCAAAAATATGGGGGTACGTACTGCCGTACAGAGAGTTGCATGTAGAGCCTCGATCCTAACCAGTTGAAGTAGAAACAGCAGCAAGATAAACTCATCTATTTGCCCAATACATAATTGACTGGGGTACGCGTCCTAATAATCCGGATCTCTTTCATCGTAATCACAAGCAAAGAACTCATAATCACCTTCTACTTCTGCGTACTCCTCTGTGGAAAGTTAGAATGTTGCAAGGGTGAGTACAAAATGTACTCCGCAAGTTTTGAAAATATAATGCATGATAACTATATACAAGACTAAACAATTGAAGGATTAATATGGCTCATTTAGTATAAAACAATGTTTAAATTTAAATACCATTAGTAATTTCACAAAGCATCATTTGACCAAATGTAGTTGGAATAATTGAAGTTAATAAGACCACTAAAACATGTTTCATCTACCTGACTAGCTCCATCTGCCAAATCATAACCCGAGAGTTCCATCTACTCACAGATTCCCAAACCACCATTTTATTTAAAACAAAACCATAAAATCTACAATGTGAAGAACGGCGGTGGAAAAGCTCATGGGTGTGGCGTCGAAGAACTTGGTGCTAGGGTTTGGTCTCGGCAGTGCTTCGAGCGACAAAGCACGATGGGATCAAACGGAACAATGTGGCGGCTTATATAGGCACGGACGCCCTTACGCATAACACAAGCTAAGCCGCTTCCAGTGAAAGCAGTAGTGAGAATCTGGATCGGATACGACTCGAACGTCGAGGATTTTGTGTCGTGGTTGCGCGATTCGAGCGGTGTAGGGAGTCCGTGTGGGAGACGGCTCGGGGACGACGACCGTCCAGCTAACAGGTGGGCCCTGCTCGTCAGCGAGTGTGGCGCGGCCCGGGACGCGAGAGGCAAGGCCGGGGAGCGAAGGAATCGGTCCGGGGTGTAGCGCGGAGGAGAGGCCGGTCCGGGGGAAAGCGGGCCAGCGCTGTTAGAAATATTAGGAATTTTCTCAATATTTTAATCCACAGAATTATGTAAATCATGATTAAACAAAGATGCATTTTTTGTTCAAAGCCAAAGGTACTAGATAACAAATTATCTATCTCATACGCAAAGACTAATGAACAAGAAATCAGCATGAATAAAACACGGTATAAGTTAATATACCCTTGAGCCGGTGCCACCGTTGGCAGCGCAGTGTAACTATTCTCGTTCGCCATGACGGTCGAAGTAGACGATCACGGGTTGTCGCGATGAAGCGTTAGTGCGATGAAGAGGTTGATGCAAGGCGAGGCGCGTTGCGGTGCAAGGCGAATCGCTTCGGGAACACCTTTCGGCGATCGCGTGGTCGCTCCCCAAAACCTTATCGGCCTTCTATCTCGAGCAAGATCTCAAGAAGGGCGAGGTTCCGAGGCCTGCCCCTCTGCTACTTGTGCGCGCAAAAGCAGGCGGGAATGCAAAAGGACAAGCAGCAGAACAATGGAGTATGCGGAAGAATCAAGCGGTGATGAAAAGCACGGCCGTGGCTCTCCTTATATAGCCTCGCGACATGCAGCGGGGGAGCGGGAGTTACCGACCATCAACTCATGTAGCCGTTACGAGAATCAAGCGGTCATTATGCGACCATCAACCACGTCCGTTACATGTAATCGGCGGCGGCGCATCTGGTCACATTGATCATCTGCGGTTATCGGGTCATATTGACTATCGAACGGCAAAACAAACCGCCCCGCCACATCACGTCACGCCCGGACGGATGGATCGATCGGCATGCTGCCGGCATGCTGCGCAAGACGCGACGTCACGTCTCGTCTCGTCTCGTCTCGTCTCGACTCGACTCGACTCGACTCGTCTCGCCTTCGCTTTCGACTCGCACGCACGCCACGCCACGCCACGCCACGCCACGCCACGGCTCGGCTCGGCTCGGCTCGGTAGCAGCAGCGTGTGGCATGACCTTTACCCTTTTCCACCTTGCTAATTAAGAGACACACAACTCAACTATATAAGTTGGTCAAACCTTCTCTCAATTATCCATATGGTACTAAACCAATTTCATGACTCCTAGTATTCTAATGGGCCTTTTGAATTTCTATTAAATTAATTATGGGCCAACCCCATAATAATCTAACAATCCCCACCAAATTTCAAAGGCACATTTGAAATACTCTCGATTCAATGTAGTTTGATATACCGTTTTTCGATGGAGACTATTAAGTTGAACTTCCACCTAGAACAAAGGTTACACTCATCCACAATGAACAATGGACTATGCCTTGAATTGACAGTTTTGTGCGAACAAGTTTCACCAAAGTCCTTATCGATACTAGGTCGCTAAATGCATCCCCTCGGTTTGGAGTTTATAAGTCATACTCCTTAGCCTTTCATGAGCCTCTAGAGATCACCCCCCAATCTCATAGACTGTGACTAGTAGTCGAACTCATATAGGTGTATTCCTCATAAGATGTTCTGTAGGACAACATCTCTGCTTATTAAAGCCACTCAGAATACATTAAGGTATAACCAACCTGCCATACAGAATAGGAGAGTTATTGCATCTCAAACGGAGTGGGCCAAGTACAGAAGTACTCTCCTCTTAGCCAGTCACTAGCTTGTCTCAACATCCTAATTCACGGGATCTCCAATCAAATAGGATGAGGTACCACTAAGACATGACTTTATGTGGGTCTCAAGCCCATCTCCCTCGATGCTTCATCTATCACATTCCGTGATAGTCCCTTTGTAAAAGGATCTGCCAAGTTTTTAGCCGTCTGGACATAGTCCAACGCTATAACTCCGGAGTTTCTCATTTTCCTGACAGACTTCAACCGCCTCTTAACGTGCCTTGATGACTTCATGTTATCCTTAGAACTGTTTACCTTGACAATCACCGTCTGATTGTCACAGTTCAAAAGAATAGCAGGCACCGGCTTCTCAACCACCGGTAAGTCCTTCACAAGTTCACGCAGCCAGTCGGCTTCCACAGAGGCGGTATCTAATCTTTGTGAGTTACGCTTCCATTGTAGACCTCGTTAAGATGGTGCGCTTGCAAGACTTCAGAAGACTCCACCACCCAATGTGAACACATATCCACTTGTGGCTTTTATTTCATCAAGATCGGATATCCGGTTTGAATCACTATAACCCTCAAGTACCTAGGGTACCCGGTGTAGTGAATTCCATAACTTGATGTCCCTTTTAGATAGCGCATTACTCTCTCAAGAGCATGCCAATGATTATCTCCCGGGTTTGAAACAAACCGGCTTAGTTTGCTCACAGCAAACGAGATATCAGGCCTTATTGCACTAGCTAAATACATCAAAGAACCAATGATGTGGGAATATCTCAATTGATCCTTTGCTATTCGTTGGTTCTTTCGTAATAGCATACTTGGATCATACGGCGTTGGAGCAGGTTTGCGATCGCTATAGCCATAGCGACTCAACACCTTTTCCACATAATGGGACTGCTCAAGAGTAATCCCACCGTCACCTTCTCTTAACAATTTAATGTTTAAGATGACATCCGCTACTCCCAAATCTTTCATTTCAAAGTTTTGGACAAGAAGTCCTTAACTTCCTTAATCACATTAAGGTTCGTCCCAAAGATCAAGTATGTCATCAACATACGGACACATAATCACTCCTTCACCCTCACCATAGCGGTAATACACACATTTGTCGACTTCATTCACAACAAAGCCGGCGAGATGTTAAAGTTTCATCGAACTTCTCGTACCCCGCTTAGGTGCTTGCTTAAGGCCATACAAAGACTTCAACAACCTACACACTTTTCCTTCATGACCCTTTACTACAAATTCATCAGTGATCCATATAGATTTCCTCTTCCAACTCTCCATTAAGGAAAGCCGTCTTTACATCCATCGATGGATGATCGGACCGTAGGAGGCGACTAAAGACAGTAGTACTCTAATAGTGGTCAATCCGCAACGGTGAGTAAGTATCAAAGAAGTCCTCGCCTTCTTTCAGGTATAACCCTTGGCCACAAGCCTTGCCTTGTACTTTTCAATCGTACCATCGGGCCTCGGCTTTTCTTGAACACCCACTTACATCCTACTGTGTTTACACCCATATGGACGTTCAACAACTTCCCAAGTTCCATTGCTCAAGATGGAATTCATCTCACTCTGGACCGCTTCCTTCCAATAGTCGCATTCTGCGATGAATAAGCCTCCTCAATGGTTCTTGGAGTATCATCCACTAGATATACAATGAAGTCATCACCAAAAGACTTTGTAGTCCTTAGTCTCTTACTCTTACGAGTTACTTCATTGCCCTCATCTATTGGATTTTCCTCAAAAATGGGCTCAATTTGTATAGGAGTGGAAGGTTTAGGAGAGAAGATAGATTCTTGGCGGATGAGCTAAATGTCTCTTTCATAGGAAATAAGTCCTCAAAGGATGTGGCATCATTGGACTCAAAAATTGTACCTTCATTCATATCGGTACTCAGATTTCACTATTAAGAATCTATATCCAACATTTGTGAAAAGCATAACCAATGAAGACACAATCAACGGTTTTGATCCAAGTTTACGCTTATTTGGGATAGGCATATTCACTTTAGCCAAACAACCCCAAATGCGTAAATAAGAGAAATTTAATCTTTTCCTCTCCCATTCCTCGAATGGTGTGATTTCTTTATTCTTTGTAGGAACCTGTTTAGGACATGACAAGCGATCAATATAGCCTCACCCCACCATTCCTTGGAAAGTCCCATTGTTTCTAACATGGCGTTAACCATCTCGATTAGAGTACGGTTCTTTCTTTCGGCAACCCCATTTGATTGGGGCGAATAGGAGGCGTCCTCTCATGGATTATTCCATGTTCCTCACAGAATAAATTAAACTCATTAGAAAAGTATTCTCCACCACAATCGACCTAACCCGTTTGATTTTTCTCTCAAGTTGGTTCTCACTTGACTTTATAGATCTTAAAATAGTGAAAAGCCTCATCTTTTGACTTTAATAAATACACATAGCAATATCTAGTAGAATCATCAATCAAAGTCATGAAATACCTCTTACTACCCTTTGTCAACTCCTGTTCATCTCGCATAAATCGGTATGAACTAGTTCTAATGAGCCAAATTTCTCGCCTCATTTGCCTTGTGAGGCTTGCGAGGTTGCTTAGATTGCACACACACTTGACACTTAGAACCTTTGACTTGGGTAAATTTTGGGATTAAATTCATCTTGGCTAACCGCATCATGCAACCAAGATTAATATGACAAAGTCGTGAATGCCAAACATCGTCTCATGATTACAAACATGATTCACAATTTTATTCATGTCCGTCAAAGACAAGCGGAACAAGCCTCCGCTCTCATAGCCTTTTCAATAAAAGTTCCAATTTTAGAAACAATACATTTATTGGATTCAAAACTAGCTTAAAACCATCTCTACACAATAGAGACCCGACAAGGTTTTTATTTATCACGGGCACGTGATGCGTTCCTCTCGCCGCACGACTTTTCCCGAAGTAAACTTCAAGTCAATCGTGCCGACTCACGTACAAATGCTGCGACCCATTCTCCATCAACACGGAGGTAGCCCTGCGACACGGTAAGAAGAGAATAAGGATCTGTCAAGACAAACATGTATATTGGCCCCGTGTCAATCCACCAATCGGTGAACGACATCGATAGAACGATAGGTATTGAAACATACCCGGATGTTCCTCCTCAAGTATTACCAATAACAACGTTAGCGGACTTTTACGCTTATTGTCTTTGCGATCGGGGCAATCCTTTGCCCAATGATCGATACCATTCTGAACAAAGCAGTTTCCCTTTCCTTTATTCTTCTTCTTCTTAAAGCTAGTAGTTTGAGCGGCCTTGTTCTTGTTCTCAGGCTTTTCAGACTTATTTTTATTCTTCTTGTTGAATTGAAAGATTTTCTTTTGTACCACATTGGCACTAGAACTTTCTTTCCCACGTATATCTTTTGCCTCGCTTTCTCCTCAACATTTAGAGACCCAATGAGACCAAAGAACGCTGAACTCTTGTCTCTTGTGTTTTAGAGTAGTGGCAAAATCCCTCCAAGAAGGTGGCAGCTTCGCAATGATGCATCCCGCCACAAACTTGTCGGGTAATGCACATGTAAAATTCTCAAATTCTTTCGCAAAAGCTTGAACCTCATGAGCTGTTCTACTACAGAGTGGTCATCAACCATCTTGTAGTCATGAAACTGCTCCATGACATAGAGTTCACCGCCTGCGTCGAGACTCAATTTTGCCTCAAGTGCATCCCACATTTCTTTACCACTTGGCAAAATCATGTACACATCAACAAGATTTTCTCCAAGAACACTAATCACGGCGCCTCTAAACAAGTTATCCGCAGTCGTAAAAGCACTCTCCTGCTCAGGAGAGAGCCCACCCTCAGGCTGTGGTTTGCCTTGCGCAACGTGATACACGTTCATGGCAGTCAACCACAAAATCATCTTGGCGCGCCAACGCTTGTAATTTGCGCCGTCAAATATAGTTGGCTTAAGTGCGATAGCAAAACCAGTAGTTGTAAAATTCCTAGTATAAGGTTTTTGGATTGTTGGAAATATTAGGAATTTTCTCAATATTTTAATCCACAGAATTATGTAAATCATGATTAAACAAAGATGCATTTTTGAAAGGACAGGGGATGTCGCCTAGAGAGGGGGTGAATAGGCGAATTAAAAACTTTATAGCTTAAATGCAGAGGAATAAAAATTTGCAGCTAAATAAAATCTCCCGAATTTCCTGAACAATCCGGAGTGTCCGGATATTCAATCCGGATACTCCGGATAGTCCGATCCCGAGGGTCCTAACCCGGAGTGTCCGGGTTATTCAATCCGGATACTCCGGATTATCCGGATCGTCGGGGTATTCAATCCGGATACTCGGATAGTCCAATCCGAGGTCCTAACCCGAGTGTCCGGTATTCAATCCGGATACTCGGATTATCCGGATTGTCGGGTTCGTGAGATTCGGATACTCGGATTGAGGACTTGAATGGAGATTTTAAATCTTTGCAATTTTTCAACAATCTACTTGAACACAAAAGATCTTAATGATGTCGGTACACGAGGGCATAGAAGATCCGGAGCCAAACACAACAAAAGAGTAGATCGGGCAATTTCAAGATTCAAAATCAAAAGCTAAAGCAAGAGAAAGAAGCAAACTTGAGACGATGATTTTTCACCCAGTTCGGATCCTTGAGGATCCTACGTCTCCGTTGAGGCGGCTCGGTCACACTTGAGCCGGGTCTCTTTCAACCCTCTTCCTCCCGGTGTTGCACAAATGCACTCACGGTCTTCACTCCTTTGATTCCTTCCTTACGGAGGCGGAACCGGCCTTCACAAACTTCCCACGGCCAACCACACAAAGCTCCGGTGGCTCGTGGCGACCTCCTAGCCGTCTAGGAGTCCTCAACCTCCAAGAGTAACAAATGCTCACGAAGAACAAACTTGGAGATGAAATCAAGTGCTCAACCAACTCAAATCTCACTCAACAAACTCTTCCCAACCCTTCTCACAAGGGATCACTTAGATCTAAGGGTAAAGCTCCTCAAAGCCCCTCACTTTGACCCCTCAAAATCCACTCCAAAACCCTAAAAAAAGCTCTCTCAAAAAGAGGAGGAAGGGCTATATATAGAACTCCCCAAAACTAGCCGTTGAAATTTGGCTGCGCACAATCCGAGTCTCGGATTTCAATCCGGATACTCCGGATTGACTGAGAAAGGCTAACAGAGAGACTCAATCCGGAGAGTCCGGATGAATATCCGGATACTCCGGATGATCCGGATCAGCACTGAGCAGCTCGACGAAAACGAGCATAACTTTTGACTCCGGACTCCGATTTCAGAGATTTTGGACTCTCCCGAAAGCTAAGAACGAGGGCTACACAACCAACAAGATCTCACTATCCAAGACTCAAAGGATAACCACAGATTTCACAAAGAAATCAAGAGAGACCTACAACCCTCACTTTCCTAAGCACTACCAACACCACTCTCTTTCTAAGATTCACAAGGATGGATCACTTGAGCACTTGACACATCTAAAAGTCATTCGACATCGCATTCCTCTTAATAGTACGGCAATCCTTAGACTCAAATTAAATCAAAGATAATATAAGTCTAGAACTAGTCACTTGCCGTCTTCTTTCTTGATGTCGATGCATGAAGACCTTCACCATATAATTGATGACATCTTCGCCTTGTCCAACTCGACTCGATTCACCTCATGAGACTCTCGTCCTATCAACCTTGACTTGATCATCCTCTCTGACGATCTCCACGCCAAGTTGCTCTTGACTTAGTCCTCAGCTCTTGGTGACACCGCCGTCTTGTTGACCTCGGCTTAATGATCATCCTCCAAGATACCTTGGTCATCATACACATACGGGACCTAATTCTTTCCAAACTACTCATGAAAGACATTAGTCCCAAAAGCTCAATAGATATGAATAGAGTTGATATTTGTGAACAGTTGATTACCACAAGTGTTTCATATAAAGAAGCACAACACAAAATAGAAACACTTGACATAAGAAATGTTCTCTACTAAGTACATCATGATGAATATGTAATTGATCTATATGCACTAGAGAGATAATTGCCAATGTGATGAATCAATTAAATCATGGCAAGGATCACAGACTTTACTTAAATAAAGCACATGATAGAATATACACGAATTGTACATGTGCAAATAATATTTGGAGTAAGAGTAAATATGTGATCCAACACTAGATAAACTTCACTAAGAGAATTGCATGAGAAGATATACAAATAAAACATGCATGCACCAAGTCAATCTATAGCAATATGAAGTTTAACTCTAGTTAATACATGCATACTAAAAACAAAGCATATAATGAACTCGAATGAATATATATGCACTAATAAATATGACAGGAACCAATGTGCATATATATAATCAACATGCTACTTGGAGTTCACTATGCATTTGCATGAAAGGAATGCAATAACAAATATAGAATAGATACCAAAATTGCATACCTTATTTTTGATTTTCCTCTAAATAGATGAGACTGATACTCAACTAGGCAATAACAAGTTAGTCTCATAGCAATATAATCATATTAGAGGTTTGTCATTTGCTAAGCACTAAGTTAAGCATTTACTTAATTTACATAGATTGTCATTATGAGTGTTTGTCATTAATCACCAAAATAACATTCATTAATCACCAAAATAACATAAGTGCCTAGATGCACTTTCAATTTTTTGTTCAAAGCCAAAGGTACTAGATAACAAATTATCTATCTCATACGCAAAGACTAATGAACAAGAAATCAAAGCATGAATAAAACACGGTATAAGTTAATATACCCTTGAGCCGGTGCCACCGCTAGCACAAAGCGCAGTGTAATATTCTCGTTCGCCATGACGGTCGAAAGTAGACGATCACAAAGTTGTCGCAGATGAAGCGTTAGTGCGATGAAGAGGTTGATGCGATGCGAGAGCGTTGCGATGCGGATGCGCTTCCAGAACACCTTTCGGCGATCAGCGTGGTCGCTCCCAAAAACCTTATCGGCCTTCTATCTCGAGCAAGATCTCAAGAAGGCGAGGTTCCGAGGCTCGCTCCTCTGCTACTTGTGCGCAAAACAGAGGCGGGAATGCAAAAGGACAGCAGCGAGAACAATGGAGTATGCGGAAGAGTCAAGCGGTGATGAAAAGCACAACCGTGGCTCTCCTTATATAGCCTCGCGACATGCAACGGCGGAGCAGGAGTTACGACCATCAACTCATGTAGCCGTTACAAGAATCGACGGTCATTATGCCGACCATCAACCACGTCCGCTACGGTAATCGACGGCGGTCATCGGTCACATTGATCATCGCGTTATCGGGTCATATTGACTCATCAAACGCAAATCGATCGGATCGACTGCGCCAAAGACAAAGACATCACGCTCTGGATCGGATCGATCGCGACGGCGCAAGACATCACGCCCGGATCGGATCGGTGGCTCGCGCGACGGGCACATCACGTCCGCCCGGATCATGCGACGCACGACTCGACTCGCACTCGCGACTCGCGCTCGCGACACGCCACGCCACGCCACGCCACGCCACGCCTACGCCTCGGCTCGGCTACAAGGCTGGGTGTGTACAGCCTTTACCCTTTTCCACCTTGCTAATTAAGAGACACACAACTCAACTATTTAAGTTGGTCAAACCTTCTCTCAATTATCCATATGGTACTAAACCAATTTCATGACTCCTAGTATTCTAATGGGCCTTTTGGAATTTCTATTAAATTAATTATGGGCCAACCCCATAATAATCTAACAAGCGCAAGGGCGAAGCGGTCCGGGAAGCGGCGCAGAAGACATGGGCCGAGGAAGAAGCGGCCCACACGAGATTTAGAGATTTAAAATCATTTTTCAATTAAAGAAATTGCAAAAAATCCAAAAAGCCAAAATAAATAGCAAAGAAATGTGAAAAAAATTCCAGAAAATTCTCAAAAATAATTTTAAGCATTTGGAACCTAAATAAATTAATTTGAATCCATGTCAACTTATAAAATTTGATTTAATTTTCTTCACTTGCATTTAATGAGGAAATTTTAAATTTACAAAAAATTATAAAATGATGAAAATTTAAAATGGCTCTAAATTTTGGAATGTTACACGTCTGGTAGTAATGCCTGAAAAACAGTGGTAGAGACATATTTCCGGGATTCCTTACTGCTTCCCTTCGGGAAAATTGCTTCAGATGCATAAAGTGAAGGACATATTTGTGTGGAATGCTCTTTTTTTTGTGCTGATGTGTTATGTCTGCATTATTTATTTTTTAGATGCATAAAATGGCACATAGACATGCCGATGGCTCATTTTCGATCTAATGCCTCTTGGGAAAAAGGCTGTACACACATAAAATGGAACCTGGATGTCTCACATCCGGATGGCAATGCCTGAAAATTTTCAATATTTTTATTTTTATCTCTAATTCCTATACCTGAAAATAGACAACATCTTTTGAAGGGGTGTTTATAGGTGTAAAAAGTGTCTTTCTCATTTCCCTCTCTATATATAAATGTTTTGATATGATAGTTCTCCTCTCACGCAATTAAGGGTTTCAATAATTATTTGAATCCTAAAGAGCAAGCTTTATGATTCGGATTAACGTAATGGGAATTAAATAAGGAGTCAATTCGGATAAGGATTTGAATTGGAAACTGTTATCTCAAATCCTATTCAGTTATGAAACAGAAACGTTTCGGACTTATCTTATTCTGACTCCTTGGTTATAAACAAAGACGCACCTAGGCTTCGTGGGGATAACCAAAGTCGATAGACTAATTTCGGTGAGAACCAAAAGGTCCGTGCTGCTGGGGTTCTAGTAGACCAGCGTTCGAAGTCTTCTTCCTGTTTTGTGTGGATACTCATGGAACGAGGCTGCTATTGCCTCGATGTGCTGATGCGATCCAACACGTTCTTCTTCCGCTGCTGGAAAGTCGCACCTGCGTGTCTAGTGGTAACACTGGAACACTAATATGTAGTCTTAGATCATATGCAACGAGTTCTCTAGATTCTGGCAGATGGAAAATTTTAAATTACTTCCTTCTTGCTGCCCTTATTTGCCAAATATAAGCCAGTGCCGGAGGCCTCTCGTGCTTATGTATTGGAGCAGATCAGCCCATCAATTGCACTATCTGCTGCCATCGACAAGAAGGTCTTGGAAAATGATCCACCTGAGGAATCGATGAAGGGCTTGAAAAATAGTGCACCCATTGCCGAGCCAGCACCTCTAGCGCCAGTGAAGAAGGCAAGGCTGGTCATCAAGCTATGACGCCCGGATGATGCTAGCGCTCAAGCCCCTGCTGCTGTTGGTCAAGCTGTCTTCATTACTATGGACAAGAAAAATGATGATGCACCTAAGGAGGCGGACTTGATGAAGAGCTTGGACAATGGTGAACCCAGCACCGAGCCTGTGCTGGCGAAGAAGGAAAGTTTTGTCATCAAGCTCCCTAAGAAATCCGAGCAGCCTTACCAGTGAGCGGAGGAGGAAGTCGATGAGAGCGAGCTAATGTTGGCCTTCAAGATGACGTGGTGTACCAACCCAGTCACTCCTGGGAGCTCGGGCACTTGCAGTGGCAATGGTGCTACCTCTGTTGGCACGGGACAGCCGATGTCCATCCCGGGCGGCAGGCCCTCCTGATTTCAGCCGTCGGCCACCCTTCCTGATTTCGGTTACCAGCTCGGTCTTACACCATCGATTACTTCTGATTTTGCTACCTCGATTGCTCTTCTTCTTACCGTCTTAATCCTGTTTTGGTGTTCGGCGACCGCTTCGTTGTACTTTTTGCAGTTGGATTATTCCCCATTCTGGGTTCCCGAATCCTGATCATGGTTTGGATGCGCCGCCTCCTTGTTTCCCCCTTTCTCCGAGCACTCCGCCGAGCATCCATCCCCGAAGGTCGCGGCAACACTCCGGAAGGAGCACCAGCCCGCCGTTTCACTAAATTTGTTTCGCGAGGTTGCGGCGGTGCGGATTTGGTACCCCATGTTTCTTTTTCTTCTTCTTCTGATTTTTCGGAAGGTTTTGCAGGATGGATGGATTCGTTCGATTGGCTAGGGCTTAAGGGGATGCTTTTGGTGGGCGATTAGGGTTTTTGGCACGTCTATTTTCCAACCTTTCTGCGATGGGATTCAAGGGGTTTTGTCGGAGGAGAGGTTGGGGTTTGATTCCGTCTCTAATCGCATAATCTCCCATCATGTTTTGCACATCTTTTTTAGAGATTTGGGCAGTTTCACATTAGACGAATCGATTCAGTTGTTGGGTTTGCGAGTTCTGGGAGGTCGGCTGTTTGTTTCTATTACCCGCTTCATTTTCTGCAAGTACCAGACGCTTTGATATACGCATTGTTTAGAAATGGCGATTTTAGGGTGCGTTTGGTTGGGTGAACGAGGATGAACGGATGGGATGATCTGAGGATAGATGGGATAATCCGGATAAGATGGTACAGGGTGTTTGGTTGTTTGAATGGAATGATACATGATTTTGTTTGGTTGCTCGGATTGAATAGTGACGGGATGGTGCGAGATGATGTTTGGTTGGATGGATGAAGTACCAGACGCTTTGATATACGCATTGTTTAGAAATGGCGATTTTAGTTGGTAGACTGCTGGGTCCGTGCCTCGCAGCAATGCGCTCCGGTCTGGTCAGTTTGGTTCTGTTGTTGCTGTGCATATCCATGGAAATGCGAGTTATTTGGTTGTTGATGTTGTTCTGACCGAGATTAGTGCTGCCTTTGGCTTGGACGTGAGAGTTTGACTAGGCATATTACTTGGTCATGGTGAAATCTGTATGCTATTTAGGATCTGGTCATGTAAGCCATGCCCTTACTTTTTTGGCAATGCTTGCATGCTTCGACCTGCTAAATTGATTACCTATTGACATTTAGGTATTACTGTACTGTCCGTGCTTCTGTTGATTTTGCAACCCTCTTATGTTTAGATTCGATAGCATGCAGAATTATTTGCAGCTAAATTCGCTTTTGTACTTGTTTAGTTGTGATGAAATGAAGATATGTGGTTGTCCTTTCTAATTGGATTCTCCTACCTGCAGGACTCTCCTGTCTTTAACTTCCTCAATAGTCTATCTCCTATACCACCACATAAATCTCCGGACTCAACACACAATGTACAGCTATTCCGGCCATCAGACTTTGCTCCTGTTTCTTCAATCTTTGCTTCACCACATGTCAGCCCAGTAAAGGGATCTAAACTTCTGATCGGGTAAATTTACGTTACTTTCTAGCTTATGTGGGATCTGAACTTCTGACCAGGTAAATTTATAGGATTTAATCTTACTATATGTCTGACAATATGGTGTTCGCATTTAACAACCTTGTCATTAACATTCAACTCTGCTTAAAAAATGAATCCAGTCTTGCATCTATAGTCTATTGCATAATGGTGCCTGATTTTACTATCTATTGCTAATCTAACTGAAATATTGGTTGTTCTAAGGTATTAGTGCTGTTTATTAGTATTGAGGTTTAGTTTAGGATCGCATATCCATGTTTTTCCTGGAAACTGAGTTTTTTTTTGCTCTGAGAGCCACTGAGAAGAGCGATAATCGGAACTAGGCAAAAAATGAAATCAATCTGGTCTGCAGCTATAGCATGGATATGTGGCCTAATGCAATGGACCCTGTTTCATGAAGGTGATGTCATTGTTTGGAATTTTTATCGCTATTTTGGGTTTCTGGATGATCATAACAATGCAATGTAACTATTGCCAGCTTGCCTATGTAAGGTCAGTCAATTTCTTGTGGCTATAGGTATATATTCTCATATTGCTGGTTGACTTGAGGATGAAAATGAGATTTGCGGTTTTCCAATTTAGACACTATGCTAACATGCTATTTTGTGTTCTTTGCTATCGAAGTAGGCTCCTTATGCTATGGAACTTAGAGCTAAGAAACTATTACTTATCTACTCCTAATTTTACATGCAGGATTTCACTATTTACTAATTTGGCTATCTTATTTAAATATTGAATCCATACATGTATGCACTCAGTCCTTCTCTAGAATTATGAGCATTCTATTTCCCCATTTCTAAATAAGCACATTTTGTCGGACGGTCTAAGGTTAGCACTTGCATGGCTGTACGATTTCTCCTTTCTAATTCATTTTTCCCCATCCTTAGTCAGTCTACACTATGGTCTTTTTATAGAGATATTGTTATAGATTATTTGCATGTTTTAGATGTCTTTGTTCTATATGCTATATACCTTTTAGAATTTTGTCCATCTTGAAATTATTTTGCATGTTCCATTTATTCAAATTGTTGTCTAACCATAGCAGCAGTTTCCTGGATTCTGAAGCTAATCCTGTTATGTGCATCATCAGAACAAATCAGGCTTCCTCGGAAAATTGATATGCTCACGTAAATTCTATATCGATCAAAAGCAGGAATTCGAGGCTGCCACAGCATTGCTCTCCTTGACCACACCGCCAGCTCCAACTGTTAGTTCTATGATCCCACATAGCTATGCATTCTAGCTCATTAGATATGTTTCATTGCGTTTCCTTTCATGACTCACGTCCAGTTACATGGCATGTCCAATTTATAGATTGTGGCTGCATGGCCAAAAAAAATGCTTAAATGACCAGTTGCGGACGATACTCAACATTATTCCTGCAAAGCGTATTCAAAGATTTGCATTGCTCCGAGTATGTTGTTGTCCTACAAATTATGTCTCATAGAGCTCCATAACTGAAATATGATTTCCATTCCAGCACGGCTGATACCGCTGAACAGCTAGGAAAATCTTCGCGGCAACACTCCAGAATTTCCTATTGAAATTGAATTTTTGTTCAGTATAGCATGTGAAAAGGTATGCTGTACGCACCATACATGGGGTTTCCTAGAGCTTTGTACTGATTTCCTAGATGACATATATCATATTTTTTTGCGATACTGCATTTACAGTTTTCAATAGGAACAGGCTACCAGCTTGCAAAATCTGCTCTACCTAGCCATCTGGCAACCAAGTTATGTAGGTGTAGTTGTCATAGATTGCTACGAAACTGTATGCCCGTCAATGCTTGACTTCGCATATGAAAGTATAAGCTATGATTTTCTAGGATGATGTAACATAGTTAGTTCAAGCCGGATTCTTAGGTTCGGTGCAATTTTTTTAAGCATTTGTTTTATTACCTGAACGTTACTCCTGTGTTCAACTCATAAGTTTTCTTTTCGATAATTGTACTGGCTACATGAACTCAGGCCTAGCGATAGCACTGATATTCATAGGAAAAGGAATAAGGAATTCCCATATGGTATGTTCTCGAGCACCCAACAATGCAATGCTCGCTTTAATCACTGCTACCAAAAAAAGCTTTGGCATATGGGATATGCTAATCTTATCTAATAATGGTTAGGAGTATTTTACCCATGATGTGTTAATTCAGGTGTTTTCTATGTTTAGCAGGCTGGTGGTATGGAGTTGTTGGCCACTTAGAATAATGTGATGGAAACTGCCTTTTAGATCTGTATCACAGTGAACCCCAAACCTGTTTTTTATTGCTATCTTCGCATAGTTACACATTGCTATTTTATGTCACAAATAGATTCTACACTTCTGAGTATGACGAATATCCTTTTATGGGAACGAGGATGCTATTGCTGGATCCCTTAAAGAAAGCTTGTCAATCCTTGGTTGTACCGGGGCATGGATCACACACCAATATTGTAATCCCCCATGGCCGGTGGTTTTTCTCACTACGACGAACTCCGAAACATCCTCGACTACAGACGGGGCAATCTCCTCCGGCTCTCTTGGAGGAGCCACGCCATCGCCACCACCATGCTCATACATCCCACCGCCGGCTTAAATTCCGCCTCCGTCCGGAGGCGCCATGGCATCTTGAGTTGGGCCTCCTCATCAAGATCACCCGTACTCGAGTATAAACCGCCTCGGTGGAGAATCTCCAGGTATTGTTGCTTCTTTCCTCATCATCTCATCTCTCCTACCCTCCTCTTCT
Organism: Otatea glauca; assembly: GCA_036346275.1. Classification (NCBI taxonomy): domain Eukaryota; kingdom Viridiplantae; phylum Streptophyta; class Magnoliopsida; order Poales; family Poaceae; genus Otatea; species Otatea glauca. The sequence goes on along the minus strand of CM070733.1, from coordinate 38,707,623 downwards.
CCTTCGCTCAGTATAGCTCACGCTGAAAGTACTCACGAACGTCCGCAGGGATTTTAGTGCAATGGACGACACCCGTACCACGCCCTGCCAAGTGTTGCTTGAATCGGGTCGCACCACCTCCTTTCTTCTCTTTGAGACAGTACTTGCATCGAAATCCAGTACCCATCTTATCGTCATGCTCTCACACCACGTCGGTATCTGCCATCTAATAAAACAACACAATAAGCATTTCATCATGAACACGCAGTGCATTTCATCACAATGTGAAACAAATGGTACTGGGAATTTTCAATGAAAGAAAAATATCATTCATCCAACATAATCCAACATAATGACCAAATTGTCCTAGTTAAACAAATAATAATGCAATAACATATCATATCATCTCATGCCCTTTAATCTACATTCAACAGTTGGATGAAACGGTTGCGGCCTGTCTTATCAAGTACACAAACAGATATCTACAGCACTGGGCATTGGCCTCTCTATCAAATGAACAAACAAATAAGAACTGATTTTATCGATATGTGATTTCTGTTTTCTACACAGTTGAAAATTCCCATATTATTGTGTTCAACTCATCCACATATGAAAAACATAAGTATTGCACCTACTCAGAGTATGCACCACCATACAAAAAGGAAATATACATAGCATTTAATCAATCAATCTACATTACAAAGAGTTAGAGACTCAGAGCTACTTCAATTTAACAAAAGACAGCATTACACATTCATTTGGCCAAGCATTTAATCAATCAACCATTTGGCCAAGCATTCAATCAATCAATCATGCGACTAAGCATTTAATCAATCATGTCTTCATGTGGCTACATGCTACCGAACGGTTTTGAAAAAATCGATCGAAAAATCGAAGAAACCAAGCGAAAACTTACCAAATTTCACGAAATTCGTCGATCTGCAACTTTTTCGCGTGAGCCGCGGTAAACCGCCAAAACCGCGCGGTTTTCCTCTCTTCGCCAATGTTTCCTGCGTCGCGGTGGCGGTATGGCGGCTACGCTCGGTCGGGAGTCTCTGCGACTGAGGAAAGTGAAGGCCAATAATTGAGCTTCAGCTCGGGAGTGAGGAAGAGCAGCACAAAACTCACTTCGGGTGGGCCAAACAAATGCAGCTAAGTGCGCTCGCCGGCTGCCGATTGATATTGACTTCGGCTGTAATAAAGCCCACAGGCCGAGCTTTTTTTTTCCCTATTTTCTACGATTTGAAATGTCTCAAAAAGGTTTCTAAAATTCGTTTTTTCTACGAAATTTAGCACCAAAGGCCCTAAAAAAATTAATAACAATTTTAGAAAATTTTAGGATAAATTTTTCTAAATTTTTTTAAAAATTTAAATTTGAATTTCAAATCAGTCGGTTTACCGGGCGGTACGCGATCTCAAACCGGCTCGGTAGGCGCAAAAACCCGCGGTAAACCGGCGGTTTTGCGAACCCTGCTTTCATGTGCATTTACGTTTTCCAGACACAGGCCGTCGTTGTATTTCCATGTCTAACTTTTTCGGGTTTCTTTCTGGCTACTTGATTTCTTTTCCTTACTTTTCAACTAGAGCTGTCATTTTCAGCTGATTGGATACCTACATCGTCATGTATCCTTAGTCTTTACTTGCATAATTGCATCTCCTTTTGCTTCCAAAATGGAAATGATGGACGCCAATTTTGACAAGTACTCTCATCCAGAAACATGTTGCTTCTTCTGTAGGCTAACTTAGCATCAGAAGTAATGAGTACAATATTCAAAGAATCATGTATGCATGGACGTATGTTTAGTTTAATTGCAGAGTTATTCTGTCAGTCTCCTGTATGGTTGGAACAGAAGTATAACAGTTAAAAGCATCCAGTAGGTGGCACTGTGGCCGTCTTGTTGACTAGTGTTAGAGCCAATGATGTATAGTTAACCAAAATTAACAAAGAGATGAACCTTCCTTATCAATTTATCTAGAGGTGAGCCTTTTGGGACATGCCATGTGATTTAACTGTATGCAATCATATGAGTATATGACCTGGAAAAGGTCAAGCTGGCATCCTTGCTTTGCTTTATATCACTATTCTTCTTTAAATCACACTACTACAGAGAAGGCTATCACAAACGGTTCGAAAATGTCGTTCATGCACGGTTTTACGAACGATCGTGAAAACACATATCATAGACGTTTTTTTATCTAGAACCGTGTGTGATATATGTTGATCACAGACGGTTTGTATCTATAATCGTCTGTGATATGTGTTGATCACAGATGGTTTTTTAATAGAACCATATGTGATATGTTTTTTTATTCTAACTCTCTTGTAAGAACCTTCATGATTAGTATTTGTTGTTCGAATTTTCTTCTCCTTAGATATTTTACAACGATATTTACAAGGCATAACAAGTTATAATTTTTGCAATTGAATATCAAAATATCTTAGATACATCGACGCAACAACTTGTCTGATGAGGATAGTCTTGAAATATGAACATTTGTAGCACTTTCACTCCCTTTCTTATTCTAATGTTGATAGATTCCAAGGTAAAATCCAATTCCATCCACAGTTTGTCCTAAAAGTTGTCATGCTCTGATTTATCTTTCACTTATCATTATCCCCGAATGAGAATACCATAGGCAGCCTATTTTCACTCTAGTCTTGTGCAGGAGCAAGACCAGAGTGATATTGTTTCTGCACAAGACCAGAGTGAAAATAGGCTGCCTATAATATTCTCATTCGGGGATGAGGATGAAGTGGAAGCGATAAATCAGAGCATGGTAACTTTCAGGATGAACTATGGATGGAATTGGATTTTGCCTTGTAATCCATTAACATTAGAATAAAAGATGTGATGAAAATGCTACAAATATTAATATCTTAAGACCATCCTCATTAGTTAAGTTGTTGTTTCGATGCATCTAGGATGTTTTGATATTCAATTACAAAATCTATAACTTATTGTGTCTTGTAAATATCGTTGTAGAAATATCTAAAGAGAAGATAGTTTAAAAAAACAGATACTATTCATGAAAGTTCTACAAGAAAGGTAGAAAACTTTTGGTTCCAACAAGCAAGCTTGACACTTTTCAGTAATTAGATTAATTCAAGATGAGCAAATAGTAAGGATAATTTCAGTAATCAATATATTAACAAAATATGATACCACAAATATCAACAAACATACATTGAGAAACAACATTAATTATTTGATAGATCAAGACAAGGGCACCTTAGGGCTTTTTCATGTGCGCCATCATCGGTGCCACAGCCTTCCGCAATAGAGACTTTTTGGTTCTCTCTAAAGTTCTATAGCTCTAGCATAGTGTTTATTTATTTGACACCAATAACTGATTGACTTTTAATCATATCTCTTAATCCCTACAAAGTGATCATATTGTTATGAAAAGGATGTCTTGGTATATTATCAGTAACCTCATCGAATTAAATACTAGAAACATTTATATTACCTCTATAAGTTCAGTTTTGGCTTCTTCCAACTCTACATTCGCCCTGCGCTTTTTAATGATGAGTGCCTTACTAAGAGAATCAATATCTTGCGATTTGCCATCTATGTCTTTCAGTTTTTGTTTCATCTTATAAATCTTTTCTGTTAACTCAGACTTTTCCATCAGTTGTTCTATCTCTACCTCAAGTTTTTTAGCATATAATAGCTTTTCCATGTTTATCTTGTTTTTAGACTCTATTTTATATATGTGTGCAATTTGTAGTCACTAGGACATATAATGTATATATGATGAATCACGACAGATCTTAAACATCTAGATGTTTTAAATATAATATGCACAATTCAAATCTTGCAAAAACAACATAATCGAAAGGATAAAATAATTCATAATTATTATATTAACTTGACATTGAATTATGTCTACTTAATGATTAATCAAGAATTTGTATGATAGAGTGCTCTCAGTGTCAAGTTGCTAAAGGTTAAACCTTCACCTCCTCGTCACAAGATGTAGGACTACTAGAGACAATCTCGTACATCCACTACACTAGGGTTATGTAATCAAAATTGAACTAAACAATTAACTAAGCAAATAAGGACTTAAACTCTTACCTTGCTAAATTATGCACCATCAAAATCAAATTATGAATAGTATCTAAGTGTTCTTCTAGTGTATGAGTGTACCAACAAATACAAAAAGGAAAACACTATGGACAACTTCGATTACCCATACAGACCAAGGTAACAGTCAAATAGATCATATAAAACAAAATACGACATGATCATAGAAAGATTAGAAATTCTAAGAACAAAGAATCTGCTTACTTAACCAAGTCATATTATTAGAATTACATATCATGTTCTTAGAATTACTGAATACTAAATATGATGATTAAGGTCAAAGACAGTGAAATAAAAGCAATACTTTCTAGCATTAATAGGAAGCAACTCTATAATTTAAGGCCACATTCGCTACTTTAATTGTTTTTGTTCATCAATAGACCCATAGCATCATTGAGCATACAACCAGAAACATAAGAGTATGAAAGTACATGCAACCCTAGCATAGCAGATAGTATGAAGTGAGTACTGTGTAATCATAATTGGGTAAACTAACCATTCATGTATTCACATTTACTAACCATTCATGTATTCATAGCAAACTAACCATTCATGTATCCAGCAATCATAATCATAGCAAACTACCACTCATGTATCCAGCAATCATAATCATAGAAAACTAACCATTCATGTATTCATAGCAAATTAACCATTCATGTATCCAGTAATCATAATCATAGCAAACTATCCATTCATGTATTCACATTTACTAAAAGAAAATACAGGCGACATAGAGGAAGATACTAGCCCAGGAGGAGGAGGTCGGCGGCGCGGGGGAGGAGACTAGTGTGGGGGAGCAGACCGATCGACGGTGTGGGGGGAGGAAACCGGCACGGGGGAGGAGGTCGGCTGTGCGGGGAAGGAGACCGGTGCGGGGGTGGAGGGCGGGCTGCACTGGGGAGGAGGCACTAGGGTTTAGGGAAGGCGAAACAAGTTGGATATCCTACGCGAGGAACCAGTCGGTTTATTTATAGGGATGGATGTAATCTCTAATGGTTCTATTATAGAACTGTCTGTGATACTAACATATCATAGACGGTTCTATAATAGAATCGTCTGTGATAGCAACAGGTGTCATCACAGACGGTTTTATACTAAAACCGTATGTGATATCTCTGTATATCACTAACGGTTTATCGATGGAATCGTCTGTGATGATATCACAGACTATTTTAATGTATAACCGTCGCCATCATCACAGACGGTTTTGAAGAACTGTTTGTGATGAAGCGTCTAATATGAACCTTGAGAGAGAGAAAGAGGGGTCCAAACAATGAGTAGAAATAGTCAATCAAGAGTAACTTTTTTTTTTGAGGAACAGAAGGAGAAGAATAAAAGCAGCAGATAACCAGCAATAATGGCCAATGGGACATGATTAATTTGAAGCAAGCCTATATAGTCTAAGGCTGAACTGTTTGAGCACTTTGGATGTCGATGTGTCTCCGAATCCCTCTCAAATGTGTGTCTACACACGCGCGTATATATACATATACATATATACGTGTATATATATATTTTTGTATATACATGTGTATATATGTATATATATTTATATATACATACATATATACATATATATATTATAATTACCCAGGGCTCCATAGTGCCTAGGCACTCTGATCTAAAATGATATTTTCTCTATGTATTTTGCATGCGAAATTTTTTGAATTTTTTAGGATGTTGATTTTAACTAGTTCAAACAAGTTTGAACTGAAATTCAAACTAAGGTTTTTTTTTATGATAGTTTGATTGTAGATATGTGCTGATGTTATATATAAATCACTGAAACATGTGATCTAAATTCGTTCAAATCCTTGAATTCGAGTATATTTTTTCAAAGGTATGTGTTTCATTTGAATTGTTATAAATAGATATATACTCTAAAACTAAAAATTTTAAAAAATATACCCGAATTTAGTTTGAACTCACACATCTAAAACTATGGTAACTAGCCCCATATTGCCCCCATTTCACGGTCCTATATATAATGATATATTTTCTTTCATCGTACATAATTTACTACGCTGAATCACCATGCAGCTGTTATTTCCAAGGAAGAAAAAGTTGTAACACGACTACGCACGGCCTAGGAAGCTTCTTTACTGTCCTCTCACGTACGGAAAGTGATGATAGGTACGTTGGGTGTGACCATAGGCCGGGCTAAGCGCCAATTGATGAACGGGAAGACAGACATCAGCACATGAGCGCGTGCACGTAGACGTAGTGCAGTACATGCATGTTGTCGTACTCATTTTGTTGATGAATGATGGACCTGTAAGTATTGAGTTTACAAATAAACTACAGTGTTGGCATCATTGGCGAGAGAATCTGGGTGCCTCTCAGGGTCTCTTTATTTTAGTTTTGATTTTGGATTCTGACTATAAAAACAGAATAAAAAATAAACAATCTGATTTTAGAATCCGATTCTTACAATGTAGTCTACCCAGGTATACTAAAATCCACAATCCACTTCATATGTGCTTTTGGATTCTAGTTTTTAGAGAATCAATTTCTCAATCCAGAATCAACTTTTAGAGAATCCAAAACAAAAATAAACAAACCCTTTGAGAGTTAAAAGTATAGAAGAGGGACCTGCAGATACATTGTTCTATGGCGACCGGCTCAATAAAAGATTTCTTATCTTGCCGTATCTATACCCCTTTATAATGCACCTAAGCATTCTTTTCTACGTCCACCCTAAATAATGCACCCCACTAGAGATGACCTAACTTTCATGCACCCAGCGAAATGTCCCCAGAAACTTGCCTCCATCAAAATTAACTTCTCAGATCTTTCCTCAGCTTTACTCACCCACATCCGATGGCTATTGTTTAATGTGTCTGTCGACGATCGGGACCGTCGACCGCAAAGAAAGAGGGGGAAGGATCATACGGAGGGCAAGGCCCAGAGCTTCGTTCGTCCGGGTGGCACCCTCGACGGGCGCACTAAGCAGGGGAACCTGTGCAACCAAACAGGAGACGCAAGATTTATATCTTGGTTCGGTCGAACCCTACTCCATTCGTGTGGTGGCGTTGTATTCTCTTGATGCATGATCGCACAAAGTTTACAAGTTTAGAGTGCTAATGGCTTAGCGAGATGAGTTCGATCCCCTCCTACGGGGTTCCCGCCTCCTTTATACGGAAGGAAGGCGAGGTTACATCGAGAGTTGGGAGAGGACGAGGTGACCTACACTAGGAGCTTCGGTCCTTCGTTCTGGACCGATCACGCGCCGCTTTGCCCAGGCCGGGTCGATAGTTTAGTTGGCTGTGGCGGTTAGGTATTTCCAGAAACGGAGTCGGGAGCCCGGCTCGGTCGGGTCGGGGACCCCGTCCACGCTGGAGGTCGGGAGCCCAGCTCGGTCGGTCTGGGACCCGTCCAGCGGCGAGGTCGGAGCCCGCCCGCCTGTGTCGGAAGAGCTCGAGAGGTCCCGGTGGCCTCTTGAGACCTTTGGTCGGATCCCGACCGTAACGATCGCTGGCGCGCCCGGCCGGTAGATCTGAGACGCCTCTGCACGGGCTTAGGAACAGTCCCCGGTACGGAGGAACGACCACGTGTCAAGGACACGCGCAGTCTGTCCGATCTCGACAACTAGCCCCGAGGCTCAAGAAGCGCCCGAGACTCTAGCGCTCTGAGTCTCAAGTCTTGTTTGAAGAGGATTCCCATCGGACACATACTTGACTTCGCCTTTTTGTTTTCCCTGACGGCCCGGAAGCCTGTGGCCTCGCGGATGGGGAAGTTGAAGGAATGGGGTCCAGAGGATGCGTGGAGGACGCGCCCATACGGGTTTTTGAAAGGCCCCGACGTTTGGTTTGCCGTCACGCTACGAGCGCTTTTGAGGTGATGGTGATATCGGTAGATGAGGCGTCTTTTAAAACCAGGGGTCTCATCCTTTAGGATTTCACTTCCCGCTTCTCGTGCTCTTGCCTTCTTCCTCCTCGCCCCTCTGCGTCAACGCTTTCTAGCCCTTGATTGCGACCCGCTCTCTCCTCCTCTTGACCTTGATTCTATGGCGGTTTGGGAGAGCACGCCACCGCAGAATCGGATGAGGAGATGGAGTCTTTGGGGCTTCGACCCGTTCTCTGGCGGCTTCCTTCCGGGAGAAAGTGCCGCGACCTCGGGACGATGAGATCGTGAGCACGAGCAAGACATGCTCTTTGGGCCGCGGACCCCGAAAGTGACTTCTGGTCATGCGGTCCTTGCGCAAAGGCGAGATCGAGCTCGTGAACTTGGTGCCGAACTCCTCCTTCTCCTTTCGCTTTCGCACATCTTTGCGAGGGGTTCTTGGGCGTGCTCCCTACCCTCGCTTTCTTCCGTTTTTTACTCCTTGTCCCGCACCACGAAGACCCGTCGTCGGGTGCCTCTATTTCCGCCAGGCGAGACTCCTTGCACCTTTCTTCCAAATCCCGACCGGGACTCGCTCGGCCGTGGCGAGAAGTGGTTTTATTTAAAGAAGGGCGAGGAGGCGGGCTTGCTTATAATGGCGTCGCGGCCGGGGAAGTGGGAGACCCCGAGCCCGAGGACTCGGTGGATCGACTGTGAAGTGGCCGCCTTCATCCACACATGCGCCATGCGGGCCTGGCGGCGCGACGGTCGTTTACGACTACTGCGAATCGGTGCTCCTCTACGGAGGAGGTTGCACCCTTTCTTTGAAATCACCGGAGGTACGACGCCACCCGGAAAGTCACGAGGTAAGTGTCGTCGATCTCGGATCCTTTCGGACCTTGGTCGGGCTCTCTTATCTCCCGACGCTTTATTCCCGATCTCGCAGACCGAGGTCGCATGGGTCGCTTGAGGATGCAGGAGATCTTCGAAGGCCGCCAACTCCTTCGACCTCGGCGGCAACGTCCCCAAGAACATCTTGGGCGCAGAAATGCAGGTAAAGCCTTTCACCTTGGTCCTTACTTTGGGCGCCGGACTCGGATGCTTATTGTGGCGAGCTCTGTAGGCAACCAAAGAGCTCGGGCACGGCAAGCGGTTGCTACCGCTTCGGCCCGACCAAAGGCAAGAGGGGCAAGAAGTCGGCCTTCGACGCCCAAAGCAATCACGAGAAGCCCCACGTCGAGTGGGGCGACCGTGTCGTGGTGAGTTTAGACCCCGAGCTCGGGGTACCCGGCTCGAGCTTGATGCCACGGCCATTTTCTTTCTTTCCTCTTTTTGGTTCACCCACTAACCCTCGCTTTTGCCAAGAATAAGAGGCGCTTCGGCCGCGAGCCCCGCACGCAACGAGCAACAGTTCCGCAACAAGCTCCCGAGGAAGCCCTCCCGCCGCCGCTAAAGAGCGGTCACGCCTGCACGGCCTCAGACACTTTTCGCCATCCCACCCCATCGCGGCGTTCGAGTGTCCGAGGGGTACCGACCTTTCCTGTGGTCCAGGGCGAGGCCGAGGATGAGGACTATGAGGACGATTACCGCCTCGTGGCGCGACCCAGGACGCGGCAGATGCTGCTTGCCGCATCCTCCGAGGAGGACGAAGCGGCCGAGGGAGGGTTGGTTGAAAGCGCCTCGACCAAGGACGTCGTGATTGGGGTGCCTTTGCTAGAGCACAGAGAGCAAGGGGCCGCAGTCGAGGGTGGCGTCGTCGTTGCGCCCCCGGTGGGGGCGTCCCCGGGGGTGGAGTCCTCGGGAAAGCGGAGAGCCGAATCGCCCCCGCAGGGGGGGCTGGTAAAGAAGGCGAGGTTGCCGCGCGTCCGTTCGGCGCGGTAAGTTCCCCCCGTTTCTTAACTTCGTGGTGGTGGGGCCGACCGAGCATCTTTTGATAATTTGCCGCGTGCAGCTCATATGCCGGGGCGGTCGTGGCTCCGGTCCATCGTCCGACCCCGATGCCTCCGTCCGGGGCGCTTTCGGTTGTTGAGCCCGTGATCGAGGGCGGCGTTGTCGCCGTGCGCGCCTCGGGGGCCGCCCTCTGGCGAGCTGAGGACCCTTCCCGCAATCGAGGGCGGCCAGGGGGTCGTCGAGCCACTTGACGGCCCAGAAGGTCCGACCGCCATTGCCGTGGCCGGAGCGGATCCTCGGTCTTCGGGTGCGCCGTTGTTATAGCGGCGCGAGGCCGCCGGACGCGAATCGCGCGCATCGCCTCGAGATTCTCGATGGTGTCGCCGCCTTGTCTTTGCCGGAAGACCGCCAGTGGAGGTAAGATCGATCGTGGCGCCGGCTACTTCTTGCCTCCCTTTTCTTAGTGGTCATGGCGGGTTTCTCTTTGCCTTCGCAGGTCTGCGCTGGTTTCGAGGGTACAACATCGCTAACACGCGCCGCTCTTCCGGCCCTTATGCGGTGCCTCGAGGCTAATCAGAGGACATCGCCGAGCTAAAGCCGCCGTGACACGCGGTCAAGAGGAAATCTCGCGCTGAGGAGGCCCAGCCCTCGAGCTCGCGGCCGCCGAGGCCGAAGGGGCGTGTGGCCCAGAGATATACACCATAGCGCTCTCGAAGCCATCAAGGGGAGCGGAGGAGCGCGAGGAGACCCTGCATGTGTCCGTCGAGGCGCGAAGACGCTTTGACGAGGGCCGCGCCGCGCCGACGGAGATCCAGCGCCTCAAGCTCGAGATCTCCGCCGCCGCTCGAGGCGAAGTCGACGGCGAGGGGCCTCCTCCGAGCTCGAGGCCAAAGCGACCGAGCTCGAGAAGACGGTCGCGAGGTTGGAGACGAGGCCACCGAGCGTAAAACCAAGGTGGTGAGGCCGAGGCCGTGAATGCTAGTCTTGGAGAGAAGCCGCGCAGTGGCTCGGGTGGAAAGACGCCTTGGCCCAGCTCCAAGGCGACCGCGACCGGATTGACAAGGCCGATTCCGAGGTCCTCGCATTGCGGCCGAGGGTCTCCGACCTTGAACGGGAAAAACTCGCCCGAGACATGTCTCTGTAAACTTTAGAGTTAGCAGATGGGTCCAGGGGCGAAAGATTCCCCCTTGTAAAAACAACTTTATGCTAAGTTTTATAGAGTTGTGTTTTTTTCCGAGAACTTAGCTTATTTGCTTGGCCTGCGCCGCCATCTGCGACTTTTGCGGGCCATTTCTTGGAAGGGTCGAACAAGATCGATACGTGGCGCGTGGCGAGCACGCTCGCGACTTCGCAACGAGGCCTACCGCCTTTGCCCGATTACCCGTTTTAGGCCGACGGAGCTGCTCGATGCTCGATGTTGATTCAACTGAGGCCTCGCAGAAATCACTCGGGCCCGCACGACTTCGGGTTGACATGTCTCGATAATTTGATCAAGGGGAATTAGTCGCTTGTTGCGCAAAGCGACTTATTGCGCACCGAGATCATCCCGTGGTAATCTTAGGTCGCGCCTCGGTCCGAAATGTCATCGCCCGGCGCTTCTTTGAGGACGCCCACCGGCTCGGTAACACAGGAATAGCCAACTTACTCCGATAAGGATCGCTTTTATCGCGCCTCCGAGCCCGGAACGCGTCGGGCTCGGGACACTGGCATCCCTGAGACGAACTCGGAGAACGTGGTCCACACCGAGGCCTCGCCTGGCACTACACAGGTTTGGGCACAACTCGGACTGGTCGGCCTGGGATGGCTCAGGCTGGACCAGATTTTTGGCCTTGGGTCTGACTCGGCGAGCTCGGGAACGCATCGAGCTCGGCAAGACCCCCTCAGAGGGCGGTTTAAAGATTCGAACCTGGCCATCCGGCCCCGGGGGAAAGGTCGGCTTAGAACGACAGAGTCATCCCCGGTGGTGAATCCCAAACTGCGACCTCCGAGCCCGAGAAAAGTCATCAGGCTCGGGGCGCCCTCTGAGAACGCTCAATGGTTGGCAGCACGGGGGGATGGCCGGCTTACCCTGATAACGATCGCCTTACCGCGGCCCCCGATCCTGGGAATGCCCAGGCCCGGGTTGTTCATCCCCGAGGCGAACCTAGAGAACGTGATCTCAGGCGCTGCAAGAAAGAACACGCATGGACGCCCCGAGGCCGAGCCCGCCGCGTGGCCTTATGGTTGCCCTTATAGCCACGCCGCGGGGTCGGGCCTCCCGAGGCGTCCTAAGAAGAATTTACTCTGGTTAAAGGGATGGACGAGACGCCGCGTCCGGGGGCCTTTAAGATGGTGCGACCTTCGACCAAGGGATTCGCAACTTAGGTCGTGATTAACACCAACCCTTCTACAAATCGAAAGAGATTAGCACGAAATCGGAAGGAAACTTTATTATGGCCATGAACCTGGGCCGGACCAGGGGATGGCAGCACGAGGCCTCGGGCATGTCCCGAGGCGCTAGAATTCAGAATACAGGAATGAACACAGCAACAAAGAAGGAGGCACCTTAGCATAATGAAGGGTGAAAGAGGAGCGCTAGACGTAGAACTTCCGGAGCTGGCCTACGTTCCACGAGCTCGTGAGCTCCCTGCCATTGGGGACCGCCAGGCGGTAAGCCCCCGCGCGGCTTGTTGAGACGATCAAGGGGCCTCCACGTGGGACAGCTTGTTGGTGTGGGAACGGTCTTGATCCGCCGAGGACCAGGTCCTCGACGCTGAAGCCTCGGCCTGACGGCTTGGGCAGCATGTCCGCGGAGATCTTGCAGTGGCGCGCGAAGCGCAAGGCCGCTGCACCTCACTTCTTCCGCCAAGGAAAGGTCGAGGACCGCTCGCCGAGGTCGACATGGTCGACCGAAGTTCGCCCTAGTGGAATGGAGCGCGACCTCGGGCGGCGGGGCGATCTCGGCCCAAGACGAGCCGAAAGGGCTTGCCCCGCGTTCGGCCGGTCGAGGTGCGGACGGACAAAGGATCGCGGGAGCTCATCCGCCATGCTCGGCGCGGCGACCGAGCTCGTCGAAGACTCGCTTCTTCATCCTTTGATGAGCTGCCCATGGGCGCTCGGCCGCCCGTTGCTCTGGGGGTGGCTTACCGAGGCATAGCAGACCTTGGTCCCCATATCCGCGCTGAACTCTTGGAACAGCTCGCTGGTGAACCGCGTTGTTGTCCGGTGATGATCCTCGCAAGGGACTCCGCACTCGTGACCACGAAGGAACGGAAGAACTTACCGCACCTTGGCGGTGATAGCGGAGACCGTTCTCGCTTTGATCCATTTTGAAAAGGTGTCGATCGCCACGAATAGGAACTTCTTCCCGACCGACCTCGAAGGGACCGAGAATGTCGAGGCCCCACGCCGAGAATGGCTAGGCGAGGAATGGTCTGCAGGCGAGGCCGTTGCCTCACCTTCGGGCGTGAAACCGACAGATCGCAAGAACTAACGATGCCCGGGCATCTTCGAGCGCCGCACAAGAAAACCCATCCTCAAGGCCTTCCACCATAGTCCCGAAGAGGATGAGCACCGCATGTGCCGGAGTGTATGTCGCTGAGCGGTATTTACCTTCTTCCGAGTGATGCATTTTGAGAGAACGCCAAAGCCCTCGACGGTGGAGCTGCCCACCGATGAGCTCAGACGAGCCTCGACGTCGCGGAGCCGCTCCTTTCAGCGAGAGGGCGAGGAGCTCCCCTTGGTCGAGGAACTTGATGAATGGATCCATCCACGTCGGAACGCTGAGGAAGGCCACCGGTCTTCCGGTCGGTGACGAGGACGGTGTGGCCAAGGTTTCAGGATGACGTCCGGCGGAGCTCGTCGCCGGATGATCTAAGCTCGACAGAGATCGGCGGTGGAATTGTCTTTCCTTGGTACATGCCGGATCCTCGTGTTCCGAACCATCTCTCCATCTTGCGTACCTCGGCGAGGTATTTGGCCATCGAGGCTCGAACACCGTAGACTTTGTTGTACCGATTGACGACGAGCCGAGTCTCCTTTCACGATTAGACGGCGGATGCCCGTGACTTGCAGCTCGAGGCCGCCAAGAGGGCCTCGTGATTCGTCGCGTTATTGGTAGCGGGAAGCAAGCGGACCACATATCGTAAGTGGTCACCTTGAGGGGTGATGAGGAGAACGCCACCGAGCGCCAAAGGATCTTGATCCGTCAAGAACATGGTTCATGGGTCCTCGGCCGACCTCGGGCTCGGGGCGAGCTCGCCATCCGCTCGGCGGCGACGGTCTGCGGCAATACTGTGATTTGATGGCGGTGCGGGCCGTGAAGCGGAGGTCGAACTCGGCCACTCCATGGCCCATTTGGCGACGCGACCTCGGCCGGGGTTTACGAGATTTCTAGGCGAGGCCACTCGGACGACCACCGCATGTGCTTGGAAGTAGTGTCGGAGCTTCCGCGAGGCCATGAAGAGGCGAGGAGTTTCGGACTGGGATAGCGCTCCTTCGCCCATGGAGTACTTCGCTAACGTAGTAGATCGGGTCTTGCCGCCTACTGTTCGGCTACGAGATCGCTACGACGGCCTGGGTAGCGGCCGCGAGGTGAAGTAGCAGCACCTCTCCTGCTGTGGAGTTGTCGCAGGGGAGGGCGAGAGGTACGCCTTGAGCTCGTCGAAGACCTGGGCTTCGGGGTCCACTCGAAACCCTTATGATCGCGCAGATCTTAAAGAAAGGCGGCGCTCGCCGAGCCGGAAATGAAGCGGTGAGGGCGACGACGCGACGGTGAGGCTCGCACTTGTTTCTTCGAGGTTGAGCGGTCATCCGCTTTCGATCGCCACGATCTTCTCGGGTTTGGGCCGCCCACCCCGATCATGTAGCCGAGTACTTTTCCGAGGCCGTGCCAAGACGCATTTTTCGGGTTGAGCTTGATGCGAACCTGTTCGGGTTGGCGAAGGTCTCGCCGGTCGTTGAGCGTGGTTAGCCTTAGAGGGCTCTTGACGATGATGTCGCCGACGACACCTCGAGGTTCCGCCGATCCGCGGGTCGAAGGCTTTGGCCATTAACGGCTGAACGTGGCACCCGCATTGCGGAGGCCGAACGACATGGTCGTGTAGCGAATGTTCCAAACAAAGCGTGATGAAGGCGGTCTTGTTCGTCTTCCCGCGCGAGCTTGATCCGTGGTACCGGAGTAAGCGTCGAAAACTCAACATCTCGGCGTTGGCGGTGGAGTCCACAATCGGTCTATGCGAGGAGCGGGAAGTTATCTTTGGGGCATGCGGCGTTCAAGCCCGTGTGGTCGACACACATTCGTCACTTCCCGCCCTTCTTCTCAGACGATCACGGGGTTGGCGACCATTGGAGTAGTTGACCTTGCGAATGAAGCCGGCCTTAAGGAGCTTGTCGAGGTGCTCCTCGATTATTGCCGCCTTCTCGTAAGAGAAGCGTCGAGCTTCTCGCGCAAGGGTTCGCGGCCTGTGCTTTGTTTGTAGTTTGTGCTCGATCACCTCCGTGGGACACGGGCATGTCCGTGGTTCCCATGCGAAAATGATTTTGTTATCTCGGAGGAAGGTGACGAGCTCGTCTTCCTATTTGGGATCGGTGGGCGTAAATCTGAGACGATTTGCCGTGCCCCCTCCTCAAGCGCGCGGCCTTGGTCGGGCCGCTTGGCCGATAGCCATCTTCCGACGGGCGTCCTTTGGGGTGATCTCGGGCCGGCCGAGGCGATATCTGAGCAGCGTCGGGGCCTTTTCTTCGCAACCGTGTCTTTGCCTTAAGGTCGCCATGACCGCTATGACGCCCGGGCCCAGGAGCTTCACACACCGATGCCCGTAGTGATTCGCGACCATGAACTTGACAGGCATGGGCGCCCGAGGATGGCGTTGTAGGGAGATCGCCGTCCACGACTCGAAGGTGATCACTCGGTCGCGAAGTTACTGAGTCGCCGAAGGTGACGGGAGGACCACTTGCCCCAAGGGGTGGTCGAGCTCCCGAGACGATGCCAAGAAGGATCGCTATGTTCTTGATTTTCGACCGGGTATTTGCATCCGGTCCAAGCGACCGCTAGGAGTAAGTTGAGGCGCCTCGTCGACCATGACCCGCCAACGACGGCGTTGCTTATGGTCGGGCGACGACGAGCGCTTTGAAATCCGGGACATCCGGCGGGCGTCGTCTGGGAAAGGTGATGGGGACGATGCCCATCCGCAAGGTTGGTCGGCGGGCTTCCGGCGGTGGCTTGATAGACGGCGCTTGGCGTCCTTCGCCTGCGCCGAGATCGGTATGCGGAGGAACCACCGAAGATCATATCCACACGGCATACTCGTTGGAATTCTGTCGGGGCCGCTTGGGCACAGCGCCGTCGATTCCTCCCGCCGCTCATCGCCTTTTTGTAGCGCGGGCATTTCCCGATCCCTTTATAAAGGCGTCCGGCTTGAATACCATGTCCTGCGCACCGCAGTCATGGCCGTGGATCTTGTGGAACAGGCAAAACTTGTTGGCGCCGGCCGGGTTGTTCCTCGTTGCCCCAAGCTCGGACGTTCGCGTGGAGGGGTCCCCGACCTTGCCCCCGGTTGGGCTGCAGCACACGCCGCTGCGATCGCGGATGGTTCTTGAGGCCGAGGCCCGGCGGTCGGCCGGGCGCGTCCCGCCTTCATGTTTGTCGTCGACCGTGGCGACTAGCGCGAGCCGCCCTCGACGCCGCGGTCTTTTCCCGCTTTTTGTCGCGTGGGCGGGTCTCCTTCCTTAGCGTCGGATGGCCTCGTTTAAATCGGCGGTGAGCTTGCCCGGTCATAGTCATGCTTCCGATGAAGCATCGTCGCGCCCGCGTCGCTTCGATCATGCGAAATAGTTTGTCGACGGTGAGTCTTGTGGCAATCTCGAGATCCTCCGTAAGGCGTCGTCTCGGACGCCAAACTTGAAGGCCTTGATGACGGTTTAAATCGAAATATTGGGGATCGAAGCCGCGCGGGTGAACCGCGCACGAAGTCCCGCAGATGTTCCCTTCCTCGATAACACGGTCCAGGTCCCTCCCGCCCAGCCGTTCGTAGCAACTCGGAAGTTGGAGTGGAGCGCTCCTCGGTGGCGCCACGGCCGGAAGGTGCCGGACGCTGGTTGAAGAGCAGTGCGGCGGCGCCGCCCGAGCGGTGGGGAGGTAGTTGGCCATTACGGCCTCGTCCCTCCGCCGCCAGGATGGCGGTGGAGTAAATGGAGAGGAATTCGCGGATTCTTGGTCCCGTCGAACCGCTCCATCATCGCCGGCCTAAACCGGCGCGCCAACGTACCCGACGGAGATCGCCACGAGTACGCAGGCGATCGTGGGCGGAAGGTCACGCCGCCGCTAGCGCGTCGTAGTCGTCACCAGCCGACAGGGAGAACTCGAGCCGACGGCGCACCCCGCGTCGACCGTGATGGTCGACGGGAGCGCCGTTGCGGTGGCGTCGCAAGTGGTTACGGGTCTTCTGTCGCCCGAGTTGGACGTCCGAGAGGACTTCGGAAGTACACTGTCCGGCGAACATCGTTACATACGCTGGCGACGGTGAGCCACGCGCGCCCTTCTGTCGAGGCGGTGAAGATGGCGTTGAGCGCGAGCCCGAGGCGGGATCCTGCCGGTGAAGCGACCGGTGATCACGTGACAGGGGGCCGCTGGCCGTCACGGGGCGAGACTCGGAGCCCAGAGAGCTTGCTTGCCGCCGGGGTGTGACGCCGCGATCGCCTTGTTGAGCTCTTGACGAGGACCGTCGGAAGAGGGCGAGCGGCCGGCGGGTCACCATGACGGCGATGGTTCGCAGCGCTCTTGGGCGGTTCGCGCGGGGGGGCCGAATCGGCCGGGATCGAGCGGGTCGTACCACGCCTCTCGCCGAATGGCGGCGATGGCTTGATCGATGGTGACTGGGCGAGCCGATCGCCTCCGAGGGTTTCCGAGCCACCGTCGTCCGCCCGATGGTTGCCTCACGTCCGTCGACCCGCGAAGGCATGGCGTTCGCGGGCGGCAGGATGGCGAGCATGGATGTGGAGCCTTGGCACTCGGGGAGCGTCAGAGCCAAGCTTCGCCGTTCGCGACATGCTGGTAGTGGAGCTGGAGGTGTTGAGCTGGCCAAGATGACGAACTTTGGACGAAAGAAACTTCGGGCCCCACGGTGGGCGCCAGCTGTCGACGATCGGGACCGTCGACCGCAAAGAAAGAGGGGGAAGGATCGTACGGAGGGCAAGGCCCAGAGCTTCGTTCGTCCGGGTGGCACCCTCGCGGGCGCGCTAAGCGGGAACTGTGCAACCAAACAGAGACGCAAGGTTTATCTTGGTTGGGCGAACCCTACTCGATTCGTGTGGTGGCGTTGTATTCTCTTGATCTGAGATGAGCGCACAAAGTTTACAAGCGAGAGTGCTAATGGCTTAGCGAGATGAGTTCGATCCCCTCCTACGGGGTTCTTGCCTCCTTTATACGGAAGGAAGGCGAGTTACATCGAGTTGGGAGAGGGCGAGGTGACCTACACTAGGAGCTTCGGTCCTTCGTTCACTGGACCGATCACGCCCGTTTGCCCATCTTTGGTCGAGAGTCTAGTTGGCGAGGCGGTTAGGTATTTCCAGGAAGCGGCGTGACACGCCTCTGCGAACCTTACGAGTGTCGGCGTTCTTTGCGCATAGCGTGGGTGTTGCCTCGGGAGAGGCGTGTCTTCGCATTGTTATGTGGCCGGTGATGGGGTGAGAGCATGACTTGGCAGTCATTAAACCATCTTGGGAGATGGCCACTGCTCTCGTATAGTCACCTCGATTGTCTCCGTCATCCGCGGGGCACGTGGTCATTGGCGGTGGAGGCCTTGATCTACGACCCTGGCGGGGTTGCCTTGGTTTGGTCGGTCGGGGACCCGTCCCTGCGCGGAGGTCGGGAGCCCGGCTTGGTCGGTCGGGGACCCGTCCC
Organism: Otatea glauca; assembly: GCA_036346275.1. Lineage (NCBI taxonomy): Eukaryota > Viridiplantae > Streptophyta > Magnoliopsida > Poales > Poaceae > Otatea > Otatea glauca. The sequence goes on along the minus strand of CM070733.1, from coordinate 38,688,963 downwards.
GTCTGCGGAGTCGGGAGCCCGGCTCGGTCGGGATCGGGGACCCGTCCATTGCGGAGGTCGGGAGCCCTACCGCCAGTCGGGAAGAGCTCGGAGAGGTCCCGGTGGCCTCTTGAGACCTTTGGTCGGATCCCGTGTAACGATCGCGCTCGGCGCCGGCCGTAGATCGAGACGTCTGCGCAGGCTTAGGAACACCCCAGTGCGGAGGAACGGCCACGTGTCGAGGGGCGCGCGTCGAGCTATCCGATCCCGGCGTTGTCTAACTCATCCTCGTGGCCCACAACAGATCTCCCCCACCTCCAAAGATCATCTCAAGGAAAAGAAACAAATATCTTGGAATTAAGGAAAATGAAACAAACGTTCTAGAAAAGGAAAAAGACCATATATTACGTGCTGGAGAAAGAAAATCGAAAAACAAGGCACTATACTAGTCATTCTTAGTCGCCGCCGTTAGCATCGTGATACTGATCTTCGCAGCGTGAAATTAGAGAGTTAAAAGTATAGAAGAGGGACCTGCAGATACATTGTTCCATGGCGACCGGCTCAATAAAAGATATCTTATCTTGCCGTATCTGGGAAGTGGGAACAAGCAGACTGGAACTTTTGGTTAAGGAGCATAGATACCAACACGGCATAGCCAAAAGCCCTGGCCTAGGTTGACCCATATAACACACACACAAAATAATACAAATTTGTAATTTGTTCTTGATTAAAAAAATATGAATTTTATGATATGGTGTATTGTTTTGCCTTACCAGTACTAGCTAGTTGCACAAAAAATAATTATTTCCCTCGCAATAGTAAATATTGCCTCAATCAATTTTTAACCGTTTATGCTTCGATTATAGCCGAGATAAGATCGACGTGGCACTGCGCGTGGGTTAGGCTTTCCGTAGTTCATCACAGTACTGGTACATGGATTATGACTTTTCATAGTTTTGAGTTTATTACTACTAATTCCGTTAGCATCTTAAACACACAACATATGTACAGTTATACTAGCTCACAATTTTTCGTGTATTATGCGCGTTTAGTGACGTGTAAATGTAATTGCTCTTCAAAATACCAAAATTCAGACAAGATATTATGAGTGGCAAGGCAATTACATTGCTGCAATTTGATGGAGAGATTCGGACCGCGGCACGCCTCTCCTATACCTATAAAGTACTACTTGTAGTCATGCTGCTGCCCATAAACACACTCCTCTTCCTCCTCCCAGGAATCCCCACAGCTCAAGCAAGAAGACGCGCAGCGCATCGAGCACGCGGGAGGATCCCCCGCGCTCCCGCCAAATCGCGCCTTGCCCGTCCCCCGATCGAACCGTGCCGTGTCGGAAAAAAAAAACGCGCCTTTTTGGTGGACTGAATCTACGGTTATTGGGATCGTGATGGGGTTCGAGGAGGCGGCCACCGGAAGGGGCGGCGGGATCCGGGGGCTGATGCGGCGGAAGCAGGTGGACTCCGACCGGGCCCGCGGCGGCGGCGGCCACCAGCTCGCCAAGGAGCTCTCCATCACGCAGCTGGTCGCAATTGGTGGGAAGTTTTCTTAGTTTTTGGGTTAGTTTTGATGGGTTGTATGGGGATTATGTGGGAAAGGTGCGATCTTTGTGGTGCTTTTGGGTGAGTTTTGGTGTTTCTGGCTGAAGGTGCAAGCTTTGCGGTAGAATCTGTTGGATTTTTGTGAATTAGTGTTGGAGTCACTTGCTCTGTGGATTGGTGGATTTTTAGTTACTTTTGGTGTGATCTATCTGTAAACTTTTAGCTTTGGATTTGTCGGTGTCACTTGTCAGAGCAGCTAAAGCCTAATGCTGTTAGATACTGAACTCGAGCTATAGTTAAGGAAAGCTTTGATTCAGCCATGAAATTCAGATGCCTGGCGTGGTTCGTCGTCGCACTTCGTAAGTTTCACTCGTTCTTAGTTTTCAAGGAAGGTTGAGAGGTATCTGAAGTTGATAACTCTGCTATGTCTAGCCCTTGCTGTGCATCTACTTGGTTGTTACTGGGTCAGTGTTGGTAGGGTGGGTGGTTGCCCCCCCTTAGGATTCCAATTTCTGAATCTTGATGATGTAAATAAACTTATTTGCATTCCTTGTGCCAAATCATCTAGTTCATAGTGTGTTACAAGACGAATTATCGCAAGCCTATTTTGATGTAGGATTGTTTACATGCTTCTGGAGTTCAGATAGTGTTTTCTACATTTTGTAGAGCTTATGTGGATGGCTTATGTGATGTATAATGTATTGACCAGCGTTTCATTTATGAAAGTATTTCTCATGGAACATTTGCATTATCTGTCAGGCGTTGGTTCGACGATTGGAGCTGGAGTATACGTTCTTGTAGGGACAGTTGCTCGGGAGCATGCTGGCCCGGCGTTGACACTTTCATTTCTGATAGCCGGAGTAGCAGCTGCACTTTCAGCTTTCTGTTATGCGGAGCTTGCTAGCCGTTGCCCTTCCGCAGGAAGCGCCTACCACTATTCATACATCTGCGTTGGTGAAGGGTAATTTACTGATATAATGGAGTAAACATTGTTCATGAAGAGCATGTCGTTTCCATTGAGTTGGTGTTCTCACTTTGTTCAATGTTTCATTTATCTAGAGTTGCATGGTTGATTGGTTGGGCTTTGATACTGGAATATACGATTGGTGGATCAGCTGTTGCCCGTGGCATATCTCCCAATCTAGTAAGTGGGATTTCCGTTGCATCTGGCTTGTTCCTGCAGAATGTTGATCAATAGCTGAATTTTCCATCTCTGCTAACAAACTTGGTTTATGTTTTCAGGCGTTATTTTTTGGAGGACCGGATAGTCTGCCATGGATTCTAGCACGCCATGAGCTTCCATGGTTAGATGTTGTTGTTGATCCTTGTGCTGCTGCCCTGGTTTTCGTTGTCACTGCTCTGCTATGTGTGGGGATAAAAGAGGTTGCTGGTTTTTCCAATTCAAAAATATCTTTCTTGTTCCTTTTTTGAGAAGTATGGTGGGTGATCTTTACTCTCTTTGTTTTTTTTTCCACAGAGTTCTTTTGTACAAGGTGTTGTGACAGTCCTGAACTGCTTTGTTATGCTATTTGTTATTATAGCTGGTAGCTACATTGGGTTCCAAACAGGATGGGTCGGCTATAAGGTGGCTGGAGGGTAAGGCAAAAAATGCCTGGTGATTTGGTTTTCTCCAAGTTGGCGAGTGGTGCTCTTTACACATTTTTCTTTTCAGATTTTTCCCGTATGGAGTGAATGGAATGCTTGCTGGGTCAGCAACTGTTTTCTTTGCATACATCGGCTTTGATTCAGTTGCCAGCACTGCTGAGGAGGTAAGAAAAGGTCCTATTTCCCAAATTGATTTGGAACCTTGTATGTTTGCTGGATCAGTGGCATTACTGAGAAATGAGAATTATTTTATCTTAACTTCTAACAGGAATCTTAACTTCTAACAGGTGAAGAATCCGCAAAGAGATCTGCCATTGGGAATAGGAACAGCATTGTCAATTTGCTGTTCGATTGTACATGTTGGTTTCAGTTGTTATTGTTGGTCTGGTGCCATACTTTGCTATGGACCCAGATACCCCAATTTCATCCGCCTTTGCAAAACATGGGATGCACTGGGCAATGTAAGGACTCCTTTTGACGCCCCACCAATTTCACCTTAGCTGGTCTAGTGTGCTTCCTACTGAGGCTGTTACTGTGTTATCTTGTTTTAGGTACCTTGTAACAACTGGTGCTGTTCTTGCTCTCTGCTCAACCTTGATGGGATCAATTCTGCCACAGGTATACAGATATCTTAAATCAATATGTGGCTCTTGCTTCTGTAATTCCAATGCATAGAAAATGAGCCAAGTGGATATAGCATTCTTCACGTGATTAGCACTACATGCACATTTTACCATATGGAACAGATGGAACTTTATTCTAATGGGCAGCTCAAGTTGAAACAATGCTCAATAACACTACAATGTTTGCTAATTGCTACGCTCCATGGCTGTTAAAGCTGGATAAAATCCATCCTCCTAAATACTTTTGTCTGTTACTCTGTCCTATTTTGCGCCCCTTCTGAATAAAATCTGAAGAATATCCAGATAGGGATTTTCGCTTCGCATCTGTTTGTTTTCGCAGCCAACATATGCAGCATACTACTTTAATCTAATGATGAGATAGATATTTGAAGTTCTTGTTCAACGTTTTTCTCACAGCCAAGAATATTGATGGCCATGGCACGGGATGGACTGTTGCCAGCCTTCTTTTCTGATGTCAACAAGCGAACACAAGTTCCTGTCAAGAGCACAATCCTGACTGGCATCGGTGCAGCTTCTCTTGCTTTCTTCATGGATGTTTCACAATTGGCAGGAATGGTAAGTATAAAGGAATCACCCGAGTACCTGACAGTTATTATTCGCGACTTTTTATGGTCTTTTGTTCAAGATGTGATTTAATGAACCTTCCTTACAGATAACATGTTAAGCTGAAAAGGGTTGATTTTTGGTTGCAGGTCAGTGTAGGCACACTCCTTGCATTCACTACAGTTGCCGTCTCCATCTTGATCCTCCGATATGTTCCTCCAGATGAGGTACCCCTGCCATCTTCTCTACAAGCATCATTCCGTTTGAGCCAAGAAGATGATGAAGAGAAGGTCAGGGATCTTCTTGGAGTTGAGAATCATGAACAACAGGGGACATCTGAAATAAAGGATGTGATTGAAGTAGAATCAATAAAGGACCCCTTCATTGAGAAGCAGCTCTATGCAAGTATGTCTGGGCAATTGCATGTGACTTGAACCCCTTCTATATTTCCAAGTTGTTTCATTTCACTTATGCTAGCTAATCAACTTCCTGTTAATTCCATGAGGCAAGTTGGATGAGATAAAGCGACGAAAGACAGCTGCTTGCAGCATTGCATCTGTATGTGTTGGGGTTCTTGTCCTCACAACTTCAGCTTCTGCGACATTCTTGCCCTTGTACGTATCTGAACAAAATGCATATGACTGGTTATGGTAGAGTAACACTTCCGTCCCATGGCGAAACTCTACTGTGTAATAATACATATGCATCTTTCCCATGTCATGTCAGCCTGTTTAGATGCGCCGTGTGCGTATTTGGTGGCCTGCTGCTCCTAGCTGGCCTCAGTGTGCTCTGCTGGATTGACCAAGATGACGGAAGGCACTCATTTGGTCACTCGGGAGGTATGATAGAACTCTTCTGCATCACTCTACTAGATTCCCCTGGTAAACTTACATCTTGCTACTGCTCCTTCAGGATTCATCTGCCCATTCGTTCCATTGCTGCCAGTGATGTGCATCCTCATAAACACATACTTGCTAATAAATCTGGGGTGCGTTCCTGATCCAACGATTTCACTTATAAGCCTGCTTGTCGACAACCTGTTAAATACTTATATATGCTTAATTGCTTACAAACTTAGGACACATCTGGGCTCTGAATCTTTTCAACTTGCCTTGTGTTGTTTAGTGGTGGCACCTGGATGCGAGTCGGGGTTTGGCTGGTGATGGGGGTCTTCGTGTACATTTTCTATGGCCGGACCCACAGCTCATTGACAGACGTGGTGTATGTCCCAGTGGCGCAGGCGAATGAGATATACGGGTCTAAGTCTTCATCAGGGTATGTGTCCTAGCTAGGGAGGGGAGGAGGTATTGTTGCAGATCAGCCTTGAGAGTATGCTCCAGAGTTCATTTCACAAAACCTTCAGGACCCTGGCTGGAGGGGGTCCCTGCTGCTGCGTCCTGCATGGCATGGCAGGCATGGGTTTGAAGAATTCAATTCACGTGTCAATTCTTAAGCTGTGTAAATTATAATATATATGGTTCTATTTACATATGTGCCTCGTTGAGGAATGTAAATACTAGATAGATTATAGATGGAAATGTAAGTTGTCTAATATGTGCAAATCCACTAGAGCATATCGCCGCTTCTGCAGGGGCAACTCATGTACGTACACTATTTACCATATTGGATAAAACTAAAGATCTTGGTATTATCTTGCAGCATGAAGCACCTCTGCATCATAGCCGTTCTTTTGTGTTGCAATGCATGACATGATATTGTGGTTGTACAAGATCAAGATTGCAAACTCAGCGAGATAGCCCATGACGAGATAGCCCATGATGTTCCATGATACAATTTTCACTTTGCTTCAGTTAATACAGCCCGGAGCTTCAGAAAATTCTCACAGAGCAGGAGAGTTAAAAAGCACTTTTCCAACTCCCAAGTTTGAATATACAGCAGTCAAATCCATGTTTTTTTTGCCAAATTAACTACATCGCAACACGTTATTCTAAAAAAACCTTCATTACAGTACAGTATAGTAGTAGCTATACAGGTTCCAGATAACCTTCAGTTTCCCTGGCGCCCTACAAGGAACAAGGAGTTGAAAGGAAGCACCACAAAATATTAGCCACATTTGTGGAGATACACTATTATACTGAAGACCATGTTTCATACCAATGTAATGTCTAAAATGTAGCGCAGGGGACCTAATTCGAGGAGAAAATTCTTTATTTGCTACAGAAAGTTGGCCAGATCCCTAAAATACTATTGCAAAATTGCTCTTCCCTTCATTGCCATCAAGTCTCAACTTTTATCCGTTTTTGCAACTTCTGTCAGTAGACCGTTACTTTGGCCTTTAACTTGTACATGAAAAGACAATTATGCCCCTCTTTATCCTCATTTAAATCTACCAAATATGCTTAGAATTTTATGAAATTTTTTGGAGATGATCTTAAGACAATGTTAATATCTCTTTAAAAATTTCAAAGCATGATCATCTCTATGAATTTCTAGAAAAATCTTTTAGTGATTCCGTCTTAATGAAAGAATCTAGATTTTGATTTTTCAGAAGTATTAAATAAGTTTAAAAATTTATGAAACTTTTTGGTGGGTTCCTTGGATTATTTATAAATGAAATAAAATATTTATAGGCTTTTAAATGTTTCAAATTAAAAGTTTGAAAATAAGAACAGCAACTAGGTTATTAGGAAAGAACAGAAAAAATATTTTCAAGATTTGAATTCAAAATACTTAAAAGCCTAGAAATATTTTATTTAAGTTCTAGATAATCCAAGGAATCACTCCAAAATTTTTTATAAATTCTTGAATTTATTTAATGATTCTGAAAAATCAAAATCTAGATTCTTTCATTAAGACAGAATCACTAAAAGATTTTTCTAGAAATTCACAGAGCTGATCATGCTTTGAAATTTTTATAGAAATGTTAGCATTGTCTTAAGATCATCTCAATAAATTTTTATTAAATTCTAAGCATATTTGATAAATTTAAATGAGGATGAAGATAGGTACAATCGTCCTTTCACGTACAAGTTAACGGCCAAAGTAACGGTCTACTGACAGGAGTGAAAAAAATAGGATGAAAATTGAGATCTAATGGCAATAAAGGGAAAAACAATTTTGCGATGGTATTTTAGGGATCCGACCAACTTTCAGTGGCAAATAAGGTATTTTCTCTAACTTTTACAGCTATGGAAGGATCCTTTGTCTGCAAAACTCTGTGATCCACTTAATGTTTTGATCTCCGTCGAGAGAAAATATGATGTATACCAGAGTTACTTACTGGAATCATTGGGTTCACGGACCTCATCTCGGATTCGTGAACCAAAGAGGTATACCCCTGACGAACCTTATCTTTATGAAGTGGCGTACCACGAAGCCTAAATCCAAATCGTGAACCCTTCGAACCGCGAATTTGGTAACCTTGCAATAATCCGACAAAAACATTTTGTCTTGCACGTAATAACATTTCACATTTAAGCCCAACAGGCAGTAAGCACACATACCCAATCCAATTGCTCCATCATCTTGATTCAATGCAACGCTTCCCTGAGTTTTGTCACCGCCGAAGTAAGAATTTAATTTCGAAATTTCATCCTGCAATTCCTACTCCAAAGAAAAGTCACAAAAAAGTAAGCATTAAAGTAGAGGGCTTTGAGGTAGCATGACTAACGTAACACCATTGTCATGACACCACCAGCCAATTGATGATCGAGACTGCAAAGACCAAAACAACAAAATTCATGGAAAAAGGCAGGCAAAGACATCGCAGAATATCTTCTTCTAGTAATTTCCTTAGGAGTAAACTAGTCTACTGAATTTGAAGGACTGTGCTGTAAGATGTAATATGAAGGATCATGTGGAGGTCCATTCATGTTTGTGATGAGTATTTGACTTTATTTGAGCAAGGTGTGCTCAAGTTTGAGTTTGATTTGGATTGATTTTCAAAATAAAGCAATTTGAGTTGTCTCTGCCAGAGTGGCGATCTAGGCGTATGGCGCGGTAGTGATGAGTTAGATGGTTTATTGCATATCATTGTGGGCATTGCTATGTGAAAAGTTTTTCCTTGTCTTTGATGGTTGCGAGGCGACGGTGCTAGGTCATGGTGAGGCGAAGGATGACCGGGACTAGGCGAGGCGTCGGAGGTCCGACGGTTGGGAGATCGCGGAAGATGATCGGAGGCGGAGTCTGGGCAAGTCAAGAAGACAAGGAAAGGAGTTGATGCTAGCTAGATGCCGCGTGGATCAATGAGGGCCGTCGGATTGAGGTCTAGTTGATAGGTTAGCGGGTCTAGGTAGTATCCGTGCAAGAAAACCCGGTGTGTGTGTGGGTTTTGGGTTAGCCCTTGCATGGCTGTATGTGTGGGTTAATCCTAGCCCTTAGATGAGTGCTCTAGGGTTGAGAGACTCATCCAAGGGTGGTAGGTGGCCCAAGAGTAGTATAAATAGGGGTGGAGGGGTAGCCTCCTTCCCTTGAAGGTGTTGAGGTTTGTGAATGCTCCTTTGAGCTTTGCCCACATGAAAGTGAGGCTTTGCAACCTCTCCTTCCAGAAATGAAAGTTTTATCCATCCACCTCTGAATTTATTTTGCGATTTACATTATGTCTTTGCTTTACATAATTTAAATTCAGCATTTACTTTCCCGCAATTACATTCTCGCAATTTACTTTCATGTAATTTGGATTTGCCTCCCCTCCTTCTAAATGTTGCTGATCTTGGATGTTTTGAGTGTGTTCATATGGTTTTACATCTCTTTTGCACTCTTGGATTGAGTAGAGAACATCTTTTCTTTCAAGTTCCAACTTTGTTCAGAACTTGTTCTTCGCGCAGCAGTCAGTGTTTGATTTCTATAAAAATCTAGAAAAATCTTTTTCAAGTGATTCTTATTGGAGGAGGTGCGGGACTCTGACATACACTTGCATAAAAATTTTGGAGTTCACTTGTTGCACCGTTTGGGCACCATGAGGTGAAAACCGAGCCCCAAACTTTTTGCTCGAAGTTCTTGACCAGACTGTGTTCTTAGATTTCTCCTGTTTTTTCTGTAAGGCTTTTTGAGGAGAAATTTGGTGGAGTTCTTCACGACTCTGATGCTCATAGGGAAAAAAGTCTCAAAATTTTGTGAGCTGCAGAAACCCACCAACCTCCTGTGCAAATTGAGGACAAGTTCGAAATTCTGCTTTTGCTTTTAAAGTGACTTTTGTGATTTGAATTGATGTCCTTTCTAAAAGCAAGAGTTTGAATTGATTCCTCTTTATCTTGGACACTAGACAACCAGTATTGTGACTCAAAAATCCCCACATATTTTATGGTACTTATCCATGCAAGCTTGGGGTCACATAGTTGTCTAGTTTTTCAGTTTTTTCACGATTTCCTTTGAGCGATCTTGTCGAGGTTTTTGTTGGAGTATTTTGGAGGAAATTTTATTTGTGACCATTCACCCCCCTCTGTTTGCTATCTCGGTCCTTCATAATCATTACTAAATTGCCAACATGCAAAAAGTACTATGAGAAGAACTCCCAAGTAGTTTAAGAAAAGAATCCAGACCTCCCATGATTCAAGAGTCCTCATGTAAGGAGGAAGTTCATTGGAAAGCATTAGCTCCATGGATTCAACAGCAAAAAAAATTACAATGAGCAAATATTTGATCCATCTTTTACTTATATCAAGATATTGATGCTAACCACCTTGACCATTTGTTTCTTTTGGGGGAGGTGTGTGTTCAGCTTCCTTCACGATTTTTTGGCCATCATCAATACTGAACAGTTTAGAATATTAAACTCATAGGTCATTTTTAAGAAATATAAAAAGAAATGAAGAACCATGGTGAGTAAAAAAGAACAGTTAGGATAGGAGATAGCAATAGATATATGTCTGTAATTCCTTGGGTAACCTTTCAGGTTTCTTGTGAAGCTTCTTTGGGCTTCCAGAAAAAATCATTATCTGCAAAATCTCAACAAGTTCAATATTCGACCTAGGAGCTGCAGCAAGAAATACTAATACGTACATAATGTGTGTAAACAGTTGCTGTAGCAAAGATATTGTACCAATGCGCCATACCTTGAGGGGACAGAGTTGCTGTAGCAAAGATATTGTACCAATTCATTCTCTTGTGAAAATTATTTTGCTTTTGGTAGTAATTTGGCAAAATTCAAAATAATTTTGCCAAAAATCCGAAATTCGGCTTCTGGTTTCTGTCAAGAAATTAAGGTGATAATTGTGATTTATTTTTTCGTTTTGTTAGTATTTTAAATCATATTTTAGTATTAATAGCGTAATTATTTCTTGTAGTTTGCTTTATGGAGCACGGGGATTTTTCGTCGTTCCTAGCTTTTGATTTCGGGATTTCACCCGAGGAGCTTCTTGCATCATATGATGCGCAAAAAGCTGCAGGAGTTGTGCCATCCTCAGGCTCTACAAGTGCTACTGCGTCGGCAAGTACCGGGGTGAAAAGAACAAGACGCAGTACATGGGGAGTTTGGGAAGATTTCGAGCATATTTTTGAGACATCAGATGGCGTCCAGAGTAGGTATGTTGTTTGTAAATATTGTAAGCATAAATTAGCCGCAAAATCTTGGTGGAGCGGGGCACTTGAAGAGGCATGCGGAGAGCTATAGAAAAAAAAACGGGGATGTCTTTGAGATAGACGCGGTACAACCCCAATGGTACGGTACGTAACTGGGACTACAATCCTGAGGTAGTTCGTGAATCTCTTTGTCGTTTAATCGCTTCTCAAGATCTTCCTTTAAACTTTGGTGAGTCAGGTGCGTTTGAAAGCTATATTAGGACCGCTAATAATCCTAAGTTTTCTGTAGTTTCTAGACAGACTTTTTCTGTGTCTTTGACATCTAATATATGGAGTGTGTCGACGATCGGGATCGTCGACCGCAGAAGAAGGGGGAAGGATCGTGCAAAGGGGCGAGGCCCAGAGTCGCGTTCGTCCGGGAAGAAGGGTCAGGGGACGTGCAGCACCGGGAAAAAGCACGAGCAAACAGGGGGCATGAAGTCTTTACTGGTTCGAGCCCCCTAGGTCGGGTAATAGCTCTACTCCAGTCTTGCCCGTAGGCGAAAGAGAACTAAAAGCTCCGCTAGGGAGGGGTACAAGGGGAGCTCGTCCTCGGGATCGCCCGGGAGCGATGATCCAGGAGAGCTCGGTGAACAGGGGGTGTACAAGTCTTACTGTCGGTTTCTCTCGCCCCTCTCCCCCCAAAAGGGAGAGCCCTGCCCTCCTTTATACAGCCGGTAGGGGCAGGTTACATGGAGAATTGGGAGAGGAAAGGATGGAGATCGTCCCAGAACCCCGATCCTCCGTCTTGATGATAGTCGCCGCCTGCTTTTGCCCACGGGTTGGTAGACTCACCGAGCGAGTAGTCTCCCGTTTTCTTGGAAAACATCGTACCTGCCCTCTGTGGACTTGTCAGATGCTGACGTTGCAATGCGTGGTCCTGGCTCCGCCTCGGGAGAGAGCGTACCCTCATCTGCGCGGATCGAACGATGGGACCGAGCTCGACTTTGGCAACCTTCGACCGCCTAGGAAGGAGCGACTGCTCCCGTGTGGTCACTTCAAGCGGTCGTGGTCACAGGCACGTGGCTAGTGGCGGCGGAGGGCCCGATACTGCCTTTGGTGGGGATCTCCTCGGATCGGTCGGAGGTCGGGAGTCCGACCGCGAGGAGGTCGGACGTCCTACTTGGTCGGGACGAGCTCGGAGCAGTCGGTTAGGTCGGGGGATGAGTGTCCTTCGTGGCCTCGCGGGGCCTTTGGTCGGAGGTGGGCTTGGAGCAGTCCGTTCATTACTTCGGGCCGTCGAGGTCAGGGGAGGACCGCTTAAGGCCCCCCCGGGGGGGTACGGACATGTGTCAGGATGGCCGATCCCCGACAGAGTGGTAGAGCTAAATAGGATTACCTTAGTATAGTTGCTCATTATGTAAACAATGAATGGTAACTAGAAAAGAGAATTATAGAATTCAAAATAATTGATGTAGCACACACTGGTGAAAATATTGCTGATTGCATTGTAAAAGTTGTGGAAGATTTTGGTCTTAGTGATAAGATTTTTGCAATAACATTAGATAATGCTTCTGCAAATACTTTTACTGTGAACATTCTTACTCCGCTTTTCAATTCCTATGTTGCATCTTTCTTATTACATCAGCGTTGTACTTGCCATATTATTAATCTTATAGTTAAATCTAGTTTGAAGAGGTTAGATCAGTATCTTAAACCTTTTCACACTGTAATATCTTACTTAAATTATTCTAATCAACGAGTAACAGTATTTAAGACTTATTGTATTGCAATGAATGTGCGTCCGCGTAAGTTTGGTTTGAATATGCCTGTTAGATGGAACTCTACTTACTTGATGCTTAAGAATCTCATACCATATGAGAGCACATATTCTTTTTTTATTAACACGCACTGTCATACACGGGATGGTCAACTGCTACTCACGGAGCAATATTGGTATATTGCTAAATATTTGCTATCATTTTAGAACTTTTTTTTGAATCTACTGTTGCTTTATCTGGAGTTTATTACGCAACCTCTCCTTTAATTGTGTATCATATTTTAGAAATTGCTACCCACTTAAAGAGCCACAAAAATGATAATATCTTACGTGAAGTTGTTTATGCTATGAGAACTAAAATTTTGAAATATTGGCAAGAAATTCCTATGTTATATGCATTTGCATTTATTTTAGATTCTAGGGCTAAAGTTCGAGGATTCTCTAATGTTCTCTCACTTCTAAATGATGTGGTAGGTACTGATTATTCTAGTTATTTTTCAAATGTTCGTGCTAACTTATCTCAAGTTTATGATAAATATGATCGGATGTTTGCTGGAGTTCGCATGCAGCGACCTCCACCAGTACCCACAACAGGTAAGAAGAAAACCGCGTGGGAAAAGATATGGGGGTGCAGGTGGCTCTTCCTCAAGGACTTCGACTACATCAATGAAAGCGCATCTAGGCCCCTTAAGAAGTTTTGGTGATAGATGGCAACACAATTAAAATACTAATGGTCAAGTGAGAATCTATGAAGAGATAGAGATTATATCATCATGAGAAAGCGATTGGAGATCCCCGCTACATTTAAAATTTGTGAAGACGGCATCAAGACTCCCCGCTACATTTAAAATCTATTTTATTTGAGTTTAAGGATAGCCGTACTATTAAGGGGGATACAACGGAAAATCGCTTCTAGGATATATTTGTGCTCAAAGGATAAAAATTGCATTGCATAAGAACTCTAAGCACTTCATTTCCTTGAAAAGCACACCTCTGGCCGAGTGGGCCAATCCGGAGTATCCGGATATTTAGTTCGGACACTCCGGGTTGACACCCTCGGTGGCTGGTCTCAGATAGCCCGGAGTACCCGATGTTAAGTCCGGACACTCCGGGTTGAATTAGTCCGGAGTATCCGGGGTTTTTGTCCGGAGTCTCCGGGTTAACTCCTTCGGTACAATCTAAACCTCACTAACCCGGAGTCTCCGAAGTATTTGTCCGGATAATCCGGGTTGTGCGCAGCTCTCTCACAACGGTTGGATTTGGAGCCTCTATTTAAGCCCTCACTCTTCACCTAACAGCAGTGAGCTCCATTTATTGCACCCATTCATTCTCAAACTCTCTCTCTCACTCTCTTGAGCTCTAATCTTCTTTCTCCACTTGAAGCTCGTGATTGATTTAAATCTTTTGGGAGAAAGGAGTGGATTTGAGTGCCGTGAGCTTGCATCTTTCATTCTTGAGCACAAGATTCATCCTCCAAGTAGATTTCACGACGTATTTGTTACTCTTGGAGTTTGAAGGGTTCCTAGACGGCAAGGAGTCACCGGGAGCCTCCAATACTTGTTGTGGTGAGCCCCGAAGTTTGTGAAGGCAAGTCTCGCCTCCAAAAGGAAAGAGGCAAGAAGTGAAGACCGGCGAGTGCTTTGTACAACACCGGGAGGATAGTGGTCAAGAGGGACCCGGGCTTTGTGCCTCCTCAATGGAGACGTATGATTCCCTTCAAGAATTCGAACTTCGGGTAAAAATTATTGTCTTCGTGTTCTTCATTTGCTTTTGCTAGGGTTCGTGGTCTTAGACTTTGGGAGCCCCGATCTACTCCATTGCTTTGTTTGGTTCCAGATCTATATCATCCTCAGGTATCTGATAGTATTTAGAACCTTTGTGTTCAGTTAGTTTGTTGGAAATTTGTAGAGATTTAAAATCTCATTTCGAGGTCTCCAATCCGGAGTATTCGAACTTCTGAACCCGGACAGTCCGGATATATCGGAGTATCCGGATAAAAACCCCGGACACTCCGAGCTTAGTCCCTCGGGAGATTTTGTTTTTACTGCAAATTTTTAATTCGCCTATTCACCCCCCCTCTAGGCGACATCTCCGGTCCTTTCAATTAATGACAAGTGCGGACACATCAAGTGGTGGGGAGCTAGTTGCCTATCTCAACAGCGACACTATCAACTACAAGAGCAGCAAGAGGAGGACTTCAGCATTTTGCAGTGGTGGCACGAGCACAAGATAACATATCTGGTGCTTTCCATATTAGTACGGGGATGTGTTAACAGTTCCTGTCTCCACGGTTTCTTCGGAGTCCGCTTACAGTCTATCCGAAAGAATAATCGAGGAGAGAAGAACAAATCTGACAAGTGAGATGGTGTAAATACGTCTCACTGTGAAAGATTAGGAACAAGCCGATCAACGAGCTCAACATACTTCAGAAAATACTGAGCTGGCGGAGACGTTCGAAAATCTTTATCTAAATAATGAGGAAGAATAATTATAATCTTCATTTTTTTCCTGTATCACTGAGCTATAGGTTGTACTCTTTTTTCTTTGCCAAGGTTTTCTCGTGTTGAGTTTTTACTTGGCAAAGTTTTTAACGAGGCAACCAAACATCAATAAAGCTCATTATTTAATTCAAATTATTTGTCTCATTTTAGGATTTATCTCATATTTTACCTTTTTCTTAATTTATATATATATTTAAAAAAAGTCTACATCCTTCGAGTTTTTCTAATTATTCTAAATTTCTCCCATTTTTTCTGATTTTTTCTGATATTTTCTATTTTTCTGATTTTTTTTTGAATTTTTTGGTGTTAACGGGCGACCTGGCCCGTTTCGGCCTGTCGGACCCGTGCCGGCATGACACAGCCCGTTAGCCTCACGGGCCGTGCTTGGGCCACCTCCCCAGCACGTGGGTCGGCACGGCACGGCCCGTTTAGTAGTCGTGCCGAAACGGACCGTGCCGTTTTTTAATCAGGTTGTGCCGTGCCGAGCCGCCCGTTTGGCCCTCTCTGCTTCTAACCATACATTTGCGAATTTATCTCTTTTCTAAGGGCATGCTTGTTTTATCTTTGGATTCTCTGAAAGCTGATTTTGGATTTTGGTTGTAGAGAAATTAATTTTCCAAAAGCTGGAATCTAAAAGCACATATGAAGCGGATTGTGAATTCTAGTATATATGGGTGGACTAGATTGTGAGAATTAGATTCTAGAATCGGGCTGTTTGTTTTTTATTCTACTTTTGGTGCCAAAATTCAGAATCAAAAGCTAAAGCAAACAAGCCCTAAACCCCTCTCTTTCTCTTTTTTTTTTTGGAATTTTGCCTCCTCGCAAACGTATTTATAGAATTATCCTCATTTCCTACCGTAGAAACACCAAAAAGTGCCACATGTCACCTTCTGCACTCCCCGTCCGTGCCAACACGCCTCTCGAGCTCCCTGACCGCCTCCTACGCTTCCCTGCCGCGGCAACCTAAGGGGATGTTTGGGAGGCTGTGCTTCAGCTTTGGGTCAAAAGCTTCCCAAAACAGCATGGCTGCAAAGCAGCGAAAGCTAAGCCACAGCAGAAGCACCACCAAAAGCTGTAGCACCTCGCTCGCTCTGCTTTTTCGACCTCTGCCACCCCGCCTCACCGCCTCCACGTCACCTCCCCACTTAGACGGAATTTTTTTTAAATAATACATTTTTAATTCAAATTGCAAAAGTGTACTACGAATTTTTTTTTGCAGAAATATACCCCTGTCGCCCGTTGGTTGAGCGACAGGGGCTACTCGCCCTACCCAAGAGCGACAAGTGGCAGCTGAAGGCAAAGTCGCCCTCCCCAAGCGCGACAAATCTGAAATCGATGCACGGTTGGGCGGATTGGCGTGGCGGCCTCTGTCGCTTAACCGAGGGCGATCGAGCCAAAATAAAGCCGTGCTCTACGGCCGAGAGAAGAAAAATGGCAGAGAAAAGAAGAGGGTGAGGGTGAAGAGAGAAAAGGAAGAGAAGGGAAGAAGAGAAGAAAAGAAGGGGAAGAAGAGCGGCATCATCACAGCAATTTTTTACGCCTATTTTATGTAGTTTAGGGTTAGGATTAGGGTTAGGGTTAGAACTAATTAGTTTCAGCGGTTTTTTTGTTTAGTGTTTAGGAAGGTTAGGGTTAGATGTAAATATTTTGCGGTTTAATTTGTGTAGTGTTTAGGGTTAGGTTAGATGTAATTAGTTTCACGGTTTATTTTCTTTAGGGTTAGATGTAAATATTTTCGTGATTTATTTTGTTTAGTGTTTAGGGTTAGATGTAGTTAAATGTAGTGTTCATATTTTTAGTAATTTAGTGTTTAGGTAAGGATGACCCATGAACAAACACCGTCCAAAACATGAGTAATTATGTACGTAAAACATACGATTATTTGCGTTGTACATACAGTCAGTTGCTCTAGTTATTTTCGCGGTTTACTTTGTGTAGTGTTTAGGGTTAGATCTAGTTAAATGTAGTATTTATTTTGTTTAGTGTTTAGGTTAGATCTAGTTAAATGTAGTGTTTATTTTGTTTAATGTTTAGGGTGGCGGCTTTAGCAAAGATCCGATTTGTTTAGTTGTGTAGCAAGAAATCATGGTAGTGTTTAGCAACAAAATGTAGTTGAATCTAGTTATATTTTTAGTAATTTAGTCGGTTTGTGGAAACGCATGTACATAGTTGTTTTTACGAATAATAATATGTTGTTACGGTTTTTACAGATAGATGTCGATAGATATGTTTTTTTACATATAGAAGTGCACTTATATATATTGTTAGGGCTGTAGATATTTTTTAGAAATACAAGTGCAATGATGAATATTTTTAGTAATGTAGATATTTTTCGCAAGTGCAGATATACATACGTATAGTTTATAGTACTTTTTACGAAGAGTAATTAATTCGTGTGCTAATGAATAGGGTCGCAGATATGTCAGAACGAGTTCCATTTAGAATCTTTTATGGAGAAGGGGTTGTCATGTATGGTTCGGAGGGTGCGGATCTGAGTAACTTTCAGTATATGGATAGGAGTTTAAGTAGGGTCGAAGAGCGGACATTTGCTTCTGTGTTGAATTGGTTGTATTATACGTTTCGGATGGAACAAGAGAAGTGGCAGCTCAAGTTATCTTGTCTTTGCACCATGCGAGATGATCCTGTTTATTGGGAGTTGGTTGAGCTGAAAAGAACTGCATCTTGGAGGGTCATATGTGAGGGGGGCTGGGCAACGTGGATGGTGTCGGGTGCTTTTGGTGCAAGCGTATGAAAGGGCTATTGCACCCCAGCAGCAGCTGGACGCCGGTGAGCGTAGCGAGGCTCAAAATGAGTTCACTTATGGTGACACTGAAATTGGGGAGTCTAGCCGGGAGCAGCATGTTCAGGGTTGCAATGAGGATATCGTCTACCAGAGTGGTGAGCAAGTTGAGATTGGGGAGGATGAGGGAAACATTAGGCAAGATGCGCGGGGGCAAGTAGACGAAGGTGAGGAAATTGAGGAAGTAATAGCACAGATGGAAGAGGAAGACCTTGAATATGAACAAGTAGAAGTGGAAGACGACGATGATTCGGATGAGGAAGATGAAGATGTTGAGCCACTTGTGCCAGCAGATTGAAGCACGCATCAATTTAATAACTTGGTTGTAAATGAAGGCAATGATACACCTTGGCAGTATAGCGACAATGAGGTGAGACCTAACAGCATGTACCCCACAAAAGAGGCAGTGCAGGATGCTATCAAAGATTGGGCCTTATCACTAAGAAGAACTTTCAAGGTTAAGAAGTCCACCCCAACCTGCTACGACGTGGTGTGCGAGATGCAAGGGTGCCCCTGGAGAGTGCACGCGACAAGCCCAAATGGGGCACCCACTGGCTATGTTCGAAGGTTGAACAACATAGTTGTATGACTGAGGAAACCCTGGTGGCTCACAGGAACCTGTCGTCCGGGTATATCGCGAGTGTCATGTACCTGGAGATAGTTGAGTGTAACATCCCAAAATTTGGCTTAATTAAGTTGTATTTGCTTAAATGTGCATTTGTGATTTTCTGGAATTTATTTGGATTTTTCTGGATTTATTTGAATTAGTTTGAAATTAAGTTTATTGCCTTTTATTCAAATCTATTTAAATATGTGCAAAGTCAAAATAAAGTTTTGTCAAAAATATTTTATTTGAGTCCAGAATGTCTCAAAGTATTTTTGAGATTTTTCTTGGATTTTTCCTAATAGTTTTATTGCTTAAAATAAATAAAATGAATTTCTGGAATTATTTTAAATAAGAAATCTTTAAAAATCCGGTGAATAGTGTTGGGCCGAGCCCAGCACTGTGCGTGCTTGGCCCGCGTCGGTGCGGCCCAATGCAGCCCACGAGTCGTAGCGGCGCAAAACCCTAGATCGGCACCGTCCGCGTGCGATCCAACGGTCCACCGAGTGCCGCGTGTTAAGCGCTTCGACCGTCGGATCGGGACACGCGTCGCGATGTCGTTCATCGTCTCCGTTCCGGACTCGGAGTCCGCCGCCGTTACGCCGTTGGTTTCTTTCGCCGTGTAGAGCTCGGACGTCGAGGTTATAAATAGGAAGGGTAGCACCCCGAGGTTCGCAGTCGAGCGCCGCGTCTTTTGGTCGGAGCGTCTTCGCGGGAGCAGCCCTAGAACGCATCTACAAGCTCGTCGGAGTTAGCGAAGTCCTCGACGCGCTTTTTCCGCTGAAGCTCGCCGTCCGGAAGTCTCGCGTCGCCAAGGTCGCCACGTGTTCGCCGTGGACGAGGTGCGTCCGTGAGAAGCGAAGCATCGCCGAGACCCCTCCTTCGCCGTTGCGGTGGTCTTCGTCCCCAAGTCCGCGAAGAAGCGTTGCCGCGCCGCCATCGCTAGACTCGAGAGGTAATGACCGTCGGATCTTGAAAGACCGGGATCGTGCCACGAGGGTCGAGATCGGCACCGTGAGATGCGATCGTGCGGTGGATTTCCGCCGGCGTGTGAACAATCAAGCGCCACCGCGTGTCGGGCTCGGCACCGAGGCGCCGTGGACCGCGTCTGCGGTGGACCGAGGTGGTCTCGTGGACCGAGTCCATGGACCGACACGCGTCGGCTTCGATTGGTTCGGTCCGGCGCTGCGTCATGCTGATGTCACGCTGACGTCATAAACCAGTTTTTCGGTTTAAAAATAAATCTGTTAATTCGATTTTTGATTTTAGCAATTTCAGTATTTATTTCAAACTTCAAAATGCTATATCTTTTGCAATTTAACTCGGATTTGAGTGATTCAAATTTCTAAAAATTTGTAAAATTGAGATCTATTTAATGGTGAATTTTAATTGATTTTTGGAGTTCAATTGCTCTCTGTTTTGGTATTTATTTGCTTTTCTTCTTGATGCAGCGTGAGACGTTGAATTGTGCGACGCTTGGAGGAAGATCCAAAGAACTCAAGAGCAAACTTCAGATCAAGATCAGAACCTATTCCAAGGCAAGTTGTGCTTTGATCATGTTGAACCCATGTTTGTAAAATTGCTATGTTTGATTTACACTATTGCATATATTTCAATTATACAACTGTTTCAAATTAGTTTGGGCTTAGCTAAAATACCAGATTGATCTATACCCTACCTTGTCATTGTATGCCATGATCCATTGTCACCCTAGATTGGTTTAATATAGTTGGTTAATAATTATAATCAACATTGGAGGTTTAGTTAAGTATTAGTTGCTTAGCCATGCCACGTCATCACATGTGTCAGAATCATTGATAATTAATTTTGATTAATGGAATATGGAACAATATTATGAACTTGTGTGTCATGTGGGATCACACGATGAGATTGAGTTGTTGTGGCGAGTCATGTCACGCAACGATGTTGAATTGTTGATGGCACGTGGTGCTTGGTAATCAGCGGTGATAATCACTTAGATTGGGGCAAGTGGCAAGGCGAGGAGGCCAAGGTGGGCCCAATGGGCGAGGGTATGTGGATGTCTTGCCTTGATCACACTAAGGACTTAACCTTGCAAGCCTTTGACTGAGTCAATCATGCAACCACATGTCCGTATGGGCCACCTAGTGAGTAATTTGCAAAGTCTTAATGTTGATACTATCGTGGTCGGTGTGAGTTCCGGGTCGGTGTAATTCACATGGCGCAAGAGGGGCCACGGATGTGGTTCTGAGACCCCGATGTTGAAACCTTAGCGGGTAGTACGGGTTAAGATAGAGCATTGTAAAGGCTTTGTTATAATCTCGCCTTTGTGGTGTTTGGTTGTATCACGTGGGTAAAGTGCATAACCTCTGCAGAGTGTGAAACTATTCGGATAGCCGTGCTCATGTATTGAGCAATGCTCGGAATTACAGATTAAGGGTTAGCTTAATTAATTGGACAACTTGGTTGGGATGGCAGGATTGCCATATGGAAGATTGGAACTTGATTTAGGATTGGAAACTTGGTTTACTTGAGAAATCTTGAATTTATTTATTATTGCTATTCGTTTTACATTCTTTACAATCTATTATTGTATTTGTTCATAAATCTTGCTTATTGCAAAATAGCCATGATAGCCTATCCTTTGGAATAAGCCTTACATATAGATAAATAGAAGCGCATTCATGCACAACTTGTTGAGTGCTTTAAGTACTCACCCTTGCCAAACAACAATAATCAACAGTTGAAGAATCTACACCTGTGTTGGAAGATGAGGTCCAAGAAGACACGAGTCATTAGGGTCCGAGCCTTGTCGGTTGCCTGTGGTGAACTGATGAGCTATCTACGTTTCTACTTTCCGCTGCTTAATTATTAGTTCATATTCTCAGTCTTGCCCTGCGTGGCTTAATAATGTAAGTTGGTCATAAGATCATACATTTAGCTATATCAATAAATGAACTATTATTCTATTATCGTTATGTATGATGTGATATGTACCAATGTTAAGCTGTGTGCACTAGCGTTGATCCTGGGACTAGTGCGGTAAACACAGTGGGTTCGAATCAGTGGATTCGGGTCCTTACATTGAGAACCTGAATTTTGAGCCCCGTGCTATTATTCGAGCAATTGAGAATAGATTTCAGTACACAATTAGCTACGGGAAGGCATGGAGGGCGAAGCAGAAGGCCTTGGAAATGAGATTTGGGAAATTTGAAGACTCGTACCATAATCTACCCGCCTTTGCTCGGTTGCATTTAGGAAGAAATCACGGTACTTTTATGATTATCGGATCGTCCGTCAAGGAAGTGGCGAACAAGAGGCATCTCAAGAGAGTTTTCTTCGCATTCGAGCTTGCATTAGGGCGTTCTATCACCGCCGTCCATTGTTGTGTGTGGACGACACATTCTCGACCGGAAATACAAAGGACAAATAATGGCGGTTGTGGCGTCGACACGAACAACGATTACGCTGTTGCCTTTGCCTTCGTGGAAAGCGAGAACTATGAGAGTTGGTTGTGGTTCTGCGAACTTGAAGATCGGGTGGTGAAGACTCGCCAACATTTGTGCATCTTGCATGACAGCATGCTTGATCGCTTAGTGCCATCGACAGCTTGCAAGCAGGGAAGAGGAGCCATTTCCACTGGATGACTTGCAGAGCCGATGGTGCATGAGGCATTTGGGCGTGAACTTCTATAAGCGGTTCAAGAACAAGGAACCGATGAACATGTTCAAGAGGCTATGTAAGCGAGAACCAAGATAGCAAGTTCAGTACTCTTTGGAAGAATCTTGATGAGCTAACAAAAACACAAAGAGACTACTAGCGGTGTAACACAGAAGAGTGAGCCTTTATTCCCTCTAGCAATGAAGATGAGGTGAAGAGTCGTAAATCGCAGCAAAGGCCGATCAAATGTTTCTGATTTGGATAAAGCACGAGCTCAAAGAGAAGTGGTCATTGTTACATGACACACATGGTGCTAGATACGGTGTCATGACGACCAACTTGGCGGAGGTGTACAACTAGGTAATGAGAGGGATGAGGTGTCTCCCGTTGGTAGGAATTGTTGAGGGAGTGCTGCAGGGTACAACCAAGTATTTTGTGGATATGCATAAAGTCAAGTAGTAATGAGAGATGAGAATGCCTTGTACTCAAGCATGATAAGTAAATACATGGATGAGAAGAGTAAGAAGGCGGGCAAGCATAGAGCTATCAAAGTAGGTTCACGAACACTGCGCTCGAGGTGATATGCGAGGATAAAGGACGGCGGGAACAAACCGAAGGTTATCACCCAAGAGTGCATCTTACAGTGAATGTCAATGCTCGTGTAACAAACCCTCTGTTGCACTGTGCCATGTTCTCATGTGATAGCTGCATGTGCATTATTTGGAATGCGACCGGTACATATCTATCTGAATATTTTACAAAGGAAAGGTGATGGCAACTCTGGCAGGAGTCAGTATGGTTATGGTGTTGTCGGTTCTTTCACCACAACCCCGTGTCGATGAAAGGTTACGGGTCTCGACTTTGATGCAAGATCATACAAAGGAGGCCGTCAGAAAACAAGGCGTATCAGGAATGATATGGATGAGTCCGAAACTGGTAAGCGCGTGAAGAAATGTTCGTTGTGCAAGCGAACAGGTCACACGTTCAAGAACTGCCAGCCACATAACGAAGAGGACGAAGGAGGAGATGGCCACCCGACGGCGAGGAAGGAATCGTCGTCTGCAAGGCGTGGTGGACGACGTCATCGGACTACCGGAGAAGCTATTTGAACTATTAGATGCTATATGTCAAATTAATATTTTGTTTATGTAATGTGCGTTGTAACTGCTTTAATATAATTTGAAGACGTAATGTGCGTTGTAACTGCTTTTAATATAATTTGATGATGTAATGTGCGTTGTAACCTGTTTTAATATATTTTTCCGATGAAGTGTTCGTTGCAACTGCTTTAATATATTTTCTTGATGAAGTGTTCGTTGTAACCTGTTCTATTATATTTTGCTGATGTAGTGTGCGTTGTAATCTGTTTGATTAGAGTTTGTGGACGCTTGTGTATTTATTTGTACGCATTTGGTTCGATGTATTGTTCTCATGTTCGTGTATTTATTTGTACGCATTTGGTTCGATGTATTGTTCTGAAGCTTGTGTATTTGTTTGTATATAACTTTTCTTTTTGTAATTTGCAGGTATGGCTCACCAGGCTGTGGATGACGACTGGCCCTTTGAATTGGTAGACCCAGTCGTTGACGGTCGTCACCGTGCACACTTCGCCACCGCTTCACTAGAGGAGGGACAGGACCCTCAGGAGCTGGGCGTGCTACGGCCGAGGCCACCGCGGGAGCTCTGGACCCTCGATCTACGTTGGATCCCGTGTAACGATTTATCTTTTAATTTCAAAATATTCCCGATCGATGATCGTAATCTGCTTTAATTAACTAGTGCGGTGCTCATATTAATTTAATATTTCATTTCGAGGTTGCGAGCAAGCAGGATTGCCGCCATCAGCACGGATGGAGGCGCACGCAGTGCGCAGGGAGGGACGCGAGCCACCGGTTCCGCTTGACAGTCCCTTCTCACCGCTCGGTGGATCGGTGGAGACCGAGACGCACACCTTCCACTTACCCGCCGGGAGATGGCGATCACTTTGGAGGACGTCTCCTACCTCCTCGGTCTCCCTCATTGGTGACCACGTGGTGCCGCGAGACGTCGACCATTGTGGCGGGATGAGGTACTGCGCGGTTCCATGGTGTGCTCTTGCTCGTCGCGCATCGAGTCTTCACCAAGACCCATGGTCCTACACGGGTGGCCGGCGGTTCGTGGTAAGCAACTAACCTTTCAAACTTAACCGCATATATATATTGGCTAGACTAACAAGAAAACTTAAATTTACAAAGCGGAGCACATCGTCGAGATCATGGACGAGCGAGAGGGTGAGCCGCCACCTTGAGGCGCACTCGCTCGGGTTGTTTGGTGGTGCATGTTCACGAGCTCCCACGGGATAGCGTGGGCGAGCACTTCGTCGATTCACGAGGGCGATCGCGGACGCACCCTTCACGCCGTGCGCGGATACTCACGGGGTCGGCGGTCCTCCGCACGACGCATCGTGGGCTCTGCGGCGGCCGTGGGCGGATCGCCGATGTCGATCCTCATCGAGCGTACACGTCGGTTCCTCGTGTTCGACGCCCCGGTCGAGGGCTACGCCGTCCATCGAGTGATGAGGCGATTCGGTCTCACGATGTGAGTTCCCGATCAGTCGGCGGTAGGTCCCACACGTTGTCCACACGTAAGTTCCCTACATCGATGTTCTCTAATCTGTACGGTGTAATGACATGTAATAATGCTATATTTTTGCTTATCCGTAGGCAGACGAGGAGGGGCGGGCATGGGGGCACCCCATGGCACGTACGTATGGCGCCATGGGTCGAGGAGTGGGGAGGAGCCTTGGACGACGTCCATGCCGAGGATGCGCCGTACGACCCCAGACGTACCAGGGGTACCGACAGTGGTACACTTCCCGCATCTGTGCGTTTGGTGCGTGTCGACCGGATCCTCCTAGACACATCCCTGTGGTGAGGGACACTATCCCGCCATACGGACTCCGGCTCGCACGGTGCGGTAAGTTTTGTCTAATGTACGACGATTTTCGCATTGCATTTTCCGGATGAATGTGTTAGGTTAATTCGTAATGTATTTTTTGATCGATGTGCTAGCCCGGTACTATGAGGAGTCCGGGAGCTTCCTGTCGCGTCTGTCTCGTGGGATAGACGTGACCAGGGAGGACGTGACCTCCTTCTTCGCGAGGTTCAGGGAGAGCGCCAGACGCACCCTCGAGTTGGCAGGTTGCCGCACGCCTCGCGATGTGGCTGACGGCCCTCGCGCGCGTCGCCATCGCAGGGAGGAGTGCTCGGTACTTCTTCACACCCCACGTCCTCCCATCCCACCGTCACGCCGACTTACGCGACAGGGCGAGCTGCTGGACACGCTGGTCTAGCCCCTCACGTCGGAGGTAAGCCCTTCGCCACACTTCGTATGTTGTCTAATTATTTCTTGAATGTTACCAATAATTCTTCACTTCTTACAGGCTCACAGGCACGATGGTTCTCCTCTGCAGCTTCACCTGCCCCTGATGACTACGAGGGGCAGTTTGATGATGCAGCCCATGCGGATTTCGACCTCGACGATGGTGATGTGTCGAGATACTTCGTTGGTCCGGATGTGCCTGGATCATCGCAGTTGCAGGGAGCACCACCACCGACGCAGCCTTCTCAACTGGTGTACGCTACACCTCCGGCTAGACCACAGAGGGCCCACCACCCATCGGTGCGCTTGACGTACTTTCGCAGGGGAGTTCGCAGGAGGCCCGCCACCGCAGGAGGTGCCTGTAAACGGGCGCCCGAGTTTGTATTTGGCTTATGTATTTGGTTATTACATTGTGACGTACTTTGCATCTTATGTATTTATTTGTATACGATATATTTTTCTTATGTTAGTAACCCCGTACTTTTGGTTATAAACTATTGTTATTCTTTGTTACAGTAGCCCTGCTTTCAAGCATGACGAAATCTTGTCGTGCGTGACTTTTTGAGCGAATAGCATACTCACGGCGTGCATCCTTGTCGAGCCGATTAGACAAGTCACATGCATCGCCTTTGTCACCTTGTCGGGCCGATGGGACAGTCACATGCATCGCCTTTGGCGACCTTGTAGGGCCGATGGGGACAGTCACATGCATCGGCTTTGGCGACCTTGTCGGGCCGATGGGATAGGTCACATGCATCGGCTTTGTCACCGCCTTGTCGGGCCGATTAGACAAGTCGCATGCATCGACTTTGTCACCTTTGTCGTGCGGCTTTGTCGATGGGTGACACGTCGTGCGACTTTTCACGGAGGATACCGCCCATCGATTGCTTTAGTTGTGTGGAGCAGCCCTCGGCACCACTATAAAAGCGCCGAGAGGTAGACATCTATACCGCCAAACAAGCAATACACGCCGGTGAATCTTCACAAATTAGGGCACGATGTCGTTTCAAGTCGCCTCTTCAAAGAAGCGTAATTCATCCCACCCCGAGTACCGGATACTAGTAGCGTTGACGCCCGATTCTGCCGGAGTTGCCCGACCCAATTGCATCGCAACCTTCCAAATAAGATGATGCAATCTACCCACGGAGAGAGGCGGCCGCGCGCTCACTATCTTTGTTGTGCCCGCTCTTACGGGTAGACTCGCTGGTGTCCATACAATACAGAGTAACATTACCATTTCATGCATCGTTCTTTCTTTTTTCAAAGACAACGACGGTGTTGCTTATTCCAATGGATCGACGGTTTAACGACGGATCACTAATTTGTCCACAATCGCCACGACGCCGAACCCGCTTCGCCGAGAACTTCAACCGGTGAGAGGCCGCCAGATACGTCCCGTTCTAGAGCGACGAGTTCAGGGCGGTGGGCAAGAGGCCAACCAATCGGTGAGTTTCATACGACGAACTCATGCTTCACTCACAAAGTAGTAATTCTAAACGGCCTCGTCGATACAGGAGTTCAAAAGAAAATCGCAAAATTGCTTGAGTCAAAGGAGAAACCTCCTTAGGGGCCACCCGAAAGCCCCGACTTTTGCGAACACGGCCTTCAAGCAGTGGTTGATACCTGCCACGATGACCTAGCGCATCGAGATTCTATCGGTGCCCCTTGGCCGAGGATGAATGGTGCGGCTACTTCAATCGGGTGGACCCGAGGCGTACCACCCACATCTCAAACTTCTCAGACAGGATAGCTGGGGAGCAACCCTCCCGTGGTGCTACTACCGCCCGAAAAGCCGGACCCGAGTACGCCTACGGTGTTATTCAACGACCACAACGGGCATACTGTGTTGACTGCAGGCACGCTTCCGGTTGTACAAGGACAAGCCCAACACACACCTCCTGCACCATATAGTGGAGTGCCCCCTGCACCAAATAGTTTAACACATGATTACAAATCAAAGTTTAATAACGCGATTTAAGAGCATGTATCAAAGATCAAATGTGGTCCACTGTTCATAAAAATACCGTTTAGACATGACATTTTACGGCCGTAGAAAAGGTGAAAAACATGACATGAGTTGTTGCCGACTATATTACTTAGGGTTGTTGCACTAGTGGAAATTAGATGCAAAGCAAGTGTAAATTACATATTTCTCCATAATATGGAAGTGCATGTATTAAAGATCAAATGTGGTCCACTGCTCAGAAAATACCGCTTAGACATGACATTGTGCGGCCGTGAAAAGGCTAAAAACCATGCACTCTACTTGTTCAAGGAATTTTGAAAATTATTTCAAATTTCTCTAGAGGCTAAAAATATTTTACTTCAATCCTAAATCTGTTTATCCAAATATGTTAATCTTTTTTTAAGTCTCTCAGATTTTTTTTCCAAAATTTGTAAATTTTCTGACCAAGTCGCCCTACCGTTGGGCGATTTCTTCATGTCACCCTACCATTGGACGATTAGTCTACATGTCGCCCTACCATTGGACTATTAGTGTACATGTCGCCCTACAATTGGGCGACATTTTTTGTGAGTCAACATGTCGCCCTACCATAGGGCGACAAGGGTATATTTTTGCAATTATTTTTTTTTGTGGTATATTTCTGCAATTTGAATTATAAAATATATTATTTAAAAAAAAATTTCCTTAGACGCCGCTGTACTTCGCTATGTTGCTACCTGCCTGCTCGGTTGGCCTCCAAATGCTACAACTGCAGTAGCTAATTTGTCAAACAACATAACAAGAAAAGCCACAGTCACCAGCTACAACTGCTTTACAACCCAGCAAACCAAAAACAGCTTTTCAGCCCAACCTCAGCTCCCTCAAACAGGCCCTAAGTCCTTCCCATGCTACCCATGCACAAGTGTTGCTGCTCCCACGGTAACTCGCTGGCTTCGTGGCTTGCCAACTACTGCACACCCCAGGCACAGGAGCACTTTTCGTGGTGGAAAGAAAGCTAAATCTACAAATGATTCTACAAAGGTACTAGATTTGCAAAAACCGAGCAAAGGATGTTTGTATGATGCACTGTGAAAATGACACGGAAGCATAATGCAGAACCCAAACAAGCACAACAGTGACTCAGTGAGCACAGGGGAGTTCTGGAGGAGGCCAGTTTTTTTTTTCCCTCAGAACCGAAGCTCCATAAATTACCATTCAAGAGTAGCATGCCCTGTAGATGGTACAGAGCTCTAAAGTTACAAAATTCAACGTACTTCACAAAGTGCTTTGCAAAAAGCAACCAGCACCTCGACAGAGGTGAAATACCTACGAGAGCTCCGCTTTCTGCATGATTGACGAGGATGAGCCATTGAGGCTCCTTGACGTAGAGGCTGAACAGGCAGCGAAGCCTTTCTTCTCTAGAACAAAGTAGTTGTTGCACTTGCACTCAAGCACCGGCCAAGCTTCCCAGCCATGCTTCCAGGTGTTAGACTGGACCTCAGTACCTCACACAGTTGTGTGCGCGACGTATTCGCAATCCTTGTAACTGAGCCGCCACAGCGAAGCGGAGTGCAAGGAGGGAACCAAAACGGCGTCAGGGATGCCCAACGATACACATCCTTCCGAGGAAGGCGTCTTCGATTGAGCATTTGTGCTTATGTAGTTCATGGCAATATTTAAGCCCATGGACGAGGACTCTGTTGCAATTCTGCAACAACAAAAGGTAATTGTTTTCTTTAGCACATGAGAAGAGCTGAAGAAGCTGTATCGGGGGAGATCACACGTACGTTAAATCGAAGCACCTCGTGTCCAAGCTCATTGCAGCACAGATTCCAGAAACAACCCATGGTGGAAGAACCGCATCCTTTATTTCCATGCTGTAGCAGACATTGCCTCCCGCAGAAACAAAAGCTGATCCAGATTCTTCTGCATCAAACACACCAGAAGAGGCCAGACCCATATCTGCTTTCCTCATCTCCCTGCATTTCACCTGCAAAAGCATGTGACCGAATTTTCATATCAAACCTTAACATTATACAAGGCAAGCGAAGGACATTGGACATATCAAAGTTTCCCGTGTAACTTCCCATTGCAGAATCAAAATTTTAAAAACATGATGTAGCCGCTTCAAATTCAAGTAGATGAATAAGGGCTTCTGAATAGAGCGTTTTACATCTTGTTAAAGTGAATAAAATAAAAACCGTTTTTTTCCCATAAAATACTTGAAGACTAAAAGTTGTCTAATAATAACAGCACATGGTTAAGAACTGGATGCAAATAGAAGTATGGAAACCATTTGGTCTTAAGATAGCAAGGTGAAAAATTAAGTCTACAGAAATAAAATGACCTCTGGAATATGGAGGCAGCCATTTTGAAATGGCACTGGTGAATATAACACTGGGACATCTGTGGCAGATAAAGAATTCAAAAAGGACCTGAAAATCACAAAATCAGATTATACAGAATGAAATTTTCGGGGATAAAAACGAGTGCAACAATTAGGTAAGGTTTTTAAGCATCCTACTTGTAGTTCACCAAAACGTCGTATAAGCCATGAACACTCTTATTGCCAGTAAATGAAAGGAGCGACTGTGTGGTATTGTCCACATCAGATAAAGCATCTATATGGAGTGCCTGCATGTTCAATGATATTTTTTTTAGAACCAGTCTGTAGCTGCAGCCCGACTAAAGCAATTAAGGGAAAGGTTGAAGAAGCAAATGAAACCTGGCCGAGATTGCGTCTTTGGATTTCTGAAAGTTCAATCAGGTCATCTTCAGTAGCCTGCTCCACTTCAGCATTGAAATGAGGCATAGAAAAACAAACACCCTACAGCAATGCAAAGTCAAATGGTCACACACAATGTTCTAAATAACGGTAAACGTTAACGAATGGTCACCTTTTAGTGTTTATACAGTAAGTGGCCTTGTAAACTGTTTTACTATTTGAAATTCAGATAAATATATATATACGTTTGCAGTAACAAAATAAGCATCTAATTCATCTTCTTCCGTGCATACAGAATAGAACTACCAGGCTATCAACAATTGTCCATAGCGATGACATGAAGAAAAAGGATGACATTATATGAATGTAATTAAAGAATTATAATTGAATAAGTGAACAGCTCAAGTGGCAATGAAAAGTAAAGCTAGCATTCATCTCATGTGTATCATAATGTTCCATGTCATATGGCAATCTTGCAACTTTACTCAAATAAACGGCCTGATAAAACGGGCATGTTAAACATTAATGGTCGTTAAACCGAATAAACGGCTCGATAAAACAGATAAACATTGAAATATCCATAAACGTAATGGACAGAGGACCTTTATCTTTTTAAAAGCCATTTACAAGGCCTTAACGGCCTTTATTTAGAAGTTAGAACACTAGTCACACAATCATGAACCTAACAGACAAAATGATTTTATTAAAGCCATGACAGAGCTAAAAATTATTTGGCTTAGCTTGGATTGTCTCAAGCAATTCGATGCTTTTAGAGACCAACACACCAAGATTATCTCATTCGTATTACAGTAGAAAATAGACTTCAACCAACAAACAGAAGTTGCTTTCAAAAAAAATTTGCATTGTTCAAATTACAAAATTATTAATGTTTTATACTCACATAGGACTATTATGCTGCCGTAAGTCCTCAAATATGATAAAAGGACAAGGGCAAATATTGGAATAGCACTGGTGACCAATAAGGCAATAAGTTGATCTACTTGATCAAGTATCATTTGCAAATTGCAAGAACATAATGGCATAATGTTTGGCCAGCAACAACAAAATGTCATAGTAATATGTCTAAAAATAAGAATGTATGCACTTTTTAAAATTGTGAAAATGGTACTGAAAGTCTGAAATAGGAAAAAACAACATAATGAAAAAATTACTTGTTTTCGTAGTAATGATCGTAGGCCGCGTGTAGATTGCGATAAGTAGGCATTGCAGGACTGCTTCTTCTCCAAACAGTTTCCACCAATGAAGAGAGCAACAAATTGAGCCGTATAGACTAGAACAACACAAGTGATGTTCATTGTGATTAAAGAGATAAACCATAGAGTAATAGTCTAATAGAGCATTAAAATTCAATACTGCCAACTGCCAAGGCACGCGAAATGGAATGAAGGTGACCTTGAGCAAAATGTGTTACTATGTGATCTCATTCATATTTTGAACAAAGTGTAAAGTAGACAGAAATTCATATTGTATACTGCTGGAAATGCATCCTCCCCTCTATGTAGAATGCTTGCAGTTCATTGCTTACCATAGACAAATGTTATTTTGCATAAACTGTCATAAGGACATTGTGAGGCATAAAATCAATGACATAAATATTGTTCTATTTCCAACATATACGAGTTATTATGAATCTCTGAGAAGCAAGAAGATACCATAAAACATCTTCAACAGGTTCTTCCGGAGCATGTAGTAAAGATTCTGAAACGAATCTTCCCAGTCCTGATGTCTTTTGAGAAGGAAGTCGTTTTCTACATGCCAGAAGAGCAAATCACTTTTAAGAGTTACACCCACACAAAAAATCACAGGAATAATTCAGATTTTGTGATTACCTCCTCGTACAGTTGATGAAACCATAGCAGATATGATGGAAGCAGGCAACAGAGATTGTGGATATACCCATGATTGTAGTGCCCTCGAGAACAAGAGCTCCTTGTTGCTCCCAGGCTTTGTGCATCCCGAATTTTGACACCCATGATGATAACTCTGAGCAATGGGTCCAGCGATGCTGCTTCTACCAAAACTTGTACTTAACTTGTGACACCTGTTACAGGCAAGAGTTACTGACAGGAGTATCTGTTACTTTGGATCTTTGGGACAGAAAATCTACAAACAGCCACATTTTATAACAACAAAGACAATATAAATCAACTTGCAAGTAATTTTGAATTTTTCTCCTAGTGACTATCTGTCGGGACTGTTGTAGGCATAATATCACTTGGTGCGCTGGATTACTGGACCATACATACACCAAAAGGAATTTGAACATATGGAAACTTTTGTAGGTACAGTAGAGCATCCTAAGAGACTGAAAGGCACATAACCATTTATCAAATAAATTTTCAAATTGACAATTTAGGATATATTACGAGTTCAACCAAAATAGACAAATGAGGCTTCTTTGGGAAGAATATGTTTTCTGACAGACAAAATTTTGAAGGACAAGACAGGAATGTAAGAGAAGCTAATGCACACCCACCACTTCACAGAAGATGACGAAACAAACTGCAAAGTAGTCTTCAAGGTGAGATCCATAGGAGCCTTTTTTCCTGGAATAGTGATCTTAGAAGGGCAGCTGTCTGAAGACTTCAAAGGAGCATCACCAACTTGTACGTTAGGGGCAGTAAGTATAGAAGATGCAGAAGCATCACGAGCTCCAAACCCTTTCAGCACTTTTTCCTATCAAAAGGCATTAGGAATATTAACCCACAAGATAATATATACTAAAATGCACCACAGCACTAGATAGATGTTCTTTACCATATCAAATTTGTTAGAGCCAGCTTGCTTCTCATCACCAGTGTGAAGCTCAGATACGCTCCGCAAAGCATTTTCACTGCATTTCTCATTTTTCCTAAAACCCGGTTTTGCAGCCTCCACAAGTGATGGGACAGAAGAGTCCAACTTAGCAGAGTCACCATGACAGCTGAATTTTGACAAAACAATCCACATAAGAACTCAAACAACATGCACACTAAGTCTTCTAGTTAAATAATTACCATGGGAGTGAAGATGATGCAAAATTTGAAGTTGTTACAGCATCAGCATGTTTAAGAGCCTTCTCATTATTCAGCAGAGCATCCTGGTTTCGAAATATTACATTTAGAACAAAACTAACACTCCAACATAATGCTTCGAAAAACTTATCAAGCAATTAACATCATTAGGTACATCAAATTGAGTAACGATTGAAATGTCCAACCTTACAATTTTCCTTTCCAAGATTCCTAGATTTTTTAACAGGAAACACCTCTGTGACACGAGTGTTGATGTATTTTGATATTTTTGGTTGTTCTGTGTTCCGCAGCCCATTGCTTGACCTACACCCACAAGATGAATATCGAGTTTTGTCGTAAAAGCACAACAGGAACAATACATCACTAAACTGAATTACAGCAGAGGTACCTGTCAAATGCCACAGGAGGAAGTAATTGATCGTTAGCAGGCTTTTCAGTAGTGTGTCGCTTCAATTGCTCTCCCTGCAACAAATAATTATTGAAACATTTAGGTGTTCATTTGCAACTCTGCACTATATGATGCTTACAGCAGCATGTGCTCAAATAGCGGCATTTGGTCATGCTTTTGTGTAGACTGTCCCCATTAAACCTGTCACCATCAACAGTTCAATCATGGCAAGGAATCATGCATTTTCGCCATATATCATATATGTAACATGGTTCTCCAGAATGCACTTGAAATGAAAATGTGGTTCATCCGCTGAAGAATTAGGCAATTAGCTATATATAACCAGGCAAAACAAATACCACTTAGTACATGACTATGTCGTAGGGCATTGAGGGGTTCTTTGGACTACTTCAACATGGCATAACAAAATTAGTTCAGTATCATCAGCAGTACAACCTCACAAGTCACAATGCATGGTGACAACTGGCAAGGAAATGGAGTTTTGACTAAACAGTGCACTGTTATCGCAACATAGCTCGTGTATGTATATGAAATAGATCAGGAACAACAAATACTTTGTTGTACGGTCATCTGTTTTGGAAATCTTTTGAAAATGCCATACACATTTCACAGAGCATTTCGTTCAATATGACATTTTTAATGACAATACAATAACCATGGGGTTGGAAATATAGATCAAGGGAACAAGGCGTTACTCTGAGTTCCGAGGGGGTCTTTCTCTTCATCCTTGGAACCGCAGCCGGCCTCCCAATCAACGAGTCACCACTCAGAGCAGATTCAACGGCAGCTTGCGCCATTATAACATCCAATACTCTACTTCCGCATCCGTCCCTCTGCCTCGCCTATCCCTAATTTCCGCTCCCTGGACCTACATATAACAAACACGTAAAGTTGAGAAAATTCGCCACATCTCATGAGAAGTTCTTTCGAAACGAGCCATACACATCATAAACCCCATGAAAAGGTGATAATATTTTTTTAAGCATCCCTTATAAATAGACGCGGGGATTGGATCTGATCCCAAAAATCACATAAATACTACCCTAAAAGGCTAAAACCAATCTACACCTCAGATCAAACCGTACGCGGCGTGGAAGAGATGATGGTGCATTGCCCGCATTGGGAACTAGACCTAATGAAGCATCAATCCGGCGGCAAGGGCGCTGCGGGTGG
The DNA here is from genome assembly GCA_036346275.1 of Otatea glauca. Classification (NCBI taxonomy): domain Eukaryota; kingdom Viridiplantae; phylum Streptophyta; class Magnoliopsida; order Poales; family Poaceae; genus Otatea; species Otatea glauca. The sequence continues at coordinate 38,654,206 of CM070733.1, read as the reverse complement.
CGGGCTTGGCAGCGGGCGGAGGGTGGCCGCCGACAAGGACGCGAGTCCAGTTAGGTTTAAGAGGCGGCGGTGGTCGGCCAGGCAGCGGTGGATCGGGGGGCAGCAGGCGGAAACCAGGGGAGCAGGCAGCTACGGCGGCCGCGGGGGAAGGGGCGGTGGTGCCGATGCCGGTGCCGGTGGGAGGCGGCGCGCGCTCCCCGATTAGATGGGCCGGTCGGGGGAAGCGGGGGAGGATGATACGGGTGCAAACGTCGAGGGAGGAGGAGACGGCGCTCACCAGAAGGCCTCCGCGAGAGGCGTAGGGCGCGGCAGGGGAGCTTTGGAGGCGGCGATTTGAAGATCGTATAGTATTAAATCACGTTACAAATTTAGTGTAGTATTAGAAATTTATTGTAGTGTTTAGAAAATTTAGGGGAGGTGGAGCTGAGCAGGAGCGGGCGAGGGGAGGAGGGGTTGATTTGAAAAGGCGGAGGAGCCGAAACGGGGCGTCGCGGAGGGACTCAAAAACAAAAACAAAAAACCGTGGAGGCGAGGCGAGGCGAGGCGAGCCGCGAGCGGCAGCAGAAAGAATACTACTCTACTTACCGCTCTCCTTCCTATGCAGTTTAGTTGGAGGGGAGGGAGGGCAACGGCAAATGAAATGAAAATTTTCGGCTGCGGCTGCGGCTGCGCGCCCGCCTACCCGTGGGCGGTGGGCCATCGCCTCCTGGGCCGTTGAAGGTTCAGGAGCGGCTGGGTTATCTTCTTATCCCTCTCCTCTCCTCTCCTCTCCTCTCCTCTCCTCGGAATAATTCGATCGTCTAATTACCGACCCACCCACCACAAATAACTACTGAGAGTCTGAGACTACATGTTAGGAACCAAAAACTGGATACAGGAATAAGCTTCCATGGTATCCGATGATACTTGCGTATAAGCTGATGGCTGTATAATTGATCCTATCCCATGGACCAGCTAGCTTGAAAAGGCTAGATCTGATTAATTTATGCCTAGATTAGCTTTTCAGAAGTTTGGATTAGTTAGTTTATGTGCATCATAGCTTGATCTCAACTTTGACTAAGGACTCTAAACCGCGACTATTTTGTTGGGCATTATATGAGGATCTGTGGATTGGATCATTATCTCGTACAAGTGTATCCGCCCTTGATGGGCAGTTACATGCATCGTTAGTAAACCCTAGCTAGATTGTTACATATGTTTCATGTGGATTCAATAAACCCTCAAATATTCTAGGTGAAAAGCTACAATTAACTCGTACAGCCAAATTTTATTTTCTGACAGTACACCTTTGTCTATGCTCGCATATTTTACTGCTATAGTAATTTTTGACCAACTGCCTGAAGCTACTCCCTGGTATATTAGACCCTATTATCTAAGGTCTTGCTGATGAGCACAAAGAGCATAATCAAGGACGACAACTTGATGAGTCCCTGAAGGACCCAAGAGCCAGAGAGCATGAGGTCACCTCCACTGTACAACAACAACAACAATAACCGAGCATTTTTATTCCAAACATGTTGTGGTAGGTTAGAAAAGAAACTCAATCAAAGTCAATAAAACCCTTCGACTTTCGATTTTAGGTCATGGTTCCGATACGTAGATCGCTAACTTTCATGCACTCCTATCCAACGCCAAATTTTTAGGAACGTTTCAATCACGCAAGTCTCTTTTAACTGCTTTTTCTCACGTCAGTCTTGGTCGACCTCTGTTTCTTCTTCTGTTTTCACCACGTCTCAAACAATTTTAAACAAGTTTTTCTTCAATTGACGCTACCCTAACCCTATCACGTATATCATCATTGCGGATTCGATCTCGCCTTATATGACCATAGATCCACCGTAGCATCCGCATCTCTGTTACGCTCATCTTCTGTATTTGTTGTCTTTTTGTCGTCCAACACTTCGCTCCATACAACATTGCAGGTCTAATCGCTGTCCTACACCTCCACTGTGCAATGGATAATTTTTGCTGGGAGTTATCTACTAGCTCAAGCATGGCTTCGTGCCCAGGTCCCTTCCAATTCCAATTCTTGCGCTTTGGATCTCTTCTTATCTCCTTTTTCCTTCAGATTTTTGTGAGATTTTGATATCTAAATGATTGTTTCAGCACAGATGACTATTTTTATGGTGGCAATGTAAGAAAGTCTGTGCTCACAAGTTCAAAGTATATATATCTTCGTAGTTTAATTTTTTATGGAAGAAGTTGATGATAATATGAATCTGATAGCTCTCTTTCGTCATATTCAATGCTTTCGCTTGCAGCTTTGACAGCTGAAATATTGTAACAGATATTCTTGAACAAGGAGCAATTCCCTCTTCCCAGCAATGACGTAATGGAGATAGTACTCTTTTCTAACATCTCATAAAATTTGAGGGATAAGGAGGCCTAGAACACTGTAACTCCATGATAAAGCTAACACATATTGCACAATATGTCTCATGATTTGGTTAAGGTCTACCCTCCCTTGCTTTTAAATTGTTTTTGTGCTGTCATATTGGTTCAGCTGTTGCATATACATGGATGCTGCTTACTGATTAAGTGCATTATTATATTAATCTGTTGAAATGGCACCAATTCAGTTATTCATTCGTAACGAAATTATTTAACCTTTCCAGAGTAGCAGTAGGAATATGAGTCAAGCACATGTGCAAATGATTATACTTTAGTTTGTGTTAATGTTAACGGTATTGCTTCACTGACAACCAAACAGCATGCGTGCTTCACTGACAACCAAAAGAACATCTTCAGATAACATGTTTTTAACTAATTCCTGAAAAAACTTCAGACTGGCGATTTATCCTGTGCTTCCAGTCTTGTAATGCGTATCAACTTATTCATGCTAGTGTATCATAATTTGCTTCACAGTTTACTATAAATATATTTACAAACCATGTTCGACTGTGGTTGCTTGGTCTTGTTCTGGATGTTGCACAGTTTTTTGTGGCATGACCTCCACATGATACTGATTGCTCTCTTCTTCTGTTTTATGGTTTACAAGTCCATTTTCAAGATCATGGCATTTCCTTGCAGTTGAGGAGTCCAGCTTTGGCAGTTCTGAATCCGCTGCATTTTCTGGGCTCCTACTAGCAATGTGGAGTTGCCTTTTGTAGAGGAATCTGCACTTGTGAAGTCGTCAGCAAATGGAGAATCTTGATGTACCTTCTGTTTGACATCCTGATGTCCTGATGCGGGAAGTACTCGATGATCCTTCTGGTCTTCAATATAGAGCACTTTTACGGTCATGCATATTCAATCTCAAATTTTGTTTGACACTGCTAATGATGTGACTAAGAAGTTAGTTAGTTGCCATCTTGCTTCAGGTTGACCACGATTGTTTGCCAGAGGAAGTTCAGCAGCATTTTCAATCCTTTGGAATTGTCTACAGGCCATCCACTAGCCCTACGTATATAACAGCACTGAACAATTGTGCCATGAAAGGCGATTGTAGTAATGATATTATTATGCCATTCTGAGAGAAGTCGATACAATATACTGGTGTAGAGAAGTGTTGAGAAATATACCGCCAAATCTAGATCGGTCTTCACTGAATCCTGCTCCTTCAGCAACATCTCTGCCATCACCTTAAGGTTGGCGGCAAGCCCCCTGTAGGTGCTACATGCTGCAGCATCCGACGAGGGCGGCTTTAGGTGGCGTTTGGTTGGGTGTATTAGGGTGGATGAGATATAGTCATCCATGAATTTGGAGTCATACAATTGTTTGAATGAGTGAATGGATGGGATATAGTTATCCAGTTTTTTAAATATTCCCTCAAGAAACTGGATGGAGTCATCTAAAAAAAAGACCGGACGGGCTTATCCAGTTTGTTGCATGAAGAGGTGTACTCGGTCAAATTCAAATTTCGCCGAAGTGTACTGTCAAATTTTGTCCGGAAATTCAAATTTCGGCCAAATTTTTGTCCAAAAAAAATCAAATTTTAGTTAAATTTTGTTCAAAAATTTTAAACCGAAATTCAAAACCTTAATTACAACTGACCGTCCATCCAACCAAACAAAAAATTAGCTCATCCATTCAACCAAACAAAAAATTGGCTCATCCTTATCCACCCAACAAAACAGTTACCTCGATGGCTCCATCCTAATCCAGGTTGGATGGACATATCCCATTCAACCTCATCCAGGCAACCTAACGCGCTCCAAATACAAAACGAATCTATCACCATACATCATCATTTTTTCTACACCGATATATTGTATTGATTTTTCACAGGATTCTTAGGCCCTGTTTGTTTCGGCTTAGGCTTTTTGGCTTTTAGCTTAAAACTAGTTTTTTTAGCTTAATGAGCTTTTAAGCCGTCTGCTTTTAAGTCAAGACATGCTGTTTGGTATCATGGCTTTTTTATGAATTGGATGGTGTAGCCAGAGTTCACAAAATCGGCAAAAACCTCGGTTTTCGAGCGTACCGCTGCGGTTCGATATCCAAAACCGTTCGGTAAACCATTTTAATTTAATTTTTTTAATTTTTTTTTTAAAAATTGAAAAAAATTATGTTTTTTAAACCGCTCGAAAACCGTTGAAAAAAGCGAAAACCGCTCGAAAACCGTTTCTTAAGAACATTCAATCGGCTGTTGGTTTTTGTGAAAAATCGAGCGGTTTCTTGTGAAAAGCCGAACTGTTTTCGATTTTTTGATTTTTTTACAATTTTTTTATTTCTTAACCCTTCGGTTTCTGACCGTTTTCGAGTTGTTTTGCGGTTTTTGAATTTCGAACGGTTTTTCGAAATTCGGTTTTGTGAACCCTAGGTGTAGCTTATTGCTTGAAAGTTTGAAATACCCTTTAAGGTTGTAAGGACTTTTCTTATGTACTGATTTATCTAATACAAATGTTTCATACTTTTTTCACCGAATGTCGTATTGAAAAACATAGATTAATCTTGAGATCAAACTTCATTCTGAGCATAATTATTTATCAACTTGATCCGGGTTGGTGGAGGAGGAAGGAGGCTGAGGACGACAGAGGAGGGAGGAGGTCGGGGACGACAAAGACCGGAGCGGCGGAGGGAGAATGCATGTCGCACAGGGGAGCGAGAGAAGACGAGGAGAAATGAGGAGATGAGAGAAGGATTCTTGAGTTTATATATGATGGCATTTGGTGGGTAATTTTGGAGACTTCCAGTAGCAAAGGGTTATTTCATCAAAAAAAGCACCTCTCACCTAGCTTTTGGTTTATAGTTATATGGAGGTTTTTGGCTTTTTTTTAAGCCTATCTTAAAAGTCAGTTGTTTGTTTCGATTTTGACTTTTCTGCTTTTAAACCAGTGAAAAAGCCGAAACAAACAGGATCTTATTATTTACTACTAATACATGTCTTTTTACAATTTTAGCATACGAAGCTAAAAAGAGCAATAGAACAGAACAATCCGTTAGAAGCAAAACTTCAACAAGCTGTTGATGAAAATGCAAATCTTGAGGTAAAGCAGACTGAAGATTCGAAGCTCTGGCAGGGGAGGGGATTAGATTCAAAATTCTCTTTAACAAAGATCTTATGCGATGAGCACTTTTGCGTTGAACTAAAAGGGTCACAGCGGCGCCGGTACCTGAAGGCTGGAAGAGCTAAAGCATATCTAAGGGTGCAGGTGTGCACAGAAGGAAAAAAGCCCCTGCGCAACCGGTAGAGACGATCATACTAGTGGGGGGTGTGAAGCCTAAATACATATGGAACTAATATCTATCTAGAAACTAATAAAAGAAGGAGTTTACTGAGCACCCTTCTAATACAAGTTGCACAAATCTTGAAGCAAGCAAAGGGGTAAGCAATCTCTATCTACTTTTCATTCATACTTTAATATTTGTGCGACTGTAAAAAAAAAAGCATTAAAGCACCCCACTCTAAGTTATCTGCAGCGTACTTCCCACAAAGATTTGATTTTTTTAAAAAAAATCTTCGTTCCATTTTCCAGTGGTGATTGTTTTTTGGTTTTTTGTGGTCCGATTTGATGCCATCATTTTTTATTTAGCCGTTGAATTGGGTGGATTGTTCGATTGTGTACTAGAATTAATAATATTTACAAAACATTACAGGTTGTCTTGTTCCTGTCTATCAGGCCCTTCTTGAAGAGATTGTACCGGCGGATCAAGGAGCTGTCTCGCTGCCAGCCGCACCAAGGAGCTGTTTCGCCCAGGATCGGCGACCGTGACGCTCTGGCCGATGGGTTGGGCGGTCGTGGTCGTCCCAGCCCCCTCTCCTGGAGCCACCCATCGCCCAGCCTGCAGTGGACGTCCCGTAGCCGAGCCATCAGGCACACCTTGCGCCCCAATTGAAGGTGTTGATTTCCATGGCGCTCGGCGACTGCAGGCGTATAGTCTTCTTATGTAGTGTCGAGGTGTAGCTCGTAGGCGGTCCCCTCTGGTGGGTTTGAGCGCGGCGGCAACGAGTCGGCCAAGGATTTTGGGCTAAAATGGAGATAATGGATGAAAATCTCCTTTGCAAAATTAACATCGATGATCTTGCTTAATGGAGTGCCAGTTCGCAAGATCAAGCATCGTCAGAGGCTACGCCAGAGCCCTTCCTCTCTCATTCTGGCAATTGACCCTCCGCAGCATATCCTACAAGTTGCCACTAAGCGAGGGGTTCTTACTCCCTTAAAAGGTCGAGTTGCCACAACGAGAGTGTCCCTTTATGCCAATGATGTGATCTTGTTTCTCAACCTAGAAAAGGACACAACTCGAAGCAATCGGTTGCTATTTTGAAGAAATTTAGAAATGCCTCAGATTTGCAAGTAAACTTGGACAAGAGCTCAGCAGCCACCATGAGGTGCCAATATATTGACCTCCGAGCCGCCATGGAGTGGTTTACGAGAGCACGGGCCAGCTTCCCGATCAAGTACCTTAGCTTACCGATAACCTTCAGGAAATTTGCGCCGGAATGATTTACAACCAATACATGATCAGACAACAAGAAGATTCGCAGGCTGACAATTGCGACATCTATCGTCAGGAGGGCAACTAACACTCCTAAAGTCAGTCCTTAGCTCACTACGGATATATTTACAACATTGAGACCGCCAAAAAAATCCCTAAAGGATTTTGGCAAGGTTAGACAAAATTTCCTATGGGCAGCAACCAGAGACAAGGAGGGAATTGCAAAGTCAATTGGAAAAAAGTTTATCGCCCAATAGAGCTAAGGGGATTGGGAGTCTTAGACCTAGAGAAATTTGCAACAACTCTAAGACATAGATGGCTTTGGTAAGAATGGAAAACTCCCAAAAAGCCTCAGGTAGGACTACCAAGTCATGTGACAATAGGGACAAAGCATTCTTTGCAATGGCCACCAAGCTAACAGTAGGAAATAGGCGCAAAGCAAAGTTCTGGACCTCTCCTTGGATCGATGCTTTGGCAACATGCTCATTGGCCCCAACACTGCACAAACACTCAAGAAGAAAGAACGGGATAGTCACATATGCTATCCAAGACATGAACTTGATAATAGACATCCGCCATTGTCTTACCCTTAACCTGTTAGTTGAATATATTGGCCTATGGTGCAAGGTGCGGCGGATTAAAATCAACCTAGACTTTGAGGATAGATTGACATGAAGTTAACAATAGATGATGCATACTCAATGCCCTCACCCTATCGAACACAGTTACTAAGGATTAGTTCAAACCCTCTACTGAACTATCATTTGGAAAGTTTGGGCACCCACGTGCTACAAGTTTTTTGCTTGGTTGATGTTGCAGGACAGAATATGGACAGCTCAGAAGTTGCAGCTTCTAGGATGGACAAAGCAATACTTTTGCCGAATGTGCAACAGAAGCCTTAAACCATAACACACCTCTTCATCGACTGCTCGGCAATCTAGCAAATGTGGACTGAAATAGCTCAATGGTTCTACCTACCGATGTTTGATCCAACAAACTATAAGCCGACGATGACAACTGAGGATTGGTGGCTCAAACGGGTGCATTTCCTACCAAGTTCACAAAGGCCGCAAGCACCCTGATCATGCACTCCCTACCAAGTTCACAAAGGCCGCAAGCACACTGATCATCCTTGTTTTTTGGTAATAGTGGAAAGAGAGGAACACACGTGAATTCCAAAATAAAAAATCGACGCACCGTGCGATCCTAGCTATCATCAGGGACGAGGCCAAGCTTTAGGAGATAGCTGGAGCGGAACGATTAAAAGAGTTAATAGTAAGGGCAAATAACACCGAGTAGAAATCAGTGCCCAGCTATTTCTAGTCCCCCACCCTATCTCTCCTGTAAAGAGGGTCACCCTTTTCATCACAAGTGCAGCTTGTGCTACTGCTACCTGCAAAATATCTGTACATTGTTTCTATGCCCCTTCTAATATATGCCCCAGCAATTGCTGTTTTTTTTTTAAAAAAACAATTTGTGGCCAGCAGACAGCGGGTATGTTACTATGATCAATAATAGAGAGGATAAAACCCAACGTAGTACCTGCGGATGCTCAGCATTGAATGGAGGAATTCCCACAAGAAGCTCAAAGAGAATGATACCAACTGACCACCAATCGGCAGTTGGACCTGCATCAAAAAAGAGAGAACGACATGAGATTTAATTAGAAAATGCGGTTTTCCACAAAGGTTAACATAAGTAACCGACTCAACAGTTTGAATTAACGAGAAGTTCCACGAAAGAAGCAGACAACCATTGGCCATCCCTTGTAGTATCTCGGGGCCAAATAGTCATGAGCGCCCACAGCTGCGGCCGAGCAGCGCTCGGCCAATCCGCAAGAGTGTGTGCAGGGATATAAGTACGTGTTTATAGCTCAGTTGTTGTTGCTTCTTTTTTTTATAGTGAATGTCAGAGCTTCTGATCATTTTTTAAAAAAAGAGTGCCCACAGCTGTCTGCTTTTGCCTCTGCTCTCTGCTGGAATAGAACGTTAAAAACTTTGAGACAATTTTCTCTTTATTACTTATCGCTCTGTTCGCTTACAAAACTCATGTCTACCTCTGTATTTATACCCAAAACTTCAGCCCTTACAAACGGAATATGATTCCACTTCCTTGTCCTAATCGGACTTCTTACTTTAACCAGACTCTTATCAAAACTTTTAACTGATTACAAGATTATCTCTAACATTTTCTCCCTTAATCTTGTAACATTTAATTTCTAACTCAACTCTATCTAATCTTCCAAGTTTTCCTTAGATTTTCTTCTCTCCATTCTCTTCCTTTTCAACCCTCTGTTTCCTTGCGCTGTCCAATAACTTGTTCAGCTCGTTCCGTGTGCTCGAACTCTTTCGCGCTGTCTCGCCTACGTACATGAAACAACATCCTCCTCTCCCGAGTCGCCTACATCCGCACCCACCTGGTGCCTCTGCGTCCTCCTGACGCCTGGCTGCACCCACCTAGTGCCTCTGCGTCCTCCTGACGTCTGTACTACGATACTGCAGAAAGGACACGATGCGAAACAATGTACACCGAGTGTTGAATTATTGTTGTTTTCGGGGGCCTTTGCTTTACTTCTTGCATCACCCTCACGATGATTTGTAGGCTTGACTTGCTAGAGCTTGGCTTCCCTCCAGCCGACATCTCAACTTCCGGTCGAGCTGCCATCTCTGCCAGTGTGACCTTCCTCCGGAGCCACCTTCGAGGTTAGCCGCCGCCTCGTCTTTGCGCGCCCTCCGCGCCGACGCCACAGCCGCCCACTGGCCTTCCCATCCGAGCTGCGAAGACTTCCAAATGCCCGGCGGCAGGCCTCGCCCGTGTGTGCCCGACGGCTCCCACGCCCTTGCTCTGCACCATCTCGTCCTATCGACGCTGCACTGCTCCAGCGCCTCCTCACGCGGCCTCACCGGCCACACTTGCCCTTGAAACCTGAAGTAGAAGTGCTGCTGCCTGGAGCCTTGCTGCTTGCTGCCTCCTCATGCACGCTGCTTGCTTTTCTCCAGCCGCACGCACTTAAGCTTGCTTTTCTAGTTTTCTTTCTTGTGCACGGCCCGCTGGAGAGGCTTCTCTGCTTGCAGAGCCTCGGCGGGAACCTGGGGTTGCCGCGCAGCACGGCCGCGAACACCTCGGCCTCGGCGCTCCACACGTTGGCCTTCTCCCCCGTACTCGCATGTACAAAGGCGTGTATACACATGAATCTGTATCTCTACGGCAACACTTGACGTGGCCTGACATGGATTCTTCAGGTTGGCTGCACTGTTAGAACCTTGCCGGAGAGACAACGCACACGTTGCCGGCGAGATTACAGCCAACACAACACAAGAAACTCACGTTTCTACTGCTCACTCTGATGTTTTGGTGCTTCCAATTGGATGCATTTTCTTGTGTCTATTGCCTTGCTTAAATAGAACATTACATGGAAAGAAAATTACATGGAAAGGAAATTACATCCCTACAAATCTGCTAGAATCAATCACGCATAGCCTAATATTAGTAACTTACCAAACTAAGGAAAATACTAAACTTAGCACCCAAGGTTTACTTTCAACACTCCTCCTAAGCCTTGTAGTGCGTGCTCCCAGTATCAATTAGGCCAATCTTAGAACGAAGTTCATGAAACTTAGTCTTGCCGAGCGACTTCGTTAGAATGTCGCCTAGCTGTTCCTCGCTCCTGATGAACTTGACATTGATCAGACCATCATCTGCAGACTCCCGGACAAAATGATACTTCACTTGAATGTGCTTACTTTGTCCATGGAGTATCGGGTTCTTGATCAAAGCAATGGCGGATGGTTGTCCACTCAAGATCTTGGTGCTCTCGGTCGATCCTCGCACCTCTCCCAAGACTCGAGCCAGCCACAATGCACGACAAGTAGCATTTGCGGCCGCTATGTATTACGCCTCGCGACTTGATGCGCCACAACCTTCGCTTCATGGATTGCGGTGATTGGGTCTGCAGGAAGAAAATCACCCGTCGTGCTTTTCCTAGCATCGACGTCGCCAGCAAAGTCGCTATCACTGTACCCCGTCAGGTGGGTCTCTTTCTCCTTCCTGCCGAACCAAAGTCCCCAATTCTGGGTTCCCGCCACATAGCGCAAGATATGTTTCACCGCGGCGAAGTGGTCCTCGCGCGGATCTTCCAGAAACCGGCTGACATACCCAACAATGAAAGCTATATCGGGCGAGTGTTAACCAAGTACCTCAAGCTTCCGACGATGCTTCTATCGTCGTTGCGCCCCTTTGGCGGCTCGTCTTGAGCTTGCTCGACGAGCGTGCCTCCATGGGTACTTGACATGAATTGCACCCGCCATGCCGCTCCTCTCCGAATCTTGCGGCATAGGCACCTTGGTGAGCGAGACCCCCTCGCGCTCGCTTTACCTCAATGCCGAGGTAGTAGTGAAGTTGGCGAGGTCGCTCATCTTGAATGCGCCGCCATCTCCTTCTTGAATTCCTTGATGTCGCGGAGCTCGAGCGGTGATCACAAGGTCGTCGACATAGACCCGACCACTAAGCGGCGTCGCCTTTCCGCTGATGTAGATGGCGTGCTCGATGGGCTCCTCCGAAACCGGCGACAACGGCGTGTCGTCCAACCAGCGTTCGCACGCGGTGCTTGGTGCGAGCCGTCTGATGCCTTCCGCGGTTTGAGCACCTTGTGCTCCTTGCCGATGATGACGAAACCAAGCGGCGCTCGGCGTGAACCTCTTCCTGCGGTCGCCGTTTAAAACGCCGATTTGGCGTCCATGTGGTGCACTTCCCACCCCTCGTATGCCGCGAGAGCGATGAGCAAAGCGCACCGAGTCGGCCGAGCCACCGCGCGAACACCTCGTCGTAGTCGATCCGTGCGTGCCATTGGCGTAGCCCTTCACCACGAGGCGTGCCTTGTGCTTCGACACCGCCCCGTGCTCGTCCCTCTTCACCTTGTACACCCATTTCACCCCGATCGCCTTGCGGCTGGGTGGAAGGTCGGCGAGGCACCACGTGCCGTTCTCCTCGATGGACTCCATCTCCTCCATCATCGCCTTCCTCCAGCTGGGACTGCGTTCTGCCTCGCCGAATGAGGCAGGCTCGTCAGCGCTTACCGTGTTCAGCTCCTCAGTCACCAGAACGCGCGGTGTGAACCCGCGTGGCGAGGCTGGCCCGATTATGTCGTTGATGCTGCGGAACCGGAGAGGCGCGTCGTCGTCGTGGTCCGCATCTAGGTTCGCGTCATCGATCTCGACGTCCTGGTTCGCGACGTCGTCGGCCCCGACTGGAGCCTGATGTTCCGGCGCTGCCTCCGCCATGTCGACCGCCGGTGCTGCCTGGGTTGTGGTCGCGTACTCGATTGTGAAGATGTCGTCGCCACCGTTTGGCTCGCCGATGTCATTCTTCTTTGTCCCGGCCCCACTGGCGTTTCGTCGAACACCACGTCGCGTGTCACATGGAGACGCCGTGATGGGGTCGAACGCGCGACGCGCTTGGAGCCGCTCGTGGCGATGAAGACCATCTTGCGCCCACGATCCTCGAGCTTCTTCAGATGCGGCGATGTGTTCCGTACATACATGATGCACCCGAAGGTCTTGAGGTGGTGCACGGCCGGCTTCTTGCCGTGCCATGCCTCGAATGGCGTCATGCCATCCACGCTCTTCGTCGGGCACCGGTTCAACACATACACGGCCGTGCTTACCGCTTCACCCTAGAGCCAGCCGGGCAATCCTTTCGCCTTGAGCATACTTCTCGCTGTCGCCACCACCGTGCCATTTCGACGCTCGACGACGCCGTTCTGTTGCGGGCTATATGGCGCGGTGTCTTGCGAGACCTTCGGATGCGCAGTATTCCGCGAACTCGGCGGCGGTGAATTCGCCGCCGCGGTCAGTGCGGAGCGCCTTCAGCTTGAGTCCCGACTCGCCCTCAGCGCGAGCCTGGATTTCTTTAATGGCAGCCGCGGCACGATCCTTGGACGGGATCGCGGCTACCCACATGTATCTGCTGAAATCGTCCACCAGAGCAAGAAAACTTGTTACCTCTCCGTGTCGCCGCGCAATTGGACCGCGCAGTCGCCGTGCACCACCGAGGCACTTCTCGCTCGAAACTCCGCTGGCCGGAACGAGGTGCGGCGTTGCTTGCCACTGGCATGCCTCGCCTGTTGCTCAAGTTGCCCGAGCAGGGCGGCGCGCACCAGCTCCTCCCGAGCTAGCTTACGGCGCCGCTATGTTGGCGTGTTCGAACCGCTCGTGCGGCGCCATGCCACCTCATCGCCTCATTGCGCGCACCGCCAAGCATCTTGTCTCCGCAATTTTGACGTGGGCGTGTACAACCGGTTGGTGCCCGAGTCACCTCGCCAATAGCCTCCGTCGGGCTCTCGGATCTTCATCACCCGGCTTCAATGTTGATTTTGTAATCCCTTCGTCGAGCTGTCCAATGCCGACTATGTTCGTCGTCGATCGGGGATGAAGTAGACTCAGAGAACGACCGAGCTCGCCATTCTTGCGAGCGAAGGTGCGGTGCCGCGCCCTTCGATCCGTGCTACGAGTCGTCGCCGAACCGGACGGTGCCGAAGTACCGCCGTGTCCATCCCGAAACGCGGCCTCGGATCCGGACATATGGTTTGTGGCGCGGTGTCCGGGACCCAGTTCCGCCTCCGGTCCTTCTCTTCTCCGAGTTGGGCGAACACCTTCTGCTCCCAGATCTCGATATGGGTGCTCGACGCCGCCTGCGCCTCGGGGTCGCCATGCTTGAGCTCCTTGTCCTGCCACACCAAAGTGTTCTGCGAGAAAAAAACACCTGTCGATGGTGAGTTCACCGGATCCCCGTCCAGTGAGGGTGCGGCGGATTTTGTTGGAGACGGGGGAATGGACGACAGCTTTGCGAGCAGAAGTGAGGCTTCCTCCTCCTCTTGAACGGTGTGGGCTTGCTCCCGCTTGGGCCGAGATCAGCATTCACGGGCCAGTGGCCCATCTTCCCGCAGCGCCGGCACTCGTCGCCGGTGGGCTTATTTGAATTCGACGCCCACCCGGTGACATGTTGCGCAGCGCGCCGCGTCCTCTTCGTCCTCCTCCCGACGCCCTGCTCGCCTCGTCCACCACTTGCGCCGCCGCGAGTGGTTCTCCACTCGCGCTTCTTCCGACGCGCCCCACTCCTCCTCCGTGAGGTCTGACCTTCCTCGTCTTTGTAGCGATGCCGGCGCTTCTTGAACGCCTCCTCGCTTCCTTCAACCGCCCGTCGGATCGGCGGCCGTCATGGTCGACACATCCAACAAGGTCTTGATCGCAATTGCGATCCGCTCAAACGGATGGCGAGGCCAAGTATCTTGGCGGCGATTTCGGCATCCTTGACCTCCTCACCCAAGGTGGCAAGATGTGCCGCCATATTGTTCGATCGGGCGCGAAGTCCTCGACGGTCTCGCCGTCTTCAAGCGTGGCAAGGTCGAATTTCCGCGCGGTATTGCGCGCGTCGACTTCTTCACGCGGTCATCCCGACCCTTAGGGTCGCGATCGTGTCCCGAGCCTCCTTTGCCGTTTCCATCTGGCGATGGTCGGCACCATCTCCGATGGCACCGCTCGCATAGGCGCCCGGCGCCGGCATCTCCTCCCGAGTATCGGTGCGCCGTCCTGATGACGTTCCAGAGCCCGGCCTCAATTTTACCTTCATCAGGAGTGCCCAGTCGGAGTAGTTGGTCTTGGTGAGGACGGGGTAGCTACTCCCGGCGCCCACCTCACGAATCACCCGCTGGACCACCACTCCATCTTTGGAGGTGCTGTCTTTCGACATCTTCAGGCCCTAGCCGCAACCGCGGCTCTGATACCAAATGTTAGAACCTTGCCGGAGAGACAACGCACACGTTGCCGGCGAGATTACAGCCAACACAACACAAGAAACTCACGTTTCTACTGCTCACTCTGATGTTTTGGTGCTTCCAATTGGATGCATTTTCTTGTGTCTATTGCCTTGCTTAAATAGAACATTACATGGAAAGGAAATTACATGGAAAGGAAATTACATCCCTACAAATCTGCTAGAATCAATCACGCATAGCCTAATATTAGTAACTTACCAAACTAAGGAAAATACTAAACTTAGCACCCAAGGTTTACTTTCAACATGCACCTTTTTCTACTTTTTTTTTGACGCGATTGCTCTCGGAATCTACTCCTGGACACGAGAAGCTCTGTCGAGCATCACGCTGCTCGCGCTCCCGAACGCCGCCTCCCGGCGCACCTCGCGGTTGGCCGTGGCCCGACCTACTCGAGCGCCCGGCTCTTCTGGTGCCACCCCTGGGAGTCTCTTTCTCCCGGGTGCAACGACTTGATCTAAAAACCCTAGGCTCTAATACCAATTTTCTCTTTATTACTTCTCGCTCTGTTCACTTACAAAACTCAGGTCTACTTCTGTATTTATACCCAAAACTACAGCTCTCACAGATGAAATAGGATTCCACTTCTTATGTGCACGCTGCTCTGCATCTGTTAATTGATGGTCACCTACGAGAACACTGATGACATCTAGACCAGACAAATCATCGGTGCTATTGATAAGACCAACTTTTGATAGCCCAAAATCAGTCTAGTGCATGACAAAATAACTTAGAAGACTAGAAAGTAGAGCTATCATTTTCCTTGAACAATTTAATGAACAATCATTGATAACAACTCAAAACACAGAATGCAACAGATATTAAAAGAACAAAAATGAAAAAAAAGGTGGCAAATTTAACCTTTATATGGCCATCACGAGAGATTAACAAGTTGTTGGGCTTCAAATCACGGTGAATCACATTCATAGAATGCAGATACTCCGATGCAAGAACCTACAGATAGAAATGAAATAAATTTTGAAATAAAAGAAAGGCAAAGGATGGATCATCGATGTGTTTCTGGTTTAGTTGTTTGTGTAATACTTTCAGGACAATTCCAGGGTAAATAAAAGATGTCTGTAGCTTACAAGTTCAGCTATATATGTCCTTGCCATATGTTCATCCAAACAACCTAAGTTTCTCAAGAGGGAATAGAGATCTCCTCCATTCAAGTACTCCATAACAAGGTAAAGGTTTTCCCTACATGTGAAGGAGTAGAAAAATCGAACCTGTCCATTACAAAATGTAAGTTAAGTGAATTCCAATATTAAATTATGCACCTTGTAATTTCTTCTTTTCAAACCTCGCCTCTCCTTTCCTCTCTTTTGGGTGCACTCTCTGCGCCTGGTAATTTCTCTATGTACTTTTGCCTTCTAATCAATTTACGGCTTCTACTGTTTTTTAAAAAAAAATTAAATTATGCTAAACATTTGAAATACTCACCGCAAACGGGTTACGAGCTGATATTAAGATGCCACGCTCCGCCAATATGCTTTCAACTGCATTCTTGCGGATCGTATCAGCTTTCTTGAGCACCTGCTTTCAAGATGATATTATCAACCTCAAGGACTGATGATTAAAAGTCACTATTGAAGCCAGCAATGCACAGTATGTGTCGTTTTTAAATGTCATTCCTTTTTAAGAGTTATCTAATTGTCTTGAACAAGCCATCCATTTAATTTCGTCAATGGTTCATAAGTAACGGAAGCAATAACTGACACTGCAAGGAGCTTGTAATTTTTTTAAATAAAGAACAAATAGATGTTTTTTTTTCAAAAAAAAAAGAACAAAGAGAAGCCCAGCTAAATTGTTTAACTATATACTCTTCTTGTACTTGATCAAAAGGAGATAAGACATTGTCATGGAACCAAGATTTGGAAGCAGGTGTACCGCCCGTTGCCTTGATGGCAAAAAGGTCTCCTGTTACCCTTTTCTTTGCGAGAAATGCACGCCCAAATGTGCCACAGCTGATTGGCTTTATAATTTCAAAGTCCTCAATCGAGGTACGATCCTTAAATTTTCCATTCAGCTGGCTTATTCTTGAGCTTACACTACTCTCCTATGATGCACGGACACGGATCCGTCGACACGATACAATACGACACTGACACGGAATTCGTTATTTTTCAAAAAAATACCGACATGACTATATATATAAATAATAATAATATACATATGTATTATTCTCTAATTTTCTATGCGCTTATCAAAATGAAATAATGTAAAGCGTAAACTAAGAATATGTACCTTAGCCATTGCAATTTCACTTCTAAGTTGAGTAAGAATAGATGCCGTCACCTTAAGATATATCTTTCAATTACCATTAGTAATTTTCAGCAAATGCATTTCGACTCTAGAGTAGCTACTAGTGCCAACATATTTGCAATACTGACATCTCAATTTCACATTTTCTCTAGACGGACCACTATTATGTAGAACATCAACATAGTTCCACAATGGAGCCTTGATGTTGGTGTTTTGCTCCTCTCGGGTGGCTAGGGTTACCCTTTAGGTTGCTGAGCTAGGTTAGGCTGTATCGTCATATATGTCGGATACGTGTCAATGAAGTGTCAAAGACTCGAAGCCGTGTTGAACATTAAAATTATTTATTTTGGCTATCAAATTATCCAATACGTGACTGATACGTGTTGAGTGGCGTGTCGGTGTCGTATCCGTATCGGACACGTGTCGGACACCGATATGGCACCAAACCGACATGTCGGTGCTATAGAACTACTCTCCATAGGACCATCTTCATCTATTGGACCTAATTAATCGGTGTTCGTATCATCTATTTGTCCACATAGTTGGATAAATTTCTCCCTGAGAGGTCTCAATGTTATCAAGACAATCAGGGCTACACTTTCAGGTATGTGCAATTTGAGTCATAGAACTGCAATGAGCATACTGCTGCTAACGACAAATGAATAAGAAGATTCTAAGGGTGCAAAAATATATCATAAACAGGCAGTGCACTTACTGTAGTAACTTGGCTATCCTTCTTCCAAACGTCTCCACAACAAGGGCATCTACTTTTCTCGTGTCAATAGCAGCATTCAGATCTTCTAGATAAGAGCTCAAGTTCTCCAGTGAGTTGTACTCAGTTTTTTATGCTCTCAATGCCTCTAGCAGTAGTCAGTAAACTTTCAATCTGCCAGAAGGTAGTAAATTACAGGTCTAGACCATTGAAGAAACATAGTTCATGACAACCTCAAAAGAAAATTGTGTCAACTAACACTATGGGAAGAATGGGTGAACCGAGCAAGTGTCATTCAAACAAAATTAAAGATGGATGTACAAACCTGCTGAAAATTCTCTAGTTCCACGAACGCCTTGTGTTTAGTCAGTTGTGACTCTGCGTGGCTAGGTCTTGGTGTCAACAATGGTGACTGTGGCAAGCTTCCTGATGCTGGTGTCAGTGCTCCCTGCCAATTTCATTGACGCAATGTCAACAAATCAACAATCCACTATGATCAAAACAGAATAATTCTAATTGTTTGAAACAGGACAGACAACTACTTATGAAAACAATTCTGTTGATGGTACCGTCAATAGATGGGACAAATTATTATCATGATCCGTGGATCCAACAGATTCTTCTTCAGTTAAACTCGATGTGCTAGCTCTTGTGGTCTCAGGATGATTAAATTCTGCGGTATGTGGGCTCTTTGCTTCAAAGCAAGCGAGGACCCTCTCAAGCACCTCGGACGCCCTCTGCAGCCGCTGGTCCGTACTCAAGCCCTTGGAATCACATCGATCAGTCAGCGTGCATACTATGAAGTGGCCTTCCGCGCACATCATCGGGATCTCAAAATCACATATCCTGCATATCACCCTCGGCTTTCCATCAACAATTATTTGCTGGGCCTCTGGGTACTCGGACGGAATCTCGAGCTTCAGGGCAGTCCCCCAGACAAGCCAGGCCGTCCGGGTGAATACTTGCAGCGTCAATCCTCTCAACAATCTAATCCACAGCGATCTTGTTCCTGGTTATTGCCTTCTTCTTCCTTGGGGTGATCTTGTCCTCCTTTGCCTCTGTGCTCGTATTCTGGTTGTTCTTCTCAGCAGGAGACGGCAGCTTCTTCCAAGACGATATCTTGCCACCACCACTGCCAGGGGAATCACCGGGCTCTCCTGAGAAGATCCGCGCCGAGAAGTCGATGGTGAGGTCCTTGTGCTCCGGCACCCTCCTCCTCATGAGCCTCTCCTTGAGCTCGCTCAAGCTGGACGTGCTCTTGCGTCCGAGCTCCGCTGAACCGGCAACCTGGAAGGGGTAAAGCCCGAGGCCGCTGAGCTGACGCAGGCCGAGCACATGCTGCTTGTCCTCGGCGTAGCCGCCGCCTTCCTTGCGGAACTGCACGAGCCGAGTGCAGCGCGTGAGGATGAAGAGGATGCGGGTGTGCGTCTGCTTGAGGACCCCCGTGGTGAGCTCCTGCCGCCTGTCGTCCAGGCCCTGGACGATGCCCTCGCACTTGACCCAGAACTCCTCGGGGCTCATCTCCGCGCACTTCTGCGCGACGACCAGGAGGAGGTCCTCCAGCGAGACCCGCCATTCCTGGTCCTCGGCCGCGGCCCTCTCGAGGATGCCGACGAGGTCCCCGGCGAACACCCCGAGCTCGGAGTCCACCTCCTCCTTGATCTTGATGAACTTGGTCTTGATGGCGCCAATGAAACTCCTGCATCAGCGAACGAGACGTCACCATGCATGCATGCATGCCAGGCATGTACGACGATCGGTAGCAAGAAGAAGCAATCCAATGGCGCGCTGACGACCTCGGGGCTGTTGACGCCGCGGGGCTTGCGGATGGGGTGCTGCGGCCCCCTGGAGTTGAGTTCGTGCGAGAAGCTCCTGACGTCGGGCGCCCGCTGGTGGCGCGCAGGATGGCGCGGAACCGCGGCGAGTCCATCTCCCGGCCGCCGGCGTCCAGCATCACCAGGCCTCGCGCGCAACCGCCGCCGCTGTCCTTCAGCATTGAGGCATTACATCGAACACCACATCTGCATGCAACCCTCAACACCACCAGCCTCACGTCAACCCACGAAACAACCATCCGACCTCTCGTTTCACCGACCTTACCTCCATGATCGATCGCGGCGCGAGCTCGATCGGCACGAATACTAATCGGAATCTGGTTGGGGGACTGGTCTCATGCACGCCCGCGTGTTCTTCTACGCATTGAAATAGCAATGGGGAATTGGAAATCTCTCAGTGCGTGCTCTATTGGTGGCGGGAAAAAGAAAAAGAAAAAGAAAAAGAAAATCGGGAATTCGTAGCCTCCCTCCCTGCCCCTCCGTTCCTCCCGCGGTTGCCTCTCCTGGCCCCACATGTCATGCACACAGATGTAACCGTAGGGAGAGGCTTAACGGGTTCCACGCCGCGAAACCCGGAACCCGCTTATATACGCCTCCCTCCCTCTGCTCTGCATTTCTCAGACACTCCCGGCGGTTGGTTTCCTCTCCCTCCCCGCACGAATCTTGGCGTCATGGCGTCGCGCCGCGGTCTCTGACGATGGCGCCCACACCCCGCCCGCGCGAGCGTTCGATCGCCATGGCCGCCAGGGTGCACCACCGCCGTGCGGAGGCGTCGCCTGCCGGGGAGGAGCGGCGGCTGAGGCGGTCGCCGCCCGTGGAGGTGCGGCGGGAGCGGGAGCGCGAGCGGCCGCGGTGCGGGGAGGTGGCCGGCGGGACGGCGGCGGAATTGGCCGCTGTGTGCTGCTGCTTACCGTGCGCCGTCGTCGAGCTCGTCGTCCTCGCCGCGGTGCGCGCGCCCGCCGCGCTCTGCCGCCGCGCCATCCGCGTGCGCCGCCGGCGCCGGCGGGCGGCCCGGGCGGCCGCGGCCAAGAGGAAGGAGATGGAGGAGCTCCTCGCCGGGGACGCCTCCCCCAGGTCGCTGGCGGCGGTGGTCAAGTCCAAGAAGGCAGACGCGGCGGAGACGGAGTGGCCGGTCACTCCCGCGGCGGCGGAGCTCAGCGAGGTGGAGAAGGAGGTGTGGGCGAACTTCTACGGCGCCGGCTTCTGGAGGAGCCCGTCGCAGCGCGAGGACAGGAGGTGATCACCTGGCTCCGGCGCCGTCTCATCCACGCGGACTTCAATTCTCCCCTGGTTCTTGGTTTCTAGGCTTCCTTCTTCTTGCGAAAAGAGAAACAACATTACATCGTGTTTTTTGTTCATTGGGAGGAGATTAAGAAAAGAAACCATGCTGCATGCATAGGGAAAGGAAAATCTGGTGTCTGATTGCTTGTTTGTTCGTGTTTGTTTGTTCTGTTTTAAAATTCTTGTTTGGTTTTGATTTTACGGGAGAAAGATTTCATCCCACTGTTAAAGTGTATATATTTACACGCAATCGATGTTACTGATCAAAGGAAAACTTAAAACCAAAATCTAGAAGAAGAAAAAAGATCTGTTTTTGTGATTTAATGTTCGTGCGTGTTGTTTTGGATTAATTAGGGATTTTGAGATTTGTTGCGTAGGTTAAAGATGCACATGGTTGCAAGGCAGTATCAATTGTATCATGTACGTACGTATGCCAAGAATTAATGTTGCATTGCCTTGTGTTGTTGAGATTGTGAATTTTGGTGCGGTATAGCTGTTGCAACGAGTTAAGTTATGATATTATCATCGATCGTTTTAACGAGGGTTAATTGCTTTTCCGATTGAAGTTTGGTTAATGGATTACATGCTTGTTTATTGGTTACATGCGTGCTTGTTCATTCTTTAAACGGATGGTCTTAGAAGACATGGATATAATGGTTAATCCATCCAAACGACTACAAAGATTTTTTCCTTCCCATATAATCCTACAATATACCTAAACGGTTTGGTTTCTGTTCGAGGTGTTGGTTGGTTCTTATAAGTTACGAGGAAATTTATCCTAGCGTTCATGGTGTAGAATATCAATGGCTGAAATTACAGGCTATCATCTGTCCTTCATGCACGCACGATGCATTCGTACCTCTAAAAAGAGCTTTTGTAGCAAACAAATTTATAAGAATGTTCGTCTTAATCAGTTTATTAGTATACCTATTCTCTAATCTTATCTCGGGGGTATGCACATTATTGTCTACTATTTAGCAGATGGTTTTATATATAGATAACTTTTATTATGTATACCATTGTATAGATAACTATTTAGCATATAGTTTTTTTCGAAAGGTTTCACACGTTAAATCTCTGTTTTCTGTTCTCGTAACATCTACAGAGGCAAAGAGACTCTCAGACTGAGAGAGAGATACTGAGATAGGGAGCTGGTTTGCTAGTTAATTAGCATATGCCTGTGGATCACATGCGGCGTGCAGACGTGTGTAGTAGATGTGGCAACTGTGACCCGCTATGCCTACCGGGAGAGATGGCCCTCCGTCTTGGGTCCGATCCTTAGAGGGAATAAAAATAGGCTAAAGGTTTTTTAAAAATAATAATATAATGTTTTTATTATTTGTAAATATTTAGGCGCATTTTTTAATATAGCTTCAAAAAATATATTCTAACATATAGACTTAAGTTTTAGTTCAAATATAAAAATATAATACAATCTTCTATATAAAAAACTATAATCTATTATCAAAAGAATATTTTTTATTTTTACCGAGTCCCCGTCGAGCTGAGAGCAACCCCCTCTCCATAAGGATATTCCCCACCGCCCTGCACCCCATAGGGGAAATTGCCACCCCTAGTGTTTAGTGCGCGTATATCACACACGCAGAGATATAGCAGGCACACACACAAATTAGCATGCATGTAGACGTGCAGCTACCTAGTCACGCACAGTTTGTCTAGCCATCATTTGGATGACTTGGGGATAAAAATAAGTCATATTTTTTGGCCATTGGATCTAAATCAAACGATCAAGCTGACTTTCGATCCCCATCCTCTTACAAAACATCGAAACCTACCCACCTCCTACCAGCCTCCTGAGCGTTGCCGTCTCGCTCCCACTCAACGAATCGCCACCTTGTAGCCTCGCTAGCATCACCTTTGACACTGGTGAAGCCCTTTGACAAGCCCCTCCACTGTTGCTACTGCCTCCTCCATCCCCGCCGCTGCCACCGTTTGCCTCGATCTTCCTTGCACCACCCTTCTTCCTCGTCTTTAGCACACATGTACACCCCTTGCACCTCCTAATTGCTCATCGTTCTCGTTGCCCCCACCTTCTCCACCGCCCACCGCCCTCCTCCGACCAGTGGTTGGTAGCGCCACCGTGGCCTCACTTCCCTACCACCACCGCCGATCCTTCCCCGCTCTAACCTCACTCTAAATCTGGATCCTAGTGAACCCCAACCCTAAATAAGCTTCCCGGAGATGGAGATGTAGATAGAGGTGGATGGACGCACGAATTGTAATGCAAATTGAAAGGTCGGAAATTCGACTAATATGCCCTTAAACAATCATTAGACAGGTTTCTAGTGATTCCGTTGCAAATATTGCACTTGCACCGCATGCAGGCCGCGCGCGTACACGTACATGCAGCCTGCTCTATAGAAGCGGCGTCATGCAGGACGCGGTGGAATCGGATGCATGCGTTGTGACACATCATTATATGGCCCTGTTTGTTTCAGCTTAGGCTTTTTGGCTTAACGAGCTTTAAGCCGTCTGCTTTTAAGCCAAGACATGTTGTTTGGTATTCTGGCTTTTTGATGGGTTGGATGGTGTAGCTTATTACTAAAAATTTTGAAATACCCTTTAAGGTTGTAAGGACTTTTCTTATGTGACTTGATCATCCTCTCCGACGATCTCCACGCCAAGTTGCTCTTGACTTAGTCCTCACTCTTGGTGACACCGCTGTCTTGTTGACCTCGGCTTAATGATCATCCTGATTTATCTAATACAAATATTTCATACTTTTTTCACCGAATGTCGTATTGAAAAATATAGATTAATCTTGAGATCAAACTTCATTATGAATATAATTATTTATCAACTTGATCCGGGTTGGTGGAGGAGGAAAGAGGTTGGGGATGGCGGAGGAGGGAGGAGGTCGTGGATGGCAAAGACCGGAGCGGCGGAGGGAGAAGGCATGTCGCACAGGAGAGCGGGAGAAGACGAGGAGAAATGAGGAGATAGGAGAAGGGTTCTTGCGTTTATATATGATGGTATTTGGTAAGTAATTTTGGAGACTTCCAGTGGCAAAGGGTTATTTCATCCCAAAAAAGTATCTCTCACCTGGCTTTTAGCTTATAGTTATATGGAGGTTTTTGGTATTTGTTAAACCCGGTTTAAAAGTCAGTCGTTTGTTTCAGCTTTGATTTTTCTGTTTTTAAGCTAATAAAAAAGTCAAAACAAATAGGGCATATATATATATATATATATATATATATATATATATATATATATATATATATATATATATATATATATATATATATATATATATATATATATATATATATATATATATATATATATTGGGTTGGTTCCTCTCCATCGATCCATCGTTCATGCTGGAGAATAATTAATCATTCATCACGTACTCATCAGTGCCTCAGCTCCCATCCCATGCATGAAGCGTCAGCTCACTCACTCACAGCCGTTTGAAAGCTCAGCTTTGATGAAAGCTCTCCTTTTCTCTGCTCTTCTTGTCCCGACCGGCCCCGGCCTTGATGAACCTGCTACATGCATTGTTGATGCATGCATGGTTCCATATTTTCCGGCCCTGACTTCTTTTCAGTTCGATGAAGTTAGATATATGATCAAATTTACGGATGTATCACCTCTATCATAGTCTCTTGCGCGCGCAGAAAACAAATGCATAAAAAAAGCCTACTTTTTATTTAATTTGGTGCAAGAATCTGCTGACATCTGCTCTACTAGTACTAGTTTATCTTAATTTGGCCAGTCAAATTTAGAAAGGCCAGGATCAGGTTTCCCTGTGTCAAACCAGCTTATTGGGCCACCTAGCTAGATATGCGCATTGAGTGCAATGCATGCAGTTCTGGTCTTCTGCCTCGCCATGCCTTTACAGAGTCAAGCATGCATGAACAAAGGCAACAAAATTGAACGCCGAAAGACGATATGTACCCACACATACATATAGCTTGTGCATGTCGATCAGTGACTGATTCAGTTAATAATGGAGTAGCTAGCTAGCTGCATGAATACTGTAGATAGATAGCAGTACATAGCCTATGCACGCATGGATCATGAATGCATGCACATGATATCAACCGATCACCCTCAAATGTGACATATATATCGAGGCATATGCAGTTCACTGCGACAGATTTTAATTCGCGAGCTGCTGCGGCATGGTGGATCTCCAGGATGCAGATATGGCCGCAGGCCAGCCGGCAGGTGGTGGTACGTGGTGTGTCGCCCGGGGGCCTCGGAAGCGGAGAAGACGATCGAGAGGGTGTTTTGTGTAGGGGACCGGCCGGAGCTGCCTAGCTTAATGCCATGTGCGGCCTCCTGGATCTGCTAGAGTATCTGCTGGCCTTGCATGGTTAGTTTTAACAGTTGCATGGAGAACCGAGTTGACCATGCTAACAATGTCAGGAACTGTCTCTACTGCCTCTCTGCCTGCTTGGCTGGAGAACACTTACTGATAGATTGTTAGGGACTGTTTGTTTTAGCTTTTGATTCTGGATTCTGGTCCCAAAAGCAGAATCAGAAACAAACAGCCTGATTCTAGAATCCGATTCTCACAATCCAGTCCACCCATATACACTAGAATCCACAATCCACTTCATATGTGCTTTTGGATTCCAGCTTTTGGAGAATCAGCTTCTCTAAAACCACAATCCAGAATCAGCTTTTAGAGAATCCAAAGCTGAAACAAACAGGCCCTTACACTAGCATGTGGTGTTAATTGTGGTACGTATCATATACAGGGTTTAAAAAGCCGACGAAAACCGGTCGGTTTTCGCGAAAACCGGCCGTGCCGAGCCGGTTCGGCAAGTAAAACCGTTCGGAAAACCGTTCAGATGAATAGTAAATTTAAAAAATTTGAAGAAATTTCGCAAAAAGTGTCAAAAAAATTTGAAATTTTTTTTGTGCGGTCCTGAGGCCATCCCAATGATTGTATAAAATTTTCAGATTATTATCAGATACGTACATTTTTTAAAAATTCTGACAGTGATACTGTCACAATATATGCTCTTTAGTTTTTTATTTTCTAGGAGCACAAAATGAAGTCTAATATTTCTTAAACTTTTTTTGTGATGTTATAACTTATTTACAATGATTATGTAAAATTTTCAGAAGATGATCAGATATGTGTATTTTTTAAAAATTCTGAAAGTGATATTATCATTGTATATGCTCTTCTATTTTTGATTTTATATAGGTACTAAATGAAGTCTAATATTTTTTAAAATTTTATTGCATAATAATTTGGAACTATTTATGGTTACATTAAATTTTCAGAATATAAAAAATCTTTTAAATATTTATAAAAATCTGACAATATCTTTGTTCCTTTTCCTTAATTGCTGTTTTGGATTTTTTAGAAGTAACAAATGATTTAAAAAATTATTTAAATTTCTCTGAGGTGTTTTATAGATTAATTGGGATTTTGTGTAATTTTTTCAAATTTTTTGCATTTTTCCTTTCATTTCTACCATTTTTCCTTATGTCGTCGGTTTTCGACAAAAACCGACCGGTTTTCGAGCTTTTCGACCGGTTTTCGTTTTTTTTAATTGGTTTGACCACCGGTTTGACTTTCGCAAACCGATCGGTTTTTACCGAATTTCGACCGGTTTTCGCGAAAAACCGGTGCCGAGCAATTCTCGAAATTCAGTTCGAAAACGAAATTGTTAACCCTGATCATATATATAGCTCTGATATATATTGCTGGTTATGACATCATATAACCATATATGGTCCCATCTAGAACTCTGGAATAATATCACAGGGAAATCCCATATCCAGTGAGAGTGGTGGCGCATGCATGTTTCCTTTCCTACATTCCCACGTTCCAAATGGGCGTATTGGCCATCGTACTGTATCAAAACTAGATTTCGAACTTTAACAAGCAAGGTGAGAGTCCCAACATATGGTGTACTTGGGGTCACTATTTGAGATTAGGCATGCAAGTGAATGATTGAGTGCATGAGGAAGAGAGAGAGATATATTATCTGTTATAGCAATTGTAGGAGGATAAAAAAAATTATAGATACTGAAACTCTAATATATATATATACACACACATATGTATATATAGTATATATACATATATACATGTATATATATATATATCCATGAGTATGTACTCCCGTATATACCCCTTTCCCTAAAGGGACATCATACTCCCTAATCAAGTAGTGGACCTAGTTAATGTACTCCCTTCGTCCTTGAAAGTAAGGGAGAGAAGCGTTCAAATTGTGTCCTTTAATATTAGGGATTGAGAGCTCTCTCCCTTTAAATTGTGTCCTCAAATTGTACCCATGCATGCAGATGTACGCAGATACATGCGACTACACATATTCCAAAACAAAAACGCGGCAGATCATTCCCTATAATCGTGATTAATTAATGCATTCATGTTGCCAATTAATAGAGACACAGTATTAAATAGGGGCATTAGAGTCTTTTGGCAGAAACCATAATCTATCCTAAAATTTCTCCTGTACCTTACTTTTCAGGATGGAGGGAGTATTTGTTACTGCACACTCTTATTACACATTTGGTTGTTGTGAGATCGTAACAAATTTTAGGTAGATGAAACCTGGAGTACATACTTCCGGTATATATATATATATATAGGAAGCCGGAATGGGGCACCATGGTGCCTGGGCACCATGATTTCAAATGCGCAAATTCAAGCCATATTCGAGTATAATTTTCAAAAAAATCAGTTTTAGGGTATATACCCATCTATAACAATTCAAATGAAACACATACCTTTGAAAAAAATATACTCGAATTCAAAGATTTTGAACGAGTTTGGATCACATGCTTTGCTGATTTATATATAAAATCAGCACATACCTACAACCAAACTATCATCAAAAAGGGAAACTCTAGTTTGAATTTCAGTTTAAACTTGTTTGAACTAGTTAGTAAACTGGTTAAACTCAGCATCATAGAAATTTCAAAAAGTATCGCATGAAAATACATAGAGAAAATACCCGTTTTGGATCATGGAGCCCGGGCACCATGGTGTCCTAGGTAATTATACTATATATATATATATATATATATGTATGTACGTATGTATGTTTGTATGTATGAAAAATACCTTCTATATAGCAATTGTAGGATGATCAAAAACAAAAATTCTAGATATTGAAACTTTAATATATACCGTGTGCTTCCACTAAAGAACATTCATTCCGTGAAGTGCACACGTATACAAGATAAATATGTTTGTGCCTGGAGATTCTGAATCTCAACTACCGTAAATCTGCAGCTAGGTGAAGTTCAAATGCAATTACCCATAGATCCTTATGCTCAAAACAAGTTCAATAAGTATATTTAAGTACTAAAAAAGTACCAGATGAAATATATGAAAGTTGACAGCTGGAATTGCTAACAAATGAACAAGATTGAGCGAATTAACTATAGTGAACTCCCCAGTGTCGAACAACTCTAGGTAATCTTGCATGTATAATATTATCAGCTAGTAATTAAAAACCTGAGTTGTCAATCAAAGCCCATGCATATATGTGCGAGCTAAAAACATGAATTAATTGAAGTGATTTGCATCGATCAACTAGTTCCCTCCCTTTGCAAGGATATATCTCTGGCAGAGTGCTAGCTTCAAACATATATAACACAGGTTCACAACAACATGCATGGTCAAATGATTTAATCAGTTCTTCATTCGATCGATGCTAGTAGCTTCATGCATGTTTGTATGTTTCGTTTCTCTCACTTTATGATTCGATTTCTACTATGTACTACGTACGTCACAAGCTTTTTACCCATGAACAAGGTAAGGTAGCATGCAACTTTCTCTCTCTCTCTCTGTTTTTTTTTCTTTGCTTCTTTACTCGCAGTATATATATGCGTGATAATAGTTCTTGCGTGTGTTTGTGCCGGCCGATAGATCGATCCATCTATGAGTAGAAACCTTGGATCTTCTTCGGAGCCGGCGTGGTGGCTATGGCGTCGTCGGCGTGCTTCGTGCCACCACCCTCGCTGAGCCCGAAATGGATGTTTGGATAATGCGCCCACTGAGATAAAATATGTAAAAGAATGTTAATTAATTCCATTATTTTCTTTTGAAAAATTACTTCAAAGAAATTGAAGATTTACTATTGAGAATTCAACACAAGGTGTATAGTACAATATTTGTCAAAATGTTTGAAGCTTTCAGAATGGAAAGTGCGCCATGGCTGAAATTACACTCAACATACAAACTAAATTGCTTACTATTAAACACAACCTGTAGTTAACTAGATATTTAGAGCAACGTTAGTCTCTAGCACTATAATTATACCTCCTTTGCACTTGTACTAGCATGATCTCTTATAAAAGGCAACCAACATATACTACGTTTATAAGGACATTTAAAAAAATAATAATGTTATTGTTAGTATGTGTGAATTGTTATGGGTGTGCCAAGTTATGTTTCTATACTAAGTTACTAACATTATTTACATATGCAAAATGCTTACGTTCTTCGCCGCTGTGCTGAAGGCTTCCCTGTGGCTGATGTCGGGGTTGTTTTCTTTGATCCTCCGTATCTCTTCTCTGCGAAATTACGCACACGCAAAATTTTAATCCAAACTAAATTGTTTTAGAAGAAAATAGTGCAATTTACTTGACACAAAACTAACGAAACATAGTTGAACTCACTTAATGAATCGGTTATATGCTGAGGGAACTCGCTGCCTCTTGATCTCCGGAGCTGTGGTTTCAAGTAAGGATATTAGTGGAGAAATCATTTCAAAACCCATCGGGGTGCATCCATATATATACATACTACTCCCTCCGTCCAAGTTTATATGTCTTATTTTTAAATGGTCTTGTTCATAAATATAAGACGTATTTTATATTTTAATACAAAGTTAGTGTGATGTTATCTTTATACCCCTAATAAATATTCATTTTTACTTCATATTCTATATATACATGCATTGAATACCGTGCTTAGTGATATTATTTAGGGGTAATCTAGTCATTTTCAATATCTTATTAGTCTATGTGCTAAAAAGAAATATGCGTTATAAACATGGACGAGGGAGTACATATTTTCTAGCTCCTACTTAATCGTATCCCCTCTAATACATGTAGCATTAACTTTCGATTAATTTATGATTGCGTGCATGGTTAATTTATCTAGCTAGTATTAATTGCATATATTAGCTCCAAAAATAACTGTTCCGATGAACGAGTTCATTTGTTATATATTGAATCCACAAAAACAAAATGGTGCAACTTACGGTGTGCTTGTAGCGTTTGCTCCTGCAGGTCGTTTTGTGCCGAGTACATCATAGGCAACCGGAATCTCGAGGACGAAGAACCAAACTCCGAATGACCACTTTGATCACGGAAGCCGCTGGTGCTATGGACCTTGCTGAGATTCTCCTGGGAAGAGTTTAGAAATTCAAACGAATTTAACACTTGTTTATCGTCTCAAACCTACATGCATTCCATATGTATTATCGAAAAAAAAATCTACATGGAGGAAAACGACTACCCAGCCTAACTGCGTTTCATATGCAATTTAATTTGCAGTAGTACATGCTACTGTTTGAATTGAATTAGACTTGGACGTGACTATATGGCTAGCCTTTACTGCTAGCATATGCACGCAGCCAGCGGCTATATAGCTGTAGCTACAGCAAGCAGCTAGCTAGGAGCTTGGCGTGCATTGACATGCGGCAACACTTATTTGTCATGTTGATTACAACTAACAACGATGTAGTAGCCATCTATAGGATAGATGACAACATGCATGCATGATAACTTAATCCAAGAACCTTATCAATCAGTGGTGTGGTAATGTAATGCATGTATATATTGATCTCTGGTGATCGCGGTAGCCATGGATATCATATAACATGCTGTTTAGATGCACGGTACGTACGTAATGGGCTAATTAATCCAGGAAGTTCCAAATTAAGAACTCTTTTATTGCGAGTATAGTGCCGTAGTATCAGCTAGCACTGTAGCAAGTTCCATTTTGAAATAAAGAAAATCGTGTGTGTGTATCTTCATAATTTCATGTATGGTAATAATATATATACACGCATGCCAACCTGGAGATGATCTTGTACTGGGGATGAGTGCATCAGTCCTCTCAAGTTCACTGACAGTAGATTTGTGCAGTGCCCACACCTAACTGTCACAATGTTGAGCATGCTATTTCCCGGGACATTCACCTGCAAGAATTAATGGTGATTAACCATACGTCAAACACAGATCGAGAGGGGAATTAAGTACATATTTTCTTTTTACAATAATCATAATATAGTGCTAATAATACTATATATATGATAGTATCTTCCTGGAGCCATTCCAAGAAAAGAATAAACAAACCTGTTCATTGTGAACAATCATTAACATGTGCTAATTAAGTACCCGTATCCAGAGCATATATGTACAAGAAGAATAAAACTACTGATATATGGAGAAAATGAAGATCAAGGTAGATTGAAAAGGACTACTTGAGTGAGATTCACACAGGTAGCTTTTCTTGGCCTACTTTGTTGTTTTTACTTTAACCAGCTACATCCAAGCTCAAGCTGCTGGTCCAATTTATGACTTTTATCAGAGGCTTGCTCCTGCTGGCCTCAACTTTTCTAATACCTGCATGTTGATCACTTCTGTTTCTTGATTTCCATTCTTTTCTCTTTTGGGAGCATTCACCCCTCAGCAGGCCAGGCTCTCACAACAATATCTGAGTCAGAGATGAGAATCATGCTGAGTTTGATTCTTTTCACTACCTCTTTTTGGGCACTCACTCCCATAAGAAAGAACAAACAAGTCCATGACCCCTCCCAATGGTTGTGTATGTAGGTGTTTAGCCCATGCAAATACACACACAAAAGGCCAAGATGGATTGCTGTGCCTGAGAGAGGAGAGAATACTGAGATCTTTATATATATATTATCCATGTGCATTGCATGAGCATGCAGCATGCTCATTGGCTTTTCCCAGCTACCCCTGCCTCCCATCTCTCAACCCTCTCCCAGGCAAAATATGATAACTAGTAAAGGTAATAGAGATGTGTCCCCTACACTAGGGAAAGATGTAACAGATAGTGACACTTCATGCAGAACCCACTTCACACACACACATGCACAAGATTAATTAGCATGGAGTATATACTTAGGTCTCATGCTAATACATCTACTAGTACATTAGCTACAGAAATGATCAAGGGGCTGAATCTTGGTTATTTATCTCACAAGAGCAGTTATTAAACATGCCTTAAGATATTCTCTGGTGCTGTAGCTCATATATACACCCAGGCTAACTGTACATCTACTTTTATGAATGCTTGGAAAACCTTATCTTCACATGCATGCAAGCACATTTTTATACATGGTTTTGGTGGTGTAGCTCATGATCTATCTATCTATATATGCAAAGAAATCCTTTCTTCTAAACCTTGCATGCAGTACCTGATATACGAACCAGTCTCATGATTATTTAGCTTTTACAAGTCGACATATGTACTTGCTGAGTTGCTAGTTTGTTGATTAATTAGCTCTGATGGTTCATGAAACCAGTGACACACTGTAGCCATTTTATTCATGTCAAACTGGAATAAATGAGCTGAAGAAGTCAAAAAAGAGCTATAGGACATGCATGAGATTATCTTACGTTGATGCATGGTCTTAAAGTACACACTTACCTATTAATTTGCTAAAAGCTAATCAATGATGATTAGTTAACCTTGACTACATCCATGGAACCGTTGATCTGGAGTATTAATTCGTAACAAATCAAGAACAAGCTGAGATCATTGTTATATATATATATATATTTTACAATTACCTGGGGCGCCATGGTGCCCGGGCTGCATGATTCAAAACGGATGTTTCCTTATATGTATTTTCATGCGATATTTTTTGAAATTTTTAGGATGCTGAGTTTAACCAGTTTACTAACTAGTTCAAACAAGTTTGAACTGAAATTCAAATTAGAGTTTCCCTTTTTTATGATAGTTTGGTTGTAGGTATGTGCTGATTTTATATATAAATCAGCAAAGCATGTGATTCAAACTCGTTCAAAATCTTTGAATTTGAGTATATTTTTTCAAAGGTACATGTTTCATTTGAATTGTTATAGATGGGTACATACCCTAAAACTGATTTTTTTGAAAAAATGTACTCGAATATAACTAGAATTCACGCATTTGAAATCATGGTATTACTGATATATATATATATATATATATATATATATATATATGCGATCATATATCCACTGTACTGATATATTGATCATTACGCACAATGAAAAAAATAAGAGCGGAAACTTTTACCCTTTCCTCCCTGAATTTGTGAACATGAAAGAAGCAACAAACGAAAAAATTCAAGAAGAGAATCACGAGGACGAAGAAGAGGAAGAGGAGAGGGACACAATATTGCTTCATGAAACATTGTGAATTAGAAGAAGGAAAAAGGGGAAATTGTGACTGATGACTAGCTAGCTAATGAAGATCAGAAGATAGAATTAAACTATATATTATTAATCTCCATCTAATTTTTTTGTAACAGCTTTTGCATGCACACAGGAATAAGAAAGCAAAAGAAGCCATAGGAGGAAGATCCATCCGAAGATGTGTTTTAATTAACTTCGGAAGAGAAATCGCTAATTAAAAGGATTGTTATTATTCCATGTTGTCAAGAGAAATTAAAATACGAATAGCTCGGAGTAAAGAACCAGATCATTTTCTGAAGCATCTACCAAAATTATTCATATATTTGCGCAAACACATGAGTTTTGAACATGCATGGTACTTATTTCTTGGAAATAGCTTGTTGACAAAATATAAACCAAACATGTTAAACATGGCAGTTACTAAAACGATGGAGATCTAGGAACATGTAATTAGCAAATCATAAATTAATGGATGAAGAATAAACCAGAAAATAAATTAAGCCCTTTCAGGTAAAAAATGTGGAGGAACAAATGGATCAATTAAGAAAACTTAATCATTTTATTTTTTGGGATTGGTATATAATCTGTTTGGAAGATCGCGCATTAATATATAAGCAACATCTAAGCTGTGCATGAATGTATATACAGTACTATGGTTGTATTTGATATTTGTATTGTGTGGATCACTATTCTCCACTAGTTTAAGGTTATTAAAACCAACTGATTCACAAGGTGCAACACAAAGAGAATGCTGAATATTTTTGTGTATGCCACAAATATTATATACAGAAGTATGAAATAAAATTTTAAAAGCAAAATAATCTGGAAATACTGCTTTTAATTCTGGAGAAAAATGCATGCTGGACTAAAACATAAAACCCCCGTAGGGAAATTTCAAGATATAAAGAATGAAATTTGAAGAAACACGAAGAGATAAGGCGTGCTCAGCAGAGAAATATGATTCTCTTTTTGTTGAGACTCTTCTGCAGCCAATTGAGACAACAACATCGGAAGAACTAATCATAAGAAGGAGCAAATCAAGAAGAAAAATTGGCAAATCTTTACACACTTTACCATGAGGACGAGAATAGTTGAACAATCACTTCATGAAAGGTCTCCCTTGAAGGCAGATCTACATAGGCAACTTAAGAGAGACACACAGTAGAGAGATAATATGCAGGCAACACATATCTTACCGCAAGAATTGTGTTGCAGAAGTTGCAGTGCACGTAGCACACATGTTCTGCCGACGCGATCTGGGCCGACATTCCTTTTGATTGATCCCCGCCGCCGCCTCGCCTCACCGTGTGAAGAACAGTCTATCGACACCCGAGAAGAAGGAGAAGAATAGGTAAAGTATGTAGAGTTGGCTATACAGATAGCAGGCTAGGTTTACATATACTACTTATATATCAGCCATATGTGTGTGTAGATTAGATAGAGAGATTTGTATGGGAGGAAGGAGAAATTGAGCTATCCTGCTTTCCTCTTTTTATTGCTGCTTTAGAGAGAGAGAGAGAGAGAGAGAGAGAGAGAGAGAGAGAGAGAGTACTGGCCGGCTAGGTAGTAAGGGAGAGGGAGGGCGTGTGGGGGCAAGCAAAGCAATATAGTGCTTTTATTTGTTGTGGCTCATGTGGAGATGTTGGAGGATGAGAAATGCTCAGTGCTGTGCTATGCTATGATTGCAACAATGAGTGGGTGGGAGATCGAAATTACCCTCCCTATTATGCCTATCTCGCAACATCGCCAGTGTGCAGTTACCAAATTGCTCACTGGCAAGCTAGGTTAACCCTCTAGATATCACCATACCATGCAGTTTCTGCCGGTGGGCTAGTACCGGTTTCCAGTAGTTTATACATACCGACGAAGATAATAAAGGATATGTCGGACTTGTTATTATCGAAATAGCTAGTTACATATTGTATCTGAAATAGATATTGACCGTTTGGTTACTATCAATAATCTTTGTCAGGTGTCAGTGATACCTGGTTTCTAGAGATATGGTTTCGGAATTTTTTTTAAAAAAAAATCTACGTAAATTTAACATATTAGGTTTTAGGGAGCACATATCCATGGGATGTGGGATAGAGCTTAGGGTGGTGTTGGTCAAGGGAACCGCATTAGGCAAACTTACGGGTTCACTGAATTAAAGGAAGGGTGGTACATATGGCCATAAGGGTGGGGTTGTCAAAGGCAAGAGTAAATAGAGAAAATTAGCTCGGTACTATGGCAAAGATGTACAAGATTGGAAAAATATCATTGCATATGAGGCTGACAAGTAGGCCCTAGGACTACATATCAGTGACACATCGGTGGTATTTTCCAACTCGAATGATCACTGTGATGATGCGGAGCAATTTGCCCCGAGCAAATAATTAAGACTAAACATATATAAGAAGTCTAGCTAGTGGGTAGCTTATCTAATACAATGTCACAAATTTAGATTGGTTGATACTATGATTGATTTATAACTAACCGTTGCTTAGTCTTAAAATAGCTGTTGAAACCAACTCGATCTTTATATAAGACTGTGAGCATGCATGAGACAGTCAGATAGAATGATGGGAGAGGGGCATATCTAAATTAAGAGATATATATCTGAGTTCTCATTTTCCTATTTTGAAGATTGTTCCTACTAGCTAGATATACGCTCCCTAGCTACTTCACATTATTACATAACTACACCAATCATTTTGCATCTCTCATCAGTTATCTTTTTGTGCTCCTCTTTTCTTGGCCTACATATGGCTTTTGTGTAGTGCCTGACTGCCTGTGCCAAACTCATGGTTATATAGCTAGATAGCCTAGATATCGATCCATCTAGATCCATCCATTCAAATGATCCAATTGGTCGATGGATGCCCATGCGGGAGGTACTATCGTTGACAACTGCAGGCGACACTCGGTGTAGATTCAAGTCTCTTTCTGCCTCTCCCGTCTAGGGCCATCCAGTACCAGCTGTAACTTGATGCATGCATATACTCCCTCCATTATATCCCGGAGGTTTCCTGGCCTCCGGTTGATTTGAGTTGGGAGGGCTCCGGCTCAGCTCGCGCCGGCAATTTGTTTTCGTTCGGGTCTTTTTTTCGGAAAAAAATTACAGATAGGTCATTTTTCGGAAAAAATACGATTAAGTCCTTTTTTTAAAAAAGAATGTATATTACGTTTAGGTCCTTTATGCGTTTTTAAGCATTGCGCTCGCGTCCTTTTACTGAAAATCAAAATTACGATTAGGTCCTTTTCGGGGAAAAAAATACGTCCAGGTCCCTTTTTTTTTGAAAAAAATTATACATTGCATTTAGGTCCTTTTTCCATTTTTCTAGCATTACGTTTAAGCCCTTTTGCGGAAAACATAAAATTCTGTTTAGGTCCTTTTCACGTGTTTCCTCGATTTGCTCGTGTAGGGAGCGGCAGTCGCACATTTTCTCGATTTACTCGCGTGAAGAGCGGCGGCCGCGGCGTGACATGCCGCGTATAATTATCTAGTGTATATTAATTGCAGGAGATTCAATTTAGTTAATATTGAGCGCGTCAAAATGTTTCACATGCCAGTAACAAGTTGTCATCGAGACAGTTCTTACTGGATACACTGAGACTTCGAAATATTCAGTTAATATTGAGCGCGTCCAGTTGGTTGCCAACACCATCATCCAAGACGCGCACAATCGAAAACGTGCTTTCACGACTTCATAACCTTCAATTATGTCGACATTCCGGAGATTTGTTGTGTACCTGCTGTGTTCCGTGTTACGTTGTGTCTACTTCTCTCAAATTGTAAAAAAATCTTTCATAACTGTCTTTTATCTCTATCCTTAATGCATTGGCAGAGCTCCTGCCCTATTTAAAAAAAAAAAGAAATGTTTCACATGCCAGTAACAAGTTGTCATCGAGACAATTCTTACTGGATACACTGAGGCTTGATACCATGTACATGTCCAAAGAAAGTTTATAATATATATTTTTTGAAACAGGGAAGAAGCAGCTGCCATTCCATTAAATAGGGAGTAGAGAACTACAATAATAAAACTTGTAAAAAGAAAGTTTGCAAGCATATGTAATGTGCGCACAGAAGGAGAGAGAGTGAAAGAGAGATGTATGTGGTCATATTAAAAAAACTTGCGGCCGTGACTAAGTGATCGACGATGTGGATGATAATGTTGATGAAGACTCCTCGAGTGTTTAAATAGATGCATTTCAACAATCATAATTAATCTCTTGCACTGGCAGCCAGAAGTAGAAAGATTGTTGAGAGAGGCAACACCCAACGAAGACTTTGGCGCTTCTCTCATGCCCAAAAATTGTAAGTGATCTCGTCTTCACAAGAGGTTCGTGCAACCTGGCCTATCGATCTCTTGTCATCTGGGTGACCTTTCGGCCACGGCGTCTGTCCGGTCCTTCGCATTTTGACGAAACAACAAAGATCGATTCCTATCCAACGATTCCTAATTACTCCATCTTTTTCGGCAATTGCGTAATTCTTTTGAGGTTTGAAATGATCGTACTTCGAGGTTGTTGGCAGCTTCTTCTCTGTCTCATTCCAAGATAGCATCTACATTCGAACTGTTTACTCGTCTAGCCTCCTCCACTTTTTTTTGTTGCAAAAATAGTTCTCTTCTAATTTTTTTTTACAAAACTAGCTCTCTTTCCCACCGCGGAAGGATCAGGGTTGACACCTGGCACCTTCCGTGCCAGTGGACTACGGGAGGTCAATAAGCCGTGCCAGGGGACCATGGTAGCCGGCGATGCGAGAGGCGGCGCCGAGTGCGGCACCAGCTGGCTTGCCGCCCTCTGGAGCCGCGGAAGGTCAGTTGCCACACTCGGAAGGAGTGGTGTGCGTGGAAGGAGCCGAGTCATGTGTCGGAGGGCAGATTTAGTAGATCGGGAGCGTGAAAAGACCTTCCACAGTATTGTAGAGCCGAAGGGGGCTTTCCATGGTACTGTAGCATAGAATAGGGCTAGTTTTACAAAAAATTTCGAGATGATGCTATTTTTGCAAAAAAGAAAGAAAGAAGAGATGTGTTTTCATATTTTTCTTTTTGACAGTTGTACGAATATTAAATCATGAATGAAGGGTAGATGATGATTAATTACTTACCCCTTCATTTGTTTTAAGATTTTTACAACTTGTATTGAGAGGAAAAGTATTGAAACACTGCTAAAAAAAGAAAGATGCTAGATGAGTGATCAGTTCTCTACATTCACCACAAGCTAGCCAGAAATCCCGTGCGATAGTGTGTGTATGTATGACTTTATAAAACAATATTCAGTCACAAATTATTGGACGCTAAATCCAACATGTTAATTGCGCATGCCAGCTCATGTAGGCATGCAGTTGTTAATTAGTTAGCTCAAGTTGTAAAATTAATGAACTGTAGCTTTTACTTTCTTTTACAATGACAAGTCCCTCTCAATTTTATCGTGCAAAACCAACGTTGCTCTCGTCGAACAATAGATCAAAAGGTTAAGTTCAGGCTGACGAGGACGTGTATGTGTGTATATATATTACACACATGTGTCTTGACGTAGACAAATCTCGAAGATTTAACTTAGCTGCTGGGGAACCGCTAATGTCCTGTCCATTCTTTCGATTTCCCCATTGATTTCATGACGGTAAGTATATATAGCGATCGCGACGCTACGAAGGTAACCCAAAAAACTGACGAATCTTGTGTACAGATATCGGGTAATTAATCAATTAACCCTTTAATATCATCTTCATCTTTTTGTCACTCAAACATCCTCAAGCTCACGATCGATCGAGTGAATGCGAAATGGGGTATATATATTTGATCTCCAGTTCTATATATTGATTGGAGCTTTAACATGCATGCTATCAGTTTATTACTAGTCAGTGTGCATGCTAGTAGGTTGCTCCCTCTGGTATTTTTACTGGTCGCTGTTGCAGTCAATATTTTAAAATTTTAACCTTTATTATGCCTAAAGTATTTATATTTGTCACATAAAAAAAATGATGTTAGTAGATTTGTTCTCAAAAGTACTTCAATATCATTATGTTTTTAATACTTGATCTTTGCCGATACATAATTAGAGAAAGTAACGTCAACCACATACATGGAAAGTTGTGTCGATATTCAACACGACAAGTAAAAGATAAGGAAGGAAGCAGCAAGTTTTTAAAAGACACAACTAGAAGCACAATACTAATCATTCTTTCTTAGTGAATCAATGTTATT
This sequence comes from Otatea glauca, assembly GCA_036346275.1. Taxonomy (NCBI): domain Eukaryota; kingdom Viridiplantae; phylum Streptophyta; class Magnoliopsida; order Poales; family Poaceae; genus Otatea; species Otatea glauca. The sequence goes on along the minus strand of CM070733.1, from coordinate 38,614,819 downwards.
CCGGAATGCGTGCTGCTATTTCTACGCTTGCAGCGGATCCACCACCATCTTTCAGCAGCTAGTACTTTCGTACGTCCTATATGGCAGCTAGGACTAGGACTCTAGGAGCAGTGAGGCCAGTAAGTAGAGTTTCCCGGGCCAGTCTTATCAATGCATGGAGCTGAGCGGATGAGCTGAGAACACAGTAACTAACTAAATCAATTGAATCAGTGCGACGGTACACATAACTGCTAGCCATAAATGTACGGCAGCGACATTGTAATTAAATCATATGTATGCATGTGCATATGCCTGTAGCTAGCTCCATGTCTGAATATATCGTACAGCCATATAGAAGGAGTATATTATCTAGCCTGTGTAATTTTAAATCCGCTCCTGCTGCCTGCTTTCATGCATATGCATGATCTAGAATTCTAGATACTATGGAGCAGTACTATGCGATCAATTGTGTGAAATACCACTGGACTATGTCCTTGCATTGCTGTCATTTAAGTTCCGCTAAAGTGTGATCTGAATTTGGATCCATGTCCAAGCTAGACACGTTTGTCAAGCCGTGTCAGACGCGGCACCAACCAGTATATCTGACTCTGATTTAGTTTTCTTCTTTGTTTGAGACTTTGATCTCTAGCCTATACATGTTCCTTTAGTTATATGGTTTAGATACCCAAAAGTTCTCTATGCTTGTAATCTCTTCTCTTATAATGATTTCCACTTTCGTGTGTCCCTGATTTTTTCTGTAAGAATTTTTCATGTTAAATCTGTGTGTCCCGATTCTTTTGTCATCTACTTAATTTGCGTTTCATAATAAGTTCAATTCTGTACGTGCATCTCTCTTCTGTATCACACACCACACAGGAGAGAGAGAGGATGACACGTACGTGCTTGTGCTGGCCAACCAGGTTGCAAGATCTGAAATGCATGTAGGTAATGACGTGAGAGCTGAGAGGACAACTAATATATAAGCACCGACCAGATCCAATGCGTTGCATGCTCCTCCCGTTGACCAGGGCCAGACTACTTGCATTACCGCCTGCACCAATCATGCATTCTTCTAATGGTACTGTACATGGGCCGTTGATATTGGGACGAACGGGGTCCAATCGTGGTGTGGTTAATCCTGACAATCATTTTTATCTCATATCACATCCCTTGATCTCAATTCTCAGCCACGAATGTAGAGAGAGGAGGAGGAGCAGCCGCTAGTAACCTGTCGGTCACAGTGTTCGTGCCTCTTGCATCACCAAGAGCATTAGTATATATAACGCGTGGCGTGGGTTTGACCACAATTCACCTGGTTTCAGTTCCTGGATTCGCCAAGAAGGAAAACTCCCTTGTTTCAAAAAAACATAGGGTAGAGTTTTACAGTTAAAATATAGTTTTGTCAGGTTGTCTTAGCTTAGTTATTATAGACCTATGTTATTTGATGTGTGGGTTAATTGTTTCCTGAATGTACTTAATCGATGCCATGACAAATGCTCCGGCGCTTGTTTGTCATGTTACGAGGAATTGAATAACCCGCACATGAACTTACACAGAGCTCCACTGTTCACTTTGAGATTCTCTTGGTTGACTAGGCAACATATCATTATTCTGTGGCCGTGTCAACGGTTGAATATATATTGAAGCGAATGGATCACAACATATGGCACTAATTATTATTTGAGATCACTCATCGATCACATCCTTCAGTTTTAGCCACGCATCAAAAGGCAAATCGAAGCACCTGAAATTGGTCAAACAAGTATTTGATGTATTGTCATGTACATGCTGCTTCTCTGTTGAGTTAATGTACTGATCTATGTATTGTTGATGCATATATAGTACTAGCGTCTATAGCTAGCTCGCTAGGCTTTAGGTCTTGGACGCCTTCTAAACATCCGCACAAAAATTTACTTTTAGATGAGCTATGGCAAATTGTCAAATAGTGAAAGCTTAATCACTTCAACATATACATGCCACAGTCAAGTCTATTCATGTCACAGGGGAGAGCATCTTGACTAAAAGGAGAGAGAGGGTAAGCTATTATTGAAGACCTTGGAACATGAACCATTACAAACATCTTTTTCTATGTCCAAAATATCCAGCTTAATTAGAAACGGGTGGAGAGGAAAAAGATAAAAAAAATCCACATGTATATGTAACACATGTCAAACATCACTAACCCATCAAATGAGCACATGATATGCAGTTGAAAAATACAAAGGAGCCTAGCTGAAAAAAAAATACTTTTTTGTAGACACTAGCTGAAAATTACTTGTGCTTGGCAAAAGGCAAAGGAAAAGATAAAGTAGGAAGTGGTCACCGAGCACAACATCAACAAAGTGGCCTATGCAAATACACGAGCAGCTGATAGCATCGAAAAGAAAAGTGTGCTTAATTTCTTACATCAAATCATCCACAGTGCACCGCACTACACTAGCTCCTCTTTTGAGCAACACATGGAGCAGAGAGGTACACAGGCACAGAGACGACACACAGTGGTGCATGAAATGGCGATGTGATGTGTGCGAGCTAGCTGCAGCACGTACAAACCCAATTGACCCATGATGCCTCGCTTCGACTAGACAGTTTTGATCCCTTTCTCAGCTCCTCCTCCCCTCTGGTGCTCTCTAGCTATATCTCTCTTTCCCCATCTGCAATGATATGACTCGACTCAGTGCACACATGCATCTATGTCTGCGCATATATGGATACGATATTCTCAAAAGATTAAAGAGAAAGTTTGTGTACTTGCACATGTGGGAAACCGGATCATCTGTACGAGTATTACTTTAAGGAAATTCATTCACATTAACTAGCTTGTACGCGAAACTCAATGAATAGTAACTTTAAGTTTATAAAGCATAATTTATCTTGGTACATATACTAAAAAGATATTAAAAATGACTATACTACCCTTAGTTATTATCTCTAAGCACTATAATTAATACATGTATATAAAGAATATAAAATAGATCTCGAACATCACACTAATTTTTTTCATTAAAACATGAAATATGCTTTTGTCGAATATCTAAATATGGGGTATGTGTCCACTGTAAGACCCCATTTTTGATAATGAATACCAATAATGGGTACCATGTGTATACAGCACAAATACAAATTGATATCACAGTCATACGTAAGCTTTATTACACAGCGGAAGCAAGGTTACATAATATTTTTACAATACCAAAAGTAAAAACAGCAGTGGAAACAACTTCTTGTAGTATGCCTTTTTAACCCATTGTCCCACAAGCAATTGACATGGTAAAGCCTTAGAAAAATTCATCGTTAAATTCCCCGAATCCTGTGACAACGAATGAGTCGTCGGGGTAATCTGGTTCTTCACCTAAAAACATCAACATAGGTAAGTTGAGTACTTATGTACTCGCAAGACTTTTACAAATCCTATAATACATGCAGGTCATTTCAATGGAAAGGCTATTATGGTTAATTTGCATAAAGCCAGTTTGAATGGTAAATACAGAATAGTAAATTGTAATAAAATTTGCTTAAGAGCAGATTAAATAAAATGACAGTATGTAAGTACGAGTAAGTGAAATTTCGAACCTGGGTATAATGACCATATCCAAACACCATTTCCACTCACACACAGTAGAAGTTACCGACACACGGTAAAAACTAGATTTTATGAAAATAAAAACATCTAACTATGTGATGACTTTACCAAGTGCCCATTACCGTGGGTGCGGCTAATCGATTAGTTTTACACTCTGCAGAGGTATACAACTTTCCCCACAAGACATGACTGACTCTTTGAGCAATCGATATTTGCACACTTTCTTTGGTGTACCGCAGAGAGTCATATTATAATTGTTACATTATTCAATCCTGACTTTGCACCAGCACGGTGACGATAAACCCATTATGTGGCGGAAGAACTCAGAGCATAGAAATGATGGAACTCCCCACAGTATGGCGTACACCGTTATATTGGTAGACGTTTATTCCATGATCACCTCGCTGTGGACGTTCCGTTGAGCAATTCATTAAGAAACAGCCCGTACTACTTCGGCCTTCCAAGTGCAAAGCCAGTTTTAAACAACTTAATAAGTTAGAGCTGTCCTATTCCAGCACTTGTGGTTGTATGATAATTCTTGGCCTGAAAACAACCCATAGTTCGGTCCTTAACTCGACACGGGCAATAATCTCCCCTACACTACGTGCAAAGACATGCACTCCCAGCTATTGCCAATAATTGCCTGCATCTAAACCATAGTTTTATTTTCATTTTCCATCCAAAATATCAACCATAAGAAAGGTCATACCCATTAAATGTCATATCCAACATTTTTAACTATATCAAAATTTTAAGTTCATTTGAGCATGGCTAAGCAAGATACTATGTGTGAGTAACCCAAATTGACATCAAATAATGTCTGCGCTATTTTAGGGTTATCAAGGTTCACAATTTCATACTTATCAAGGAAGTTCTATGTAGCTACAGGTACAACTACCAATACCCGTAATATAGCAAATTTTAATAAAAATAAAGTATGCAGTAAATATTTAATGAAAACATTTATAAAACTGGGATCAATATGATCAAAGGGGATGCTTGCCTTGTTGATTCTCCTCGACGTCGAACTCCTGATCGTCGACTATATCAGATTCGTCGGGTTCTACACTTCGTTCGACAACACATAGCAAATACCAAATTTTAATTGGGCCAAAAAGAAATCAGATGGAAATATTCAAATAAAATGATTTCACAATTCATAAATGGTTGCAGGTATTATTTGTTCTCATTTGCAATTTAAAAGACTGAATCTACTTAGGTCATTATTGCACCATTTTATTACATATTTAAGAACTTAAATTTTTATTATAATAAACCCTAAGTATTTTTACCTATTCAGGTTCCTGAGGTTACAAGGAGTCTAAAAAAATTTATTTTACTAAATTTGGTGGTCATTTGCAAAAATTCCATGTATGACATATTTCTAGCTCTTTCTTTAAATTTGAATTCAAAATTTAAATAAAATTCAATTTTGAAATATTTTTGCATATTATGAATCTATATGATTTATCATGAATTTATAAATTTATTTCATCAAATTTGGATTTGAAATGCACAAGATATAGGCTATTGAATATTCTAGGTTTTGCAAAATACTAAAAATTCAGAAATATGCCGAAAACGGAAAGTGCGCTTTCGCGAGGGGAATACGCTTTCCCTTTTCGGCTGGCGCCGGGTCGAGACGCTGACGGCCAGGCCAGTGGCGGCGACTTGCGCCACGCGCGGCGATCTGTGATCGCTCGCGCGTGTGCGCGCGCATGTGACCGACCGGTGGGGTCCACAAGGTAGCGACACGCGACGCACATGCGACTGACATGCGGGGCCAACGTGTCAGTGACGCAGGCACAGCATTGGCGCAAGTGGCTGACAGCTCGGGCCCACTTGGCAGAGAGCCAGAGCAGGGCGGCGAACTAGCGCCGGAGCGGCGGAATGGGTTCTACCACGAGCATCATCGAGCTCATGCGCACCCAGGGGAGGTCTCGCGGTGGCTGGAGGTGGCCGGGAAGAGGGTCTCCACCGACGAGGTGCGGCGGCGACCACGACAACCGTCGGCGAAGCAAGAGCGAAGGCTCTCGATGCTTATTTTCACCTCTGGCAGCATCTACGAGATACAAGGGCTCTAATTTTGGTGTTAGACGAGGAAGTGAGGCATCGGGTGAGGTTCTCACCGAGCGGGTGCGGCGGCGGAGGGAAAAGCTCGACGCGGGGGCTCACCGGGGAAGAAGGGCTCCATCCGAAGGCAGAGAATGACTCCTGGCAGAGAGGGGAGACTTCGGTTTGGATGGTTCGGGCGGGAATTGACCGTGGAGGTTAAACGCTGGTTTTCCCCCTTTTCGGGTTTCGCCGGAGCTGGGAGAGACGAGGGGAAATGCGGCGGAATGAGGCAACCGGGAAAAGAGTTGGCTAGCTGTGATGACTGGCAACGGTTTTATATGGCCGTGGAGTCGGTTCGGTGTATGGGCGCGAGAAGGAACGAGGGCGCGTGATCGAGGCGGTGGCGTCGGCGAGAGAGAGCAGAGAGGAGAGGGGAGAAGAAGGTGCAGGAGTCGCTGATGTGCGGGGGAGAGGTGGCAGAGCGGCTGTCGGTAGGGGGCCAGCTGTTCGCGCGGGCCCACATGGCAGCGGCTGAAAGAAGAGAGAGCTCGGCCAGGTTCTGGACAGCCTGGGAGGAATGCAGTGAATTAAATGGTCAAACTAGGTCATGATTTTATGAAAATTTTACCATGAGTCGAAAAGACAATTAACAGCCTCCATTAAAAATTTCACATTTTTATGCGTTGTGTAGAATTTTAAATAATTCTAACAATGTATTTTTTTCTTTTCTGCCAATTCTAGTTTTCATTTAATTTATGACAAAAAGGAGGTTACAATTTTGTAAAACTTTTTTAAGAGTCTAAAATGGTGTTATCCACATTCTGTAAAATTTAAGATTTTATTTATTAATATTTAATTTTTAATAATTCTGACATTGCTATTTTCCACTTTATTTATTCACTATTTTCGAATTTTGAAAATTATAAAATGAATCATTTAATTTTTGATATTTTTACAGGAGGTAGAAAATGTAGTGATGTCGGCAGGGTAAAACCTTTAGCTCAGGATAGCTTCTTGAGAATTCTACAAAATTCCATTACTTTTTGTCCTGATTTTTCTTTTACATGATTTGCTTTGATTAAATTATATTTTAATTGGTATAGGTCTTCCACCGACTTAATCTGGCTGTATAGAGCCCAAGTATATTTATTATGAATTTTTTAGATTTTTGTTGACTTGGTATTTTTACTTTTTACTTTTACCATTTTACAATATCTTTAATTCACTTTCGTTTTTTAAAGAAAAGCCAAAAGAATTTCTAATAATTCCAGAAAATTCAGAAATAATACACAAAAGACTTTTAATTCACTTTTCTTTATTTTATTAATTTTGAAGCTGTTACATCCACAGATGATATGTAGAGGATATGTCCCAACGACATACAGAGATTCCGGATATCACGAGCTCGATTATGAGGGATATGATATACGTGGGAAAGATAACTCCATATCAGGAAGGACTCGATCGTTTTCCCAGGAAACCAACTTGAGTACGCCTGGTATCTAGGGAATTTTGGATATACTGCGAAGATCACGCGACGATGGACTCCACATCGGCTACGATCTGATACTCCAAACCGACTACAACTCGACTTGAGGCCGGGCTACCCTGACTATATAAGGCCGGGGTAGGGGTCCTCAAGGAAAGAGTTTTCCAGATCAGAGACAAAGAGAGAAATTCTCAGGAAGAAGAGCAATTCTCAAAAGATTGGCCATAGCATAGTCTTAGCTTAGGTACAATCCCCATTGTAACTAGGGCTAGATACATTGCTTTGTACTTTGTTAATCAACTCCATACATCATCCATACAGGAGTAGAGTATTACTCCGCCAGGGGGTCGAACCTGTTTAAATCGTGTCCCTCCGATTTTGTGCTTGACTCTGCTAACCCGAAGGTACCCGAACGTATAAATTTATTGTCGATTTTCTAACCTTCGACAGTTCGAGCAGTCGCGGGAGGGACCCTAGTCCAGTGGTCAATCAGATGAAGCAAGAGTGGACGATAAGCTATGGGGTAATCCACGGTGTCCGGGGAGGTGATGTAAAACCACAGTTTCTTCCAGTCCGACTGCCAGGAGGAGGTAACGGGGATAGGAATATAGGAGTTTGACACGCCGCTGCGGAGGTGAAAACCGACACCCCCAACAACTGCATTCTTCATCACCCTCTTTAGATTATAGAAGTGACAGAACAGGTTGAGACTCGGGCTGATGCCCAAAAAAGCCTCACAAAGGTGGACAAACACGCTGAGCATTATGATAGAATTGGGGCTTAGGTGAAAAAGCTGAATCTGGTAGAGCTCAAGAACCGAGAGCAAAAACAGAGGAGGAAAGCTTAGCCCACAGCGGAAAAAGGCCTAAAAAACGACGATCTCATCCTCATTCGTAGGAGTGGGATACAATTCACCTTGTGATGGTCTCCACTGGAAGAACTTCCACAGAGGGACGAAGCCGTCCTTCTCCAAGTCAGCGAGACGCTTCTCCATCATGATTGACTTCTGCCACACCTTTTTGAGGGCTTCGTCATCAAAGGCCGCCTCAGCCATCTTAGGTTTCTTCTCCAGTGGTGCAGCAACCCCGACGCTAGTTGAGGGTTTGGATGCCATTGAGGAGAATGTGGAATAATTTCTTTGAAGGTGGCGGCGCTAGGGCTTCAGGAGTGCGACGAAAGCTTTGGGAGTAAGGATGGAGGCGAAAAAGGAGGGGGTATGGCTACAGTTCCAGGTCTGGGAATTTATAGGCTAAAATCCTCTCTCCAAGCGAATGGTTCATTCCCCCTGGCATGGAATCTCGATCGGCACGAAGGGTAGAATGATGACGATGCACTCATCTTGGTGTTGTAGACGAGAGCAATAAATGCTCAACTACCCAACGTTTAGATTTTTTGAATCTTTTCCAACTCTGATCAGAATTGAGTCGATAAGTCGACATCGAGTAACTTGCGGTTACCCTGAGGACTCGATACGGGCTAATGGCAGGGAGCTCGACCCAGCACTTCCGTACTCGATACTCAGCGATTCCCACTCTACTCGAATCGTTCGACTACAAGCAGGCGATGCATTACTCGACCAAGCAAGGCTTTGGCAGTAATCGACCAAGCGCTTAAGCAGACCCTCCACTGAACAGAGTTCGGAGGCTACTATCGAATATCTAAACAAGGGGTATGTGTCCACAGAGGATACATAGAGGATATGTCCCAACGACACACAGAGATTCCGGATATCACGGGCCCGATTATGAGGGATATGATATACACGGGAAAGATGTAACATCCCAAAAATTCTAAATAATAAAAATAGAAATATAAAAATTATAAAATGTAATGGAATAGAATTTTTAATTAGAATGTTAAGAATGAACTAAAATATTATCTTCTATTTCAATATCTTGAAATCCAACCATAATAAAACAATGAGTTGCAAAATGAAACTTCAAATAAAAAAAATATGAAAATAAGTTGGAAATAAAAATTTACATTGAAATTCCAAACTAATCTAAAATTTATTGAATTTTGGTTCTTAAGAGAATCTTTAATTGTACTAATTTCATTTTCTCTACAATACAAAACTTAAAGTACAACAAGCAAATAAAGTTCAACATTAAAATATATTTATTGATGATTTTTATGGATTTTTCTGAATTTATTCTAATTTTATTGAATTTCCTTGTTTTTTGTTCCAAAGGAAAAATCTTTTCATATAATCATGATAATAGATAAAGAAAAGAGTAAAAAGTTTATAACAAAAAAATAAAAAAAATTATTTAAACATATAAAATAATTCATAAATTAATTTTGTCAGTTAAGGGTCATATGAAGATATTTTTGGAAGTTACATGTCACATCAAAGCAATTATGAGTGCAATTAATGAATCCTTGACTAGCAACACTGAATTTGTCAGATTTAAATAAAAATAATTCTGCATTAATTCGACTTGAATTTTTTATATTATCTTAATTATGGATCATCCTATAAAAATAAACATATAAGGAAATAATAATTAAATTTGATAATTTTACAAATTCGAAAACTGAAAAGCTAAAAATCTAGTAATTCTAATGTCAGAATTTTAGTAAATAAAATATAAATAATTTGAATCTGAAAATTTTAAATTAGATTAATATTGATATAAGGAACCTTGAAAAAAATTCTCTGATATTCCATAAGATATGAACTCCCAGATAATTTAAATACATAAAACTGAAATCTGTGTTCAGTGCACTGTTAGAATTTTTATAAATTGTATAGGCATGATATAATTTGAAAAATTTTTCAGTACCTTCAATACTACATTTAGTACACTCCATAAATTTCTCATTAAATTATAACCAATATTGTTATCACGTTCATTGAATGCAATTCAGATCTGCTGGCGATAAGGAATTGATGAGGTTGTTTTGTGTCACTTCAATGAACAATGCTCGGGCCCACCCGTCATCTAGCTTCTCCACAGCCTTGCTGATTATAAAAGCCAGTGAGCTCTTATAAAATAGCCCTTTTCCCCGAGAGTGAAAACCAAGCCTCAAATGCCGCTGTCTTCCCTCCATTCTGCGACTCCAATCTCACGCCTTGCAACCAAGAAACCTGCCCTTCCTTTTTCTGCTGTGGCAAGACGCCAGATTCATCTCCCTGCAAACCTCACTGCCATGGCCATCAATTCCCCGGATATCCGTTGCCCACACCATGTTTGAGCATGCATAAGCCGAACCTCACCACTGCCAAACCGAGACCACTCTCTTGCATCTCCTCTCATGCCTCTCCTCTCTGCCCAGGCTTCATTTGCCGCAAGCATAAGCACCCAACCGAAACCACCAGAGGAGTTCTCCATGGCGCCATACCCCTGTTCTGTGAGACTGCTCTCTTTTTTTTCTTTTCCTGTATTCATTTCCTTCACTAATGACTCACTAGTGCCTCTTAATTCTATGTCATATGAGACCAGCCCCGGATAAGCCTTCGACCATGATTGCTATGGCGCCTATCTGTGCTTCCTCTGTTCGTCCTGTCCAATGGCCCCATCCAAGGTAACTGGAGTTAGTAATTTTAATTAGTCATCTTGGTTATATGGAAAAACTTGATTAAGGTAGGCAATAAAAATCTAGTATGCTAGTAAGGTTATCAATGTCCATATGTTGGCAGATGGCAACTCAAGGTTCCAACAACTAACAATTATATGTTCTGTGATCTGTACATGTATAAATCCTCATATGAGTTTTGCATAATAAGTAAATAGCAGGTATGACTAGTGGGACCAAATGTTTAAGCTCTGTTGTAGGTTGGTCCAGGATTAAGGTAAGCTAAAGAAGGTAGAGTACTATGATAAAAGACCTCCTGTTCAAAATCAATTTAGTTCATATGTACCTATCTTGTTAGGATCCAAAACAGATGGTAAAGATTTGTTCAAATAAATCTCCCAGTCAAAGATATTAGGGATTTAATTTGGATAACCTTGATCAGTTACATTCATACATCAAGACCTTAACTTAAGAAGGAGACTTGCAGATATGCATGTATTGAGTAAACTAGCAGTAGTAATATACATTTATGAATATGTAGAATGGACCATGAAACATATTTATTTGATTGCAACAAAATGCTTAGGAGCTTGATTTAGAATAAGCCTAATAATTAGAAATAAGTCAAATGTGAATATATTCTAGAATAATCATGAAACTGATTATTTGCTATTAAACTGTTTTGAATACGACAACAGTAGTTTGCGTATAACCTTTTAAATTAAATATCAGATTAGAAAAAGTTAATCTCAGTATACTCTTTTAGATAAGCTCATGATAATTGGCAAAAAGAACTAGCCTAGATTGCTTGCATAATAGACTTCATCCTTCATATGCATATAAAACACCTCGGCCAAAATCTTGCTTGTGACATAACCTAAGTATTATGATTTCTGGACTTTAGTAACATTTAAGCCTTTTTCGGCAACACATAAAACAACTCGTCTAAATGCGAATATTATGAAGAACAGCTCAGAAATGATCCTTGAGATATGGACTACAATAATCTGCAAAAATATTCTTTTTACAACTTGCTTTGCATATGAATCTTGCTAGCTCTATACCCTTAAGTGTTATGGTCATCAAAAACCTTAATACCATTTAAGCTATTTTAGCAATGAATAAAACATCTCGTCTAAATCCTAAAATTTATGAAATCAGCATAGGATTGCTCCCCAAAGTATATACTACCTTATTATGAAGAAATAATCTTGTTTCATTATGTTCTGCATATAAATCCTATCATCCAAATAACCCTAAGTATTATGATCTTCATAATCCGTAGTATGAATAAACGAGCTATAATAATAAATAAGAAATCAATGGTTAAGATATTTGTTTTAACTAAGACCTTCTTGCAAACTAGAATATGTAACCAATAGCCCAACCTAGCAAATCTGGTGTGTATATATATATTCAAAATCAATACTTATGCAAAGTAGTACCATTCATGTATGACGTGATGACTAATGTTTTAATCCCATTAATTCAAATAATTTTAGCATCTATAATTCGAAGTTATAAATAAAAGAATACATAATTTTAGCCTCTTAAATTCGTAAAACAAGAATAAATAATCTATAAAAGAATTAGAATCCGTTCTTTATAGCAAGTCTTTATTTGATTTACTGTCTATCTTCTTTTTGCCTTTTATTGAAATTGTTGTTTCGCTATATTTCCATTGAACGACGTGTAGAACCCGACGTCACTAATTCCGTTGTCAACCACGCCAGTTGCAGCCGCGACTTTGTCATAAACAACAATTAAGCAAGGCAAGCACCCCCTTTGATCATATTGATCCCAGTATTTAATTTTTACTTTGTTTATCAAATTGTTTCATGCATGCACTTATTTTCTGTAAATTCACTATATTGTGGTACGGGTAGATATACCTATTGTCTCATGAAACCTCTTTGATAAATATTGACATGTGAACCTTGATAAACCTAGAATTAAGATTAGACAATATATAATATCACTTTGGGTATATGCAATTAATAATCATGCTTAGCCATGCTTAATTAGCAACGAAGTTGATGATCTTGATGCCGACGATTGGCTTCGCTCTGTAGAGGGCAAGCTGAACATCGCTCAGTGTGACGACCGGGAGAAGGTGTTGTATGCATCTTATCAGCTGCAAGGGCCGCAGCAGCTTGCAAGGATCCGATATGGATTGATAAATCAAGGAGCCAATTTTCCATAGACTCAAAATCGTCGAGTGCCACCCAGTGGTGAGACCTTAAGGTAGACAAAATCATTCACCTCAAAGCTCAACTAACGGCGGCGATTGTCAGTGTAGCTCTTTTGTCGCGATTGCGCCTCCTTCAAATGACTTCTTATTAGACTGGCATGGTCTTCAGCCTCTTGGATTATGGACAATCCAAAGAATTTTCTTTAGCCTACTTCAAACCAAAACAAAGATGTCCTACACTTTCACCCATAAAGTGCATCGAAGGGCGACATTTGGAGACTTGAAAGCTATTGTTGTAAGAAAACTCGGCGAACACCAAGCATTTATCCCAATTCGTGCTATAGGACAGCACGCAAGCTCTCAACATATCCTCCAAGATCTGATTTGTTCTTTTAGTTTGGCCTCCCGTTTGTGGATGAAAGGCTGTGCTAAAGTATAACTTAATTCCAAGGAGCTCGTGCAAGCTCTCCCAAAACCGAAATGTGAATTATGGCCCACGATCGGAAATGATAACTTTAGGAATCCCATGAAGTTGAACAATATGCTTCATGTAGAGTTTGGCAAGGTTGGCCCCATTATAAGAGGTGCACACTGGAATAAAATGGGCTACTTTAGTCAAACAGTCGACAATAACCCATATAGAGTCATGCCTATTCGACGTCTTTCGTAAGCCGGTGATGAAATCCTTGCCAACTTCATTCCACTTCCATTCGGGAATCCGCAAGGGTTGGAGCATCATCGCTGGTTGCTGGTGCTCCGTCTTAATGCGTTGGCACACATCGCAAATAGCAACGTGCGCGGCAACGTCCCGTTTCATGCCGGGCCACTAGAACTTTTCCCAGAGGTCCTGGTACATCTTTGTGCTCCTAGGATGGATTGAAAGAGGAGATTCATAAGCTTCTTTTAGGATCAACTTTTTGATTTCTTGGTCATCTGGAATATATTAGTTGTCCATGCAGGACCAACCCATCAGCATTCTCAGATAATCGCGGTTGTGCGTCTTCTTTCATACCGCGCTTAATTTTAGCCACTCCCTTATCCTTGAGCTGAGCGGCCTTAATTTGTGATTCGAGAGTTGGTTGTAGGGTCAGGGCTGCAATGTACCCCTTTTCATCCACTACCAAGTTGAGTTTGCGTAATTCTTCAAGTAGATCTGGTTGATTAACAAGAATAGAGGAATAATGGTGTGTAGCTTCCGACTGAGTGCATCGGCCACCACATTCGCCTTGCCGGGGTGATAATAGATGCCCAGATCATAATCCTTGATTATCTCAAGCCATCTTCATTGCCTAAAGTTCAGATCTTCTTGGGTAAAGAAATATTTAAGACTTTTATGATCGGTTTATATTTTGCATCGGTTGCCGATAAGGTAATTCTACCATATCTTGAGGGCATGAACGACGGCTGCCAACTCTAAGTTGTGAGTGAGATAATTGGCTTCATTAGGCTTTAATTGGCGCAAAGCATAGGCCACAACCTTGTCCTCTTGCATCAACACACAACTGAGTCCTTGACGGGAAGCATCGCAATACATGTTGAAGCTCTTGTGTATGTCAGACAATATGAGTACTAGGGCTGTTGTGAGTTTTTGCTTTCGCTCCTGGAAACTTGCTCCACAATCTGATGACCACTCAAATTTCTTCTTTTTCTTGAGTAATTCGGCCATTGGCTTTGCAATTTTAGAGAAGTTCGCGATAAACTGGCGATAGTAACCGGCAAGACCGAGAAAACTTTGGATCTCGATAATAGTCCGAGGATGCTCCCAAGAAAGCACATCTTGCACCTTTCTCAGATCAACGACGATGCCTTCTTCGGAAAGGACATGGCCTAGGAAGCCAACTTTCTTTAGTCAAAACTTGCACTTGCTAAACTTCGTATAAAGTTGATGCTCGCGGAGTTTATCGATGTAACGACCTGAAAGTTTGGAACAGTGGAAAATAAACAATTTAAATCTTAATATAAGTGGTTTTGAAATTCTAGGTATTATTTGCTCCAATTAGGATTTCTTAGATTTTGTGTTATGGGAAAAGATTAAATAAAAAGGGGAAAGGCAAAGAAAAAGGTAAAAAGATGAAAATAAAATTTAGAAAATTTTACCATGAGTCCTATTTGAGCTGGTTATAATGTTTGACCAGTAAGTAGAATTTTTATAAACTTAGGGGTAAGTTAAATAAAATATGTATCTACTTTTTGAATAAAAACAGTGAATCAAAAAGTGGAAAGAAAAACAACCAATGTCAAGAAAATACAAGAAAATTTATATAAATCCCTGGAGATATTATGCATCACTGATAAAATTTTTATAATTAAATGATTTGAAATAAGCCTTAAAAATTCAAATACAGTGGGTCCAAAATGTAAGGAAAATGATTGTCAGAATTTTTATAAAATAATGGCTCGTGTTTTTGATTTGAAAATTTTACAGTGGTCCAATTATAAGTATTGGAACCTCTCCAAAAAGTTTCAAAATAAATATTAGAAAATGAACCTGTAATTAAATCAAAAACCGAAATCAAAGTTTAGAACCAGGGTACAGTGTCAGAATTTTAACAAATTGCCCAAAATGAGTTTTTGTCTCAAGATTTTCCAGTAGACGTGTGACTCTCATTAGGACTTATTCAAAAAGTTTGGAAAAATCTGGAATTTGTTTAGGGCTTAAACAAATCCGAGTTCTAGAGAAATCTCGTTCAGTCAAATCACATTAAAATCGATTATCTCACTGACAAGTGGGCCCGGCCCTGTTGAAGCGTTGACGCGCTGGTCAGTTGAGGCGAGGCTGTCTCGCTGCCGGTGGGCCCTGGTCCCACATGTCGCCTCGATTCGCGATTTCTTTCCCTTTCTTCTCCCCTGGTCGAGCCGAGTCGCAGACGCCGCCGTCCTTCGCGTCCGGTCTTCACCTGCTCCCGTCCGGCGCAAGCTCAGCCCTCCACGTCGCGAGTAGAGCCCCTCCTCCTCGCCTGTGCCCACTTGGTCCCGGTCGAGCCGTTTCGGAGGCGAGGCTAGCTTCGTTGCGCTCGGTACAGAAGAAGTCGACCGGTGCAGTTCGCCCAAAACTGCGAAATCGATCGGTTCCCTTCAGCTTTAAGCCTTGCAATTGCGTCGCCGTGCCCTCACGCACCTCACCTTACCATTTTGCCGAGCCGAGAGCCTCAAGGGGCGTCATCTTCCTCGTTGAGCCGGAGGAACCCGAAAAGGGGGAAAACGTTGAATCGGGTGAGTTCCTCCTCAATCCTCCGAATTGATTGCTTCTCGAGCTTCTCTAGCACCCAAGGGTTGCTGATCATCCGCTATTTTGGCCTCTTTTTGCTCGTAGCGCCGCCTAATCGCCGCTCTTCTTCCTCACGGCCGGCGCACGGTGGCAGGCCGCTTCGGCTCATCTCCGACCCAGCTATCCGGTGAGTCTGCGTCCCCTAGTGTCACTATAGCTAGAAAAACCCTAGGTCACCGGAACCGTAGCCTCTAGCTGAGCTTTCGCCATCCCGGTCATGGCGCCGCCGCACCTTCACGGTGGCGGCCACTTTCCCGTCCACCTCCTGGCGAATGGATACCACCCATGGGTGCGCACGGGTGTGCTGGTGCAAATGGTGCTGGCCATTTCGCCGCGGTGGAGCTAGTTCGCCGGCGGCGAGCAAGAGACCGTAGTGCCCTGCTCTGGGTCGCTGACCGGTGGGACCCAGGTGTCAGCGAGCCTGCGGGTTTGAACGTGTTTTTGGTGCGCGCAGAGGAAACCGTTTTCTCCGATCGAAAGCACATTTTGCGATTTTAATTGATTTTCAGAAACCGGTTGGAATTCAAATGCTCATAACTTTTGAATCATCTGGCCAAATTGAGTGAAACTAATTTCTAAATTCATATAAAATTCTGTAGTTTCTAAATATACAAAAATTTCTGTAGATGAGTAAAATGTGATTTTTGGAAAAATTAAAGAGAAGCTTAAGTGTAAATAGGGTCATATGAATAAAATATTTTTGGGAGGATCCAATTAAGGAAAAGTAAGTTTTTGTTGAGTCTCTGAGTTATGAGTATTTCAAATAGACCAAATGTTTCTTTGATACCTTATTATATATCATGTTGCTTAAAAATGAATATTAAGCATGCAAAATGAAATTGAGTAAATGAAAGAAAAGATTAAAGTTTGAATGTTTAAAAGTTCATTCTATTGAGGTATGTATCATGGGGAGTTGCTCATATGAAAACACTTAGGGAAAAGTATTTGTGATAGTTGTTCAATTAAGAAAAACAATACTAGTTATAACCAAAATAGATGTAATTTGCTATGAACAAGTTCAAAATAACTCAAATTCACTTTTAAAATGTTTTTAAGATCATGCCCTGATTTCAGGAAGAAAATGGATATAAGATGTTGAATAGTTTAGTAATAAATGAAAATGAAAAATTGAAAGGTTATAAGTTAGTTTTTATGTTCATATAGCCCTTTTCAACATATGATAAAATGGATTATATGAATGAGAAGAAATGTAAAAATGGTGTATAAGCACTTAGCAAAGTATATTCTAGTAGATTCTGGAAAAATAATGATATTTTATTAAGGTTTGTATGCAAAACAGGTTAAGGGAATGAGTCTACTTTTTATGTTTTGCTGAATGATTGAAACAATCAAGCTTTTTCAACCATGTGTAAAATAACTCATCCAAGTAAGAAATTTTGGAAGAATAGTGTAGAAATGATAACCAAAGTTTTTTCTACCAGATTCCAGAAAAATATTCTGTTTTAGAGCTTTGGTTCACTTAGTTTCCATAAGTGCAATAACCTTAAGTAATATGGTTTAGTCCTTTTTCCTTAGCCAGTTTTGTAGCTAAGTCCAGAGTTCAACCAAGCCTTTTCATCAGTAGTTTTCAAGTTTCATCCAAACCCTAAAAGTTAAAAGAAGTTGTTAGATTTGATAACTAAGGTATGCTCTAGCTAATTCAAGACTTAAAATCTAATTTCTGTAGTTAATGCACATCAATCTTGTTAGGTTTATAACCCTAGATGATATAGTTTTTCAAAGTGCTCTCTTCTTGGTTCTTTTGAGAAAAACAGAGAGGGCTCTGTTTCTTTGAGTGTTGCATCCTCCAAAGTAGCTAATGAACAATCATTTTATTTCAAATAATTTTAGCATCTATAATTCGATGTTTAAATTCAAATATTTCATGAATAGCAGTTGCCTGTTTGATTCGAATTGTGTTTACTGTTTATCATGCATTTTCTTTTGCCATTTGGAGTTTGCTGATATTCTCTTTTTCTTCTTGTTCGCAACGAGTAGAGACCGACATCATCGAAGAAGAAGAAGACTGTTCTGCAGATCCGGATTTTATTCCTGACAATGATTTGCAAGGCAAGCAACTCCTTGATCACGTTGAGCCTGATAATTCACCTACTATATGTTGTTTTTGCTTATGTACAGTGCATCCGGATAATTCCCCATAAAAGTGCTATTTTGGGTTAGAACTGTAGTTAATCCTGTAAATTATGGTTTGTCTCAATCTGTATGGACTTGTGAACCTTGTAAACCTTAGATTGAGCTAGACATACTTAATGTCATGTTTGGGTATAACCGCTAGCATAATAATATTTCTGCTTAAGCCTCTCGTTGGTGTTTTGGTCTTTTCAACCGTCATATAATCTTTTGGGAATTGGTTGATGATAATTTGCTAAAAACCCTTAAACAAAATTATGGTTTGACGCGGGTGATTATTTGGCTCTAGCCGGTTGTGCAAAAGGATATGCACGTAGCTAGGGTGGAGTATCGCCCGTGTCAGATTAAGGACCGAGCAAATGGGATGTTGTAGAACCATGTTTCGTGCAACCACAAGGGCTTGTATGGGCGGGTCTTAGCTTAATAAGTTGTTTAGATTTGGCTTTGCATCTATGGAAGGCGGGAGATTGCACAGGCAGTCCGGTCAGGTCTGTTTGTAGGGGTTTCTACATACCAATGCAACGGTGTACGCCTTGCCCTGGACAGAGACGTGGTGTGTGTGTGATAAATGTGGATCCACGGCTTGGGTGAGTGTCTCTGTCTTCAGGGCGAGGGTTAACGTCCCGGGCTGGTGTAAAGCCATATCTAAATAATGTAACAGCTTTGTATGATCTCCTTGCCGACACACCGAAGGAAGTGTGTTAACTGGCCTGGCAAAAGAGGTTGATCATTCCTTGTGGGTAAAGTGTACACCTCTGCAGAGTGAAAAATCTGATCGATTAGCCGCGCCCGCGGTAATGGGCACTTGGGGAAAATCCTCCCAATGCTAGAGTTTTGGTGATTTCCAAAATGGGTTGGGCTTTTGGAAACTGTTTTTCAACCATCTTTTGTGTCAAAGGATCGACACCGGGGTTATATGCAGTCGGGTAGATTGGGTTGAAAATCTGGAATATTTGCTTATCATTCTGTCTTTTAATTGCTTTTATTAAAATGCGATGTTGCAATCTATTATGCTTATCTATTTAATGTTTTTCATGCAACTGCAAAATAACCATAGCCTGTCCATTGCTCAGCCTGCATAATTATTTATTTGCATCTGTGAACCAATATAAGGCTTGCTGAGTACCAATGTACTCAATCTTGCATCTGCTGTCTCAGAGGAAGAAGACTGCGATCTGCCAGACGACGCTTTCTTTCAGGCAGGTCTCGGGGGTTTTGACGATAGCCTCTTCTAGGTTGCCTAGTCAGTGCCTGAGGGTTTAGTGGGCAACCGCAAGGCTGTTTGGAGTTTTAGTTCCTTTTGGTTTCAGTTTTATTTACGCTGTTAAAATGGTTCAAATTTGTACTGAACTCTGTATAATTATTTCATTTATGTAAGATCTTCTATATGTTTGCGTGTATGATTTTGATACGAATGTTGTAAATCTATGAGTACTAGCTACTGATCCAGGGAATAGCACAGTAATCACATGGAGTTTCCTGTTCATCAGAACGGGGTCTCACAATCGAGCACCATGCGCAAGTGAAACTCGTGCTCTTCTTTCCTCTTAGAATAGATGAGAATGTCATCAATGAATACCACCATGAAGTTTTCCAAGTACTCCATTGTAACATCCCGAAAAATGCAATAATATAAAAATTCATATTTTGAATTTGAATATCATTATTTCTGATTTTCTTGACATGAATGGAATTTATTTGGATTTCTTTCGATTTTTGTATTGAATGAAAAATTAAAGAAATGGAATTAAGGAATGGATAATGGTGAAAAGATAAAATGGTAAAAGATAAATTTTGGAAAAATTACCATGGAACCCTAACCACTCTGGTAAGTCAGTAAAATCAACATGTAAAATTTTATGCACAGAAAAGTGGGTAAATAAATGAATGACACCTCTTTTTGACTAAAAACAGTGCAAGCTAGAATTAATAAAACTTATTCGAAGTTTATCTGGAGCTGGAAAAATTACCATAGAACCCTCAGAGTAAAAATATCTCTGGTAAAAATTTAACGATTTTATCTTGTCATTTAGATCTTCCAAAAATTCAAGAATAGAAGCTTGGAAAATATGAAAATTAGCATGTCAGAATTTTTATAAAATAACTACCCAATATGTTGACTTGAAAATTTTAAATACACATCCTTGACCTATATATAACCCCTCATAAAAGTTTAAAAATAAATAATACGTTTTGGATCTTTAAATAAATAAGATACCGAAATTCAAATCCTGTACAAGTCCACAGTGTCAGAATTTCTAAAATTCAACCATGCGGTATTTTAACCTAAAATTTTTACAGGAGATTAGAAACTACCATATAATGTCGGTAAAAAAGTTTCACAAAATTAAATGGTGATTTGATAGCAATTTTAATGGTCACATGGAGCCTATCTCAGCCGTGCTTATCCTTTGACTCGCCTCCTCTCGCCGACAGGTGGGCCACCCCTTTATTCCGTAACGGTTCGCTGGAAGCAACGGGAAATCGATCCTCTCGCTGCCGGTGGTCCCGGACCCAGCCGTCAGTCGGCCACCCGTTTTCTTCCTCCTCCTTTTCCTTTCTCCCGGCTGAGGCTCGTGCGCTGCTTGCTCCCGGGTCTCGCCTCTCTGCGTCTCAGCCCAAATTGCGCTGCTCGAGCGATTGATTGCCTCCACGTTCATCTTTGGGAGCTGTGCGCCATGCCCTGGCCATTTCACGTCAAATCCTTGCCGGCAAGAGTACGTGCGCCACTTCACCGAGAGAGAGCCAAAATCAAGCCGCATTTCTTCCTTTGTGTTCAAATCCTATGCAACAGAGTCCTCCGGCTATAAATACCGGGTGTGCATCGCATTGAGGCTCCCTCTCTTCCTCAGCTACTCCCAGACCCAAACAATCAAGCCGAAACCGGAGCTCCCCTTCGTTCTTCCGCGAAAAGCTCAAAAAGGGGAGGAAAAGCCATCCGAGCAATCCAGTGGTCCATTTCCAAATTCATCACGAACCTAGCACTTCTGAGCATTGCTGAGCATCTCCAACCTGTCGATCCCATCTCTCTTTGCTCGCAACGCCGTCGCCACTTCGGTCATCTTCTCCAATTCCGGCCTCACGGTGGCAGAGCCACTCGGCCAAGCTTCGGCCCAAAAAACCGGAAAAATGGAATTTCCTAGCCTCCTTGATGCTTAAACTACTATCCATTCGAGCCGGAACCTACCTCCTTTCTTCTCCGGCGAACCGCTTCTTCCTCCGCCGCATGCCGCCGGTGGCAGCCTTCTCCGGCCGTCCCCGCCGGTGAGCGACCCCAGCCCCGGATGCGCCAAGGTTCCCTGGTGCCAGCCGTGCTGCCCATTCGGCCGGAACTTCACCGGAATTCCGTCGCCGTCAAGCCCCACTGCCGCCTCTGCTCTTCGGTCGCTGCCCCGTGGGCCATCTCTGTCCGCCGGACTAGTCATTCTCAGCTCAAAGGGTAAAGGCGCTTTCGGTTCACTGAAAACGTATTTTCATTTTTTTCAGTTTATTTCAATAACCGAATTAATTCAAACACTTATAACTTTTGCATTGTAACTCCAAATGAAGTGAAAAAAACTCTAAATTCATCTAAAATCAATTAGTTTCATAATATGAAATAACATTTTGAAAATGTTCACTGGTTAAATTTGAAATTCAAATTTAAAGAAGAGGCTTAAAGAAATGCTTCATATTAAAAAGTTGTAAACAAACTTAAAAATGAATGGAACTAATTTTAGTGAAATCCTTGTACTTACATAAGTTCAAATATATAAAAATATTTAAATTTCATTATTGTTTGGATTACTTTCTATTAAAGATTGTATTCAATGCGCTTGAAATTCAAATAAACATAATTTGAATAAAAGAAATATAGGATAAGTAAAAATTGACTTCTAAATATTGTCATGGCAGTAGAATAATTTAATTTACCAAAATAATTAATATATGAATTTGATTTGAACTATCTTGAAAAATGTGAAATAACTTAAGTATAAAATGTATATGCATATGCATATAGAATCAAATAGTCAATATAGAGATCAAATGAATTCAAATGATCACCAAAACAGTTTTGCTACATTCCTAGCAGTACAAAGATTCCAGATATAAAATAATATCTAAAGTTTAATAGGTAAAATAATAAATGTTTAATAGCCAAAGTGTAAATACTTGCATGATATAAATAGCTATAACTTTCACAAATAAACTCTGAATTTGATGAAACCAAATCCTATAGCCCTGAAAAATAAGTACTCTTATTGTTTATACAAAAATACCTTATGTTTGTGCAAAGATGAAATAGAACACTGTTAGACCCTAATGATTGCTTATAAGAAAAACACTTCGGATAGAAGCCAAATATCACAGAACTAGTTTCAAAATGTTGTTAGAGTCATAACCTGTCAATGCCTGAAAAATGAGTAGATTATCCTAGACGGTGTAGTCGCAATCTTATATCAAAAACTGAACCCTTAGCGAGTAGTAAATTGAACTATCAAGCTTTTTCATCAATCCGTAGAACCTCTCGTCTAAATGCAAAAACTGTGGAAATTAGTTTAGAAATGATATTTAGGATATGGTCTATCATATTCTAGAAAAATACTTCCTTTACAACTTGCGTTTCAATTAAATCTTGCTAGCTGAATACCCCTAAAAAGTATGTTTGTCATAACTTTTAATGTCACATAAGCGTTTTCAACTAAGAAAATAATGTCTCGTCCAAAAGCTAAAACATATGAAATCAGCTTAGAAGTGTTATTCAAGGTATAGGTTATCTAATCCCGAAGAAATAATCTTATTTCGTCGTGTTTGGCATATAAGCTTTAATAGTCAAATAACCCTTAGTTTTATGTTTAGCGAACCTTACCGCAATCGGAATAAGTGAACCTTGTAATAAGGAAACTGTAGTTAATATATTTGTATCACCGGAACCTTCTTAAAAACTATAAATAAATCTATTTAGCTAACTTATCAATCATAACTTATTTAAAACCCTTCGTATGCAGAATCTTAAGGCTAAATGCTATTAGCGTAACCTTAACCAGTGATTTAATTCTTCTAACCCAAATAATTTTAGCATCTATAATTCGAAATCGTAAATTCAAGAATTCATAATTTTAGCCTCTTGAATTCGTAATTCAAGATTAGATAATCTATATAAGGAACTCTGTTTTGTTTGTCATAAAGCCATTAAGCTTAATAATAAAGTAATTTCTTAAATAATCCAAACTCTAAAGTGTTCCTGTTTTCTGCAATGAATCTTTATTTGATTTTCTGTCTGTCTTCTTTTCGCCCTTATTGAAGTCTATTATTTGCTATATTTTCCGATTGATTGACGTGTAAAATCCGACGTCCCTTCCTCCGTTAGCCGTGATCGCGTCTTCATCGTAAGCGATATATAAGCAAGGCAAGCACCCCCTTTGACCATCTTGATCCCAGAATTTAATTTGCATCGTGTTTATTAAAATGTTTTATGCATACGTTTACTTTCTGTAAATTGCTATTTTGTGGTACTGGTAGTTATACCTGTTGTCTCATGAAACTTCCTTGATAAGTATGAAAATGTGAGCCTTGATAACCATAGAATAAGCTTAGACAGTTACTTAATGTCATCATGGGTATATACGATTACTTTTATCCATGCTTAGCCATGCTTTTAGAATAAATGATGATGATGATGATCAGATCAAAATGTGTTCCTTGAGAAATGAAAAATGTTGTAATTGTAGCTGTTGGTTATGGGTATTTTGATTAAAAACCCAAAATAAAACTATGGTTTTGATGCGGGCGATTATTGGCAATAGCCGGAGGTGCAGAGGGATTTGCACGTAGTTAGGGTGGAGTATCGCCCGTGTCAAGTTAAGGACCGAACTCAGTGTTGTATGATCCAAGATAATTCGTGCAAACCACAAGTGTTGTTATGGGGCTTCCTTAAACCAATTAAGTTATCTAGTTTAACTTTGCACATTGGTAGGCTAAAGTAGTACGGGCTTTCCTTTCGGGTTTGTTTCACGGGTGCCCACACCGAGGTGTTGGGAACAACACTTACCAATATAACGGTGTGCGCCACGTCTATGGGGAGTTCCAACATTGCTATGCTCTGAGTTCTCCCAGCATAGCGTGGGTTTTATCGTCCCGGTGCTGGTGCAAAGTTAAATTAGATAATGTAAAGGTTTTCGTCATGAACATTCTGGCCACACGCCAAAGGTGCGTAAAACTCGCGGCAAAAAGAAAAGATCATGACTTGTGGGTAAAGTTGTACACCTCTGCAGAGTGAAAATCTAATCGATTAGCCGTCCCCTCGGTCATGGGAAACTTGGTGAACTTGCACTAGTTAAATGTTTAATTTTCTAAAATGGGTTGTGGTTTGGAACTTGTTTAGCAGCTTTTGTTTTCATGTCAAAGGATCGACATTGATGGATTCCATTTCTGGATTATTCGATATTCACGATGGGTTGTGAATATTACTTATGCTTTACTTATTTCATATCATTCAATTATGCTTTTACAAATTCCGTTTGCAAATAACTTGTTTTACAATGTAAATTCTGCTTTATGCAAATTAACTGTAGTAGCCTCCTTTGAAATGGCCTGCATATATTATAGGCTTTGCTCAAGTCTTGCGGAGTACGAAGTACTCACCCTTGCTTATATGTGGTTTTTAGGTGGATAAGTTGTCGAGCTTCGAGGTTTCTTCCATCGCAGGTTGCGGGTTTTTCTTCGTCGTGATCTGTCTAGGGATTATGCCTTGTCGGTTGCCTGTGGGTGTTGGATGGGCACACTACAAGACTTTGCTTCTTTTGCTGCTATGTCTCTGATTTGTAAGAATTTTCTTTATGTAATAGCTTCCGCTTAATAATATTTGTTGTATGGTTGTGATTCCAATTGGTGTATGTGCGTACTAGCTACTGATCATGGGACTAATACGGAATGCACATTAGATTTCCATTTTTGCAAGTTTGCGAAAATGGGGGTCGTTACATCCATGAACACCTTATTCATAAAATTCATGAAAGTTGCAGGTGCATTACTAAGTCCGAATGAAACCACGGTGTACTCATACAAACCATAGCGAGCGGTAAAGGCGGTCCTTGAGATGTCCTCCGGTCTGATTTTGAGATTCTACATCCCTATAAAATTTGAAGACCAAAATCAATCTCATTTGAAAGACATGAAATTAACAAGCGCTAATCAGTGATGAATAGTAAATTTGTTCTTTTCATATCTTTTAAATGTAAGTGAGTTTGGTCTTCAAAATTTATAAGGTTGTAGGAGATCATATCTCCTACGTATGGTAATTTTTTAAGAATTTTTCAGAACTTGTACATATGGTTTCCACAGACTTTACGCGATAAAGGTGGTGTACTGCCAAATGACTGGTCTGTGTAGTATTTTACTACTGAACAGACGCTTAACATTTTTACTAACGGTTCTCAATTGATTTTGTCATCTATTACCGCAATGTTTACGATCATCCATAAAATATTTTTCTATAGGGCTGACAAATATAGCTAAATTCTTGTTATGATAATTCACTTTCTTTCGGTTTAGTAACATCTTGTGTAATAGCAAGTAACATGTTATTTTCTGGGTAGTAAAAGACAACATATCTTGTGTAAACTATTATTATTATGTAAAATTCATGAAAATTACAAGTACAATTTTTTAAAAATTGTCAAAAAATTACCATAAGTAGAGGAGGTGAGATTCTACATCTCTGTAAAATTTGAAAACCAAAATCAATCTCATTTGAAAGATATGAAATTAACAAGCGCTAATTAGTGGTGAATAGTAAATTTGCTCTTTTCATATCTTTCAAATGAAAGTGAGTTTGATCTTCAAATTCTACAAGGTTATAGAAGCTCACATCCTCTATGTATGGTAATTTTTTGAGAATTTTTTAGGACTTTTACATATAGCTTTCACGGACTTTTACTGCCAAATAACTGATATGTGTAGAATTTTCCAATTATATTGTATGATAGTAATTTCTAGTTGTAGATGTAGTGATTTTATATTTTAAAAATAGTAATTTATTTTACCAATAAGCAAAATTACTGTTTAATAACAAGCCTTATATTATTTTATTCCTCTCGTCGTCATTAAGCTAATGGTGAAAACCATTTGCAAAACCGAGCTACCAACAAAATTATATGGCTAAAATAAAGAAGAAACAAATTCATGTACAAACTACAATACGCATTAACTAGTAACTGATTCAGTAGTAATTGCATCTGTTGTTCTTGGGTAAAATGTACTCGTGATTTACTACCGAATTGTTAGCGACCAGTATGGTGTGCTTTGCATCTGACCGGAGAGAAGAATAGGTATTCTACGCTTACGAGTAGAATAGCGCTACCGTATAGGAAAAATATCTTCTACTCCTGGGAGTAGTTACTCCCACCTCTGAAATACCACCTAAACGAACTTGAAATATTCCTTTATCACTTTGGGTACACTCATACACTAATTATAAGGTACTCTAATGTGAGCCACACGAAAAAAATGTATGGGTGTCCATGATTTGCATATTTTGCAAATACCTTCATATACGCATATAAAAAGGAGTATGTCCAAAAAAATGTGCATACCACCTCTGAAAAAATGTACATACCACCTAGATGGTCTTATATAGTCGTATACTACGTGTACATATCCTCCATCGTACGAGATACCCCATACGTTGTGAGATACGGCATAGGGAGTAACTACTCTCGGGAGTAGAAAAGAGGCTTCCTCTTTATATATATATATATATATATATATATATATAAATATACGGTGTCACTATTCTACTTCCGAGCGTAGAATAACTATTATGCGCTCTGACCGGAGAAGTAAATTCCATGTGCTGGCCAAAACGTAGTGAGTTAATGCATTGCAAACAACACTAGTAAATGCAGCCTACTAGTAAATCATGAAATAGTTTACTACAGAACAACTGATGAATTTACTGCCGAAGCGCATGCAAAGCACACCTGAATCTAATTTGGTAGTAAATCATAAATACATTTTACTATAGAACAACAGATTGAATTACTACCGAATTAGTTACAAGTTCATGCGTTGGTCAACCCAGCTAGTTAATGCGTATTGTAGTTTGTACATGAATCTGTATCTTCTTTGTTTTTTTCATATTTTTCAGCTGATATTGATTTTGGTCTTAAAATTTTACAGTGTTGTATAATCTCTCCTCCCCTTTCTGTAGTAATATTTTAAGAATTTTAGAAAATGTGTACTTATGGTTTTCATGAATAAGAATAAAGTTCTGTTTGCTACATCTGCAGTAAAATGTTTGAAAATTTCTCAAAAAATTACCATACGTAGGGGAGTTGAGCTTCTATAATCCTGCAAAATTTGAAGACCAAACTCAATTAGATTTGAGAGATATGAAAATAACAAAGTGCCAAACAGCAGCGTATACTATCTTTTACTATCAAAAAAATAACACTTTATTGTGAAAAATTCTCAAAAAAATCACCACACGTAGGGGTGGTAATATTCTACAACCCTGAAAATTTTCAAAACCAAAATCAATGGGATTTCATAGATATGATAATAAAAAAATACCGAACAGCAGCATATACTATATTTTACTACAAAGAAAGCTGTATTTTACTGCCTTCTACTCAATCTATTACTATATGTTGTACACAGCAGCCAAATGGTATAAAGTCTACAAAAATCATATGTATAAGTTTTCAAAAAATCTCAAAAAAATTACCATACGTAGGTTACGTGAGCTTCTACAACTCTACAAAATTTGAAGACCAAACTCAATGGCATTTAAAAGATATGAAATTGATAAAGCACTAGACAGTGAAAAATCACTAGTCAACCGAATTTATCTTTTTCATATCTTTCAGTTGGTATTGATTTTGATTTTCAAATTTTTTAGGGTTGTATAATATCACCTACCATATCTATAGTAATATTTTTTGAATTTTTGAAAATATGTACCATTGGTTTTCATAAATAAAAATTTAGTTCTGTTTGTCGGACCCATAGTAAAATATTTGGAAAATTCTCAAAAAATTTCCACACGTAGAGGAGTTGAGCTTATACAATCCTGCAAAATTTGAAGACCACAATCAATAGGATTTGAGAGATATGAAAATAACAAAGTGCCAAACAACAGCGTATACTATCTTTTTCTATAAAAAAAAATAACACTTTACTGTGAAAAATTCTTTAAAAATTACCACACGTAGGGGAGGTAATATTCTACAACCCTGGAAAATTTCAAAACCAAACTCATTGGGATTTGAGAGATATGAAAATAACAAAATACTGAACAGTAGCATATACTACATTTTACTAACAAAAAAGCTGCTTTTTACTGCCTCCTACTCAATTTGTTACTACATGCTGTACACAGCAGCCAAATGGTATATAGTTTATGAAAATCATATGTATAAGTTTTCAAAAAATCTCAAAACAATTACCATACGTAGGATACGTGAGCTTCTACGACTCTACAAAATTTGAAGACCAAACTAAATCGCATTTAAAAGATATGAAATTGACAAAGCAATAGACAGTGAAAAATCACTAGTCAACCGAATTTGTCTTTTTCATATCTTTCAACTGGTGTTGATTTTGAATTTTGAATTTTTCAAGGTTGTATAATCTCACCTACCATATCTATAGTAAGTTTTTTAGAATTTTTGAAAATGTCTACCGTTGATTTTCATAAATAAAAATTTAGTTCTGTTTGTCTGACCCGCAGTAAAATATTTGGAATATTCTCAAAAAATTACCACACGTAGAGGAGTTGAGCTTCTACAATCCTGCAAAATGTGAAGACCAAACTCAATAGGATTTAAGAGATATGAAAATAACAAAGTGTTAAACAACAGCGTATACTATCTTTTACTATCGAAAAAATAACACTTTACTGTGAAAAATTCTCAAAAAATTACCACACGTAGGTGAGGTAATATTCTACAATCCTGAAAAAATTGAAAACCAAACTCATTGGGATTTGAGAGATATGAAAATAACTAAATACTGAGCAGTAGCATATACTACATTTTACTATCAAGAAAGATGCATTTTACGGCCTCCTACTCAATTTGTTACTACATGATGTACACAAAGCCAAATAGTATAAAGTCTACAAAAAACATATGTATAAGTTTTCAAAAAATCTCAAAAAAATTACCATACGTAGGATACGTGAGCTTCTACAACTCTACAAAATTTGAAGACCAAACTAAATCGCATTTAAATGATATGAAATTGACAAAGCACTAGACATTGAAAAATCACTAGTCAACCGAAATTGTCTTTTTCATATCTTTCAGCTGGTATTGATTTTGAATTTCAAATTTTTTCAGAGTTGTATAATCTCACCTACCATGTCTATATTAAGTTTTTTAGAATTTTCGAAAATGTGTACCATTGATTTTCATAAATAAAAATTTAGTTCTGTTTGTCGAACCCATAGTAAAATTTTTGAAAAATTCTCAAAAAATTACCACACGTAGAGGAGTTGAGCTTCTACAATTCTGCAAAATTTGAAGACCAAACTCAATAGTATTTGAGAGATATGAAAATAACAAAGTGTCAAACAGCAGCGTATACTATCTTTTACTATCGAAAAAATAACACTTTACTGTGAAAAATTATGAAAACATTACCACACGTAGGAAAGGTAATATTCTACAACCCTGAAAAAATTCAAAACCAAACTCATTGGGATTTGAGAGATATGAAAATAACAAAATACCGAACAGTAGCATATACTACATTTTACTATCAAGAAAGATGCATTTTACTGCCTCCTACTCAATTTGTTACTACATGATGTACACAAAGCCAAATAGTATAAAGTCTACAAAAAACATATGTATAACTTTTCAAAAAATCTCAAAAAAATTACCATACGTAGGATACGTGAGCTTCTACAACTCTACAAAATTTGAAGACCAAACTAAATCGCATTTAAATGATATGAAATTGACAAAGCACTAGACATTGAAAAATCACTAGTCAACCGAATTTGTCCTTTTCATATCTTTCAGCTGGTATTGATTTTGAATTTCAAATTTTTTTCAGAGTTGTATAATCTCACCTACCATGTCTATATTATGTTTTTTAGAATTTTCGAAAATGTGTACCATTGATTTTCATAAATAAAAATTTAGTTCTGTTTGTCGGACCCATAGTAAAATTTTTGAAAAATTCTCAAAAAATTACCACACGTAGAGGAGTTGAGCTTCTACAATTCTGCAAAATTTGAAGACCAAACTCAATAGTATTTGAGAGATATGAAAATAACAAAGTGCCAAACAGCAGCGTATACTATCTTTTACAATCGAAAAAATAACACTTTACTGTGAAAAATTATGAAAACATTACCACACGTAGGAAAGGTAATATTCTACAACCCTGAAAAAATTCAAAACCAAACTCATTGGGATTTGAGAGATATGAAAATAACAAAATACCGAACAGTAGCATATACTACATTTTACTAACAAAAAAACTGCATTTTACTGCCTCCTACTCAATCTGTTACTACATGCTGTACACAGCAGCCAAATGGTATAAAGTCTACGAAAATCATATGTATAAGTTTTGAAAAATTCTCAAAAAATACCATACGTAGGGTAGGTGAGATTCTACAATCGTGTAAAATTTGAAATCAAAATTCAATCTCATTTGAAAGTAATGGCTAAATCAAAGAAACAAATATTCATATACAAACTAGTAGCATTTATTAGTACTAGTATAGTGCCTGTGCTAACGCTACGACGACAGTACACCCGCTTATCAATTAAATGAGAAGATAAGTATGAATACAACACTTAATAATAAAAGAGAAATTTAGAATTTTAAATGAATTTAGAAAGAAAAACGGAACTAAATAGAGGTCGAATAGGCGAAAACGGGCTCCTAAAAGATTTTAAATCAAGAAAGAGAAAGAAAAAAGAATTTTCGACGTTTGTTTCCTTTTCCTTGATTCCGTAACGTTTGTTTCCTTTTTCTTGTTGATGCCGAGATGAGGAAGGTCTGTTGTGGACCACGAGGATGATTTCAAAAATATGGAAAAATAAATCGCCACATTTGGATCCGCAAGGAAAAAAGATAAAATTAAATAAGTGTCTCACTGCACGGGTTCCGCGAGAAAAATTGAAAAATTAGCAAAGACTCACACATAGTTGGTTCCTTAGATAAAAATGAAAACAAAAATTCAGCGCTCATGCTGAAATTAGGCTCTATGGAGCTAGATCCATAAAAAGTCTCGAGAAGGGTCATATTCGGGAAAAAATACGATTACAATGCCGTGACAATAAAAATTCAAGTCTTATTTTCTTGCATGCGGATCCTCCTGTTTATTTCCTTGTTTGATTCACCTCCTTCCAAATATGTAGTACGCATAATTTTGGCCAATAAAAATTCAAATCTGGTTTCCTTGCATGATCCTCCTTATTTATTTCCTTGTTTGATTCGCTCTCCTTCCATATATGTAGGTGGGGAGGTCATTGTGGGCCACAGGATGATTAGACACACTAAATAATGACCATCGGATGTGGGTGAGTAATACTGAGGAAAGATCTGAGACGTTCATTTTGATGAATGCAAGTTTCTGGGGACGTTTTGCTGGGTGCACGAACATTGGGCCATCTCTAATGCGGTGCATTATTTAGGGTGGATGTAGAAAAATTTGCTTAGGTGCATTATAAAGGGGTATAGATTTGTTGGTTGGTTTCCACGGACTGTTTTGTTGCACAGATTGGCTCGGTCGGATTGGATTAAATGGTTGGGGAGTAGAATAGGCTATTCTACACGCAGCCAAAGAATAGCGCACGTGTATAAATAAATAAATATATATATATAACAGAATTAATAATATAAAACGAAGTTGACTCCAAGGTTCCAAATCTCACCAAAAATTTGGATTTCGGGACTCCACGAAATCTAGACTACCGGTCGGATAAAAAAATAATTTTTTTTTGAAATTGATATAGTAATTTCGTTTTTCGGTGAAATTTCGTGTTTTTGACCAGTTTTTGAACTTTTAGGGCCGAATTTGGTCCAAATAACCCTTAGGAAAGTCATCTCCTATGAAAATTTGTTGAAAAACCGAATTGTTGAGACATTTTAAAATTTTGGCGGAAACACTATCAGATTTTTATAAAATTTTACAAGCTTGATAATGAGCTTCAAAGTTTATGGTACTATCTTGTAAGGCCCCCATTTTTGATAATGAATATCAATAATGGGTACCATGTGCATACAGTACTAGTCCCATGATCAGTAGTTAGTACGCACAAATACAAATTGATACCATAGTCACACATAAGCTTTATTACACAGCGGAAGTAAGGTTACATAATATTCTTACAATACCAAAAGTGAAAACTGCAGTGGAGACAACTTCTTGTAGTATGCCTTTTTAACCCATTGTCCCACAGGCAACTAACAAGGTAAAAACCCTAGAAGAATTCATTGTTAAATTCCCCGAATCTTGTGTCAACGTAAGAGTCGTCGAGATAGTTTGATTCTTCACCTAAAAATATCAACATAGGCAAGTTGAGTACTTACGTACTCGCAAGACTTTTACAAATCCTATAATACATGCAGGTCATTTTAATGGAAAGGTTATTATGGTTAATTTGCATAAAGACAATTTGGAATGTAAATACATAATAGTAGATTGCAAAACGGAATTTAAGTAAAAGCAATTTGATACGGACAGTAACAGAATACAAGCATAAATAAATCTCATGTACCTGGGTATCATGACCATTTCCACAAACCTTTTCCACTAGCACACAATAGAAATTACCGACACAAGGTAGAAACCAGATTTTATGAAAATAGAAACTGCTAACTATGTGATGACTTTACCAAGTGCCCATAACCATGGGCATGGCTAATCAATTAGTTTTACAATCTGCAGAGGTATACAGCTTTCCCCACAAGACATGACTGACTTTTTGTGCAATCGACATTAGCACACTTTCTTTGGTGTGCCGCAAAGAGTCATGTTATAACTGTTATATTATTTAACCCTAACTTTGCACCAGCACGGTGAGGATAAACCCATTCCGTGGTGGAAGGACTCAGAGCATAGAAATGATGGAACTCCCCACAATATGGCATGCACCGTTATATTGGTAGACGTTTATTCCATGATCACCTCGCTGTGGACGTCCCGTCGAGTAATTCATTAAGAAACAGCTCTTACTACTCCAGCCTTCCAAGTGCAAAGCCAGTTTTAAATAACTTAATAAGTTAGAGCTGTCCCATTCCAGCACTTGTGGTTGTATGATAATTCTTGGCTTGAAAATAACCCATAGTCCGGTCCTTAATCCGATACGGGCAATAATCTCCCCTACTCTACGTGCAAAGACATGCACTCCCGGCTATTGCCAATAATTGTCCGCATCTAAACCATAGTTTATTTTAATTTGGATCAAAATACCAATCACAATGAAAGGTCATACCCATTAAATGTCATATCCAACATTTTTAATCATGTCAAGGTTTTATATTGCTTTAAGCATGGCTAAGCATAACACTAAGTGTGAGTAACCCAAATTGACATCAAGTAATGTCTATGTTATTCTAGGGTTATCAAGGTTCACAATTCCATACTTGTCAAGGAAGTTCTATGTAGCTATAGGTACAACTACCAATTTCCATAATATAGCAAACTTTAATAAAAATAACGTATGCAGTAAAACATTTAATGAAAACATTTATAAAACTGGGATCAATATAATCAAAGAGGGTGATTGCCTTGTTGATTGTCTTCGGCATCGAACTCCTGGTTGTCGACTATATCAGATTCGTCGGGCTCTACACGTCGTACGGTAATACATAGCAAATACCAAATTTTAATAGGGCAAAAAGAAATGAGATGGAAATATTCAAATAAAATAATTTCACACTTCAGGAATGGTTTCAGGGATTATTTGTTCTTATTGGCAACTTTAAAAGATTTAGTTTATTTGGATCATTATTACATCACTTTACTATACATTTAACAACTTAAGTTTTTCTTATAACAAACCCTAAGTATTTTTACATATTCAGGTTCCTAAGATTACAAGGAGTCTAACAAAATTTATTTTACTAAATTTGGTGGTCATTTGCAAAAATTCTATGAATAGCATATTTTAATCTTTCTTTTTAAATTTGAATTTAAAATTTAACCAGAGATCATTTTGAAAATATTTTTGCATATTCTGAATCTACATTATTTATCATGAATATAGAAATTTATTTCATCAAATTTGGATTTAAAATGCACAAGATATGAACTAATGAATATTCTAGGTTTTGCAAAATACTGAAAATTCAGAAATATGACGAAAACGGAAAGTGCGCTTTCGCGAGGAAAATGCACTTTCCCTTTTCGGGTTACGCCGGGCTGAGACACTGTAGGTCGGGGCCCAGATGGCAGTGGCTTGCGCCGTGCACGTGCGACCGACACGCCGCCTGTGCCGTCGGACGACGCGCGACGCGAGTGACAGACGCGCTGGGCAAGATCGCGATCGACGACGACGCCAACTAATACCGGTCTGTCGCCACGAAGCACGCCACGCTACCGGTGGTCGACGCGCTGGCTCGCGAACGGCATACCGAGCGGCTAACGGCGGTCCCGCTTGGCAGCAACACGCACGTCGCGCGACTGACCGATGGGGTCCACAGGTCAGCGACGCGAGCACAGAGCGATGACGCCAATCTGACAGCTCTAGCCCACTCAGCAGCGACCGAGAGCAGGGGCGGCGAAGGCTGGGCTCGCCGGCATCGAACTAACACCGGAGCGGCAGAATGGGTTCCACCATGAGCATCAGCGTGCTCATGCGCACCTAGGGGAGGTTTCGCGGCCGGAGGTGGTCAGGAAGGTGGTTGCCACCAGCGAGGGGCGGCGATGGCTACGATCGAGCGACGGCGAGACTAAAATATGGTTCGCCTAACCTCATCTTCACCAAATTGAGCATCAGAGCATTACAAGGATCTTATTTTACCACTTCTTCAAAAGAATGAGTGCTCGGAGATGGGTCCTCACCATGTGCGGTGCGGCGGAAGGAAGAGCTCGACGCGGGGGCTTGCCGGAGAAGAATGGCTCCAACCGAAGGCAAGGGAAGGTTCCTAGCGTCGCGAGGAAGCTTCGGCTCAGATGATTCGGGCTGGAATTGAGTAAAGCGGCGAAATGCCAGTTTTCCCTTTTCACTGGTTTCGCTGGCGCTGGGGAAGACGAGGGGAAAAGCGGCGGAATGGGGCGAGTTGGAAGAAAGAGTGGCTTCTACTGCGTCACACGACGCTTATATACGGCTCGGAGGCGGTTCGATGCAGGCGCGAGAGAGGTCGGCGGTCAAGGGCGAGGTGGCGTCGGCACGAGAGAGCGCAAAGAGGAGAAGGCTCGGGCGATGCGGATGACACGTGGGGGCGAGCTGGCAGCGAGAGGGGCACCTGGCAGCTCGGGCCCAAATGTCCGCGAGAGAAAAAAAAAGAATTCGGGTGAAAGCTCTGGACAGACCGAGAATTTATCACCAGTTCAATCCGTCATTTTGACTCTGATTTTTATGAAAATTTTACCTAAATCGGCAAGGAAAACATAAACATTCTGTAAAATTTTGAGGAAAAAAATCCTAGTATAAATTTTATAACAATTCTGACACTGGAGCTTCTCCATTTTAGCAGATTCGGTTTTGTATTTAATTGATGACCGAAATGAAGTCAACATTTTATAAAACTTTTTATGAGAGTCTGGAAGAGTATTATAAACCTTCTATAAACTTTTCATATTTTTATACTTAATATTTAAATTTTAATAATTCGGTCTTTACCATTTTCCACTTTATTTCTTCTCTATTTACTAATTTTTAAAAATATAAAATGAAGTATTT
Source organism: Otatea glauca (assembly GCA_036346275.1). NCBI lineage: Eukaryota > Viridiplantae > Streptophyta > Magnoliopsida > Poales > Poaceae > Otatea > Otatea glauca. The sequence continues at coordinate 38,578,732 of CM070733.1, read as the reverse complement.
AATTTTTTATATTTTTACCAAAGGTTGGAACTGTACTGATGTCGGCAGGGTAAAAATCTCAACTCAGGATAGCTTCTTGAGAATTCCACAAAATTCCATTACCTTCTGCCCTGATTTTCTTTCCACATACTTTTGCTTTGATTAAATTATATTTTAATTGGTCCAGGCTTCCAACCGCCATAAGCTGGCTCTAGAGAGCCCTATTTTTTTTTTGCGTATTTTTTTTGACTTGGTACTTTTAACTTTTTACTTTTACCATTTTACTATATCCTTAATTCACTTTATTTTATTAGAGAAATGCCAAAACAATTTATAATAATTCAAGAAAAGCCAGAAAATACAAGAATAATTCACACAATATTTTGGATATTATATTTCTCATTTTATTTATTTTGGGTTGTTACAAATCTACCCCTTACAAAAATCTCGTCCCCGAGATTTGAAGATGACTAAAAGAAATCGAGGAACTCTTGTCGGAGATGATCTTTCCTTTCTCGTGTGGCTTTGTCTTCTGTATGATTACTCCATTGTACCTTCAACATCTTGTTGGTTTTGTTCCTCATCTGACGTTCTGCTACTTCCAAAATGCGGATTGGATGCTCCTGATATGATAGATCTGGTTGAAGATTAATGCTTTCCAGATTGGCAAGATCGGAGGGAATACGAAGACATTTCTTGAGTTGAGATACATGGAAGACATTATGAACATTGGATAGCTAAGGTGGCAGTTCCAACTTATATGCAATCTCACCTATTTTCTCGAGAATTTGATATGGTCCAATGAATCGAGGGGATAACTTCCCACGAATTTGGAATCGATGAACTCCACGGAGAGGCGAGACTTTTAGAAAGACATAACTCTTTTGGCATAACTCTTTTGGCGAGATTGAGCACTGAGTTCATGTCGACGATTGTCGACATAACTCTTTTGGCGAGATTGAGCTTATTTAAGTCGGCTTCTGATCATATCTACTTGCTCTTGAGCTTCTTGAATGAGGTCTGGGCCAAAAAATTTCCTTTCTCCAACTTCAGACCAGAAAAGATGGGTTCTGCATTTCCTTCCATAAAGCGCTTCAAAAGGCGATATTTGAAAACTGGATTGAAAACTGTTATTGTAAGAGAATTCAGCGAACGCTAAACTTTTCTCCCGATTAGACCCATAGGATAAAACACAGGCTCTTAACATGTCTTCCAAAATTTGATTGGTCCTCTCAGTTTGTCCATCTGTCTGAGGATGATAAGCCGTACTAAAGTTCAGCTTAGTCCCCAGAAGATTGTGCAAACTTTCCCAGAAGCGAGAAGTAAATTGGGAACCTCTATCAGAAACAATGGTCTTCGGGACACCATGAAGACGAACTATATTTTCCAGATATAACTCGGCGAGTTTATCTCCAGAATGAGTAGTCTTGATCGGTATAAAGTGAGCCACTTTTGTTAAGCGGTCAACGATTACCCATATGGAATCATGTCCCTTCCTGGTCCTTGGCAAACCAGTAATAAAGTCCATGCTGACGTCTTCCCACTTCCACACAGGGATTTTTAAAGGTTGGAGAAGTCCAGCGGAACGTTGATGCTCGGCTTTAACTCGCTGACATATATCACAGATTGCAACATATGCAGCGATATCCTTTTTCAATCTGGGCCACCAATATTCCCGTCGGAGATCTTGATACATCTTTGTACTCCCAGGATGAATGAAGAGGGGAGATTCATGGTCTTCTTTGAGGATCAAATCTTTCAATTCAGGATCATTAGGAACATAGATTTGATTTTTGAACATAAGCACTTCATCGGACTTTCACAAAATTTGGATTCAATTCCTTGCTTCAATTCTCCACGAATTTTGATGATGGCTTCGTCTTTGAGTTGAGCAGCCTTAATTTGGGATCTAAGGGTTGGTTGTACTTCTAGTGCGGCCAAATAACCTTTTTCGACGATTCCCAAATTAAGCTTTTGGAATTCTTCTATAAGATCTGATTGATTGGTATGAGATGAAATAGAAAGACAATGAAGTTTTCGACTCAGAGCATCAGCTACGACATTGGCTTTACCAGGATGGTATTGAATGCTAAGGTCGTAATCTTTTATCAACTCTAGCCATCTTCGTTGTCTTAGATTTAGATCGGGTTGAGTAAAGAAATATTTTAGACTCTTATGATCTGTGAAAACACTGCATTTGTTACCGATAAGGTAATGATACCAAATTTTCAGAGCGTGCACCACGGCAGCTAATTCCAGATCATGAGTAGGATAATTGAGTTCATGGGGTCGTAACTGACGGGAGGCGTAAGCTACGACTTTTCTTTCTTGCATAAGAATACATCCAAGCCCGCTTTGGGATGCATCACAATAGACATCGAAGCTTTTATGGACATTGGGCAACACCAGCATGGGTGCTGTTGTTGATCTTTTCTTTAATTCCTTAAAACTTTCTTCGCATTCAAGTGTCCATACAAACTTCTTTTCTTTCTTTAAAAGCTGAGTCAAAGGTCGGGCAATTTTGGAGAAATTCTCGATAAAGCGGCGATAATATCCCGCTATGCCAAGAAAACTTCGAATTTTGGGGACAGATTGAGGGGCTTCCTAATCTAGAATAGCCTTGATTTTACTGGGGTCGACTGAGATACCACCTTTTGAAAGAACATGACCACGGAAAGCAACTTCTTTCAACTCAAATTCACACTTTTCGAATTTGGCGAAAAGCTTATGATCTCGAAGCTTCTCGAGGACCATACGCAAATGCTGCGCATGCTCTTCTTCGGATTTAGAATAGATAAGGATATCATCAATGAACACCACCACGAACTTATCCAAATATTCCATAAAGACTTTATTCATGAGACACATGAAATTAGAAGGAGCATTTGTAAGTCCGAAAGACATTACGGTATATTCATATAGCCCGTAATGAGTGGTAAAAGTAGTTTTTGGAATATCCTCTGGTCTAATCTTCAATTGATAGTACCCATGCCATAAATCAATCTTAGAAAAGGTTTGCGCACCAGTCAATTGATCAAACAAATCATCGATACGAGGAAGTGGATATTTATTCTTGATTGTGACATCATTTAAAGCACGATAGTCTACGCACATGCGTATACCATCGTCCTTTTTAGGCACAAAAAGAATTCTCCTACCCCAGGGAGAAGAACTAGGTCGAATAAATCCTTTTCTTAATTGCTCTTGAATTTGATTCTTTAATTCGACTAACTCATCCGGGGGCATACGATAGGGACGCTTAGATATAGGCGCTGTTCCAGGGACAAGGTTTATAACAAACTCCATGTCTCTATCTGGAGGAAGGCCTGGCAATTCATCTGGGAAAACATCGGGATATTCAGAGACAATAGGGATTTGGCTAAACTCTTTTACTATAGCTGAACAGAGAGAAGACTGAAGATTTGAAGAATTTTGAACGGAGGAGAAATGAACTGGGACTCCTTTAGGGCTAACCAAAGAGATGGATCTATTGGCACAGTCTATGCATCCTTTATACTTAGACAACCAATCCATACCAAGAATTACTTCTAACCCTAAAGTTTCTATGAGGATAAGGTCAGCGTGAAATATTACTCTATTTATTTCAATGCTAACCTTAGGACACAACTTAATTGAATTCATGATTGATCCCAGGGAATAGATTGTCATTTTTGTGGAAAGAAGATCAATTTCTATGCCATTTTGATCAGCAAATTTCTTGGAAATAAATGAGTGCGATGCTCCAGAATCAAACAATACCAAAGTAGGTACTGAGTGCACAGGAAACATACCCAATACCACATCAGGTGCTTCACTAGCTTCTTTTGCGGTCACATGATGAAGACGACCGCTGCTTGCACTTCGATTTGGAGCTGCAGAAGGCTTGGGAGCTTGAGAATTTCCAGCTCCTTGAGGTCGACCTGGGGATCGCTGAAGAACTCCTTGCGTCAGCTGATGACTTGAAGCTTGACCTCTTTTTGGGCAGGCATTAGCGTAATGCCCACGCTCCTTGCAATGATAACACGTCACATTGGCCGCCTGGCTTGGAACTCCAACTGCTCTTCCTTCATTATTGCCAGATGATCGAACAAAAGGCTGCTGAGGTCGAGGGTTTTGGACTTGCCGCCTCTGCTGCTGCTGACGGGGCAGAGGAGGTCGTACATTGGTCGGCTGACCAATGCGCGGCCTTGACAAATTAGGATTGGCGGCTTTCCGTGCTATCCATTTTCTTTTACGACTTTCCATCACATCCCATGTACTATGCTCGGCTATGATAGCCTTGTCCACGAGTGTTTGGAAATCGTAAAACTCATGAATGGCAAAAAGATGCTTGATTTCATTATTTAAATTATCCTGGAAATGCTCAATCCTTCTTGCTTCTGAATTAACCTCTGATGATGCATAACGAGCGAGATAATTAAAGCGATGGAGGTATTCCATCACTGTCATATTTCCTTGACGTAAATCAAGGAATTCCCACCTCTTCAGATTCACCAGACTAGAAGGGATATGAGTTTTCCGGAAAACCTCCTTGAAGGTCTCCCAAGTGATTTCCTCATCTTGGGGCCTGATTGCTTCGAAATTCTCCCACCAGACTACGGCTGTACCTTGAAGCTGGTACGATGCATAAAGAACTTTTTCATGATCATTGCACTAGGCAATGGTCAATTTACTTCCGATTGATCGCAACCAATCGTCAGCATCAAGAGGGTCCGACGATGAAGAAAAAGTCGGGGGACGGGTCTTCAAGAATTCTCCCAACTTTGATTGGTGGGATGCTTCACCTATCACGGCCCTGGCATTTGCTGCGCCAAGGTTGGTCGTATTCTGGACCAATTGTTGCAGCAACAGGGTATTAGCTTGGCGACCTTGCTCGATCATTGCCAAAACTTGGGCCATAGTCGGCGGTCCTGGCAATTGCTCTTCGGGAACAAATTATTGATCTCGCGGAGGACAATCTCGATGGCTGGGGCGTCGCGAAGAGGAACCTCTAGCTGCAGATGGATGGATAGGATTGGGCTGGGCTGGAGTGGCTAAAGTCACTCTTTGAGGTTGAGTTTCTGGGGTTTCTTCGCTCCCCAAAATCTCATTTAAGGATCTAGTGGCAGGCATCTGAAACAAGATTGACAAGGGATTAATAGGTAAGATCTGATCTAGCTTTAATTCTGAATATTACCATTTGTTTTAAGATCATGTCTCAATATTATTATTCATGAGTTGATTATTTTTAAGGATCACAACATCGTAAAAATATTAACTGAATGTTAAATATTTACGAGTAGGAACCAAAAGCACACAATACAATATCAACTAAAAAGCTTTATTTCAACTCATAATATTCACAACCAAGACATCAACCTAACATTTATTCTCGACCACTACTACATACAAGAAGACGACAAAAGTTACTTTCTAACCCTACCCATCTCCTGACCGTCCTCTATTCTACTAACATATCATTACTATCCTTTTCTGACCTACAACTGCTACTCTCCGTGTTAGAGGGAGGAAGAGTCTCTCGACGGCGATACACCTGCGGCCTCTGAGGACGCTGCGAGGTAAAACTATCAGGATCCACCCGAATGCTAGGTAACTTGGGGTGACTCCCTATGACAGACATCCTCGCCTGGCGACGCCTCGAGGGTGCTCGAGTGTCGTCGGGCGCGGACACCTGCGGTGCTTGCCCCAAAACTGAAGGGGGTACTAGGCCTCTCGCAATACAGGGAGCGATAGCATTTTCTAGAAATGCTATCCGACGACGAGCCTCCCTGTACTCAGTGATTGCCTATCGGCAATACTGATCTGATGCATTAATGAATCCCACTAGATTACATAATGTTGGATTTAGTAATCCAACATAATCCATATAACAATTCTCTCCATTAGGCGGCTGAGATGGAATCCTCCTATACGCAACTACCAGCTCAGGTAAGGCATGGCATAATCTGACAATTGCGATATAGGTGGCTTTGTTCATGGCCATCGCAATGGAGGAACCGGGGCCCTCGAAGGATGAATCTCCTTCGCTATCTTCAGCTCTGGTAGGGATATCCACCCTGGCTATGTATTCCACAGATACAGCACTAACTGCTGCATGGAATACAATATATCGGGGGTTCTCAGAAAAGTGGGCGAATTCTAGCAGACGGGCAAGAAATCCCATCATGCCGGAATTCTCCCTATTAGTGGATGTATAACATGGGGTGTATCCGCCCATCTGCACATTTAATAAGGAATTAGCACTCCTGATTAAATGTAAGATAGTAAAGCAATTTTTAGAAGAAAAGATTCTAGCAGAAATTTAAAAAAAGGAAAAAGTTATTAACAAGTATACACATAACCAAACCGACTACAACTCGACTTGAGGCCGGGCTACCCTGACTATATAAGGTCGGGGGTAGGGGTCCTCAAGGAAAGAGTTTTCCAGATCAGAGACAAAGAGAGCAATTCTCAAAAGATTGGCCATAGCATAGTCTTAGCTTAGGTGCAATCCCCATTGTAACTAGGGCTAGACACATTGCTCTGTACTTTGTTCATCGACTCCATACATCATCCATACAGGAGTAGGGTATTACTCCGCTAGGAGGTCGAACCTGTTTAAATCGTGTCCCTCCGATTTTGTGCTTGATTCTGCTAACCCGAAGGTACCCGAACGTACAAATTTATTGTCGATTTTCTAACCTTCAACAGTTCGAGCAGTCGCGGGAGGGACCCTAGTCCAGTGGTCAATCAGATGAAGCAAGAGCGGACGATAAGCTATGGGGTAATTCACGGTGTTCGGGGAGGTGATGTAAAACCACAGTTTATTCCAGTCCGACTGCCAGGAGGAGGTAACGGGGATAGAAATATAGGAGTTCGACACACCGCTGCGGAGGTGAAAACCGACACCCCCAACAGCTGCATTCTTCATCATCCTCTTCAGATTATAGAATTGACGGAACAGGTTGAGACTCAGGCTGATGCCCAAAAAAGCCTCACAAAGGTGGACAAACACGCTGAGCATTGTGATAGAATTGGGGCTCAGGAGGAAAAACTGAATCTGGTAGAGCTCAAGAACCGAGAGCAAAAACAGAGAAGGAGGAAAGCTTAGCCCGCAACGGAAAAAGGCCTAAAACGATGATCTCATCCTCATTCGCAGGAGTGGGATACAATTCACCTTGTGATGGTCTCCAATGGAAGAACTCCCGCGGAGGGACGAAGCCGTCCTTCTCCAAGTCAGCGAAATGCTTCTTCGTCATGATTGACTTCTGCCACACCTTTTCGAGGGCTTCGTCATCAAAGGCCGCCTCAGCCGTCTCAGGTTTCTTCTCCAGTGGTGCAGCAACCCCGACGCTGGTTGAGGGTTTGGTGCCATTGAGGAGAATGTGGATGTAACATCCCAAAAATTCTAAATAATAAAAATATAAATATAAAAATTAGAAAATGTAAAGGAATAGAATTCTTAATTATAATGTTAAGAATGAACTAAAATATTATCTTCTATTTCAATATCTTGAAATCCAACCATAATAAAAGTATGAGTTGCAAAATAAAACATCAAATCTAACAAAATATGAAAATAAGTTGGAAATAAAAATTTACATTGAAATTCCAACTAATCTAAAATTTTATTGAATTTTGGTTCTTAAAAGAATCTTTAATGGTACTAATTTCATTTTCTCTACAATACAAAACTTAAAGTACAACAAGCAAATAAAGTTCAACATTAAAATATATTTATTGATGAATTTTATGGATTTTTCTTAATTTATTATAATTTTATTGAATTTCCTTGATTTTTGTTCCAAAGGAAAAATCTTTTCATATAATCATGATAATAGATAAAGAAAAGAGTAAAAAGTTTATAACAAAAAATAAACTAAACTTTATTTAAACATATAAAATTATTCATAAATTAATTTTGGCATTTAAGGGTCATATGGAGATATTTTAGGAAGTTACATATCACATCAAAGCAATTAAAAGTGCAATTAATGAATCCTTGACTAGCAACAGTGAATTTGTCAGATTTAAATAAAAATAATTCTGCATTAATTAGACATAAATTTTTATATTATTTTAATTCTGGATAAAAATATGAACATTAAAAATATCAGGTAATAATAATTATATTTGATAATTTTAAAAATTCAAAAACTGAAAAGCTGAAAATCTGGTAATTCCAATGTCAGAATTTTAGTAAATAAAATATAAATAATTTTAAGCTGAAAATTTTACAGGAGACTAATATATATATAAGAGACCTTCAAACAAATTTTCAAATATATTTCATAATTTATATACCCCAATATAAATTAAATACAGAAAATAGAAATCTGTGCACAGTGCACTGTTCGAATTTTTATAAATTCTAAAAGAATGAGATAATTCTGAAAATTCTTCAGTACCTTCCAGCCTATCTTTAGTACACGCCATAAATTCCTCATTAAATAACCATCATGATTGCTAACTGATTCATTGAACCCAATGCCATCATAATCTGCCGTCAGCACAAGGGGAGATGAATTCCCTCCTCCTCCCACCTTCCTCGAAGCTTCTCCATAGCCTTGCTGGGCTATAAAAGTCAGTGATCTCTTCTCAAATGGCCCTTTTCCCCCCAGAGTGCAAACCAAGCCTCAAATGCCGTTGTCTTCCCTCCATTCTGCGACTCCAATCTCGCGCCTTGCAACCAAGAAACCTGCCCTTCCTTTCTCTGTCGCGGCAAGACGTCAGGCTCATCTCCCTACAAACCTCGCTGCCATGGCCATCAATTCCACGGATATCCGCTGCCCACACCTTGTTTGACCACGCACAAGCCGAACCTCACCACTGCCAAACCGAGACCACTCTCTTGCATCTCCTCTCATGCCTCTCCTCTCTGCCCAGGCTTCATTTGCCGCAAGCATAAGCACCCAGCCGAAAGCACCAAAGGAGTTCTCCATGGTGCCATACCCCTGTTCTGTAAGATTGCTCTCTGTTTTCTTCTTTTCCTGTATTCATTTCCTTCACTAATGACTCACTAGTGCCTCTTAATTCCATGTCATATGAGACCAGCCCCGGATAAGCCTTCGGCCATGATTGCCATGGCGCCTGTCTGTGCTTCCTCTGTTCGTCTTGTCCAATGGCCCCATCCAAGGTAACTGGAGTTAGTAATTTTAATTAGTCATCTTGGTTATATGGCAAAACTTGATTAAGGTAGGCAGTAAAAATCTAGTATGCTAGTAAGGTTATCAATGTCTATATGTTGGCAGATGGCAACTCAAGGTTCCAGCAACTAACAATTATAAGTTCTGTGATCTGTACATGTATAAATCCTCATATGAGTTTTGCATAATAAGTAAATAGCAGGCATGACTAGTGGGATCAAATGTTTAAGCTCTGTTGTTGGTTGGTCCAAGATTAAGGTAAGCTAAAGAAGAAAGAGTACTCTGGTTAAAGACCTCCTGTTCAAAATCAATTTAGTTCATATGTACATGTCTTGTTAGGATCCAAAACAGATGGTAAAGATTTGTTCAAATAAATCTCCCAGTCAAAGATATTAGGGATTTAATTTGGATAACCTTGATCAGTTACATTCATACATCAAGACCTTAACTTAAGAAGGAGACTTGCAGATATGCATGTATTGAGTAAACTAGCAGTAGTAATATACATGTATGAATATGTAGAATGGACCATGAAACATATTTATTTGACAGCAACAAAATGCTTAGGATCTTGATTTAGAATAAGCCTAATAATTAGAAGTAAGTCAAATGTGAATATATTCTAGAATAATCATGAAACTGATTATTTGCTATTAAACTGTTTTGAATACGACCACAGTAGTTTGCGTATAACCTTTTAAATTAAATATCAAATTAGGAAAAGTTAATATCGGTATACTCTTTTAGATAAGCTCATGATAATTGGCAAAAAGAACTAGTCTAGATTGCTTGCATAATAGACTTCATCCTTCATATGCATATAAAACACCTCGGCCAAAATCAAAATAATGCCAAATCAGTTCTAAAACACTTTTAAGATCATACCCTGTTAATACTAGAAAAATGAATGAAAAATCATGTATAGTGTAGCCGCAAACGAAAAGCGAAATCCGACTCATTATATTGTCAACTTTATGATCACATATGTTGTTTCAACAGCAAATAAAATATCTTTTCTAAACTCTAAAATTTATAGAATCAGTATAGAAATACTCTCCAAAGTACTTAGCACCATATTCTGAAGAAATAATCTCATTTCATCATGCTTTGCATATAAATCTTGATAGCAAAATAACCTTAAGTGTTATGATTGTTGAAATCCTTAATATGAGTAAAAGAGCATTAATAATAAATAAGAAATCAATGATTATGATAGTTATAACACCAGGACCTTCTCCAAGATCATGAAAATGATGCCAGTGGCCTAATCCTGTAGATCTAACTTATATAAATCGTTTTCATACAAAAATGCTTAAGGCTAAAAGCTATTCTCATATAATACTTTAACTAATGTTTTAATCCTATTAATCCAAATAATTTTAGCATCTATAATTCGAGGTTATAAATACAAGAATACATAATTTTAGCCTCTTGAATTTGTAAAACAAGAATAAATAGTCTATAAAAGAATATGCGCCTGTTTCTTATACATGTTTTATTTGGTTTACTGTCTGTCTTCTTTTTGCCCTTATTGAAATTGTTGTTTCGCTATATTTCCATGGAACGACATGTAGAACTCGGCATCATTAATTTCGTCATCGACAACACAGGCTTCGACCGTGACTTCGTCGTAAACAACGATTAAGCAAGACAAGCACCCCCTTTGATCATATTGATCCCAGTGTTTAATTTTCATTGTGTTTATCAAAATTTTTCATGCATGCATTTATTTTTTGTAAATATGCTATTTTGTGGTATTGGTAGATATACCTGTTGTCTCATGAAACTTCCTTGATAAGTATGGACATGTGAACCTTAATAACCATATAAATGGATTAGACAATACATAATGTCAACTTGGGTATATGCGAATATTAACCATGCTTAGCCATGCTTTAGAACCAACGTTGAATATGATCAGATCAAAATTGATTCTTGAGAATTGAAAATGGTTGGTTATGACATGATGTCAATTGTTGGTATTTTGACTAAAAACCCCCAAAATAAAACTATGATTTAGATGCGAGCAATTATTGGCAATAGTCGGTTGTGCAAGGGTTAGACTTGTACGTAGTATAGGGGGAGATTACTGCCCGTGTCGGATTAAGGACCGAGATATGGGTTGTTTTCATGCTAAGAATTCTGTGCAACCACAAGTGCTGGGATGGGGCAGCCTTAACCTATTAAGTTGCTTAGGTCTGGCTTTGCATATTGGTAGGCGGGAGATAGTATGAGCAATCTTTTCTGGGTATTACCACTTTAAATGACAGGGATACACTGTCATGTTTCTTCTCCATAACAAGGATTTAACGTCATCGAGCTGATGCAAAGCTAGGTCTATGTAATGTAACGGTTATGTTATGATCTCTCTGCGGCACACCAAAGGAAGTGTGCTAATAGCTTGCACAAAGAGCTGATCATTTCTTGTGGGTAAAGCTGTACACCTCTGCAGAGTGTAAATCTAATTAATTAACCGCGCCTATGATCAAAGGCACTTGGTAACGTCATCACATGGTTAGCAGTTTTACTATTTTCAAAATGGGATGATTTTCGCTTGATGTGCCTTGTTTTGGCAAAGATTATGCTTACGCCACGTGTTGGCAAGAAATGGACATGTCAGAATTGGATTATTGGATCATTGAATTATCCAATGCTCGCGAAGAGCTGTGAGTATTACTTATGCTTTACTTATTTCTTATCAGTCAAACTTGCTTTATTAAATTCCGTTTGCAAATGACAACTTGATTTATAAATTCAATTTCGCTTTATGCAAATTTACCGTAGAAGCCTTTTCTTTGAAATGGCCTGCATATATTATAGGATTTGCTAAAGTCTTGCGGAGTACGTAAAGTACTCACCCTTACTTATTATGTTGTTTTAGGTGGAAAAAGATAGCAAAGCTTCGAAGGATCTCTTTTCGTCGCAGGATGCGGGATTTTCAATAAAGCGACCTTTCTGGGGATTATGCCTTGTCAGTTGCCTGAGGGATTGGATGGGCACACTACAAGACTTTGCTTCTTCTGTTGCTATATTTATATACTCTGAGTTGTAAGAATATATTGTACAAATAACTTCCACTTGAATAAAATGATGTATGGATGTGATTCCAATTGTTGAAAATGTGCGTACTAGCCACTAATCATGGGACTAGTACTGTATGCGCATAAGATTTCTATTTTTGCATTTATGTGAAAATGGGGGTCGTTACAGTTGGTATCAGAGCCATACTGACCATAGGATAAACCCTAGATAGAATGGTTGTTAGAAATAAGATTAGGCCAATCTCAAAATTTTATTTTGCAAAAAGTTGCTATATTTGCAAAATGTAGTTTTTGCTATTCTTTCCTCTTTCTTAAGATCTTGTCCTTACCCCACTCTCATTTTGTTTTATATCAAACTCCTCTTTCCTTAAAAGTAGTCCTCGCCTACAATTCATCTTCGTCATTTGCTTTCGATGACATCGAAGATATGTCGCTACCATCATTCATGCCGAGCCAAAGAAGACTACATCGTCTACACCGACATCAAGATGGACATAACGCGTCGCTACAACCGGCAAGACGGAAGTAAAGTATGAAGATCCTACTTCATGAAGAGTCGACGTCACCCAACAGTAAAATGTAGAAGAATAGGTTAGATTCCCCGTAAGATAGGAATCCTTATGCATAGAAGTATCATTCTACCTTAGCTATATAAACCATTCTCATGTAGTGTTTATATCTTGCTATTTGCAATTGAATTTTGTCTTCCTTGTTTGGATAATTTACGTATAAACTTCACCTTTAGGATAAAGTTTTATGATAAATTGCTCCTAAATATATGAATCTAGAAATCCTAACATGTAGGTTAGATGGAAAATTTTCACAAAGAGTTTCCCTTCTTTTATAAAATTTCTGTCAAGCTTATCCTTTCTTTTGTAGAAATTCTTAGCTACATATCCTTTTTAAAATTTCTAGCCCTCCTTGCAAATTATGTCTCATCTGGATTAATAACATAGCTCTCTTTTCCAGTCATCTCTTTACTCTCTACCAGTTGGGCTCGATCCATCCAAGTCAAAGCTATAACCACCTTATCTTCTCATTTGGACACCGAAAAAACAAGTCAGCTTGCTTTTCTCCTCTACACCGAAACCAATCAAAGCAGCATGCCCCAGCTAGATTTTCCTCTACCATCACAATAACCATTGCTGCCATGACCGAGCTCGGCTCTGAATCTTCCATTGTGATCGCAAAACTAGAAATACAGCCGCATCTTGCTGAAGCACTACATCGTCGCCCATTGCTGCCACAACCACTGCAAGCACTGCCTCGGAAAAACAAAAACTGCGCCAACCCAACCAGTAAACATCGCTATCCAAGCTTCTTTCCAGTGAACTCATCTTTGCACCTGACAAACATGAAAATTGCCAGCTCATTCAGTTTCCTTTGCTCAACCACACCAAAACCACCTTTCTTCCTTCCTCTCTCTCGATATAGTTTCGCTATATTTCCATTGAACGACGTGTAGAACCCGACGTCACTAATTCCGTTGTCAACCACGCCAGTTGCAGCCGCGACTTCGTCATAAACAACAATTAAGCAAGGCAAGCACCCCATTTGATCATATTAATCCTAGTATTTAATTTTTACTTTGTTTATATAACTGTTTCATGCATGCGCTTATTTTCTGTAAATTCGCTATATTGTGGTACTTGTAGATATACCTGTTGTCTCATGAAACCTCTTTGATAAATATAGACATGTGAACCTTGATAAACCTAGAATTAAGATTAGACAATATATAATGTCACTTTGGGTATATGCAATTAATAATCAAGCTTAGCCATGCTTAATTAGCAACGAAGTTGATGATCAGATCAAAATTGAGGAGAATGTGGAATAATTTCTTTGAAGGTGGCGGCGCTAGGGCTTCAGGAGTGCGACGGAGTCTTTGAGAGTAAGGATGGAGGCGAAAAAGGAGGGGGAATGGCTACAGTTCCAGGTCTGGGAATTTATAGGCCAAAATCCTCTCCAAGCGAACGGTTCATTCCCCCTGGCATGGCATCTCGATCGGCACGAAAGGCAGAATGATGACGCTGCACTCATCTTGGCGTTGTAGACGGAGCAACAAATGCTCAACTGCCCAACGTTTAGATTTTTTGAATCTTTTCTAACTCTGATCAGAATTGAGTCGATAAGTCGACATCGAGTAACTTGCGGTTACCCTAAGGACTCGATACGGGCTGATGTCAGGGCGCTCGACCCAGCACTTCCGTACTCGATACTCAGCGATTCGCACTCTACTCGAATCGTTCGACTACAAGCAGGCGATGCATTACTTTACCAAGCAAGGCTTTGGCAGTAATCGACCAAGCGCTTAAGCAGACCCTCCACTTAACAAAGTTCAGGGGCTACTATCGAATATCTAAACAAGGGGTATGTGTTCACAGAGGATACGTAGAGGATATGTCCCAACGACACAAAAAGATTCCGGATATCACAGGCCCGATTATGAGGGATATGATATACACGGGAAAGATAACTCCATATCAGGAAGGACTCGATCGCTTTCCCCTTGCAAGGAAACCAACTCGAGTACACCTGGTATCTAGGGAAGTTTGGATATGCTGCGAAGATCATACGACGATAGACTCCACATCGGCTACGATCTGATATTCTAAACCGACTACAACTCGACTTGAGGTCGGGCTACCCTGACTATATAAGGCCGGGGGTAGGGTTCCTCAAAGGGGAGAGCTTTCCAGATCAGAGATAGAGGAAGAGCAATTCTCAGAAGATTAGCCATTTAGAGTTTTAGTTCCTTTGGCGCATAGAGCTCAGGAGCCGACGAAGCCTATTTCGTCGTCCTCTAGCCATAGCATAGCCTTAGCTTAGGTGCAATCCACATTGTAACGATGGCTAGATATATTGATCTGTACTTTGTTCATCGACTCCATACATCATCCATACAGGAGTAGGGTATTACTCCTCCAGGGGCCCCGAACCTGTCTAAATCATGTCCCTCTGATTTTGTGCTTGACTCTGCTAACCCGAAGGTATAAATTTATTGCCAATTTTCTAACCTTCGACGCCTCTCCACCTCAGCCTAACCCGGTGCATCCAAATGCAAGGGCAGCATCTTCCCAGCACCATAGTGTCCACCATGAGGCTCCACCACCAGCTCCGGACCATCATGCTAATGTTCAAGAGGAAGACATGCCAGGACCACCTACCATGGCACAAGTGCTCACAATGATCCAGCAAGGGTGTCAAACTAACACCCTTCTTCTTCAACAGCTTGTTAAGAACACCACCAACCTTGGTGCTGCTGCTGCAAGGGGTGGAAACGGCGATGCCCGTTATCAGTCCAAGTTGGGCGAGTTCTTGAGAACTCGGCCTCCCACCTTCTCGTCATCATCGGACCCTCTTGATGCCGACGATTGGCTTCGCTCTATAGAGGGCAAGCTGAACATCGCTCAGTGTGACGACCGGGAGAAGGTGTTGTATGCATCTTATCAGCTGCAAGGGCCGCAGCAGCTTGCAAGGATCCGATATGGATCGATAAATCAAGGAGCCAATTTTCCATAGACTCAAAATCGTCGAGTACCATGCAGTGGTGAGACCTTGAGGTAGACAAAATCATTCACCTCAAAGCTCAACTAACGGCGGCGATTGTCAGCGTAGCTCTTTTGTCGCGATTGTGCCTCCTTCAAACGACTTCTTATTAGACTAGCATGGTCTTCAGCCTCTTGGATTATGGACAATCCAAAGAATTTTCTTTAGCCTACTTCAGACCAAAACAAAGATGTCCTACACTTTCACCCATAAATTGTATCGAAGGGCGACATTTGGAGACTTGAAAGCTATTGTGGTAAGAAAACTCGGCGAACACCAAGCATTTATCCCAATTCGTGCTATAGGACAGCACGCAAGCTCTCAACATATCCTCCAAGATCTGATTTGTTCTTTCAGTTCGGCCTCCCGTTTGTGGATGAAAGGCTGTGCTCAAGTATAACTTAATTCCAAGGAGCTCGTGCAAGCTCTCCCAAAACCGAAATGTGAATTATGGCCCACGATCGGAAATGATAACTTTAGGAATCCCATGAAGTTGAACAATATGCTTCATGTAGAGTTTGACAAGCTTGGCCCCATTATAAGAGGTGCACACTGGAATAAAATGGGCCACTTTAGTCAAACGGTCGACAATAATCCATATAGAGTCATGCCTATTCGACGTCTTTGGTAAGCCGGTGATGAAATCCATGCCAACTTCATTCCACTTCCATTCGGGAATCCGCAAGGGTTGGAGCACCCTCGCTGGTTGCTGGTGCTCCGTCTTAATGCGTTGGCACACATCGCAAATAGCAACGTGCGCGGCAACATCCCGTTTCATGTCGGGCCACTAGAACTTTTCCCAGAGGTGGTCCTGGTACATCTTGCTGCTCCCAGGATGGATTGAAAGAGGAGATTCATAAGCTTCTTTTAGGATCAACTTTTTGATTTCTTGGTCATCCGGAACATATTTGTTGTCCATGCATGACCAACCCATCAGCATTCTCAGATAATCCTGGTTGTGCGTCTTCTTTCATCCTGCGCTTAATTTTAGCCACTCCCTTATCCTTGAGCTGAGCGGCCTTAATTTGTGATTCGAGAGTTGGTTGTAGGGTCAGGGCTGCAATGTACCCCTTTTCAACCAATACCAAGTTGAGTTTGTGTAATTCTTCAAGTAGATCTGGTTGATTAACAAGAATAGAGGAATTAATGGTGTGTAGCTTCCGACTGAGTGCATCGGCCATCACATTCGCCTTGCCGGGGTGATAATGGATGCCCAGATCATAATCCTTGATTATCTCAAGCCATCTTCATTGCCTAAAGTTCAGATCTTGTTGGGTAAAGAAATATTTAAGATTTTTATGATCGGTTTATATTTTGCATCGGTTGCCGATAAGGTAATTCTGCCATATCTTGAGGGCATGAACGACGGCTGCCAACTCTAAGTTGTGAGTGAGATAATTGGCTTCATTAGGCTTTAATTGGAACAAAGCATAGGCCACAACCTTGTCCTCTTGAATTAACACACAACTGAGTCCTTGACTGGATGCATCGCAATACACGTTGAAGCTCTTGTGTATGTCAAACAATATGAGTACTAGGGTTGTTGTGAGTTTTTGCTTTCGCTCCTAGAAACTTGATCCACAATCTAATGACCACTCAAATTTCTTCTTTTTCTTGAGTAATTCGGTCATTGGCTTTGCAATTTTAGAGAAGTTCTCGATAAACTGGCGATAGTAACCGGCAAGACCGAGAAAACTTTGGATCTTGATAATAGTTCGGGGATGCTCCCAAGAAAGCACATCTTGCACCTTACTCAGATCAACGACGACACCTTCTTCGGAAAGGACATGGCCTAGGAAGCTAACTTCCTTTAGTCAAAACTTGCACTTGCTAAACTTCGTATAAAGTTGATGCTCGCGGAGTTTTTCGAGCACCATGCGTGACTGAAAATCGTGCTCTTCTTTCCTCTTAGAATAGATGAGAATGTCATCAATGAATACCACCATGAAGTTTTCCCAGTACTCCATGAACACCTTATTCATAAAATTCATGAAAGTTGCAGGTGCATTACTAAGTCCGAATGAAACCACGGTGTACTCATACAAACCATAGCGAGTGGTAAAGGCGGTCCTTGAGATGTCCTCCGGTCTGATTTTGAGTTGGAAATAGCCAAGTCTCAAGTCAATTTTAGAAAAGACTCGAGTTCCGCTCATTTGATCAAACAAGTCATCAATTCGCGTGAGCGGATACTTGTTCTTGATGGTGATTTCGTTCAATGATCGGTAGTCGACATACATTTGGAGACTATCGTCTTTCTTCTTGACAAATAGTACTGGACTTCCCCATGGTGATGAGCTAGAGTGGATGAAACCCTTGTCCAGCTACTCCTTGAGTTGTTTCTTTAATTCGACCAACTCATCTGGGGGTATACGATGAGGACGTTTGGAGGTAGGTATTGTCCTAGGCAGAAGATCGATGACGAACTCTATGTCCCGGTCTGGTGGTATACACAGTAGCTCCTCTAGAAATACATCGGGATATTCATATACAACGGGCGCTTGATGTACCTCCAGAACTGAGAAAGTGTGGAGGGATGGCTGCTGTAAGGTGGAGGCTTGATCGAAGGAGTATGTGACATGAACACCATCGGAATTGACCAAAGAAATGCCTCCCATAGCGCAGTCGCGGAGGCATGAGGGAGCCTCCCATGGCACGCCCGTGGGGGCACGGGGGAGCCTCCTATAGCGCGACCGCGGAGGCATGAGGGACTCCCGTGGCACGTCCGCGGGGGCAGGAGGGAGCCTCTCGTAGCACGCCCGTGGGAGTTGGAGGAGGTTCCCCGTAGCACGCCCGCGGGGTATACTCGCGGCGCATGAGGAGACCTCCTACGGGTTATGGGGGAACTTCCCCTCAACAAAACCCATGTATAGAAGTTTTGAAAATTTCTCAAAAAATTAGTATACGTAGGGGAGGTGAGCTTCTACAATCCTGTAAAATTTGAAGACCAAAATCAATCACATTTGAAAGATACGAAAAATACAAACAAGGAAATGAATAGTGCTAAACAGTGAAAAATCACTATTTAGGATGAATTTGTCTTTTTCATAACATTCAAATGCAATTGAGTTTCGTCTTCAAATTTTACAGGATTGTAGAAGCTCACCTCCCCTACGTATTTATTTAAAACTTCTACACGTGGGTTTCACGAAGTTTTCACAGTAATGAGGGTTTACACTGGATATATCCCTTATATATATGTATATATATACATATATATATATGTATATATGTATATACGTATACATATATATGTATATAGATATATACGTATATATGTATACATATACGTACATATATATATCTATATACTTGTATATCTATATACAATATATACATATATGTACATATACGTATATATATGTATATATATGTATACGTACGTATACATATATATGTATATATACACATACGTACGTACTATAAATATATATACAATATATTTATAGTATGTATACATACGTATACATATATATACATATATACGTATATATATATATGTACATATATGTATATATTGTATATAGATATATATATATGTACGTATATGTATACATATACATATATAGTATGTATGTATATACATGTATACATTCATATACGTGATGTGTGTATATATATACATATACGTATTGTATACATATGTATACATACATATATGTATATATACATACACATATACATATGTATGTATATGTATATACATATATATACATATACGTATACCCGTATATACGTATATATACATACAGATATATATACATATATATATATGTATATACATACATGTAGAGAGAGAGAGATTCTATTTTATAGCTGCATGTAGAATAGGTTATACTACTCCCCAGCCATTTAACACAGACCGACCGAGCCACACGCAACCGAACAGTCAGTGGCAACGCAACTAGTAAATGACGCATTCGAACAGTCAGTGCAACACAACTAGTAAATGACTAATAAATGCTACTTCTAATTTGTATAAGAATCTTTCATTATTTGTTTAGCTAACTTTCAAATAAGGATGATTTTTATCTTCAAATTTTGCACGGTAGAATATCACCTACTTTAACCAGATTTGAGCCTAAAATTGATTCATTTGTTGAGGGGAGTTTGGGAATCTGCTCATGCATTGCATTTAGACCGCATTTTTCTGCTTTATGAGCTTTGTCTATTATGCATTTGATTCAATCTTCATGAAATACATCATGCTACATCTTTGAAGAAAATCACTAGCTTAGATATGTCCAAGTTCATCTATCATACTAATGCTTGTTAAAATCTGAAAAATTGAAAATCTTAAATGAAAACATGTTGCTTTTTCTTGTTAAAGTTTCTTCTCTAGAGGTTTTACCATGAATTGTGAATTTTGGAATTTCTAGAGTCCCTATAGCAACTTGGGTGAAACTTGCTTGATCCATATTTGAGTCCTTCAAAATTGCTCATATATGCTAAAATAAGAAAAAATTGACTCTTTTGTGCAAAATTGAACTCAACACTATATATTCTCTAGACGCCTCCCATTGCATTTGGGATGAACTTGGAATATATAGTGTATGACCAAGATCATTCTCTTAAGAGTTACTCTTGAGATGATCGAACATGGCTTGAGTCAACCATTAAGAAATGCAAATATCAAAACATAAGTGGGTAAAGAATGCAAATAATGTCAAACATTTGCACCCCGCTATGTTTTTCAAATATCAAAGAAGAAAATTTGCATAAATTGAAAATGAACTCAAGGACTCTATATGTACTTCAAGATTCCCCAAAGTGTTGAGTAGGTTGAACTCTAGGTTTTCCATTTGATCCTGAGTGGTTTTGCTTCTAGTTTTGAAACTTTGCTAAGTTTTGCATCAAATCTTGCTAAAATAAAATCTTGTAAACCAAGCTTGTGAGCAAATGAGTTTGTTCTTGCAGACATCCTAGTTGGTCATTTTCTAAATTGACTAGCTTGGTGTCATATCTTGTCATTATGATCATTTGATAATCTTCAAAGCTCCCTTAGGTTGCATTTCATGCATACATAAAAGAGGGAGAAAATTCTATTTTGATGCCTATATTGCCAAAAGGGGGAGAAAATGTAGAAAAAGGCATCATTTAAAATGTAGAAAAGGAGGAGATAGAAATGTGAAAGCATGTTGGTTCTTATGATTTTTGTAAATCTTTGCTATCTCTTATGGATCATAATCACATTTGACACTTATGATTGGTTTTTAGAGCTTTTGTTGAAAACTTGCTCTTTCATGGTCTTGCTTTAAATTCTTTCACAACTTGGTCATAATTTTATATCTTTCTCTCGACTAAGTTTGGCTTTGCAATCAAATTGCTTTCTTCTTGTCTCATTCAAACTCAAATTTATGCCTTTGTGTGGTTTGTCAATATACTCATCAAGGGGGAGATTGAAGGACCATGTGGAGGTCCATCCATGTTTGTGATGAGTATTTGACTTTATCTGAGCAAGGTGTGCTCAAGTTTGAGTTTGATTTGGATTGTTTTTCGAGCTAGAGCAATTTGAGTTATCGGGTTGAGACCGTCCGACCCCGAGTGGTCGGGTCGTCCGACCGAGTGGTCGGGCTTTGGCTGTGTTAGACTACCGTCCGACTTCGGTGGTCGGGTCGTCCACCCGAGAGGTTCTGGGTTTTGGCTGGCCTGAGATCGGCCATCCGACTCCGAGTGGTCGTGTCTTTGGTTGGTCGAGACCAGCTTGTCCGACCGAGAGGTTCGGCTGTGGTCGGTCGGAGACCGACCGCCCCGACCCGAGTGGTCAGGGTTTCTCGCCGGTCGGAGACCAGCGGTCGCACTCGAGTGGTCGGGACGAAGACCAAAGGGTACTCGAGTGGTCGGATGGAGACGGTCGTGGAGTCCGTGGCCGGGATGGAGACAGGGTCGCACCATGTGGTCGTGGTTTGGCCGGTCGTCAAGTGTATATCTTTTGTTGAGATGGATATGTGTTGTTGGACATTGCTATGTGATGTGGTTTCTTGTCTATGATGGTTGCGTGACTTTGAGCTAGGTCATGGTGAGGCGAAGGAGATCGGGACTAGGCCGAGAGCCGAGGTCCGGATGATCAAGGTGTCGCCAAAGATGACGAGGCCGTGGAGTAGCCGCAAGCCAAGAAGACAAAGGAATGGATGAGATGCTAACTTGAGCCGCTCGATCGAGGAGGACCGCTGGATCGCGGTCAGAAGATAGAGTAGCGGGTCAAGTTGGTATGTTGAAAAAGCGGCAAAACCCGCTGTGTTGTTGGGTTTCGGTCAGCCCATGCATAGCTTGTGAGTGGGTAAAATCTCAGCCTTTGATGGAGTGCTCTAGGTTTAGAGGCTCATCCAAGGGTGGTAGGTGTTCCTAGCTCACATGAGGAAAGTCTACGTGAGTAGTTGAGAGTTGTTGAGAGGATGTTGTAAGGATCAATCCTCGCTCTTGGATGTTGGCTTAGGATTGAAGCAAGATATCCAAGGGTGGGAATTGATCCTGTGTCACTATAAATAGAGGGTAGGGCAGCCTTCCCTCTCTGAAGGTTCCGAGGTTTTTGTCGCTCATTTGAGCTTTGCCCACTTTGTTGTGAATATACATATGTATGTATATGTATATACATATATATACATATACGTATACCCGTATATACGTATATATACATATGTATATATATACATATATATATATGTATATACATACATGTAGAGAGAGAGATTCTATTTTATAGCTGCATGTAGAATAGGTTATACTACTCCCACCATTTAACACAGCATCGACCGAGCCACACGCAATCAATGCTGGCAACGCAACTAGTAAATGACGCATTCGAACTGTCAGTGCAACACAACTAGTAAATGACTAATAAATGCTACTTCTAATTTGTATAAGAATCTTTCATTATTTGTTTAGCTAACTTTCAAATAAGGATGATTTTTATCTTCAAATTTTGCACGGTAGAATATCACCTCCCCAACGTATGGTATTTTTTGAGAATTTTTTAAAACATGTATATCTGATTTTCATAGATTTTGTAGTTTACACAAGATATGTTAACTTTTACTATCCAAAAAATAACATATTACTCACTATTACACATTATGTTACTGATTTTATAGTTCACACAGGATATGTTAACTTTTATTATCCAGAAAATAATATATTACTCACTATTACACAAGATGCTACTATATCCTGTGTAAACCAGCCTTGTCGTGTAAAATATATGAAAAATCATATGTACAAGTTTTCAAGAATTATAAAAAAAATATCATACATAAGGGAGATAAGCTTCTGTAACCCTGTAAAATTTGAAGACCAAACTCAATCGCATTTGAAAGATACGAAATTGACAAAACGCTAAACAGTGCAAAATCATTGTTGAGCCGAATTTGTCTTTTTCATATATTTAAGTTGAAATTGATTTTGGTATTAAAATTTTACAGATTTATATAATCTCATCTCCCCTAAGTATGCTAATTTTTTTGAGGATTTTTCAATCATTTTACTAATGAGCCGACAAACAGAACTAAATTCTTATTCTTGAAAGCCACATGTAAAAGTTTTCAAAAAAACCTCAAATAATTAGCATAAGTAGGGGAGGTGATATTCTACAACCCTATAAAATTTGAAGACCAAAATCATTCTCATCTGAATGATATGAAAAAAACAAATTCAGCTCAATAGTGATTTTACATAGTTTAGTGCTTTGTCAATTTCATATCTTTCAAATGACATTGAGTTTGGATTTGAAATTTTACATAGATGTAGAATCTCACCTCCCCTACGTATGGTAATTTTTTGAGAATTTTTTAAAACAAATACATACTATTTTTATGTATTTTGCACGATAAAAATGGTTTATACCGATATAGTAACAACTTGTGTAATAAAGAGTAATATATTATTTTCTGCATGGTAGAAAGAAATATATACTATATAAATTATTTCTATCATATAAAATTATATGTACAAGTTTTCAAAAATTCTAAAAAGATTACCATAGTAGGGTAGGTGAGATTCTACATCTCTATAAAATTTGAAGACCAAAATCAATCAGATTTGAAAGACATGAAATTAACAAGCGCTAATCAGTGATGAATAGTAAATTTGTTCTTTTCATATCTTTTAAATGTAAGTGATTTTGGTCTTCAAAATTTATAAGGTTGTAGAAGCTCATATCTCCTACGTATGGTAATTTTTTAAGAATTTTTCAGAACTTGTACATATGGTTTTTACAGGCTTTACATGATAAAGGTGGTGTACTGCCAAATGAATGATCTGTGTAGTATTTTACTACTGAACAGACGCTTAACATTTTTACG
Source organism: Otatea glauca (assembly GCA_036346275.1). Classification (NCBI taxonomy): domain Eukaryota; kingdom Viridiplantae; phylum Streptophyta; class Magnoliopsida; order Poales; family Poaceae; genus Otatea; species Otatea glauca. Next base: position 38,554,741 of record CM070733.1, on the reverse strand, counting down.
AACGGTTCTCAATTGATTTTGTCATCTATTACCGCAACGTTTACGATCATCTATAAAATATTTTTCTATAGGGCTGACAAATATAGCTAAATTTTTTGTTATGATAATTCACTTTCTTTCGGTTTAGTAACATCTTGTGTAATAGCAAGTAACATGTTATTTTATGGGTAGTAAAAGACAACATATCTTGTGTAAACTATTATTATTATGTAAAATTCATGAAAATTACAAGTATAATGTAACAGCCTCAAAAAAATCATAAAATAAAGAAAAATGAAATAAAAATCTTTTGTGTATTATTTTCGAAATTTCTGAATTTTCTAGATTTTCTGAATATTCTTTTGGCTTTTCTTTAATGCAAGAAGGTGAAACAAAGAATATAATAAATGGAAAATGGTAAAAGTAAAAATGTTAATTCAACAAAATTTACCAAAGTTTCCAAAATATCTAAGGGCTCTCCTCAGCTTGCTTAAGTCGGTGGGTAAGCTGAATTAGTAAAAATATTAATTAATCAAAGATAATCATGAGTAAATATCTCAGGGTAAAATGGTAAAACAATTTGGTAAAAATATCTGTAAGTCATCCTGACCCAACATTTTTATCTTGCCGACATCAAAACAGTATCAACATTCAGTAAAAATATCAAGAATTTATTAATTAATTTTATAATTTTAAAAATTCAGAAACAGTGAATAAATAATCTGGAAAACAGTAATGTCAGAATTTTTAAAATTTATATAATAATAATTAAAGTCTTTAATTTTTACAGAAGGTGTAAAATATCATTTAAAATCGTCATAAAAAGTTTTGTAAAATAATAACTTCGTTTAAATCGCAAATTAAAAGTAAAACCGAATGGGTAATGCAGCAACTGTTGCACTGTCAGAATTTTATAAAAATCTGCATGCATCATAAAATATCTAAAATTTTACTAGAGTATGGTAATTATCTTGCCGACTTCTGGTAAAAATTTTATAAAATTTCACATCGTTTTGACCGTCAAAATCCCCGTTCTAATCCCGTTCGGTCGTGAGCCTTCGCCAGAGTTCTTTTTCTGTTTCACTGACATGTGGGCCCGGGCTGTCAGCGAGCCAACTCAGCCGACAGCCACCGCCATCTGGCCCCCGCGTGTCAGCCTCCCAGCCGCGTTCTTCTCCCCCTCTCTCCCGCGCCGACGCAGACCTCTCGGTCTTTCTCGCGCCTGCGCCCGAACCGCCTCTTCGAGCCTCTATAAAACCCCCTCGTCTCGTCGCAGCCGACCTAGCTACCACCCCGTGCCACCCATTCCGTCGCTACTTTGGTCGTCTTCCCCAATTTCGGCGAAAACCGCAAAGAGGGCAAAACACCGTATCTTCCTCTCCTCGCTATTTCGCCCCGAACCACTTCACCCGAAGCTTCCTTGAGCCTCCAGAACCCGCCCCAAGCCTCTACCAAACCCTTTCTTCCCGGCGAGCTCCTCCGCCGTGTTCTTCTTCCGCCGCCCGCAAGACGGTGAGAACCTCCTCGATCGCTCATTCTTGAACCAAAGCCGAAATGGAATCCTTGAAGCTCACCGATGCTCGTAGGGTGATCTTCAAGCTCGGATAGCTTAGTTTGCGTGTTCGCGGCCGGCCGTGAGTTCCGCCGCCGCCGCCGGTGCCGACCACCTTCCGCCACTCCGGCCACCGCGCCACCACCCAAAGGTGCGCCTTGGCCCGCTGGTGCCTCGTGGAATCGATTCCGCCGATCCGGCCCGGGCCGCCGCCGGCGAAGCCGGCCGCTACCGCCTGGTCACCGCTAAGCTGGCCACTGCCACCGCCACGCCAAAGCGCCGAGATGCGTCACGACCAGCTGGCCCGCCTGTCGGCCTCATGCGCGCGCGGCCGCCGCCATGTGGGCCTTGTCGATGGCCGCTAAGAGATCTTGGCCGACACGCGGACCCGCCTGTCGACCTCGCGCAGCAACGCACATCAGCATACCCGCAGCATACAGACGGTCGCCGACCGATGGGCCCGACCATCATCGCTCAACATGTTCGCTCAAAAAGGAAAAGCGTTTTCCCGTGAAAGCGCATTTTCCATTTTTCAGCTTTTCCGATTTTTAGTATTTATTCAAAACCTAGATATTCAAATAGCCATATCTTTTGAATCATTTAACCAAATTTGATGAAATAAATTTCTAAATTCATATAAAATCTGGTAGATTCAAAATATGTAAAAATATTTCATAATTGAATTTTATTTGAAATTCGAATTCAAATTCAAAAGAAAGGTTAGAAATATGCCATTCATGAAAATTTTGCAAATAACCTCCAAATTTAGTAAAATAAGTTTTATTAGAATCCTTGTAATCTCAGGAACCAGAATATGTAAAAATACTTAGGGTGTGTTGTAAGAAAAATCTAAGTTATAAAATGAGTAGAAAATAATGCAATAATGGTTTAAGTAGATCAAATCTTTAAATTGCAAAAGAAAACAAATAACTCATGTAACCATTCCTGAAATTATGAAATCATTTTATTTGAATATTTCCATCTGATTTCTTTTTGGCCTTATCGAAATTTGGTATTTGTTATATGTCGCCATACGACGTGTAGAATCCGATTAAAACGGTGTGTTCGATTTAACAGAGTTCAAGTCGAGGACACTCAACAAGGCAAGCAAACCCCATTGATCATATTGATCCCAGTTTTATAAATGTTTTCATTAAATGTTTTACTGCATACTTTATTTTGTTAAAGTCTGCTATATTTCGGGTAATGATAATTGTACCAGTAGACTTATAGAACTTCCTTGATAAGTAGAAAATTGTGAACCTTGAAAACCCTAGAATAGCTTAGACAATATTTAATGTCAATCTGGGTTACTCACATTTAGTGAAATGTTTAGCCAAAGCTAAATGAAGATAAAACTGTAAAATGATTAAAGATTTTGGATATGACATTTAAATGGGTATGACCATTTTTTTTGTGGTTGGTATTTGGTTGGAAAATGAAAACAAAACTATGGTTTAGATGCGGGCAATTATTGGCAATAGCCGGTTGTGCATGTCTTTGCACGTAGTATAGGGTGGAGATTATTGCCCGTGTCGGATTAAGGACCGAACTATGAGGTGTTTTCAGGCCAAGAATATTCATACAACCACAAGTGCTGGTATGGGACAGCTCTAACTTATTAAGTTGTTTAAAACTAGCTTTGCACTTGGAAGGCGGAGTAGTACGAGCTGTTTCTTAATGAATTGCTCGACGGACGCCCACACCGAGGTGATCATGGATTAAACGTCTACCAATATAACGGTGTATGCCATATCGTGGGTAGTTCCATCATTTCTATGCTCGAGTTCTTACGCCACGTAATGGGTTGTCGCCATCGTCTTTGGTGCAAAGTTAGGTTTAAATAATGTAATGCTTATAACATGACTCTCTCGGCACACCAAAGGCAAGTGTGCAAATATCGATTGCTCAAAGAGTAAGTCATGTCTTGTGGGAAAGTCAGATACCGCAGAGTGTAAAACTAATCGATTAGCCGCGTCCGCGGTCATGGACACTTGGTAAAGTCATCACATAGTTAGCAGTTTTGCTTATTTTCATAAAAAGTGGTTTCTACCATGTGTTGGTCATTTCCGCTGTGTGCGGAAGGAAATGGTTTTGAGTATGATCAATATACCCAAACATTCGTGATTTATTGATGCTTACATTCTATCACTTTCAATATTAAATTGCTTTTATTTAAATTCCATTTTGCAATCTATTATTCTCAGATTTACATTTCAAACCACTTTATGCAAATTAACCTTAATAGCCTTTCATTGGAATGGCTCGCATGTATCTTAGGATTTGCATAAGTCTTGTAGTACGTAAGTACTCAACTTGCCAATGTTGATGTTTTTAGGTGAAGAAACAGATTTCCCCGACGATTCTTACGTTGATGCAGGATACGGGGAATTTATCGATGAATTTATCTAAGGATTTTCCCTTGTCAGTTGCCTGTGGAACAATGGGTTAAAAAGGCATACTACAAGAATTTGTCTCCACCGCAGCTTTTACTTTTGGTATTGTAAAATAATATGTAATCTTACTTCATTGTGTAATAAAATTTGTGTATGACTGTGATATCAATTTGTATTTGTGCGCATTTAGCTATCGATCATGGGACTAGTATCAGATGCACATGGTATCCATTTTTGGTATTTATTTATCAAAAATGGGGGCCTTACATATAAGTTCTCAAAAATTCTCAAAAAATTACCATAAGTAGAGGGGGTGAGATTCTACAATTCTGTAAAATTTGAAAACCAAAATCAATCTCATTTGAAAGATATGAAATTAACAAGCGCTAATTAGTGATGAATAGTAAATTTGTTCTTTTCATATCTTTCAAATGCAAGTGAGTTTGATCTTCAAATTTTAAAAGGTTGTAGAAGCTCACATCCTCTATGTATGGTAATTTTTTGAGAATTTTTCAGAACTTGTACATATAGCTTTCATGGACTTTTACTGCCAAATAATTGATATGTGTAGAATTTTCCAATTATATTGTATGATAGTAATTTCTAGTTGTAGATGTAGTGATTTTATAATTTAAAAATAGTAATTTATTTTACCAATCAGCAAAATTATTGTTTAATAACAAGCCTTATATTATTTTATTCCTCTCGTCGTCATTAAGCTACTGGTGAAAACCATTTGCAAAACCGATCTACCAACAAAATTATATGGCTAAAATAAAGAAGAAACAGATTCATGTACAAACTACAATACGCATTAACTAGTAACTGATTCAGTAGTAATTGCATCTGTTGTTCTTGGGTAAAATGTACTCGTGATTTACTACCGAATTGTTAGCGATCAGTACGGTGTTCTTTGCATCTGACCGGAGAGTAGAATAGGTATTCTACGCTTACGAGTAGAATAGCGCTACCGTATAGGAAAAATATCTTCTACTCCTGGGAGTAGTTACCCCCACCTCTGAAATACCACATAAACGAATTTGAAATACTCCTTTATCACTTTGGGTACACTCATACACTAATTATAAGGTACTCTAATGTGAGCCACACGAAAAAAATGTAAGGGAGTCCATGATTTCCATATTTTGCAAATACCTTCATATACACATATAAAAAGGAGTATATCCAAAAACATGTGCATACCACCTCTGAAAAAATGTACATACCACCTAGATGGTCTTATATAGTCGTATACTACGTGTACATATCCTCCATCGTACGAGATACCCCATATGTTGTGAGATACGGCATAGGGAGTAACTACTCCCGGGAGTAGAAAAGAGGCTCTCTCTCTCTCTCTCTCTATATATATATATATAATGGAATTAATAATATAAAACAGAGTTTCCTCCAAGGTTCCAAATCTTGCCAAAGTTTTGGATTTTGGGCCTCCACGAAATCTAGACTACCGGTCGGATAAAAAATAAAAAAATTTGAAATTGATACAGTAATTTCGTTTTTTGGTTAAATTTCATGTTTTTGGCCGATTTTTGAACTTTTAGGGCTAAAATTTGGTCCAATAACCCTTAGGAAAGTCATATCCTATGAAAATTTGTTGAAAAACCGAATTTTTGAGACATTTTAAAATTTTGGCGGAAACACTGTCAGATTTTTATAAAATTTTACAACCTTGATAATGAGCTTCAAAGTTTATGGTACTATCTTTAGTAGTTTATAATCATACATAAAAAAATTCAAAATAATTTAACTTCATTTGTTATCCTTAAAAAATAAAAAATAGAATGAACATAATTGGGACAATTACAATGTCAGAATTTTATAAATTTTCTTGAGTGTGATTATGATCTAAAATTTTTGTGAGAGATTAATAATTGCCTCAGTACCATTATATAAATTTTAAAAAAAATTAAACTTTGTTTGTTTGGTCAATAAAATCTATGTAAGCATTGAACTTCGTTTGTTATATTATATTTCAAAAATCAAAAAGAGAAGAACATAAATGGTACTGTGCCTTGTAAGAATTTTATAAATTCACTAGTGTGTGATAATGATTCAAAATTTTTATGCGATATTAAGCACTTCCTTATCACCCTTCTGTAAAATTTTCAAAAATTTTAAACTTTTTTATTACTAAAGCAAATCTATGTATTGATCATGAGGCTTTTATCATGATGTAGCACTGTCTGAATTTTTAAACATTATTTGAGAATGATCATCATCTAAAATTTTTAAATAAACATTAATGTTACATCAGGACCATCCACAAAAATTTTCAAAATTTTTAACGTGGTTTAGATAATTTTTCATTTTGTTCAAGTTTGTCGGTAAGCCTTTTAACAGGGCAGTAGTACTGTTCGAATTTTTAAAATTTCATGAAGTTTGATAATCATCTGAAAAATTTATGAGAACATTAGCGATGCATCATAACCATGCAAAAAAAATTCAAAAGTTTATAACGTGGTTTGAACCGTTTTGCATTCGGTTCAAAATTGCCAATCAGAGTTTTATAAGGACAGTAGCAATGTTTGAATTTTTAAAAATTATACAAAGTTCATAATTATCTGAAATTTTTATAGAAATATCATATATGTGTCTGGACTCTCCAAAAAAATTCAAAATTGTTTGACATCGTTTGACATCAAAATTTCAAAAATGCCGAAATTTGAGGTATTTCGTCCGAAGTTTCGGGATTTCTCGGTAGCAAATGGACCGGATTTGAATTTTTGTTTTTGAATTTCGGACGAGATTTGTCCGAAATACCGAGATTTCATCAAAATTTTGTCATTCGGTCCCAGCCGAGATTTTATCCGAAAACAAAATTTGAATCCTTGGTTGCCTCTAGCTATAAGCTAGTACTCCATCCATCCAAGTTTACAATTTGTATTTCTTCATTGCACATAAACCAAGAAGATACTAAAAATTACTATATTACCCCTTACTATCACTGAACACTATATTCAATGCATGTATGTAGAGAATATAAAGTAATTAAAGATAGATATTTATTAGTGGTATAAAGGGAACATCACACTAATTTTACATTAAAATATGAAATACACCCTATATTTATAGACAAGGCTATTCAAAACTACGTATTATAAATTTGAACAGAGCAAGTATAAGACTATAAGTGAGCCACCTGACCTTAATGATGTATCGAGTTGATGATAGATGGCAACCAATATAATTAGGCGAGAACTAGCTTCTGGACATCTAATTTCTGAATGTTGTGTCGGACGCTCGGTGCAATATTTTTTTCAATGTGTGCAACATTTTTTTTCCAAGGAAAATGTTTCACGCGTAGAAAAAAATATTTCAGAGCGTCCGAAAAAATCAGACGTCCGGCTGCTAGCAATTCCGATATAATTAAGCTAGTAGTAGATTACAGTAGCTAGTAGATGGCATGGCGAACTGCATGTAGAGTGAATCTGATAGAAGAACTATGGAAGGGTATCACAAATAGTTGTCGTTTTGGATATCGACACGATCTCCAAAAACATAGCTTTGACCACTAATTTTTATTATAATATATTTATAAAACATAATAAGATTATAATATTATAAAATTACTTTTCGAGACACATCTATATATATGATTTTCATGTATCCAAATTAAATATTTAAAAAGATATTGACGGTCAAAGTTAAAAAGTTTGACTATTTATATGTTTAAAGCGATAACTATTTGTATCTGAGGTATTTGAGATGAGAAAAGAAAAGCTTGATGTACGTGGCGACCAGAGTGGCCATACATAACTGGCCTGTAGGCTGTAGGCGCTCGCACGCCGAAAGGGCTCTCAAATATGGCTCGATCGAGGTTGTTTGGTGACACCTGAGAAACAACGAATTTTGATCTGTCCGCCGCGCGTACTGTTTGGATGACGATCGAGTATACATTACATAGCGCCCCTGCAGATCAAAGCGTCTCCCTCCTCTCCGAGGGTGGATGTAGATCTGGGCTTTAGGACTTGCTCATAACGGACTGGCTTAGTTCAATACAGGAATCTAGTGGACTAGGTTGGCACGATACACTAGAGTGGGTTATATCGGATCTATAAATTAAGTTCGATAAGCGGTACGGCATAACTCGAACTGTGCTTAGACCGGTCCAACATAAAAAGATCTATTTTAGCTATAAGCCTATCCTATGCTACCAGCCCATCATTACTCTTCAAGCTCAACCCATCTACCTTTCTCCTATTCCTCCTCCTCCCACTCCTCTTCCTTCTCGTCCTGTCAAGAACAACCCTCTCCGTCCGCCAAACGCTCGCCGGCTCCCGCCACTAAGATCCTCGACATCGCCTCATCCTTCTCCTGTGTCCATGCCGTCATCTCCAACGACACAGTCCACCACCGCCGATACTGCATCTCTCTTTTGCGTCCACGCCGCCATCTCGATCCATCGATGATAGCTCACTCCACCAGCCTAACACTATCGATGCCGTGTCCCTCTTCCGCGCCAATGATGCCATCTCACTCCACTAGTTCGTCACCGCGGATGCCAGATCCCTCTTCCATGCCCACGCAACCGTCTCTACCGACACTGCCTTTCCCTACCAGTTCGCTACCGCCGATGCCACGCCCCTCTTCTATACCCGCGCCACCGTCTTTCATCGATGTTGTCTCATACCACCACTTCGCCGCTGCTGATAACGTCCATGGCTCCATCGTCAACGTGCCATGTTGGTGCTAGTCCGGCACAAAAACGGCCTCGCGTATCTTGGGTCGTGCATAGACGTCACCGGTGGTCGGTCTTGCCAACAAAGCACAGCCCGTTAAAGACCCGCAGCACGTCGTGTCCGGCAAGGCACGGGCGCTAGATGGGTGGATATATTGATGGTGAAAAGCAAACACGAGAATTCAGATGGATGGACGGACGGAAATAAAGCATTGCATCGATCGCGGTCACACGTCAATCAGGAAGGATTCACCCGCGCGTGCGTGACAGCGGGAGAGGGAGAAGGAAGGAAGCTGCGATGCAACGCAATGCAATGCGCTGCCTTTTTCCGGCTGCTGTGATGGGTCATGTCGCTGTTGACGTCTCCACTGTACTGCTGCTGGCCAGATTTTGTGGCAACCACAGCACGCTAGTCCGTGTCCATGCAAACAGAACACCGTACGCATAGGCAGCTCTTCAATTTCCATTTTTCCAGGCAGACTTTGCGCGTGATGAGTACGGGGTTACAAATTTCGGCGAAATTTCGGATCACTCCGAAATCTAAAGTACCGACCGAAAAAAAAATTAAAAAAAAAATGAAATTGCTACAGTCACCCGAAATTTCGGTTTTTCGGCGAAATTTCACGTTTTTTTGGCCGGATTTGGTCCAATAACCCTGAGGAAAATCATCTCCTATGAAAATTTGTTGAAAAAACGAATTTTTTAAACATTTTAAAATTTTGGCAGAAACACTGTCAGATTTTTATAAAATTTTACAAGCTTGATAATAAGCTGAAAATTTTATGGTACTATCCTTAGTAGTTTAGGATCATACATAAAAAATTTCAAAATAATTTAACTTCATTTGTTATCTTTAAAAAATCAAAAACAGAATGAACATAATTGGGACAGTTATATTGTCAGAATTTTATAAATTTTCTTGAGTGTGATTATGATCTAAAATTTTTGTGAGAGATTAATAATTTACTCAGTACCATTATATAAATTTTTCAAAAAAATTCAACTTTATTTGTTTAGTCAATCAAATCTATGTAAGCATTGAACTTCGTTTGTTATATTATATTTCAAAAATCAAAAAGAAAAGAACATAAATGGTACAGTTTGATCATCATCTGGAAATTTTATGAGAGCATTATAGATACATCATAACCATGTAAAAAAAATTCAACAGTTTTTAACTTGATTTGTACCATTTTCCATTCGAATCAAACTTGTCGGTTAGTGTTCTATCAGAGCAGTGCCACTCTCCGAATTTTTAAAAATTCCTCACATATGATAATCAGCTGAAATTTTTGTGAGAACATTAGTTATGGATCGTAACCATGCAAAAAAATTTCAACAGTTTATAACTTTTTGTACCATTTTCCACTCGGATCAAACTTGTCGGTCAGTGTTTTATCAGGACAGTACCACTCTCCGAATTTTTAGAAATTCCTCAGATGTGATAATCAGCTGAAATGTTTTTGAGAACATCAGCAATGTGTCAGGAACCTCCAAAAAAAATTCAAGATTTTTCGTTAACGTTTAGACTACTTTTCAGCCGGTGCAAATAAAACCCAAAATTTCGAGTATTTCGCCCCAAATTTCGGGTTTTTTCGCCGAATTTCGGATTTTTTTTTTCGGAATGGACCGGATTTGAATTTTCAAATTCAAATTTTGTCCGAAATATTTCCGAAATTTCGCGATCCACCAAGGACGAAATTTATTCGGAAACCAAATTTTCAAACCTTGACGAGTGTACACACGCGCGTGACGCAGGTTGATCCCATCGCTTTTTACCTCCAGCCATAGTCTTCTTCAGTTCTTCCACGCAGAAAATGTGAATTCTCTCTTCTGCACCTGCACATCTTCCTCGCATGTCAAGAATATCCATCGATCCACGCAGCCTATGAGTAGCACTAGTTGAACTGCACGAAGAACATCGTGCACCGTCCCACCTGTCAAAGGACATGCAAAAACATCAACATAGTGGGTTGGGGTTTGGGGCGATGCTCTTGAGCATGACCACCACCAAGGTCCATCCATTCGGTTCCACATGCGCAACGTTTATTTTCTCGACACTAAATTCATCAACGATCGCACCAACTGCAGAGAAATCAAGGCTGACTTTCTTGACAGCGCGGGCGGGCCCCAAAATTTAGTAGGATCAGCCTACAGAGACATGCCACAAAAAAGAAAAGGGAATTACAACAATAAACTATATATCTATCTCCCCCTCTCATCAAACCTAGAAAATCTAGGGTGAGTATATCATACATAATAGGAAGCTACAACAGCCTGCGTGCGCTGCCTTTGCACCAGATTCTTCTACATGCAGATCCATCTTCAGGTCAGCAGGATGTTGGAAGGAATCACTTCCCATTCCGTTCCATCTGTTACTATTTTACCTTACATACGGTCGCCAATGCCATTTTCTGCCACCAACAGAAATCAACTGCATTGGATCTTGGCAGCACAACTGTCCCCAAACCAATCAACTATACAATGTCCGTCCGGGCTCAAAAGTGGCCAGCACTACTACTCATGTTGTACAGTCAGAATCTATCATTGTTTCTGTATCTTCGCTATCATCCTGTATCCACCTATAACAATGAACATAAGCTGCCGATGTCTTTATAGTTTCCTCACTTATAGGACACACATTACGGTCGTCAAAGTCATACCACCCATTCTTCCCTCCACGCTGCACCATCAAAAAAAGGGGGGGAGAGAGAGGCTCTGGCTTATAGCTTAAAATGCGAGGCAAAGAGGGAACAAAATACATGATTCTGTTAATGGTGTAAGACAGTACATACATATCGCTTAAGCATATGCAGAGAATGGCAAAAAAACAGGTTAGCCAAGGAAAGAACACTTACATAAACATATGCGATATAGTGACCACCTCCCATGCTTCCATAGTGATTACTAATAGCATACAGTTGATAGTGGTTGGACATCTGTTGGCTTCTGCTACCAATATACTTCGACAGGTCAAGATCATGAACCAGGAAGTCCACAAATGTCTAACTTCTTATTAGTTTGCCGGTGCTCTTTACTGCCTGGGCAATACCTGTGAAGAGCCATTCAAAGGCTTCAAAACTCAAAAGGGCAGGAATAAGCTTTACTCAGCGTATTGTCTGTAAATCTCACTGTCTTGTCTCCAACAAGATTATTTCTACTTTTGTTTCTAAAAAAAGTTTTGTGAACGTGATTACGCAAGAGATTATTTGACACTATGATAGAAAACACCGATGATGGAAATAAAAATTACCACATGTCTTCTTGGCCTGATGGTTCCTCCTTGATAAAAGCTTCAAAACATGCATATAGAGAACAGGTGTCCTGTGGTCTCCTTGCAAATAGCACCGCCTTGTACATCTCTGGAAGAGAATACAAAGAACCAGGATTGTATTGCTCGTCCATTGTCCTGCCAACATACAACCACATGCAGATGCTTCTGCAAAGCAGCAAGTGTAACAGGTTGATCCATTTCTATCTTCAAGCGCTAGTCTGGAAACCTCTCATTGATCAAGTAAAATTCCATGCCGTCTTCAGTCATTATTTCATCCTCACAAGCATTATTGTTTATGCTTGTGCACTCTGCAGCATCAGAACTCACATCGAAGTCTGCAGTTTCATTTACAAGACTTCTTTTGCAAGTTATTTGTTCAACATCTGAAATATCATCTTTCGACACTCGGAATGGAGTCAGAACTTTTAGGAGAAGATTGCAGATATCACTCCCGTTGACTGTGTCGGGAAGACTTGACACAAGAGGAGCACCAAGAGTCTCCCGAGCTTCCTGCCAAAACTAGTGCAGGACTTGCATACCAAAAGACTAGTGCAGGACTTGCATACCAAAAGATGATTTGACGTAAGAAGAGTTCTCTCTGTAATTCTTAACCAGAAAAAAAAAGAACCTGAGAAAGAATAGAACATGAAGGTGCAGATTTAGTTTCAACTATTAGATATTTGATATCCAATTTGGAGTCACATCTACAAAACATATAAAAAGAGATTGTACTTACTCCATTCGTTGGTTCCTGAACACCACTATAGGAGCATCTTCACTGTCTTTCAGAAGTCGACATGTAACCAAATGATCTCCATCTCTGATCAAGGAGACGACTTCAGAAGGTTCCTCCAAGTAACGGATAATGGAACTATTGTAGACCTACATGGTGATCATCAAAAAATAAGGAAACATGGGGCACATTTAGTAGCTTTCGAAAGGAGAATGATAATGCAGGAAGAAGGATTAATACCTCCGCAACCAGGAGGTGCTCATCGTCTCTCAGGAAACAAGCATTGCTTAATGCATTGATAAGGGTTTTATTATCTCCAGATTTTGGCACACGTATAGTGTAAGGAGACGTCCCAGTAGTGCCATCAGTACCAAAGACTGTTATGGTCATTGTTCTCAGTGTTGTTGAAGGCAGGGTCAAAGATATATACATAAATGGGTCAAATGTTACAGACATTTTCCTGCAAACAGGGCAAACTAATGTTGACTTGTATTGGCCCTGTCAATGAAGCACCAAAGATATCAATAGAAGATAAAAGCACGTAAGTTAAATCAGCCAGAAAACCCAATTATTCACTACCCACATTTGTACCACCCCACAAATAATGGGTATGGATATATCATATCAGTGCCATCACACGAAACACATGGGTATGAAAGGGGAGTCTATTTGTCCTACCCATACCCTGTCAGTATCCACGGTAATATCGGCTATACATCAGCGTAATCCACTAAATAAATGGGCCGGGTATGGACAATGAGCAGTTCCAAGGAGCGTGTCAATTTGTCCCAACCAAACCATGTCCATTATCCGAATAACCACATACCAAAATTCCCAGTCCAAGGGCTTAGAGCCCTTCTTGTTTGTTGAGGAGCTCCATCAAGTGAAGGTTGAAACACCGGGGAGAACGGTCTAGCTCCCCACGTGAAGCCAACCTCTCAGTCCCAGATTCTCGTTTGGAGCAGGTGGAGCTATGCCAAACGGTCTAGCTCCCAAAAGAATCGAATCTGGAGTTTGGTGAATCTGGAGCAGGCTGTATTTGATTTTTGTGAAGCAGGGGAGAAGCTGCTCCAACCTCCCGTTACGAGAATACACGGAGTTGGGGTAAAATGTGAGACCCCGTTCTGATGAACAGGAACTCCATGTGATTACTGTGCTATTCCCTGGATCAGTAGCTAGCACTCACATGTTTACAACATTCGTATCAAAATCATACACGCAAACATATAGAAGATGTTACATAACTGAAATAATTATACAGAGTTCAGTACAAATTTAAACCATTTTAACAGCGGAAATAAAGAGCGGAAAACCAAAAGGAAACTGAAATTCCAAACAGCCTTGCGGATGCCCACTAAACCCTCAGGCACTGACTAGGAAACCTAGAAGAGGCTATTGTCAAAATCCCCGAGACCTGCCTGAAAGAAAGCGTCGTCCGGAAGATCGCAGTCTTCATCCTCTGAGACAGCAGATGCAAGATTGAGTACTTTGATACTCAAAGAAGACTTATATTGGTTCACGATGCAAATAAATAACTATGCAAATGAGCAAATGACAAAGTTATGGTTATTTTGCGCTTGCATGAAAACATTAAAGTAAATAAGCATAATAGATTGCAACACCTCATTTTAATAAAAGTAATTGAAAGATGTAATTGTAAGCAAATATTCCAGATTTTCAACCCGCCTACCCGATCGCTTATAACCCCGTGTCGATCCTTTGACACAAACATGGTTGTAAAACAGCCCAAAGTCCAACCCATTTTGGAATCACCAAAACTCTAGCATTGGGAGGATTTTCCCCAAGTGCCCATTATCATGGGCGCGCTAATCGATCGATTTTTCACTCGCAGAGGTGTACACTTTACCCACAAGGAATGATCAACCTCTTTGCTGTGCCGCTAACACACTTCCTTCGTGTGTCGGCAAGGAGATCATACAAAGTCGTTACATTATTTAGATATAGCTTTACACCACCGGACGTTAACCTCGCCTCAAGACAGAGACACTCACCCAAGCCGTGGATCCACATTTATCACACACACACCACGCCTCTGTCCAAGGCAAGGCGTACACCGCTGCATTGGTATGTAGAAACCCCTACTGCATGACTGATCGGATCGCTGTGCAATCTCCCGCCTTCATAGATGCAAAGCCAAATCTAAACAACTTATTAAGCTAAGACCCGCCCATACAAGCCCTTGTGGTTGCACGAAAACCTGGTTCTACAACATCCCATTTGCTCGGTCCTTAATCGACACGGCGATACTCCACCCTAGCTACGTGCAAATCCTTTTGTACAAATCGCTAGCGCCAAATAACCACCCGCCAAAACATAGTTTTGTTTGAGGGTTTTAGCAAATTATTATCAACCAGTTCCCAAAAGATCATATGACGGTTGAAAAGACCTCAAAAAACCAACGAGAGACTTAAGCAGGAATATTATTATGCTAACGGTTATACCCAAACATGACATTAAGTATGTCTAGCTCAATCTAAGGTTTACAAGGTTCACAAGCCCATATAGATTGAGAAAAACCATAATTTACAGGATTAGCTACAGTTCTAACCCAAAATAACACTTTTAGGGGGAATTATCCGGATGCACTGTACATAAGCAAAAACAACATATAGTAGGTGAATTATCGTGCTCAACGTGATCAAGGAGTTGCTTGCCTTGCAAATCACTATCAGAATAAAACTGGATCTGCAGCAGTCTTCTTCTTCTTCGATGATGTCGGTCTCTACTGCTAAGTAACAAGAAGAAAAAGAGAATATCAACAAACTCCAAATGGCAAAAAAAAATGCATGATAAACAGTAAACACAATTTCGAATCAAACAGGCAACTACTATTCAAGAAATATTCGAAATTAAACATCGAATTATAGATGCTAAAATTATTTTGAAAGAATTGATTGATCATTTGCTTCTTTGGAGGATGCTACACTCAAAGAAAACAGAGCTTCTCTCTGTTTTTCTCAAACTTTCCAAGAAGATAGCACTTGAAAAACTATATCATCTAGGGTTATAAACCTAACAGGATTAATGTCCATTAACTACAGAAATCAGAGTTTAAGTCTTGAGTTAGCTAGAGCATACTTTAATTATCAAATCTAACAACTTCTTTTAACTTTTAGGGTTTGGATGAAACCTGAAAACTATTGATGAAAAGGCTTGGTTGAATTCTAGACTTAGCTACAAAACTGGCTAAGGAAGAAGGATTAAACCATATCACATAAGGTTATTACACTTATGGAAACTAAGTGAACCAAGGGTCTAAAACAGAATATTTTTCTGGAATCTGGTAGAACAAACTTTGGTTATCATTTCTACACTATTCTTCCAAAATTTCTTACTTGGATGAGTTATTTTACACATAGTTGAAAAAGCTTGATTGTTTCAATCATTCAGCAAAACATAAAAAGTAGACTTATTCCTTTAACTTGTTTTGCATACAAACCTTAACAAAATGACATTCTCTTCCCAGAATCTACTAGATTATACTTTGTGAAGTACTTCTATACCATTTTTACATTCTTCCTTATTCATATAATCCATTTTATCATATGTTGAAAAGGGCTATATGAACATAAAAACTAACTTATAACCTTTCAATTTTTCATTTTCATTCATTACTAAACTATTCAACATCTTTTATCCATTTTCTTCCTGAAATCAGGGCATGATCTCAAAAACATTTTAAAAGTGAATTTGAGTTATTTTGAACTTGTTCATAGCCAATTACATCTATTTTGGTTATAACTAGTATTGTTTTTCTTAATTGAACAACTATCACAAATAATTTTCCCTAAGCATTTTCACATGAGTAACTCCCATGATACATACCTCAATAGAATGAACTTTTAAACATTCAAACTTTAATCCTATCTTTCATTTACTCAATTTCATTTTTCATGCTTAATATTCATTTTTAAGCAAACCTGATATATAATAAGGTATCATGGAAACATTTTGTTTATTTGGGATACTCATAACTCAGAGACTCAACAAAATTTACTTTTCTTTAATTGGATCATCCCAAAAATATTTTATTCATAACACCCTATTTACACTTAAGCTTCTCTTTAATTTTTCCTAAAATCACATTTTACTCATCTACAGAAATTTTTATATATTCAGAAACTACAGAATTTTATACGAATTTAGAAATTAGTTTCACTCAATTTGGCCAGATGATTCAAAAGTTACAAGAGTTTGAATTTTGGCCTGCCTCAAAATCAACCGAATTTGCAAAATACGCCTTACGTAAAACGGCTTTCGCCCTACGCCAAAATTAGGTTCAAACCCGAAGCCTCGCTGACGATAGGGTCCACCGTCACGACTCAAAATAGAGCGCTCGATTTTCGCCACCGCCGCGAACTAGCTCCGCCACGCCGAACGGCACCGGTTCTAGCTTCACCGTGCAAGATGAATCTAGGGTGGAGCTACTTGCCGGAAGATGGCCGGAAGATGGCCGCCACCGTGAAGGTGCGGCGCGCCATGGCCGCGATGGTGGAAGCACGGCCAGAGGCGTAAACTCCGCGCCTAGGGTTTTACAACACTGATGAGGTGAGGAAGTCGAGCTCACCGGCGGTTGGTCGGGATGAGCCGAACGGCCGCCACCGCGGCGCCGCCGTGAGGAAGAAGAACGGCGGTGCGGCGCGCCACGAGCAAAAAGAAACCAAAATAGCGAGTGATGAGTAACCCTTGGGTGCTAGAGAAGCTTGAGGTGAGATCGATTCTAAGATTAGGAGGAACTCACCCGATTCGCCAATTTCCCCCTTTCGGTTCCTACGGCTCAACGAGGAAGACGACGCCTCCCCACGCTCCCAGCTCGGTGAAACGGCAAAGTGAGAGGCAGAGGAGCAATGCGACGCGAAAGAGAGGCTTAAAGCCGAACGGAAATGACCAATTTCGCGGTTTTGGACGCATTGCGCCGGTCGATATTTCCTGTGCCGAGCGCAACGAGCAGTGCAACCTCGTCTCCGAAGCGTCTCGGCCGGAATCAAGTGAACACAGACGAGGAGGTGAAGCTCTACTCACGACGTGGAAGGCTAAGCCTGCGCCGGACGGGAGCAGGTGAAGAATCGACGGGAAGGACGGCGGTGTCGCCGACCCACTTCGGCCAGGGGAGAAGAAAGAGGGAAAGAAATCGCGAACTGAGGCTGACATGTGGGGCCAGGGCCCACTGGCAGCGAGACAGCCTCGCCTCAGCTGGCCAGCTCGTCAACGAGTCAACAGGGCCGGGCCCACTTGTTAGCGAGATACTCGATTTTAATGTGATAAGACAGAACGAGAATTCTCTAGATTTCGTATTTGTTTAAGCCCTAAACTAATCCCAGATTTTCTCAAACTTTTTTAATTAGCCTCACTGAGAGTCACACGTCTAATGGAAAATTTTGAGACAAAAATTCCTTTTGGGTAATTTGTTAAAATTCTGACACTGTACCCTGGTTCCAAATTTTTGATTTCGGTTTTTGATTTAATTACAGGTTCATTCTCTAGGATTTATTTTTGAAACTTTTTGGAGAGGTTAAAATGCTTATAATTGAATCACTGTAAAATTTTCAAATCAAAAACATGAGCCATTATTTTATAAAAATTCTGACAATTGTTTTCCTTACACTTTGGACCCACTGTTTCTGAATTTTTAAAAGGCTTATATCAATTCATTTAATTATGAAAATTTTACCAGTGATGCATCATATCTCCAGGGATTTATATAAATTTTCTTGGCTTTTATTGACATCAGTTCTTTTTTCTTCCTACTTTTTGATTCACTATTTTAGTCACAAAGTAGATACATATTTCATTTACTTGACCTTAAGTTTATAAAAATTCTACTTACTTGGTCAAACATTATGACCAGCTCAAATAGGACTCATGATAAAACTTTCTAAATTTTATTTTCATCTTTTTACCTTTTTCTTTGTTTTCCCCTTTTATTTAATCTTTTCCCATAACACAAAATCTAAGAAATTCTAATTGGGGCAAATAATACTTAGAATTTCAAAACCACTTATATTAAGATTTAAACTATTTATTTTCCACTGTTCCAAACTTTCAGGTCGTTACATAAAATTACCTGCAAAATACCCCTCACCAAAACCCCTCTGCGTCGGTTCATCTCTTCGCCTCCCACACGCGCGTCCAGCTTTGGCTAGCCTCTAGCGTCCGCTTCGGCGACCCAAACCCTAGCATTTTCCCGGCACCCGCGATAGCAAAGCCAGCCGGCCAGTGACCGAATCCCGACGTCCGCGATGGCCAAGCCAGCCGGCTGCCTCAATATCCTCCTCCCCCACCAATCACCACCCTAATTCCCTCCGCCTCCCCCAATCACCGCCCCAATTCCCTCTGTCTCCCCTAATCGCCGCCCCAATCTACCATCGAGGAGTCACCGGCGTCCGCGACCGAAGCCCCCCAGCGTCTGCGACCTCCTTCCCTCGACGTCGACGATCCCATGCCAGTCTCCGATCTCCGCTTCCTCCAGGTGAGCATCCCCTCCCCTCTCCGAGGATCCTTGGCTGTCATTAGAACATATGCCACATGCTATTGTCATCCATGGTATGCAAAGACTGCATGTTTCACTTTATCAGAAATAGATGCCAATACACAGTTAGCGATGACCAAAACTAATGTTGTGGATAATGTTAAATCTTGTAGCCAAAGATTACTCATGTTCCTTTCCTTAGATTATCGTCAGTTGGGTACACGATAAACTATCTTACAGACTAAGCAATCCTACTTGGTTGTCTTAGGAAACCAGTAACAGTGGTTCTGATGTGATTCTTTAGATCATAGCCATGTGGTTCCGATTTGCCTACAAATATCACTGAGAGATGATTATAGTAGGGAGAAGACATAAAGGAATTCATGGGAGCTGATAGAGTTATCTTTCTCATATGCAGGATTATGTAAATGCCACTTTTTGGAGTTTCTGCCCTTTTGGCAAACCTCTATTTTGTGCTTCCATTTAGAGACTCAATGGCTACCACTGCTTGCTCCTTTGTTTCATATTTTGTACTAGGAGTGCTGATCTGTTGTTACATGACTTCTGTCGTCTGCTAGCTCAACTGCTTATAAGCATATTGCTATTCTCATTTTAGTCTCATACTCTCATCTGGCAGAAACTGTCAAACTCAAAAGATTGTTATGCTAAAACAGTTTTGTCCTCAATGTCATGTTCTGATTAATACTAGAATAGTTTGTGAATTGTATGCAGATGGTAGGTGTTGCCGAGTGGAACGATGATAATACTAGAATAGTTTGTGAATTGTTTGCGGAACAAGTTAATATTGCGAATTGGCCAAATACCCACTTAAGCAATGTAGGCTATGCTGAAATACAAAAGAGGTTTAAGGAGAGGACTAGCATCGAGTACAATAAGAGGCAATTTAAGAACAAATAGGGAAAATTGAAGAATGAATAGACCACTTAGAATAGATTACTCATGAGGAAGATTGGGGCTGGTTGGGGCAATGATAAAGGTACCATCAAGATGGACAACAATTGGTGGATTAAGGCAAAGGCAGTAAGTTCTGTTTTAGCTTTTTTTCATTTATGAACTATTATTCCAAAAATCCTATTAATCATAACGGGTCTCCTGTCGACTTTTGTAGTCGGCAATGAAATTATGGGGTAGGCGCTAGATCTCAAACTCGCCACAAGACAAGGGGTTTAGACAGGTTCAGTCTCTCGCGGAGGAGATAATACCCTAATCCTGTGTGCTGGGATTATGCAGATCTCTTGGATCTAAGATTGCTCAAAGCGCAATATGCTCTGGGCGATATTAGGTGTGCTATGCTCTATGGCTTGACTGCTCTATGCTTGGATGATCGGATCCCTATGTTGTTGCCCGCCCTCTCCCTTATATAGCGGGGGTGGGGCGGCTTACAGAGTCCTGATCGGTTAAGAGATTCCGATCGGTTACAAGATTCTAGTCGGTTACAGGATAGAGTTTACATCTTTATCTACCCTATTAACGACTCGGATTACAACCGTATCTATCATATCTAAATATAAGTTCAACTTCCTTTAGGATATGTCCTCATGACGGCAATGGGCCTAACGCTGGAGTATCTTCTGACTCCTCTTGGGCTCACATGAGGGTACCGGTTCTTATATTCCACAAGAGCCCCGAGTCCTTTGCGATCGAGTTGTCGCCTTCCGGTTGCAGCCCAACCGAGTCATGCTTCACGCCGAGTGCTTCAGCTTCTTTGATGCGACTTCCGACTAGTTTTCCTTTACACCGAAAGTGCCTGTTGTAGGCAAAGAGATCGTGAAGGACTCAATAGAGCTCCACGCGTTAAACTTTCCGAGTGATTCCTAGCCCCATTATTGGACTTCCTGCAATGACTCATCTTGGGACATATCAGATCCCAAACGATATGCGAGGTCAAAACGCTTTTCCCGCCAAGGCAAAATTCACGCTCCTTTAAATTCATTCGTGCGGGTTGTCGATGTCATCGTTGAAGCGTTGGCTCACACACATCGTGATCCAAATTTAGTAGCCCGAAATCATGTATATGCGTAACTTAGGCAATGTAAAACAATTCACTCGGATGTGATGTCCGATGGTGTATATATAATTTTAGAGTTTTTTTACTCTTTTCCTTATTGATTTTGAATTCATCCGAGTGGTTTGACTCTTTTTGTTTAAGCACTCGCCCGACTAGTCTAGCCCCCGAGCGCTGGGAGTCGGCCATGGCTCTTTTCCTGCACGTGTTTTGGGTGACTAAAGTTCGCTCATGGGGTCGAGCTTCACAACTCGGAGTTATCGCACTCGGATTCACTTGCAATCGTTAACAAAGAAGAAAAATACAACTCAGAAAGATGTGCGATGCGCACACTATTAGGTGTAGCCACCGACTTACTGCTTAGTTGTGGGTCAACTAAGTAGCAAGTCAGGAAAGTCAACAACTTTATTTATAATGACATAATTGAGTAAAAAGTGACTTAGCTGCTTTATGCTCCATATGTTGCTGACGATCATGCCATCTTTGCTCGTGGCGCAGGCGTAGGCTTGTAGATGAGCTGTAGGCGGCGCTCGGGGCGCAGGCGTGGCTCGTGGTCGTGCCGAAGGTGGCGCTCGGGACGCAGGCGTGGCTCGTGACCGTGCCGAAAGGTGGCGCTCGGGGCACAGGGGTAGGCTCATGGCCGTGCCGAAGGTGGCGCTCGGGGCGCGGGCGTGGCTCGTGGTCGTGCCGAAAGTGGCGCTCGGGGCGCAGGCGTGGCTCGTGGCTGTGCCGAAAGCCGCGTGGGAGCGTGAGTGCGCTTCACCTACCGGCTTTTCCTGATTTTGCTGAGTTGCGGCCGCCGTCACCATGGCCTTGATCTGGGCCATGATCGGGGCCGCTGGGCTATCCAATGCAATCATCGGGTCCAGTTTATCGAGAAGCGTCTTGGAGGCGACGACGTTCTGCATTGATCCTATAGCCTCACCCCCGCTATATAAGGGAGAGGGTGGGAACCAACATAGGGATCCAATCATCCAAGCATAAAGCAATCAAGCCATAGAGCATAGAACACCTCATATCGCCCAGAGCATAATGTGCCTTGACCAACCCTGCATCCAAGAGATCCATATAATCCCAAAGACACAGACTAAGGTATTATCTCCTCCGCGAGAGCTCGAACTCAGATAAACCCCTTGTCTTGTGTGACCATCGAGTTTGAGATCGAGCGCCTACCCCATAAATTCATTGCCGACTACAAAAGTCGGCGGCTGGCGCGCTGTAGGGGTAGCGCTCAATCTTTTCCTCTGCACTCAATGGCGTCAACCGCTGATTCATCTCCGGCCAAAGCTTTCCGCCGGAAGCTCGGATTTCGTCGCTAATATGCGAGGAGAGCTTGTCACCGATAAAACCAGATTCAATCGCGTAATCCAGGCGAACCATCTCGTACATTACTCGACTTATCCGAAAAACCGGCTCCATTAGGAGCGGCCGCGATTTTCGCGCATCTTCTCAATTGAAGGATGTAAGACCGATCTCCATCAAGAAGATCGTGACGCCGCGGAAGAAGATCGCCGACGTAAGGGTAAGGAGATCAAAACGCGGTCTCTCCGATCTTTGGGTTGCAATGTCCGGAGGACATCCCGCAATCTAAGTTGGGAGATCACCCGCCTTCCGCACGCCGATGCGTAACGCCGCCGCTCAAGACGCTCGACACGCTGGACCCGATGATTGCATCGGACACCCAAGAGAGCCCCGATTGTGGCTCACATCAAGGCCATGGTGACGGCGGCAACTATCCAAAGAAAATCGAGAAGCCGGCCGAGAAGCGCACTCGCGCTCTTACGCGCCACTGTGTCGCCAGCAGCGGATCGCAACCACCGGAACGGTAGCAGTCGGCACCATGCACAAGATAATCGAGACGACGACAGATCCTGATCGCGACCTCCGCCAGACATCACGGCCAAAGCGACGAGAGCGGGACGAGGAAGAAAGACATGGACGCCGCGATGACTTCGAGCATTTCAAGCATAAGCCACGATCGCGGAACGATCGAATGCACGATGACCACGACGATCGAGATTTCATCATCGCCGAGTGGAAGCGACGACGAACGCCGAGTCAATGACTCGCCACGAACCTCACTCGACGCTTTGACGGTCATCACCGAGCTAGAAGATCTCCACGCCGAGTCCACCCCGCGAGATGAAGGATCCATCGATGGGATCCGAAGCGTTTACTCCTCGGCCGCCGAGTGGTTTGGCCCGACGGATTCAACCCCAAGGGCATTGTAAAGTTCGACGGGAGCGAGACCGTGCTTGGTCGCAGGTCTCACGCCTTGGCGATCAAGGCGCAGGAGGAAATCGACCGTCATGGCGAACTATTTGCCGGTCAATCTCACTCGACACAAGCATGGCTCACGGCCTCCCGCCAACTCGGTAGACTCGGAGTGACTCGTGCGAGCAATTCATCGCCAACTTTCGGGGACCTATGAGAGGTCCCGGACTCGTGGGACTCAGACGCCTTCACCGTAAGAAGGATGAAACGCCGAGAGACTTCATCCGCGCTTCATGCGAAGAAGAACACCGCCGAGACGTGTCGGAGGCGGTGGTGGTGGCGGCCTTCCGTAAAGGGGTAAGCGATCCCGATCTTATTAAAAATGTCCAGAAGCCCCGACCGTAAAAGAAATGTTTGCGTTAGCCGACCGCCACGCCACGGCCTCGTATAGATATTCGCCGAGCGGCAAGAAGATCATCCCACACAAAAAGCAATGGCGATAAGCCCGAGTCCTCTAAACACAAGGATAGGAAACGCAGGGCGAGGAGCTGGTCGCGCAATGAGCATAACCGCCCCGCCATTCGGAGAGAGGCACCGACTACAAAGACCATCATGGAAGCAATCTGTCCTTTCCACCCCAAGGGAAAGCATCGCCGCCAAGGATCGCTTCACTCAAGCCGCTTCTTGCGCAAAGTCAACTGAACCGCCCCACCAAGAGCGGTTGCTCCAAATAAGAAGAAGGAACTCCTGATGAAGAAGATTTCAGAGCCCGAGCAGAGCCGAACTACATCTACGGGGGCTCAACTGGACACGAGTCCAAGCGGAAGCAAAAACTCACCGCTCGGGAGATCAACGTAGTGGAGCCGGCGACTTCTCAATATCTGAAATGGTCTGAGGTCCCGATCACCTTTGACCGTAGAGATCACCCCGCAGTGGTCCCACATCCGGTAAGTTTCTCTCGCACTTGACCTGCCAGCGCAGCGTGAAGCTCAAGAGGGTTCTGATCGATGACGGAAGTGGGCTCAACGTCCTATTCGCCAGAACTTTCGACGACATGAGCATCCCCCGTTCGGAGCTGAGGCCAAGCACTTAGCCTTTCCACGGAGTAATCCCCGGGGCGTCCTCGTTCCCCCTCGGACAGATTTCATTACCCGTTACATTCGGGACCAAGGATAATTTCCGACCGAATTCATCAATTTTGAGGTAGCCATTTCGAGACGGCGATCATGCCATCTTGGGAAGGCTCGCCTAGCCGCATTCATGGCCATACCTCATTACACTTACTCGTGTTGAAGATGCCGACCCAAAGGAGTCATCACACTTCGTGGCGACATCAAGCAATCTCGCAATGCGACCGGAGAATCATGAACTTGCCGAATTACGTGAAGCGTGTACCTGTGCAAGAAATATCCAGCCGAGGTTGCCATGCTCCAAGACGAAGGAGAAGTACCATCAAAAGCAAGCCACCTCGGAATTAAGCCCGCGAAGGAACTAAAAGGATCATTCTTGACCCGTCTCGACACGCCTAAAACAACCGTGATCGGATAGGGCTCGAGGACAAATAGGAAAGCGTGCTCGCCACCTTCCTCCAAACTAACAGAGACATTTTCACCGAAACCATCGATATGCGGGTGTACCAAGGAGGTGATCGAGCACTCTCTCCATGTTGATGAGAAGTCAAAACCCACAAACAGAGGCTTCATGGTTCACCCCTGATCGTCTAACGCATATAAACAGAAATCACGAAACTCCTAGCCGCAGTTTCATCAAAGAAGTGTATCATCCTGATTGGTTAGCAGATCCTGTGTTAGTTCAAAAGAAGAATAAAACTTGGCTCATGTGCGTCGATTATACTGATCTCAACAAGGCGTGCTCGAAGGATCCCTTTGGACTACCCCGGATTGATCAGGTGGTAGATTCGACTGCCGGTTGTGAAATTTTGAGTTTTCTTGACGATACTCGGGCTATCACCGATTCGCCTAAAGGAGGAATATCATATCAAGACCTCGCTCATTGCGCTTTCGAGCCTCATCGTTACACCACGATGGCATTCGGCTAAAAACGCCGGGCGTGACCTATCAACGCGCGACATACAACGGTGTTTTCACGCCCACCGGGCGCAACGGAGGCGATGTAGATGACGTTGTCGTAAAAACTCGGGAAAGGAAAGATCTTATCATCGACTTAACAGAGACTTTCGAAAGTTTAAGGGCTTTCAACATGAAGCTGAATCGTGAGAAGTGTGTTTTCAGAGTATCTTCGAGAAAACTGCTCGGATTTATCGTGTCACAACGAGGCATTGAAGCCAACCCGAAGAAAGTCAAGGCCGTATCAAATATGGAACCACCGACGAACCAAAAAGACGTCCAGAAGCTTACAGGGTGTATGGCTGCTTTAAGCAGGTTCATCTCCCAGCTAGGTATGCGAGGTATGCCTTTTTTCAAACTACTCAAGAAACAAGATAAGTTTCAGTGGACGACGGAAGCGCAACAAGCATTTGAAGATCTGAAGACCTTCCTGACGACACCTCCCATGTTGGTCTCACCAATGCCAGAAGAACCCCTATTACTTTATATCGCGGCAACGGCACATGTAGTCAGCGCTGCGATCATCGTAGAAAGGGAGGAAACGGCTCAGGGGCACAGAGTCCAGCACCCGGTATACTTCGTCAGTGAAGTCCTAAGTGAGTCCAAGGTACGGTATCTACAAGTGCAGAAGCTATTATATGCCGTACTCCTTACATCTCGCAAGCTTAAACACTACTTCCAAGAGCATGTTATTTCGATGGTCACTTCCTTCCCGATCGGAGACATACTCCGCAACCAGAGGCCATCGAAGAATTGCCAAATGGGCGCTTGAACTCGGGCCTTTGACATTCAATTCAAGCCCCGCCGCCATCAAATCCCAAGCACTCACGATTTTATCGCCGAGTGGATGAATTGCAAAGACCCGCGATTACTAAAGATCTCGAGTATTGACGATGTACTTTGACAGTTCCTCATGCTCGGCCGCGGGCTGGATAGTGCTCATATCACCAAGTGGAGAAAGATTGAGGTATGTCCTCCAAATATTTTTTCCTCGCATCCAACAACGCCACGAGTATGAGACACTCATTGACGGACTCAGACGCCGTGTCTCTCGGCATTCGACGATCGGGCGGTTCGCGGAGATTCAATGCTCGTGGTCAATCAAGTGCGTATGAATGGTCTTGCATCGAGGACAACATGGCAAGATATTGCCAAGAAGTGCGCAAGCTAGAAAGCAATTTCGATGGACTCGAGCTCGCTCACGCATTTCGACGGGACAACGCGAAGTAGCCGATTTAATTGGCGAAGATGGGATCTCGCGGTCCAAGGTGCCCGTGGGAATATTTGTAGAAGAAATTCATAAACCCACGATTAGCGCCGCCAAAAGAGCATACCCAAGAGAAAAAGGGAAGAGGCAGAGGTCTTGATTATTACCCCTGATTGACATCTCCATACCGACTACCGACAGATGACAAGCTACCCGAGGATCGCGTCCAAGCCGAGCGGATCATGCGCCGAAGCAAGAGTTATGTAATCATTGGAAAGGAGCTTTATCGTAAGAGCTCCTCGGCATACCGCGACGATGCATATCGGAACAAAAAGGCAAAGACTCGCTCAAAGAAATCCACTCGAATTTATGGAACCATGCGCATCATCGACTCTGGTCGGAAAAGCCTATCGCCAAGGGTTCTTTTGGCCGATCACGTCACAGATGCGAGGACATCGTCCGGACATGCGAAGGATGTCAGTTTTTTGCACGCCAAATGAACAAGCCAGCGCAGGAACTACAGACTATCCCGATTACATGGCCATTTGCGGTCTGGGGGCTCGACATGGTGGGACCTTTGAAAAGGCTCAAGGAGGCTATACTCATCTCTTCGCCGCTGATAAATTCACCAAATGGATTGAGGCCAAACCAGCCGCCACCATTACAAATGCAAAGGCGAGAATTCTTTCACGAGATCGTGGTTAGATCTCGCGCACCCAACCGAATCATCACGGATAATGGCACTCGCCAGAGGCGAAGTATTTCAAGATTGGTGCGAGGAGCTGGGCATAAAATTTGCTTCGCGTCTACCGCGCACCGGAAGTAATCGAGACAAAGTTGAGCAAGCTAATGGTATGGTGCTCCAAGGCATAAAAGCAAGAATTTTCAATCGACTCCAACCATATGCTACTCGGTGGGTCAAAGAACCGCCTTCAAGATTATGGGGCTACGAACTACCCCAGCAGAGCAACCGGCGATCACCTTTCTTCCCGTATATGGCACGGCGGTCTTACCAACCGAAGTTAGAATTCGGATCCCGCGGTTCGGAGTTATGAAGAGATCGCCTGTAAGACGGTGGCTAGAAGACCTCAACAGATTGGAAGAAGCCAGGATATCGCAACAATTCGCTCAAAGAAAATACCTCCAAGGCTTACGACGTTATCATGGGCTCAATGTAAAAGCCGCAGATTCTCCAAAGGAGATCTAGTCCTACTGGAGGAATCAAAAGAGCGAACATAAACTCTCCCCAAGTTGGGAGGGCCTTACATCATCGATGAAGTAATTCGTCCTGAGCTTATAAACTTAAGCGAGAAGATGGATCGACAATCGATAATACTTGGAATATAGAACAGCACGCCGCTTTTTCACTTAAGTTTTGTACTTGCTTAATCCTTTGTGAATAAAAGTTCGATTGAAAAGTCGTTTTCATATAACCACTTTTATAATCGTGAATTCGAGTGCTTCGCTCTTATGTTAAGACTCAGGACAAGATCCATGAATCATATCCCGAGCTCGAAATGGAGTCGATGAACAAAGGTCACCACCAAACCACTCAAGATATATACTTTCATGAAGAAAAATAGGAACACTTTTATGCCGTTAAAGGTCAAGAGTCTCTACAATCGACAAAGAAGTATCCCCGACTTCCTCCCAGAGCTCAGCAGCCCGATCTTCGCCAACATCGTGAGCGTAGCCTTCCTAAGGGCCTCAAGATCCACTCGGGATAGAGGACTTGGTGATCGCTGTGGTCCTGGCCGCACCGCTAGCCAGCTGCTTCTTCAAGAGATTCTTGAGGGCCTCGGGGCTTCCTTCACGGACGACGACTCACCTCGCCGAGTGGCTCTCGCCACTTGGACGGCTTAACTCAGCAGGGGCTAGAAGCGCCCCGAGCTCAGCGGAGGAAGTTTCGAGAACCTTAACTCTTCACCAAAGACGGCGATTGCGCTGAGTTTTGACCTTATAACTGCAAGGCAAAGCGTTAGAGAAGATTGTAAAGGATCAAGCAAAGACTAGTTGATGACTACACCTTCAAAATCCTTCTCCACCTTCACTCGAATCTTCCATGGTTTTAAGTTTTCCTTCGAGCTCATGAGAGCCGAATCCAATGGAGCAAACACAAGAAATCGGCAAGATAGTCGACTAAGCGAAGAACATGAAACAACCCAAGAGATAGCTACCTGAGAGAGCCGGTGATATCCGATTCTCTGGCGAGAGCGCTTTGTTCGCCCACGATATCCGGAGTTCGAACGGCGGATTGCGGCTCGCCAGATACTCGGCTTTGATGCGTGCTAGGTCGGCCAAATACTCGGCGCGTCCGAATTTCAGGGAGCATCCTTTGAATGTACTCGGACTTTCGCTCGAAGCGCTCTCCTATTTTCTATAATCATCATAGCAAAAGGTAAACACGTGGAAGAAGGGCGGAAGCAGGGACACAGCGGTTTTGGAGGAACGCTCACCTAGGCGGCATGCGCGACAAGCCTTGGCATGGATGAAAAGTCATCCTCTCTCTCGCTCTTCTTCCGGTCGCCCAAAAGCTTCAAACCCTCATCATCGGCAAAGGTCAGATTCGTTATTAGCCGGGGCGCAGCAGGGTGGCGGGACTCGGTGAATCTCTTCAACCTCGGGGGACGAAAGGGAGGCCGGCCAGAGCAACGGATCCGCCGCAAGGGCAACACGAACAAGAGACGCGCCAGGACTAGGAGACACTTCGCGCCTCGTAAGCGGCTTCTATCAAGTATGAACTCCGGAGGTCCAACTCAGCAGGCCCCTAGGCGGAGACCGACAGGCGATCAAGCAAAGGGTCCCTGTGAAGAAAAATCGCCGCAAGACCAAGAATAAAATGGAGTCAACAGAGTAACGGACCTATTGATTTCCTCATTCTCATCGGGGTTTCTTGCGAATAGCTGGCCCACCTCGTAAGAACCACTCGGACCGCCGATCGTGCCCCGGACTTCTCTGGACAACCCGTCGGGACTCGAGCAGGTGGGTCTTGGATTTTGGGACCAACGACCGGACGTCGGGGGGTCCCGAGGTCATCAGACGGTATCTTCTTTCCCTTCTTTGCAGCAGGGCCCCCCTGCTGGAGACGCATACTGGCGCCGGAGAATGACACGGGCGAGGAGGCATTTCCGAAAGAGGAGGAACACTGAAGAATGCGATGCGATCCTGAAGATGAAAATCAAGAGTTAGCAAAACTTCAAAGAACGAAGAAACGCAAAATCCCCAATAAAAATCACCTACCGCAGGAGGGGGGCGTGATATGTTGAAAGATTTCGGGCACTTGACAGATAATATGTCGATGCTCGAGATAAAGAGTTCTCCAGCCCTGGCGCATAACCTCTCCCTTGGCAAATCGTCAGCCGCGTTCTCGGTCGGGTCACTTTGTCCCCTATAAGTTTAATCCCGGATGAACTCGCTCCTTCAGGCCGCACCCACGGGCGATGAAGTGGAGGGCCAAACCCACTCTGTGAGCCTGCTATCTTTCACTTTTCGATCGGTGCAAGAGTTCGGACACTTGATCCATGTCGAAGAAGCGGCGGAACCCGTGAAATAGAAATTGAGGGACGGCGCCCAGTGAACGGAGGCGAGAGACAAATCGGGTTGAGACAAGAAACCATTCCCTATGCCACCCTTGTTGGAGGTCTTGACAGAATGGCGAGTAATCCTTCTTCAACCCTTCCCGCACTGAATCCAAATACCGATAACCTTGGGGTCATTTTTGGAGGATAGGGCTTCAGGAGATAAAGGTGACGAAAGAGGTCGAAATGGGGCTAATGCCCTAAAAGCTTCACAAAGGTGGACAAAGAGGGAAATTTAAAGGATAGAATTGGGGTTTAGATTCACCAATTCGATTTCATAAAAGAAAAGAAGGCCGAAGGAAAGAACTGATCGGAAGACCAAGGCCATGTGGAAAAAGGATTCGAAACCACCACCTCCTGAGCGGGAGTCGGACGGATTCACCGACGATCGGGCGTATGGAGATCGCATGATCGGGCAAGATCCCGCTGTCTACCATGGATTTCACTTCTCCTCGGTCGTTGTCGAGGTCGCCCAATCTTGTGGTGAAGGCGGAGAAGGAGTAGAAGAAAACATTCATGCAAAAAGATAGACAATGACTGAGAAGGCAAGAACAAATAAGGTTAACCTTGGTGGCGAGAGAGTTCAGAAGGCGAGAAGGAGAAATGAGAAAAAGCTCTGCAAAAAGATGAACTCGTCAAGCGTCAGACGACCTAGTTTTTAAAGAGAGAGCAAGAAGGTCTCGCCGAATCGCGGGAAAGTCGCTAAACGCCTCATCCTTTCGCATTCCTCATAAATGATTTACGTGTCCGTCGCCTCGACTTACGGGCTTGATGTAATTTGATCGGATCGCCGAGGCCACGCCGCCCCATGATGGGGCTCGCTTCCCACTTACCGCATTAAACGGGATGTGGATGGTCTTCAATTTGAGTAAAACTTGTTTTCTTACAGACGCCCCACGATTGGGCCTTTGGATGGTTACCGATGACGGAATCATGTACCGTAAGATTGAGCCCAAACGGGCACGCATCCATGGGCGTGCTCCACGAGGGCCGAGAATGCGTGCATCGCTTTAAACGAGTATGGACGCCTTCGGATCTAAATGTGATACGCCCAAGAGAGCTTAAGCCGGTCCGACATCACCGAAAGGGTATCACTCACCAAGAGCCGTAAAAGTAATATGCTCCAAGAGAGCCTAAGTGAACCTCGACATCACGGAAAGGGTATCACTCGCCATGAGTCGTCTAAACGTGATACGCCCAAGAGAGTTTGCCGCCCTCCAGATAACCGAAAGATATCACTCGGCCAAGAGCCATATGAAATCATGATACGCTCCAAGAGAGCTGGGCCGTGCTCTTAGGACACGGGTATCATTCGGCCATGATCCAGGATAACCTCGTTACGTCCCAAGTTGGACTAAAAATTATATCTCGCAACAGTCGGATATGGGGATCGCTTGGCCAAGTGCAACGATGCGCTCCAAGTCGAGCCTAAGCTATGTCTAGCGGCAGATGGACACCTCCTTTCAGGTTCAAGCAACACCCAAGGTCCAAGATGCCCTAGAACGAGACTGATGCACAGTCAAGGGACAGACGAGAGATTCTTCTACAGAAGGTATTTCTTTATTATGTACAAAAGTTCCCCAAGCATTACGCCTAGGAAACTATATGTTGCAAGAGAACTACGCCTCCCCGCGGCGCGCTCGGCCGAGCGCCTCGGTGAGGGGACCCCTAGCCCTGCTAAGGGCGGGCACGACCTCAAGAAAAGTGTTGATTGCCTCGTGATCACGCTGCTTCGCCTCCTCCTCCAGCAGCGCCTCGAAAGCTCGATCAAATTCTTCCCAACGCTTAACTAGCCTGGGGTCTGCCTTCGCTTGATGATACCATCGAAGCATGATGAGGACAAAAGCTTGAAGCAAAAGAATGGAGGGCGTAGTTAAGAGATACATTTTGAAGCACCGTACGCCTTTTATAGCCAATTCGATTTAAATCAAGTAAGCGCCGGATATTAAGCGCCTAAGTCAAGAGATTTGGTGTTAATGCAACTTCAGAAGACGAAGGGTTTTTCCTACCAATAAGTTGGCACGTAAAAACAAGGCAACCTCAAGACCGCCTGATGACCGCCAAGCGATAAAAATTAAAGGCTTCAAGTGGAAAAGTATCAAATCTACGCTTGTGACATGATAAGAAGTCCGTAAGGCTGCTCACAAATAAATCACTCAGAAAAGATTTGCGCTTAAGAAAAGCAAAGGATGAAATTTATGATCGAAGTTCTTCATAATTACTTTGTTAAAAGGAATGTTTTTTCGATTGGATAAGGAAACCACGGGATTACAGCAGGAGCCCCGAGTAAAGCAATGGATCATGAAGCACTCGGGTCAGCTGTGGGATATAGATTCGTGGTATCTCGTGAAAGGCCCAAGATGAAGGCCCAGAAGATACTCCCCGCGTCAGGCCCTGCTGCCGTGCGCAAGGGGGCATATCCTAAAGGAAGTTGAACTTATATTTAGATATGATAGATACGGTTGTAATCCGAATCGTTAATAGGGTAGATAAAGATGTAAACTCTATCCTATTAACTAACTAGAATCTTGTAACCGATCGGAATCTCTAAACCGATCAGGACTCTGTAAGCCGCCTCACCCCCGCTATATAAGGGAGAGGGTGGGCAACAACATAGGGATCCGATCATCCAAGCATAAAGCAATCAAGCCATAGAGCATATAACACCTCATATCGCCCAGAGCATATTGTGCCTTGAGCAACCCTGCATCCAAGAGATCCATATAATCCCAAAGACACAGACTAAGGTATTATCTCCTCCGCGAGAGCCTGAACCTGTATAAACCCCTTGTCTTGTGTGACCATCGAGTTTGAGATCGAGCGCCTACCCCATAAATTCATTGCTGACTACAAAAGTCGACAGCGTGTGGAAGACGGCTTGATCTCCCAACCTGGATTGCAGGATGTCCTCGTGGACATTGCGGTCGCGAGATCGAAGCGATCGCACCTGCACCTCCTTATCCTTACGAAGACGATCTTCCCCCGCAGCTTCTTGTTCTTCTTGTTGGCGTTGGAGATCGGTCTTCTGCTCTTCTATCGCGAAGACGCCACAACGATCGTAGCAATTCCTCGCGACGCAGACTGGTTTGCCGGCCAAGTCAAAGTGACATACCTGAAATGAGTCGGCCTGATCTTTACCAGATTGGATCCGGTTCAAGTCTAGGCGACAAGTTCTCCGCGCAAGATCTGCGACGAAGTCCGTGCTCCCGGCGAAGCCCCGCCGAGATGAAGGTGGTGGTGATTCTGCCGATAGCTGCCATCGAGTCTGTAGGAAAAGATTATAGCGCTTCCCCTACCTGGCGCGCCAACTGTCGATTTTTGTAGTCGACAATAAAATTATGGGGTAGGCGCTAGATCTCAAACTCAAGGTCACACAAGACAAGGGGTTTAGACAGTTCGGACTCGCGGAGGAGATAATACCCTAATCCTGTGTCTGGGATTATGCAGATCTCTTGGATCTAAGATTGCTCAAAGCGCAATATGCTCGGGCGATATGAGGTGTGCTATGCTCTATGGCTTGATCGCCTATGCTTGGATGATCGATCCTATGTTGTTTCCCGCCATCTCCCTTATATAGCGGGGTGGAGCGGCTTACGAGTCCTCGACGGTTAAGAGATTCGACGGTTACAAGATTCTAGTCGATTACTGGATAGAGTTTACATCTTTATCTACCCTATTAACGACTCGAATTACAACCGTATCTATCATATCTAAATATAAGTTCAACTTCCTTTAGGATATGTCCCCTTGCGCACGGCAGCAGGGCCTGATGCGGGGAGTATCTTCTGGACCTCCCTCTTGGGCCTATCATGAGGGTATCCGGGTTCTTATATTCCACAGTCTCCTATTGGTTTTAACAGGATATTTCAGATTGTGGCGAGTTCACTTGCTCAGGGTGATGTTCAAAGACATCACCAATAATGGTGCCAACCATTGGTCTCCTGCAGGGGGCAAGTTGCCTCAACCGCCCCAGGAGACTCCCACAATCAATGTTGATGCTAAGGACGAAATTGAGGTGGATGAAACAAAGAATGAGGACTCTCCTAGTATTGCAATAGGCAAGAGAGCGGCTCGGGTAGTTGCTAACAAGGGAAAAAAGCCTAAGATTGGGTCACCACAAGTCATGCAAGATCAGATTACAAGGATAGATGTGAAGGGAAACGCGGTATGCTACGCTAGCACAAAAAAAAACTACCGCGCAACCAGAAAGCTACTCGCAAGAAGGGGATCATAGATAAGATTACCACTAGATGCGCAGTTGCGGAATCCTTCGCGCGTCGATGTAGTGGTTCGTCCTCGCCGCATCGTTGCGCCGATGTAGTGGATCGCCCTCGCCGCCGTGGATCGCCCTCCCACGCCGCAGCCGCAGCAGCGGCGCCACCGCAGAGTCCACACGCCCGAGATGGAACGCGCGCGCGTCGTGCAAACACCTAGTCGCTCGGCGAGGGCGCGAGAGGAGGAGGCTAGGGTTTCAAGTGAATCAAACCTAAACCGTGGAAAGCACACACCGCGCCTCCTCCTCCCTCCTTATATAGCCACGAGATGAAACCCTAAACCAGGCCCACCAAAGATGCTAAGCCCACGAGGTTCATTAATTACGGATCCAATCCAAATTAATGCGCCCCACCCATTAAGTGTGTGACCTGCAGGTTCACATACGCTTGGACATGGATTCGAAAACTCCTTTTCAATCCAATAGTTGGTAGCGCTTCTTGCAAAGTATGCCAACTCCCAAACATACTCGTGATCAAATCGAATGTAACCTATCAAAAGAACTCATGTAATAATCCCTTTGCCAAGTATATGAAGATTGATCTCAAGGCGAGAAGCATGTCATCCTTTGATGATTCAATCCATCTCTCGTGATCCGTGATATATTAATAAGTTGTGATTGACTCTCAATCACGGCATGGCCATGCACTTTCTTAATCATATCACACGAGTGGCCTTGTCATATATCTCCGTTTCATTGGAGTGGCAAATTCCATCTTGATCGCCACTTCCTCTCGCACGTTTCATAGTAAACATGA
This sequence comes from Otatea glauca, assembly GCA_036346275.1. NCBI lineage: Eukaryota > Viridiplantae > Streptophyta > Magnoliopsida > Poales > Poaceae > Otatea > Otatea glauca. The sequence continues at coordinate 38,519,476 of CM070733.1, read as the reverse complement.
AAGCTACCTTTATAACTATCCGGTTAGGAAGTAGTGTTTGATAGCCCCAAGGAAAACTATTACACATGTAGGGAATATGACAATCTCAGGTCTAAGGATCATACATCTTCTAGGTATGAGATACATCGATGACACATAAGAATGAAACATTCTCGCAGTTGTCCCATAGCGGGTCTATCTAACCCATATTCTTCAACATGGTCCACAATGTAGAGATGATATCTCCATATCCCATGATCTATGAAGCATGATCATCGATCACTACATGTGCTGATCTATTCATCGTAGTCCTATACGATGATATCCGATCAGAGATATTTATCGAATTACATCATTAAGTAAAGAGCTTCATAATCAAGTCACATACTTGTTGATCAATACAATGATATACATTCATTGGACCAATAATCATATTATTATTCATAAACATAGTCATGTTACAATCATCTAAATGATTGCCTCAAGGGCATAACACTAACAAGATGATCTGGCTAAGAAGTCTCAATCAGCCTTTTGAGTCTTTTGCCAATAGAGATGATCCTTGTTCCATTAAACTTGTTATGGATATGGTGGCTGAATGTGGTGCAGCATGGGATAGTAACGAGCATTTTATTGCTATCGAGTTGTTTGTGAAAAGGGAGCAAAGGGAAATGTTTTTAACCATGCCACCACAAGTTCGTTACAACTAGCTAAAGAGGAAGTACAATGCTAAGTATGGGACGTAGATATTGTGTTATGATGTAGCAATGTTATGAACGTACCCTTATGACTTTTGTATGCTTGCTTTTAAGACTTTTACCTATCTTTGTTGAACCATGTTAGATTGTTGAGTTATGAACCTTATTTGCTTGCTACCCATATGTCGTGTGTTGTTTAACATGTTGTTTGTTCATATTATTGATTATTGTCCATAGTATTGGTCATTGTACTTATTATTGCTTGTCTCATATTTTGTGATGTATGTACATATGTCATCGGAAAGTGATAGTGATGACAGCAATGGTTATATTGAAGAACATGAATTCAAGAAGCGTATGATGCGGAGACGCCAAGATATGCATGGTTTATGCCTATCTAGGGCATCTCTTGCAGCTCAGTACTGTTCAATCTACATGGACAAGGCAGAGCCGAAAACCTCAATTCTCAATGGGATGGGTTGGTCGAGGGAGACACTATCTACTCCGGGAGAAAATCATCTGATGCTACGTATGAGCCGTACTATCTTCCTTGACCTTCATGATTTGTTGGTAAGTAAGTACAACCTAAGACCATCCAAACATATAAGTACTCTTGAGGCACTTGCGATACTTCTATGGATCTGTGGTGGATGTGAGTCGAATAGGAGAACACAAAAATCAGTTCAAGCACTCGGGCGAAACTATTAGCAGGAAGTTTGATGAGGACCTTCATTGTGTGGTTGCTATGGCGACAGATTATGTCAAACCTAAGGACCCTAACTTCTGCATTGTTCATAGTAGGATTATAGATTATAAAAGGGCTTATCCACACACTCACATTCATGTATCTATGCCACTTGACCAACAAGTTAGGTACATTGGGATGTCAGGAAGTCCATCTCAAAATGTGTTAGCAGTATGTGACTTTGATATGCGTTTCATATACGTATCTACAAGTCAACCAGGTGTTATGCATGACACTAGTATCTTATACCATCAATTGAGAGTGGACCGAGATGTCTTCCCACATCCTCCACAAGGTAACTCACTATTACACATACATGAAATTCCTCTTTTTAAGTAATATATTGTCATTAACTGAATCTATTTTATTATGTAAAGCAAGTATTACCTTGTCAATGCCGGTTATCCTAACCGGCCAAGGTATCTAGCTCCATACAAGGGCGAAAGGTACCATGTTCCTGAGTTTCAGAGGTATGAAACCAACTACTGTCAAGGAGAAGTTCAACAGAGTACATTCAAGTGTGTGTAATGTGGTTGAGTGATCGTTTGGAGTATAGACGATGAAATGGCAAATTTTGTTTAAGATACCGAGTTATCCAATGATCAAGCAAAAGATTATTGTTGCGGCTACTATGGCGCTTCACAACTTCATACGTGAGCATGCTAGTGGAGATTGGCGTTTTCATAGGTGCGATCGCGATCCAGATTATATGCCTACCATTCCCTCAAGATATTAAAGTAGTACAATTTCTCAACATGCATCCGATGGGCCAACATCACAACTGAATGATCGGTCGATGGATAGTTTTTATGATAAGCTCCCAACAGCTATTGCTCTTTCTTGGGGACATTAGGTTATTTTCATGATGAACGTAATTCTCACGTTTTGCTTGTTTCACTATTGGGAATTGCTTTGTCTGAATCTAATGAAAAACTGAAATGGAGTTCATGTCACTGTATAATGCTCTGATGAAAAAAGGAAATTGTAATATGTTCAGAGTGTACGTTTTCATAGATGTGTTAGTGTTCAGACATTGTTTCAGATTGTAGTACATTTGCAATGGTAGATATCTAGGATATCAATATATCATGTCACTAAAGGTTAAGAGAGTTTTGTTGTAGCAGCACCCACTTGTGCTCTACTCGGTTAAATTGTATCTTGTATCAAACGCTTTACTCGGCTGTCATTTGAAACAAATCTCCGAATAAAATCCGTAGTGCCACATGCTTCCTATCTTATTACAATAAAAAGATGGAAGGAAATATTATGAGGGTAGTCTAGTCTTTTTTGCACACAATTCTCTCATTCTTAGATCCGGAGCCAATCTCGTAGCCAAACACTCTCTGACAGCTCCAGATTCTCAGTGGAGTGGATCGAAGTGAGAAGCTGGATCTGAAGCTGCAAAATTCGAAGCTGGAGCCATTCCAAACAAGACCTTAATGGGATATACCCATAGTTTCCCAAGTGGCACCCCTAATGTAAACGTCAGTACTCAGTAGAGCTATGAAAGTGCTAGTAGTATAGAAGAAATCTACCAAAAAAAAGTAGTAACTTAGATTGCCCACCACAGGTAATAGAAGATATAGAAAGGATTCAATTGGTAATGGCAATCTTTGTTATAGGAAGGTATGAAGGTCAGTACATTCTTACTTTCTTATAAAGTGGAGCAATTGCACGCATATAAAATTAACCTGACAGATATCAATTATAATGGAATCATTTCAGGCTAAATGGTTGCCCCAGTACTGGCAATCTTTGCTATAGCAAGATATGAAGGTCAGTACATTCTTAGAAAGTGGAGCAATTCACGCATATAAAACTAAACTGACAGATATCAATTATAATGGAATCATTTCGGGCTAAATGGTTGCCCCAGTACTCATCTACGACCTCTTCATGTGGACAGCCATCTGAATCCTTTGCATCAGAATATGGTTTACATTTGACACGATTCAAATCTTCATGGAGTCCATCTAATAGGAAAGAAAGAAGCTCCTACAAGCAGCACAAAAAAGTAATCTAAGAACAACTCCATCGGTACTCAAAAAATGAGTAGATAATTGGCAACTTACCGCTAAAATGCTAGATAATTACAAAGCAACAAAAAGGGTAGAAAGAATGAACTTCTCAAGAAATGGATTTGACCCTCTAAAAAACCACAAGTTCGGGCATCCCAAACCATCAACTTGGGGATACACGCTAATGATTCTGAAGCTGGTATTGGTAGGATTAAGTGGCTAACACATTGCCAACCATGGAATTGGGCCCACTCTGAAATATTTCGGAGTGTGTGTTTTGGGAGAGGCCAATCTGTCTTTTCAAAAATAAAATTAACTAACCTGTGAATCATGTTGATTAAAGCCACTGAATTGGGGGCAAAGTGTGCAAGTTTTGCCTTAAAGTGGCAAGGAGCAACCGGAGTTCTGTCAAGAGCCCATAGCTTCCTCAACAAATGTCCAAATGCATAAGTGAGCTGACCCTGTTTAAGAAACATTGTTCAATTGAGTTAAGGTCCCAAGGAAACAAATAATAAATTCCAAGAATAAATAAGCACTGTTATTACGGCGTCGCCTAGGCGACGCCTAGTTGCCGACTAGGCGTCCAGGCGGCCAGAGGGGAGCGGCAAGGCACGGAGAGAGCCAGGCAGCCACCTGGACGTCTAGGCGTCGTGGCGGCAGCGACTAGGAGTCCGAATAGGCGACGCAGCGGGGGCAACTAGGCGTCCGGACAAGCGACGCAGCGGCCGATTTGGACTGGAGGGCTGGAGGCCAGGTGTTTTGAGGAGGGGAGTCACGAACCGATTGGAACAGGAGCCGTGGAGCCTTGGAGACTAGAGAAGACTAGTAACCCTAGATCTCCGCCCCCAGTAGCTACACCTCCACCGACCGGCGACTGGCAATAGGTAATCCCCCTCCGCCTCCCCCTCTCCCTCCTCCGCCTTCGGTGCTACTGTCGCCCCCGCGATGCATAGCAGCGGCGGCTAGAGCAAAGGACAGCAGTAGGGGCAACGCAAAGCAGAGCAGCTGCGGTGGAGGCGACGCAGAGCAGAGCAGCGGCGGCTGGAGCAGAGGACGGCGGCTAGAGCCGAGGTTGTGCTGCACTGCTGTCGCTGATGCTTGTGCTGCTGCTGTGATGTTGTGCTGTTGTGATGCTGTTGATGCTTGATGCTGCCGCTGTGATGCTTGATGATGTGAATGTGATGCTGTGATGCTTGGTGCTTGATGATAGATGCTTGTGAACTGTGATGCTTGTGCAATGTGCTGCTGGATTGCTTGGCTGGTGGCTACTTGCTGCATTGCTTGTTGCTGCTGTTGCATTGCTTGCTGTTGGTTCCCCAAACTCAAGAGCTGGTTCCCCAAACTTCGAATCACATGAAGTTGAATCAAGTGATCTACAACTTTCTACCGCCCAATACATTCATTTAAGGGGCACTACAAGAGTATGTGACATGATTTTAAAGTAGATAACTTAATTAGTCGTATTTATATAGTGCACTTTAGAGAATACCTGCAAACTAGTTCAAACTCCAATGGTCGCCTAACTGTCGCCTAGGCGTCCAGACGCCCCGGAGGCAACTCGCCTCGCCAGGGCGCCCTGATAACCATGAAATAAAGTATGTTTGTTGTGAAAGAAACTTAACATGCCTTCATCCCTAGTGGGTTATGAGGGTTTATTTCTTTATAGTAATCTCCAAGAAAATAGTCAACCAGTTTTGAAGTATGAGCCAAGCACTGGATTGCACTGTTCATGAAACATGTATTTCCAAGATTGTCTAATACTGTCAAACCAGTGCCAACTTGCTTAGAGCTTCCACTTAATGAATCCAGATCCATGTCCATGATGCTGCCATTGCTCAAAACTGTGCTACCAATTGTTAGTGCAAACTTGTCTTTTTTCCCATCAGCACCACTAGCCATAAGTTCGGACACATCAAACCAGTGTATTTCTAGAGACATCTGAAAATGTGAAGCAAAACTGGGTATAAGAAAATATAATACAAAAGTATAGTATATGAGAAAATATAAGTTTTAAGAATGAAATGCAGTTAAGGAACTCAGTTCAGAACCTAAGTGCAAGTTAGGTTAGTCAATGTCAATCTCAAACAACTGGGAAAAAAATGTCTGGTGTTCAACCAAACTTAGTCAAGCCAGGTCAGTCTGGATAAGCTAGCGGAAACCAACTCATCTGTATTGGTGGAATAACTACTGTTACAAGTCCTGGTGATGGGTCAAAGCTCAGTTCTCGTCTGGAGGTTCATTTTTGGTGTTTTAGTGAGACCAGTTCCTCACGTTTTAGTGATGTGCAGTATTACTTTATTTTTACATGATTTAGGGTGTCTGCATACAGTGGCTGGGCCTGCTCATGACTTACCAGCTAACTAGACCCTCAGACTTGAGCCAAATTCAATTGCAAATAAACAGTCTAGCACCAGGAGGAAATGGATTAGAACACAAAGGGTTTGGATAAGATGGGGCTTGATTAAAAATTGAGGGCAAGGCAGTTGCGTTCCGACGTTGAAGGTTCATTATGAGCCAAATTTTGGCTTCACAACATCCAGTCACTGTATGTGAACAGCCCAAATAACATTATAAAAATAAAATAGATTTACTAGAAAGGGGTGGACCCTAGGCTTACAAGAAACATTATACGACTAAATGATGGCCAAAGCAATTAATCTACATTGGGTAGGTTTCGGTCGAGCCAGTAGGTTGGGTCGTGCTGGAGCTCATTGGGGTTTGTGAAGAGAGCCCACATCACCTCAATTAAACCCAATAGATTGTATAATCAAACCAAGTGTCCTTTCCACTAAAATTCATTTAAAACCGCCTAGTATTACTCATGTAACTGCAGCCAGCTTGGCTCATGACTAGGGATGAAAACGGGTCGGATATCTCCCGCCCGATCCGGGACCGGATCCGGTCGGGATCGGATCCGGGACCGGATTTTACTATCCGGTCGGATCCGGACCGGATCCGATACTTGAATCCGGATTCGGATCGGATCCGAGCATCCAATATCCGTAAATACGGACGGGATCCGGATATTCGGATTTTTCCTATTCGGATATCCGGATTTTTCCTATTCGGATATCGGATCGGATATTCGGATCGGATATTCGGATTTTCCTATTCGGATATCAGCAAGGCCCAGCCCATTTTCATCATTTTTTTTTCCATTTCAGCCCATTTACGTTAATAATTAGTTGGTTCTATTGATCCTTAAGTAGCATATTCTTTCTACGATGTTTGTTGAATTTAATTGATATATAATTTGTTACTATAGTCATGTACTGTATGGTTTTAATTCAATATATATTACTCTATATATGTGCATTATCCGTATATCTTTATCCGTTTAATTCAATCCGTCACATATCCGCTCCGATCCAGATCCGAATAACCCGAATCCGTATCCGTATCCGGTTAGCCCGTATCCGGTTTCGAATCCGGGAAAAAAATATGGGTTAGGATACGGGAAGAGCAATATCCGCCCGTATCCGACCCGTTTTCACCCCTACTCATGACTCTGTTTAGCCCATTACCATGCTTATAAGTTATGCACCAATGACCAAATCACCTCTGATAAGCATGTGTTACACTATATAACCAACCTCTAATTTCCAATTATATGGTTGACAGCCAACACTACAATAGCACCAAATAAGAAAATAATGAATACTTAAGCTAACATACATTACATTGGAACCGGATTACATTACATTGCTTACAAAATTTAATGTGGTAAGCCAAAAGGGATATGTAAAAGAGAAAATATAAAGATCAAATAGCAAGACAGTACAACAAAAATAAATAAACAAAATGAGTTGAGGACTCCCTACTTTTCTTTGAAAGCATGTGGCCTTTATTTTGGGCTCTACAAATACCATGCATCTTCTGCTCAAGAAGACGTGGATATAGTTTTAGGTTTAGAGAGAGAGAGAGAGAGAGAGAGATATTGATTGAAGTGATTTGGTGTTGATCCATGCTCAGGATGATACAACTAATTCGATGTAAAGGAGCTAAATCAACAAAAAGGGGATCATGCTACATGATTTAATCATAGAGTCACTAATTTGGTACATATTATGTCTCCTACAAACCTTGAATGACTAAACATTCAGCGGTAAGTGGTATTTTGAAATTAAACTGTGAAAGAATCGTCATTGGCATTTTATGCGACATAAAAGGATAAAGCAATGGCTAGCAGATAAAAAAATTTGAACAATACAACAATTACATCCAATTAATTTTACAATCTTATAAATGTAATGAAACAATAAGTAGTAACCAGTAAGATAGCTGACTTGATGGAGAAGATAATGGCCTCCTGATCAGAACATCAAAGATCTTGGGGCATTCGGTTCCACTCGTTCATCAATATGAAAGTTGTTCGCCCAGAGAAATCCCATATGTGAACCTAAATACAATAAGTATGTGATAAAATGAAAAGAAATTGAGAATTCTACCATAACTAACTGGGAAAAAAGATCATCAGGAAAATACCGGCACGGAGCCTGCAATAAGAATCATGTTTGTTCTTTTGAATTTCTCAGCTGAGTTGCCCTGATGCATTAAAAACAAGAATGGACATAAGCTAAAAAATTTCGAGAGATACAATACGAAGGCAAAATTCATCCTAGAAAACATCAAGATCCTTAAGTAAACCTACACTGTTAAGAAACCTCTCTTCAAAACAAGAAGATAGTGTGGAACACAACACAGACCTTTTTGCTGATCTTCACAGTTAGTGCATTTGAATCTCGCGTCACTCAAACTCTAAGCATTACAGGGTAAATACTTACAGATCCCTCTTCAGTAAGCAATGAATCTTTGCCACAAGACTTGAAAGAATCAATATGCCTGTGTGGCAAAATCAAGAAAGCAGTCAATCTTAAACAAAGGAAATAGTATATTCATCACATCGAGCAAAAATAAATGAGGCTTAACTGAACCTGGCAGCTGTGCAAATATTTAAATAATCGCTAGTCCTAACTCCTAACTCTTAAATGCAGTGATGCAGTAAGATATTGGCGTCCATTGTTTTTTTTCCACTCGTATTCTGAAGGAAACTTCTAAATGTTTTTGAAATTCAACAAACACTTCCAAAGGCAGCACAAGATTCCTTGCTCTCATCCATCCACCTCCTCAAGGCTTCAATCAAGGTATTAAATCGCGATTTTCGCAGCTTCGCGGCAATGTCCCAAAAAAGCTACAGCAGCTATCGCGGAAACTATCCTTCATCGTGTTTTAAGTATTAATAGATTGTAAAAAAAAATATGTATATAATATAAGTTAGCTCCAAACAAATCATAAAAATATGGTACTTTAGAAGGTAGTAATATTTTTATAATAAGAACATGAGTCAAGTCCGAAATCAACAAACATATGAATTCATGCCCAAAAGACCATAAATGATAACTATATCATAATGTTCTTAAAAATAAGTACTTAATCACTAAGAAATATGGCTATTGGATTATTGAAAAATGAAGAGATAAGGTCTTTTACTAAGTTTTCTCATAATTGAGGCTTATAAGAGATACATTTAGTCCTTTTAGTAATGTTGGATTTCGAAATGGGCCTAATATTTTGAACAATGGATACCTATATAGGATAGCGGAGCTATCGCTAGCTACAAGCTACGTCAAATAGCGGAGCTATCGCTAGCTATAGCGCTTGTAGCGAATATAGCGGAATATTGGCCCGTAGCTTCGCGTTTTGGGTCTAAAAAAGCTATAGCGCAGCTATAGCTAGCTAGTTAGGACACTGGCTTCAATGCAACACGGATTTCTTGCTCTGACTTGCTCCAGACTTCTATGCATCCCTTCAAGACAGTTTGAAGAAACTACATGCTATGAGTCCACCCAAGCATCATGGTAAAGTCTCCAGCAAAGTTGGATTGTATTGTGTCAAATCTAAGTTCTAACTCAAGTGGATAAAGTGAACAAACAAGTATTGACTTGGCAATATTTCAGGACCTCCAATTGTTCAAATATAAACACAACTGAACATGACCAAACACAACTATGTAGACCAACTAATGTTATCCAAGTTCTAGAAAAATAGAACTCGCATTCTATTTAGCAAACTGCAGACAAGAAAAACAGCACCAAATCCCCCAGGCAGACCGCCCTTTTCTTCTTCCCACAAGTCCTCTGGAAGACAAGTTGGAGAGGAAATGATCCTAGCAACAAATACAAGCCAAACAGTGGCAACCTCAGCTGAACCAGTATGTCAAAATAGAACATACGATTATCCTCTTCATGCAAAATTGATGCCAAAGAACTAGGAAAGGTTGATTTAAAGGCTTAACTGCACAATTCTTTAAATCTTTATTTAAAAAAAGGCTTTTAGAATTGTAATGTGGTCTCTTCGTGTTGACACTTTCAGTAATCACATTTAACATCCAATCATTTATAGGCCATTATAGTTAGCATGTCACTAAGAAACCTATCAAGACTTCAAGTAATGTAAGGAGCGCCACTTCAACATTGCATCAGGTTAGACATGCTAATATTCCCTGGACCATAGTTACCAGAAATGCGGTTCGTCTGAGTCGCGGTACGTACGTACAGGATTCGGGTTCGCGGTTTGCCACTTTTTCTTCCAATTTCCACTGCGAACACGAACCCTATACCTTATACTGGTTCGGGTTCGACGAATCCGGTTCACGATTTGCGGGGGTTTGCAGTGAATCTGATAACTATGTCGTAGACATCTGCATCACGACTGCACAGGCAGTTACGATCATATCAGCGAATTAATCCATCTTCCTAGGCGCATTCATTGTAGCAGAAGACAGCTCAGTGACGTGCAACATACAGTTAACCTAAATTATCCATCCGACTCACTATTTTAGAAACACAGGGCAGAACCACGGTTCCAATTGACATTAAGAAAAAAGAAACCCAATTCATCTGACTGACTATACTTTCAGCAGCAAGTGAAATCCTTTCCAATCTAGGACTGCCATATTCACCAAAGCACGCAAGATAACTAACGGTGCAATGCAGCTGCTACCTACAGCACATATCCGCATATATTAAGTTGCTTTACTAAGCATCAACAATCGGAGTTTGATTTGATCCTAGACATTTACTCATGATTAACTCGAGAATAGCACGATCAGAATCTAGCCAGCCGGAGAAGGGCATGATAAATCACATGCCAACGAAAGGAAAAAATGAATAAAAAAGCGAGCTTTTCTCACCAGGCGGCGCGCGCCCTCGCGAACAGGTCGGCCGCGACGAGCGCGTAGCTCCTCGGCCTGCCAGCGCCGGCGGCGGCCTGGAGGAGGAGGTTGTCGGCGCGGCGGAGGGTGAAGGCCTGGCCGGAGATGAACATGCTGAGCACCTTCATGCCGTAGGATGTGGGCCCCGCCGGAGTGGCGGCGTAGGGCACCCGGGCGACTCGATCCCCGCGCCATCCTGTGCCTCCCTCCACCGCCTGCATTCGCACAGCGCAGCAGCAGCCCTTCAGAAAATCCAACACCAGCCAGGGATGGGGCCGGATCGGGGCTAGAGTTAGGGTTTTACCGGCGGAGGACGAGAAAGACGCGGTCGTCGTCATCGGAGGTGGAGGGGGGTGGGGAGAAGGCGGGCATTGGGATCCGAGCAGAGCTCCGTGGCGAGAGGCGGTGGTGGGAGTCGGAGAAGTGGACTAGCCACAGAAGGCGAAGACGAGGCAGCCGATCCTAGTGTGGGCCAAATGGGCGGCACGGCATGTTCACGTCCGATTAATAAATGGGCTATACCATGCTGGATCATTAGTCTCATAGTCTATATCGGTACGAGTCTGACGGGCCGGACCGACTAGTTAGCGTCAAAAAATTAAAAAAAATGTTAAAAAAATTAGAAAATAGAAAAAGTATGAAAAATACGTAAAAATCAGAAGAAAAAAATGGAAATTCTAGAATAATTAGAAAAAAAATAAAATTATATGTAAATTAAGAAAAACTAAAATATAATATAAATTCTAAAATGAGACAAATAATTGGAATTAAATAATGAGCTTTATTGATGTTGGGTTGCCTCGTTAAAAATTTTGCCAAGTAAAAACTCAACACGAGAAAACTGTGGCAAAGAAAAAAAAGAGTACAGCTTATAGCTCAGTGATATAGGGAAAAAGTGAAGATTACAATTACTCTTCCTGATTATCTAGATAAAGATTTTCAAACGTCTCCGCCAGCTCAACATTTTCTGCAGTATGTTGAGATAGTTGATCAGCTTGTTCCTTAATAGTTTAATTTATACTATTATTACCATTTTCAAGGATTAACTCATTGTGAACTTAAACCGAGAAGTTTACATTCAAAAGTTTTAAAAGAACACCAAATACAATACCGATTAATATACAAGGAGTCGTAATGCTCCTGGCTACTAGCATATCCTATATAGTCTAGTTTTACATATTTTAAGGATTCATATGCTATCTAAGCATTATTCTAGCTAGGAAAAGCTTCTATTCTAATTTAAGGTTCCCACTCAGATTCTGAGGTATGGGATTATGTTCCTTCTAGCTCATAATCACTATATACGATTCATGCATGACGGATCGGTGGAGAAGATGGTGGAGTCTCTATGGTGCAGCTGCTCTCCGAGCTTGATGGTAGTAGTGGGGAATTCCTTGCGGCAGCTGGCTGAAAATGTTGTAAGTACTCCCGACGATTGCCTGTTCGACGATGCCTTGGTCCAGTTGCTATAGAGGATGAAGGATCTTGAGATCTTGTACGAACATCATATGCATTAATGTAAGTGTTCATGTCAATTCCATGAGCTTTACACACTCGACGTAAAAGCTTGCGTCCGGTCTCTTGGATAGCACTGAATCTGGTGTCATCATGATGCTTAGCGTAGTGATGTAGGGCTTGACCTTCTATTTGAGTGCTGACATGTTCTCTGACTTTGTATCCAATTTCATGGCCTAACTAGGTTTGCCTAGTGTCATAGATAGGTGCATGATTTCCTTGTCCAAGGCTTATAATTAATTCTTTCACAATATCAGTCCAATTTGTCCGGTTGTCCATGTGGAATCATTTTTAAAGAAAAGATATTAGAATGATAATTTATATAAGAAAGAGATTTAAAATGAGAGGAAAAGAGTTACCATAATCATATTTCAGATTTTTGGATTTTTGCAAAACTATTTTGAATTTTGCCAAATTACCACCAAGAACAAAAGAATTTTCACACGAGAATAAAGAGAAAAGAATGCAACTCTACTGGTGTGAAAATGAGGGGGCTGCCACCTATTTATAGGGAAAAATTCAGGATTTTTCATAATTTTGTCAGATTTTTAAGCCTCCAACGGTTATAAAACGACTATTTTTCAAACTAAATAGGCTAAACGGACCGTGCCGGGCAAATCGGGTTGTGCCACCCGTGGGCCATGCCGTGCCGGCCTATCGTGTCGGGTTACCGGCCCAAGCATGGCACGGGCTCAAGGGGTCGTGTCGACACGGCCCGTTTACGACTGGGCCGGGTCGTGCCAACAGTGGTGTGTCTCAAGCTAGCCCGTTTAGCCTAGCCTAGTTGGCCATCTCTAGTCGATCCCGAGCTAGACCTGGCCATTGGCTGGGCTTTTTTTGCCGACCCGTAACACGGCAGGTACGGCATGGTACGCATACGAATGGGTCAGACCGATACGACACGAATGACAGGACCATATCGAGTCTCGCGGTTGGGCACGATGGACGGCACAGCACGGCATAAAATAGGGCCAATGGGTCTGAAGTAGGCACGGCACGCGGTAGGGCGTTTTGCCATAACATTGCGTCATGTTGTGGTTCGCCCTACGACCGACGTCTTTTGCGGTCCTCGCATGCGGAGAAAAGGGGAGACAATGGAGATGATAAAAAGGTGGAGAATGGAGACTGGAGAGTGCATACTCACTGACACCGAGCACGCACACCGAGCCGCACCGCACTGGGGTACTACACACTGGGTGTAAGGTTTTTAACGAGGCAGTAACTCTGTACCTGTTCAAGAATGAATAAAATTTAGTTTTTTCCCCAATATTTGTGTCAACTACCTCAGCTTCGTGCGTCTCCAACTCATTTCCAGGCCTGGACCGACACACCACAAAGTCGGCATGAATCACAAATAGGCCATGACTAGGCTCGCCTTTGGCGAGCTGGGCCAGCACAGCATGGTTTAGGCATGTGACCGTAGGTACGTGTCGTGTGTAGGATCAAGGATAACCGACTACAGAGGGGTGAATAGGAGGTTTTTAAAATTCTTTGGCTCTAATTACAATAGATGATCAAGTAATACTAGAATTGAGAATTTTAGCAATCAAATCCTAAATCGTCTAGGTTGCTAAGTGCACCAACAAACTAGGTCTAAGCAAATTAAACAATTGAACAAAAGAGAGCAAACCACAAGAGATGAACACAATGAATTTTTTCCATGGTATCGGAGACTTGTCGGTCCCCACTAATCCACGTTGAGAAAGCTTGAACGAATCAAGCCGGTTCCTTGCGCAAATGAGACTCCATCGATCACTTGTGGTAGCTCTTCCCCGCTCCAAGTAGGTGAGCTCCAACCTTCACAATCCATCTGACCTCCTCACATTCTTGTTTGAGGAGATCACCGGTTCTTATGCCTTCAAACTGCCTAGGAAGCGGCGACCTCCAAGAAAATGGACTATGACGCTTGCTTGAAGGAAATTAAGTGCTCTAATGGCTCAATTCAATGCTTTGCACTTGAATGCTCTCAACTACTCACAAATATTAAATTGAATGCTCTAGAGTGATGAGAGCAGTGTAAGGACTCAAGAAATATGCAATGAAGCCTCTAACCTTGCCCAAGGTACAGGTGTGGGGGTATTTATAGCCTCCGCCAACAAATATAGCCGATGGGGACCAAAATCCCGAGTTGCTACCAAATATAGCACTACCGACCTTTGAGGCCCGGTAGTGCTGGCCTGAGCTCCAACGGTCGATCAGGCACATTTAATGCACTAGCAACTTACTGTTACACCAAAGATATGGCACTACCGCCCCCAAAGGCCGGTAGTGCCGCACTTTGAATTTGGGCACAATGCTCAAGAACACCTGCACTAGAAAATAACTATCAACATGGCAGTATCGCTCCTAGACTCCGGTAGTGCCAGCTAGAGAGTTGGGGCACGAGTGCCTTACTGGAAAATAGCTACCGCAGCTAAAGGGACGATACTATCGTACCTCTGGCAGTACCGCTCATTCAGCCCAGTATTGCCGGTCACAGGGAGAGGCACAAATGCATGCCCTCTGATAAATAACTACCGCCATATTAGGGGTAGTACTGTCGCACTTCCGACAGTACCACCCCTCTTGCTGGTAGTGCCGGCCTCACAGATTACACAAAAACAAGTCTTTTGTTACATAACTATCGCCATCTAGAGGGCAGTACTGCCGCACCTCTAGCAGTATCACTCCTCTATCTCAGTAGTGCCGCATTCAACAAGATAGTAGGCAATTTTAGTGTAATCTTGAGCAATGCATGATTATAAGTTAAAGCATTAATTTGAGCTATTATTTCAAATTATTTTCAAGCTACTAATCAAGGGTTCCTCTTAATAGTATGGCACCTAATCTAGCAACCCGATCTTTTTCCAAACACCGAGATCGGCAAAATGCTATGAAAAGGTCCTTAACCTTTTTATACCTTGATCTTGAACTTGTCTTTATTTTAGCCTTAGGAATTTCACTTTTCCATTTTCATTGATGAGGACCAACCTAATTTTGCACACTTAAAGCAAATTGTTAGTCCTTTAACATTGATTGTCATTAATTACCCAAACCAAACGAAATTAGGGGTCTAGATGTTTCAATCTCCCCCCTTTTTGGTAATTGATGACAACCTTCATATAAATAATGGATTAAATTTGTTCTTGAATACACTACAAGTTCATACAAGTTGTATACTTAAGTGTTTTTGCATTAAATTGCACTTTACTTCCTTGAGAGTAAAGTAAGTGGTTTTGAGTAAAATGACATTTTAAACACAAGATATAGTTGAAGCTCCCCCTAAATATGTGCATGAAGATAATGAGTTGAATTAATGCACATATGTGGATTTTTGAAAATTTTGGCAGAGTTCCGACTATGTTCTTGGATCCGAGGAATGAGATATAATATGTGAACGCATTTAAGCTCAATTAGGATCCAAATACCAAATAAGCAACTAAAATGAAGTAAAAACATTAAACATCCATTACAAGGCTGTAAGATCGAGGATGCCGACTAGAGGGGGGTGAATAGGCGGCTATAAAAAAAATTTCTATGATTAATTAAAATCTCGCCTAAGTGCTCTTATGTCAAAACCTAAATGATAATAGATGCGGAAGCGATAAACTAAGGTTTTGACAATTAAAGCCTAAGTTAACTAGGCTCACTAAGTGCACTAACTATTTATGTCTCTAATAATAATTTGCAATCTTAAATACAAGCAATCTAACCATCGATTCTATTAATGTAAATTGCTTGAGTATAAATAAAGAATAGAATGCAAATCACAAGAGACATACCGATATTTTACTGTGGTGTTCGGAGACTTACCGGTCTCCCCTAATCCACATTGAGGCTAGCCCAAATCACTTTGGACCGGCTCCACGAATTGAGCACCTGCCTCGATTCCACTAGTGGTAGCTCTTTCCCCCTCCGGGTAGGTGAGCTCCGACCTTCACAACTTTGTCGGGCCTTCTCACAACCTCCTTAAGAAGGTCACTGTGCACGACGCCTCTACACGCCGTCTAGGTGTCGGTAAACACCAAGAGTAATAAGTCAAGTCCTCTAGCTTGAGCTCCACCAAGTACAACACATGTACAATGGTGATCACCGGGTGCAACACATGCACAAGGCTCTCCTCAAGTGCAACACATGCACAAGAGGCTCTCAATCCTCTCCTAATTGCAACACATGCAATTAGAGCTCACTCTTAGCTCAAGAACCAAATTTGAGAATGCAACACATGCACAAGACCACACAAATGCTCAATAAGGCCAACAACAACCAAATGCCAACCTCCAAGGCTCCTTTTATAGCCTCCACAAGAAAAACTAGCCGTTTGGGGGTAAAATAAGCAGAAAGTCGCAAGAGACCCAATCATACCGCCCTAAGGCCGGCATGACCGGCATCTGGTCCAACGGGTAGAAAAAACTAGTCGTTACACAAAAAGTCCGGTCATACCAGACATGGGGCAATCATACCGCTCACCGGTATGACTAGAGTGACCCCAGTCATACCACTGCTACAGTTACGAAAAAGCTCATAACTTTTCACTCCGAACTCCGATTTAGGTGAGATCTTGGACTCTATGCGAAGCTTATCTCGAGGGCTACAATCTCCACCTGTTTTCAAGATTTAAGAAACCATATATATTTTTAAATATCACAAAAATAAAGACTCTAATGTAGTCATTCAAGTCTAAAATATGATTTCTCGAAATCCCTCACATAGACTTGATCAAGAGCGTGAATACAATCTAGAGAGAGTCAATAAGATCAAATATTGAGACATGTGATGATCAACTCATGATCAAAACAATTTTGCAAAACACATTTGTAAATTCTAATCACATGCTCCAATATGAGATTCAATTAAACCATATTTTACAAAAACTCATTTTGCAAATACAAAGCATAAACCTACCTTAGCCTTTGTGATGATCAACACATGATCAAGTCATAAGGTAAGACTCCAATGCATGAGCTCTCTATTTGCAACACATGTAAATATCTAGCTCCATATAAACAACCGCTTAAACCCATTTGCATAAGCTATCTCCCTTTTGCA
Organism: Otatea glauca; assembly: GCA_036346275.1. Lineage (NCBI taxonomy): Eukaryota > Viridiplantae > Streptophyta > Magnoliopsida > Poales > Poaceae > Otatea > Otatea glauca. Next base: position 38,502,280 of record CM070733.1, on the reverse strand, counting down.
ACACATGCAAATCCATAGCTCTGTGCAAAAACCAAATCAAAATTCAATAAGAAGTAAGCATGAGCTCCCTTATTTGCAACACATGCAAATACTTAGCTCATGCAAAAATCAAATAAGAGAGTGAGCTAGAGTGAACCGGATTGAGTTCATCAACACATGATGAAGCTCAAGCTATAAGACTCGACCCCTCTTAATAGTACGGCAATCTATACTAGCAACCCGGTCTCCCATCCAAACACCGAGACCGGTAAAAGACTAGGAACACATCCTTAGCCCTAGCTAGTTATACCTTTGCCTCTCGCACATCCACTTGGAACTTTTATGATTTCCATCGTCTTCTCTCCAAGCCGGGTCCTTTCTTCTTGTTCATCAACACATGATGAACTTTCTCTAACTTCACTTCGGGATTCATCCTTGAAGCTCATCAACACATGATGACTTTTTCTTCCCGATTCTTTATTTTCTTGGACTCAACCTACTTCACAACTCATGGAAGATTGTTAGTCCAACAAACACGGTTGCCTCAATCATCAATTGCACTCCATTAACATATAATGGATGCCCCCACGATCGATTGAGCACAACCCTAATCAAGTTGAATGATTTAAAGGTGTCTTAAGTACTTTGATGCAACTAATGCTTCATTATACTTAAGAACTTTGCACTTGTCCTTAATCAACGAAGAAACACTATCAACACATGATGAAGCGTTCTTTGATTGATTGAAAGACAACCGAACTCAATTTAAATTTTATTTAAATTGGCATGAGTATATATTAACTACACAAGTTTCATATACTCATTTTAATGGTTACTAAGTAATGATCCAAATTATGTTGGAGTGGTGGAAAGGGATCAATACTCTTAATACCATCAACAATAGAATAAACTCTATTAAATATGTACATATAAATAATTGAACTTGGAATCAATATGCACATAATCAATCTTAGATAATATTTGAGTTTATCCTATATTAACATGAGTATACTACAACTACACAAGTTACATATACTCAAAGGATTGTTTCAAAGTAATGATCCTTGATATAGAAAGATGAAATAGATCAATACTATTGAAACATCAGGGTAAAGTATGAACTCCCCCTAAATGCGTGCATTCATCTATATATGGAATTGAAACATTAATGCACATCTTGAGGTCTAAATAATGGTGGAGTTCATCCTTTAACTTGAATCCAAGGAATGCATCTAGAAATAATAGAGTTGTATTGGATGCATACCTTTGGGATTTCCATTTTTCAATGAGATAAGACTAATCAAAGATATACTCAATAAAAGAGTTAATCTCATATTTAGATTTATCAATATGATCATGAATATTATATCCAAAGAATGCAACAAGATATGATAATATGAACTCGAATGCATACCTTTGATATTTCCATCTTTTTCATCCAAAAGAGACTAAAGAGAGTTAAGCTCAACAAAAGAGTTAGTCTTATAAAAGATTTGTCATTAATTAACAATTGAAACTAATCAATATTATGATTATCAAAAGAGTTAATCTCATTATTAGATTTGTCGTTAACACCAAAACCAACTTAATGGAACTTGAACTTTCAAAGGCAAACACAAATATTATCCAAAAGCACGTAAACGTACGAGGGTTAGTTAGCTTACATAGAGATAATGCAAATAAGATAAATAAGCTAATCCTCCGACTAAACTAACTAACACCAAATTCCTCCCCGCTTAGCACTTCTCCTTAGCACTTTCCATGTAGCACTTCTCCCCCTTTGGTGTCAAGTACCAAAAGAGGGGTCTTCATGAGACACCTAGGAGGATGAAGGAGTACCACGATCGCATCCACAACCATGGCCAAAATGATGAAAGCTAACAGGGACTAGCTCATCACGAAGAAGATCCAAAGTCGCTCCAATGCCATCCATGCGCTACCTAATCTCCTCAACCATCTGACGAGTCTGGGCTTGATATTCGTAGACTTGAGCGAACTGACCCATCATGTCTGTGCGCAAGCTAGCAAGACTGGCTAGTATAGCATTTGGTGCTGGTGGTTGAGCTTGAGCCTGTTCTCGCTCGAACTCTCCCTGGTGTTGCTGTTGGGCAAAGTGATGAAGCACTTGTGGAGGGGCCTTTCTAGGCTTGTAGGGCTTATGAGGAGCAGATATTGGACCATTGTACCATGTCTCCCTTCTGATCAAAAGCATGATATAAGGGGCAAAATAAATGATCTTACCATGCTCCCAAGCAGATTGAGCCATCTCCCTCATAATGAAGTTCACAACATCGAACTTCTGACGATGCATGATCTTTGCAATTAAGTTCCAAGCGTAACCCTGTATCTCATCAAAATTTCCACTCTTGGAATGGAGACTCTGATGATCTTGTTGATGAGACTGGGTTGAGGTAAAAGCACTGCTAGCTTCCCTGGCTTTGCCCTTCTGGCGGGGTCCTAGAATTCCATAATTTAACTTAGCCTCAAAACTGGATCATCGTGAATTCTTGGGAAGCCACTGTGAAACACGCCTAGAGCATACTCAAACACCTCCTTAGTGGTAGTGTAGACGGTAGAGCCCGTCATCCAGGTGATGGTGGCATATGATTCTGGAATGTACAGGGTGGCATAAAACTGCTTGATTAGATCCAAAACATAATCACATCTAGTCCCAAGCATGTGATAGATGCTAGCTCCTCCAAAAAGTTCAGGAACACCCACAAACATGGGCTACTCCCTAACGTGCTCCCCACTGACCCACCTCTGATTTGTAAATTTCTTGTCCTTGTAAATCTGATAGAATACTTTCTGCTGGAACAAGGAGTGAAATCTGGACTCGATGGCGTATCGTGGCAGGAGGTATTGATTCTCGACTCTAAGAGCAAAGTACTTATCCCCCTTTATCTGAGGGGGATCATCCCTGTGAGAACCAACATTAGGCATCTCCTCTTCCTCACTTTCATCTTCCTCAGACTCAGACTCACTTGCTATTGCCTTTTATGGCCTGAGAGCTGCTACCTCCTCTCTCTTTCTGCAATATATTCCTTATCTGCTCATCCCTGGCAGCAAGTAAGTATGAATCTTCGCTATCGCTACCATTGTCAGGTCGAGGGGTGGGAACCCTAGCGCTTCGAGTAGACTTCCTGACAATGCCCACCACGAGGTGCCTTGGGGCTTGGATGGATTCTTCATCCTTGGCATGATTTCTGAATCACAAGGATATAGATTGAGTGAGGTTTAAGCAAAAGAGATTGTTAAGTTTTGATCTTGAATGAGGTATAGCAACGATGTCAAAAATATTGTCAGATTTTTATAAAATTGTATAGGCTTGATCATGCTCTAAAAAAATTATGGAACTACTTTTAGAAGCGTAGGATCATACAAAAAAATTTCAAAATAAGTGAACTTCATTTGTTATCTTTAAAAAAAAGAATGAACATAACTGAGATAGTAACCTTAGAAGAATTTTATAAATTTGCTCAAGTGTGATCATGATCCAAAATTTTTATGAGAATTGAAGAATTGCCTCATAATGCTTTTCCAAAATTTTCAAAAATCTTAAACTTTTTTATTTTCTCAATCAAATCTATGAATGCATTGAACTTCATTTGTTATATTTCAAAAATAAAAAACAGAAAGAACATAAATGGTACAATACCCTTGTAAGAATTTTATAAATTTACCGGTGTGTGATCATGATTTAAAATTTTTATGAGAGCTTAATAATTTCCTTAGAACCCTTTCGTAAAAGTTTCAAAAATTCTAAACTTTTTTTATTTGCTCAAGCAAATCTATGTATTGATCATTAGGCTTTTATCAAGATGTAGCACTGTTAGAATTTTTGAAAATAATTGAAGATCGGTCATCATCTGAAATTTTTATGGAAACATTGATGATTCCTTCGAAACATTAAAAAAAATTATCAAAATTTTATAACATGGTTTGAACTATTTTTCATTCAGTTGAAGTTTGCCGGTAGGGCTTTTATCACGACAGTAGCACTTTCAGAATTTTTTAAAATTCCTAAAGCGTGATCATCATCTAAAAATTTTATGGAAATATTATTGATGCATCAGAACTATCCAAAAAAATTTCAAAATTTTATAACATGGTTTGTTATATTTTTCATTCGGTTCAAATTTGCTGGTCAGGCTTTTATCAGGACAATATCACTTTCAGAATTTTTAAAAATTCCTCAAACTTGATAATCATCTGAATTTTTATGAGAATATTAGTGATATGTCAGAATCATACACAAAAATTTTCAACGTGCTTTGCACCATTTTTCGCTCGGTTCAATTTTAATGAAATCTCGGGTAATCTTGGCGAGATTTCGGTATTTCTCGGTGAAATCTCAAAAATCTCGATTGAAAAAAAAACAGATTTGAATTTTGATTTTTGTATTTCTTCTGGGATTTGTCCAAAATTATGAGATCTCGATGAAATTTCAGATTTCGCCCACCCCCGAGACGTCAACCGAAAATGAGATTTCAAACCCTGAACGGAGTGTGCCACACGTATTCGCTCCTCCCCGCACTAGACCTGTCGGTGCATTTTTGGGTCACCCTAGCATGGCACGGGTATCTTTGGACCGGACCGACATGGCACGTCGGCGCGATAGGCAATTTGGCACAACATGACATATTGTGTTGTGTCTAAGTGGACATGGCACAAATACGGTGTCGGGACCCGAATATGCAAATCCGGACCCTCTGTGTATACCGCACTAGTCCAGGATCACGCTCGTGCACACAGGCTCAACATCAGTAAATATCACAATCATACATAGCGGAAATATTATGAAAGACATCATATGATACATACTACTAGTTGAATGACCTTATGGTCCACTTACATGACTATGCCTCGCAAGGTGAATAATATATTAAAGCGCGGCGGAATGAAAACGTAGACAACCCTCAAGATACCACAGTAATCGACAAGGCTTGCGCCCTAAACATTCGTCTCCTCCGGAATCTTTCCTCCAAAGATTAATGTAGACTCTTCAACTGGTGAGGTTATTGTTGGCAAGGGTGAGTACTTAAAGCACTCAACAAGTTGTACACAGAATGCAATTCTAAGTATCTATATGCAAGGCTTATTCCAAAGGATATGCTATCATGGCTATTTTGCAACAAAGCAAACATTTATGAATAAATACTATAAATAGATTGCAAAGACTGTAAAACAAATAACAATAATAGCTAGATTCAGTATTTCTCAAGTAAACCAAGTTTCCAATCCTAAGTCAAATTCCATCTTCCATATGGCCTTCCGCCATCCCAACCAAATTGTCCATTTAATTAAGCTAACCCTTAACTGTAATTCCGAGCATTGCTCAATACATGAGCACGGCTATCCGAATAGTTTCACACTCTGCAGAGGTTATGCACTTTACCCACACGACATGATCGTCTTTTGGTGCCATGCAATTAACACACTTCCTTTGGTGTGTCGACGAAGAGATCATGACAAAGCCTTTACAATGCTCTGGCTTAATCCAGTACTAACCGCTAAGGTTTCAACACTGGTGGGTCTGAAAACCACAACCAGGGCCCCCCTCTTGCGCCATGTGAATTACACCATAACTCGGGAACTCACACCGACCAAGATATTACCAAAGTTAAGACATTGCAAATTAATCAGCTAGGCTGGCCCATACCAGACATATGGTTGCATGATTGACTCAGGTCAAAGGCTTGTAAGGTTAAGTCCTTAGAGTGATCAGGGCAAGACATCCACATACCCTCTGCCCATTGGGCCCACCTTGGCATACTCGCCCCTTGTCACTTGCCCCAATCTAAATGATCATAACCCAGTTGATTACCAAGCACCACATGCTATCAACAATTCAACATCGTTGCGTGACATGACTCGCCACAACAACTCAATCTCATCGTGTGATTCCACATGACACACAAGTTCTTAACATTGTTCCATATTCCATTAATCAAGATTAATTATCAATGATTCTGACACATGTGATGACGTGGCATGGCTAAGCAACTAATACGGACTAACCATCCAATGTTGATTATAATTACTAACCAACTATATTGAACCAATCTAGGGTGACAATAGATCATGGCATACAAATGACAAGGTAGGGTGTAGATCAATCTGGTACATTAGCTAAACCCAATCTAATTTAAAACAATTGTATATTTGAAATATATGCAATAGGGTAAAACAAACATAGCAATTTTATAAACATGGGTTCAACATGATCAAAGTATAACTTGCCTTGGAATAGGTTCTGGTCTTGCTCTGAAACTTGAACTTGAGTTGTTGAATCTTCCTCCGAAGCGTCGCACAATTCAACGTCTACGCGTACCGAAGAAGAAAATCAAATAAATGACAAAATAGAGATCAATTGAACTCCAAAAATCAAATAAAATTCACCATTAAATAGATCTCAATTTTACAAATTTTTAGAAATTTGAATCACTCAAATCCGAGTTAAATTGCAAAAGATATAGCCTTTTGAAGTTTGAAATAAATACTGAAATTGCTAAAATCAGAAAATCGGAATTAACAGATTTATTTTTATTCTGAAAAAGCGATTTATGACGTCAGCGTGACGTCATGCTGACGTCAGCCCTGGCCTGGACCAACCGGAACTTGACACGTGGTCCCGGTGCATAGACCGTCCACGGACCTCCTGCAGTCTCGCAGACCCGGCCCACAACGCCTCGGCGCCGCGTACCACCACGCGCAAGACGATCCGGTTGGTTGCGGCGGCGGCGCAATCTGTTGCGTCGGATCCGATCGAACGGCCAGCGTCTAGGAGACACGCGGCTACGCCTCAATCGCCCGATCTAAATCCGACGGCTCATACCTCTCGAGTGGCTCACCGACGTGTCACAATCTGGAATGTCCAACGAAGATCCAACGGTTCTTTGGCGATCGAAGCTCCCGATGGTCTTGTGGCGGCGGTCTCGCCGACGCCGAGCGGCGGCGGCGGCGCGAAGGTTCGGTGACCAAAACGCGACGAAACCACCCCACTTCGACGCGGCGCAGCTTGGAGGTCTCGGATCCGAGTTAGTTCGACCCCGGGCGACGGCGGCGAAGGCCAAACCGAGGCGACGTGTCAATCCAACTCCGGCGAGCTCCTCCGCGCAGACGACGATGACTCGAGGCTCCGGGCTTGCAGCAGATGGGCGGCGCGAGGTAGGGATTTCAGCGCCCGCATCGGTTCCTTAAATAGCTGCACGGGAAGGTGTGCCAGGCCCGGACTCCGAAGATGGCTCCGTGGCGGCGGACTCGGCGGAGACTTAAAAGCGACGCGCGGCAGCATCAGTAGCGACACGCGCGCTCATCCGACGGCTCGAGGTGCTCGGCCACGCGGACAGATCTCAGCGCTGATCGAGATCAACGGCGCAGATCCAACGCGTTAGGGTTTACTCTAGACGGGCCAATTGGGCGCCGAAGCGAACTCTGATCGACGAGATTGGGCTTCACCGATCACATTTCTAAAGGATTTTTAACACTTTAATAATTTAAATAATTCTAGAAATTCGTTTAATTGATTTTAGGCAAATAAATAATCAAGAAAAATCCCAGAAACTTCTCAAAAATACTTTGAGACATTCTGGACTCAAATAAAATATTTTTGGCAAAACTTTATTTTAACTTTGCATAGATTTAAATAGATTCGAATAAAAGGCAATAAACTTGATTTGAAATTAATTCAAATAAATCCAGAAAAATCCAAATAAATTCCAGAAAATCATAATGCACATTTAAGCAATAAAATAATATTTGGCAAATTTTTGGGATGTTACAAACCTCTCCCCTTAACAGAATCTCGACCCGAGATTCAGGGCTAACTAGAGAATAGGTTCGAGAATTCTGACTTCAAATCTTCTTCTCGCTCCCAAGTTGCTTCACTTTCGGAATGATTGCTCCACTGAACTCGGCAAAAGCGAATAGACTTGTTTCTGGTCTTGCGCTCCATAACATCCAAAATTCTGTCCGGTTGCTCTTTGTACGTCAAATCTTCTTGCAGCTCTATTGCATCCCACGGGGTTTGCTCTGTTGGCACTCTGAGACATTTCTTGAGCTGCGACACATGGAACACATCATGTACTCCTGCCAAAGACTGGGGCAACTCCAGCTGATAAGCTACCTCTCCTCGACGGCTCAGAATCTTGAACGGGCCAACATATCTTGGTGCAAGCTTCCCTTTAACATGAAATCTTTTAACGCCCTTAAGAGGGGTAACCCTGAGGTACACATGATCTTCTGGTTCAAAACTCAAATCTCGACGACGGTTATCTGCGTAGCTTTTCTGTCTTGACTGTGCTATCTTCAACCTTTCTCTGATCATTGCGACTTGATTTTCGGCTTCCTCGAGAATATCTGGCCCGAAAACCAAACGCTCTCCTGTTTCGTTCCAATTCAACGGAGTACGACAAGCATGCCCATACAACGCTTCAAATGGTGACATCTGCAAGCTAGCTTGATAGCTATTATAGTTTTTTGAACCGAAACTTTTCAAATTGAAAGTTTTCGGAGTTAAAAAAATTTTATTTGAAATTTTTCGAGTTGAAACTTTATAATTTTAGATTTTTTTATTTAATTTTTTCTTAGTTGAAACTTCCTAATTTGAATTTTTTCGTTTTAAAATTTGAGTTGAAACTTTCTAATTCAAAAACTTTCCGAGTTGAAAATTTCTGAGTTGAAATTTTTTGAGTTAAAACTTTAAGTTAATTTTTTAATTGAAACTTCATGTTTAAAATCTTCTAATTTAAAACTTTTTTTGTCAGAAAGGAAGAAAGGTGTTAGAAGTGAGTAGGTACGAGGGAAGGAGAAAATATGGAGATGGACGAAGAAAATATACATAGTATCTTAGAAGAGTGTGTTTAAATTCAAACTGCGTTACCCTTCCATGCGTATGTCTCCTCACACTGTTGCAATGCAGGGTCTTTGCATTTCGCGATCGATTTTATAGTTATCCATCGAGAAACTATTGGTCCTTTTCAGGATATAGTAAAAAACAGTACACATGTAGCAAGAAATTAGTGTATGGGTTTATTTTTCCTTGTGGGAAACGCTCTAACGATGCAAAAAGCTATGCAACTCGATTACGCGTGAGGTCAACGTGGAAAGACATTACCATAGGTTTTATTTGCCAGGTTTTGTCCTTAAGTCGTTGTTCTCCTCCATTTAGCAAAACTTATCACACATTTTTCCCTTCACAAATAACGCCGCTCCTATCACACCTGACATCTGTCTAAGTTACGACAAACCATTACTAGAAAGAATGCACCCCAGAGAAGAAGAAAGCGACCGATCAAAAATGTCTTCTCGCATACCCATCAAACGCTTGTATGACGAAATAACACATCGTGATATCTTTCTGAATGTGCATATATCCCATGAGAAGAGACAAATAATCGCATCCTTGGGCTCTTGACTTTGGAATGTAGTCTTCAAAGTTGAAACAATGTGCACTGAGTAGGTGCTTGTCTAGCAGTTTATTTTTTTTTTCAAATCTAGCCTCTAACATATATATTTGCATATTAGACTAAATCCCCCACCACGGAAGGCGCAGCGCGCGACATGTGTCACTGGCGTACCCGGGGAGCGTGGAAGTTTGCCGGCACTATGGCGGAACGCGCGAGCACAGGAGCAAGCAGCCGACTGTCGGAGCGCATGGGCGAGCACGAGCGGGCGAACCTCGCCGCCGCAACTGTGTAGCACGAAAGCTCTCTTGCCGCGGTGGGCCACACTGCTCGCGTGTGTTGCCGCGGCACTGGCAATCTTTTGCGCTCACTGGACGCAGTGGTGGACACGTGTCGCTTGCCACGTCTTTCGTGGTGAAGGGGGGCTAAATTTACAAATGTATACGCGAAGGGCTAGATTTGTAAAAAAAATAAGCAGCAAGGCTAGATAAAGGGACGAGTTCAATTTTTCACACATTGCAAACAACAAGATTAGAATGGACCATTGAGCATGTGCAGTGGATCTCCATTAGAAAGGAAACCCTACCATGGAATTGCTTGTAGCCTTGTACGCAGGCATGTTCCCTCTAGCTAGCTGGGGCTGGGCAACACAAGTTACACAATGGATGTAAAAAAAGTCTTCTGCAAAATGCACATGGTTGCCATCCTGGCCAGCAATACCTTCTTCCCTGGACCAGTCGATGCATGGAAATTAATCCTTGTTCTAAATTTACTGTAGTAAGATAATTTGAATTCACTAATCAGAAGTCTGTATAGGTTGGTGAAAGGGACACTAGCTTTTGAAGACAAATTAATCATGTTTCAGATAATTACCTTTGCTTTTCTTTGAAAGAAGGTTAGGCCGTCTTCGTGAAATCCAATGATCCAAGGTATCTTCAAGAAGGTACTTATTAAGTCGTAGGCCAGTATTTATTAAAAAAAATTAGTGGAAGAGTAGCTAGGCATTTTTGTTTGCTTATCAAATTAGATGGAGAAAGGTAATCTAGTAAAAATGTGGATTTATATGGTAGTTTAGAACCCTAATACCTACAATCATCTAATTACGGCGGAAGCGACACTTGCAGATTGTATAACTGAATATAAACTAAGTAATTAAGCATAAATTACATAATGTTCTTATTATTTTGCATACTATGTAACCAAATATATTTTAGGGTACAAGGATACACATAACACACACCCCTACACACTCCACACGCACGCACATGCGTGCGTGTCCGCTCACACGTTGAGGAAATTTTTTTGGAGGCCCTAAAGCCTTCGGAGCGCGAGAACACGGTGTCCAATTGAACACGTATATGTGTATACCCTACTTTTTTTTATTTTGCCATCCGAGACATTAGCCCGGACGGAAAGTGAGCGCACTCAATCAAGCGGACTCGAACGCGGACAAACTGAGCGTCACTGGAGCTCAAGCCAACCTAGCAACGCTCGGTTCTCTATGTAACCAAATATTAAACTACTTAATTGAACAGAAGTACATAGGCCCCGTTTGTTTCGGCTTAGTCCTTTTAGTTTTTGGCTTAAAGCTAGTTTTTCTTTGAAAGAAGGTTAGGCCGTCTTCGATAAATCAGTAGCTTATTACTAGAAAGTTTGAAATACCATTTAAGGTTGTAAGGACTTTTCTTATGTACTGATTTATCTAATACAAATATTTCATACTTTTTTCACTGAATGTCATATTGAAAAATATAGATTAATCTTGATATCAAACTTCATTCTGAACTTAATTATTTATTAACTTGATCCGAGTCGGTGGAGGAGGAAGGAGGAAGGAGGGGACGGAGGAGGGAGGAGGTTGGGGACGGCAGAGACCAGAGCGGCGGAGGGAGAAGGCATGTCGCACAGGAAAGCGAGAGAAGATAAGGAAAAATGAGAAGATGGGAGAAGGATTCTTGAGTTTATATATATGATGGCATTTGGTGGGTAATTTTGGAGATTTCTAGTGGCAAAGGGTTATTTCATCCAAAAAAAGCACCTCTCACCTGACTTTTGGCTTAGGGCTTTGGGGGAGCTTGACTTTGGGCTAAAAGCTCCCAAACAAAGATGGTCGCAAAGTAGTGGGAAGCTAAGCCACGCAGTGACACCCAAAAGCTGCAGCCGAGGAGGAGCTTTTCACCGTGGCTTCACTTGAACTCCACCTAACTCGCTCACTCCGCTTTCCCAACCTTTGCCACCCGTCTCGGAGTCTCCACGCCACCTCCCCACTGGATGTCACAGACTTCACTATATTGCTACCTTCCATTTTGGTTAGCCTCAAAGCTACAGTGCAGCAAGTAGTTTGCAAACAAAGATAATAAGAAAAGATCATTTATTGCTTTATAGTCTATCAAACCAAAAGCACTTTTTCATTTCAACCACACTCCCAAACAGGCCCTTATAGTTATATGGAGGCTTTTGGTTTTTTTAAGCCGGCTTAAAAGTCAGTTATTTGTTTTGACTTTGCTTTTCTGCTTTTAAGCGAGTGAAAAATCGAAACAAAAGATCATATCCTTCTCTTCTCGGCGCTTATTGACGATTATGGTGGTAGCCAAAAATCGAAGATAGAAAGGAACAATGGATTTCTTATGTAGTATGGAGGATGAGAGGATGGGGAGCTAATAAAGGAGATAAAGGTGAGAAGTGTGGATGAGGGCTGGCGGAGGAGGGGACGGTTCGGCTCCTGCGGTGGTGCCGTGGCCATGGTGGAGGGATGAATGCGTGCGGTACGGTAGATCACAGGCAGCAGCAGGTTCACAAAACCGATTTCAAAAATTAAAAATCAAAACTCACTTGAAAATCGTTAGAAATCGAAGGGTTGATAATTCAATTTTTTTTAAAAAAATGAAAATCGATCGGCCAATTGGTTGGTGCTGAGCATTGTGGCGTTGCGACACGATGTTGACCTAAAACAGGTCGATTTGATCAAAAACCAGTCGGTTTTGATTGAAAATCGATCGGTTTTATGTCGCATAAATTTTTTCGAATTTTTTTGAATATTTTGAATTAAACCGGTTTACCGATCGGTTTTAGATGTCGAACCGGCTCGATACGATCGAAAACCACGATTTTCTTCGGTTTTGTCAACCCTAGGCAGCGATGTGTTAGGGAAAGGAGGAGACATGATACAGGATTACCTCTAAGAATAAGTACTGAATTATCTACATTTACAAAAAAATTACAGCTCAAATTTGCTCCTTTACGAATCAATGATTAATAGTTTTTTTTAAGAGAAGATGCTTGAGGTACTTTGCAAGCACCATAGAAAGCCTTGTATATTTAATAGCTTGGCTAGATCACACCATCAAAACACAAGCACATACACACGCAGTCACGCTTAGCAAAGTAGCTTTAAATAATGGCTGGACTTTTTGGCTCTTGTATGGCCACCTTCTAGAACCTTGACCAAGAAAGCAAAATAATATAATTGCACATAGTGATTCATAAAACAAATACTAATTGCACATGGGAGCCTTCCTTTTTGTCTTCTTCCAAACTCTTTATGTTCCTTAATGCTGAGGGCTGAGGTTATACCCTCCAGTGGCTATGGTTATCTTTGTAAACAGATTCATGCTTTGTAGATTTTTCTTAAAAAGACATCTCTTGCTTGTATACAGTTTTTAGTGATCTAAATTAATCAAGAAACCAAGGCGGTCATCCACTACTGTAAAATTATTTATGCAGATTAGTTTTTGCGAAAGCACAGAAACACTACTCTTGAATAATTAGCATAAACTTATATTAATGTAACATCCCGAAAAATTTAAAATTGGAAAAACAAAAATTTAAAATTGGAAAATAAAATTAAATAAATTTTTTTAATTAGAATCAAGATTTTAATTTAAAATATCATCTTTTTCCTCACTTTCTTGAATTCTGGTCTTAAAAAAGAACAACTGCAATGTTAAAACCCTTTCTTTCAAAATAACAAATTATTAAAATAAGTTTGAAGTATGATCTTATTTTGAATTTTCATATTTTCTAAATTTTTCTTGAATTTTTATTTTTAAGAAAATCTTTTATATTGATTGTTTTCTTCTCCTTCAAAATGCAAAACCCAAAATCCCATAAGAAGAAAAATCTGAAAAAATTAATGTAAACCCCAAATTGTCTGCAGGGCATCCCCAGAAACTTTCAAAGGCATGTGAACAAATTTATTGCCGAAAAGAAATCAAGAATAGTGATAAATGACTAAAAATAGTACACATGTTAGAATTAAATAAAATATATGAATAAGATAATAATTTGAAATTTTTATGTCATCATAGTCAGTGTCTTTTAAACCGACCTGAAAATTTGTAGAAAAATAAAAGCTCATTTGAAGTGTCTCAAAAATAAAAAAGAATCAATTTAAAAGCAACATTATCAATGTCAGAATTTAACAAAAAATTCTAGAGCTGATCATCTTCTGAAAATTTTATAAAAACATTAAAATATCCATGGGACCACCCATAAAAAAATTAAAATAAAACAGACCCAATTTTCATCCTTAGAAAAATCAAAATTAGAGAACTATTAATTGGTAAAGCAATCTTGTCAGAATTTTATAAATTTCCACACGTACGATCTTGACCTAAAATTTTACTACAGGATAAGACCCACCTCGAGATCATACAAAAAAAAATTCAAAAATCTTAGGACACGAATGACACCTCAATTAAATGTATGAACCCTATCTTCAGTGTGGAGGATTCTGGGTCATCACTTGGTTACACTGCCATATGGGACCCATTTGATTCCGACCCTACTTGGCAGCGTTGTTGACCCCCTGCCCTCTTCACAGCCCCTCTCAGACTTGCCTTTCTTCAGCTGAACGCCATTGCCCATCTCTTGCCGCGATAAACAATGGAGTCCCGATTTGCTGCCACCGTAGAGAGATGTCGCTAGAAGTTTCAGTCGTGTGAACTTGGCCCTGCCTTTGCACCACCTTTGTCTCATAGTTCTAGACCCAAAACCTCTAGCTTCGTTATCTGCAGCCAACCTTTGCCACGACAGCCGAATGTCAACCTGATCGCTGAGCTCACCACATCGTGTGAACCCGACCTCAGTTCAGCGCCGCACTGCCCTAGACTATGCATACCCTGGCTTCCCGCATGCTCTGCCATCGCCATGACCCGGGAATTGAGTGCCACCCACAAGCCGAGCCCCCGTTCCCACTTCGACCGAGCACACGAGTCACTGTTGCACCGACTTTCTCTGCTTATAAAGCCGGCCAAGGGCCATCTTAGGCACCACATTACTCCTCTGGAGCTCCATGGCCGAGCATCACTCGCATAGCACCTCCATTACCGCTATAGCTGTGGGCAACAGAAAAAAGGTGGGAAACTCGATTTTCGGAACTACGGTGAGAAATCTGGCCAATTCATCGCATCTGAACCATTCTAGTAGACTGCTAAAGCTTTTCCTAATCTTTGTTTCAGCACATCTCGCGCGAAGCTTCACAGCCGCACTATTCTTCTTTATCCTGGACGGTGTACGGTGGTAGCCAGGCTCACCTGGTTGCACTGATGCTTGTTCCACTGTTTCCCGAACCTTAGCTAGCCTAACATGGTCACCGCTGCCTGGCCCACGATGGCGCCCTACTTCTGGCCATCATCGACCGTGAATAAGCCCACCAATAGATGCACCTTGACATCCTGAAGCTCACTGTGCCCTCGGCTGAGCTCGATCACCGACCAATCGCCGTCGGCGAGCTCTCCCTGTCGCCTCCCCTGCCCTGGGTCTATGCCATGCAGGCCCGGGTTGTAAGCTTCACAGCGCCACGCACACACATAGTCTCTGACCTCCCGGCCCCACATGTCAGCCACAAACGGTTAATTCAAAAACAGCCCAAAACGGAAATGTGCCTTCATTAGTTGAAGACGTACTTTTCCATTTTTAAAACATTTTCAAAACCTATAGACTCAAACACCTATAACTTTCACATTTTAAGTCCAATTCCAGTGAAACAAATTTATAAATTCATATAAAATCATATAGTTCTAGAATATGCAAAAATATTTAATTTTTCACCATATTTTGAATTATTTGCATTAAAGTTTGTATGAAACCCTAATATGGCTACTATTGGAAATGTGTAAACCGCAACTCCTAAAATTATAAAATAAATTTATAAATGATCCTGATACCATAAGCAACCCATTCTATAAAAATATTTAGATTTGAACTTACTTTAAATTTAATTTGTAAATAGGCCATTATTCAATGCATAAAAATCCAAATTACTATAACTTGTGCATTTAAATTCGAATTATAGTGAAACCAATTCCTAGACCTAGTTTAGACCATAATACCCCTATTTATGTAAAAATATTTCAGAATAAATTAAGTTTAAATCAAGTTTGTATATAATCTTGTTTTCAATACACACATGAATAGAATATAGGTAAACATACAATAAAGAAAAATACATGTGAAACCTCCTTTTAAATACTCCATAGGACAAGACCATTTAATTTTTTAGAAATAATCATATCTGATATTATTTTGCATTAGCTTTCCATTTAAGTTAAATTCTAGTCACCAAAATTCAAATAATAACAACTATAGCCATTAATCTCTTAAATTTGTGAAAACTAGTTTCTAAACCTTATTGGGACCATAATATTCCTTTTTATTCAAAAGTATATCTTAGTTGATTTTGTTTAAACTAAAGACTTTAGATACTAGGTGCATGTAATTAATATATGACTATATAGCACAAATAGATGTTTATATAAAAGAAACCAGCTTAAGCACACTATAAGTCCAGATTAGCTAATCCTACAAAAATAAATAATGTTTAGCTTAGTTTGAACCAAGTTCCTAGATAGCTTGACTTACCATGCATAAAAGATCAATATACATATCTCTCTCAGATAAATAATAGGTGTAAAATCAATTGATATATGCTCTAAAGATCGAAAACACCTAATACAGTAAAAATTATTATAATAAGTCATGATTTGCACTTAACCCCCCTAATTGAAGCATATTTCATATATAAGGGTTCAAAATATAAACAAACAAATTTAAATAAAAATATCATAAATAAATGTTAGCTCATATAGGACCAGTTCCAAAACATTCCTATGATTAAGACCATCTTGATCTGCAAAAAGATTTAATGTTCGATATAGTAGTTTGAATTAAGTTCATATAGATTTCATTCTCTATACACATAAAAACTATAACATTAATAACTTCCACAAATAAAAGCTAAAGTATGCAAAACCATTTTCAAGACACTTCTAGAGTCAAGATCTACTAATGCTACAAAAATATTGCATATCTATGTAAATTGCAGTCGCAAATCTAAAACAAAATCTAACTATTTATAATGTAAAATTTAGAAATACATAAGATTAGGAAATGAATAGAACATCACAAATAAATACTAATACCAATAGAACCAGCTTAAGAATGCTTCCTAAGATAAGACCATCCTATTCTGTAGAAATAATTCTAATTAAACATGTTTTGCATCTGAATCATATTAAAAGCCTAACCCTTTGTGCTATAAACCTCAAAATCAATAACACAAACGAAAAAACTTATATAATAAAAAATCAAGATTTAAAAGTGTTTTTAGCACCAGAACCTTCAATTCTAATTCATTTTTAATTTGGTTTCATTTGATTTCTTTTTGCCTCTCATTGTTATTGCTTCTTATTACTGTTATACAATACGAATGTGTAGACGCTGACGTACACGAAGCTGCTACTGAAGACCACGACTTCGAGTAAGTACCTGAACCAACAAAGCAAGGCAAGTACCCCCTTTGATCATATTGATCCCAATATTTTAATTTTAATTTTGTTTTGTCAAATCTTTTTATGCATGCACATATTTTCTGTAAATGTGCTATGTTGTGGAACTGGTAGATATACCTATTATCTCATGGAACTTTCTTAATAAATATTGATATGTGAACCTTGATAACCCTAGAATAAGATTAGGCAATACATAATGTCAACATGGGTATACGAGATTATATAATGAACATGCTTAGCCATGCTTTAGTAATGGAAACTGAATTAATCAAATTATACTGTTTCTTGAGAATTTAAAAAGGTTGTATATGATTTTAAAGGTTGTTGATATTTTGGTAAAAATAAAAATAAAACTATGATTTTGACGCGAGCGATTATTGGCAATAGCTAGATGTGCATGGGACTTTCACGTAGCGTAGGGGGAGATTATCGCCCGGGTCAGATTAAGAACCAAACTATATGTTTTTTTCAGGCTAAGGACATGTACAACCGCAAGTGCTAGTATGGAACGGCCTTAACATAATAAGTTACTTAGGTTTAACTTTGCACATTGGAAGGCTGGAGTAGTACAGGCTCTCCGAGCAGGTTGCTCGTAGGGTCTTCCACATAGAGGTATGGGTAAATACATACCAATACAACGGTGTATGCCTTGCTATGGGGAGAAACAGTTATGGCAGGGATGGACTGTCTTGGTTATTGTATAAATGACAAGGATGGACTTTCATTCTTGGATGTGTGTTTCTGCTGCCATAGCAAGGGTTTAACATCATCAGGCTGGTGCAAAATTAAATCTATGTAATGTAACGGTTATGTTTTGATCTCTCTGCGGCACACCAAAGGAAGTATGCTAATAGCTTGCACAAAAAGTTAATCATTTCTTGTGGGTAAAGCTGTACACCTTTACAGAGTTTAAATTTTTTTGAAAAGCTGCGCCCGCGATCATATGCACTTGGTAAAGTCATCACATAGTTAGAAATTTTAGTATTTTCAAAAATAGATGATTTGAAAACATGTGTTGTAAAGTTTACCTCTCAGGTGATTCAATATTATGCCATGAATTGGCAATGATTGGTTTCAGTTGTTGTGCCATGTGTTGGCAAAGAATGATTGTCAAGACCCGAATATGCAAATCCGAACCCTCTGTGTATTCTGCACTAGTCTAGGATCACGCTAGTGCACACAGGCTCAACATAGATGAATATCACATTTATACTCAGCGATAACATAATAAAGACTTCATCAATATTAAATATAACTGTTTAACGACCTTATGGTCAACCTTACATGAGTACGCCTCGCAGGGCTAAGACTGAAAAATAAATAAATAGTAGAGAAAATAAACATAAACGTAGAAAACCCTTTAATCTGCCACATGCAACTAATAAGGTTCGCACCCTAGTTATTCGCCTCTTCCTAATACTCTTCCTCAAAAGTAGGCGTTGGTTCTTCTCCAACTGGTGATGTTTTGTTGCAATGGGGTGAGTACATAAAGTACTCAACAAGTCGTGCATAGAATGCAAGTCTAATATATTATATGCATGGCTTATTACAAAGGATAGGATAACATAGTTAATTTGCATATACAACATTCGTAAAGGAATACCATAAATAGATCGAAAAACAGTAAAACAAATACTAACAATAATACATTTCTCATTTGTTTTCCAATAACCAACTCATAACCTTATTCCACATTTCAATATCCATACCCGCATTTGATTTTAATAAAATCTAACCCTTGACTGTAATCACCGAGTAATGCTCAATTCCGCGAGTACAGCTATTCAAATAGGTTTTACACTCTACAGAGGTTATACACTTTACCTACAAGATACAACTATACACCACAAAGGCGAGTGATTATAACAAAGTCTTTCCAATGACTATCTAAACCCAGTACTATCCGCTAAGGTTTCAACACTGGTGGGACTGGTTACCACATCTAGGGCCCCCCTCTTACGCTATGTGAGCACACCCGTGCGAGGACTGGTTACCACTACCCGGGCCTCACACCACCACAAATAGTACAAAAGTTTAGACTCAATAAATTAATCAGCTAGATCTGTCCCATAACAGACATGTGGTTATATGAATGACTTAGTTCAAATTCTTGCAAGATTAAGTCCTTAATTGACCAAGGTAAGACTAACCAAAAATCATCATAACCATGAACCAACAATTATCATAAAAAGCAATGCGACCACTCAATTGTCACATTGGCCCTCCACAAATACATGCCACTTGCCTCAGTCTAAATCATTTTACCACCCCGATTGATTTACCATGCACCACGTGCCATCAACAACACATTGTGTGACAACACCCGACACACAAGTTGATAAACATGTTCCATAGTCATTTAGCAAGATTAACCATTTTCACATAAAATGATGACTCGTTGCACGGCTAAGAATATTACTTGCATTCTAATTACCCACATTGGCAATTATAGCTACCAACTAATATGAAACCATTCTAGGGTGACAATGAAATACGACATACAATATGACAAGGTGGATGTAATTCAAAGTGAACAATAACTACCCCAACATATTTGAAACAACGATACTTGAATTAACATGCAATACTTTGAAACAATATAATATTTAAAATATAGGTTCAACATGATCAAAGCACCACTTGCCTTCAAATAGCTTCGACTCCTGCTCTGGACCTTGCTTGGGTGCTGGCTCCTCAACCACAAACTCACCGGGCAACTCGACGTCTACGTGTAACGAAAGAGGAAGCAATAAATACCAAAAACAGAGAGCAATACTAACTCCAAAAATTAAATAAAATTTATTCTTAGATAGAGCTTGATTTTAAAAATTTTCAGAAACCGAAATCACCTCAATCGAAGCTCGGATGCAAAAGATATAGCTATTCAAAGTTTGAAATAAAAGATAAATCAGAAAATTGGAAAAACCGAATTATTTTTATACTAAAAATAGCATTTATGATGTCATGCTGACGTCAGCACCGAATATGATTTTTGATTAATTCTTTTTCTACGAGAAAACCGAATTATGATGTCACGCTGACGTCAGCGGACACATGGCACAATCTGGAGGCAACACGCGTCACTAGCGCATGGACTCGATCCATGGTTCGGCCTCGGTCCACCATGGACCGACGACACTGTGCCCGTGCGCCTGCTAACACAAGCCATGGCGTCAGCGGTGGCACGCGACCCAATCACGACGTGACACGCGGCGCTACGCTACTGGCGGAAGGCTCGGGGTAACCCCGCCCGTCCAACTCAAATCGGACGCCCAAGATCAGTTGACACCACACAGCTCTGATCTACCGCGAAGGCGACATGCGGCACGATCCCGATCGTATAGATCAGATCGGACGGTAGCGGCGACAAAAGAACTGAAGCGGTGGGATGACGCGGCTAGCTCGGTGGACGGCATGTGGCATGATCCAGGATGCACACTGCGGATCCGACGGCTAGGACACGGCGACGCGAGACAAGGCGGCGGCTATGCGGTGCAACGGCGGACGGAAGATGCAGATCCAACGGCGACGAAGCTACGATGGGAAGGCATCTACGCGGTTACCCTAGTGCGCGACACGTGGAAGAAATCCGACGGTGCTCACCAGATCTGACGGCTGACAAAGCTTTCAACGACGGCGATGGTGCGGCGACACTGGTTCACCGGAGAAGAAGAAGATGACACGGCCGACGACGTTTGAGGGTAACTCCGGCGACGTTACTTGGCGCGTTTGAAGCGTTCCGACACGGCGAACTCGCGGGCACCAACGGCGACGGCGGAGACGGCTGAACGACGGTGGAACAAAGCAAAAACCGCGACGAAGCGAAGCAGCAACTTCGGTGAGCTCGCGTGGTGGCTAGGGTGTGCCTCAGCATGCGCAACAGGACCAGAAGATGCGACGCGGGGTGAAGAAAATAAGGGTGGCGGCGGCGCTATAAATAGCGGCCTCGGCTTTCGCAAATCTCGCGCGAAATGAGGTTCACTCGGACACGACGACGGAATACGGAAGGACGACGTGGCGGCTTCACAAGCGTCCACGTGGCAGTGATCGACGGCTTAAGGCATGCGGGCAATGCGGAGGAATCACGGCCGTTGGATCACGACCCAACGGTCATCGATCCTAGGGTTAGGGTTTCGCGGCGGGCTGCGCGGGCGATTTGGGTCGAACCGATGGGTTTGGCCCAACACTATTCACAGGGATTTTAATACATTTCCGAATAAAAACAAATCCGCAAAATAAATTAAGCCAAATAAAATAGCAAAAATACTAGGAAAAATCCAGAAAAATTTCAAAAAATACTTTAAGATATTAGGGACTCAAATAAAATATTCCAACAAAATATCATTAATACTTTTCACTAAATAAATAAAAGATAACAAAAAGCTTAATTCAACAAATTTAGAATAAATTAAATAAAATTCTAGAAAATTCAATAAAAAGGAAAAAGCATACTAAACCTGTAAAAGCAAAATTTGGGTTGTTACACTGATATTATGCCATGAGTTGGCAATGAACGATTTGATGCTCATGTCACGAAGGATTGTAAGTTGTTATACTACTCTTACTTGTTATTTTATATACCTGTCAAATTGCTTTTATGAAATTTCGTTTGCAATCTATTACTCGGTATTTACAATTCAAATTTGCTTTATGCAAAATAACTGTAGAAGCCTCATTTGATATAGCTTGCATTTACTGTATTTTTGCGATACACCTTAAGTCTTGTTGAGTACGAAAGTACTCACCCTTTCTTATTTATTGGTTTAGTTGAAGAAGAGGCCCTCGAAGATATATACTTCGCCACAGGATACAGGAATTTTAATGATGCGACTTTCCAGGGATTATATCTTGTGACTTGCCTGATGGTTGGATGGGCATACTACAAGACTCTTGCTTCTTTCCGGTGCAACATACTCTGAATTATATGATTACATTGTATAGATAGCTTCTGCAATAATAATATTGTTTATATATGTGCTACCAATGTTGTAAATGTGCGTAATAGACACTGATCATAGGACTAATACCGTATACATATAGATCTGTGCGTAATAGACACTGATCATAGGATTAATACTGTATACATATATATCATCCTTCTTCTTGATATTTTGTAATAAAAAAAAGGGTGGTTACAGTTTAGCCGATCAAATTGGGGCTTCGACTAACAAGACCACATGCAAGTAAAACAAACCTCGGATCAAAACATGCATAGTGAGTTGTAATTAACCTTGTTTCCAGAAGAAATTAGCTGGTTGTTCCTTGTAAATTAAGCCCTGCAATGAAATCGATCGTGGAATACGTAGATATGTGGATGCTGCCTGCCTAGCTATGTGATAGAAAAGCCCTGGTGTGGTGGGCATCAAAGCATCATGTAGTGCATTGCAAGGTAGGTAAACAAAGGCAGGAAGGCATTATTCCAACAAAAAAAAAATTCGGATGGATGTTCTCTCGTCTATCGATCGATCGAGCTGTCCACGTTCATATTTGCATTCCGTCAAGATGTTCCCGTACTCAACTCGCCAATTCTCTCTCCCCATTTTGGGGGAAGAATTAACTTGTTTGTTTGGATTGAATCACTCAATCTCAGTCAAGATCGATGCTTTGAGGTAGTTAGATAGATGCGGTTTTCTAGTTTTAGCAGGAATCTTTCTAGGGTTTCTGCAAGTGGGAGATTTTGTTAAAAATCCACGTACATATCAAAGTTTGTCAAAATCACACCCGCAAATTATATGTAGTTACAAATTCCCCCTCCCAAAGACAAATTTACTCATTGAAGCTTCTAAAAGTCAAGATATGCTAGCATGGTTATCTCTCGATTAGGGGATTGCGTTCTAGCGCATCCAAGCTACAAGAATTCTCCCATGCGAACACAACACAACGTGGACGATGACCTTCTTCATTGCCTCTTTATTCTCTCACTCTTACATTTTGCTTTATTCTCCCACGCTGTCACGTCTTTCTGCCTATAGTCCACGAGAGCGGTTCGTTGCGTTTGCCATGCAAGCACCAAGTAGGAGCTCCATCAAGTAAATTGGTCCTTAGGAAGGGAGAATTTGCCGCTATATAAAACTTGCAAGTGAGTTTTTACAAATTTTAAGATGTAGGTAGGTTGTTGACAAATTCCCCTATTTATTGGTGAATTTTTACAAATAAAAAAAATTATGTACAATTAGGGAGTAAATATCACAGATCTACATTTTTTTTATTACAAATTATTAGAGTGATATCCCCGACCCCAGAAAATAATGATAAAAAGTGAAGAGGAAACGAAATTACAAAAACAGCGTTCGTTCCCCCCTATTTAGTTCTTCCTCTCTCCTCGTCGTCGCTCTAGTCTCGCCTGCATCTCCTCGTATATTCATTCTTCCCGTCGCAATCTCCAACTCCTTCCCAAATCCCGACCCGACACGAACCTGCGCCCCCTAATCCCGATTCCGCCGTCAAAATCCAACATTGCGCTGTCCTCTCCCCCCGATTCGAGGCTCGCCGTGCCTCTTCGTCCCTGAAGATCCAGTCTTTGTGGGATTCTTGGTCCCTGTTGCGGATTAAATTCAGTTTGTTTTCGTGGAAGCTTGGATGTTTGGTTGGGGTTTGTGTGTGAATTTATAGTTCTGTGGAGGTTTCTTGGCCGGAGTCCTGCGCCTGAGGAGCGGGGTACTTTTGACGTCAGCTGATGGTGTGGCCGTGGCCGGCGCCGGCGCGGAAGTTCGGCGTCCGGCTGGTGGTGCGGCGGGCGGAGGGGCTGCCGCCTCCGACGGCCCCCTCGCCGGACGCGGAGGCGAAGGTGGCGGTGGAGGTGGCGTGGAAGGGCCCCAAGGCGAGGTGGAAGGGCCCCAGGGTGTGCCGCAACCAGACGCGGTTTGAGGCCGCGCTGGCCGACGCCGAGGAGGACACCGCCGCTGTATCGGCGGCGGTCGCGTGGGAGGAGGAGTTCGAGGACGTGGTGCTGCTCACGCCTTCGTCGCACCGCAAGGCCGCCGCGTTCCACCCCTGGGACCTCTCCTTCCGCGTCTTCAATGTGAGCATCTCTTCCTTCTTTTCTGCTTTAGTCTCCTTGATTCATATGAGCTAGATTAATTTGTTTGTTCGGCTGTTCGTGTGAAAAAAAAGGTTCTGATATGGTTTTTTTTGTGCTTGGTTTGATTGGCTCGATGGATTTGATGTTTGAGTAGTTTCTATACGCTCTTTCTGTTGAGTTTGATTTGATTGTATCATTGGATTGAGTTTGCCTTGGATATTTGAGTAATTCTTGTTTGGGAACTTTTTTAGCATTTCATTCCGGTCATATTGATGGTGAAAGCTTTGACTTTTGCGTTGAAAAGGTCAGTCTTATTGGTTACTTGTTGATATCGAAGAAAATATTAACTTCTTTAAATTCGTTTGGATCGTGTCTTTAACCCAAAAAAAGGCAACAAACAGAGCTTTCTTTAACAGAACAAATTTACAAAAAAAAATTAAAAAAGAAAATATTTTTCTGTACAATCTATGATTTTATGGAGCTTTAGCAATTGTTGCTGTTATTGGATTATACTGATGGCTGGTGTTTTTTTATTTATTTAGTTATTTGTTTCGTTTTTTGCGATGATATGATGATTAGCCTAGCCACTTTGTTCCTTTTTGTTGTTGTTGTGATGATCGGGTGCTGTGGTTAGTCGATGGAGTTATTTGAAGCTTCTAGTCGCTTTTGCTTTATTTGATTAACTTACTTAGAACAATGAAGTGTTATTAAGCTAAATTATGTTGGTTTAAAGAACCGAGTTATTTGAATATAATGATAGGCTAGCTGTCAAATTAACAAATAATTCTGTTCTTCATATTAGTAGCTTGGCTGGCATAAAGTAAGTTCAATGTACTCAGAAAGCCATATAATTCAATGTACAATTTTATATCCTTAGAAGGAGAGATAGGCAACTCAGGAAGTGTGCAGAATTATACTCTTTTGTCATTTCGGAAACTCAGGAAAAATCAGCCAATCATGAATTCCTCAGGTTTATTGTCCTTGTCTTGCCAATCGTTGCTTTGTGAGCCTTAAGGCAAACTCAGATACATTAATTTTTTTATGTTGATGCTGTTGCCATGTTGTTGTATTTGTTTTGACTAGTTTGTGATTGGCGGAATTGCAATTTTGTCGTGTTGTTTGTTTTGGGTACTTCGCCATTGGTGATTCTCCATTATGTTGGTTAATTGCTTTGAACACGTTGTGTGTGATTGGTAGTGGAGCTTGTCACCCAATTATAACGCAAAATAAGCGGAGTGCTAAATTTAGGGTCATTATAGCCTTTAGTGTACTTCTTGACAAACACATTTAAATTCTTATAAGGCAGGTATACCAGTTTTGCTGAGTTTAGCAAGCATAACAAGGAATGTATAGATCTTTTGGCATCTTCTTTTGGTTGGTTTGTTTGAATGGATTCCTGCAGTTTAGTCTGATCTCCTTGGTTTTATTTTTGTTGGTGCAGTATTCAAATAAAGGGCCAAAGGGTGAAACTGCTTTGGGAACTGCTTCACTGAACCTAGCAGATTACACATCTGCTGCTGAAGAGGAGATCGAGATAATCCTCCCATTGTCGATGCCCAACAGAGCACCTGAGTCTTCCCCATCACTTCATGTATGTTGGTCATATGATGCTATAAACCACTGGCACTTTCTTGCCAAATGTCTGGTTTAATCCATTGGAATACAAAGATTAGTTTGGTCTCTCATTCGCAGATAGTAAATCATTGCGTGACTTTGGTGTCATATTTTTTTTCAGTTGACTTTGAGCCTCTTTGAAATAAGACTTCCTCATCAATCGCCTGAAGCTTCACAGCGTTCTGTTGTTACTGTCCCGTTGTCACCTTCCTCTGGTGACTCTGTTCCTTCTGGGAAAGATGAGCTTTCTGTCATTAAATCTGGGCTGAAAAAGGTGAAAAACTTAACAGGTCTAGTGTCAAAACGTAGGTTCAAAAAGACTAACAGAGATGATGATGTCAGCGAGGAGAATCGCTATGTTCATAGTGATGGTGGTGCCGAATACTCTTGCGATACTGACTCTGATAATGATCTAGATGATAGAGAGCGGGGTGATGAATTAGGGGGTTCAATTGTCAGGAAGTCCGTCAGCTATGGTTCACTGCAGTCTGTGAATTATGCTGGTGGCCTATTTTATGCACATGCAAGGATTGATGGAGAGCATGAGGACTGGATATATTACAGTCACCGAAAATCTGATGCCAGTTATCATGTAGAGCAAGCGTCATCATCCACTGGTGAGGAGCATACTTCCATAGCTGTTTGGCGAAGAAAGAGCATACTTCGATCGGTTCGATGGAGAAAGGAGAAACTGCTGAAGAAAGGGGAACCTTTATTGAAGAACAAGAATGGAGAAGAGGGAGGTGATGATATTGACTATGATCGGCGGCTATTGACCTCTTCCGATGATTCTGTTTCAGAGGTACTTATTTCTTCGATATCTTCGAAAAGCATCTTGAATTTCAATTTTTGTTTGTATTGGCATTATTATTGGAGGTTTATTGATAGCGTATGATCTTTCTCATTTCCAGGGGTCAAATGGCTCTGTCAATAGTATGGTGTCGGTATTTGGTGATGAAAATTTTGTTGTGGGGAACTGGGTGTCAAAGGAAGTACTTAGTCGTGATGGCCAGTTGATGCTTTCCACCCAGGTGTTCTTTGCATCAATAGACCAGAGGAGTGAACGAGCTGCTGGAGAGAGTGCCTGCACAGCACTTGTGGCTGTTATTGCGGACTGGTTCCAAGCAAACCAGGATTTGATGCCAATCCGCTCACAGTTTGACAGCCTCATCCGAGAAGGGTCTCTAGAGTGGAGAAAACTTTGTGAGAACGAGACCTATAGAGAGCGTTTTCCTGACAAGCACTTTGATCTTGAAACAGTGCTTCATGCTAAGATTCGCCCACTCACAGTTGCTCCTAACAAGTCATTCATTGGGTTCTTCCAGCCTGAAAGTGCTGAGGATGTCAGTGGATTTGACTTCCTTAATGGTGCGATGTCATTTGGCAACATCTGGGATGAGATTGGCCGAGCAGCCGAGTGTTCTACTGAAAAATCTACTCTATATATTGTCAGCTGGAACGATCACTTCTTCGTCTTGAAGGTTGAGGCTGATGCATATTACATTATCGATACACTTGGTGAGAGGCTGTATGAAGGTTGCGACCAGGCCTACATTTTGAAGTTCGATGACAACACTACAATTAAGAAAGTATCTGCTGAAAAAAAAGAAGCCAACCCTGATTCCAGTGAACGTCTGAAGGATTCTTCAGAGAGCTCCTCAACTGAGCTGGACAGCGGAACCGACACTGAAGAGAGTGAGCTGGTGTTGAAAGGTAAGGAGTCGTGCAAGGAGTACATCAAGAGCTTCTTGGCTGCCATCCCAATCCGGGAGCTGCAGGCTGACATCAAGAAGGGTATCATGGCATCGACGCCACTGCACCACCGCCTCCAGATCGAGTTCCATTACACCGAATCATGCCCCAAAGAGATGACCCTGCCTGCTCCATTCCCCGCAATCGAAGCCCCCTTCGAGTTTTGCTGGCCTGAACCTCAGCCTGCCATGGAGGTTGCACTAACACCTGCAGTCGCGGTTGTATAGTTTGCGATGGCTCCCAGAGACCCAAGGGGTGTCTGCCCAAATGTTTTAACATGTAGAGAGCCTCGTTTTCAGGGCGAATGGTGAATTGGACCAGATCGAAGATTTGGCGTCGTTTCAAGTTTGCGCTGTTTGCTGTCTAATTAAGATGAACTGACTAGTATAGTAACTCCCCTTTGGCGTGTTTTTTCTTCACCTTCTCTTCCAGGCTTTGGGAGCTTTCATCTTGTAAAGAAAGAAACTGTGTTTGCTCCCTACCTATTTGTACCCGTGAAGTGAATTGTGTGCTGGGCTTGTAATCTCCAGAATCCTTATTTATGTTAATCATGCCCTGTTCTCCTCTAATATTTGCCCCTACTGGTTTGAGCTTACATCTTCTTCAGAGGGCTTGCAATCTCAGTTCTGAATCTTTGGATTCAAGAAGTAGCCATGTATCCGAACAAATGAATGAATCATCTTTGAACCAAACAGAATCCTTGGATAATTATTAGTTTTATGTCTCCATCAGTGCAAAGATTTATTAGCACTCTCCTCTCCTCGTCAATCCCTACTTTTCCGGCGCATGATAGGCACTGATCCGATTGGGCCGGCACCGATTCACGGCAAACAAACACAATTAAGAACACAAAAAAGCATCAAATTAAATGAATTAGTGTTGATGTGTGTATATGGCAGGTCAAAGTCAAACTTTGATTTGTCATGCAAGTGATGTGACCGTCCAAACTAGGATGCATTTGGATGCATGGGTTGGATATGGAATATAATATTTTTATTTCCAAAATTTTAAATTTCTCTGGTGTATTTTATTTCAAGTGTTAGTTGGCATCACTCTCTTTTCGGTCAACTATAACTTGTATATGTTCATCAGATGGGCTGATCAAACAGTAGAAGATAATTGAAAGCAAAGCAAGTGATGAAAGCATAATTTATTGGATTCTAAGTATAAAGTTGAAATTTTTATAATGCAAAGAGCGCCCACTTTTTATGGTCTTGAGGTTCTTGACTACTACTACTTGGTTCGTAATCTTCAGTAGAATCACATCAGGTTCTCGTGGTCTTTCGAGTCTCATATTCCTTGCAGGAAGGAGCCAGCTACTGCGAAGAGATGAAAAGTCAGAGCTTCACCAACCAAGATGGTGTTGTGTACCCCTACCAATTCACGACACTGAAATTAAAGCATTTCGGTCAGGTACTTCCCAAGTTCCCAGTTCCCACAGCCATTGCAGGGATGTAAAGGTGCGGCCTTTTTGCTGTCCAATGGGTTTGCTCAAAGTTATGCTAATATATTGGCTTAGGGAAGTTTCTTTGGATTCAGTTCAGTACACCTACTCTACTTTGACACCTGAATCTGCTGCTTTCCCCGTTTTAGAACAGCATGGTTCATTAGTTTAATTACCAAATTAAGAAATCATCATCATCATTATCATGGCAATGTATGTGAGTGACATAAACCCATCATCCATTAGATAGGATCATCAGGGCCAGGACAGTGCCTGAAGACATCATTCAGAGTTCCAGAGATCTACATTTGGGCAGGAGAATCGCAGTTTATTCGGTTCATTTCGTGCTGTACTACTTGTATGTGCGTGCAGCCAGCCATACGTACAAACACTGGAAGCGACGCAGCAGCATCTTGCTTTGCGGCGATTGAACGAGAGCTGGTACAACAGGACAGAAAGGAAAACAGCCACTGACCAGCTAGGCTTGCTTCCTGTTCTTCCATTACTGGCTATGGTCGTTAGGCATAGACCTTGGGCCGGGCCATGTTTTATGGGCCTAGAAAAACACAGCCCGGCCAACAAGATAAAATAGAATGAGGGCGCGCCTGTGGAGCGTCCACGTGTCCCTCCCCCGCTCAGGCTAACCGCCGGCTCGCACCCCATCCAAGAGTTGCCACGTGGCGCCCCCGCGCTCCCCGTGCGCCGTGGAAAACCTCGGCGTACGCAGCTGTAGTGACACACGGGCCCGATGACATGCGGGGACAGGCATTCGTGGGCGCCACGTGCCACCGGCTGGGTTTCGTCGCGTAGCGGCGCCCCCCCCCCCTCCCGTAACCGCGGACTCCAAACAGTTCAGACTCCAGAGTGCAATCCGGTTTGCCGCCGACCTCAGTCCCGCCGTTTGCCCCTCCCGCCAGCTCGCTAAACCCGGTCTATAGAGCCTTCTCATCCTCCCCACCACCAGGAGGAAATACCAGCCACGGGATGGTCCATGGACCGCGTCCGTGCAGAGCCCCTCGCCCACCACGCCGTCTCCCGACCCCGCGTGTGTCCTGACCGCCGCTACGACCACAGATCAACTCTCCTACCAGCATCCTCCGCGTAGTCCCTGACAGCAAGGCCCGACATCTAGCGAAGCTCGGTGGGGCCAGTACGTCGGCGACTGGCAAGGCTAAGTCTAGCGGGCATATCGTTGGTCCGGAGAGTCTATCCGACCGTGTCCCCTCACGGCCTCCAAACAGAGCCGTTATTTAATTATCGCCTTGCCTTGTATGTTTTTCTTCTCCTCTCTCTCTCGCGCAGCAGAGCGAGAGAGATATAAAAATCCCCAAATCCCCACGCGTCCGTCGTTTCCTCTCTCCTCCCTCCCCACCTCGCCGCGACCGCAAGAGCGGGAAGCGAAAAGTCGAAACCACCACCATGGCGACCGGCGGCGAGCAGACGGCGGCGGAGGAGGTCGTGTCCGTCGAGTTGCCCGCGCCCCAGGGCTGGACCAAGAAGGTTGGTGGGATGGTCTCGAGCTACTTGCTGCTTCCCCGCTCGCTCTCGCCGCCTTGCTCTGCGTCGACAGTTGCGTCGAATCGGGGCGCTGTGGGGTCGAATTCGTGAGGCTGGGGGTCGTGGCGTGCGGAATTGGAACAGGATTCTAGGATTTCGGGGATAGGGGTCTTGTGTTGACTGGTAGTTTCTCTTGTTGGGTTCTAGGGTTTGTATGCTTGTGCTAGATGCGCGCGATTGAACTAGGGTTGGTATATGCGGTGCTCCCTTGGGGTTCCCGAGCTTGATTGGAGCCATGTGTGCGTGCTGTGAGCCGAGGGGAGAGTGGGTGTTGGAGCTGACTGCTGTGGTTGGTTGGAGTCAGCCCCGGTTTCGGGTTGTTACAATTGGGCTTAGCGTTTGGGAGCCCGATTAGGCTCTGCTGGGGCCTGGGGATAGGTGGGGTAGATTGGGGCCGATTCCCAAATCTGGGTAAGACCTGCTGCTCTGTAGTATGAGTGGATTCTCTTGGTTCGAAGATTCCACGGCTTGTTTTCACTGTGGGGTCTGGCCTGGTTTGGAAATGTTTAGGCTTTTTAGTTTGGATTCAGGGGCTTTACTTTACTTTATTTGCTACTAGTAGTTGTGTGTTTGTAGTGAAGTCGGAATAGGAAATGTTCTGCAGCTTTGAGCTGTTGCATTCAGTGGGATGACGGTATGAACTATCCATGTTATGTCCCAATTTGAAGCCCATGTTGATCAGGTGTAATTTGTGCTTTAATGAATCTGGCTATGTTGTGGGTTGATTTTGCTATGAGGAGAAACTGCTTGAGCTGAGTCATGCTAGAAATGCAAGCACGATGTAACAAAACAGTGCACTGGTATGCCATAGCAATAGTATTTGCTCATGTTGGCGGACCACGTGTTTGGGATGCTTCTCATTCATCTGCTTAGATGTTCGCTTTACCATTTTCTAGGATTGTGTTGGAAAGTCTCAAGAAGGTATAAATATTTCAAGTTTAAGGACTTATTAGCTCTTATAGTGGATGTGTTTTGGCGGTTAGACTCCCTAGCTTTTCTATTGGATCACGGAAGCACCCAGAATGTATTAAATAGCTCAGGCAGTGTATGTTTGTTGTTTCTCTAGCATGATCTGTTTCTATTTTTGCTAGATAATAACAACACGGTAAGTTTTTTTGCTGCATAATAATGACACGTGGTAAGTTTTAATGTTGGAATTTTCTGAAAAAGGTTGTTTGTGACTTGACTATTAAAGCTTTAACTCGTCACATTATCCATAGTTAGTTTGTCGGATAGGGTGACGAGTTACTTATTTGATTATTAGTTTGAATTTTACCTATCTTTTTGTGATAAGATTGGGCCATTAACTATTTATTATCTTGCTAGGTGGGTAGGGCACAGTCTATTGGCCGCATAGGAACTGGTCATGTGGCATGTTTGCCAAACTTGTCTAGATGGGCTTGCCGTTGGTGGTTGTGTCATATATTGCTATTTGTGTTCAAAAGGTGATTTGTAGCCCTAAAAGACACCATTCCTAGGTGGTATGCATCAACGGCCTCTTAACTAGGTGTAGTCTTGGGTATGAATCCCCCACAATTTTTTTAATGAATTTTGGGATTCGAATCATATTATATAAATTTTTAATCCTTCTGTTATTTAGATTTTGTTGATACATCATTGATTATTTATTTGAGGTTGGTAATATGATCTAAAATTTATGATTGGGACTTGTTGTTTGAAATAAATCATTCGATTTTTTTTTGTCTATGTTTGGTGTTTTCTATTTTGCCACTTTTTTTTAGAAAGTTTTCCAGTTTACTTTGACTCTGTTTCACAAAGTATTTTAAATATATATGTGATTTTGATCCAAAATTAGTAAATTGTTCCTTGATAGTATCATGTCTTAAGTGGGTATGAACCTAAGAGACTTCTATGAATTTAGTGGTGCTAACCACACAAGCTGAGTGGCACTAATTCTTAAAGCGAACAAAAATGCATTCTAAATTTTCTTTGTTACAGAGAATTGGAAACTCAGAACATGCTGCTTTATTGTGTTTAAGATGCCTCTTGCCTTTTATTATGTCACACAAGAAGCAGGCTACCAAATTATCCCACATACCAATCATTACATATTTTGTTAGATGGAAGTTTTCTAACTCATTTAATTTTCTTTTGTCGATAACTTTTTAGGGAACTGATTTTGTTAAGAAGGTATTTGATGAATTTGCATCGTTTTGTTGACTACATGAAATCACTATTTTTGACTGTCTTGTTGCAGCATGATAGCATAAGTATTCCGTTTGTGTGTCTTGTTAGTTCTTTTTGTTGAAACTGTGCAAAAGTAAGCTATTAGTGACAAGCAGTTAATATGGTGGCACTTTTTTTTTGCCTCATTAATACAAGGCTACCACTAATATTTTGCACCCATATTCACATAAAGTCAACCTGGTGGCCAATTTTGTTTTATTTATAATCTGTTTATATACTTTGCTGTGAAAAATCAACTAAATTAACACGAGAGAAGTTCGAGCAATATTACCTCTGAAACTAAGTCCACATGCCGAATACCCGAAGTAGACTGAATTTTGTGCAACTCTGCATTGTTATTTTTGTTAGTGTGCACGGAGAAAGCATAGTTCATATGACTAGTTGTGGAAAAACTGCAGATATACAATATTATGGCTTGTAGAATGGTTTTTCCTTTACGGAATTGTTTGTTTAATTGAATGATATCCCTGAAATGGGTTTTTGACTATGAATGTAATCACTTTAGCAGAAGTGTTGGCCAGCTGTCAGTTGCCCTTTGGCAGTAATGTAGCAGTATTGGATATTTTGATTTCTCCTTTTATTTTTGGGGTTGTTAACTTTTTTAATCTCTCTTGAGATTGCTATCTTTTTATCCTCTTTAATGTAGTTCTGTAATTCTTGTTAGGGCAATAGCCACTAGTTGCTCTTGCTCATAGTAAGCATTCTTCCATACTAGTTCCTCGATGACACTGATTATAATGGTTAAGCCAAGCAAGCAATAAAAAAAGGAGGGTGAAGCCAGAGTTGAGATTCTGCCTCGCGTTTGTTATTGCGTACCTATGGGCGTATGGGATTGTTCTTTGTTGATGGTGATCTAAGTGCAGTGTTGAATTTCTTTGGCATTAATAATGGAAGCTTGCACCCCCACTAACTCCATGTTTTCTTACACTTGTCATTTATGTTAATGGCTACGGGCCACAGTGTCAGGGTTTTCTTTTTGTGATGCCTAGTGGTGGAGCCAGGCATATTTCTCTGTTGGGTCATATAGAAAAAAATGCAATTGAAGAATGATGCGTGTGGTAACTATTGTCATACATTTCTATGTGAAAATAGCCCACATTTTAGTTCTTCTGTATACTACTGTCTAAACTGAGAAATATGGTATGTGAATGTGAAAATAAAAGGCATTGCTTTAATAAAACAAGCCATACAAACTTGTCTAATCTGACAATATTAGGGAGATTAAGTAGGATGGTTGCCTCATAGATAGTTGATTCTGCACTAAGCCACCAACATTGAGTAGCACCTAGGTTTCTTCTGGTCTGCACATTTTTTCTTCTTCCGAATAACGTTTTGACATGTGTTGAATTTGTTTCCGATGTAAATTAATATTTACTGGCATGCATTGCATTCATTTACTATATTTATCATATGATGGCATCAACTAACATCCCCTTCCTAATATTGTAGTTTACTCCCCAGAGAGGGGGAAGATTTGAGATTGTTTTTGTTTCACCAACTGGAGAGGAAATTAAGAACAAGAGACAGCTGAGCCAGTATCTAAAGGCACACCCTGAAGGCCCTGCATCATCTGAGTTTGATTGGGGAACTGGTAGATGCCTTTCCCCCTTCTGTTCGTTCGTTTGTTATTTCTTTATATCTCTATAGCTGTAGTAGAGATGTCTATGACTAAAAAATCTGGTCTTCTCCGTCTAAAATGCTTTGTAAAACAGGTGATACTCCAAGGCGGTCGGCTCGTATCAGTGAGAAAGTTAAGGCATTTGATAGCCCTGAAGGTGAGAAGATCCCAAAACGCAGCAGGAACTCAACTGGCAGAAAGGGCAAGCAGGAGAAGGAGGCCTCTGAAACTGAAGAAGCCAAAGATGCTGAAACTGAAGAAGCCAAAGACGCTGAAACTGAAGATGCCAAAGATGCTGAAACTGGCAAAGAGGCGAAGAAGGAGGTCCCTATTGAAGATGCTGCAAAGAGCACTGATGTGGAGATGAAGGCTGCTGAAGGGGTGGAAGAGACTCCTGCTGAAGATGCAGGGAAGACTGCAGACAAAGCTGATGCTCCTGTTCCAGCACCAGTGGAAGATAAGAAAGAAGATGCAAAACCAGTTGAATCTGATGTAGCTCCTCCCGCACCGTCAGAGGCGGAGAAGAAAGAGGAAGTGGCACCTCCGGCAAGCAACCCAACAGAAAACTCAGTTGCTGCTCCCAGTGAGCCTGCTGCTGCTGCTCCAGCATCTGAGACCAAAGCAGATACTGCTCCAGTAGAGAACTCTGTAGACAAAGGTGCTCACCAGGACAGCCAGCCGAGCCCGGCCAGCAAGGAGTCTTCCGCTGTCAGCAACGGGCAGGTTCTGCCTGGCGCCTCCGCAGTGAAGTGCACCTCAAGCTGAAAGAAAAACCTGAACCCTCCCCTCTCCGCGGTGTATGCCTGCTACCTTAGGATCATTTGCATTTTGCATTCGCATTCGCATTGTAATTGAGCATGTTAATTAGCCAATCTGACGTTGCTGGGTGACAGTCGGTAATTACTAGGCTCTGCATGATTTAGTCATTTGTATGGTTTAGTGTCGTTACCGGAGGCCGCACTATGCCACCTCCGCCATTGCTGGCACAACATACATGTACCCGTCGTCATCTATCTCTGTCTAACATGTAAGCGTTACATTAATCGTAGGACATATATACTCCTGTCTGTACCTGCCTATGCTGTGTTGTGAAACCTGCATGGCATGCATAATTGCATACCCTATGTATGTTGTTACTATCTTGTATGAATAATGAGGGAGGCTGACTGGCTGTGTATCCTCCGTCCATCAGGCAGCGTGAATCGAATCCTAATACTGCCTCTACCTGTGTGATGTAATTTTGGGCTGAACAGTATCGATAGTTTCGAAAATTCGAATCGAGGATGAGACCATCTTTCGCATTTGCCATCCCATACATGCTTGCTTTACATAACGGTGTCATCTAAGAAGAATTAATCATTGCTGGGCGGGGCGGGGCGGCGAGGGGGCTGAGCGACGGTGACGGCGACGCGCGGCAGACGGGGCACGTCGGGTGCAGGCGCAGCCACTGGTCGACGCACTGCCGGTGGAAGGCGTGCGCGCACTCGGGCAGCACCCGGAGCACGTCCCCGCCACTGTACTCGCCGAGGCACACCGCGCAGCACGTCGTGGACGTCGTCTCCTCGCCGTACACCACTTTGGGCAGCGCCTTGATCGCGGCCTCGTCGAGTCCCGCCTCGACGCACACGTCCACCACCACCACGACGTCGGCCGCCGTCGTGCCGGCGGTCGCCTCCCGCGGGGGCGCCCGGGCGGCGGCCGCGGGCGCTCCGCTCCGCGCGCACATGTGGAGCATGAAGGCCATGGCGACGACGGCCACGACGCTGACGGCGGCAAAGGGGATCTCAAGCTCAACCATATATGCCGCCGGTGTTACCACCTAGCTACTGTCGCATATCAGTTGCGCTGGTGCTCCATTAATGCCTGAACACCTAGCTACTTGAAGGCAAGCTACTAAAATCTAATGAGATGAGTCGCCGGAGACTGTGACGAGTGTGTCGCGGTTGGTTGAGTGGCCGTGGTTGCATAGCGGCATCAGGCCAAACACTCCCGGAAGCAACCCGGCAACGTAACGTGGCGTGGTGAACCAAGACTGCCCAGACTTTGACTTTTCGTGCGTGCATGTTCCAAATATGGAGAAACTTAGTGACCAGGATAGTTGACTGGTCAGAATATGTAAGGATTTTGACTAAGGATCGACGTTGACCGGTTAAAACATCTAAGATGATTTGGGTGGTAATCCTCTTAAAGTCGCCGTGACCACTTAAGGCCATGATGACCATTCGTTGATGGTGACCTACCTCCTTAGGTCACGATCACTCTTCATATCACAACCCACTCTTGGTGCCACGATCACTCAAGGCCATGACGACCACTCTTCAGGTCATGACCTCCCTAGAGCCTGACCACTCTTGGTGCCACGACTAGTGGCGAATCCAGGATGAAAATAGAGGGGAGCTCTTATGTCGAAATTCTAACTCAAGACAAGCATACTAATTAATCTACCGGTCTATTGCTAACTAAATTCCAAATTCATATATAAATAGAAAGGAAACAAAGTGAAGAATCAAAATATAACAAGTGTGGTATCTTGCTATTGGATAGAATAACACAAATATGTGAGGACGGATCATCGACGATTCGACCTGTAGATAAAAATATAAAACTTAGTGATGCAATTTCAATTTATGAATACTTATAAAAATAAAAATTGAAATAAAACTTACGAAAGCACTAGTCTGAGTACGACGCAATTTCACTCTACGATTTTTCATCTCTTGAAAGCGTCGAATGATTCATTTATTATCGAGGCTTCTAAATATCTCTTTCTCAGGGTAACACACCTTCAAGTCATTTAACCAATCATCTGCTATCTTGTTGCACAAATCTATCTTAATAATCTTCATGACTTCAAAAACCCATTACATCTGGAGGGAGTGATGTAATCAAATCATAATCCGTAAATAAAAAATGATAAAAGATACTACTAAATTTGCCGGTAATATACCTACTTATCCCAAACAGTAGCTGCCCCTATTTTTCTTCTTCTTCTTTTAGCCCAGACAACTAAGCGTGTTGCTAATTTCAAGCCTATGAATCCTCTAGAGGCCCAAATACACCAAATCTAATGAACGATTGAACAACAGGAGGAAGGAGGTGGAGGAACAATAGGAGCAAGAGTACTAGGTACGGGTGCTACATCCATTACCTGGTCCTTGGGACACCATTTGGAGACGAGGCTGCTCATCGATGGCTCAGCCGCCGCCGTTGCAACCTCGTCGAATCCCTTGTGGCGCTGCTCGTAGAGTACCACCACCTGGGGCAGGTGGGCAACCGGCGTCGCCGTCTCCTCATCGGTGTCCCTCCTCGGCTTCGGCCATTTGCGATTTCTTTCTTCTTCCTCCCAATTCCTAAACTCCTGGTCCTAGTCTACTAGCTATTGCTTTCTTCTTCCTCCCGATTCCTAAACTTCCAGTCCCAGCCACCACCATGGCTCCTTTGCTCGACATCGCGTCGGGGATACTGGGGGTTGGGGTTGGGGGTGGTTTCGGTGGCTGAAGGTGGGGCTGAAGCCCCAACAAGCCCCAACAGTAGATCCGCCCTTGGCCACGACCACTCAAGGCTGTGAGACTACTCTTTAGGTCACGATCTCCCCAGGGCTTGACCACTCTTGGTACCACGACCACTCAAGACCGCGACTATCACTCTTCAGGTCACAACGTCCCTATGACGTGACCACTCTTGGTGCTACAACCACTCTTAGTTCATTGATCCTAGACCTCTCACATATCGAGTGGTATATGAGTTCTTCCTAAGGCGTCACTAAAGGAGTCAAATCAAGAGATTATTCACATGCAGTAATTCAAGGCCCACATGAAGGCGGTTGTCAATAATTGAAGGCATCATGCGAGATAAGAAGACATGGCAGTTCACAATGGGATACGACAGTTGAAAGAAGTGAACAGGTGTCAGTTAAATACAAGACAGTCAGAAGAAAACGAAGAGGTGGTAGTTAGAAAGTAGTTTCCGCCATTTCACAGCTATAAATTCTCATGGCCTACGTGCCATTTAGGATATATAAAAAAGGAGACCAGTACACTTTTAAAAAAAACTTTGATCCTCCTTTGTAAACTTGATTCCACTATAGCAAAGCGAATAAAAACAACACTGCTTATATTTTACTTTGTGTTTGATTTACAGACGTAAATCCTAATCGTCGATAGTTGGCATAGCCCGTGGGGATTTGTTCATCAACAAATCCTTTGGCAAAAAGCTATGGTAATGTTTCCTATCTCATGAATTCAACCTCCCACGCCTTCAACAAAAAAAGTTCCTTCGATGCAGTTGACTATGAGGATCTCATGCAAGAGGACTTTGTTATCATCGAGATGAGGCACGTTGCCCCCTTGATGAACATGCCGAGGGGACGAGCACGTCAACCGACTCCATATCCGCTGGCCCCATATCAGCCAAAACAGAATTGTTGTTTATTGGCCCTCCATTGGATGAGTATTTTTCCGAACCTGTGTCCTCTCGAACAGCAAATTCGAATGGCCTCCAGAGAACAATGCCCCATGATGATTTCGCGGACCGCATCGATGATGAGATTTTGGCAGATGCAACTCCAGAAGATCTTCTCAGGAGTCTCAACTACACCCCATCATCTTCCAATGATGGAATGTTCTCCCCTTTTGCCTACTCATGTGATTGCCGAATCGCCGCCATCAGTAACATTCCACCCCTAGCCACAGAAAATCCCGAGACCAATGAACAATAATTGGCTCGAGAAAGGCAAGAATAACAAGAACAACAACAATGACGACAACAGAAGGAACATGAGAGGCAAGAATTGGAAGAATAGGCCTTACAAGATGCCAAAATACATAACTCCTCACAGACGCACATTCAACGGACTCGACAATGTTTCTTCGCCAATGACCCAGGAACATCCCAAAGGGCTACCCAACAACCATATCGAATGCCGCCCTCGATGCCATAGCAAGCGTTATGGGACTTTAACATCTCGATGGTTTCTGCGTAGGAGAACTCCCCTGCACAGCATGTTCTCATTCTTACAAGTGCACTAGCTCATCCTGCTGAAGGAATGGACCCAACGCAAGGAATGATTGTCCTATGTGTGGAATATAGGTTCCAGGGGGTCTTCAGAACAGACCCAAGATGAAGGCCCAGAGGGTGCTCTCCATGCCAGGCTTCATAAACCATACGAAAAGGGATATACCCTAAAGGAAAGTTGGATTTATGTTTAGATATGATAGATTCAGTTGTAATCCGAGTTGTTATAAGGATAGATAAAGATGTAAACTCTGTCCTGTAATCAACTAGAATCTTGTAACTGATCGGAATCTCTTAACCGATCAGGACTCTGTAAGCCGCTCCACCCTCACTATATAAGGGGGAAGGCAGGCCACAACAGGGGCCAATCATCCAAGCGTAAAGCAATCGAGCCATAGAGCATAGAACACCTCATATCACCCAGAGCATATAGCGCTTTGAGCAACACCTGATCCAAGAGATCCACATAATCCCAGCACATAGGATTAGGGTATTACCTCCATCGCTGCGGGCCTGAACCTGTATAATTCCCTGTCTTGTGTGACCTTCGAGTTTGAGATCGAGCGCCTACCCCATAAATTCATTGCCGACTACAAAAGTCGATAGTTGGCGCGCCAGGTAGGGGAAGCGCTTCAATATTTTCCTACAGACTCGATGGCATCAACCGGCGGATTCATCGTCACCTTCATCCCCGGCCAGGCTTTCCGCTTTGGAAGCCTGGATTTCGTCGCTAATATGCATGGAGAGCTTGTCAGCCTGGATAAAAACCAGATCCAATCTGGCAGAATCTAGGGCGAACCACCTCAAGTACATTACTTTGATTTACCTGGAAAACCAATCGGCTCCATTAGGAGCGGCTGCGATTTTCGCGTCATCTTCTCAATTGAAGGACAGAAGACCGATCTCCATCAAGAAGATCGTGATGCCGCGGAAGAAGATCGCCGGCGTAAGGGTAAGGAGGTCCAAACGCGGTCTCTCCGATCTTTGGGTCGCAATGTTCGGGAGGACATCCTGCAATCTAAGTTGGGAGATCAGTCCGTCTTCCGCACACCGATGCAAAACGTCGCCGCTTCGAAGACGCTCCTCGACGCGCTGGACCCGATGATTGCATCGGACAGTCCGGCAGCCCCGATTATGGCTCACATCAAGGCCATAGTGACGACGGCAGCTATCCAGCAAAATCAGGAGAAACCGGTTGGAGAAGCGTACTCGCGCTCCCACGCGGCCACTCGTGTCGCCAGCAGTCGGACTGCAACTAGTCGGAGCGTTGACAGTCGGCGCCACGCACCGCCTGCTGGAGACGCTCGACAGATCCTTAACCGCGACCTTCGCCAGGACATCACGGCCAGGCGACGAGAACGGAACGAGGAAGAAAGACATGGACGCCGCGACGACTACGAGCGTTTCAGCATCAGCTACGATCGGCGAAACGACCGAAGGTATGATGACCGCGACGATCGCAGAGTTCATCATCGCTGGGGTGGGAGTGACGACGAACGCCGAGTCAATGACTCGCCGCACCGAACCTCACCCCGACATATTGACGGTCATCACCGAGCTAGAAGATCGCCACGCCAGAGCCCCCCCAGCAAGATAAAAGATCTATCGATGGGATACGAGCGTTCACTCCCCGGCTGCGTCGAGTGGTTTGGCCCGAGGGGTTCAACCCCAAAGGCATTGTAAAGTTCGACGGGGAACGAGACCCAGAAGCTTGGTTGCAAGTCTACGCCCTGGCAGTCAAGGCTGCGGGAGGAAATCAGACCGTCATGGTGAATTATTTGCCAGTCAATCTCAGCTCCTCGACACAAGCATGGCTCACGGGCCTCCTTGCCAACTCGGTAGACTCCTGGAGTGACCTGTGCGAACAATTCATCGCCAACTTTCAGGGAACCTATGAGAGGCCCGGTACTCCGTGGGACCTGTGTCAGCTGCACCAGAAGAAGGATGAAACACTGAGAGATTTTATCCGGCGCTTCATGCAGAAGAAGAACACCGTCAGAGACGTGTCAGAGGCGGTGGTGGTGACGACCTTCCAGAAAGGGGTAAGCGATCCTGATCTTATTAAAA
This sequence comes from Otatea glauca, assembly GCA_036346275.1. Taxonomy (NCBI): domain Eukaryota; kingdom Viridiplantae; phylum Streptophyta; class Magnoliopsida; order Poales; family Poaceae; genus Otatea; species Otatea glauca. Next base: position 38,460,810 of record CM070733.1, on the reverse strand, counting down.
AAATGTCCAGGAAGCCCCGACCTCCGTAAAAGAAATGTTTGCGTTAGCCGACCGCTACGCCACGGCTTCAGATGCTCTGGCCGAGCGACAAGAAGATCATCCCCCACAGAAGAGCAAGGGCGAAAAGCCCGAGTCCTCTAAACACAAGGATAGGAAGCGCAAGGCGAGGAGTGGTCGCAGAGCCGAGCGTGAATCGCCCCGAGCCACTCGGAGAGAGGCACCCGACTACAGCACCGTCATGGAAGCGATCTATCCTTTCCACCCTAAAGGAAAGCACGCCGCCAAGGACTGCTTCACTCTGAAGCGTTTTGCGCGCAAAAGTCAACGGCAACCAGCCCCAGCCAAGGGCGAAGTTGCTCCAGCAAAGAAGGAACTCCCGGATGAAGAAGATTTCCAGGAGCCCGAGCAGGAACTGAACTACATCTACGGGGGCTCAACTCGATACGAGTCCAAGCGGAAGCAAAACTTACCGCCGGAGATCAACGCGATGGAACCGACGACCTCAATATCTAAAATGGTCCGAGGTCCCGATCACCTTTGACCGTAGAGATCACCCAAGAGGTCCCACATCCGGAAAGTTTCTCTCGTGATTTGACCCGGCCAGCGCAGCGTGAAGCTCAAGAGGGTTCTGATCGAGGGCGGAAGTGGGCTCAACGTCCTGTTCGCCAGAACTTTCGACGACATGAGCATCCCCCGTTCGGAGCTGAAGCCAAGCACCCAGCGATTACTAAGGATCTCGAATATTGGACGATGTACTTCGATGGTTCCCTCATGCTCAGCGGCGCGGGGGCTGGTATAGTACTCATATCACCAAGCGGAGAAAGATTGAGGTACGTCCTCCAAATATTTTTTCCCGCATCCAACAACGCCGTCGAGTATGAGGCACTCATTCACGGACTCCGTATTGCCATATCTCTTGGCATTCGACGACTGGCGGTTCGCGGAGATTCAATGCTCGTGGTCAATCAAGTGCAGAAGGAATGGTCTTGCATCGAGAACAACATGGCAGCATATTGCCAAGAAGTGCGCAAGCTAGAAGGCAACTTCGATGGACTTGAGCTCGTTCACGTGCTTCGACGGGACAACGAAGCAGCCGACGAATTGGCGAAGATGGGATCCTGCTGGTCCAAGGTATCCGTAGGAATATTCGTAGAAGAAATTCATAAACCCACGATTAGCGCTCGGCCAAAAGCAGACAGTCCAGTAGAAAAAGGGGAGCGCCTACCCCATAAATTCATTGCCGACTACAAAAGTCGACACTATGCTCTATTGCACAACAGTTGGAAGACACTGCGGAAGTGGTTCAAAGCTGCTCCCATACCGTGCTCTTCCAAATAGATTCATGCCATACACACATGTCATCTGGATGTCGTAACTCAGGTCACCAAGGCCAAGGTGGGTATGATGTTCGCTCACTAGGCCATCATAGGTGTTAGAGATCGCTTATTGGTCGTAATGTTTGGTCTAACACACGAACACATGTGGGGCCTTATACAGGTTGCAAAGCCTTTTCCCCTAGTCTCAAGGAGGCCAATTGGCCTGAAAAGTTTAAACCAGAGAATCTTGAGAGATTTGACAAAACTCAAAATATGTTAGAATTTCTTCAGATTTACACTACGGCCATCCAGGCTACAGGTGGCGATGATAAGGTAATGGCTAATGTGATGCCCCCACTTCGCCTGACCAGGCCAGAATCAGTGGAAACATCACAGAGCAGAGTGCGTCAGGATCAGGCTAAGGAAAGCAACACATGTAGAACTGAAACTTCCACCGAATAGTACTCGGGGATTATTCTTAAAGTACATATAGTATTGTCTTAGGTCTGGCTACGGTGATTTCTACACCGCCCGCCTAATATTACAATATTATTCTAGATGCCTCCCTCCTGAGGGTAGATTTATTCCGCTGTGTCTTGGTCACAACCCTCATATTCATATCCCTCCACAGCAACATCGGTATCATCATAAAGATTCACATCATCATGAAATTCACCTTCTATCTCATCTGGTTGGGTGGACTCAACAAATTCTGAAGAACAACAGAGAAAGCATGACTGAGTACACCAGTACTCAGCAAGCCACAGAAAATTTATGCATGAGATTATAATTATAATTTTTCGGCCACCGAGCCATTACACTAGAGTAGTATTTTTTCAAAGTACCCCCTTTTTACCCATTTGTTAGAAAGTGTCAAGTTTTAACTTTTAAATCTACTGACAGCAAAACAACGTGGGGTTTTACATCCTGAGTTAGAGGAAAACCCACAAGACGCACTTCCAAACCCGAAAGCTAGGAGTGATATCACATTTAACTCTGATCAGAGGTGTACTGCTTTGCCCATAGCATCACTTTGGCTTATTGTCACAGTGTGCTTCCTTAGGCACACAAATAAACCAAGGAAACAGAACGTTTGGCCAACCATACACTAACCTTTGCCATACCGCCTTGCCTTACCAAAGGCACACGGGTCGAGACTCCTCCCCCGACGTCTCGCCCTAGGTTGACTGCCCTCACTTGGCACAGTCACCTTTCTCACCTTGGCGGAGTCAGCTACTTGTCGGTTACTTAGTTCAGCCCGTCCCATACTGGGTCTATGGTCAGCACGGCTTGCGCCGATTTTGAGATAAGCGCCAGTTTGGTTTGTCCTTAAATGATATCCTATGTGGAGGAGCCCTGACTTTCATAGCAACCCAACCGGGGTTGCTCATACCCTGAGCTCTTCCACCCACCAATTACTCCATAACCTCACCAAGGTTATGGTTCTAACACTGGATCTAGCTGATCCAAATAGTGTGATTTAATTTCTTTTAGAAATTAGCTTTTGAGATGAATGCAAGAGTTTCAAACAACCCAAGCCACAAAATCAGTTCACAAGACATGGTCGAAGGGCGACTTGCCTGGATGTATGACCACAAAGCTGTCCACAGCTGAAAGTGGCTTTAGCTGCCCTCTACTGCTATTGAGGGGATTTCCTAATAAGAGAACCAGGGATTTTAATATTCGGAAATCTCAATTTGGGTTTTATAGCTTTTTCTATTGAGCTATTTGTAAAATATCCTTACTAATGTGTTTGCATTTTTGGGATTAAAGAAGTGTTATTACTCATTTACCTTTGTATGATTGATATGGGAGAGAGTTTGAAAAGATAGATAATAATTTAATTTAGAGAAAATAAAAGAGAAAAAAAACAAGAAATAATTTTAGATTTTGTTTTCTACTGCTTCCTCAATTTATTCTCTTTTTCTGCTATTTGGCCCGGGTAAAACATATGTTATTTTATTATATTTTTAATTACTCATTTAATTATTTGCTTATTTATTTATTTGTTTTTCCATCTATTCAACTATTATTATTATCATATATATATACATAAATAGATTTCTTCTTTCGATTCGGCCAGGCCGGCCCAAAATTCGGCCCACCCGACTGGCTCCTTAACCTAACCCTAATACTGCCCCTCCTTTCTCTCTCTCTAATCCATACGGCCGCCACCCCCTAATCTCGCCCTCTCTCTTCGGTTCCCTCCCCAAAATCGCCGCCACACTCTTCTGAGCGCCGCCGCTGCCCAACTGGTCTCCTCCAGCCCTTGGCCGTCTGGTCTTCCTCCGAGCGTCTCTGGCTCCTCTCCCTCACTCGTTCTGCTGCCTCCCTCTCCTGTGCACCGAGCGCTGCCACTCTTCGATACCACCGCCGGTCCGTGGCCTCCCGGACATCGCCGCCCCTCTCAGCACCAAGCGTCGCCCGTGCTCCTCCCCATTTCTTCGTCGCCGACCGAACTTCCTCCTACCGGATCCCCGTCGACATCGGCATCTTCTGTGCCCGTGCGCCACATCGAGCTAAGTATCCCCCCTCCTTCTTCTCTTCTTTTTCCTCTCTTTCTCCTCCTCACCTTCATCTTCCTTTTTCTAGGTATTCCCCCTAGGCGGTTGTAGCTTGGTTTGAGCCAGTGTCGCCGCCCTCCTCTCATGCTCACGCTCGTCCACCTCAACCTCTACGGCGGCGTCGACATCGTGGCAGGGAGCCTGGTGCCCACATGCAGCCGGCCACAATCGCCCATGAGGCCATGACTACAGATTGGCTACGATTCAGCCTCCCCTCCCCAACTCCATAAGCTAAGTACCCGAATTCCCCTCTTTTCAAATTTTCTTTTCTGCCCTTGCTAGTTGTTCTATGCAGTTCATGATAGATTAGGTTGTAAAATTAGTTAATGAGCAGGTAATCTTGTGTGCATTTAGATTTGTTGATTATACTTGCATGAATGTCGAGTTGTTGGTAATTTAGGGTATTTTAGCATTAGCCTTCATTTGCCTGCCGAACCATGAGGCCTATTAGGATGATTAACCCTATGCTAAACATGTGTGTTGTGAATTCTGTGATTTGTGTATAGCTTCAGATGACCATATATGCATGAATGCTTTCTGTTCTATTTTGGGTTTGGTCTAGCTGACCAACTGGGTTTCATGGCTCAATTGCTATTGATCCCTAGTGTGATATGTGTGATCCAAGAGTCTCAGCTCTTGTGCAAAGTGATTGGTGTATGAGTGTAGGTATAGTTGGCTAAATAAATTGCTGCTGCTGAGAAGCATTAGGTATATATATCTTCATATCTTCTTTGCGAGTGAGATGATCAAATACTAAAGAGGTGTATTGAGTAATGTTTATATTTTGAGTTGGATGCGCGTTATAATTTTAGGAATGTTCATTACTGATTCTAATTTATGCCCATTGATCATTATTTTGATTTTATAGTGAAATCTTGATTACATGATAAATTTCAAAATAGCTTAGCACCTGTGATGATTAGAGTGTTGTTTCTGGGATCATAAGAGCATGTCGAATCATTTATATGGAATGGTTATCTCAGCTTGATTATTAGACCTAGGGTTTCAGTGCATATGATGTTGTTTTGTAAACAGAAGTGTTTGAGTATTACTTGTAGATATTGATGAAGACCCAACCTGCTGTTGAGCAAAGGTGGCCCAATCTTTCACGGTACAACGACGATAGCTTCGTGACGCTCGCACTCAAACGGCAAAAGAGCCAATTCAAAAGCGGCTGGTCACACAAACCGCGATCAACACAAGAACGCGAATTGAGTGGAGGAATCGTATAGATTCAATGGACAATCACAAGAACATGCCGTTCTTGACTTGCACCAACACTAACAAACCCAAGAACGGGAAGAACTTATCAAGAACACATGGTATTTGCGCCACAAACAACCATGGCTTATGCTGTCTATTTCTGAACATCCAAAAGTCTATTCCAGATGGAAATACATAGGTATTTATACTAGGAACATCCCTCCTAGCTTAGGTGTGAAACTATACAAGAAACTTAAGGAGTTTTCTTGGGTAGATAAAAGTTTCAATGCCTTGGAAGTTGGACAGCAAGATATGGTCTCGCGCAGCTTTTGACAGCCTGTGCAACTCCCATCAAAACAGTCATATCTCCCACCTTGGAAGTCCAAATGATGCACGGTTTGAAATGCTAGGAACTAGACTTCAATATCTTTCCATCCATATAGCCCAAGGATATGTTACTTGTCGTGATTAGCAGCAGCATCATGATCAAATGGATGGACAGATTTGAGTGAACCAGCCTTGCTCATGTAACTCTTCTTTACCTTCCATTCCAATGGATCGCTGTCAATAATTCTAAAAAATATGGATCCAAATAGAATTCCTTTCTCAGGTGACATATTTCCAAAAGAAAGGGATATTACTCCTTGTGGATGCATGACCAAGTCACATTTCTTCTCTCCAAGGTTTGCATTGCAATTCTCAGCCTGTAGCACATTATCAACACAACCTGCATCGGTCTTGTGACTCACTTGCACTTTAGCAGCAGCAAAATAATTAATGTGATTATTTGTAGACTTAGAGTCATGAGATGATACAACAATAGAGGATATATCCGCATCAGATATATTTATTAGTTTCTCGATTTGTTGGCAAAGTATCCATGAAGATTAGAACCTCATGCTTGGCACTCACAAATGTATGCATGCTTGGCTTCAGATTTCTTTTGTGGCTAGAACTGCATAGGTGAGGGGTTTTTTTTTGTTCTTGAGTATTTTGCATGCAAAAGCTTGAGTAGAAACTATAACTCCTAATACCTTATGAGTACAGTTTGAATTACTACTCCGATTGGAAGTTCAAGTCTTAATTCCAGATTGTAGAGTATCACTTTTGTGTATAGTCTACTATGCATGCAATTCGGTGAATAGTTTTTTGAAGTTTAATTACATTCACAATGCTCATCTGGTACTTAATCCTTTGATTACATCAGTGCCTATAGCCTGAGATGTTGTCTTTATAAATTTTTCTGGCAGAACAAAACAGCAACTTTACTTCTCACTGTTAGGGTAAAATTGTTAATGTCTTGGCATCTTATTCTTGACTCGAAGCATGACTTTGATCATGAGGAAAAGCTTTTTATCATTTGTGAGCTGTGTGTTGGTTATGCATATGACTTTGATTCCCATTAAATTGTGAACTTGAGGTGTTCAGCTTTAGATCTCATGTACTGGCATGCTTGAAGCAGAGTGCAGTGCATAGATGTGACCTGTTATACCATAGTATGCATGGGTCTAAAAGTGATACAATCATGATTAGATAGAGAGTGGTCTGAAGTGATTTATGCCAATCATTTATGTGCTCTTCACACTTCAATCTGAGTACTGCATTGACGTGCTTAGCTTTAGCCATGAACCTGAGTTTCAGATTGTTGATTAGTATCATTCGAACTTATATGTGTTTCTGATTTCTGTCACCGGGTGGATTGAAACTAGGGGTGAAAACGGTCAGAAATGGTTGGAAAACACCGAAATCATTTTTGTTTTCATATTTTTCCTCAAAAACGATACCGGAATCGATAACTACGGAAACGAAAACGGCATCGGTAATTCGAAAATATCAGAAACGAAAATTCGATACAAAATATATATCGGTAACGATCGGAATCCGAAAAAGAGACTGGTAACGTCATAACGACATGTACCACCAATTGACTTCAAAAAATTCACACAAATCGAACATCCACATAGAAATTAGTAATAAATAAATATTCACAAATTTACGATGAACATACATTACCAATGTAAATGTATACAATAGCATAACTAGTCTAGAAAATCAATATCTTATAACGCATAACGGCATAAGCATTAAGCAACATCACATAACACTTACATACAGGCATACATTAAAGCATTAAGCAACAGATTCGCATAGCACTTAAAAGCAATACCTTATAAGTATCTACAGTTGACGATATCACACATTCCATACAGAACATACATATCATAAGATAGTCTCCACACGAGTCTTTACATCATATAGTATAAGATAGTCTCAATATCTTATATCAAATAATACATCTCTCCACATGAGGATTGAAATTTATTAGTCACTTGCTACTAGACCGACCAGACCCTTGCGGTGCCAAACCGGAAATATGACATACAAAGACATGCACATAGATAATCGGAGCTCGGAGCACATAGATAATCATGGCGATAAATCGATAATGAAGCATTGGAGATACGAAAATAAAAGCGAAAAAAAAACATGTGATACTGGCAGAGTAGTTATTATCACTCATCAACATCAGGAATACGACCAATGAAAACGAGTGATGGACATAGAAGGCATAAGCTTCTAAACGAGTGACGGGTATGAAAGGATTGATCTCATAAGTTCTTGATTTATTTGCAAATATATGTTGCAAATGAGGTGTGCTTAATTTGATATTGGAGCATGCGATTAGAATTTGCAAATATGTTTTGCAAAATTGTTTTGATCATGAGTTGATCATCATATGGCTCAATATTTGATCTTATTGACTCTTTCGAGCTTGTAGTCATGCCCTTGATCAAGTCTATATGAGGGATTTCGAAAAATCAGATTTTAGACTTGAATAACTACATTAGAGTTTTATTTTTATCATATTTAAAAATATCTATGGTTGCTTAAATCATAAAAATGGGTGAAGATTGTAGCCCTCGTGATAAGCTTCACATAGAGTCCAAGATCACCTAAATCGGAGTTCGGAGTAAAAAGTTATGGGTGTTTTAGTGGCTGAAAGAGTGTGATCTGTGGGCTGTGTGATTCCGGTAATTACCGACGGAATTTACCGATTTTTTCCAAAACCGAAGAAAACGGTCGGAACTTGTCAAAACTGTTATCGTTATCGTTTCCGACAAAAATTTCCGATTTCGATTCCGGTTCTGAACATTACCGATACCGACACGTCCGGTCGAAAAATTCCATAAACGGTTTCCCGAATTCCGGGATTAATCGATACTGTTTTCACCCCTAATTGAAACAGCAATGACACTGAGAGTATTCATGTTTTAAGATCAATATTTATGCCCTTAATGGATCCTCTAGTTTCTTTGTGATATTATGCTTTTAATGAATAGGGTTGACTTTCATTTACTGCTAGAGAGAGGTAAAGTACTCAAATTGAAGATGGGTACCTTTTTCTGCAGGGGAAAGATGGAGAGTAGCAAGAGTAGAAGAGGAAGACAAAAAGGTGGTCGATGGCTGCTTCAAATCTCCTTGGCTGTTTCTGACTTCCGCAGAGGTTAGGGTAGTAATTGCTGAGGTGAGGTAGATGAAGTGCTGAGCTAGTGTGAATGCTAGTGTGTGAATGTGTTAGTAAGTCTGTTCATTTTATACTGTAGCCAAACCGACATGGAGGGGAGGTGAAACCAGTGGTCTGGAGGCTCAAATTGTGTGTTGAGGCAGGGGTAAATAGGCAGGGATGGTGTGGTGGCAGCCATGCATGCTCAGTGTGCATGTAGCTGGCAGATGGCTTCTGGCGTGAGTGCAGAAGGACAGAGGGTTTCCAGCCAGAGGGATGGACAAAGAATGGGCAGAGGAATGGGCAACGGATGGGCAGAGGAAGGAAGAGGTGGAAACTGGCTAGATAGGTCGGTTCAAGAATCGAATGCATGATTTCCTTTTAAGGCCATGAGTGAGTGCTTGAGCTCAGTTGCATGTAATCTATTTTGTACTTAATATGTGTCTTTGATGCTTGAAAACAAATGGATCCTGTAATGATTTCCTCAGTAATTTGGATGAGGTGGTAACCTCAAATATTGGATGGCCTGGTTTAGTAATTTTACTTATGTGGATATGACTATGTGTCTGTGTTGGACTATTGTAAAAGTGTAAAGGTGTGCATATACATAATCATGAATATAATTGCTGAATTATGAGCATGGATGAACCTTGAGTATATAAGTGACTACATGTACGCTCTTTGCTAAGTGCTTGAGGTCTGTAATGTATATTGATGGCATGAGATTCTCTCCTAAGTTATGAATCCTATTGTAAACTAATTGGTTCGAAATTTATTTAATCCTTTTGAAAAATTCGAATGTACAGAACTCTTAAGTATTTGTTGATGATTTAGATATTTTAGTCATTTGGAGATGATTATGAGATGCATTTGGCGTTGAGATTGGTGTGTAACCGAATAGAAAAGTGCGTACATATACACACACACACACACACATATGATTGCTAAAACTTTGGATAATAGAGAATATTAGATGTGTTTACTGTTGTTGTTGAGTTTATGGTCAATCCAATTAGTAGAACTGTACTGCACTTTACTGTTTAGTTTAAATCTTGATATGATATTGAAGAAAATTGAGGGATAGCTAAACAGGGTTTTAGGAGATAAGATTTTAGGCAGGTTTTCACAGCTAATTATCTACCTACTGTTCTTAAAGGATCTACTCAGACATGGTTATTTAATCAGCCTAAAGGCTCAATTTATAATTGGGAAATGTTGTGTGATGCACTTCAAAATAATTTCAAAAGCTGTTACACAAAGCCAGGGAAGGAGGATGACTTACATTGTCTCCGGCAAACCCATGAAGAAAATTTACACCAATTTGTTAAGCGATTTATAGAGGTCCGGAATACTATCCCTAATATCACTAATGATTCCATGATTTGCGCTTTCAAAAAGGCAGTACGATTTCGATGCTTCACTAAAGATTTAAATATCAACCCGCCACGAAATGTGTCAGAATTGTTTGACATGGCGGATCGGTACTCTGACGCCCATGAAGCCGTGAAGTGGAACAAGATGGTGGATGAAGGGACTACCCCACCACAGCGAGGACTTGAGGATTCTAATGAGCGAAAGCCCAAAAGAACCGAGAGTTTTAAGGGCGTAAAAGGTAAGATCAAGAAAAATGGGAAGTCCAAAATACCCACAAGAGAGGTCATAGTTGAAAACCAACGACTACTCTATCACAAGGGAAAGGGTCCTTGGGACTAGAAAAAGCAAGGAGGTCGTGTAAATGACCATCTGCTACTAATCCGACCTTCATACAATGCTGTCACGTAGTTGGAGAGAAGGAATAGTTTATTGCGAAACTTTTTCACCTTTGGATGATCCTATTGAATGCAAGAAAAGAATATAGTTAGTATCAAAATGTGGCACAAAAAATACTATTAGTTAAAGTGAGAAAAGGGTCTTACATGAATAATTTTATTCCAAATATTTGGTTCAGCAACAATCATGCATAAAGAATCATTCCGATCCACACCACTTTGTTTCCGTGCATCTCATATTGCCTCGTAATTCCCTTTCAGTTCCTTCTTCTTCGCTTGGATTTATTGCTTTCTGAAGTGGACAGTTGGAAACTTGTTATTGAACTTACTAACTATGCTTCTCCAGCCTTATATACCCATCCATTTTGACCTCTGAGTTTTGGGTTGTTATGGTCACGTAGTATATCAGCAAGAGCTTTTTCATATGAGAAGTTCCAAGAGGCTCTTGATCCTTCTTTGGACATGGCTACACTAACTACAACATATTGAAATGTTACAAGAATGTAGCAATAGATTTCAGAGAAGTAACCACATAATAAAGTAAATAACTCGCATAAAAAAACTCAATATGAAAACAAGTCATAGATCTGAAAATAAATTATATTTGTAAGCTTCAAGCAATGTCACATCTTGCAACCACAAGTTTAAGAGAAATAGATGATCTACTTTATGACACAAAATACATATACTACTTTATCACAAGTCGTGTCTGATTAATGATTATAGTCATCCCACATTTGCATTGCAATTTGATCTCTAAGAGTACTTCCATCGTTTGACTCAATGTCATTTTGGTAATTATTGTCACCTTCCAGTACATCGACAAAAACATATGATTGAATATAGGCAGGTTGGTGATCCAACCACCCGTCTTGATATTCTGACCTCTAATGATGTTGTGAAATGCAACAGCTGCAGTTGGGATCTTAATCTGAGTTTTAATGGGATGAAATGTGCCAACTTTCAGGATTGGGAATCGCTTCTTCAAAACACCAATAGCCCTTTCAATATGGTTGCGAAGGAGAGTATGGTGATGGTTGAACAATTCTTTGTAGTCTGCGTAATCATATCTTCGAGCTGAGCGAAGCCTCCTAAATTCACTAATATGGTATCTGACTCCTCGATATGGGGAAATAAAAGAAGGCGTGTTTGCGCACCCACCATGCACAAGATAGAATTTACCCTCTGGAACACGAAACCCCTTGCTAAGAGCTGATCAAAGGACTCCTGCATCTGATGCTGAACCTTCCTATCCACATGAAATAAATGTGAAGTTCAAGTCAAAGTCACAAGCTAGCATCACATTTTGTGATAATGTTCTTTTCCTATTCCTATAAGGATCTGCTTTCTCTTCAGCAATAGTGATAGGGATATGTGTGCCATCAATAGCACCAATGCAGTTCTCACATAAACGTAGGAAATTAATATAGGAAAATCTTGGAAAAAGTTAGGTGTCTACTGTGTATGAGTTTACCTAAAAATAAGGCCAAAACCATGGATCCGATATAATCTTCATGTGAGTTTGATTCGAACTTGGGAGCTTGACAAATCTATGAGTTAGAGTAGGAATTATCTCAAAGATTTCCTTTATTTTTCTATGAATTATTTCGGCACTATGTTGGAATGCTTTTTGAAGCTTTTGGTTGCTAGCATTGTGAGAGATCATGTACATAAACATACCTAGCTACTCCTCAACAGTAACTCCCCTTGTGTCATGTAACAAACCCTCCACTCTAAGAAAATTTGATGTAGCCCTGAATATCTCCGGCTCCATCCAGAACTCAACCGTACACCAACTCTCATGGCCTTCTAAGATCTCCTTAACTTTTGTAACACCGGTACGTAAGTGATGATGTGTGGATTGATCTTTTTTTCATCATAAAGTCATGAAAGCAAAGTAGGAACCAACACGAGAAATAACTCATCGTCGTCCTCTTCTTCCTCAAGCATAAATGTCCTAATGTGCTCCTTTCTAGTGCCCATTTGCTAGTACATACAAATATAACATATTGTGAATTAGCATATTGTTAAAGAATTCTTGTGCAATATGCTAACTTCATATACTAGATACTATATGCACAGTTATAAAGGTTGGCTACTGCTAGTTACTGTTATGCCTGACATGGGGTGTTCTCTAGATCAATGGTAACAAAACCTTAGCAAATTAACTTCATATTACAAGGAGTGCATGCTATTTACAGGGTGCAGCACCATCTTGTGCAAATCGTGAAGTTAAAAACATACGGAAAACAGGCAAACCTATTCAATGTTCCATTTCTTTCTATCAGCAAGATTTTCATAGTGCGTTATTTTGATCTACAGTGAATAAAGGTAGCAAAATTTTCATTAAAAACTATTATGGGTGTATTGGACGGAAATCCTGCAAAGTTCATTTCTGTAATTATGTAAAACTATGAATAGATCTTTCCTTATCTAGAACACCGCAAATGTAACTTATGATGGAAACAAAATCATCTGTACAATGAGATGGTTCTTGATCACAAAGGAGCATATCAGAGGTAATAGATGCTAGCAAATTAGAAAGGAACGGACCTAACAGTAGGAGAGCTGCCCAGTTCCACAAAGAGCTTGAGCTCAAATGTCAAAACTTAGAAACTACAAAAGATAAATCAATACTAAGAGCTAATGTGCAAGCTACACACATTTGGTGAAAAGGCAATATACAAAACTAGATTTCAAATTTTAGTGAGCTATCTTGGCCAATAACAAGTAGCAAAGTTTTAGAAAAATGCCCTCTGCAAAATTGGATAGGTAAACGGAAAGAATCATTTGTGTAATAGGCTAGTTCATAATAAAGTATATCGCAACTATGTTAGCAAAATCAAAGATTTATTCGTGACATGATTAACCAAGGTTATATATTACTATATTAGCAAGGAAAAAGGTTACCTAACCAGTTTGTTTTGGTTAACTTGAGCAAAAAACTTGTATGTTCAAGACAAGTTCAATGACCTAACCAGATTTGCACGCTTAAGAACACTATTATTTCATCATTGTTCTTGTATATGCTTACTCAACATGGAGCTTGCAATAATCTATAGAGCACAATAATTTTGTATCACAATGGAATTATATATTAACCATAATTTTGTCATGAGCACTGTGATAATTTGATTATTATCACAATGGAATTATATGTTAACCATCACAACTAGCTAACCAAAACAAACTGGAAAAAAAACTGTGACCTCTATCAGAGCATGTATTCTTGAAATTCTAATAAAAGGCATGTATTCATGTCAATTCATAATAAATTTTCAGCCAGCAGATCACCAATCTATCTTTCTGTCATAAGTATGCACATGTTATCACAATGGAATTATCTATATTTGCAAAACAATACTGATAAACCAACATTACTCGTATGGGCTGTAATTTGATTAAGATCACGCAAGCAAACAGTAGGGTTTACTAAAATAAGATCAAGCAAGCAAACAAGAAAATACCTTGCAAAATCGGGCTTAGTAAAGAACGCGAGCAGTAGCACCTCTACAAACCTTCAGCAATGGGTTGAAGAAGACTAGGTACAACGGATCTAAGAAAGACAGTAAAAAATGAGCTGGTGGTTCCTTCCTCCGCCTTCTCTTGCGCCTCGGTACAAATTTGACAAAAAAATGAACCTAAATTTGACAAAAAAATCAAGGAGCAGATAAGTCCCGAGCGGAATCATTATCCATGTCGACAACGCACCCAAGCAGCAGCTATACACTTTCCTACTCTATGGATCCATCCGACGTCAGGCGTGCAATGGGTAGTGAGCGAGTGATTCATCGGTACAAGAAAAGTTTTGAGTGGGCGGACGAACCAGCAATGGCAAGCCAACACTTTTCTGCTTGATTTTTCAGCACAAATCCTCACGAATCTTCCGCCTTCTCTCGCACCTCAACAGTTTTTCTTCCCTGGGGATTTCAGGTGGATTGGGCAAGAAAAACCCACCGATGAGAGCTCCCAAACACGGCTTTTAGCTAGACCGGGGAAATTGTCCCTGTGGGGCTCCATCCCGAGGAAACGGCGGGGATCCCGGCCGGGATAGAAGGTCCCCGTGGGGCTCCATCCCAGGGAAATAGCCCCCTATAGGCTCAAAGACCTAGCCTGCGGGTCCTAATTTAGCCCACGACAGGAAAACTCCCAAAAATTCCTATTTTCCTTATATTTAATACCTGAGATATTACACTCCTTCACTTATACTTCAACACTCCCCCTCATGTATACTCAAGACCTCTTGGCTCTAATACCATATTAGTTGCATGCATGCACCAATCATTTCACCCAAAAACTTAAACTGGTGAGGAAAAATGTACAATTCACTTATACTTCAACACAGAGAATGGTCTGATCAAACGGCCCATTCGATCAACTAACAAAACACCATGAAACGAGCTACAAAAGCCGACCAGGTGAGAACAAAATTATGTTCTGTTTAACAAGTAAAGACAGCAAACTTGGTTTTGGCATCCCATGGGTACACATCTTTGCAACTTCACACACTGTTTTGAAAGTCTTGAAACAAAATTTTGTGATAATAGTTAAGAGTAAAACATGCTTTTGTGGAGCGTACAATCTTTCGCTAGTCAAAAAGGGACGATGGATAGGGATATATTGATGATGTGTACATATTGACGATCACTGTTCTTTGACTTCAGTTCATATGAAAGAAGAGGGTTAAATTTCACAAAACTACACATATGTTGCTACATCTTTAAGGTTTCATTTCTCCGGTTGAACTACCCGTACAGCCTTGTTCGGTGCTCAGTCAGCAAGGAGTTTTTTTAGGGGTACAAGGCAAACAGTCAGCGAGGAACGAAGGAGAGGAACCAGGCAAGCTCCATGTGCTGGGGGTGTTTGGTGGCCTGGCCGGCGGGAACAAATGCTCGTAAGGATTAGCTTGAAAAGCGCACGTGTAGTTATATAACACCCCTAAGACCTTTATTTATAGTACTAAGTAGGAAAGTGATCGCAGCGTCCGATGCTTTCCTGTATATGCTAAAAAGTATTTACCTAGCGCAGATGTGAATCTGTGATGTTTAAGCTGCGATTGTTAAGTTGGTCACGTGTAAAGACGCAATGGCCTCAGGGAAAACATAGACGATCTAGGGAGGTGGATTCACGATGTCTAATTAGGATTTTTACGTTTTATCTGTTGGATTGTGTGGATATATGCGGTTGCATGAGATAAAAATTCTATGGAGTGTGGTAGATGGACAATCCGAAAGCGGTTTTGTGTAGGTATCTGATTATCGTGGTAGACGGCAGTACATGTGTAGGGAAGCAGCAGTGGTGATAACCTCTAACAATTGGTAAACAGTTAAAGTAAGCATTAATAGGAAACGGATTAAGTGTAAGCAAAGCAATAGATGGTACAACAAAAGGATTTGTTGCGCAACGTTGGCATGTACATTCGGCAGCACAGTGGAATAAGAAGAAATTGTTGCGCAAAATACAATACAGAGAGGTGAAAGCAGGAAATGCTGGTGGTGCTGAGTAGTATGATATACAGTAGCATCTTGTATATCGAAGGAGTTATACGCTGCCGCAGGCACCACTACAAAAGTAATAGTAGATGGTTTTCTGTAGGCAGATCTAGGCCGACTGCTGTAAACAAAATGTTTGGGAATGAAGTTAGCATGTGTGATCTATAACTAATTTGTATGCAATAATAATTATTTCGGACCATTCGTGGGTAGTTCGGTGTTCCTTGGGTGAGCTATTAGTTTTCGCCGTCAGGAAAAAAGCTCTTTTGCAGTTCTTTTTTTTTACAGTATGTGCCGATCTGTAAAGAAAAAGTAGAGGTAGATAGTTTAGCAACTGCGGATAGGAAGTATATATTTTATCTAAGCAGACATAAATGGTAATACAAAACATAATGGACTATAATCTGAGTCTCTGTAAGGCTGCAACTGCACTGTGCAGTTGGACCTCATTATTTGGTGAGATGATAATCTCTTTTTTCACATTATCTTTTGTATCGATGATTCTCACAAAATAATCAGTATCGATAAAGCAGATATATAAAAAAACTTAAAACTCTAGATATATAAAATTCTTAAAATGCATAGCAATAGTTTGCTATGTAATCGTGAAGCTGTTTTAATATCAGTAAACTGCGTAAGCTAAGATTGTTTGTTGGCTCAATTAATTCGAAATCAATAAGATAGTTTTATCTTGATTTATTAACTTAAAGAAGTAATAAACTAATGACTAATAGAGAATATGTTGAGCTAGAACGAGTAGGAAAACTAAGTATCTAATGTGTTGGCGAGCTGTAGTAGGAAATTGTTTACGCTGCTATATAGGCCAGACGATATTTATTCTATACATGGTGTATATCACATAGAGAAAACGACAACACCTGAAGAAGCCAAATACCGGAAGATCTTTCTGTACAGGAGTACCTTGTTTTATTAATAAGATAGCTGCACCGTTATCACTCTCCTGATTAGCATTTCCTATTAAAATAAAACAATAATAAGTCTAAAGTGTAAACACAACTAATAGATAAATGCATTCAGCTATATCTGTGTACTAATTGTATAGCAGTAGTAGTGTAGTTGCCTTTAAAAAACATTGGTCAGACATTCTACAAAGGCGCAGTGCAGTATGTAGTCGGATTTCACCGTCTGTTAAGACTACGAGCTTATTTTCCATATCATTTCTTAAACCAACGGCCTTTACAAAACAACAAGTATAATGCGAACGAATCTGCACTGTATAATAAGATGGCTCTGCTAATGAATGCGTACTATGGAGTCCATGATAGCAAGGAAGGAAAAAATAATACATGAAAATTCTGCTCAAACACAACTATAATATGAATGAATCTGCACTGTATAATAAGATGGCTGAAGTATTCTAATTGTAATAAGTAAAAGGATGAAACTAAGCCGTTGGATTGTTGTTTCCGAAGTATATATAAGGTTTCAGTACAAAAAGATATCGCCGTTGTTTGTAGTAAGTATATCTATTTTTTCGCACTGAGAAAGGAACATTCATCTGTATATATTTTTCGAAGCTATGAGCATGAACATTTGACCGAATCTAAGGACGTCCGATCTATTCTATGGATTACCACCGCATATGCAGAGAAGCATTCCTCATATGGGAAACAAATGCTAATTTGATTAAATTTGGAGGTTCCAATCTGGTAATGAATGCATACCACGGAGTTCATAATAGCAAGGAAACAATAATACCTCAAAATTCTGCTCAAACACAAGTCTGCACGCTTGGTGGGCTGACATCTCTGATCAGTCACCGAGCATCATACTTGGTTCATCGCAACTCCCTGATCTACCCGCACCGACCCAACCATCGCAGGTTGGCTTTGTTACTCCACCAGTACCAGTACATCCTACTAAGAGCACTCGGGGACAGTCACCGGACCAGCTGACGTACCCATCTAGGCATGTGCAGCGCCGTCGAGCGAGTAAGCCGAGCACCAGACGGGGAGTTGCACCGCGGAAGAACCGCGGGTAGTATTTGTTTTTTCCTTTTTAACTGTATTTTTTATTGTGGACGATTACATTCACACGCTCTGACTTTTGTTTCCTCTTTATTACTGTACTTTCCCTTTTTTACTATTTGTTTGACATTTCTTTTTAGCATGTTACCGATGTCGTCAATCTTTTCATTTCTCACTTGCTCCATCCCAACGAAGCGATATCATGGTACGACAATTCAACCGTTATTCGATAATACTTAGATGGGCGATTGCCTGTTTATGATGGAAGAAAGAGCATGTTTGCTGATGGTCAACTGCCATTCAAAACCAAAAGGCATGTTAATATCTTCAAATAAATTACTATTTCAAAAAATAGTCAATCTTCATTTTAAATGGAATAGCGATAAAATTTGTATAAATAATACGTCGACAATTCTCAGCACAAATAAAATACAACAAAAAATTGCAAAAATACATGTCGCTATTACATTTGGCGACATAGCTTTGTCGCCCAATGAAATGGTGATGGAGACAGGGCTCTATCGTGAAATGAAATGGCGACAGGGCCCTATCGTGAAATGAAATGGCGACAGGTGGGTATTTGTGCTATTTTTATCTTTGACATATTATTTTTGTAAATATTATTAAAATATATATTATTTTAAAAAAATTCTGCCTTTCTTCTAACGGTGAATCCATGACTCCTGGCCTGAATTAAAGAGAAATTGTGGAACTCAAATAAAGTT
Source organism: Otatea glauca (assembly GCA_036346275.1). Taxonomy (NCBI): domain Eukaryota; kingdom Viridiplantae; phylum Streptophyta; class Magnoliopsida; order Poales; family Poaceae; genus Otatea; species Otatea glauca. Next base: position 38,442,248 of record CM070733.1, on the reverse strand, counting down.
AAAGAAACCTAAATGGCATTTTTTTTCTTGTGTGGTTTTATTTTTTTAACTTTGAGGTCTGTCCCCGACCCCGACCAAAAGAAGAATCTCAAGGACGTTCACAGAAAAGATGCTCTGCCGATAGCAACCAGTTTGTTTTGTACCCAAAAGAAATTCTACAGAACAAACGAAAGGAAGCGAATTGAAAAGCACAGCAGGGAAAAAACAGAGAGGAGAAGTTAGAACTCATAAATCCAAGCGCAACGCAGAGAAGGGTTGGTCGGTGGTGATATTGAACCCCACTCCGCGGTATCTTCTTTCTGCCCAGGTGGAGTTCATCCCTCCGATTCCCAAGAATTGATGCTTTCTTTAGGCTCTGTTTCGTGTAAATTTGAGGAATTTCTGGGAGCACATTGATTTCCCGAGCTTGTTGTTTTGGTTCTTGGGAACCAACTGGTGTGGCTCTGAGCCATCTTTTGGCTTGCTTCGTCTTAAAATTGCGCCATTCTGTACCTAATTCATGCGCTTGGCTCGCATTTCCCCCAAAGATTTTACCTGTCTTTCACTTGGTTGCTGTAGAATTCTCCCTATTAGTGGTTCTTCTCGTAGGTTTGCTCACATTCTGCAAGTTTTTCTATAAGGGTTCCAACTTCCAAAGCTGTCAGTTTTTGTGTGTACTGCAGTCTGCAAAAAGTTTAGAATTTTATGTATCGATTGCAAAGGTGGTATTCTTTTTTCCTGTTTGTATGGTTGGTGCCTATGTTCTGCGCTGTTTATTTCGATCAAAACATTTGCAAGATTATTTTCAAAAGTTCATATTTTTGTGTTTGCAAGATTAATTTCGATCAACAACCTTTGCAAGATTGTTAAATTGACTGTGGGGACCCAACTGTTTGGAGCTGTATGCCCTGACTCTGGGCTATCTATGTTAAATTATGCTAGATTGGTGTCAATTTGGGGCCTATTGGTCTGCCTACTCATGAGTAATTGTTCCCACCTCAGTAATTACATACTCTTTGCAATCAGCCAAGTGAACAATTCCATGCGTTGGCGTAGAGATCCTTCGTCAAATATCTCACTCGCCGAACATATGTGAAAGCAACAACATGAATCTAATATCCATCTATAAGAAGTGCCTGATTGACTAACAACAAGTACATTTGAATCATCTTTTCCTACCGCCATTGAGCACCCTTCATTTGCTTCAAACTCGGACGGTCCTTTATCATATGACCTTCTTTATCGCATAGATAGCATACACGCGTGCCCTTGCTCTTGCCCTTTTTCTTCGTGTAACTCTTGCTTTTGCTTGCTACACCTACTGCAACCAATGCTTGATCACTGAGGATGAAGATTACGATGGCTTTTTCAAGGATTCTGCCTTCAACAGATATGCAACTGCCTCGTTGAAGTTGAGAGTGCTTTTTTCAACGAGAATATTCATCACCAATTGTTCCCAAGATGGTCGTAAAGATGACTTCAGTATGACGACCTTGTCGTTCTAAATTTTCTCATTCACACTAGTTAGTTGTATAATATGTTTGTTGAAGACATTGATATGGTCAATGAACCATGTACCTTCCTCCATGTGCAACCTGTATAGTTATCGTTTCAGCACTCACCGGTTTGTCAGCGACTTTGCCATATACAATTCTTCTAAGTCGTTCCATAATTTCTTCGGTGAATTCTCCTTAATCACCGAGTACTTTACGGAGAGACATAAACGTATTGTATTGACTGCCTTTCACTATATCATCTTCCAGTCTTCAGTGGATGTTTTTTTCGGTTTATCCCCTTCAAGGGCAGCGATTATCTCTTGTTGGATAAGGACATCCTTCACTACACATTACCACACTCTGAAATTTCCTCCGCCATCAAACTTCTCTACTTGATTCCACATTGTCGACATCAATCTTGATTTTGTGCCTCCTGATGCTTTACCGAATTTCTTACAAATCTGATTAATCCGACCTTAGCTCTTATACCACTTGTTACACTCTGATACTCTTTCTTATGCATAGCAGCCCCCAGATCGGATAAGAGTTTTGTGACATACGGCACGAGCATGCATGGTCTCAAGAACGAAGAAGATAAATCTTTTAGATGACCAAAATAATGACGTCGAAGCAACCACAATGAGAGAGAAGATTTGGCGAAGCCGACTGCAAATTCGTTAAGCACAACCTCAAAAGAGTACAAGGGATTATTACTCTCTCACAACCTCTCGAACCTTTTAGAATCCTTGGATCCTTGCCCTATGCAAGAATCTAGTTTTAAATAATAACCTAGCCTCTAATCCTCTCGTGCACCTCTTGCTTTGGATTAGTTAGTTTGTGTCTCTTTGGTTGCTTAGGTTCTCCATGACCACTCATGAGTTTATATAGCCCCTCTAGTCCTCCTCCAAAGAGAAGTAGGAATCCTGCTCCAAAAGAAAGTAGAAATCCTAATCCTATTAGGATTCAATTAGTACACATTTCTAAATCCTAAAAAGACTAGATACGAGTCACCTTACTCAACAACGTTTACACGTTCAGCCGTTTTACTTTCTTAGATTGTGCTATGAGGATTGGTTATGGTAAACTTTGCAATCTCAGAGCAAATTGATGTCTATGTCGAGCAATGTCACTTTGTTTCTGCAAAAAAATTGCAAGGAGTATTAGTGTGTTACAGAAGCTGTCCTTATTTTATAATATATGCTTCGATTCTGGTTCTGTTCAGTGGAAAACTTGTGCAATTTCGGAGCAAATGGAGTCAATGTTCATTTGCATTACCTGATGCACGGCTGCATGAGATGGTGGTGTGAGGTTGTGCTGGGTGGCATGGCAAATGTACAGCCCCTGTTTTCTGGTTTGATAGGTCAATTTGTTTGTTAGTTGAGTAGTCAATGGGTTTTATAAGTTGGTGTGATTACTTCCTTTTTTGTTAGTTTATGAGAAGCCATTTTGAATATTGTGTTTGTAGTTAAACACAAGTCTGCATGTGCCTGCAAAATTTTTACACCAGTGATGCATTATATTGTTCAAATTCTTCATAATGTTCATGCATTTTCTCCACAATTTCCGCTATATTGCTCAATTAGGAAGGAGTTTATACTTCATTTGAGAATGATGTTCTGATGTACAGGTTAACTGGTTGAACTAGAAGACAAAAGGCTATAATGGGCATTTCAGCCAAGTGGATTAAATCACTTGTTGGGATAAAAAAGCATGGAAAAGAGCAAAATGCTGAGAGCAGTGAAGCGGTAAGTCAAATGGTATTCACTATGGCTGGATACTGAGTGATAGTGAATTGTTTATGACTTCAGATTGGGTCCATTTGCCCATGCAATAAGAATACTTTGCTTATGTCATTTCATATTTGTCCTTCTATGAGCAAAAAAATTTATAGGTGTCATTTGGATTTCGTCTTGCCCTGTCCAAACATGAGGAATCTTCAAGAATATTATTGTTGACATGTCTTTATCATCTGATATCCCTTAAGGGTTATTGCTCCACTATTCTGTTCCATTGTCAGAAATATCACATCCATGAGAAATTTTGAAACCAGTAGATTCTAGCATTCATTAGAAGCTATGCATCACGTAGTTAATGTTAGCACCTTTTTTTCTGTGCATTGACATGGCAAAAGTCCTTTTGGTGCTAGTTGCTACTATCAAGAGTTCTAATGCTTCCATTGTCCTCGCATCAACCATATTGTGGACAAAGGAAAAGAAAACAAGTGCTAGAATAAAACTGTGGACCAACTAATCAATGCCATTGTTCAATTTGAAATGCTGTAATTTACATACTGACGATACTGTCATTGTTAGTACATGAATGTGATTAAGCTCAATTTACTACCAGTGAAATTTCTTGCTTTCTAATAAGCTTTCTGGTAGTCTTTCTGTCTAAATATACTGCTGCTGAAATAGTTTGCCGGTTTATCTATAAATAGATAACATAAGAAATTAAGAATCGTTCTGGACCATTTTATTTTGATAATTGATGTACTTCCATCTCAAGAATTGTACAAAAAAGCACAAGATCCTATAGAGTTGTGTCATGTGTGTTAAGTTATTCTATGCTCAGGCTGATGGTATGGCCAGTAATGCAACTGATTGCATTACATATTTTGACGCCCATCCTCGTTCACTTTTGGTCTGCTATTGCCATACATTTCTATGTTAAGTATTGTCTTTAATTGTGGCTATCTTGCTTCATGATCATGCTTTGTGGAAATTGTAGAGGAGCTCTGCTGCTCAATTGCTGCACAAACGGAAGCATTCCATGGATACTGAAGCTGCACTTGCAGTCAAAGAACTCACAGTACAAACTGAACCATTGGCTAGTGACACCAACACACAGACAATATCAAATTCCACTTCCTCACCCAGCACATCCCTTCAAGTTTCTCAGACTGAACTAGATACAAAGGAACATCAGGCTGCGACGGTTATTCAATCTGCCTTTCGAGCATTCTTGGTATTATAGTCTATCTTTGGTTACCATGTTGTTACTGACACTAAGAAAAGCATAGAGTATATTGGTTCTGTAATGCGGACAAATATAATTTCCCAACTCATGATGCTGCTTGAACTCATAAGCCAGCAACTTAAAATGTGATAAGTGTCACGTCGACATGAAAATAAAAGGAGGAGGGGTAATTCTTGTGAACTCTGTCCCTTTTGTTAGGTATGACAAAGTTCTGGTTAATTCTTTACTTGTGAAGATGGTCGAAACCACTACTAGGCTCCTGGTCAATCATGTGATGTTACAAGATACACCTACGAAAAACTTTGATTTTGGTGAAGATACTGTTATCTGCAAGGTATATAATGTTTATTGAAGCAAGGGCCAGGGGGCATATCTAGTAGGAGCAACTGCAGAAACAGGAAAGCAGGAACTGCTGCAGACTAAAAAAATAATCGTCGTAAATTCTCAAGGAATAGAGGGGATAAGATTTGATTGATCCAATACCATGGACAATTTTTCGATCCCTATCTATGTAGAAGAAAAAAAAACTGTTTCTGATGAGACTAGCTTAAAATTAAACAAAAGGATGAACGTTACTGTCCATTAGAAATTCATCCTTTTGTTCCTTTGTTCTGCCGTCGGTTGATTAGGGAGTAAAATTTTGTAGGTTGTTGGATAACACTTGCGGTCGTGCCCCTATACTATGTTTTTTTGGATAAATTTTTTGATGATTCAGGCCAAACGCCTATACAAATAACTCATATTTTTTCTGTTTTTAGGGCCATTCTGACCAGATATGTACCTAAATGAAGAATATGCTAAATAAGCAATAACTTGAAGATACAATCTTATTCATGTTTGGTATGTGGTTTGAAGCACTCTGATTTTTTTCTTTGGCTTGCTCATGTTTACCAGGCTAGGCGGGCTTTACGAGCGCTAAAAGGATTAGTCAGGCTCCAGGCTCTTGTTAGGGGTCATGCTGTACGAAAGCAAGCAGCAGAAACACTTCAGTGTATGCAAGCACTGGTAAGAGCTCAAGCTCGTGTCAGAGCAAGACGAGTTCGCATTGCATTGGAAAGTCAAGTGACCAAGAAGAAGGCTCCTGAACAAAATGTTCAAGAGGATCATGCAAAAGAAATTGAGGTATGGAGCTGCCCAGAAGTCAATGGTGTGATATATGCTATTCAATAACATGATTTCCTTTTTTAGGGCATATGGCATGCAAATGCAAGTCAAACATATTTTTTTAAGGAGTTCATGTAAAACATTGAAAAGTAGAAAGACGGTGTTATGAGTTCTCTTTCATCATTCTCTTGCATGTAGAGTAATCCATGTCTGTACAAAGTATATCGGAATAAATGAAACTATATTTGCACTCAAAGCTGGCAAATTTACATTACTTTGATAGCTGGCTTTTCAGTTGATATGCTTAGCAGAACTATTGCTATGATCTGTATATGGTTGGCATGTTCAAATAATCTTGTCTTGTTTTGTGTTCTTTGTTCTTTACATTCTGCTATCTGAAAAGGAATATGCTGCCTATGGTAGTTTAAGGAAATGGAAAGCTTTAGCTTTGGCTGAAAAACATGCACAACAAAACTTTGTTGTCTCATATCTTCTTGTGTGAAGATGTATAATTAAAATGTCTAAAACAATAAATGTGATTATTCAAAATTTTGTGTGTTTAGTCCAGAATGTGATTATTAAATGGAAACTACAAATGTTGTACCAACAGGGCCAAAAGCATGAATAATCCCATGTATGTTTATTTTCAATCAAATATTCATTGTTGAGAAGTGTTACCCCACAACGACATGCAGGAACGCTGGTGTGACAATATTGGCTCGGTAGAAGAAATGCAAGCTAAAGTATTAAAAAGGCAAGAAGCCGCCGCTAAGCGGGAAAGAGCAATGGCGTATGCCTTAACACACCAGGTAACTTTGCACGATAACATTCTACCAGAAATGTGTGAATAGCATTAGAAATATTGGTGCTTTATAAGGTGAAATTAGCTTGAGAATAAAATTCTGGAAGGTCTTTGATTGTTTACATAGTTTTTGTCTGCTGTTGGAAGGTTAATGCTACAAACTTGTAGTCAAGGTTGATATTTGTGACTTTTTTCCTTGAATATGTATGGTTTGCTCCCGTTGTCTTAGGTGAGAGATTTAATTTCCACAGGGTGGAGGGGATGGTTCGGTTTAGGTAACTCAGAGAGAATTTTTTTTTAGCAAATTGTTGTGGGTATAGAACTGCTTTGGTGGTTCTTCTAGTTAGCTTGATAAGGTATTCTGGACTGTCCACCATGCTAAAGGGACTCCGGTTGTTGGGTTGGTGTTCCACTGCTCAACAATTGTGGAATGATCAAATTTCACTTTTGATTTTCCCCTAAAATATATGATATATCTATCAGTGTGGCAGAAGAACAAATGTTGTAGCACTAAGTGCACAAAGTGTGTTAATTTGTGTTTTCCTTTGGCAGTGGCATCTAGGTGTGCTAACCTGTGCTTTCCTTGGGCAGTGGCAGCAAGGTGTGTTAATTTGTGCTTTCCTTTGGCAGTGGCAAGCAGGTTCGAGGAAGCAGAAAGCAGCAACTCTCCAAGGGCTTGAGGTAGATGAGAACCAGTGGGGGCGGAACTGGTTAGAGAGGTGGATGGCTGTACGCCCGTGGGAGTACAGGTTACTTGACAGTAATGCAAAAGAGAATGTTCCAATTGGTGACGATAAGCAGGCTCAGGAAAATGAGGCTAAGTCTCTGAACAAACCAAAAAAAGCGTTCGTTTCAAAGATTCATTCAAATGGTTTAAGCCAGAAGAAAGGTGCAAACCACAAGAAATTGTACTCTGATGTAAGTGGTTCTTCATCGGGGCATTCTGCAAGTGTTCTACCCACTACTTCTTTGGGATCATCCAAGCTAAAATCAAAGTCATCAGATGAAATCTCTGAGGAAGTCAGTTCTCAACCTTCAAATCTGGCTTCCCGGTCCACAAGCAATCCAAAAGAAAGGCCAGCGCAAGTCAATGCACCAGCCAAGAAGCGGCTATCCCTTCCTAACAATGGTAAATCATCTGTCTTTATTGCCAGTGCATCTCCTGATTCCTGAACACACTTATTCAGAAAACTATTGGAACTGGAATTCATTCTGAACTATATTTGTCACAAGTGTTATATCTTGCAAGAGTTCATTTTGTTAATAGCTAAGCATTTCAGGTGTAGTTGACATTTATTTGAGCATAGTATTAGAGAAATTCTACGGTGGACTACATAGGTAGTAAGTAGTGGTAGTAGGAATCAAATCTAACCATTCATTCTCAAGAGAATTTTAGACTTTTTCTATCCATTCATCAGGGGTATTTTAGATTTTTCCTAATTCGTTTACAGTTTTGGATTCACCGAATACCTGGTGATCTTCAAAGACTTCTTATCCATTCATCCGTCATTCATCGGGATCACATAACATGTTTTACCGTAAAGAACAGATAGTATGACGGAATTTTTTACCCTTTTACCCCTCTTTCAATTTTACTACCGATACTACACGTGGTAGTATAACTAGATCTTAATTGATTTCAACCATTAGATTCAAAGGAATGGACGGCTTATATTGATTTTAATCCACCGTAAAAGAGCTCTAGTATTAACAGTTCATGCTGCAACAGCAGTTTGATGTTCGTTTCATGTTTGCAGCGATTGGCGGTGGGGGAATAGGAAAAGGCCCAACCGACAGTAGTCGGACAGCCCAGTCCACGAGTTCGAAGGATACAACAAAAGGAGCCTCCAAGTCTGAATCAAAACAGCGGCCAAACCCTCCTAACACAACTGCGAAGCGAGTCGAGGCACAAGCCTGAGAATTCACTCACTTCCATTTCATTCAGGCACTTGGTAATGTCCTTTGTCATGTGTGCTGTTGCATCTGTGTATATAAGCTTCCAAAACGAATTCACGCATGATGCATCTAGATTGATGCGATGTTTCATGCTCTGTTTATGCAACCTTGCTAGCATGTTGTATCATTTTTTGTGCTTCTGTTGTCTACCATTGTGTAAGTTGTCTTCCAGCTACCCAAAGAACTAAAAAGCAAGCACTTGTATTGTATGTGCAAACTGTGATTATATTATCCACTCTTACATTTCTGGTTATATGAAAGACATGTTTTCTTCATCATCAGTGATGGTTTGTGGTATGGATATGTTTACATATTCCCATTGCTCATTCCTTCCTTTCAGCTTCCTTCATGGAAAGACCATCCAGATTCCTCTTGATGAGGCACACAAAGATTTGTATAAGCATGATGTGTTGTTCCATTTGGTTCCTTGTGTATTTTGTATGATAAAGTGTTGCCATGTGGTACTGCTTTTTGCAGAGTGCAATGAGTTGATAGATCCTCAAGTGCAATCATGCATATCAAAGCAGCCTCCTTTTCAGGTTTCTGTAGGACTCAAACTGAGGTGAGGTCTCCTTGTGCGCCACCTGCTTATCTTTGACCATGTTTGTGCAGTTTCTGCTGTGATGACCATATTGCATGCATCTGTCCATGCTGTGTTGGTTCATGCAGTGTGTGGCTTTGCCCGAAAGCATATGCTAGAGTAATGGTGATTTGGTGGTCACAATTATTTTGGTGAAAATTATGATGCATAGTGACATTAAAATTACTATTTTTTTCTAGTTCGTTGGAAAGTCAGTGCACAGAATGATTTTGATAAATTTGGACAGATTCCCGTAATATTCCCAGCATCATCCAATATTTGTGCTATGATATCTTGTCGTTGTTCAGCAGACAGGTGGGCCCAGAACGTATAAAAGTCACATGAAACAACCAAATTTGTCCTTTTTCTCCCTTTCTTCGTAGAGATTTTGAGATGTAGCCTGCATGAGAGGGAATTGTTTCTAATTTCTAATGCTATGATGCTGAAAGCATACCACATATGATGTGAAGTATAGATTGATTTAAGTAGATACTTCTGTTAGCTGGAAACACAATGAATTTTCAGAATCTCATCCAAATTCGGGAATCATTTTCACTTTGTAAGTTTTCCTTAAAACAAAGTAAACAAGAATTAGCTCTATTTGCTTTGCTTAAAGAGACTCAAGCAGCACCTTAGCATTTAGGATTTCTTATTTTCGCACGGGGATTAAGTCACAAAAGCTTGATCAACATCAGGGTAGGTTTGCTGTTTAAGGATTTTCTCGAGAGGACTAGCTTCAATTATGTAGCTAAATATATCCTACAAAGAAAAGATTTTCGTATCCAAACTATCTGAAAAATACTCCAAAACGATCTCTCTTTCAAAATACAGATGAGGTTCTGTCAGCTAAGAATCAGATAACCATGCATCCTTTTGTTATTAGCCAAAAGCTCAAGAAAATCTTATTCTTGCCCACCAACTTATAAGTTGTTTTTGGACAAGATTGGCAAAACAGAATCTAATGTGTTTGGCATGGGTGTTGACCAATGTATATGAATGAATTAATGAAAAATGGGTTGTTGGCCTTAAATTCTGATCTGATCAGATAACCTGGCCTGACCTGATCATCAGTGTCAGATTGGATCTATAGCCTTCTCTTCTTGAGGGTACTGTTTTGCTTGCACCTGGCCTCACAGTACCATTATTTATAGAATCTTTCACCCACCTCTACAGACTTTTTTACTATTCTAGCCTTTTGCCTCGATTTTTTTTTCGTACGTGGCTCTCACCGTGATGAAATTGCGAAAGTGCAAATTCAGCTGTGGGAAGGCGTGGAATTATTTCCAGCGGCCATCGATCGTTGGCTATTTTTTTGTATTTATTTTTAGCGGACTGAGAGCGCTGAAATATATATATATATATATATATGTATTACTCTTTTCAGCGCTGAAATATTTACCGACGGAAATTTTCAAGGAACGCGTACCGCTGGATTCGGCTTGTTTTTTTTTCTTTATTTTGCAGCGGCAGGGAACCTCAAACGATGAGAGCGAAGAAATGGGTAGCCTCTGCGATGAAAACGAGGCCGTGAGAATAATAATACTGCAGCGTCGTTTCTGTCGCCGTTGCTTTGCTTGAACCGTGTAACTCTGGAGTTTTCTCATTAATAAAAGGCTCAGATAATTTAATCATCGTAGATGGGATGGTGACAAAGATTTGCCCTTTTTCAGTGGAGGCATTGGAGATGATGTGTTAAGAACAGGTAAAAAAGGTAGTAATTGTTTCAGATTTCAGAAGAGGTAAAACCGGTACACCTATGGAGTGAGACTGACAGTCTCTAATAAAAGACTGGCAAAATTTTCTTCTGTTAGTGAAGTGTAGGATATAGCAATTTTGGATTGCTATATTATTCTCACGGTTCAAGCAAAGCAACGGCGACAGAAACGACGCTGCAGTATTATTATTCTCACGGCCTCGTTTTCATCGCAGAGACCTCCCCATTTCTTCGCTCTCATGACTGATTCTCCAAGAAGCTCTAGACGAATAATTGCACGGAGAAGAGAAAAAAAAATTAAGCGCTGTCTGCTGGATTTGTGCCCATTTCAGCGGTTCCCTATGCTGCAAAATAAAGAAAAAAAACAGACCGAATCCAGAGGTACGCGCCCATTGAAAATTTCCGCATGCGCGCTCTTAGAGGTGGCCAAACGGGCGGGCTAAATGGGCGGCCCGCCAGAAGATTTAATCAGGCACACCGAACGAGCACGACGGCCAGCGAGCTCGTCGTGCCGTGCTTGGGCGGCACCTCGATGCGGCGGGCGGCACGCACGCCGACGGCCCGTTATGGCGGTAAACGCGCGACGGCCGAGCACGCAGACGCAACGACGATTCTGACCAAGACTACCGTTTAGCCCGCTTAGTTTTAAAAATATTCGCTTTATAGCCGTTAGAGTATTAAAAATTCAAAAATAATCTAAATACTTGAGTTTTCTAATTATTCTAAATTTTTCCTATTTTTTCGATTTTTTCTTATTTTTTCGCATTTTTCATACTTTTTCTATTTTTCTAATTTTTCTGTTTTTTTATTTTTGGCGTGCAGACTATCGGCCGACCGGCTACCATTAGGCCGCGAAGGGCCGGCAAGACGCAGACGACCGAGAGGCTAATGGGCCGTGTTTGGGCGTCACCTCGACACGTGGTAGACGCGCGACGCCCGCTTAGTGGCCGGGCCTAAGCGGCCGGCCGTGTCTGCGTGCGACCGTTGGCCACCTCTACGCGCTCCCGCATGCGGTCCGATTCGATCGATCGCAAATCCAGCGCTATGCGGCTGCTGGAAAATTTCCACCGGTAAATATTTCAGCCAACGATCGGCGGCCACTCGAAATAATTTCACGTTTTCGCACAGCTGAATTTGCACGGTACAAAAGCTAAACTCGCAATTCCCATCGTGGTGAGGACCACGTTCGAAAAACAAAAGAGAGGTGATTCTATGCTTTTCCTTTTGACAGTTACACAAATATTAAAGCATGAATGAATAGTAGATAGTGATTACTTATCCTTTCACTTGCTTTAAGATTTGTGCAACCTGTATTGAGAAGGGAAATATTGAAGCATAGTGCTCAAAACAAAATCAAGGCAGAGAGCCGGAACACTAAAAAAATCACCTCTACATGCCTTACACATGTGATCTGAATGACATGCCAGCCAGCATTGCACCGGCTACCAGTACAGCAGTACTACACCTGCTGCAAGATCCTGTGGGAAAAAGGATTTTTTTTTGGCTCAAGGCTAGATTTATCTCGTGACGTAGCTTTGCCAGGCGCTGAAAGGATCGGATTTGAAAATAAATTAAGCAAAGGATTATTAACAAAAATAAATTAAAAAAGATTAAATAATAACAACTGATTTGCATGGACACGGTGCAAGGAGAAGTGCAGGGTCATGCAGATGACAAATCGGCATCAAAGTTCCATTGCCTATCTACACCTGTGTAAACCTGATCAATCCACTTCTTCTTTTTTAGGAAAATCAATTCACTCCTCTGAACAATGTGCCAATGAATCAATCAAGTAATCAACATAAATGGATATTTTATTTGCAGGAAGCAAGTGAGAAACCAACTTTAATAAAACAAATCTCGTACTATTATACTAGTAATTCATATGGTTTTATACCAAGTACACGAAAGGCACATATCCTGCCTGCCTAGCCGTCTGCGAGAGATATTAAGAACACTAGTAAGTTGCTGATAATGATGCTCTTGTATTTTCGAATATCGTTTAGAAAAAAAAAATCGAATAAGAAAATGTGCAGCCACATGTTCTGGGCTTACAGACAGGTATGGCCCCACAAGTCAGTAGGTCAGTCAGCCCAGCAGATCCGACTGGAATCGAGTGACTGCTCCCTCTCATCGTCCCACCCGCTAAATAATCCATCGCCGCTCAATTAAATAACGCTAAACTCGACTCTAAATCACTCGTAAACAGAAAAAAAGAACTCATATTTTGCTGGCGATTTAGCTTCAAGACCAATACAACTTACTAGCGTTGGTTAACAGTACTCCCTAGCCCGTTCATTCCAAGCACAAATCGTCTATATTTTTTTTTGTGCTCGTAGTCGTAGGTCGTATGTGGTAACAACGCACTAATACGATAGAAACAAGCGTCAAAGCGACTTATGTTCGAAATTAGATGGATGGCCAGTGTCAATTGACAAGAAAAATAAACAACACTTCTTTGATCTAAAGAATTACTAGTACGAACTTAGTTTAATCGTCCGTCGTTATGAGTTAAATTGAGGGATTAGGACCTGGAGAGGAGAACAAGCGAACGGACCATTAACCATTCCCATAAAAGCAGCAGATGCGGAGCACAACACCTCAGTAGTAGTACCTCTCACTCCCACACCACTGCTGCACTTTCTCTCTCTTTCCCCGACCTCTGCTGCCTCCCCAGTTCTTCTCCCTCCAAAAAGCTACCCCATATACGGGAGGAAGAGATCGTTTGAACCGTGCGATTGGACTCGGGAGGAGCAGGCCATTCCCGATTTGGCGCCAGAAAGAAAGCTCGGTTCTTTTGGTCTTTTGGGCGCTCTGTTTCTTGGTGTTCTTCTTGCGGTTTCTCTTGCAGCTAGCTGCGGCAGATTTCTTTCGTTCACTTAACCCGAGAGGTTTGATCCTTGAAGAGCGCAAAACCTTTCCGTTTGTGACCTTTTTTCTGTCCATTTTACTCTGCTGATCCTCTGGTTAATTTGCCGGTTCCCAAAATTCTCTCTGTTCGGTTAATGTCTGGGAATTTCCTGTTCTTGCTCTCGAGATCCAATCCGCAGAGAAAACCCCACCTAAATCGCAATTTTTTCTTGTAATCCTCCTCCAATCCAATCGAGTGCGGCAATCTCTTCTTGTTCCTGACCAAAAGATCTAACTTTTTTTCAGTTCCTACAAAAAAAAGAAAAGAACCAAAGCTCGCCGGAGATGGCGCCACCGTACGCCTCGCCGTACGTGCTATCCTTCCTACTGCTGCTCTCCATCCCGGTCGTCTTCCTCCTTGCGCCGCGCCTTCTCCCGCCCAAGACGCTCCCGACCATCCCCGACGCCGACGAGACCGAGGACCTCGCGCTCTTCCGCCGCGCCGTCCTCCTCTCCACCGCACCCTCCACCGCTGCCGCCTCCACCACCTCTGTCTTCGGCCGCCGGCCGCCCCCCAAGGTGGCCTTCCTCTTCCTCAGCAACTCCGACCTCGTCTTCTCCCCGCTCTGGGAGAAGTTCTTCGCCGGCCACCACCACCTCCTCAACCTCTACGTTCACGCCGACCCCTCCGCCGTCCTCACCCTCCCCGCTACCCCCTCCTTCAGCGGCCGCCTCATCCACGGCAAGGTCACCCAGCGCGCGTCCGCCACGCTCATCTCCGCCGCTCGGCGCCTACTCGCCACCGCGCTCCTCGACGACCCGGCCAACCAGTTCTTCGCGCTCCTCTCCCAGTCCTGCGTCCCGCTCCACCCGTTCCCCACCCTCTACCGCACGCTGGTCTCCGACAATGCCGGACCGCGCCACCGCCACCGTAGCTTCATCGAGATCCTGGACGACGAGCCCACGCTGCACGATCGGTACTACGCGCGCGGCGACGATGTCATGCTCCCGGAGGTGCCGTATGACAGCTTCCGTGTCGGCTCGCAGTTCTTCGTGCTCGCCAGGCGGCACGCCATCATGGTGGTCAGGGACAGGAGGCTGTGGAACAAGTTCAAGATGCCGTGCCTGATCAAGAGGAAGGACTCGTGCTACCCGGAGGAGCACTACTTCCCGACGCTGCTGGACATGCAGGACCCCGACGGCTGCACTAAGTTCACGCTAACGAGGGTCAACTGGACTGACTCGGTCGGCGGCCACCCGCACACCTACCGGCCGGAGGAGGTGTCCGGGGATCTCATCAGGGAGCTCAGGAAGTCCAATGGGACGTATTCTTACATGTTTGCGCGCAAATTTGCGCCTGAGTGTCTGGGGCCACTCATGGAGATCGCCGACTCTGTCATACTGCGGGACTAGGCTGGTTGCGTGGAGTGCGTGTTTGCAGAGCTGAATGCATTGAGGTAATGAAAATATCCATTTACTTCGTTAAAAAAAATAAAGTGTGCCGGATTTATTTAGGTTGCACTGAAGACAAATAGCAAGAGTAATAATTTGAAATTTAGACTATTAGTTGGCAATTTACATTCGATTGTGTTTGATTCAAGAAAGGTGTCTTTATATTTCTGTTCAGAACTAAAGATAGTATGGGGAAAAACTATCGATGTGGACAGCACAACCACATAGACAGTAGAACATCTTTACCTTAGCTAATTGAAATTGTAAACTTGTCAAAGAGGAAGACAGTTGCTTTGCATCTATTATTATTAAAATACTCCCATTTCTTGGCTGTGGTGGTGTTCTTGGTTTCATTTGTTGAAAAGAATCTAAGGGCAATCCTCAATTTCTCTTGCAGGGTTGTGATGTGATGAACAAGCATAAGCTGATCCATCCATTCCCTCGCAGATTCTTCAGAGAGGAGCAACCAGCACCAAGCCTAGTTACTCTTATTCCTTCAAGGGGCACTTGGCAACACATGGTGCTGCTCAGAGAATGTGATGGTGATGTTGGTGGCGAAGGGCTCCAAACTGCCTCTATGTGAGTATTTTTGTGTGTCTTGTTTTTCTTGCTAATTTGAGCTGAGTGGTAGCAAAAAGAGGATGGAGAAGTTGTTGGCACGTAATAGGTAGTAGTTAGCATGATCATCCTATGTATTACATGGAGGCAATCTGTCGATACATGCAGTGATGGTTTGTAGTATATGTTATATGCATATGTTAATATCACACCTTTTCTAAATGTATCATGGCACCACTGTCTTGCATTTGAAGTCATTTTGTCAGTATGAGGTTAAGAGCTTACAGGGTTACACCTGTCTTTGCTTACTTCTGTATGAAGTCTGAAGTGCAAAATAACAATGCTAATACTAACAAAACAACTGACTCAAACTTACTCAAAAATATTATGTTTTTATGTTTGATGGATTCAGTAATTCTGATGTGCAAATTTTAAATCTTTTGTTAGTTAGATCTACTTGTGTGAGGTGTGGAAGCAGTCAGTGTAAGTGTGGTCCCTTTCCTGTCCTATAGATTTAGGCCAGGAAAGATGATTCTAGCACTTTTCCATCTTTTCCTCTCCTTGTTTTCCTTTTTCTTTTGTGTATCCTGTCTTTTTGGTTGCTTCTTGGTAGGGAGGTGGGTGCATGGAAAGAGACACTGGGCCAGATGCTGAATATTATCATATTTACTGAATGAGCTCACTCAACAACCATAAAGTCAGCAACTTTGTCCTTGGGGGCTGATATTGTGAATTAATTCATGAAAGCAGCATGATGGTAGCAGAGATCAGATTGTGAAGCAGGTTCCCTGGCTACGGTACACTAGTACCGTGCAGATGCTACAGTAATGCAGTGGTGATGCTGCTATGCAATGTACTGTAATATTTCATCTGTTACTTGAATGCAGCTATGATGCAAATCCTAGTTCGTGAAGTTATGTCTGAAGTACCTACCGTGGTGTACAGTGTACTGGTAATGCAGTGTTTTGATGTTGTATTACTACTCTGCTTGTCTTAAGTACCAGTTGTACTATGAGCTTCTAGTTCTAGCATCAAAGCCAATAACTGACACAGATATGCTGGCTGATCCCTGAAAATGTGTGCTGGATAGAATTCAGGCATTCAGCCATACTGGAGTGGAAAAAGTGCATTTGTTTTTCTTGTGAATTATTGGGATGGCAATGGATGGTAGAAAAATGGTGCAATAGTATTATTGAGATGATGTTTGACTGCTGAGCTCTCCAAAATAAATGTGGTGAGTGCGGTGGAAAAAGTGACAGTTTGGTGAAGTTTGACACTGCACATTACCCAAAGACAGGAATTAAAGGTGTGTGGTTGCCTGGTTGGTGCTCTCTCAAACAGGTGGCAAATTTTCCATTGCTTCATGTTTTGATTTCACATCTTGTTTAGTGAGCTCCCAAAGAGTTGAAAAGAAAAACAAAGGGTCATCATAGTATCTTATTCTGCAAAAAGTACTACTATTAAATACTCCAATGTTAGTTACATCATTGCATTTCGCTTTATCTGGTCCTCCCCAGTTTTTGAAAACTTCTAGTTCTCACCTTGTAAAGATCCCGGAATTTTAGCATGATTTTTGCTCAAACTTATCCCATCTCGGTGTGTCAAAATCAAAACCTCAATGAGATGAACCGAGAAAATTTTGTTGATTTATTCTGTTCATTTGTAGTACTCCATGAGATAGCAAAACTCTATCTGCAAAAACTGAGACAGCGAATACAACTTCGCAAATCATCCAGGGTCCACAAATGCATAATACAGCCCACAGATACTAAAGGGCTGAAAACCCGTATTGTGCATTTCGTGGGCTAGAAACTTTGATGGAGGGGGAAAGGAAAAAAAAGGTTATTGAATCCAATCTTGAAAATCAAAAAAGCCACTACTAGTCTCTACACAGAGATTTCATTAAGAATAAAAAATCTTTTAACGATTATCCATAAAGAAGGGTTAGT
The DNA here is from genome assembly GCA_036346275.1 of Otatea glauca. Classification (NCBI taxonomy): domain Eukaryota; kingdom Viridiplantae; phylum Streptophyta; class Magnoliopsida; order Poales; family Poaceae; genus Otatea; species Otatea glauca. The sequence continues at coordinate 38,424,832 of CM070733.1, read as the reverse complement.
TCAGCACGTAGAACCCATGAGAAACCGTACCTACTGTATAGTTAGTGGGATCAAAACTGTAGCTAGCTTTGCACTATTGTTAGATGTTTTTTTTTCTTGTCTCCCCTTCAGCGAAAAAGGAATTTGGGCGGTGGCTTACGAGCAGAAGAAACAAGGATTTTAGATGTCGACTTGGATTATTCTAATGTTGGATCTAATAATCTAAAGTGCCTATTGTATTGACTGCATGTTTGTCAATCATATATCGCGCTTGCAGTTGTTGACTTAAATTAGTTTTGTCATCCTGCTCGTCATCTTTGCCCCTCTTGCAACATATAATAGTTACCATTTGCTTGCTATTATACATTTGTTTTTCACCATTCTGCTCGTTAAAATGCAATCATGAAGATAAGGATTATCGATTGTCATTCATTTACAGATTCATATAAGATTCGGAAGTTGCACAAGGTACATGGGAGGATAGAGAAGCAGCACTGCAGCCTTTCATGGGGAGAGAGCACCAGAGCGTGAAGTTTTAGAAGAAATCTATCCAACTTTTCAGTGCCCTGTGAAAGGAAATCTAGTATCAATAGTAGTAACAAAAGCCACTGGAAAGCAGCAATAGAGTGTGTTAAAAAAAAGGGGAGAAGATAAGAATAAGATTGTTGGGTTAGCATTCGGATACAGTCCGGTTAAATTAGAAAGTTAGAGAAATAGCTCAATTGTATTATTATTATAATTCTCGTTATAAATAAAAGGCATGGGATCCAATAGGATACATATGATTTCTTCAAATCTACATGGTATCAGGGCCATAACCTCTTAGCAGTCATCCTAGATCTGCCATCGTCCGTCGCTCGTCAACGCCAACTCTCTCTCCCCACCGCCTCCGCTCATCACTTGGATTCACTCAGCCCGATGCCGTTCAGATCCACTCGGGGGCACTGCTGCTTAGTCCGCTTGACCGATTGGGATCTCGTCGAGAGATAGAGGAGAAAAGAGAGAGAATTGGGAGAGAAAGAAGAAAGACAGGAGAGGTCGAGGGAGAAAAAAAGAAAAGGAGAAGAGAGAGAGAAAAAGAAAAGAAAGGAAAAAAGGAAAACCGAGGGAAAAGAAGAAAAAATAGTTGTTTTGTTGTTTTCTACATGTCTATCAAAGTTGCTACATATGTGATTTGTGTTGACGTTGATGCTTGAGGGATTGTCGTGATTGTGGAGATACGTGTGGCATAGATTTATGATCGGTATTACTCCAGTTATTTCATACGAGATTACTCTGGAGAAGATTGAAGCTATGAGGAAACAGGAAGAGAACGTCACAATGAAGGTGGCTGAAGAGAAGAGGAGGGTGATTGTTGAGTTAACTTCTTACTAGTCACACATATAGGATCATTTGAATTGAAACCGGAGCTGATGACGAATAATGTTAAGTTGAAAGGGAACAAGAATTACCTGAGTTGGTCTCGAATGGCTCAGTTAATTCTAAGGACAAATAGGGCGAAGCACTACCTGCAAGAGACTTGTTGAGCATGTAGACAAGGCAAGCATGGATTGGAGGATATGAAACACCACCAACTCTGTGTTGGTGGCTTGGTTGCTGACTTCGTTGTCTCCATCTATCACTCGGTTGGTGGAGCCGATACAGAATGCAGTAGAGATGTGGAAGAAACTAAGCAACATATACTCTATGGTAGGTAATGTGATGATGATGGTGGAGATTCAAAGCAAGGTGGAGCCTTTGAAATAGGAGGAGAAGACCATCCAGGAGTATGCTAGTGAGTTGTAGTAGCTATGTGTAGACTTGGATCACTATGATCCACTGCCATTGACAGGTGCTGTCGATGTTGAAGTTGGCAGATTGTGGCTGCAACATAGACGGGTCACCCACTTTCTGAAGGGGCTGAACCCAGAATTTGAGAGCAGGAGAGCTGTCACGTTTCACTTGGCAAACCTACCTACTACGGAAGAGGCGATTTCAGTTGTGATGCAGAAGGAAGTTCAACTTCGAGTGATGGGGGCAAAAAACTAGTCAGATCTACCTATATTGTACCCGATGATAGAGAGTGCTACAACTGTAGGGTAAGAGGACACGTGAGTCATGCCTATCCTCTCTCACGATATGGTGGAGGCCGAGGTAGAGATCGTGGATATCGTGTTGATCATGGAGGCTGAGGAAGATATCAGGGTCGTGGAGGTCAAGGTAGGGGTAGAAGGTGGCCTCAGAGCCAATATAGCTATGGCAGAAGAAAGCATGTCTATTACTTTGACAGGCGACCGGGCTATGCAGTAGGAGTAATGGCAGAAGGGCAAAGTATTAGAGTCTTCTCAATATTCTACGACAGCACCTACCACCTCCTCTAGTAACATTGCATCCACATATAAGAATCCTCATATTGATTGGATTATAGATTTAGAGACATCTAAGCATGTCACAAGTTCTCTTAGGGTATTTGCATCATACATTCCATATACACATTAAGAAATCGTTCAAATAGCTGATGGGACCTCTCAGCTTATTTAGGGAGTAGGATATGTAGATTGCACACCATCTATTGTTTTATCCTTGGTCTTGCATGTCTCGTCCTTTTTAGTTAATCTTCTTTCAGTTAGTTCTATCATCGACCAATTCAAATGCACTCCCTTATTTGGTGTGGACACTTGTCTATTCTAGTAGAAGAGAACTGGCAAGAGAATTAGGACCGGAATTATGTGCAATGGACTATGGTATGTTGATCAAGTGGATACAACATTGGCTTTGGCTGCAAGAGGAGCTGAGGAAGAGATTTTGTTGCATCGTCATCGTTTGGGACATTCTTCATTTGAGAGTTTAAGTCAAATATATCCTGACTTGTTTAATAAAGTAGATAAGAGTAAACTTGTGTGTGATGCTTATGAGTTTAGAAAGCACATACGGTCTACTTATAGCAGTACTGGTCTTTGAAGTTGTGAACCTTTTATATTAATATATTATGATGTTTGGGGTCCACGCTCAGTTACCTTTGTGAATGGTTTTAAGTGGTTTGTCACATTTGTTGATTGCTATACTTGTATGATGTGGATCTATATGAAGAAGCACAATAGTGAGGTCTTTTGATGTTTTCAAGACTTGCATATGTTGGTGGCTACTTAGTTTGATGCAAATATTCGAATTCTTTGAACAAACAATGGAACTGAGTATGTTAACAAGAAGTTTACAGCATATCTCTCGAAGAATTTGGTACTTCATCAAACCACTTGTCCAGGAACCTTGCATCAGAATAGAGTGGCTGAGAGAAAGAATCGACATTTGTTGGAGGTAGCACGTTTACTCATGTTTCAGATGAATGTGCCGAAAAGATTCTGTAATGAGGCAATGATGACGGCCTCATATCTTATCAGTCGCATGCTATCTCGAATACTTGGGATGAAGTCTCCCGTTGAACTTCTTCTGGGTCAATGGAAGTTTAAGGTTCTCGTTAAGGTGTTTGGTTGTTTGTGCTTTGTACGGGATCACTGACCAACGGTTGGCAAGCTGAATTATTAGGTTGTGAAGTGTGTCTTCGTAGGATATTCATCTAGTTAGAAGGGATATAAGTGTTGCAACCTAATAGAAAGAAAACTATTCGTAACTATGGATGTAACTTTTTGGAAGTTCGAGCTATACTACATGAGTAGCGGTGACCTTGGTCAATTTTTAGAGTTCTCTCCTATCACCGATGGTGTCAGTCGAGAGAGGGAGCACATGGAGAGGGAAAGTGAGAGTGATAGCTGAGGGGAAGTAGTCATTGTAGGAACAATTCTATGTCCCTCTCTGAGTTCAAACCTAACAAAAGGTGCAAGAGATGTGATAGCTAGGGGTGGACATTTTTAAATCGAAACCGAAAAACCGAACCGATTTAACCAAATATTTTCATTTTTTTAGTTTTCAATTTTTGGTTCGGTTTTTATTTTGACTGTATTCGGTTTTCGGTTTCCAGCTTCAAGAAACCGAATATACCGAAATACCGAATCGACTTCCACTTATTTGGCCCACATCCCACTAACTCGACCACACGCCGTCCAGCCCGTCCCTTCCCACTCGACCACTCCTCAATCCATCGATTCCCCCAATCGAATCTCCAATCCAGCAATCCCCCAGGCCTCGACGGCTCAACCTGGCGGCGGCTATAACCCGTAGCACCTCCCTCAGTCCCTCTCCTCCGGGTCTTCGCTCGGAGGCCCCAGACCTGACCGCCCCCATCCCCGAGGTGCCCCCTCCCTCTCCTCCGTGTCTTCGCCCTGACCGCCCCCCACCTCCTCATATTCTCCACGTCTTTCTTTCTCTTATTGATTCAGAATGTTGTTTGATTCGGGTGTTGCAGATGTCGGGGAGCTCGCTGACGGTGGGGGAGCGGCTGTGCGTGGTGTTCTTCCCCTTTGTCGCCATCATCGAGGTTGTCTTCTTCGCCCTCATGGTCGTGTACTGCCTCGCCGACCTCTGCCCTTCCTCCTCCTCAAGCCACCGCGCTCCTCAATCTGTCGCCTCATCCGCTGCCACGTCGGGGTGGGCTGCACCTCCCTCAACTTCCGCCACCTCGCCTGCCTCTGAAAGCATCTAGGCCCCCAAATTTGTGTTAGTTTTGGTAATTAATGACAATCGAAATTAAATTACTAATATTTCCATTTAAAAATATTGAAAATAGGTTGGTCCTAAATATGAAACATGATGAAGCATAAAAAATGAAGCGAAAGAAGATCATTGCGCCAAGCTAAAGATCAAAGGTATATAATTAAGAACATTTTCATAGTTTTTACCGATCTCAAAGTTTTAGAGAAAGATCGGATTGCTAGAATAGGTGTCGTACTATTAAGAGAGACTCTTGATTACTAACTTGATGTGATTTTAGTGAAAATGGCTCAATCAATACTCATACAAATGATTATTTTCACTCATCATCAAAAGAAAATTGAAAACCTAAATCACCTCTGCTATGGCCGGCACTATCGCCTATGGTAGGGCGGTACTGCCGCTTGGTCGGTAGTACCGACCCCAGATGGGCGGTATTGCCGACCCACTGTAGTAATGGCTAGTTTGATGGTGCATTTAATGCAACAATCGACCGTTGGACCTAAGGTTGGCAGTATCGGCCCCAGATGGGCGGTAGTGCCAGTCACCCTGAATTTTTCAGGGGTTTAGTAGCAACGGCTAGTACATTTAATGAGGGCTATAAATATACCCCCATATGCAGCATAGAGCTCTTCTTGAACACTTATTGCATACTCTTGAGTTCTTGTTTGGTTCTTTACTACTCTAGTGCATTCGATTCATATTTTGTGAGTAGTTGAGAGAAATCAAGTGTGAGCATTAAATTGATCCATTTAGACTCATGATACACCTCAAGCGATCCTCAAAGTCTCTTGGAGGTTGTCACCTCCTAGACGGCTTGGAGGCGAAGGAACGAGTGACTTTCTCAAAGGAGCTTGTCAGAAAGCCCAGTTGATTGTGAAGGCCAGAGTTTGTCTACCCGGAGTGGGAAGAACTACCAAATGATTGAGGGAGGCTCGTGTGATTGGATCCGGCTTGAAATGATCAAGCTTCCTCAACGTGGATTAGGGGAGACCGGCAAATCTCCGAGACCACAGGATAAATTATTGTGTCTCTCTTGTGGTTTGATTTTCTCATCCTTGTGCGCAATTTACATTCCTAGCTATTTAGTGCTTTGATCTTGTGGTTAGATTTGTATTATTGTTTAATATAGTTTGTCGGTGCACTTAGTGAGACTTAGAACATTTAGACCTTAATTATCAAAAAATCGTAATTCTTGGGTAGAATTCTATTTATAGCAATTAGAGCCGAGGAATTTTAAAAACCTCCTCTTCACCCCCCCTCTAGTCGGTTATCCTTGATCCTACAGCCTCGTCGACGAGTCCTGATGCTGTAAAAACCCTCTCTTTTTCTTGATTCTTCTATGCGAATTGATGTGATGAACTTTGATGTTGATGGTTGCTTTGGTCGGTTTTTCAATAAACCGAAATAACCGAACAAAAAAATTTCGGTTATTTTGGTTCGGTTTTCAAATTTGGTTCTGTTCGATTGCCAGTTTTTAAAAACCGAACCATAAAAACCGAGCAAACCGAATGCCCACCCCTAGTGATAGCCGGAGAAGAATTGAAGATGTATCATAGAAGACGTTTTAGGAGACACGGAAGGAAAAAAGAAACTACCGGCACTTGAGCATGTTCTATCAAATTGTAAGGTCGAGGATGCCGACTAGAGGGGGGTGAATAGGCGGCTTTTTAAAAAAAACTTTCTCTTTCTAATTTCTACAAAGCACTTCACCCCTAATTACCCTTATGCCAAAACCTTATCAATAATAATGCGGAAGCGATAAACTAAGGTTTTGATAATCAAAACCTAAAACAACTAGGCTCACTATGTGCACTAACTAATTATGTCTCTAACAATAATTGCAATACTAAAGACAAGCAATCAAAACAATTTAATTCTATGAATGTAAATTGCTTGAATATAAATAAAGAGAACAAAGCAAGCACAAGAGACACAATACTTTTTACCGTGGTGATCGGAGACTTGCCGGTCTCTCCTAGTCCACGTTGAGGTTAGACCAAACGAATTGGACCGGCTCCACGAATTGAGCACCCACCTCGAATCCACTAGATGTGGTTTTTCACGCTTTCGCGTAGGCTCAACCCGAACCTTCACAAACTTTGCCGGGGCTTCTCACAACCTTGAGAGCTCCCGCGCACGACGCTCTACGCCGTCTAGGAGTCGGCAACCTCCAAGAGTAACAAGCCAAATCCTCTCGCTTGAACTTCACCAAGCACAACACATGTGCTTCCGGTGATCACCAAGTGCAACTCATGCACAAGGATCCCCTCAAGTGCAACACATGCACAAGAAGATCTCAATCCTCTCCTAATTGCAACACATGCAATTAGAGGCTCACACTAGTTCAAGAAGCAAATGGGAGAAGGCAACACATGCACAACACCCCCAAGAACTCACACTTCATCTCAGCTACAGTCCCTTCCGCCCTTGCCCCCCAAGGCCTCCTTTTATAGCCTCCAAGCCAAAACTAGCCGTTGGGGGTGAAATGGGCAAAGATCCAACAAACCGGTGCTACGCCCTCATCGGGACCGGTAGCACCGCCTCGCCAATGGCTACAAAACTAGCCGTTCAGGATTTCCGAGCACCGCCAGCGGGAGCGGTGCTACCGCCGAAGCGGTAGCACCGGCCTTCACCCCGGTAGCACCGGACTCAAGCCGAACACAAAAACACCTCCTCTGGATTTTTCACACCGGCCAGAGGAGCGGTTGCACCGGACCTCCGGTGCTACCGGCCTACCATGGGCGGTAGCACCGGACCTTGATCGCCAAAAACATTCCTCTGGAATTTCCACACCGGCGGAGGGCGGTATGCCGGGACCGTCGGTGCTACCCAAACTGCGGTAGCACCGGACCCCGGTGCTACCGGCCTTACAAGGGCGGTACGACCGGCCTCAGGGAGAAAACACTGTTTTTCACAAAAACTTTTCTCCAAACCATTCAAGATATATTCTTTGAGCTATGTGAGGATCAACACATGATCACAACACTATGCAAAACACATTTGCACATGTTAATCACATACTCCAAAGAATCGCATTAAGCACAACTTATTTGCAAAACACATATGCAAATAAACCAAGAACTTATGAGATCAATCCTCTTAGCCATGTGATGAAACACATGATCAAGTCAATTTGCAAAACACATTTGCAAACCGTATTCACATGCTCTAGGATCGAAACCCATAATCTCAAGTTCATTTGCAAAACACATTTGCAAATAACAACTCCAACTTATTTGCAAAACACATTTGCAAATAACCACGAACCTATAAGATCAATCCTCTTAGCCATGTAAGGATCAACACATAATCCCGACACTTTGCAAAACACATTTGCAAATGCCAACACATGCTCTAGGATCGAACCTCATAACTTCCAGCTTATTTGCAAAACACATTTGCAAATAACAAGTCAACACTTTTGCAAAAACACATTTTGCAACTAAACCAAGCTTAGCCTTGTGATGATCAACACATGACCCAATCACAAGCTAAAACACCAAAGCATGAGCTCTCTATTTGCAACACGTGCAAATCTCTAGCACCATGCAAACAGCCAATCAAACTCAAGTGCATGAGCTCTCTATTTGCAACACATGCAAATCTCTAGCTCCATGCAACCACTTTAAACCAAATTGCTTGAGCTCTCTCCTTTTGCAATACATGCAAAACTTAGCTCCAAGCACAAACCAAATCAAATAAGATTCAATTACGATGCAATTATGAGCACCCTTATTTGCAACACATGCAAATACTTAGCTCATACAAAATCCAATGCACAAGCTTCACCCATTTGCAACACATGCCAAATGGTTAGCTTCATGCAAACACCAAACAAGAGAGTGAGCTAGAGTGAACTGGATTGAGTTCATCAACACATGATGAAGCTCAAGCTAAAAGACTCAACCCTTCTTAATAGTAGGCAACCTAACTAGCAACCCGGTCTCCCAACCAAACACCGAGATCGGTAAAAGACTAGGAACACATCCTTAGCCCTAGCTAGTTATACCTTTGCCTCTAGCGATCCACTTGGAGCTTTTATGATTTCCAATCATCTTCTCTCCAGGATCACATCTTCTTCTTCTTGGTCATCAACACATGATGAACCTTCTAGCTCTTCTCTTTACTTCGGGATCACCTCTTGAAGCTCATCAACACATGATGACTTCTTCTTCTTCCCGAATCTTCATTATCTTGGACTCAACCTACTTCACAACTCATGGAAGATGTTAGTCCAATAAACACGGTTGTCTCAATCATCACCGCACTCCATTAACACATAATGGATGCCTCCAAGATCGATTGAGCACAACCCAAATCAATTTGAATGATTAATTGTGTCTTGAGTACTTTGATGTAACTAATGCTTCATTATACTCAAGAACTTTTCGCTTGTCTTTAATCAACAAGGAACACCATCAACACATGATGAAATGTCCATTTATTGATTGAAAGACAATCGAACTCAATTTAAACTCATTTAAATTGATATGAGTATATATATAACTACACAAGTTTCATATACTCAAATGATTGTTTCAAAGTCTTGATCCTTTATATGTTATTTAGCAATAAGACATGGATCAATACTATTGAAACAACAAGTTAAATTATAAACTCCCCCTAGATGTGTGCATTCATGTAGTATATGAATTAGGAACATAATGCACATTTTTGGACTAAAGCAATGGAAGAGTTCATACTTTAACTTGAATCCTAATTATGCATTAAGTCAATAGAGTGAATACAAGTGCATACCTTAGATTTTCCATTTTCCATCCAAATATGAGACTAATAAGAATAAGGCTCAATTAAACATGTTAGTCTCATAATGATTAGATTTGTCATTAAACAATGATTAAACATTAATATTAAACCAATCACCAAAACTAATAGAGCTTGAACTTACACAAATGAACCACAACCTGAATGACCAATTATTCCAGTTGAACACGTTCTATCAGAAGAGCCACAACCTGAACAACCTATCATTCCAGTTGATTCAGTCCCAAATCTCTCATCAAGTCTCTCTCCATCATATTTCTTACTTATCTCGGGGAAGTGTTAATGTTCATTCTAATTCCTCTTATTTAGAGTTACCTCTTACACAGCGTAGAACAATTAAAGCTAATGCTAGAAAGCCTCTGCCGCGGTATGGCTTTGAATATGATATTGCAAATTTCATCTCATATTCCCACATCTCTCCTGAATACAAAGCATTCATTGGATCTTTCCGGGCAATGCCTATTCCAAAGAATTGGCGAGTTGCTAAGTAGGATCCTAAATGGAAGGATGCTATGAAAGAAGGGCTTGGTACATTTAAAAAGAACAAGATGTAGGGGTCTTGTTCTACTTTCAGCAGAAAAGAAAGCTGTGGGATACAAATGGATCTTTACCATGAAACAAACTCTTGAAGACAGGATGAATAGGTACAAGGCGATATTGGTTGCAAAAAGTTATAGTTGTACGTATAGGATAGGCTATGATGCAATTTTTGCACCCATAGAGAATGAGTATAGTGAGGATGTTGATTTCTTGTGCTGTTAATTTTGGGTGGCCTCTTCATCAGTTGGATGTGAATAATGCATTTCTCCATAATAATTTGCAAGAGGAGGTATATATAGAGATACCTCATAGTTTTGAGAATAAGCAGACTATTGTAAAGGTGTGAGAGCTTAAAAAGTCATTATATGGCACGAAGCAGTCTCCACAAGCATGGTTTGATAAATTCAGACGTATAGTTTGTAGTTTGAGTAATTCTCAGTGTAATAGGGATCATACGGTGTTTTACAAGCATGGATGATCACATATCGCCATACTAGCATTCTATGTTGATGATATTGTGTTAACCGAGATGACAGTGAATAAATCAAGTGGCTGAAGGAGAGGTTAGGAGAAGCATTTGAGGTGAAGGATCTTGAACCTCTTCAGTATTTCTTTGGAATTGAAATCGCTCGGTCTCCAAAAGTGATTGATTCTCTAAAAGGAAGTACGTCCTTGATCTGTTAGCGGAGATTGGTATGCATAGGTGTCACCCCTATTCATTCACTTATTGATAGGAATCACAAAATCTGTGCTAATTCTAGTGATCCAGTTGACAAGGATGCTTATCAAATACTAGTTGGGTGTCTCATCTATTTGTGTCATACAAAACTAGATATTTCATATTAAGTGTAGTAAGTGGATACATACATGCTCTTAGAACAGAACACATGAAAGCTATTTTTCGAATCCTATGATATTTGAAAAGTAGCTCTGGGAAAACGTTTTGGTTCAGAAAGAATCAACACTTGAATGTGGAAGGATATTGAGATGTTGATTGGATAAGCAGTATAGATGATAGAAGTCCTACGTCTGGATACTGCATCTTTATGGATGGTAACTTTGTGTCATGGAGGAGTAAGAAGTAGGAAGTTGCGGCTCGATCTACCGCAGATGCATAATATAGAGCAATATCGTTAAGCTTGAGTGACATTTTCTGGATAAAATGTTTATTGTCTGAACTTCGGCCGTTGAGGAATGATGCTTTGGTGTTGCATTGTGACAATAAATATCTATACTGTAGCAATACACTGTAGTAGCGTACTATTGAACTATCTGATCCGTCCGTTGGCTCGATCGGACGATCCTAACCTACAAAGACCGCTTAAGTTACGGTCCATATAGTCATTATCTGCGGTTAGAAGATGCCGGAGCTAACAGTCGGAGCAAAAATGCTTTCAACTTTGAACTTTTCGCCAGGATCTAAACTTTCAACTTTGAAAAATTAACTTTCAACCCAATTCGAAAAACACTTTCAATTCAAAACAAAATTGTGAACTTTAAACTCAAATAAACTTTCAACCCAAGATGGCCTCTTAATGAATTCGGGACACTTTCAAGTTTTTCAACTAACCGATTGAAACTTTCAACTCGAAGATCTAAAGAACTTTCCACTCAGAAATTTCAAGAAAAAACATTCAAAATAGGGAGATCGAACTTTCTAGCAGCGGCCCTACGCCGCCGGTGCCGCCCTCGGCGGTCACCGCTCCCCGCGCTGGTCCTCTCCGCCATAGCCGCGCGCCGCCACGCCCCTCGCCGGTCACTGCCCTCGGTGAAGAAGGATTGGGGGAGAGGAAAGCTTGCTGCTGCGTTGGTGAAGGAATAGAGTAATGAGATGACGATAAAAAGTAAGAGATGTCAGAGGCGGCGGCGGCAGATAATGGCGGCCGTGGCCGTTAGGGAGAGGGACCGGGCGCTTCTCCTCGGCCGCCTCTCCCCGTGCGATCATGTTCCTCGCCGACCTGTATGCATTGTTCCGCCTCTTTTGTTCGGGTGATTGGATTGGTCGGGCGCAGGGGTGCGACGACGGGAGGGACGGAGGTGGAGATAATTAATCCTTCAGTCGAACTGTGATCGTTTGTTTCATATCGTGAGTTGTGATCGTTTCGTATTGTTGGATTGATGAACTGAGCCTTTGGGTTTGTTGCTTGCAGGCTGCCATGGATCGCTTGGATGATCGCGGAGGAGAAGGAGATTGATGCATAGTTACCGGATTCACTATAAAACCATGCGAATCGCGAATCGGATTCATTGAACCCAATCCAGTTTAGGGTATAGGGTTCATGTTCGCAGCGGATATTTTCAACAAAAGTGATGAACTGTGAACCCAAATCACATACCGCAACGTTTCTGGTAACTATGGATTGATGCCAACGAACGTCGATAGTTACTCAAGATATCTTACGAGGTTAGTGCTCTAACTGTTATTTTACTACCCGCATTACATATTTATATGATTAGAGCTGCTTATTTGCATCATGTTGAGCTCTCTGACTGGTTAAAACTGAATAGTCACAAATGGTATTAAGTTTCCGCGTCGCATGGTCAACAGCTCTGGTGGTGGCAACAACATGACATCACTGGGGTGATTTTTCTGTTGTTACCAAGATAGCCGAAACATTGAGTCTTATTTGCGTGGTACAGCACAAGGAATCTCGATCACAAGAGCCAACATGATCCAGAGAAAGAATTCACAAGAATAGGAGAACGTCAATAAAGAACGATTCTGCAAATGAAATATATATTCTTAACCACTTCACTAGAGTACAGGCAATTAAGAACCATGTGATAGTTCATTGGTTAAGACCGCTTGTTGTTACGTGAGAGGTTGTAGGATTCTTTTCCCCTTTTAGTTCAAACTTGAAAGTCCTCGGACCAGAAAGAATAAGCACTTATCTTCCGGTCTCCGACAATTTTCGAAATCTTATCCTTAACAAATGCTTAGCAATTTCTCATGTGTTCTGTTTTTGGTGACGACTATTCGTGAGATTGAGATCAAATTCTCCGTTATGATGCATGTGTAGTGGCTAAAATCAATAATTCCCACCACCATTGACTATTACATATCATGAGAATCATATCAAACAAACTCAACATTTATTACAAGCACATCTAGGCTACTATACTAAAAAAAATCTCATTCAATTGTATCTTGCAAAAACATACAGTTTTAAATATTAACTTTTTAATGAACATTATTATAACTTAGATGTAGTTTCAACGAACTTGCTCCAAGTACCACAATAGATTGAGGTCGTTTCATAAAACCCCATGTATTTTGGCACATATAACATATACAAATACTTTTACCGAACCACAGAGACTTTCTATAAACATTTCAATCTGGAGGGCTGGAGGCAGTTTGGAATGGTTGGCAACGGCCTGATGGGCAGCGACTAGAGAGGGATGGCTAAGTTAAGGTAGTTGATAGGGATGTATTAACTGGTGACGTCATCAAACAGATAGCCTGAGGAAGATGTTGGTACTGGTAGTGGTTAGTCATCGACATGGTCATTTCAGATGAGGGTAGAGGTTGAAGAGGAAGTAGGGCCTCAATTGAGGATGCCACAAAGCTGTCATGTCACTCATCGGTGGTGATTAAGAGGAAGAGGGGTAGTTTCAGTGGCATGGCTTTGGTTGGGGAGAGGCTGATGCTGGGGGTTGTAACAATCACTCACTGGGGATGACAGGGAAGACTCGGTGGCGGTGGCACTGTACAACAGTGAAGAATGCGTCTGTAGGTCTATTGCCAACAAGGGGTACCAAGTGGAGTAGATCAACTATAACTCGCTTTAGAGAGGTGCATCCTTTATTATCCTTAGTTGGAGTTGCCATCAATTGGAGGAGGGAGGTGATGAGAGCTCTAGTGAGCCTACAGGTAGATGGTGGCCCTGATGACCATGGGACAAGTTCACCGGCGAAGAAGGAATGGTGTTTTGACTGTTTTCTTGTCAGAGCCAATTGGCAGCAGCATGAAGTGCCTAAGGGCACTATTGTCGAGAAGATTGCGAGTAGGAGTATGGTGTACCAAGGAATCATAGGAAGATTGACTCCCTTAAGAGACAATAGGACTTCCACTGACAGGTTATTTTTAGGTTTTGTTGGATTGTTAGGAATTGAACAAAATTGAGATTGGAACTGTGCATATGTTTATGTGGTTAAGTAGCAGTCTTCCTTAAATCTGAGGCAAATATTATTTTATGTTTCATGTGTCGCAATAGTGAAATACATTTTTTTTAATTCTCTGATAGAAAAGATCCAGTATGGAGGATTAGCTCCTCTGTTGAGCAGGTAAAATGGTAGACATTCATGCTGCTTGTATTGCAAATGTTTGACTTTAAGTTGCAAGATCAAGATGAAAATAGAGAATTTATCATAAGAGGTTTCTCATGGAGAAATTAGGAGTTTTTCCCCTGAAGCTCAAATGCAGTATGTTCAAAGAATCGGCTAAACATGGCTTAGGTGGATATGCTCATGCGGCAGTCATCCGAGGTTGGTAAAATAGACTCATTTGTTTGAATGGTTTACCTTGGAAGTAATTTTTAATTGGGCAGTCCTGGTCAAAATGGGATGGTATGACATCTTGTTCACATTGCAAGCATATTTGGACCTCTATCAAATTAATTCCTTATGGTATTAGTAAATACTAAATACCATACTTACCAAATTAACGCGAAACGACATGATAACTTTGAATTCTGTCGTGAAATACTATGAAATAACGGAGCACCGAAGTGATCTGCAACTAAAATTATCTACTAAATAAGTAAATAGTGTTAATCTGTTAGAATTAACGGCTAAAACTTGATAATAGCACCAAACTATTAAACAAAATGCATATACTATATATTTTCACTTTGGACATTATTGCAATCCAAAAGTTTACTTAAGAAGATTAACACATGTACGATGGTACTAGGTAATGAAAATATAATTTAGGCATTGTTTGGTAGAGCTTCAGATCCCAGCTCCACCTCAGATTTGGAGCTTGTAGGCTAAAATAAAGTGAATTAAGTTTATATTTTTAGTCTAAAATGTAAACAAGATGACTCACTTAGACACTCTTAATGTACTCACAGCTCCAGCTCCATAAATTTCTGGAGCTAGGAATACCATGCTCCACCAACTCTATGGATTTTGGTGGAGCTGGAGCTATGCCAAACACCCCCTTAGTATCTTCGTTTTTTGGGTTTGGTAAAATCGATGTGTGAAAGTGAAACCAAATTCCCTTAAAGAAATTGAAAAGCGAACACCATACTGAATACCAAATTTACCGTATATTTTGGTAAATTTAGTTCGGTTTTTATTATGGTATTTGATATGTGTATGAAGAATTTATTGCTTTAGTTCTATGTTAGCGGTATGGACGCAATTATTGCTCTTATATGGTTACTCACCATTTATTGCATGTTTTGCCTCTTTTGCATTTCAACAATTTAAGATAAGGATGATAATAAAAGAATACTTTCGCAATAAGGGATCCGCATTAAAGAAGTGGCAATGTTTTGGAGAAGATTTAATATTTTTGGTTCCTGTGCCATCTATTTACACACATATCTCTGTCTTGTTTTGTGCTCTCTCTCTATCTCCTCTTGCGGCGTAGTCTTCTTGTTGCTCCTTTTCCCATAAGAGGGATTCGATTGAATGTAAGTGGATGTGTTGTTCGCCTCGTTGTGCATGTCTTCGATCCCTTTTGATACAGTTGTTTTGATGTTTGTGATCATTGCATCTAAGATGCATGGCGTGACCCTGTTCTTAAGTTCTTCGCTTCTAAACTCCATATGAAATTTTTGGCCTTGAATTTTTTTTATGTAATCTTGTTCGCTCTTCTTTTATTTGACTTTGAGTTGGGCGTTTCTTATTTCGTTAAAGCGCATTTTGTTGATTTCTAGATCCATATGGCTTTTGCTGGTTACTCTTGATTCATTCTTGGGAATTTTACCTTTCTAGTTGATTTCTCTTTTTTTTTTAAAAAAAATTGACCTTGGATTGGTTGTTTCCTTCTATTGTTAAAGAACATTTTGTTGATTTCTCGATCCATTTCTCTTTTGTTGCTACTTTTGATTCATTCTCGGGAATTTTTCCCCTTTTTAGTTGATTTCTTGCTATTTTTTTATTTGACCTTGCGTTGGGTGTTTCCTTCTATTGTTAAATAACATTTTGTTGATTCTTTGATCCATATGGCTTTTGTTGGCTGCTCTTGATTCATTCTTCGGATTTTTTGTTGCTTTTTTTAGTTCTTAATGTGCCTCTATTTCCTTGACCTCTGTATACTTCCCAATTCCCGTCAATTTTCTATGCATTTATTTAGAGTTTTTGTAATCTTCTTTCATTACCGCTTCTCACCCATCTTTTTATTGCTTTTATCTATACAGTAGCTCTATCGTTGATTTCTTCGGAAGACACAATGGTGAGTTTCATGAACCATGAGGTATCTGAGTCGGTTGATTTATCCGTGTCTCAAGGTGAGGATGCTATAACTTAATGTATGTTTGTATTAGGCCTATTTTTTGGTTAAGGGTCTTAAGGGTGGGTGTAGTTAGGTTGTACCAAATAGATTGTACTCAACTAAATGAAATAAATAGATTATTTTTGGTATGTTCGCTTTCGGTATTCAGTGTTAAAACTTTTTTGTATCATGCAATGTTGTTTCTAGTTTACAAAAAAAAAATTAAAATGCCACGGATCAAAACTCAATTGCTAGAAATACCATAAAAGATCGTATAACTTCAAATTTGACACTTGTTTTGTGCAATGTTGAGGTGAATATGTCTTTTAGATATGGTTAATAGTATACTCAAAATTACCTTTACCCTTCCCAAAAATCAGAATTTTTTTTGATATGTCAATTCTATTAAAAAGATTGTATCTTTACCTCGCCATTTATTTTAAATTTTTGAGAAGGTTATACTGTGTATTAGCTATTAAAAAGATTGTATCTTCAACTTGGAAGAATGCTTTGAGTTATGTATGTCTGTATAGATTGCTGACACCGAATTAAATGAAAACTGAACCGAAATAATTTTAGCTTCCTAGGTGTTAATTTATCAAAATTGGGTTTCTAAATACTGAAATCATTTAGCTAAATAATGCAAATTAACTGGACGCATATCTGTACCATGGGTAGCCTGTTTCTAGGCCCGGCATAATTTATCCAAAATGCCCCAGGTTTGGTTGAGTCAAATTTCATATCCTAAACCCTGACGCCGATTTTGAACATTGGAATTTTGTTCGCATCCTTCGGGAATTATAATAATTCTTGCAGATTCCTGCATTCCAAATATGCCATGAGGTCCCATTTGTAATGTTGGGATTTTTTTTAGATTCCTATAGACTCTTCTCAGAGAAATTCCTGCATTCTAATTTCTAAATACTAGGTGAACCATATTAGAACTATATTCCTAGCACATTTCTATACTACCACAAATTTTTTTTGGCCATGCCTCTTAACTTTCTGTACCCACTTTTTCTTGTCATCATCATACAGGTAACATTAGATGGTTCAAACTGAAGTTGTATTAGTCCGCTGAGCTGTAATCGTTGCTTTGTGAAATCTCATAACAGCGTCAACCATAGTTGATGGATGTATCTGCCTTGAGTGGTGAAGTCGGGATGAAAATGGAGGAAAGGCTCGAAGGACTATGTTATTTTTTTTAACCAAAACCGAAGAGGACTAAGCTAAATTGAAATAAGCATAGCAAACATAGTGTTGTGCAATCCAAATTCATACATTAATAGAAGAGAAACAAACAAATACAATGAAGATACCTTGTGTAGGGTTACCGACGCCGGCAGAGGGTAAGGCTCAAGCCTAGCGAAGCCCCCCTGTTGGCTACGCCCCTGCCTGAAGGCAGCAATTACTAGTCATGTAATAGCCAACCCATTGTGTAATAGCCCACTCACCTACCTCAAGCATTAATAATAATCATCTTGAATATTAGTGATCATCATTTTTTTTCAACGTGAGCTTCATTTGCATATTAACAAGTAATTAATAAAAAGTTGTGAGGTAATTTTTCCATAAAAAATAAATAAACAACTTTTTTTACACCTTAGAGCCTGCGTTGGTTTTACCAGCTCTCTATTAGGCCCAGGCCTCACATTTGTCTGTGTGTGTGTTTACTGAGCTGGGCTGAGCTGAGCTTGAGTTTCACACATTAAGGTTGAACTTACCTAGGCCCAGCTAGAAGCCCAAGCTTTTTGACAAGTTGGTTTCAAAAGGTTGCTGCAAAATTTGGCATGAACTTGTTTCTTCTATGTGTTTTAGTATAAAAGAGGAGTTTGGTGTTTGATGTGACATTTGAAACCCAATTGTTTGAGACTGTGATATTCTCTAATGGTAGATGTGGTGACTTTTGGTTATTTATCTGTTATGAATTATGATACATGCAGACAGGTTTGTTAGAAGTGCTAGATGAAATCATAGGATATTTCACTCCTGAAGCCAAATTATTGGTTTGCTGCTAAAACATTGCATGACCACTCAAATCTGTGTGTTTATAACAAGAGAACGATGTTTATCATGTGATCTCTTGTGTTTAGGTCCCAGTTGTACTATTAGCAGGAAAATCCTTGGGACCTTCTTGAAAGGCCCCAAATATATCCTGATGATCAACTGGAAGCATATGGTCTGATCTTCTTCTTCTTGGACACCTTGTACCGGAGAGAATCAGCAGGGTTTTTTGGGGGATCCAAAGGCGTCGCCCTAGATAAATCCATGTAGTAATGCTACAGACTACTATGCTGTGTTATAAGGCTACTACAGGCACAAGACATGGCACAATGCTGAAGGCCTGAAATGGCAATATTGCATTTTCCCTTGGGTTCTTTCAAACTAGTTATGATAAAGGAAAACATACACACCAGGGATGGACGTAACATTAAGCAGTTGCTGAGACAAGGCAACAGTATTAATTGGGAGATTGGATTCGGTATGACACATGTTTTGGGCTGAGCGATGCTCCATGGCTTATCAGGCTGTGTTTAGCATGTGGAGTGCAGGTCATCTGTCTAGCTGTGTTAGAAATTAGAAGATCTTTTTGTTAACCACAATAAGCTGACATGTGTGTTAGAGGTGTGTCACTGTGTCAACGTGTCTGGCACAGATACAGAGGTTGGAAGGAATTCTCATTTGATGAAATTTGCTAATTTACCAGTTATGCGCCTAGGAGAAAACTTATTGGTGGTCTTACAACATACTGGCTTCGTGCCTGAAATTTTCCTTGGATCATGTTCCATCAATAAAATCTGTGCATATCAAACTTTAACGTGCTCATTTCATTTAGATAACAACCTAGTATATTGAGGGAATAATCAGAGATCTGCACAAAAAGAATGTTTTGGGGCTTGAAGCGGCACCTGTTAAACACCTTTTTCCAGTTTGTTGGATTGTTCTGAAAGCCCCTAAATTTGTTTTGATTTGTGAGTTATAGCTGGAATTTGGAATAAACCAATGTTCTGGTCATGGTTATCTATAACATTTTTTACATTAGTACAACATGGTCTTACTGTTTACATGATTTGCCACTCCCAAGATGGAGCACTAGTAGATGCCTGTGTTGCATAAACCTTGAGCCAAATTGCACACCCTTCTATTGGGTGCTGTGTTTGTTTCTGACATAAGCACCCAATAAGCTCTGATCTTCATTTTACATGTCTCAGATAAATTTTAATCAATCATGTGGGATTTGTGTATTGAAAGTCAATGCAGCATGGGCTCAAGGATTTCAAATAGTTACAAAAATATAGTTATCTTTATATGTATATAGCTGCGTTGCCATTTTCGGAAAGAGACCATTTTTTTTGAAGTAAGGTAAGGAATATTATGTCAATGTTCTTGTTAAACCATTATGTTGTGCTGGTCTCAATACAAACTATGCCTTGAGCCAATGCACAGTACTTTTCTTCTGCATTTCCCGAGCCACAGCCCGATGTTCCTCGCTGTGCCATCCCACCAATTGCCTCAAGTACACTGTCAGCTACACTGATCTGAGATAGATCTTCCATCATCATGGGACTTGCCCATTCATTGTTGTAGAATTTTCTCATGATGACAACTTTGTTTAAATGAATGGAACACTTTTTCCTGGACAGCCCTCATAGAGCAAAAAAGTATTCTAGGAGCTTCTCCAAAAGTCATTATTGTAGATCATGCATAGATTTAACTAAGACTAGATACCTGGGTGCATATGCAAGACAATATTACTGATTATCATGATCTACATGCACAGTTATTAAGTCGTCGCCTAGGTGTCCAGGCGCTGGAGGAAGCCCGCCATGACCGCTCGCCTCACCTGGCCGGGGCAAGGCGGATGTCTGGACGTTCCAGGTGTCGCCAGGTGAGCTTGGGCGGCGCGACTAGGGTATGGGAGGAGGGCATAAGGTTACGGGCTAGGGTTAGGGACTCAAGTCGGCTGAGCTTGTGCAATACCTAGCGTGTGGAGAGGGACAAGGAGATTCGCCGCGGCGCCGCCGCCGCCATCCACCGCAGAGACCCGACAAGTTCCAGCATCGGATCTGCGCCGGATCCGCTCCTCCGCGCACCTCCTCGCCGGATCTGCGCCTTCGAGGTCACCAGCACCTCCGTCTCCTCCAGATCCGCGCCGGATCCGCTCCTTCGCGCGCCTCTGCGCCGGATCTGCTCCTCTGAGGTCACGAGCACCTCCGAGGCGAGGGTGGCGAGCGTGGGGTAGGGGTGGCGCTCACGGGCGTGGTCGACGGCGGCCGCCACCACATCCGGCCTCGGGAAACTCGGGGACGACGCGCAGCGCAATCGTCTGATCCGGTCGCCTAGAGCTTGATGGGGACGCAGGGGAAGAGGAGTCAGGCGGGTGTTGCCTGGATTGTGAAGGGATGAGGGGGTGCTGGGGCGGTGGGAGCTAGACGGCTTGGAGGGAGAGGAAGCGAGCCAGGGGCATGGGCGGTGACGAAAAGAGTGGCATGTGGTTACCAGGCAAGGCAGAGTGAGCACGGGGCTGCGGATGTGCTGCATTTTAGTGGATGCACTGCATTTTCTTTGGACTCCTAACTGTCGCCTAGGCGTCCAGGCGCCCCGGAGGTGACTCGCCTTGCCGGGGCGCCGTGATAACCATGTCTAAATGATATAATCATGAATGTGCTTTTAACGGCCTTAATAAGTTTACTACACTATAAACTTAAATAGAGGTTTGGTGGAAAGAATCTCTATAGAAAGCATCAAATTGTGACTCAGCAGATATTTCTATTTTGACAAGATTTGGATTTTTTAACAATTGCTATAGGGATTTCAGTTATGCATAGACTACTATTGGACTAAGTTTACTTGAATACTTGGTCAATCTCTTCGCACTTGTTTTACTATTAAGGACCCCTGATGGATTTTATGGATCTTGAAAATGTAATAATGGGTTTGTCGAATTTGGATACAGGTAATGGACCGCATGTTTCTGAGTGCTCTGACATGGGTCTTGGTCAGTCCATGGTAAGCTCTTCCTTCTACCTTGTTTACTCAAAGGAACAAAGGAACCCACTTTTGGACTACAGCCATAATGCATTTGGGAATTAGCCAATTTTACAATTTACAATGCCTTTCTGAATCTCTGTAGTACTGAGCTAATGCTTCATGTTTCTAGCAATTATCTTAATGCAGACAGGCACTGTGGCCTACTTATCATGGAATGAGATAAACAATAGTTTTATTCTTTTCTTTTGTGATGGATCACAAATGTTAAGTTTCAGTTATTCCTGAATAAGTCAACTTTAGAGACTTGAAAGTTCGCTTTTGCCTTGATTCCCAAATTGTACGCAATACTATCATAAAATAAGATGTGTATATAAGTTCCTTTGAATTTCGGAGTTCAAGAAATCTCATACTAACACTTCTTAATTATTTGAATTGTGTAAACTTCTATTTATGTCAGATGTGTGCCATACTATCATAAGACCATGATAACTATATGTGAGCTTACATGAAATGCTCGCTTGAATTTCGAAGTTGGATAAATCCCATACTATTTCTTCTCGATTATTCAAAATTTGTATTCTATGCTAAGACATGTCTATGTGACATTAATTGCTTTCTAAGCATTAGGTTCATGTGCGGTCCTGTTTCTACTCTCTTTCCTTTGTGTTTTCCCTTTATTTTAGCAGTGACATGACTTGCCAAAGTACTTAAGAAACTTGATAAGGGTATGACCAACCTATAATATTTTGTCATGAGTATAGCAAAAACTAATATCATGGTTAATGAGTAGATTGATTTGTTTGGGACTTATCTGTCCAAGTAATGTATGATCAGCTAATACTTTCTTCCATTTTTTCTCTCTTCTATGAATGCAGACTACTAGCCGTAGGCTGCTCGAACCTACTATGCCAAGTGGTGAGCCAAGTAATGTGAATGAAAAACAATATAAAACCATCCTTCATCCCCGTCGGTGTCGTGCTGGTGCTAAGGCAAGAGGGAAGAATGGGCCTCTCAAAGTTAAGGTGTGCCTCACTAAACTCTAAATGGGGTCCTAATTTTTTTCTCTCGAAAAGATGGCAGGAGCTCTGCCGTTCATTAAGGTAGGAGATAAAAATACAAGAGAACAAAAACAAACAAGATTAGCCTTCCAGCCTGGCTAGGAAAAGGCCAAAAACGCCACACAAGACCAACCCCTTCGGACTACGGGAAAAAGAAGAAATGTACAGCGATTACATGCACCAAAACAACTAGCCAGCAAAGGATTGAAGAAGCCCATGCAAGGGCTGATCAATTTTTTCTCTCTCATCACATCGTACAATAATTCTTCCGCTTCCTGTTAACATTTATGTAAATACCATTTGATGATGCAGAAGCCCCATGCAAGAGATTATTACGGACGCTTCCTCGCCAAAAATGGCACTGGTGAAGGCAGCATGCCAAGAGACGACCTTCCAAGAGATTGTAAAGGACGATTCGTCGCGATGAAGGGCAGCAGGAGAGGTGTTGGTGGAGGCACTTGTGTAAACCAGTACGAGAGTATCTTGAACCTCCAAGCACCTGACTTCACCACTCTCCTTCGCATTATGAATGGCGGGAGAGGGAGATACGGGATCAAAGGCGCGAAGCACTACCGCAACATTGCGCGCCTCCAGGACTTCACTTCTGTACTGAACGCCATGAACAACGTCAGCTATAGGGCTGCGGACGACGGTCCCTACGACGTGCTTAAAGTATTGCTGCAGGCGGATGGTGGGACAGCAGGATGGTGATCTGCCCCTTCCCCATCATCTGGCAGCATGCTGGAGTATGCTTAAACTTGGATAATTATATGGAACTATGCTACTTATAGTGTATTAAAACTTGGATTTTAACTAGTTTGGTGGTTGTGCTCTACGGCTAACTCATGTCTTTGCGTGATGTTAGACGGCGAGATGATAGTATGTTAGGCCTTTTTTTTTTTTTTTTTTATGGGAAGATAGTATTGACAGCTGATAGTAGTACTTCCATAATTCGATTTGTAGGTTTTGTACTTTCAGAACTAGGAACGTAGGTATACGTAGGCCATCTTCAACGTGGGCTTGAGCTTGTGCAAAAGTCAGTTTCAGTTAGCTGCCCTGCAAAACTATTTTTCAGAAGCTTCTATCTCTCTTCACAAATGAGCTTGGGTTTTGGTAAAAAAAACTGAACTAGAATGTAATTGCTTGGCATAGCTTGTGGCTTCTTACAGGGAAAAGCCAGTTTAGAAGTTGTGCCAAAGGGGTTGAGTTGGCATCAAGCCTGGGTCGAGCTTGGGTCAATTAGCCTTCGCTTGGCTCTAGTAAGTTCGGTAACAATCAATAGTTCAATATGCACTAATTTTTAACAATAAAAGAAGCTCGAGTTCGATTCGAGTAAACTTGATAAGAGTTAACATACAGTAATATTTAATGAGTGATTGGTAAGTTTACTTAAGCTTGAACTCAGCTTGTTTAGAGCTCTTGACCAGTTCGCGAGCCTTGACTTTTTTTTTTACGGTCCTATACAAAATGGCTCCTTGAGCAGATCTTGGATGTTTAGGTGGAACGCCTTGCTTATAGGTCGTGTTTTGCAAACTTTTTTTTGATATAAAAAGAAAGCGGTGAGGGCTACTAGGCTTTCTCGGCATTAATCGATGATCAATGGAGATGAATGGTGTTAGTAGGTCCCATCTTAGCAACAAAAGTAAATGCTAAGGGATAAAGCAAATAATATAATATAATACTTTTACTAACGTTGGAAGAGTTCCTGCTATGTGGTTGATTTGAGCCGTTGGAGTGAGCCGGCTTGGCTCGCGGCTCGAGCCGAGTCGGCGAAAAAATTACAACCGGGTCCTTTTTCGAAAAAAAATTTACATATAGATCTTTTTCCCGAAAAAACATTATAGTTAGGTCCTTTTTTCGAAAAAAGAATATATATTACGTCTAGGTTCTTTATGCGTTTTTAAGGTTTGCGCTCGGATCCTTTTACCGAAAAACGGAATTACGATTAGGTCCTTTTCGGAAAAAAAAACTTTTGGGTCCTTTTTTTTTTGAAAAAGTACATCGCATTTAGGTCCTTGTTGCGCTTTTCTAGCATTACATTTAAGCCCTTTTGCGGAAAACACAAAATCCTTTTTAGGTCATTTTCGCGCATTTTCTCGATTTGCTCGTGTGTGGAGCGTCGATCGCGCGTTTTCTCGATTTGCTCGCGTAAAGAGCGGCGCGTACAAGTTTCTAGTATATATTAAGTCGGAAAGAAGAAGCTCGTCGAGTACTTTTCTCTCGAAAAAGGCATCCAAAATCACGAACAGTCCTTTTTTCTTGACCTAGAAAATCCTCCATAAATTCCAAAATCGCGTAATCGCAGAGTCCTTCTTTAAACTTGAAAGATTTTAAATTATATATATTGCGGAAAGAATCGAGCTCGTCGGAGGCAGACGTACTTTTCGAAAAATCTCGAAATCGCAAAGTCCTTCCACGTTTTTTGATCCTTCCGAAACCAGGTTATTTTGCAAATAGGACCCTGTAATTCCGCAGATTCAACTCGGGCATCAGTTCTTTAAACTTGAAAGATTTTAAATTATGTTTAGGTCCGATTATTTTGAAAAAAAAACATGGTTCCGCAAAATTGATGCCAGCGCTGGTTCTTTAAACTCAAAAGATTTAGAATTATGTTTAGGTCCTCCCGAGCACTGGTTCTTTATGCCCGAGATATTTAAAATTACATTTAAATCCTTTTACCATTTTTGCAACGCAAAACTCTAGAGTGATATTTACATGGCGCAGCGTAGCGCGCTATACTACCTAGTAGAGCTAAGAAGATGATAAAAGCCAAGAAAGTGATATGGCCCACCTTAGCATATTTAAGTGATGTCAGAAGACACTGAAACTGGAGGGCATGTTAGGCAAATCTCTTGTGTAACAAATCTTACATGCGATAAATATCACATTTTAAAGTATGGAGTTGTTTGGATTGCCTAAATTTTGCATAAAAGTAGTACAAATCCAACTAATTTCTATTTGTACAAATTTGAATGAATTATGACCTATCGTGAAAGGTGGTAGTGGCACTTCGTAATTTATAGTCTTCTACTTTCATCATTTAGCACGGTGTGTATATTCAGGGGAAATGAAGCTTGAAAGTACGTGGGAGTTGGGACAAAATTTGTGCGCAACAAATTGGAAGTACATGTGAGAAATCGCCAAAATTTTAAGTGTGATTTTGTTTTGAATGCATGGATTTCGTAGGAAGCAAAGCGGTACAAAGCCTCGGGAAATCCTCCATTTCAAATTGGTTTAAAGCAGGAATTCGTACAAATTTGAATGAATTATGATCTAGGAGCGCAGAGAAGAGAGAACATTTGAAGAGGGTTGTTTTCATGCTTTTATTTTTGATAGTTGCACAATTAAAATATAAATGAAGATGATTATTTATTCTTTCGCTTGTTTTAAGATTTATGTAATTTATATCGGAGGAAAAGAATTAAATCGGCTTACCTTCGAAACTAGTTGGTGGCTTGCGTCACCGCATACGTCATCTGCCAGGTGGGGTCCTTATGTCAGAGACTCAAGGGCAGGAGAAAACGAGCTCGAAGTCTCGGACGCCTTCGCCTTGGCCTTCCTCCTCGCAAAAGCCCTAGCTTGCTGCTAGTGCTCGCCTCGAAGCTTCTTCTCGCCACCAATCGCTCTAGGCGTTTACGGTTGTTGGATTCGAACTCGTGGTGATGGCGGGCGGCGGGAGGAAGGAGAAGGGGGAGGGGCTGGGCCGCGCGCTTATCCGTCAGCAGAACAAGGCGGCGGCGGCCGCCAAAGAGCGGGGCGAGGCGGTCGCCTCCGCCCGCCGCCGCGCGCAGCCCCTGGAGTCCGTCATCGACGTCAGCGAGATCGACGCCGTCCTCGAACGCGCCGCCGAGGCCGACCGCCTCCACTCCACCCTCGCCAACATCGCCAGCGTCTCTTCCTCCGACCTCGTCATCAACCTGTGAGCGACCGCCTCGCCCTCAGTGAAAAAGAATCCCGCCTCTATTTCTGTTGGTGTTGGGAATTTGCGCGTTCGTTGGTTCTAAATTGTAATGGTTGGATTGGTTGGTCGCAGGGATGCGACGGGAGAAACTGATGAGGAGAGGCGGCGGCTTCAGAAGGAGGAGGAGGCACTGCACGCCAGCAGCCTCAGGGTCCCAAGGCGGTGAGTGACTGAGTGGAGCTTTGGTGTAATTGTTGTATGTTTGGAGTTTTGGGGTTGTTCCTTTTGTGACTGTGCGGGGTGTGTGATCAGTCCACCATGGAATGCTCGGATGGCCGTGGAGGAGCTCGACGCAAACGAGAGGAGGGCGTTCCTGGTGTGGCGGAGGAATCTTGCGAGGTTGGTGCCAAGTTGTAGTTTCATCTGTTTGTGCTTATTACAATTGATTACTGGAATGAGAATTTACTTGCAAAATGCATGTTTGGTTGCTGATATCTGTCTAACAATTCTTCTCTGCAGATTGGAAGAGAATGACAAGCTTGTCCTTACACCCTTTGAGAAGAACATTGACATCTGGAGACAGCTCTGGAGAGTGCTTGAACGCAGTGATTTGGTGAGTAATGCTCCACCTTCATTGTCAGCGTCACCCTAAGATCTTGTGATTGATTGCTTGTAGTCTTGTACAAATCCCACTGTTCGCTAGTGCTCATGATGCTGGACCATCGATAACATTATTGTCGGAAAAATGAGTAACAGATGCATTTTTTAGGTGACACTTGCAATTTTTGGCCTACATATTGAGACTGAATTTTTTATGCTGTAGTCTTACTGCATTTTTTTTTCTGGAAATATGCTCCTCTATTGAGCTCAATCATATTCGTTCACTTTTGATTGAAGATAAGCAATTCTCGATATTATTTATTTTGCCAAAGTATTGAGTACTGACTATTATTTTCTTTTCTTACATGAAGCTGGTCATGGTAGTCGATGCTCGAGATCCCTTATTCTACCGCTGCCCTGATCTTGAGGTGCTTTTTTACCATGGCTTTTGGTTTAAAGTTTTTTGTCCCTCAAGTAATATCTCGTACACATATCAAAAGGATAGCGGCTTGTCCTTGGTTAAAGTTTGTTCAATGTTCAGCAGTTCAGCTTTGTGCATGGTAGTAGTAAAATTGTTGCAGAAGCTCTATTCATGAATTCTCCTTCAGAGACTACATGTTCAGTAATTTTCTTATCCAAGTTTTTGCAACAGCTATCTTAGTTCTCTGGCAGAAGCAAATCCACCTTTCATATGTGTCATGACTCATGAGAAAACAAGTTGAAGTTAGCCTTCCAATGGATATTTTCTGTGAACATTAGTTTGCTGAATGATTGGGAAGCGAAATCTATTTACCCATGAAATGACACTATTTCCTTAAAAGCTAGCATGATCTTGCCTCTTGGTCTTGCTTTTCTTTGGTCCACATTAAGATGAACTTGCCATGTTCCTTCTGTGCTAGAAATGTAAATTATGTTATTCTGAATCCATTGTTGTGCTTTCATGAAAGGCTTTTGTATTGACCCTGAATTGAAGTGTTGCACCCAAGATTTTTTTATCAAGGATTCTGCAGCCTTTTTCTGATCTTGTGACATGGCTTTCTCTATACTAGGTATATGCAAAGGAAATTGATGAACACAAGAGATCAATGCTCCTTGTCAACAAGGCCGATCTGTTACCGTTAAATATCAGGTCCGCACCTTGTCCATTGTGATTTACTTGTTACGCTACTTTTGTTGTCTCTAGTAGTAAGTGACATCCTTCTAAATTTGACTGAAATGCAGAAAGAGATGGGCAGAGTATTTTAAGGAGCATGATATACTCCATGTTTTCTGGTCTGCTAAAGCTGCTACTGCCACATTAGAAAGCAAAAGGTTGAGTGGATACTCTGAAGAAGATCCTGCTTCACTTGATTTGGATACCAAGATATATGGCAGGGATGAACTCTTGATGAGGTTGCAAGCTGAAGCAGAATCTATTGTTGCACAAAGGATGACCTCAACTACTAAAGAGGATCATGAAGGCAGTTCTTCTGATTCTGTTTCATCAGTGGCTAAGCATGTGGTCGTTGGATTTGTTGGTTATCCAAATGTTGGAAAGAGTTCCACAATAAATGCTTTGGTTGGCCAGAAGAGGACTGGTGTTACTAACACACCTGGTAAGACGAAACATTTCCAAACG
Organism: Otatea glauca; assembly: GCA_036346275.1. Classification (NCBI taxonomy): domain Eukaryota; kingdom Viridiplantae; phylum Streptophyta; class Magnoliopsida; order Poales; family Poaceae; genus Otatea; species Otatea glauca. The sequence continues at coordinate 38,396,327 of CM070733.1, read as the reverse complement.
CTAATAATCTCAGAGGATCTCACTCTGTGTGATTGTCCTGGTTTGGTCTTCCCTTCCTTCTCAAGCTCAAGGCATGAGATGGTGTCATGTGGTGTCTTGCCCATCGATAGGATGACCAAGCACCGGGAAGCTGTTCAAGTGGTGGCAGATCGTGTCCCAAGAAATGTCCTTGAACATATTTACAAAATCACTTTACCAAAGCCGAAGCCTTATGAATCACAATCTCGGCCACCAACTGCTGCTGAGCTGTTGCGGGCCTACTGTGCATCCCGGGGGCATGTCAGCCATGCTGGGCTGCCTGATGAGACCAGGGCTGCTCGACAGATACTGAAGGATTATATTGATGGTAAAATCCCACACTTTGAACTCCCTCCTGGTGTAACAGACGATGAAATGGAGCCAGAAGAAACTACTGGAACAGAAGGTCCGACTAAGTCAGCAGCTGATGAATCGGATGCTGATGGTTCCGATGAGCAGGATGATACAATTCACACAGCAGATCCAGACATCAAGCATGTCCTGAGTGACCTTGAAGCCTTCGAGTTGGCCGGTGAAGTATCTAAAGCTGCTGGAAAGAAGAAGAAAGAGGCATCCCACAAGCACCATAAGAGGCCCCAGCGGAAGAAAGATCGGTCCTGGAGGATCGGCAATGATGGTGGTGATGGAACAGCAGTTGTAAGGGTGTTCCAGAAACCCGCCGTTAATTTTTCTGCCGTCAGTGCAAGCGGGAGGGTTTAGTTAGCATCCCTAGCAACCTACTGCCTGCACAACTAGTCGTCTACACCTGACACAGGGGGCATGGAGTCTCTACTTACCTCTGCATGAAAAATAGAGAGATTCATTTACAACACCTGTGCTCTTGTGGATGAGAGACGAGGAACAGTGTAATTATGAATTACTGTGTAAAACATCCTAGGAAATAGCCCTGTTTGGCCGTTTCATTTCAGCTTTTGTTTCCCATGCATGTATAGTGAGCTGTCATACGGATGTAGCCTGTATGTATTGTTTCTTCCATTATTCACATACCAGCAGATAACTACATATGTGAAGGTCAATTTGAGTTGTGATGTTAGAATGTTTCTTACGGTTGGACTGGCATCCTCGTGGAACCGCAGTAAGCATCCACGTAAAATCATGTGCAACTTTGCTGATGAAGGCTTAGGAGCAGGATCGATGATAATATTCTCAACTTCATAGCACCGAACACAGTAATGACATTTTTCTTGTGGCTCAGCTTAACCCATCAAGTAGGAGACGGATAAAACAAGCTCATTTGCTTAGACCACGTTTGACGAGCAGATCGTATGCATGATTGAACGAGCCAAGCTGTCTTCACACAGCAAAATTAGAGGTGGGCATCGTACTGAGCTGGCAAGGTCAGAGGCGTACCGACCGGGGGGTCAGGAGGGCTAGAGCATCCTCTACCCGACACACCATGGGTACCCCCCGTAGCACCCTCTTCCTATCGTGGGGCGTCATCATGCCGTCGCTATAGAAATTGGTTAGAAGATTGAAATTTAGAGGCTGATTTAGCACACCCTAAATTTATATCCTGGGTCCGCCACTGGGCACGGCATGTGTTTATTGAGTCGCGTGTCTAAACAGTGTCATGCTGCCACGGTCTGGTTGGCCCACCGTGCAGGCCCGCCTTGCCTTCGCGAGCCTAGGTATAGTCTATTTGTAATTCGTGCCGACTTAGGCTCGGTCTATTTGCACTATTGCGTGAGAGGAAAGAAACCAGAGATGTACAAAGCTGAGGCAGTGAACACAAATATCGGTGGAAAGAACTAAATTTTATTCATTCTTAAACAGGTACAGAGTTACTACCTCGTTAAAAACCTTACACTCAGTGTGGGGTATCCCAGTGTGGAGCGGCTTGATGTTCGGTGTCAGTGAGCATGTACTCTTAGTCTCCATTCTCTACTTTTTAGCATCTCTATTGTCTCCCCTTTCTCTACAAACGAAGATCGTAAAAGGCGCTTGCCGTAGAGCGAGTCACAACATGACGTAATATCGCGGTAGAGCGCTCTGCCGCATGACGTGCTTACTTCGGGCCTATTTTGTGACGTGCCGCCCAAACACGATCCATGCAGGCGTATCGTACTGTGCCATACCGCCTATCGTGCCCGATAACGAGGCCTGACATGTCCTTATCATTCATGCCACATCGGTCCAACTCGTCCGTATATGTATGGTGCCAGACTTTAACCGTGCCGTGTCTGCCGTGGCACGACCCGGCCCTGGTCGACACAGCATCGCAGCGAAGAACTCGTCTACTCGGTCACCAAGTTGCCACCTACACGGTCTCTAGTAGTCCAGTGTTCGGTTTCTCGGGTCGTAGTATCCCAGTGCCCTTCCGGTGTCGAGCAGGATCCAGCCATCAGCATCGTTGACAGCCACCGGAATCACCAGCCCCGCCGTCATCCTCGGCGAGAACTCCGGCCATTGCCAGAGTTGTATCACATAATCCCCTTGTCCATCCTTGATCATCACCACTGCTTTCCAGCTTCCTCTTGCTCCATATGGTCATCGTCTCCGCGTTTGGACACGAGCGCACGACGTAGAACTGCCCTGTGAGCTCCGCCACGAGCATTCTACCGCCGTCGTCGACATGTGGTGCCAGCACGACTCCGAAAGCCTCGGTGTGAATGTTGAATTCCAGGATTGCAGCATGCGCGCCAAGCCATGGCAACCCTATCCAGTACATCTTGCTGTCTGCGTAGACCGCGGCACGTCGACGGCCACCAGGATTGGCGGCGGAGCTTTCACCATCCTCAGGTCGCGCGAAGCCGTTGAGCATGTGAACTGTGAACTTCATGGTGGATCTCCTCGGCGACGTGTAGGCGATAACAACCGAGACGTGCTCCTCCCTCGACTGGTCGTACCTCAAGCCGACGCATCCGGGGCGACCAGCACCCACCATCCATGGTTGCTCAAAAGGTAATAGGCTGTGGGATGCTCATGCCTTGGGGCAGTATTGCACACCTCAGCCCACCATCTTGTAGCCACTATTACAGAAAGACTTATATTAGACGTTTCATCACAAACGATTTAAAAAAACCGTCTACATTAAATATAATCATAGACAATTTTGCTAGTGCAACCGTCTAAATTACTGGATATACTAAGAATCGTAGGCCGTTCATTGTGTACAGAATTCGTGAAGAGCCATCCAAGATAGGGTCGCAGCTGAACCATGATTTCAAGTCTGTGGTATCCGCTAGTGCATAATAATACTATATCACACTCCGTAATAATGCCTCTCAAACTAATCAATTTTATTTTTGCAGTGCCACAAGTAACCAAAGGGAGCTAACCTATGTGGATTCTACATTTGCCACAACATGCAACTCATCATAGGTATAACGAAGACCAATAACCTGAAGAATGGACTGGGGCTCGACTGGGAGTCCTTATCTCTTTTAGCAGTGCTGCGTTACCCTTTTACCTTGTGGCTTTTACGTACCTTTCTAAGTGATATTTGTGCACTATTGGTGCAATGCTATGGTTACCCGATGAATGCAGCTTTGTCGATTGCTGAATGATGAAATCTTAATTCGCGAGAGGCGCCGACTGGCCTCGGACTGTCTGGTATCTCGATGAGTGTTTTCTATTCGCGATTGGGTCTGACAGCAACTATTATCTTTTATCTTTTCCATTGCTTTGCCTTCCTTTATGTTATTGTTGACTAAACATTTTCAGGTATTCTAAACCAAAGCCTTTTGGAATTAGATTACACATCATTTGTAACCTCTTCTGTATATTCCAATTGTTGTAATTAATAATTGTATGAACTTCCGATGTATAATTCCTGCATGACATTATTGTTAGTGGATGGAGATAACAATTATTCTTGTTGTAATTGATATATATGTAATTTGTGATGTAGACATGAATGACATTTTTGTTAATGAAATGAAAATGAAGTTTGATTTTTGTCGAATGATTTATTTAAGGAATTGATGAGGTTTACTTAGAATAATTTCAATTGATGATTTTTAAAAAAAATCTAGATTATCTTATCCTAATTTTTCATTTACGTAGCGTTATATAGACGGATCCTTTCACTGCGCCATGGAGCGCAACGTGCGTGCGCCTACCGGGGAGCCGTCTGCTAGAGTGCATGCGTACGTCATGAAACGGCAAACAGTTAAAAATGCTGCGAGCTGCGTCATCTGGGCCGTCCATACCATGCATGTGCATCCCACCGGACGGCGCACGTTGGTTACTGCCAGGGGCGGATCTAGAAGAAATGTTCATCGGGGTCGCCGGGGTCATTACGAACTTGTAGCAACTTCTAATTCTAACTTGTAATAAAATAATTATATGTTATATACTAAAAGAATCATGTGTGCTGGACTGAAGGGCGTCGGTGTCGCTTGACACCGACCTTTACACTGTAGATCCGCCCCTGGTTACTGCTGGTAGAGACAAACTCGGTTTAATCCCTAAGCTTAAGGTAAAGCTTAATTACCTTACGAACCATATTCAGTTAGCACATCCTCTATAGGGCAGTGAATAAATATCGTCAATTAATTATCGGAGGTATATTTAGTTTGTATGGACATTTAGTGTCTAAGAGGCCAACAAGGGTTGTGGAAACTAGTACTCCCTCCTGTTACAAATAGTTATCGTTTTAGATATAGATAATCAAACTTTTAAAATTTTGACTGTCAAAATCTTTTTACATATTTAAATTGGATACACGAAAATTATATGTGTAGATTTGTCTCGAAAAGTACGTCCATAATATTACAACTTTATTGAATTTTATAAATATATTATAAAAATTAGTCGTTAACGTTGTGTTTTGAAAACCCATTACCATCCAAAACGATAACTATTTGTGAGAGGAGGGAGTACATAATAACAAATTGGCCCTTTGTTCTCATAAGTAAAGCTTGGTTCCTCGTAGTTTCTTCGAGATGGCTCTAGTTTTTTTGGTCTAGCTCCGCTGGACTCTGAGAACAGGCAAGAGGATTGCACATCAATTGATCGAGATCATCCACTTCTGTTCAAGAACACCAAAGAAGACTTCGCATCAATTCACTGAAGACAATATAATAGGACAACCAATAATTAAAATGAAGAACCACCGACATAAATTGAACATCCTAAGAGATAATTAAAAAATAACAAAATCAAGTGAATAGAATCCCTACATTCCGCGCCCCAATCAGTCTCAATCGTACGGATTTCTTCTTAGATCTTACTTAACGATCGTAACCTTCCAAATCATACAAACCACGGTGATGGAGTCAAATGCTTTTCCTTCGCACATGTGGCACCTACAATGTCTTAGTGACCCATCAATCTGGTAGCCGATCAATGTTACATGCAATTAGCTGTTATTCTTTTTAAAAAAAAATTAGCAAAGAGCACTAGCATTCATTATAGAAGAAAGAATAATTGACAAGTTACATACGCGCACACACCGCACAAACATATACACACGCACAATACTCATCTCCTCGCACAAGCCCGCATCGAGCTGCGCTCGTACGCGGATGGATGGAGCTCGCTCCAGCCAATCGGGCTAAGCCCTGACCGCCAATTAGCTAATGTTAATTCACCCATGGATGACATAACACAAAACTTGGCTAAAGAAAGCTTTCCACACAAACAAAGAGGCGATTAAAAGTTTGTATTATTAAAGAGCTGGGTACACTATAACAAACATCAGTCCTAATGTTAAATTGACATAAAATTATTCAAAGTACGTAAAACATATCATTTTTTTTTCAAAACCCGTAGGAGATCTACACGTCATCAAATTAAGAAAGAAAAAAGAGGTGGACCAAATACAACCAAAAAGAAAGTTAAGGACAGCTGCAGTCAATGACCAAGACCTGCTTACAAAAAAGTTTAACTGTTCTAGCGTCCGAATAATTTTTTTACGCATTTAGCCTCGTATCCAACGAATTTGTGAAAATAGCCTCTGTACAGTATATTCAAGCGGACCGGTTGCGCGGAATTTTTTTTTAAAAAAAATTTCTCCAGTTCGCGATTTTTTTTTAATTTTTCCGGCGAGTTCCAGCGGATTCGGTGCGCGGGAAAATTGTTTTAATTTTTTTTCGACTGCGGGTGGGGCCGGCGCGTGGTGGGGCGGGGGGGCGCGGGCGAGGGCGGCGTAGGCGCTTGGCGCGGCGAGGCCAGCGTAAGCTGGGTGAAGCAGTGAGGCAGCAAAGCGGCGAGTGAGGCGCGGCTGGGCGGGGCAGCGAAGCGCGTGCGCGTGGGAGGCTGGCGGGCCGTCGCTGGGCAGCCGCAGCGACACGCGTTGGAGATTGGAGAAAAGCACGCGCGGAGAATAGTTTTATTCGGTGCTGTCTTGTCTCGTCAGTGCGTCGAAAGCAGAGGCGAACGAAACGGCTATAAATCTCTGCGATGGTCTGCGTAGAGCGCAAACGAGTGAGGCAGAAGAGTGAGTTGTATTTTTGCTTAGCGAGAGGTAGAAGAGCGGAGAAGAGGGAAAAGCAAAGAGAAAAACGAGGTAGAAAAGGAGAATCGGAAGTGTTTTTCAGGAGCAATTTATGCCATATGTATTTTTTCTAGAAATGTGGTTAGAGTTTATATTTCTGATGATTTGACGAGGGTTAATTATTTGATAGATATTCTTTGGGAGGTGAGTTCGCACATCTGTCTGGAGAGCTTCAGCAAGTTTGATTTCAAAGATTCTCAGACCGTCGCAATCATCAGTTGTGCTTTAGGCAGGTTAGTGTAAATACTAGTACAAATCAGCACGGTACTTGTACATGAAAAATAGAAATAATAATGGTAAATGTATTAGGAGTATGAGATTTAATGACACTCTTAGTACACGAATAGAACTGTGAGTTTGTGAAAAATATTGTGTACTTGCTGTGTTGTTAGTGCAATTAAAAGTAGTACGGTACAATTGCTAGGAAGACACACATTAATATTAGTAGCTGTTAGCAAAACGAAATTTGTTAAGTATCCAAAAAACAGTAGAATAACAACATTGTTATTAGTAAAAAAAATAGTACCATTTAGCACTAAAAAATATGGCGAACCGGTAACATCCATTTAACGTAAAATATCTGCGTATTATTTTTTATAATACTGTGAAACAAGGGGTACGTGTGAATGATAGTGTCGCTAATATTGTAATGGTGTGTTGTTTCTTGTATTGTTGTTCGGCCTACTATTGAAGGATTTAACTTGGTAGGTGTATAATAAGTCGGATGATTAGTAAAATCGGGGAATAAATAGTGTAATATTCAGTGTAGTATTTGTATGGCATTAATGGATTGTTAGTTCGATGAAACGAAATTTGTGAAGTATCTAAGTAACAGTAAAATCGGGGAATAAATAGTGTAATATTCAGTGTAGTATTTGTATGGCATGAATGGACTGTTAGTTCGGTGAAACGAAATTTGTGAAGTATGTAACAATCGGTAGAATAACAGCACCGTTGTCAGTTAAAAAATTAGTACCATTTAGCACTGGAAATATGGCAGCATCGGTAACATCCGTGTAATGTAAAATATCGTGTTATTTTTATAATATTGTGAAACAAGTGGTACGCATGAATGTAAAATATTGTTGGAGGATTTAATTTGGTAGGCGTAGAATAAGTCGAACGATTAGTAAAATCGGGGACTAAATAGTGTAATATTCAGTGTAGTATTTGTATGGCGTTCGGCGAAACAAAATTTGTGAAGTATCTAAGCAACAGTAGAATAACAGCACTGTTATTAGTAAAAAAATTAGTACCATTTAGCACTAAAAAATATGGCAATACTGGTAACATCCGTTTAACGTAAAATATCAGCGTATTATTTTTTATAATACTGTGAAACAAGGGGTACGTGTGAATGATAGTGTCGCTAATATTGTAATGGTGTGTTGTTTCTTGTATTGTTGTTCGGCCTACTGTTGAAGGATTTAATTTGGTAGGTGTATAATAAGTCGGACGATTAGTAAAACCGGGGAATAAATAGTGTAATATTCAGTGTAGTATTTGTATGGCATGAATGGACTGTTAGTTTGATGAAACGAATTTTGTGAAGTATCAAAGTAACAGTAAAATCGGGGAATAAATAGTGTAATATTCAGTGTAGTATTTGTATGGCATGAATGGACTGTTAGTTCGGTGAAACGAAATTTGTGAAGTATGTAAGAATCGGTAGAATAACAGCACCGTTGTCAGTTAAAAAATTAGTACCATTTAGTACTGAAAATATGGCAGCATCGGTAACATCCGTGTAATGTAAAATGTCAGTGTGTTATTTTTATAATATTGTAGGCGTAGAATAAGTCAGACGATTAGTAAAATCGGGGACTAAATAGTGTAATATTCAGTGTAATATTTGTATGGCGTTCGGCGAAACGAAATTTGTGAAGTATCTAAGCAACAATAGAATAACAGCACGAAAAATGAAACAAACCACGAGAGAAAATTTTGAATTTTTCGTTGGTCTGTTTCATTTGTCGTTGGGTTAAAACTTTGCAATGAACGTTTTATCGAGACAAATGTAATATTTGAATGTTAGTTCGAAATCGTGATGTCGTTCGAGTCCTAGATTTTGTATAACAAAAATAAAATAATCCGGGCTAAAAAACAAGAAACTAAAATTATGGTGTTAGGCGTAAAATTTGTTCGATAGTTTAGTACTCAGTGCAGTACTTGTATGATATGCACAGAATATTATTTTGGTGAGAAGTTTAGTTGACCATAGCTTGCGTTTTCGCTATGGTAGGTACTAAATGGCAGAAATTATAGATTTGTCCGTGTTTTATGGTGACGGCGTTGTTCGAGAGGGTCCGCATGGGGCGGACCTTTCGAACTGCGAAAGGAAGATGATCCGGGCTCCAGGTCTGGCGGAGATGAGTCTGGCCGACCTCCGTACTTGCGTGAGGAGCGCATTCGATCGGGAGATTGTCCGAAAGAAGCTTGTCATCGAGGCGGTGCATATCAAAGTCGACGAAGGTTCCAGCAACTACGTGTGTGACCTATGCAAGATCGTGGGAAGCACAGTGTGGGTGGAATACATGCAAATTGTAATGAACCCTAGAGCGTTGATACATCGTCGATCGATGGTGTATGTCCGCTTCCTGGACGGAGGCCAAACCTCTAGTCCTATTGGCGGCGGCGGCGGCTGCGTTGAAGCATCCTCTGGGGCCATCGATGAGAATGTCGGTGCGGATGCCTTTCAGGCGAATGAAGACATCGGACGGTGGTGGTATGCTCGCGTTGATTGCCACGAGCACCTGGAAGGCATGTCGGACGAAGCAACGTCCGATGAAGACGATGATGTCAACACGGATAGCAGCGGAGAGGACAGTGCAGCTCTAGTCGGTGGCATTGTGTCCACTGATGTGGAGTATGTGTCTTCACGGTTGGGCGATCCGCGATGGCGTCTCTCGTTTGCCGGATGAAGCGGCATCGAGTGGGCCTTCAATCGGGACACTCTTTGGTAGGGCAGCGCTTCCCTACGAAGAGTGCCGCCCGACAAGCAATTGCTAGATATGCGGTAAACATCAGTCGCACGTACCGGGTGTACAGGTCGAACCAGGAGACATACGTTGTGAAGTGCATGGATCTTTGAGTGTCCCGCAAGATCCGTGCCCACAAATTCAAGGGTGAGAGTTTAGGCTTCGGGATAGCGATCTGACGGACCACACTTGCGTGCTTGCCGAGCCACTGCGAAGCACGAAATGTCACGTCCTCATATGTAGCCACTGATTTCTCACTTGGTCACGTGACGTGACCGTTTCACGAAGATATCGATGGCGGCGTAGTTAACATGGTGGGATATCACGTTAGCTACGGCAAGGTGTGGCGAGTGAAGAAGAAAGTTATAGAGATGATGTATGGCGCGTATGAAGAGGGTACAACCTTGCTCTCGCATGCTTCACGAGTTCTTGAAACCAATCACGGGATCTACATCAACAAGATGGATAGGCCGCACCACGAGGGGACCCAACTGTTTCATCCTCGACCGTGTGTTTTGGGCATTCGGACCTGCTATTGAGGGCTTCAAGTACTGTCGGCCTGTGCTTAGTATGGATGGTACTTTCCTATCCGGCAAGTATAGGGGCACCATATTGATGGCGATCGCGGCGGACGCCAACGACCAGCTACTCTCGATGGCCTATGCACTCGTCGAAAGCGAGAACACGGAGAGCTGGTTGTGGTTCCTAGTAAATGTGAAGCAAGCTGTTGTCCAAGACCGTCCGAACGTATGTCTCATCACCGATAGGCATGCCGGGTTAATGTCCGCCATCAGCACCATACAAAGAGGGACACAGCCACCGTACCAATGGAATGACGTCGTCAATCGCTGGTGCATGAGGCATCTTGCCGCAAACCTGCACAGAAGGTTCCGCAACAAGGAAGTGATGAAGACATTCAAGAGGCTATGCATGCGAAACCAGAGGCGGAAGTTCGAGGCCATATGGAGAGTGCTCGATGAGGAGACCGCAAAACATATGCCACAATCCGCAGAGGGCCAGGTCAACAACTTCTCTCAGTGGGTGCAGTTGCACGCTCCAGAACTAGAGAAGTGGTCCCTGCTGCATGACACCGACGGCGCGAGGTACGGCATAATGACAACTAACATGTACGAGGTTTACAGCGGTGTTACGAAGGGTGTTCGGTCCTCCCAATCGGTGCCATCATGGAGGAGACACGAAGCAGAACCGTTGGATACTTCGTGAGCAGAGGATGAATGCAAGGAGGTATCCGGGCGAGGAAAGCGGTTCTCGAGCGAATGCATGCATACATTGAGAAGAAAATAGAAGGCTCGCTCCCACGACGTCCGCACCATGGATGGAGTCAGGCGAAAGTTTGAAGTGCGCCTACGGGAGAAGTTCGTCGATGGCCATTGCAGAGGCTACCGTAAGCAAGTGTGCACAATACGTGATGTGGCGATATGCACATGCAACAAGTCACAACTGCTGCACAAGCCATGCTCGCATGTATATGCGGCGTGCACGGTTCTCCGTCAGTCTTCTGTGTCGTACATCTCTGAGTACTTCAGCGCCAACCATCTGTTCAGGACATGGAGTTCGGAGTTCAACTCGTACGGCTTGGACATGCATTACAGGGAGCTGTGGTCTGGGCAAGTGACTTGGTGTCAGAATGATTCTTTGAAGCGGAGCGGCCGTGGACGGTGGCAGTCACGGCGAATCCGTAATGACATGGACGCAAGTCAGCGGGGAGATGGAAGAGCCATACGGAAGTGTCGTATATGCCGGACAGTGGGGCATACAATGAAGAACTGCCCTAATCGGGCTGGCTCATCGACTAATCCGTAGTTCATAGTACCGTGTTACGTATGTCATGTTACCTAATGTTATGTTACGCATTGTTATATCTTGTAATGTTATTTTTTATGTCCCCTGTGTACTTTTTTTGTGTGCGGTTAGTACCTTCATGTAGTCTACATTATTTTGCTACGCAATATCACGTGCTGTGCTATCTATGTCTTGTTATGTGCTGTCCTGTCGTCACATTATATTTGTTATTATGTCACGTGATATTATGTTACACGTATTAATTTTTGTTTTTGATTTCTTCTTGCAGGACATGGATGCCCACCCGCAGACTTTGCTTGACCCATTCTACGATGCCAAGCATCGTAGCAGGGTCTGGCTTACAAGTGCCCAGCCACCGTCTTTCGTGCTTAGGGCCCCGAAGGAGCACTGGCCCATAGACCCCCGATGCGTGCCCACCCTACGGAGTCGAGGCTCTGCCGCTAGCCGGATGATGGACATCGGGCAATCCTTCACTTTCGACGCGGCTCTCTTCTCCGCGCTAATGGATCGTTGGAGGCCAGAGACCCACACTTTCCACTTCCGTTGGGGGAGATGACGGTCACCCTACAGGACGTTAGCTACATTACCGGATTGCCTATCAGGGGTAGGCCGATAGTTCCACCACCGAGGAGGTCAGACTGGAAAGTACGATTACAGGACAGGTTTGGCCATGCGGTCCCTGAGCAGAGTTCAGGGGTTCCTCTGTCATGGCTACGTTGTTACATCCGATGCCCCAATGGCGCACCTCAGCACGTGGTGAGGAGTCACCTTGTTGCGTACCTGCTTTTCTTGTTTGGCTGGGTGTTGTTTCCTACATCGCAGGGAGATGCTGTCCACCCGGCCTACATCCACATCGCGGAGGCTTTGGCCGACGCCCACGCCGACGAGGTCCCTCAGTATAGTTTTGGATCGGCTGTGCTTTGCGCCACCTACAGGGGATTGTGCGCGGCCTGTGTGAAGACAACGGGGGAGGAGCCCGTTCTGGCAGTGTGCTACACGTTGATGCAGTTATGGTCTTGGGAGTATTTTCTGTGGGCGCCCGTGCCCGGAGCCCATTCACCGTATACTAATGGCGTAGTCTTCTCGCCGACACCCCGTCGATGCTCCCACAATGGGGCTTCGGTGGACGCCTGCCTACTTGGGATGGGCAAGGGACAGACCTCGCAGAGTTTACTCTGAGTTTCATAACCATTTTGAGACTCTGCACGAGGACGAAATAATATGGTAGCCCTGGACTTATGATTCGTTGGTCAATACGGCACCACATGGTTTGTCGCTTCAGTGCACGCAGGATGGCGCTTACTGATTGATAACGTGCCACCTCGTGTTCTATTATATGGTAGAGGCGTACTATCTAGCTCGAGTAATGCGTCAGTTTGGACTGTACCAACAAATCCCCCCTCCAGTTGGCCCGTCTTTGACACGAAAAGTGCATATGTAAGTTTCGTTCGTAATTATTAACTGTAATTTGTAATTATGTTTTATAACTTACGACTATCATTCCCGCAGGCAATCTCGGAGGGGCCAGAGGAGCGACGAGTGGCAAGACACGCAGTTACAATGGACGACTGCATGGGAGCAGTACGCCACGGAGCGGGTAGTTCAGGAGGGTCGACCATACGACCTCGAGTCTTACGTCGCCTACTTGGAGTGGTATGTGCCTCGTACCAGAGCACGACTTACTACGAGACCTCCTGAAAGGCCCGAGGAGGTTACCGACGTCGAGAGGTTGGCCCTCGGCCAGCCTACACACCGCGCAGCACGGCAAGATGAAGCGGTACGACCATACATTACATCTCAATTCACATTTCAATTACTATTCCCAATGGACGGACACCATGAACACCACAGTACCACCGAGGATGCATCCTACTATGGAGGAGAGGATGGACCCTATACTCGAGCAGAGGTTGAACATGCTGATGTTCAAGATGGACCGTATTTTAGATAATGTCAAATGGTTGGAGAAGATTGTGTGTGCGGCTATCCTTGTTGTACTGGTAGCTATTCTTGCGAAGTAGTTTGTTTCCTATAGAGGAGACATAGTTGGTCATGGACGTCTTCTGAAGAGGTTTCCAAATATCATCTTTTGCTTTGTTAACTGATGTGTAAGTCGATTAGCTACCATCGCTTTGACTTTTCACCGATTTCAATACATGTGGCATCTTTTTTATGGTCATATAAGCCTTTCAGGCATCCCGTAAAATACCGTGTCCAAAGGGGAAATAGTCATGGAATAGCTCAGAAATATTCGCTGATATCTATACTAACGTAATCTGCAAAATCATTTTATTTCTTCTGGCTTTGCATACAAATTTTGTAAAACAAATACCCTACATGACCACAAATGGACATATTTCATAACACTTAAGCCTTTCCGACGGCTCGTAAAACAACTCGTTCGAACACAAATTTTGGGGGAATTGATCCAGAAAAATACTTCACTACATGGACAACTGAATTATAGGAAAATATCGAAATTACAACTTATTTACCATGTAAAATCCGTTAGCGCAAACACCCTATATGATAATGTTACCGAGGCCCTATTTTATGAAAACGACTTTCCAAGTCTTAAACTAAAGTATCCGTAATGCAAGAATCATCACATAACCACGTAGTAACAATAAATAACCGTAAATTATCGCCATGCATGAGCAGCGTTACTTCACACTAGGAAATGCAAGAATCATCATATAACCGTAGTAATGTGACCAATAACCGTACAAAATGTTAGATCCAATATGTACAAATTAGTGTCATGCATGAGCAGCGTGGGCTTGTTGCTTTTGCATCTTGAATTGACAACTCCGCGCCCGCTTTTCCGGTCGATTAGACAACTCACGGCGTGTAGCTTTGTCGGACCGAGTAGACTACTCATAAGTAGCGGCTTTGTCGGCCGAGTAGACTAGGCATAGGCGGCATGCTGTTACTCTCGAGACCTTCCATGTATGGTCGCTTTTCACCGACGTGACTTCACACTCCGTGGTTTCTTTGTCCGTCCGAATGTTTCAACCTTACCTTCCAACACTTAGTCCATACACCACTCCTTCGAGTCTACAAAAGGCCAAACCGCAGCACACATACACAGCTCCACTAAAACTTCGCCATGGTGGGTCCTCCAACACAGGATTCTCGTGGACACGATATGTGCGACTTAGCCCTTCATTACACGATGAAGGTTACGAAATGGGAAAAATGATCCGTTCAACGAGGACAACCTAAGTATAGTGGTGTCCAAATTGCAAGGGTGGCGTCAGGCATTATCGAGGAATAACATGACAACCTCGGCCGAACCTTGTGACCACCGAGCGACCTCAAGGCGCTGCAAGGGTGGCGTCGAGGTATTCGAGTATGCGAACTAGCCGACCACCCTTGCGCTTTAGGTTTCTCTACGAGACATTACAGGGTAATGATGCTGGACGATCAGTACGCAGAGCATATTAAGGTTAGTCAATTTATATTTGTTCACCATACTAATATTTTTAGTATTACCCACAAGTTCACTATTTCGTATGTGCTCGTCTTGTGTGTTAGTCATTCCCGGAGGATACAGAGTTGCTGAACAAAGATATCCCTGAATTCGTTGCAATGCAAATGCTCTTCGGCAGGGGTGTGATGCCTGGTTCGCGCAGAAGACGTATAAGAGAGTCTAACTTGAGGGGTACAGGTCGACCCAGTACTATTGCGGCATCAAGTTCAAGAGGACGTTCAACCACCGCCAGAGGGGGGCTTCCTCCTAACTTTGCAAACGACGACAACGATGACGACGACGATTTCGTATCACCTAGACCTAGACGTTCAAGCACTATCACAACAGCCCGCTTAAGCACTACTACAACAGGTCATTTAAGAACCAATACAAGAGGACATTCCACCAACACTACAGGAGGGCTACCTCACAACCATGTAAATGACGATGATGATGACGATTTCATGCCACCAGAGTCACGAACCTTGCGTCCACGAAGTCTTTCAAATCCTGACGATGATATTCCATCAAACCCTCTAAGGTATCCATACCCAATACCCCGTCAGCCACCAATATACGATTATCCTGTTTTTGATCGTCTACTCCGGCAACCATGGCCAAAGAGTGTGTAGTTTTGTGACCTAGTCTTTCACCAGAGGCATATTTCTACGAAATATGTTGTATCCTAATTCTATGAATTCTCTAACGCCCGTATGTACCTGTGTTTTATGATGACGTTAAAAACTATCAGAATTTTTGTAACTTACTGCAGCATGATCGTCATATGTGATAATCTTCTCAAATTTTTATGAAAATATAGTTGATGTCTCAAAAACCTCCACAGGAAATTTCACAATGTATCAATGTGGTTAATTCCATTTTTTGTTCGCTTCAAACTTACTAGTGGGTGTTTTATCAAGACAATCGTAATGTTTGAATTTTTATAAATTCCACGTAGGTGATAATCTTCTCAGATTTTTATGAAAATATAATTGATGTCCCAAAAACTCGCACAAAAAATTTGAGATTTTATCAACATGGTACGTTTCATTTTTCGTTCGCTTCAAATTTACTCGTTAGTGTTTCATCAAGACAGTTGTAATATTTGAATTCTTAAAAATTCTTCATATGTGATAATCTTCTCAAAAATTTATGGAAATATTATTGATGTGTCACAAACCTCCACAAAAAATTTCATAATTTTCCAATGTAGTTACAATCCGATAAATATTTTTTATGTTCCCCACGAGTGAAAAAAAATAATTTTAAGCGGACTGACTCCACTGGACGTGGGCGAAAAAAATTAAAAAATAATTTCTCGCGGACGGAGTCCGCTGGAGGTGGGGAGAAAAAAAATTTTCCTCGCATTGGAACCGCTAGAACAAACTGTTGAGGGCTAGATTTGCAATTTCTTCGGATAAGAGGCTATTCACGAAAAAAAAATTTACCGGCCGCTGGGTCCCACGCGCGCCTGGCCTTGGCCTCCCGCCCGCGCGTGACCCACCCCATGCCCATGTATCCGCGCCGGTCCCACCGCGCGCGCCCGCCGGTTCCCACCCGAGTTGGAGTGGTTCTCGTCGAAATTTTTTAAAAAACCGCGATTGCGTCATTGAAGCTCGAGAAAAAATTAATTTTTTTTTGCGCAACCGGTCCGCTTGAATATACTGTACAGAGGCTATTTTCGCAAATTCGTTAGATACGAGGCTAAATACGTAAAAAAAATTTATTCGGACGCTAGAACAGTAAAAATTTCACAAAAAAGACTCAGACAACCGTCAACCAACAGTCAAACGGGAACTACTCAACTTAGGGAGGTGCTACCATCGGTCGTTATTTAAAAATTACATAAATATTAAAGCAAATATATAAAAAATATATATAAAAACACTAATAGATAATACTTCAAAATTTATACAACTTTCATTAAAAAAATATTCATAGAAGCACGTCTCGACAACTTATCTATGCAACTAGCACCCGCCCCTTCGAAGATGCATTCTTCGAAAAAAGGACCTCATTTCGAAATAAACAAAAAGTCAGGGACCAGCACGGGAGTCCCCACCAAACAAAACCAATACAAATACAAAAATTCGCCCCCCTGTCCGTCACCTCAGCCTCTACTCCACTCCTCTCCCTAAACTTTTCCACTCCAGTCCTCGAGACCTCCCGTATTCCCATTCCCACCCTTCCACATCCTCCGCCTCCTCACCACTCGCCAACTCCACGCAATTCCCAAATCGCCAGGGGCTCTTCCGCTTACCTCTCCTCCTCTCGTGCTCGCGATCCCATCGCCTCGCCGCCGGCGAGCGGTGAAGTCTAGGGTTCAGGCGATGGCGGCTTCGCCGGCCTCCACCAGATTACCCGTCTCCTAGGGCGGCCCCCCAGCTCTTGCGCGCGCGTGGGAGATCTCGAGCTCTTGCAAACCCTAGCGGCGGGCGGCCATGGACGTGGACTCGCGCATGACGACGGAGTCAGACTCGGACTCGGACGCGGCGGCGCAGGGCGGCGGGTCCGGGAGCGAGACCTCCTCGGCGTCGCCGTCGGCGCCCGCGACGCCCACGGCTGTAGGGGCTGCAGGCGCAGGCGTGTCTCCGGCGGCGGCCGCGGCGGTGGTGGCGGTGCCAAGGCCTGCCCCGGGGTACACGATGGTGAACGCGGTGATGGAGATGAAGGAGGACGGGCCGGGGTGCCGATGCGGGCACACGCTCACCGCGGTGCTGTCTGTCGGGGAGGAGGGTTCGCCGGGGTACATAGGCCCGCGGCTGATCCTCTTCGGTGGCGCCACCGCACTCGAGGGCAACTCAGCCACGCCACCCTCGTCAGCTGGGAGCGCCGGGATCCGTACGCCCCTTCAACCTTAGCTGCTATTATTTCAGATGGAGTAGTTAATGGTATAGCGTACTGTTTTGTAGTTGGTGTCGGATGAGAGCCATAGTCTGAAGGGAATTGGAAGAGTAGCGAACGGTTTTGTCGTTAATCTCGCTTTGCTGTGGGAGGAGGGAAAAACTGATTTTGGGAAGAATTTTTATCAGGGATAGGTACTAGAGCAGATTGTGGCTTTCAGTGCCTCATTCAAAGGAATAATTCATGGTATTTACTGTTCAGGGGGTGGTCTTACTGGTTTACGCCGGATTAGGTTAAAAATTGTTACTGAGAGGGAATCTGAAGTCTTATCTGGTTTGGGAAGTAATTATGAGTGGGACGTCAAGGCATTATATTGCTTTGTAACTCATGTGGCAGTCTGTTACTTGGAAGGCCAAATATGTTGCTCTTATATGGTTCGAGGTGCCAAACTTAATTTATGACCGGGGATTTTCTAATACTTCATATTGCAATTACATTGCATTTTGGGAGATTCTAGACATGGTAAGAAATAGGGCCATATGGTTCTCTGTAATGCCTACCTAAGTTGTGCTGCGGCATTAGACATATGATTGTGTTAGAATGGATAATTGGATATTCAATAGTTTGAAACCGTAAATGTTGATTCGAAATTCTGATGTGGTTGGGAGTGGATGGAGGTCCATTGACACCCTAGAATAAAGAGTTAATTGTTGACTAGGTGAATTGAATTACTTTAAAATCCAAACTTGCAATGAAATTTAAATGTCTTCAGGTTCTCTGGGCATAGTATTGCAGGCTTAGACCTTTTGTTAGATCAAGGACCAGATGAACTGCTCAAAAACCATACTTTGAGGTGTTGGAGGACCTTAGCTGGTGTGGAAAGGGAATTTGGTCTCCTTAATTCTTTTATTTGCAAAAGTCAAGATGTTCATTGTTCGTACATAAAGTTGATTTCCTTATTGATCTCATTGATTGCAGGTCTTGCTGGTGCCACCGCAGATGTCCACTGTTATGATGTGTTATCAAATAAGTGGAGCAGGTACAGTGGTTTTAAAAATTGTTTTAATTATTTTTGGTTTTGGTGCTTGGAAGCTTCCACCCGCCACCTCTACCCAAAGTTCTTTAGATCCTATCCCATTTCTGGGTAGTGTGATGTTTATCTTATTAACACTTATTAGTTCTGATTAACCACAACACATTGTTGTCAGGCTTACTCCACTTGGTGAACCTCCTTCACCAAGAGCTGCCCATGTAGCGACTGCTGTTGGAACCATGGTGGTCATTCAGGTACTCTATGCTTTTGGTTTCTGCCTCTAGCTGCATCCATTTTCTTGTCAGGACAGTGCTAATGCAAAACTAAATATTATCTCTTTCTCTCATTGTTTATTGCAATCCAGGGTGGTATAGGCCCTGCTGGTTTATCTGCAGAGGACCTTCATGTTCTGGATCTAACACAACAACGACCGCGATGGCACAGGTGTTTTTTACTCTACTGTGTTTTGAATTCAGAATCTACTTCTGCTCCTATCCCTGCTGAGCATTCTACGTCTTCTATGTAGAGTGGTGGTTCAAGGGCCCGGTCCTGGTCCACGATACGGACATGTGATGGCTTTGGTTGGGCAGCGATTCTTGTTGACAATTGGTGGAAATGATGGTAGGAAATTGCCAACGTGCTTACCAAGGCTATAAATGTAGCTACTTACAGGTTGTTCCATCCTAACTGATTTCAATACTAATAGTACATTAATATTTTAGGGAAGCGTCCTCTGGCAGATGTGTGGGCCCTTGATACTGCTGCAAAGCCATATGAATGGAGGAAACTTGAACCAGAAGGTGAAGGGCCACCTCCATGCATGTAAGTGTGCAAATAAGAATGAGAAAGCATTTACCTTTTGAAGTGTAGTTAAATGAATGAGGTAGAAACACTTCTTTGGTGATGTTGACTTCAAACCTTGCAATATTGTCTTTGCAAGATTCGGTCGTGTACATTAATGAGCTAAGATCTGATGCACGCTAGTCGCTACCTTGCCTTCATTAATTATAATAGCTCTCAATAATTCATTTTGTTTCATTTCATGCTATGTTGTGTATAGTAGCCTGTTGTGGCACCCGCACCATCAGGCTTAGTTAAGCAGGAAGTGCTTTATTTTGGGTTCTGGCAATTATGGAGAATTTTAGTGATGTACTGCTCAATATTATTGTTATGTTTTTGAAAGCAGTTGCCCATATAACCAAAAGCTGTTTGAGGTCTGTTAAGTCCACCTGTATTGTATTTGTATGACTAAACACCACAAATCTTAATAGAACCTTTTGCTACTTATTGTACTTCACAATTAGTTATTTGCTGTAATGAAACCTATGCATTTGAATTGCTGTGAGATAATTTTTCGTATCTTGTTGGAAGTAGAGATGGTTCATAGCTTTATATTTTTCCATTGACTGTAGTCTGTGGTAATGTTACTCCAGGTATGCAACTGCAGGTGCCCGCTCTGATGGTCTTCTTTTGCTTTGTGGTGGGAGGGATGCTAGTAGTGTGGTAAGTGACATACTACTTGTGGGAGTAAGTTTTACTGGATCCTGGAGCAAAATTTAAGAATTGCTGATTGTGCATATTTAGTTATTTGGCCATTTATGGTTTTCTTCTAATAGGAATATATGGTATGAAATTCGCCTATCTTAGTTTTTAGATTAGAAGCTGTCTTAAGTCTTTTATAAGGGTTCATATATTTTTTTGGGTAAATGATAGTCAGAAGCATTGCATGATTACACCCAAGCCACCAACAGTGCATTTTTTTTGGTCTTTTTACATCTACTTGCAAGTGAGTCGTTCTTACTTGGCACAAGCGTTGTCCCAGCTAGGCATCCTTTTATGATGTGACAGATTGGTTAGGAGGTTAGTCGTAGCAGCCAGCCCCTGAGTCCACTTCCCATTGTCATAGAAAACCAGATGACGTAACGTAATAAGAAAGTCTGCCGCCGAGTCAGAGTACGCAAGGAGTAGCAAGGAGAAGTAAGGAAGTAGGCGCCGAAGTAAAAGCTATACCAGCATCTTCTCCTATTGAAATTCTTGGAGAGAAAGGAAAACTGTCAGCCTATGGCATAGGATGAGTTGGCTCGTCGTGATCTTCATCTATATTGAATCCGTTAGGGCATGCTTGAATGGCCTGTTTTAGTCAATTTACTTGTAAAATCATGTCCTTTTAAAAAAAATTTGGTCAGGCCCAAAAAAAACTTTTCAGGTGGGCTGTAAACTGAATCCGAATTCAACTGATTAGGGGCCTTTTGGAATAACAGTATTACACTGGTTTTTGGAGAGGCAGCGGCTTCTGTTTTTAATCTCTTGTAGAGTTGTACTCCAAGCATACTTGCCACAGCTAATGATATACATCTTTTTTTGGCTAAAATCATCAGCCCCTATCAAGTGCGTATGGCCTTGCAAAACATAGGGATGGGCGCTGGGAGTGGGCAATTGCCCCTGGTGTCTCTCCATCACCCAGATATCAACATGCAGCTGTAAGTTGCTAATTTTTGGCCCCTCAGTTGTATTTATTTGTTTAATTTTGAGATTGATCTCACTGGATTGTTTGTGTAACAGTAATGCTATATTTCTATTTTCTTTTGTTGGTTTAGGTTTTTGTGAATGCACGACTTCATGTCTCAGGAGGGGCTCTTGGAGGTGGTCGCATGGTAGAAGACTCCTCAAGTGTTGCAGGTTCCATTTTTCAGAACTTTGAAGTTATCATTTAATTTGCATAATTTCTTGCCTCTTGGTGCCAATTCATGGAACTTTAGAAAATTACCCTATTCTTGGTGGCAACTCAAAAATGTTGGACCTCGCTTTCTGTCATTTAAGAATGAATTACTTTCTTAGTTTCTTTCACTAATCTCCCTGTTGGTTAAAGTGGACATTTGTTGCTCAATGGTTTTCACTTATAATTGATCAGAACATAGCAAGATGTATGCTGTTGCTGGTTATATGTACAACACAGATATCCCTTTTATTAAAGTACATGGTCTGTTCAAAATACTTAGAGTGCTGTGTCTATACTTTTGGAATTGACCACTTGGTTTCCATATTCCTCAAAATTCTTATTTTCTGTGCCATCTGCCCTTTTTTTTTAGTGTTGGACACTGCTGCTGGAGTTTGGTGCGACACAAAATCAGTAGTTACAACTCCAAGGACAGGAAGATATAGTGCGGATGCACCAGGTGGTGATGCTTCTGTAGAGCTTACACGAAGATGCAGGCATGCAGCTTCTGCAGTTGGTGATTTGATATTCATTTATGGAGGTTTGCGTGGAGGTAAGACACTTCAGTTTTTAGCCTCTTCTGAATCCTGACATCAAGTATTATATATGAATTTTGTTCTGTTGTCCTGTGAGTCTTGTTCACGTCCTTCTGTCCTCCCATTTTCATTCTCGCAAGAAATGTGGGGTTGTCTTATTGCATCAAAGTGTTCACTAAATCAGACGGTTGCAAATTTGCCAATAGCATTATGATGAATAAATAATTTTTTATATGGATTGTAGCAGATAAAACAAATTAATCCTCTAAAACTACCATTCTTGCATTAGATGTTTCAACTTCTCAGGAGTGACTGTTGTCTTAAAATTTGTAGTTTAACTGCATGCTATTTGCCTATTTTGCTTGTTTGCTGACCACACCTTCTTTACTAGTTTTGTTTATGAGGAGCAACATTGCTAGTTTGTCCAGATCATCTGAAGTAAATGATCAATGATATACATGAGGTGTTGGGATAAACTCCGAATTTAAATATCTGCATTTTACTTTTATGTTTGGTCTGGGGGTAAACCACTACCTCTCAGGTTTGATTGATTATTTTGCTGCACATGGATCTTCAGCAGTAACAATATTAAATGTTCTAATGATCCCATGGAGTAGTACACATTGGTTCTAATATTCAATGATAGTAAATATTCTGTATAGTTTGTTCATCTTAGTGACTTACTGGATTTGGGCCGATCATGTTAGTAGTGCTCTTGTGCATGAAGCTTAGGAGATTGGCATGTTCGTGTGAGATCAAACTCACATGGTTGGTGGATGCTATAAGCTGCTCAGCCATATGATTGGGCTATTCATTTCACACACATTTTGTCTTTTGATGTTATCATTGTGGCATCTTTACTTGATAGCTTGTCAGATATATGTTCCTTTCAGTCCTTTTCTTTGTTTTGAAAACTGTAGGAATCTAGGGCATTAAGCAATCAGCACAAGTTAAAGTTAGAATTTTACTATGCTTACATATCAGTGCACAAAAAGGTGTTCTTAAGGTGTTCAAGATTCAAACTTAATACATTCCTAGTTTGCATTAATATTATTAGAACCTCCCTACTCTGAAGGAAAAAACTCATTGGAGCGAACTGTTACTTCTGGCACCCACATTTCTTCTTGAGGATTGACACCAGTGATGGAGCCAGCTTAAACCTGTGGGGTCAATTGACCCCACAGGTCCACAGTTTTTTTTTTTGCAAAAAAGGCCAATTACTATTGATAATTGTAGAGAAACTCATAAAAGTCTTTTAGGGTTTACAAGGGTTCCCACAGGGTTTAGATCCTGGCTGACATGGGGGTTAGCAGAGTGAAATGACTTCCTATTCGAACTGAGCTACACCATATTATGGCCGAATCTCACCAATTATGTCCACATTGCAAAACATAATTTCAACAAAGCATGTTTTTCATCATATTATTCAAAAAGCTACAAAAATAATAAATATGTGTTGGTGGCTATTGCTGATCCTGACTTGTTCCCAGTGAAATTGGTTTTGAGGGTTAGGTAAAAGTTCGACCTGATTGGAATTTAGCAGAAGCTGGCATGGGACAGTGTCCATGGTTGGTTTGAAATCCTGCTCATAAACGATTGCACACATAATTACTATTCCTGGCACTCTGCATTTCAATAACATTGCAGAGTATTTATCTTTTAATTTATCTCTGTTGCCCTTTTGTTTACTTCTATTAGTTTTGTTCGTGAAGCAGCTAGAAACAACAGATTTTGACATTTCCTTTAGTCTCAGACAACAATACATAGGTTCATTAGTTTTTGTTTATTGATGCTAAATTTCATATGATTGCTTTGCTACCACAGGTGTGCTGCTGGATGACCTCCTTGTCGCTGAAGATCTTGCTGCTGCTGAGACAACAAGCGCAGCTAACCATGCAGCTGCAGCCGCTAACATACAAGCTGGAGGAGTACCTGGCAGATATGCTTACAACGATGAACAAACAGGTGCAGAAACAACTCCTGATGGAGCTGTGGTTCTTGGAACTACAGTTGCTCCTCCTGTTAATGGGGACTATACTGATATCAGCCCTGAGAATGCTGTGATCGAGGGACAGAGGTTTGCATCATTCTGTCCTAGACTTGTGCTGAAAATTTTTCTGTTGCATGTTAGAAGGTACCATGCACTGAGATGTGTGTTTCAAACTTATTTTTGCGCAGGAGATTGAGCAAAGGTGTTGATTATTTGGTTGAAGCATCAGCTGCGGAGGCTGAGGCAATCAGTGCTACTTTAGCTGCTGTAAAGGCCAGGCAAGTTAATGGTGAGATGGGGCATTCACCTGACGGGGAGCAGTCTCCAGATGCCACAGCAAGTGGGAAGCAAAATTCAAGCCTCATCAAACCAGATCCGGCTCTCACAAACAATTCAACACCACCTGGGGTTCGGTTGCACCATAGAGCAGTAAGTAGAAATACAATTAATTTTGTTGACTTGTTATTTCATTACTCTTATCTGATTGTTTATGCTCTTCTTGGTGGGTTGTTCCTTATTTGAAAGTTGATATATTCTAATTTGTATCTAAGAAGCCACCTCCTGAGCAGCCTAGCTCAAGTTGTTTTGCGGCATGTTGAACATCATTTTTTGGTCTTGTAGGTTGTGGTAGCAGCAGAAACTGGAGGTGCCTTAGGTGGCATGGTTAGGCAGCTCTCCATTGACCAGTTTGAAAATGAAGGAAGAAGGGTCATCTATGGTACACCTGAGAGTGCAACTGCAGCAAGGAAATTACTAGATCGGCAAATGTCTGTTAATAGTGTGCCCAAAAAGGTATCCATCCAACTTTGCTGTAAGAAAAGTTATCTGTCAAAAACAAAACATGCTAGAAATAATTTGTTGTAAATTTGAAGATTTTTTATGATAAAATATTTTATGGTCATCTGCTTGAACACTTAGGTACGCCCTCTATTTTTGTTTGTGAGAAGGGCAGACTGAGGATAATAATGGAACACGATGACTATAGTCTTCTTTACATGAAAATTTCTATGCTACTATGCCATTAAGTACTTACATAGTTTCTATTCTATGGCTCAATCTATCCAGGTAATTGCATCTCTCTTGAAACCTCGTGGTTGGAAACCCCCTGTGCGAAGGCAGTTCTTCTTGGACTGCAATGAGATTGCAGATCTATGTGATAGTGCTGAAAGAATATTTTCAAGTGAACCAAGTGTCCTACAACTTAAAGCCCCCATTAAGATATTTGGTGATTTGCATGGTCAATTTGGTGATCTCATGCGCTTATTTGATGAGTATGGTGCTCCTTCAACAGCAGGAGACATTGCGTAAGTGTTTTTCTGATTTTGATTTTCCCTGATTCATTTTTTTGTTCTTTCAATTTTCGGGGATTCGTCTTGTATTTTCTTGGATATCAAAACTGCTAAAACAC
The DNA here is from genome assembly GCA_036346275.1 of Otatea glauca. Taxonomy (NCBI): domain Eukaryota; kingdom Viridiplantae; phylum Streptophyta; class Magnoliopsida; order Poales; family Poaceae; genus Otatea; species Otatea glauca. The sequence continues at coordinate 38,371,048 of CM070733.1, read as the reverse complement.
TTCTTCAAAAAAAAAAAAACTAGGACACTTGCTATCAAATTGATGTTCTTCATTCGTGTTAGTAATTCTCCTGATGGATTGATTTGTTTATGAAGATTTGGAAAATGTTCTTTTTTATTAGATACTGTTCCTGAGCTCACCTGCGTTCTTTTTAAAAAAACTTTGCAGTTACATCGATTATCTATTCTTGGGAGATTACGTCGATCGTGGTCAGCATAGTTTGGAGACTATCACTCTTCTCCTTGCACTGAAGGTAGTAACTACTAAGTTGTGAGCATACCTTGAAACATTGTTGTTTATGAGGTGGTTATTTATTTAATATTGTAACAACTACCTCACTGTACAATTCAGGTTGAATATCCTCATAATGTACATTTGATTCGAGGAAATCATGAGGCTGCAGATATCAATGCTCTATTTGGGTTTCGAATAGAGTGCATAGAGCGAATGGTAACGAGTTTGTCTTTTTATATTGCATTCCTGCATTTGGCTACGTTTACATAATTTGCTTACAAGTGTTTTTTGCTAAAAAATTAGGGTGAGCGAGATGGAATCTGGACCTGGCATCGCATGAATAGGTTATTTAATTGGCTTCCTTTGGCTGCCCTAATAGAAAAGAAAATAATATGTATGCATGGTGGTATTGGTCGGTCCATCAACCATGTAGAGCAAATTGAGAATCTTCAAAGACCGATTACCATGGAAGCAGGCTCAGTTGTTCTAATGGATCTTCTATGGTCAGCATTTCAACAGCTCCTACTGTGATACTATTTTCTTGGAAGACTTCATTTATTTTTCCTGATGTCTTGATTTTGTGTTTTTATTTTAAAGGTCTGATCCAACCGAGAATGACAGTGTTGAAGGACTCCGACCAAATGCTCGGGGCCCAGGTCTTGTTACCTTTGGGGTTAGTACTCTGTATTGTGTTCAGCTCTTTTCTCCCTGTTGGTTCGTGTGCGCGCGCGCGGGCACATGCACTCGCGCGTGTGTGTTTGTTTTCGAAATAACATGCATTGTCATTGCAGCCTGACCGTGTTATGGAGTTCTGCAACAACAATGACCTACAGTTGATTGTGCGAGCACATGAGTGTGTGATGGATGGCTTTGAGCGTTTTGCTCAAGGTCACCTGATCACTCTCTTCTCAGCAACAAATTACTGTGGTAAGGACATGTTATTCTTACATGATTCGTTTCCAATCATCTCATGCAGTTGGATTGTACCGTTGCTTAATATGATATGTGCGTAGGTACCGCGAATAACGCAGGTGCAATCTTAGTTCTGGGAAGGGATCTTGTGGTTGTTCCAAAACTCATTCATCCTTTGCCGCCTGCCATTACATCACCTGAGAACTCTCCGGATCATCATATTGAGGACACATGGATGCAGGTTACACTGCTTTACCACAAGATACTATGTATTTGCACTACGTGTACTGCTGTCTGTCCACTTCTAACAACAGGTTGTGTTAACACCAGGAACTGAACGCCAACAGACCGCCAACTCCAACCAGGGGCCGCCCTCAAGTAGCAAACAATGACCGAGGCTCTCTTGCATGGATATAGCAGCTCTGCCTTATTCTGAATCAATCGATTCTAAGTTTCCATCAGTGGGTTTTGGCTATATTGATCCATTCTAGGCCGGTGATCTGCGCTCAAGAGACATGCTAGCCCACAATAGTGGCAACAGGAAATCGTTTGCAGGGAGCAAAGCTAGGCGATCGAAGGACGAAAGGTGGAGAAGCTTTGCCAATCACCACCGACAGCGCTCTTGAAATTCTTTTCCCAGAACATGAGAAGTAGAAGAACCGATTATTGGCTTATCGGAATGTCCTGCCTGCGAGGCTTCGCCTGTATATACTCAGATGCCTGCGGACAGGTGAGTGGGTGGATGTGTCATGTCAGCCGACTGGAGGGGACAGAAGGGATAGTGTTATGGTACTAGGTATTCATTTCCTGTGTCTAAATATTTTTTTTTTCCTCATGTTTCATAGTATGGAGTGGCCAAATGGGTAAACTTAATTTGATGTCTGTCAGCGCTTGTTTGGTCTCACCTATTTGCCCTCACAGCTCCCTCTCGTTGTAATTTCCGGCTCTGGTGCTGATGTGTACAATATTATTCTTTCCTGTTTAAAGTTTTGGGTGGTGAACGTAGTTGGTGATTTGATTTATTGGAGGGAGAGCGGCTTTGTATTGTTAAAGTTTGAGCCTTATCTTTGTTCATTTTGGTCGGGCTTAACAAATGATAAGTATGCAGTATTAGAAAGAGTGACATCTTGGAATGGAATGTGTGTGGTTGAACTATTTGAACTATCTCAAACGTGTCTGAATATTTGCCTATATGAATATTACAAGCAAGGGCCTAACTGAAAATGGAGGAATTGGTTTATTTCTTATTTCTATTTAATTACTGCGTATCAAACGGACCCTAAATTTGTCCCACAAATAATTTGTTACGATCTTGAAAAAGTTACTAAAGCTGTAAAGATGTGTAAGAAAATAACATCTATGTACAAATAGAGCCTGGGTTTACTTGTCATCGTGGGTCATTGCGAACGACGTTGTTTGCAAACTTGGATATGCTTTCTGTTATCACCAAGCAGCAATTCACTTCTGCATCTTTATTAGTCATTTATATATATGAAAATGTTTCATACTCTTAGAAGTATGTACTCTCACTTTCAATATACCGTTTAAATAATATTGTTATACCTCTTTATCCTTCTGATTATAAGATACTCTAAACTGAGTTTCATAAAAAAAATCATCAAAATCTATTTTTATAGCAAAATTTGTGTATATACTTCTTTTATATATGTAACAGGTTATATAAAAAAAATAAAGGGTTTCAATGAATTTTTTTTTCAACCAAATCACATTACAGTATCTTAGAATTATTATTGAAATATACTGAAAGTGATAAAAAAAAGTATAACATGTTCGTTTAAGTGGTATATTGAAATAATAATAGTAATAATAATAATAATAGTAATAATAATAATAATAATAATAATAATAATAATAATAATAATAATAATAATAATTGGGACACCATAGTACTTAGGCATTGTGATCTAAAATAGATATTTCCCCCTATGTATCGCATGTGAAAAAAATTGAAATTTTTGGATGTCGAGTTTAACTAGTTTACTAACTAGTTCAAACAAATTTGAGTTGAAATTCAATCTGGAGTTGCCTTCTTTAATGATTGTTTGGTTGTGCATATATGCTGATTATATATATAAATCAGCAACGCAAGTGATGTAAATTCGCTCAACATCTTTGAATATAAGTATTTTTTTTCAAAGGTATGTGTTTCATTTGAATTGTTATAGATGGGTATGTACCATAAAACTGAAATTTTCAAGAAAATATACTTGAATTTGACTTGAATCTATGTATTTGAAATCATGGTGTCCTATTTCGACATCCTCTCTCTCTATATATATACATATAGATGTGTGTATAATAGTCTATTCTACGCTCGGGCTATTTAACCAAGTCAGATCGAGCATTCCAACGCACTAATTAGCACAACGGATTTCCCCAGTTACTTGTACAAACCAACTAATTAATGCGTCGCATCACCTAAACCATTTTACGACCAAACACATAGTGTGAACACTTGTCTGTAGTAAAATATGTACACGATAGCCCAAAATAAGTAATTAATGCATCACATCATCAGAATCGCTAGTAAGTTGCGTTCCTAGTTTGTACATGACGAATACTTATAACAGTCCGTACCCCAACGGCCCAAAGCGACGAGCCGGCGGCCTCAAGCACAGCTCAAGCCCAACAGGCCGCTCCTAGCCCATTACCGACCGAAGCACTGACAAAGCCACGCGAGACATCCTTCCCGACCGATCGAGGGGGCGTCTCGACTCAAGCCGGGCTCCCGACCCCGCACGGGGCGAGACCCATCGGCTCGACCAGCGAGCTCCCGACCCCGCAGCGGTCGGGATCCCCGACTTCGATCGTGCCAAGACAACCCCGCCAAGGGCAGCGTGTCAAAACTTCTATCACCAATGACCACGTACTTACGAACGGGTCAATCGAGCGACTATACAAGGCGGTGGCTCCTTCCCAAGAAGGTTTAATGGTCGACCAAGTCATGCTCCGATCCCATCACCGGTCACGTCAAGACGTAAGACGCGCCTCTCCCGAGGCAACACCCGCGCCAGGCGCAGCAACGTCAACACTCGAAAGGTTCGCAGAGGGCAGGTACGCCATTTCCCGGGAAAATACCTAACCGCTCTGACCAGCTAAGCTACCGACCAAAGACGGCAGGCGGGGCGGCGATGATCGATCAGCGGGGACGAAGGACCGAAGCTCCTAGTATAGGTCATCTCGTCCTCCCCCAATTCTCGATGTAACCTGCCCCTTCCTTTCGTATAAAAGGAGGCAGGAACCCCCGTAGGCAAAGGGGAAAAAGAGAGAGAGAGCGCTATCAAACCCATCTCGCTAAGCCATTGGCATTCTCGCTTGTAAAACTTTGTGCAGTCATCTGTACCAAGAGTAATACAACACCACCACACGAACTGGAGTAGGGACCTTCGGCCCGAACCAGTATACATCTTGGACTTCCGAGTCTAACCATTCAGGGAGTGGAGCGCGCGACCCCTTAGACTTACAAATTTACTTGCCGGTGCTCGAAACCCGGCGGTTGGCGCGCGGTAGGGTCTTGGCGTCTTCATCACCATCTCCGGATTCCGCTCGCCTCCCTGATGGCATCTTTCATCCGCGACGGCATGACCACGCCGGAGAGCCAGATCCGCTTCGGCTCCCTCAACTTTGCCGTCACCACGGCGGGAGGGCTTACGCTCATCCCCGCCGCCACCGGAGGCCCGGCGCCCGCTGAAAGCCCGGGCGCCATCTCCGGCGACTTCGCCAAGCTCCGGCTTGGAGCACCCCTGCGAGTCCCAAAGCCGGAGCCCGGAGAGCGCTCCGCCGCGTCTGGCGAAAGCTCCCGTGGGCCCGGGCAGGTGACCGTGTCACCTCCTGCAGGCTCACAACTTGTGGCGATGGCTGGCTACATGCCGGCCTCCATCCACGAACTGCTGGAAGACTCTTCCAGCCACGACTCCAGCTCCGACACGGAGTACCCTGCCCGCGGGCGGCACTCTCGCGAGTGCAACATGGCGGGCACGGCCGATTTAATCATAACCCCCACGGTTACAGGGGGCCCCATCCGGCGCACTGAGGCGCAGGAGGAGGAACACCAGCATGAAGCGTCTTTGAACGCGCTCAAGCTCGCGCGCCGAACTCCGGCCGACAGTACAAGAGCTGGATAAGCGCGGTGAGCTCGACCAGATCCGAGCTAACACGGGCAGGATGAGCCCGAGGCCGGCAGTGCCGGCGGCAGCGCGCGGCGCGCGATGTATACCACAAGCGGGCGGAAGAATCCTGATGGCCCTCGGTTCTTCCCCATGCAAGCGTAACGTGGTCTGCGGTGCGATCTCGCCGAGGCCTCCGAGCCGGTGACCGGAGGCCAAAGCCACGCACCACAACCTCCGGGCCGGTGGAGCGCGCGCGGCCGTGCAACACATGCAGGCCTCCGGCTCCTACCGCTCTGGCGCCACCTCTGGTCACCGGGCCCGTACCGCCGCGCGAAGCCGGCTGGGTCCGGCCAAGACGGCTCCACACCACGAACCGCCCCAGGCCTCACGCGCCCCGGTACGCCAGCGCCTCGGCGACGCCTACGACGTTCGCGCCACCCTCGAGGCGCGGAGAAAGGCGGCGGAGGAGGCCGCCCACTCACGTGTTGTGGACGGCGGGCGCCACCGCCGCAGCCCAAGCCCCGATGGTCCCGGACCACGGGCTTTCTGCCAGGGGATCCGCCAGGCGGATTTCCCTGCCAGGTTCCGGGCGCCGACCAACATCGCCAAGTACACCGGGGCCACGAACCCAGGGGTTTGGCTCGAAGACTACCGGCTCGCATGCCGGGCGGGGGGAGCAACGGATGACCTCTTCATCATCCAATACCTCCCCATCTACCTCGCAGACTCGGCCCGAGCTTGGCTCGAGTACCTGCCCGCCAGAACCATCAGGAACTGGGCTGACCTGAAGAATCTCTTCGTCGGCAACTTCCAGGGCACCTACAAGCGCCCTGGTAACTCCTGGGACCTGAAGGGCTGCAAGCAGCAGCCAGGGGAAACTCTCCGGGACTACATCCGGCGGTTTTCCCACCAATGCAACGAGCTCCCCGACATCTCCGACGCCGATGTCGTGGGAGCATTCATCTACGGCACCTCCTGCAAGGCCCTGGTGCACAAGCTGGGCTGTCTCAAGCCCAGGACCACCAAGGAGCTCCTCGACATCGCCACCAACCACGCCTCCGGCGAGGAGGCTGTGGGGGCTATCTTCGAGGAAGGAAAGGCCCAGCAAGGGCCCGACGTCCGAATCGGATCCCCTTCCGACCGCCCCGACAAGCGGAAGCGGCATGGAAAACAGATCCGCGAACCTCAAGTGGTCACCACGATCGGCCGCCATAAAGCGGCGAGTGCGACCGCCGTCGCGCTGACCACTTTGAAAATTGATGAACAGCCCGTGTTCAACCACGGGTTCCTGTCAATCACAAATATCGGATCGCGAAATCTCGAGACGCTTCCTCTCGGTGCCCCAGCGCCACGGGCAAAGGAAAAAGCCGCCACGCCCCACGGGCCGCGGAGAAAAAGCGACGACGAGTTCCCGAACTCGACGGCCGCCTCATGATCTTTGGCGGGCGGCGTGTTACGCCGACAAGTGCCGGCTTAAACTTCGCCTCTGCGAGGTCCACACCGTCGCGCCATCGTCCCCAATATCTCACGGTGGTCGGAGTTTCCGATCACCTTTGATCGGACCGATCACCCCGATCACGCCCCCGGTAGGAAGGTACCCATCGGTAGTCGACCCATCGTGGGGAAGAAGCGCCACCAAGGTGCTCATGGATGGTGGCGCGGTCTCAACATCCTCTACGTGGAGACGCTCGACGCCATGGGGATTCCTCGCTTGAGTCTCCTACCGAGCAAGGCTCCTTTCCACGGCGTCATCCCCGACCAGCAGGCCCATCCGCTCGGCAGTCGACCGCCGTCACCTTTGGGGAACCAGGAAATTTCCGCACCGAAACCCTCACTTTCGAGGTTGTGGATTTCCCCGGCTCCTATCACGCTATCCTGGGGAGACCATGCTACGCCAAGTTCATGGCGGTCCCCAGCTATGCTTACCTCAAGCTGAAAATGCCCGGACCTCGGGGAGCCATAACCGTGGCATCATCTTTTCACCGCATAATCGCGAGCGCAGTTATGATTGCGAACTTGCCTCGGCAGTCATCGCATCCGCCGAGCTTGTCAATCTCAGGAGGGAAGCCTCCGAGTCCGCCCCCGAATCCAGCAAGTCGGGGGCAGGATCCTTCAAGTCCGCCGAGGACACAAAGAAGGTTGCGGTCGATCCCTGCGATCCGACCAAGACCGTGCGGGTCGGAGCCACGCTCCCCGCCAAATAGGAAAGCGCGCTCGTCGACTTTCTCCGCGCCAACAAAGACGTCTTCGCATGGAGGTCCGTCGACATGCCAGGAATCCCAAGGGAAGTCGCCGAGCACTCCTTGAGCATCCGACCAGGCTCAAAGCCGGTCGCCCAACGCTTGCGCCGCTTCGACGAGGAGAGGCGCAAGATCATAGGGGAGGAGATCGCCAAGCTTCTGGCTGCGGGGTTTGTAAAAGAGGTGCGCCACCCCGAGTGGCTAGCCAACCCCGTACTTGTAAAAAAGAAAAATGGGCAATGGAGAATGTGTGTTGACTATACGGGTCTCAACAAAGCGTGTCCCAAAGACCCGTTCCCCTTACCCCGCATCGACCAAGTCATTGACTCCACCGCTGGGTGTGAGTCTCTTTCCTTTCTGGATGCCTACTCAGGCTACCACCAGATAGCACTAAAGGAGTCCGACCAGCTCGCGACTTCCTTCATCACGCCATTCGGCTCGTTCTACTACGTTACAATGCCGTTCGGCCTAAAGAACGCGGGCGCTACATACCGCGATGTATGCAAATGTGCTTCAACGACGGATCGGCCGCAACGCTGAGGCGCACGTCGGCGACATAGTCGTGAAGACCAAGAATGCGCCGACCTTATTGCGGATCTGGAAGAGACTTTCGCGAATCTTCGACGATTAGTATAAAGCTCAACCCCGAGAAATGCGTCTTTGGGGTTCCCAAAGGAAGCCGCTTCGGCTTCATCATCTCCGAGCGAGGTATCGAGGCCAATCAGAGAAAATCTCAAGAATCGCAAGGATGGGCCCGGTTCTAACCTCGGAGGAGTCCGAGGCTAACGGGTGCCTAGCAGCCTTGAGTCGTTTCGTGTCTCGCCTTGGCGAGTGGAATGCCGCCTCTGAGTTGCTTAAGAAATCCGACCGCTTTATTTGGACCCGGGAGGCTCAGAGGCCCTCACTCGCCTAAAGGCCTTCCTATCCTCACCTCCGATCTGGTCGCCCGGCACCAGGCGAACCACTACTTTCTACATCGCCGCCCACCGCTCAAGTCGTCCGCGCGGCCCTTGTGGTGGAACGAGAGAGGAAGGCCGTGAACTCAAGGTGCAACGGCCGGTCTACTTTGTCACGAGGTGCTTTCCGAGTCCAAAACTTCGGTATCCGCAGTGCGAGAAGCCGCTCTGCGGTACTCATCGCCAAGAGAAAGCTCGCCCATTACTTCGATCAAGACGCCATCACCGTGGTGATCGCGTCCCCACTCGGTGAGATCGCCCACAACCGCGACGCTCGGGAAGGATAGCCAAGTGGGCGCCGAGCTCGTGCCGCCACAAGATAACATACGTCCCTCTGACGGCGATCAAGTCCTGTGCCCTCGCCGACCGTCGCCAGTGGACCAAGCCCAGCGCCACCGACAATAGAAGATCCCGAGCATTGGACAATGTACTTTGATGGGTCCTACACCAAGAAGCGCGCGGGCGCAGGAGTCGCCCTTATTTCCCCACTCGAACAAAGCTCAACACGCCATCGAGTTGCTCTTCGACGCGACCAACAACATCGTTGAATACGAAGCGCTCGTCAACGGTCTCCGGATCGCTGCCGACCTCGGTGCTCACCGACTCTACGTCCACGGGGGCTCCAAGCTTGTTGTCGACCAGGTCATGAAGGCCGCAGAGCCCCGGACGCCGCGCATGGCGCAGATGTCAAGAAGTGCGCATGCTCAAGAACGGTTTAAGGGTTTGAGCTCCACCATAGCTACTGACGCTACAATGGTGAAGCCGATCACCTAGCCAATCTTGCCTCCGGCGAGAGGCCGCCCACTTTGGGATCTTCGTCTGCGACCTCCCGGGCCTTCCATCCAATCGGGCTCGATGGTCGAGCGACCTCGACCCGCCCAAAGACGGTCACCCCGCCGCGCCACGGCCGGCGAGACTCGATCGGGTCAAACCACGCGTGTTAGTAATCGAATCCGACCGAGGAAGCCCTTCACCGACCGCTTGTGAACGGGTCGCTCCCCTCGACCCGATCGAGGCCGGCGCCTCGCCGGCGGCAAAACCTTCGCCTTGGTTGGCCTGCACCTTTACAAGAGGAGTCCTCCGGTCCCGCAGAAATGCGTTCCGCCGACCAAGGGAAGCGCTCATCGCCGATATCCATGGCGGGTCTGCGGTCACCATGTTGCGCCCGATCCTCAGAGGAAAGGCCTTTCGGCAAGGTTTTATTGGCCGACCGCCGTGTCCGACGCCGAGCAGATCGCGGCGACTGCTGGCGGTGCCGATTCTTTGCCCCGCAGACACATCCGCCTCAAGCCTTACAGACGATCCCATTACCGCCATTTGCGCTTGGGGACTCGATCCGTCGGGCCCTTCAAGAAAGCGCCCGGGCTTTACTCATCTTCTAGTCGCAGATGGATAAATTCACCAAGTGGATAGAGGCCAAGCGGTCGTGAGCGCCACGCCGCACAGCGGCCATCTTCTTCCGCGACATCGCTTTTGGTTCGAGTTCCAAACTCCATCATCACCGACAACGAACGCAGCTTCACGGGGAAGGAGTTCTCGAGTTCTCGCGACGACTTCAACATCCGTGTCGATTGGGCGCCGTGGCCCATCCACGAACCAACGGCCGGTCGAACGTGCCAACGGCATGATCCTTCAAGGACTCAAGCCACGAATCTTGATCGGCTCAAGCACTTCACCGGCCGGTGGGTGGCCGAGCTACCCTCCGTCCTCGAGTTCGCGGACCACGCCCACCCGAGCGACCGGGTTTACACCGTTCTTCATGGTGTTCGGCGCCAAGCCGTCTTGCCAATGCACCTAGAGTATGGCGCCCCAAGACTACAAGCTTCGATGAGGCTCGGGCTCGCCGCAACAAGACGCCATCGACCACCGACGAGGCGCATGACGTGGCCATCCTGCGATCGGCCAGATATCGCAAGCTCTGCGGCGCTATCACAGCCGCCAGGTTCGAGGGCGATCCTTCAGCACCGGCGACCTAGTCCTGCGTCGGGTCCAAACCAGGAATGACAAGCACAAGCTATCGCCACCCTGGGAAGGCCCCTTCACCATCGTGGAGGTTCTCCGACCCGGCACCTTTCGACTCAAGGACGCCAACGGTCGTATCCTGCCAAACGCTTGGAACATAGAAAAGTTAAGGCGATTCTATCCCTAATCTCTTTTCTTCTTTCCTCGCTTGGTCTTTACTCTTACCCTTCCGAGCACAGGTCGCCTCATGACGCCGGGCTGCCTTGGCGCCCCTGCTCAGGTTGCTCCTGGTCAGCGTTTATGTGGGTCGGTGACCCAGCTGACTACAGGGTCTCTCCCGAGCGGTAACCCTCTCGACCCGAGCATTACGGCCTACGCCCCAGCGGCTACGGTTGCTAAGTAGCGCTTCGCGGAAGAAGGAAATGCCCGAGTGGAGCGACCTCTTAGTCAGTCGGGAACACTCCTCCTTCGCGCTAACTCGGCTAACTCACGCGCTCGTGCGGGTCGGTGACCAGACCGACCGCAGGTCCATCCCGAGCGGTAACCCTCTCGACCCAAGCGTTACGGCCTACGCCCCAGCGGCTACGGTTGCTAAGTAGCGCTTTGTGGAAGAAGGAAGTGCCCGAGTGGAGCGATCCTCTGTCGGCCGGAACACTCCTCTCCCTCACAAGTCGCGATAATCATCGAGTAACCAAGATTCCTATCCTCTTAACCCCTCCCGGCAACCCGACCACGCATAAGTGACCCTGCGGTCCTTAGGGCTATGGCCGGTCGAGCGCTCACCAAAAACACAAAAGGGGCAAGAGGAATACCGAACTTGTTAAACTTAAGATTGTTTATAAACTTGAGTCATTACAATCAATGAAAGGGATAAAATCTTACTACTTTTATTCTTCCTCGAGGCGACTGTGGCGAGACGTGGTCGGGCGATCTCCCGGCGTGCGGCTCAACCAAGAGCTCGAACCTATCGACTCGTCGTCGGTCCGGTCTCGGCGACGCCGCTGCCACCATCGCGAGGTCGATGCCATCATAGTGCGAGATGGTATTGACCAACGCAGAGGAAGCTCAAGCGCGCGCCAACCGTCACCGCCTCTCTCGCGCGTTCGCTTTTCGGGCGGGCGAGGGCGCGGGCTCGCATCGCCCAGACGCGAACGCAGACCTCCCGACCAGCCTCGCGGTGCAGCCGGCGCCAATCGAGGCCCGACCGTCTTGGCGACCTTCGCCGCCCGCGCCGCCCCGCCGCGATCGCCATGTCGCGGGCATCTGCCGCCGCCTTCTGCGCCTCCACGACGATGCTCGATTCTCTCAGTGCCTCTGCAGATTTCGGCGTCTCCAGATAAGCTCGCTCGGGTCGTCGCACCACGAGTTAATTGAAGAATCAAGACACTTACCGGCAGCAGAGTTGGTCAGATTGCCAGCTTCTTCCTTAAGCGCCTCGTAAGAAGTCCTCAGCGAAGCTAAGTCCTTCAGGCGGTCCCCGCCCGAGCGAACTCGGCCTGGCCGTCCTTCCGATCTGGTCCCGCTCGATCCGCAGACGGGTCGCCTGCGCCTGCGCGGTCCCCTCCGCAGTGACGGCGGCCTCCTTGGCCTCGTTGGCCTCCGCCAGGGAGGACTCGAGCTCCGCCACCTTCACCCTCAAGGATTTGGCCCCCAGGCGCTCATCGAAGAGGGCCTTCGTGGCCTCCTCCAGCCCTTGGCGGATCTCCACCGCCTCCGACCGCCTGACGGCCAGAGCCTCTTGGGCCAGGCGTAGCTCAAGGCGAAGCCGACTGCACTCCTCCACGGCGGCCGCCATTGGCTATCCGAAGGCCGCAGAGTTCGGCTCGCTTTAAGCGGGCCTCAGATGCCGCAAAGCAAAGCTATCCATTAGCGCCACCGCGGTGAGTCGAATTTTACAAAGCCGCTTTTCCATCAACTTGCCAAACAAATCGGCCGGACTCCGGCCACCACGCCCAAAGACCTTTGTCGAAGATTCGAGAGCCGCAGTCGGACCCTTTCGGATCGCTCTATCTCCGCTTCGCGCCCGAGCGCCTTGTCAAGGGCGACCCACTCGCCTCCTCCGCTCCGCCCGCCGACTCCACCCAAGGGCCACTCCGCAGCGGGCCCTCGGTCGCTGCTCGCGGGCGGGCGCCCCTTGCGAGCACCATCGGCGGCGATGGCGAATCGATCCTTCGAGGATCCCGTGGCGACCCTGCGCTGCGGGGCCTCACCGCGCCTCGGGCAAGGGTCGGGCACCCGGCACCGCGCGTCTCGGCCACCGCGATCACCGATCGAGTTGTCGATCCTCCTCCGCGAGGATGATCACACCGCCGACGGCACAAGGCCGAGGCGGCGGAGCCCTCGCCGACCTAGGCCTGCAGGCGAGGCCCCATCCTCCGCAGGCAGCGCGCCTCGACCGCCAACGCCGCGGCCGGCGCCATCCCTGCGGAGCCGACGCAGACGCACCACGGTCACACCCGTGATAGGCGCCTGACGTCACAAAACACTTAGTGGCCGTCGGGCGACTTGTCGCTAAATGTTGAACAAAACAAAAGAAAGGGTACTTATCGAGCCGAACGAGACGCTGCACGCGCGCTCTCTTCGCCGCCCTCCGAGGGGCGGATCTGCCGGCCGCTTCCCGGCCGCCTCCCACGGGCGCAACGACGACGGCGATCGCTGGTCACCCTGCCGAGGCCCCCACCACCGGTCTTTGGTGGTGTCGCTCCGGCAGTCCACGCCGGACCGCCGCCGATCCATGGTCGAGGGGAATCCGCAGATGCGCCCGAGGGTGCTCCCGCCGCATCGGAGGAGGTTGCCCCGCAATGCTGGCCTCGATATATCCTCACCGCTGCCCTCGCCAAGGCTCCTTCTCCTTCCTTCCTCCTCCTCCTTCCGCTTCATGCGGGAGGAATCGAGTGTGCGGCCTCCGCTCGGGCGCCGCTTTGCCTCCTTCTCTCCGGAGAGCGGCGCCGAGATCGTGCCCAAGAGCCCCTAGGAAGTGTGAGGGCGCTGGTCGAACAAATACCAAAGGCAAAAAGGGGAAAGAAGCGAAGAAAATTCCATTAACCTACCAGATTCGGGGTGCGCCACGAGAACGGTTCCGGAGGCCACCGCGGCCTCCATGGTGCTTCCACCGTAACGGCGCCACCCGGCTTCAATCTCGATTGAGGCCAGCTCCGCCCGCCATCCTCATGCGGTCGGGACGCCTCGTGCATCAAATAGGGGCGAGGCACTGTGATCGAGGTTGCACGCGCATCCCCATGAAGGCACGCACGACCGCGCCCCCGGTGAGGCCTTGCCTCCTAAGGGCCCCTGATTTGCTCCACAATCGTGGCCACCTTCTTCTTTTCCTTCTTCTCGGCCCCAGTTCCACTCCTCCCGCCACGAGGGTTCGCGGTGAAGGGCGGGCGCCGTTCGACGCCCGAGCGTAGAACCACCGGAGCGCCACCCTTGTTGGACGACGGCACCTGACTCGACATACTCCGCGCCGGCCGGACCGAGCCGAAGGCCGGTCGCCGACAGGGTGCCGCCGTCATCGGGCTTGTCCTTCCGAGCCTTGCTTGGAAGAAATGCCTCCGGCGCCCAAGGCGGCTCGATCCCGTGAAAGCCTCGCACAAAGATGATGAAGATGGCGATGTGGAGGACCCCGTTGGGATTGAGGTGGTGCACCTCCACCTTGTAGTAGAAGAGCATCCCCTGGACGAATGGATGCAGCGGCAAGCCAAAGCCGCGCTCGAAAAACGAGGCGGGCACCACGACCTCATCGTCCCGCGGCGAGGGATTGGCGGCCCCCGTCGGCACCCTCCATCCGGAGAGATCCTGCGCGGGGAGGAAGCCCTTCTTCACCAAGCCGAGCGCGCAGCTAGCCTGGGCGGAGCACTCCGGCCACGACATTCTTGCGAGGAGAAGACGGGAAGGCGGGAAGAAGAGAAGGCTAAGTTTTTCTTTCCTTGGCTCTTTGTTGTTCTTAGGAACAGGAGGCGATGGAGGCAAAAAGCGTGGTTGCCAGAAACGTTCCAGAGGCGTGTTTATAGAAGACGAACAGGCACCAACCGAGCCGGCACCCCCTCGAGCGAAACGTCGCGTTCGCCCTCGTCTGTCACGCCCGCCTGGTAACTCCCCGTTCCCAATTCCACCCAGCATTTAATCTTGACAGGACAAGTCGTAAAGACGCCGCCCCGAGTAACGCGTCCACGTTTAGGGCGGGACGGTTGCTCCGGGGCGCGCGAGAGGCCCGCTGGGCCGCTGCGGCCCCAAAACGGCAAAAGCTTTGTGGCTTGCGCCAGGGGCCCAGCTAGAGCTATGGGATCAAAAGGCCTAACCCACTAGATGGGCTTAGGGCCGCCCCAGCGAAACTCGAGTTAGGGGCAAGTATGAGGTGAGCCCCGCGGTGGGCCCTCGGTTAGGTCGGCTGACGACCTAATCACCTCTACCTGCGTCCGAGACCATACTTCACACTCTCCCGAGAGCTCATCGATGAGCGACAGCCAGCTGTGCCCTGGGTCGGCGGACGACCCAGGGTCCATACGGGATTGAGTAAAGAAAGGTTTTTTATGGGTCGCCCACAGCGCAGGCCAGACACCCTACTGGGACCGTCCGCTCGAAAGGGTCCCCTTGGCGGGACCTCCCAGGACCCACTCGGACTACCCGTTATAAGCTCCACGAGCACGGCGTTCAAACCAACGCGGGTAAACGCGCGTCGCTCACCCCCTCCAGGTCCCACACCTGCGGACGGGGTATACGTGTGGGATAGACGGCGGCCACTCCTCTCGCAGCTACCCTCGCCAGACGAGGACTCGGGACGGATGCCCCACGTCCAGCTACGACGTAAAACGAGCCCACGTCCAGCTACGACGTAAAACGAGCCCACGTCCAGCTACGACGTTAAACGAGCACTCGGACACCCGAACCTCACGAAGAGGCATCGCGGTCGTCCCTGCCGACTAAGGCACGGTCTAGCTGCGACGTTAAACGAGCACTCGGACACCCGAACCTCGCGCAGAGGCATCGCGGTCGTCCCTGCCGATCGAGGCACGATCTAGCTACGACGTTAAACGAGCGCTCGGACACCCGAACCTCACGAAGAGGCATCGCAGTCGTCCCTGCCGACCAAGGCACGGTCTAGCTACGACGTTAAACGAGCACTCGGACACCCGAACCTCCCGAAGAGGCATCGCGGTAGTCCCTGCCGACCAAGGCACGGTCGGTCGTCCCTGCCGACCAAGGCACGGTCTAGCTACGACGTTAAACCAGCGCTCGGACACCCGAACCTCGCGCAGAGGCATCGCGGTCGTCCCTGCCGACCAAGGCACGATCTAGCTGCGACGTTAAACGAGCACTCGGACACCCGAACCTTGCGCAGAGGCATCGCGATCGCCCTCGCCGACCGAGGCACGGTCTAGCTACGACATTAAACGCGCTCGGACACCGAACCTCACGAAGAGGCATCGCGGTCGTCCCTGCCGACCAAGGCACGGTCTAGCTACGACGTTAAACGAGCACTCGGACACCGAACCTCCCGAAGAGGCATCGCGGTCGTCCCTGCCGACCAAGGCACGGTCGGTCGTCCCTGCCGACCAAGGCACGGTCTAGCTACGACGTTAAACGAGCACTCGGACACCGAACCTCGCGCAGAGGCATCGCGGTCGTCCCTGCCGACCGAGGCGCGGTCTAGCTACGACGTTAAGCGAGCGCCGGACACGAACCTCGCGCAGAGGCATCGCGGTCGTCCTCGCCGACCAAGGCACGGTCTAGCTGTGGACGTTAAACGAGCACTCGGACACCGAACCTCCCGAAGAGGCATTGCGGTCGCCCTCGCCGACCAAGGCACGGCCGGTCGTCCTCGCCAACCAAGGCACGGTCGGTCGTCCTCGCCGACTAAGGCACGGTCTAGCTACTGACGTTAACGAGCCCTCGGACACCCGAACCTCCCGAAGAGGCATCGCGGTCGTCCCTGCCGACCAAGGCACGGTCGGTCGTCCCTGCCGACCAAGGCACGGTCTAGCTACGACGTTAAACGAGCCCTCGGACACCCGAACCTCCCGAAGAGGCATCGCGGTCGTCCCTGCCGACCAAGGCACGGTCGGTCGTCCCTGCCGACCAAGGCACGGTCTAGCTACGGATGTTAAACGAGCACTCGGACACCCGAACCTCACGAGGAGGCATCACGGTCATCCCTGCCGACCAAGGCACGGTCTAGCTACGACGTTAAACGAGCGCTCGGACACCCAAACCTCAAGGGCATCGCGGTCGTCCCTGCTGACCAAGGCACAAAGCAAACTCATTACAAAGACATTCACGAACAAAAAGAAGATTTTATTATAGACCAACGAGCTCGAGCTTTACGACTTTACATACAAGACTCGGCAGACACAAGAATAGCTACGCTACTGCTGCGGCGAGACCTTCTCGCGCCAAAGCCTTTCAACATCCTTGGCGACATCGACGTAGCGCGTCGCCTACGATCGGCGCCCTCGCGCCATCGCCTCCGAAGGGCCTCCTTGCTACCTAATCCTCGGGACCACCGGCGGCAGCGTCGGCGACGGCAAAGAAGATCACGGGCCACAGCCTCTTCCTCCCGGAGTTCGGCCATCGCCCGATCATACTCAGCCCAAAGCTCAGCCAAAGGGTCTTCTTCTTCTGCCACGACATCATCGCCAAAACCGAAAACCAGAGGGTGCCCCAAAGCCATCCCAAAGAGCAAAAGAAAGTTTTCTCGTTTAAAGCTTTATCACTCAAGCAGGCCGTGGTATCATTTTATACCCGAACGAATGGAGATTAAACGTCTCCAGAGTAAATGCCGACGTCGGAAAACGAAGCGCCCTTCACCAGAACCCGAAGCAGTCCGAAAGACGAGCGGGCGAGGCGCGCCAAGCCGTGCGCGGCGCGCGCAACGAGGTGATTCAAAGCCCCGGCGTTCAATACCCAGGCAGATTACAGGGCAACCGTCGGATCCGTTAGTACACTGGCGAAATCGTTTGACCTAATCGGTCAGGCCAACCGCTCGAGCCTACCACTATTTTCTTCAAGCTCAACCCCAACCGAATCTGCCAAATCACTCATGGGTTCGGGGCTCTCGACGAATACTTATAATAGGTCGTACTTAACGGCCCAAAGCGACGAGCCGCGGCCTCAAGCACAGCTCAAGCCCAACAGGCCGCTCCTAGCCCATTACCGACCGAAGCACCGACAAAGCCACGCGAGACATCCTTCCCGACCGATCGAGGGAAGTGTCTCCGACCAAGCGGGGCTCCCGACCCCCGCAGCGGGACGAGACCCATCGGCTCCGACCAAGCAGAGCTCCCGACCCCGCAGCAGGTCGGGATCCCCTGACCGATCGTGCCAAGACAACCCCGCCAAGGGCGCGTGTCAAAACTTCTATCACCAACGACCACGCACCCCACGAACGGGTCAATCGAGCGACTATACAAGGCGGTGGCTCCTTCCCAAGAAGGTTTAATGGTCGACCAAGTCATGCTCCCATCCCATCACCGATCACGCACTGAAGACGAAGACGCACCCTCTCCCGAGGCAACACCGCGCCCGCGCAAACAACGTCAACACTCGAAAGGTTCGCAGAGGCGTACGCCATTTCCGAAAATACCTAACCGCTCGACCAGCTAAGCTACCAACCCCAAAGACAGGCGGGGCGGGCGATGATCGATCGGCGGGGACGAAGGACCGAAGCTCCTAGTATAGGTCATCTCGTCCTCCCCCATTCTCGATGTAACTCCCCTTCCTTTCGTATAAAGGAGGCAGGAACCCCGTAAAAGGGGGGAAAAAGAGAGAGAGAGCGCTATCAAACCCATCTCGCTAAGCCATTGGCATTCTCGCTTGTAAAACTTTGTGCAGTCATCTGTACCAAGAGTAATACAACACCACCACACGAACTGGAGTAGGGACCTTCGGCCCGAACCAGTATACATCTTGGACTTCCGAGTCTAACCATTCAGGGAGTGGAGCGCGTGACCCCTTAGACTTACAAATTTACTTGCCGGTGCTCGAAACCCCGACAGTACATGAATCTAATTTCTTTGTTTTAGCTGTAACTTTTTATTGACAGCTCCGATTCACAAAAGGTTTTCACTAGTAGCTTGCTGATGACAAGAGCAACATAATGATATAAGTCTCGCTAATAAACGCCGTGTGTATCAATAGTAAAATTTGATTCATGCGGTGAGACTTATATCAGTGTGTTGCTATCCTCGTCAGTAAGCAACTAGTGAAAACCGTTCGTGTATCAGAGCTGTTAATAAAAAATTATGGCTAAATTAAAAAAAAGAATAGATTCTAGTTGAAATAAGGAAAAACGTTAAATACTTACGTCACACGACCAACTAGAAAATGCTCTTTTTTTGTTTGTATATGAATATGATTTTTCTTTGTTTTAGGAATAAATTTTTATTGATAGCTCCGATTTATGAATGGTTTTCACTAATAGCTTGCTAACGACGAGAGCAACACACTGATATAAGTATTATTGTATGAATCAGATTTTACTATCCGTACATATAGATTTTACTATTGGTATATATAGATTTTACTATAGGTACATACAACATTTATTAGCGAGACTTATATCATTATGTTGCTCTCGTCGTCAGTAAGCTACTAGTGAAATTTTTTTGTGAATCGGAGTTGTCAATAAAAGTTATGGCTAAAATAAAGAAAAATCAGATTGAAAGATCGAGATAGCGATCAGAGGGGGTGAATGGTCGCAACTTAAAAAAAACTTACCCCAAAAATAATCCAAACAAGCCTGCGAGGAAAACACGCAAAAGGAGCCGATCAAAACAAGCACTTGTTCTGTCTGGGCGGTAGCACCGCACCTGGGGCCGGTAGCACTGGGCTCAAGAACAGTCTGAAAAATCAGCACGACCACAAAACAAATTTCAATGAATCTTTTGATCGGCTGGACAAAAACTCACGAAACTTGGTAGATAAAGTCCTCGGGATGCCAGGAACTTATTTCAACCTTCAATCACAAGGATTGATGTCAAAGTTCCGACCTTTTTGCCCGGGAAGGAAGAACGCACCAAGTTTTGAGCAAATCGAACAAAACTTGATTCAAGACTTGCTCGTGGGGTTTTGATGATCAAAATGATCTTGGATAGACTCCCACATGTCACAGCAAGCAAAAGAACAAATCAAACCACAAGGAAACTCGAGTTACAACATCAAACATTCAAGAACGCAAAAACTTAACTTCTTGCAAGAAGAACGCACGGATTGCCTAGATGATTGAAAACATAAATTCAAGAGAAGAATCATTCATCAAACATCAACCTCAGCAAAGATTCGTAAGCATATAGAACGAGAGGAGGCAAATCCAAATTGCATAAATGTAAATTGCAAGGAAGTAAATACGGAATTTAAATTGCGTAATTTAAATGCTTAATGTAAGAGCATAAATGAAAGAGATCATTTGTGGAAACATTTTCATTTCTTGAAGGAGAAGTTTACAAAGCCTCACATTCAAGTGGACAAAGCTCAAAGGAGCACAAAACTTTCAAAACCTTCAAAGAGGGGAGGGCACCCCTACCCCTCTATTTATACTACTCTTAGGCTACCTACCACCCTTGGATGAGTCTCTAAACTCTAGAGCACTCCATCAAGAGCTAGGATTGACCTACTCACAAAGCCATGCAAGGGCTAACCCGAAACCCACACACATAACGGGTTTTCTTGCACGATTTTCAAAGCACACTAACTAGACCCGCTAACCTATCAACTAGACCAAGATCCAATGGCCCTCATTGATCCATGCAGCATCTAGCTAGCATCTCGTCTGTTCCTTGTCTTCACGGCTTGCCACAACTCTGTCTCCGATCATCTTCCGGCGATCCCCGATCGTCTGAACCTCCGGCGCACCTCGCCTAATCCCGATCATCATTCGCCTCACCATGATCTAGCATCGTTGTCCTGCAACCATCAAAAACAAGAAAACTCCTCACATAGCATTGCCCACAAAAATATGCAAGAAATTCATCAAAGGCCACACTTCGAAATTCATCTTTGTTCGTTCAGGCCGGTGGTAACGCCCTTAGGCCGGTAGCACCGCCCATAGTGGACCGGTGCTACCGCACTCAAGCCGGTAGCACCGCTATGAGCAAACACCAGAAAACACCCTCTTCTAGAATTTTCACACAGCTCCAAGGGCCGGTGCTACCACTCACCCGTAGCACCGGGCTACCATGGCCGGTAGCACCGCCCGGCCAAAAACCCGAAAACGCCCTCTCTGATTTTTCCACACCGCTCTGAGGTCCGGTGGTACCGCTCGACTGGTAGCACCGCGCTACCAAGGCCAGTAGCACTGGGAAAACAGAGAAGACTCCAAATTGCTTCCATTTGAAAATCCAATTCAAATCAAACTCAAACCAAAGCCAACCAAGCTTAAATTTAGTCAAATACTCATCACAAACCTAGGTAGACCTCCACATGGTCCTTTAATCTCCCCCTTGATGAGTATATTGACAAACACCACAAAAGAAATAAGTTTTGAGTTTGAAGAAGATAAAAGAAAGCAATTTTAGTTGCAAAATCAAACTTGGTTCAAAGAAGAGAAATTAGATCGTGACCAATTTGACAAGAGGATTTGGATTTTTAAGAAAGAGCAAGTTTTCAACAAAAAAAACTCAAAAGATCCAAAATTTCAACAATTTTCAAATCCATTTTCATTAATTATTGATGTATTTTCTTCGTTTTCTCCTCCTTTTGGCAATATAGGCATCAACAAGATATTTTCTCCCCTTTTTCTAGCATGAAAAATATGAAATGCATCTAGAGAGCTTTGGAAAGTATCCAATTGATTATTGAGACAAGATATGACACCAAGCTCATCAATTTCATATTATGACTAAACTAAGAAATGTCCAAGTGCAAATACCAAATTTTGCTTATAAGCTTAGTTTGAAAAAAGTCATTTTTTTGGCAAGATTTGACAAGTGCAACACTTAACAATAGTTTCAAAGCTAGAAGCAAAACCACTCTAAGGATAAAAAGGAAAACCTAGAGTTCAGCCTACTCAACACTTTGGGGATTCTAGAAGTGCATACAAGGTCCTTCGGGCTCATTTATCACTTAATGCAAATTTTGCTTTATAATCTTACAAGACATAGCGGGGTGCAAATGTTTGACATTATTTGCATTCTTTACCCACATATGTTTTTGTTTTTATTTATTTGTATTTTTTGTTTTTCAAGCAATTGACTCATGCCACATGCGACCATCTCAAGATGAACTCTTAAGAGGATGGTTTAAGTCATACACGATGCATTCCAAGTTCATCCCAAGTGCAATGGGAAGCTGTCTTGTAAATACAAGGTGTGGAGTCTTATGCGTATAAGAAGAGTCAATTTTTCTTAAATTTTCATTTTTAGCACAATGATTCATGAGCAATTGAAGGACTCTAGCATGAATCAAACTAGTTTCACCCAAGTTGCTATAGGCACTCTAGAGATTTCCAAATTTTCACAAATCATGGCAAATACTCTTAGAGAAGAAACTTAGCAAGTAAAAGCAACATGTTTCATCAAGTTTTTGTTTAAAGCTTTAATTTTTCAAATTTTACCAAGCTTAGCAATACAAAGGAACTTGGACATATCTAAGCTAGTGAAATTCTTCATTTGAAGTAGCATGGTGTATAGCATGAAGAACAAATCAATTGCATAATAGACAAAGCTCTTTAAACAGAAAATGCAGTCTACATGCAATGCATGAACAGATTCCCAACTCTCCCTCAACATGTGAATCAATTTTAAGCACAAATTTGGTTTAAGTTGAGTTATTAGCATAATTAAGCTCAAGAGATATCCAAATGAACTCAATCGAAACCAGAAATACAGAATGAGGAGAAGAAGTCGAGAAACTGCAAAACTGGATGGCTATTGAGCATAAAAAAGATAGAAGAGACTCACTACGGCTCAGACTCGCTCTTATCTTCCCCAATGACTGACATAGGGAAGCTGACTCTAGATCCCAAACTAAGGAGTGCACACAGACCCTGTCTACCCAGGAGGCCCAACACCTACTAGACTTATAAAACTGTGAGGGAACTCAACCTAGAGAGAAGAGAGAACAGCTAATCACGAATGACAGCAACCTAAAGCACAAGATGAGAGGTCCATACAAAGCATGTCAGAAGACTAAGTGTAGTTAACTCAACTCAGGAAAAATAAGCCCATAATCACTCAGAAAAAAGCAAAAGAAAAGAAAAGCTAGAAGAAAATATATTATACATAATATACAAACCAGCTCCCCCTCACGATAGGCCGTAAGGGCTCACGACTCCAAGCTCACTCATTAAGGCAACAAATCTGGAGCTATCCAAAGGCTTGGTGAAGATATAGGATAACTGGAGGTCACTCTCTACAAACTGAAGCGCGATATCCCCCTTCTCCACATGGTCTCTAAGGAAGTGATATTTAATATCAATATGCTTGGTCCTGGAATGCTGTACTGGGTTCTTAGCAATGCAAATAGCAGAAGTGTTGTCACAGAAAAGTGGAACACTTACTATCGCTAACCCTAAGTACCGCAAGGTCGATCTCAATCAGAGAACCTGGCTACAACAACTGGCTGTAGCAACATACTCGGCCTCAGTGGTGGACTGTGCAACTCCGAACTGCTTCCTAGACAACCAAGAAACAAGAGAAGTGCCAATGAATTGGCAAGTGCCAAAAGTGTTCTTCCTATCTATCCTACAGCCAGCAAAGTCTGCATCGGAAAAGGCTCGAAAGGACAGACAAGAAGAAGAAGAGTACCAAATACCATAATCAGTGGTAGCACGAAGGTACCTGAAGATGCGCTTCATTGCTTGGCAATGAGAGACGCGAGGAGAAGCCTGAAATCAAGCGCACAGACACACAGCGAAATGTATGTTCGGTCTCGAAGTAGTGAGTACAAGAGGGAGCCGATCATGCTCCAAAACTCCTTTTGATCAGCAGGCTCACCATCCTCATCCGGCTCGAGGACAACAGTGGTGGCCATAGGAGTCATCATCGGCTTCCCGTCAAACATATCAAAACACCTCAGGAGGTCCCGGGTGTACTTGCCTTAATGCAAGAAGGTACCCTCCAGAGTCTGCTTGATTTGAAAGCCAAGAAAGTAGCTCAACTCGCCCATCATACTCATCTCAAACTCTGTGCTCATCACCTCAGAAAACTGAGACACAAGGGAATGAGATGAGCCACCAAAAATGATATCGTCCACATAAATCTGGACGAGAAGAAAATGTGACTCTTGGTGTCTGATAAACAAAGTCTTGTCTACTACACCTATCTTGAAGTCATGGCTGAGAAGATACCTCTCATACTATGCTCTGGGAGCCTACATGAGTCCATACAAAGCTTTACAAAGCTTGTATACATGACTCGGAAACTTAGGATTCTCAAATCATGGAGGTTGTTTGACATAAACCTCTTTCTAAATATAGCCATTGAGGAATTCACTCTTGACATCCATTTGATAGAGCTTGAAGCCCCAGGATGCAGAGAATGCAAGCAGGATCCAAATAGCCTCTATTCTAGCTACATGAGCAAAAGTCTCCTCAAAGTCAAGACCCTCAACCTGAGAAAAACCCTGTGCAACTAGCCTAGCCTTATTGCGAATGACAATCCCATCCTCACTCTGCTTGTTCTTGAACACCCACTTGGTCCCAATGACATTATGAACAGATGGACGTTCTACAAGCTGCCAAACTTTGTCCCTCTCGAAGTTTTCAAGTTCCTCATGCATAGCATTAATCTAAGATTCGTCAGATAATTCATGAGTCACATCCTTCGACTCAAACGAGGCAACAAAGGCAGAGTGAAGGCAGAAACTGAACAATCCTGATTTTAAGCGAGTGATCCGCTCAAACAGATCGTCGATGATCTGATTAGGTGGATGAGAATGCTGAATATAACAAGGAGGTCCAGAAGCAGAAGTGGCCTTTACCTCATGCACAGAAGAGGTAGGAGCAGATCCACTAGCTGCCTGAGAGTCAAAAGGCAGGGGCTGGCCATCCTGAGGTGCAGAAATAGAAACAGATGGCACCTCAGACGTAGAAGGGACTGGATCAGGTGGAACACCATCATCTCCATCATCCTCATCCTCTACAAAGATGGTCTCGGAGGTGGAAGAAGAGCCTGAAATGTCAGGTCGAGCTCTTGGGCTAGCCTCATCAAAGGTCACTTCGCAGGTCTCTATGATCCTATGCGCATTGCAACTCCAGAACCTATAGCTACGAGAAAAAGTTGGATAACCCAGAAAGATACCAACAAAAGAACGAGATTCAAACTTATCCAGGTTACTAGACTTCAAAATGAAACACTTGTAACCAAACACATGAAAATGAGAAAAACTAGGCTTTCGCACATACCTCAACTCGTAAGAAGTACGGTGCAAATGTGCTCTCAAGAATACGCGATTTGAAACATGGCAAGCAGTAGCTATAGCCTCAGCCCAAAACTTCATAGGAGTACTGTACTCGTCTAGCATCGTCTTGGCCATCTCTATCAGGGTCCTGTTCTTCCTTTCCACTACGCCATTTTGCTGAGGGATGTATGGAGAGGAGAACTGATGCACTAAACCAAACTCCACACAGAAACTCTCAAAATAGGAGTTCTTGAACTCCATGCCATTGTCACTACGAATAGCTCGTAGGGCACTAGGGAGCTCAAAAGACAACCTATGAACCAAACCCCTAAAATGGGTAAAAGTCTCATCCTTCGAGGCCATGAAAAACACTCAAGAGTACCTCGAAAAATCATCAACAATGATAAGAACATACCACTTCGCACTCACTGACTGCACTCTAGCTGGACCAACAATGTCCATATGTAAAAGCTGTCCTGGTGCATCAGTCATCACAACAGTGACTGGGGATGAGAAGCAGCAACCATCTTGCCATGTCGGCAGGGAGAGCAAACTAAGTCTTTGACCATTTTGAGTTTGGGCAAACTACGAATGAGGTCGTGGCTGCTAACTCAGGTCAAATGATCAAATCCAATGTGACCCAGTCTCCTATGCTAAAAGGAGAGATCACGGGACTCTGAAGCAATCAAACACCGAAGAGAGTCTCCAGAAGAAACAGAAAAATCAACACGAAAGACTCCCAAATTTAGAAATCCCGCAAACTAACCCTCCTGATGAATCGAGGATTCTACAGGCATTACTCTTAAAACTCACCTCGAAAGAGTCATCGATAAGTTGAGAAACAGAAAGTAAGTTATACTGCAGCTTACTTACTAAGGCAACATCCTTAAGAATAAAATTTTCATTTATGCAGATAGTACCTTTAGCAATGACTCTACCTGAAGAAGCATCCTCAAAAGTGATCAACTCATCACCGGGGGCTCGGACTAGGGAAGAGAACCAACGAGAATCTCCAGTCATATGACGAGAACAACCAGAGTTGACAATCCAAACATCTCCCTTCCCTATCTGACGAACCTGATCAAGACACAAGAGAGAGAGATGACTCAGTACTGTGATAGAGTGAAGACCTGGAAACCCAATACTGAACCACACGACTTCTCAGAGTACCAGCCACAGAAGAAGACAGGACTCGAGTGTCTCTCTGACGATCAACCCTAACAAGATCAGTAGCAACTCTAGTAGATGATCTAAGAGCTGGAACTGAGTTGCCCGCCGTGGTGCAAAGGCTGGACCACCCCAGTGAAGCTGCCTAAAACTCCTACCAGAAAACACCTCACGTCGCTGATATCTACCTTGATGAGAAAAACGAGAAATATCAAGAGGACGGCGGAAAGACTGACTACGAGCAGCTCTAGGACTAAAACTCGATTGAACATCATGAAAATCGAGTCCTAGACGCTGCCAAAAAACAGACGACTCTCTAACCTGTCTAGAAGCAGTGCGTGCCTTAGGAGCACTCAAGGTCTGGGAATAACCATGAATACCTCTAAGAGCCTCGACACGCTCACGCCGAGTGATCTTGGCGTGCTTGAAGCAGAAATCTACTAGGTGACCATCCTTCTTACAGAAGGTGCATGCCTTGCTAGAGGCAGAAGCAACAGAAGTAACAACCTTCTGGTCAGAAGTCCCATGGATAACCCCAGCAGACCTAAACACAGTGGTACTCACTCTGAGAGCTACCACAATCTCACCACTCTTGGAGCAGCGCACAATGGTGGGAGGATGCGCCTGAGCGTGCTCCAAGTAGTCAAATCCTAGACCTGATTAAATCTGCTAACCTTGGATTGGTTTAGAATGAGATTGAGCTTCTTCTTGCCTCCTACAAACTTCTCGAGAGTACTCATGAGATACTCACACTCCCGAAAGAAAGAGGCACATGAAGAATAGGGAAGAGAGGAAGAAGAAGAACCAGGAAGAGAAGCTCTCTCAGCACATGCATATTTCTCCCTCAGCACGGCTGCCTTAATCTTGAGGGCCTCACAAGAAACGCAAGACGCATTTCTAATCCTATGGGCTTGGTCTTCTAACTTCTTCCTAAGTTCGACTTGCATTTTATCCAAGTCCTCCTCACTCTTAGCACATCGCAAGCAACTTTCTTATGACATCTAATAAGTCCTTAGCAGGTTTAGCACATTTGACATTTAGAGATTCATTGTCAAGTTTTAGTTGCCTACAACCCTCACATGAGCTGACTTGATACTTAGAAGTATGCATTTCAAGTTCATCGTTTCTAGAAGAAAGTTTTCTAAGGTGATCGCTCATGGCATCAATTTCAGCAAGCAATTTAGGGCAGTTAGCACAAGAAGGAGTAGAGTGAGCATGAAGAAAACTAGCATCTATAGTTTTGGCATCAACAGGTTCATTGCTAGCATTCTTCAACCTAAGACTATCTAGTTCAGACAATACACTATCATGCATAGTCCTTAGGTTCTCCAACTCCACAAGAAGAGCATCACACAAAGAACAATCATCAGTGACTCAAGAGGGTGAAGGTCTAAGGGAAGCTAACTCCCGAGTTAAGGTACCTACTTTCTTCTCTAACTCCATACACCTAGCTCTAGCTCTAGCATGAAATTTCTCTAGTTTGCAGAAAGCTTCATTGAGCTAGTCATAGGAGGGTATCTCGTCCGAGTCGCTGTAGAGGTCGGAGTCACTGATGTCGTTGGCGTCTGCCATGAAGCACATGCTGGAGAAGTCGTCGCCGCCTTTCTTCTCTTGCGGTTCATCCTCGCCCTCATCGCTCCATGTCTCTGTGTCAGAGAGGTTGATATCATCAAGCGCGGCGAGGACGCGGTGGAAGAGCTTCTTGTTCTTGGAGAACTTGCGGTACTTCTTCTCATGCGCCGGCTCGCGAACTGGAGGCTTCTTGTTGCGGTTCTTGTCTATGTAGTCGCTATTTGCCGAACCACCGATGTCGTTCTTGGCCTTCTCCAGTTTGGGGCAATTTGCCCGAATGTGGTTGAGGCCACCACACTCGAAGTATGTGATCATGCCACCTCTCTTCCTCTCTCTCACCCTCTTGTATGCATGAGAGAATTTGTGAGCCAAAAGAGCAAGCTCATTTTCTGAAAAAAATTTCAGTTGGTCATCGCTTAGCTCGCAAAGGGCAGAGAGGGAGAAACCAACAGGAAGATCAAAGGAAGATCCAGTGGGATCAGTGACCAAGGCCATCGACTGAGATTTCGTCTTGCGAGAGACGACATCGATCTCATGAGTCTTGACACAGGAATAAAGCCCGTTAAGAGTTAGAGTCGACAAGTCGGTAATGTCCTTGATGATGGTCACTTTCATCTCCCAAACTCGAAGATCGAGTGCGGTCAAAAAATATCGAGTATTATCCGAGTCAGGGTATATACAATCGACTGCTCAGAGGTCGCTCAAAATCTTTGTAAAACGACCAAAACACTCGTCAAGACTCTCACTAGCGTGTTATTCAAACTTGTTGTACTCACGCTTGAATTGGTCCTGTCTCACCGTCTTGATTTGGGTAGTGCCCTCATGATAAGCATCGAGGGTCACCCAAATCTGATGAGCAGAACGAAGGTGAGAAATCCTATCATACTCACTGCGGCTAAGGCCCTGTATGAGGATGTTCCTTGCCTTAGCATTTGCCTTAACGTCAGCCATATTGCCGGCCGTGACGTTTTCATCAGCAGGAACTTCATACGAGAGTTTCACCTTCTGCCATATTAGCAAGCCCTGGGCAGTGATGTATGACTCCATTTGCGACTTTTAAAATGGAAAATCGACTCCAGAGAAAATAGGAGGTTTGGTGGAATACTTGTCCATCGCCATGGCTCTTGAGACCGGTTAAGATCTATGAAAGAGCAAAATCGGCTCTGATACCAATTGAAAGATTGAGATGGCGATCAAAGGGGGATGAATGGTCGCAACTTAAAAAAAACTTACTCCCAAAAATAATCCAAACAAGCTTGCGAGGAAAACACGCAAAAGGAGCCAATCAAAACAAGCACTTGTTCTGTCTGGGCGGTAGCACTGCACCTAGGGCTGGTAGCACCGAGCACTGGTAGCACCGCACAAGGGGCTAGTAGCACCGGGCTCAAGAATAGCTTAAGAACAGTCTGAAAAATCAGCACGACCACAAAACAAATTTCAATGAATCTTTTGATCGGCTGGACAAAAACTCACGAAACTTAGTAGATAAGGTCCTCAGGATGTGAGGAACTTATTTCAACCTTCAATCACAAGGATTGACGTCAAAGTTCTGACACATATGTAGTATGTCTCTACTACTTTTAATTAGGAGTTGGTGACGGCCGTCCGTTCTTCTTTAGAGTACCTGATCCATTAGATCTGACATGAACGGCTGGCGCAACACCTGTTCCCCCACCTTCGTCTCCCTCTCCCCCACATTTCGAATCCAGGAAACCATCCCAAACCGAAATGAAGGCCCGCACGCCTCGCCGATGAGCCCCTCCGGCCAGGTGCCTGTAGCACGTGATCCGTTCTCTCGACGGTGGCGGTGCCTTCGCCGTCGCCCGCTCCGATGGCTCCCTCCTCCCGCTCTCCCCAAGTCACGCCCTAAACTATAGAGCACTTGGCCAGCCACATTGTTATGCGAAAATTTTCGTGGCTTGCCTATGGATTTAGCGTGTTCTAGTGTTCAGCCCGTGAATCAGTGTTAGTTTACCTATGCATTTGTTCGCGTGCAGAAGAGGCCGAGTCGGGGAGCGACTGCATGGTCTGGAGGACATACGGAGTGGCCGGTGTGATTAGGTTTCTTGCCGGTGAGTGAAGCTGCCGCCATTTGCCTGAGCTGGTTGCTCTCGGCGCCCATTTCGGATAAATTTGTTTGTAGTTTTTATATGTGTTGTGTTCTTCTTAGTGGTGATTTGATCTAGATTTGCTCCGGGAGCTTAAAGCTAGCTCTCCATGTAACTTGCATGATTGCATCTGATCCTATTTATACTCGAAGGAGGCTACGTTGGGTGATTGACTGTTTATTTACTTAGAAGGCTAACTTTTTGTTATTTTGCATTTGGCTGTGTACTAGTGTGTTAATGGTTAAAACAGAAGCTTATCTGAGCTGTTTACAAATGTCAGAGAAGTAATTCTAGTGAGTAAGCTACAATTATGGCATCAACGAAAGTTGTATAAAAATCCACAGCGTATTGGTGCGTAAACTTCCATTTTTGGCAATCTGTTACTTGATTTTATTTCGGCAAGGAAGCAATATATTACCTGATAGCTTGTCCTAAACTAGAAATTGGTCATAGTATGCTCTTCTGGGAAAACTAGATATATTCTATAATTTGTTGATTTGAATTGGGCTTTTCGGTTTCGCACGAGCTGCAGAGTGCCGTATTGCCAGAAAATATAAACACATGTGGTACCATGATGACTAACTAATACTAACTAAAGTAGCGGATGCGAACGAGACACAAAACCCAACATACAAGTTATTATTGTGCAACAACTGTATTTTGTGGTGTAGAGTCAATCATTGGTGTGCATGAATCTTAGGTGTTCAAGAATTTATTGTAGATGGTACATATTGAGTTAATTGAATTTATGTCTCTACTAGATAACATTTGGAAATATTTTTAATATGAAAGTCATTAATTTAGATAGAATGATTGGAATCGCACCGTTGGTTTGGTTCTCTTTGCCTCTGCAGGTGCAGGAGTGCTACGAGCTCTCGGCGGAGTACGGTAATGACCGGGATGAGTTGACTACATCGCATCGAAAAACTTACATCATTTTCGGAGTCCTGGCCATGTGAGAGAAGAGAATCACTCCTTGGCTTCTGCATAATTTTTCTTCTTCATTTTCTATTTTCCTTGTTCATTCTGTGGTTCTATACCTCCCTCCAAGAATCGATCTCGGAGTCCTCACATCCGATCTTCCTCGTGTGTGCGTGCGTGCAGTGTTGTTTCTTGGTGTTCAGTGCCATAGTGGGATCCAGCCGGGAGTAGCTGCGATGGTGAAGGACGCCTCCGCTGAGAGATCAAGAAGGCATGTTACCTCAAGGTGCGTTATCCTTCTGCGATCAAACGCTAATGGTATTTTCGTGAATGTGCTCTCGGTTCTTAATTCGGCAGTGCTGTCGATGTTTGGGTTTCTATAGGCCAAGCTGGTGCACCCAGACAAGAATCCCGGGAACCCTGATGCCGCACGAAAGTTTTAGGTAGATTTTTTGCTTCTGTTTGACTGCGTTTTGTGTTTTTTGTTTTCTGTTACTGTAGGATCGAGGATGCCGACTAGAGGGGGGTGAATAGGAGGCTTTTAAAAATCTCTCTACTAAATTTTACAAAGCAATTCACCCCTAATTATCCTTATGCCAAAACCTTAACAATTATTAATGCGGAAGCTATAAACTAAGGTTTTGACAATTAAAGCCTAAAATAACTAGGCTCACTATGTGCACTAACTAATTATGTCTCTAACAAGAATATGCAATTCTAAAGATAAGCATTCAATCAATTTAATTCTACGAATATAAATTGCTTGAACATAAATAACAAACACAATGCAAGCAAAAGAGACACGATACTTTTTACCGTGGTGTTCGGAGACTTGCCGGTCTCCCCTAGTCCACGTTGAGCCCAAACACATTGGACCGGCTCCACGAATTGAGCACCCACCTCAAATCCACTAGTGGTAGCTCATTTTCCCTTCTGGGTAGGCGAGCTCCAACCTTCACAAACTTTGCCGGGGCTTCTCACAACCTCCGTTGAGAGCTCTCGCGCACGACGTTACTACGCCGTCTAGGTGTCGGCAAACACCAAGAGTATCAAGTCAAGCCCTTCCGGTTGAACTTCACATAGTGCAACACATGCACTTCGGTGACCTCCTAAGTGCAACACATGCATTAGGATCCTCCTCAAGGTGCAACACATGCACAAGAGGCTCTCAATCCACTCCTAATTGCAACACATGCAATTAGGGCTCACTCTTAGCACAAAAAGCAAATGTGAGGGTGCAACACATGCACACAACTCCCCCACAACTCATAATAACACCAGCACCCAACCAATGCCCCCCAAGGCCTCCTTTTATAGCCTCACAAGGAAAACTAGCCGTTTGGGGGCAAAATCGAAAAAACTCAGCAAGGCCCGGCACTACCGCCCAACTGGGGCCGGTAGTGCCGGCTTCGACCTCAACGATCGAAATCCAGCCGAAACTAGCCGTTGGCTACAGAGGCCCGGCAGTACCGCCCAACTGGGACTGGTACTACCGGCCGAGCAGCAGTACCGCTCCCAAGGAGCGCTAGTGCTGGCCGGACACAGCCCAGAAATCCTTCTCTGGATTATAACTACCGGCCATGTGGGCGGCCACGCCATCTGCAAGATCAGCACCTATATGGTCGGTAGTGCCGACCTCACTGGGCACACAAGGAAAAACAAGTTTTTCACCAAAAACTTTTCTCCAGACTATTAAATATTTATTCTTTGAGCTATGTGATGATCAACACATGATCACAATACTATGCAAAACACATTTGCACATGTTAGTCACATATTCCAAAGAATCGCATTAAGCACAACTTATTTGCAAAACACATTTGCAAATAAACCAAGAACTTATGAGATCAATCCTCTTAGCCATGTAAGGATCAACACATGATCCCGACACTTTGCAAAACACATTTGCAAATGCCAACACATGCTCTATGCTCTAGGATTGAAACTCATAACTTCCAGCTTATTTGCAAAACACATTTGCAAATAACAAATCCATTCAACATTTTGCAAACTCAAAGCATAATCCAAGCTTAGTCTTGTGATGATCAACACATGATCCAATCACAAATTAAAACACCAAAGCATGAGCTCTATATTTGCAACACATGCAAATCTCTAGCACCATGCAAACAACCAATCAAACTCAAGTGCATGAGCTCTCTATTTGCAACACATGCAAATCTCTAGCTTCATGCAATCACTTTAAACCAAATTTGCTTGAGTTCTATCCTTTTGCAACACATGCAAAACTTAGCTCCAAGCAATAACCAAATCAAATAAGATTTAATTAAGATGCAAGCATGAGCAATCTATTTACAACACTTGCAAATACTTTGCTCATGCAAAATCCAACCAAGAGAGTGAGCTAGAGTGAACCGGATTGAGTTCATCAACACATGATGAAGCTCAAGCTAAAAGACTCAACCCCTCTTAATAGTACGGCAACCTAACTAGCAACCCGGTCTCCCATCCAAACACCGAGACCGGTAAAAGACTAGGAACACATCCTTAGCCCTAACTAGTTATAACTTTGCCTCTAGCGATCCATTTGGAGCTTTTATGATTTCCAATCATCTTCTCTCCAAGATCACATCTTCTTCTTCTTGTTCATCAACACATGATAAACCTTCTCTAGCCCTTCTCTTCACTTCGGGATCACCTCTTGAAGCTCATCAATACATGATGACTTTTCGTTCCCGATTCTTCATTATCTTGGACTCAACCTACTTCACAACTCATGGAAGATGTTAGTCCAACAAACACGATTGTCTCAATCATCACCGCACTCCATTAACACATAATGGATGCCTCTAAGATTGATTGAGCACAACCCTAATCAATTTGAATGATTAATTGGTGTCTTGAGTGCTTTGATGCAACTAATGCTTTATTATACTCAAGAACTTTCCACTTGTCTTTAATCAACAAAGAGACACCATCAACACATGATGAAATGTTCTTTGATTGATTGAGAGACAACCGAACTCAATCTAAACTTATTTAAATTGACATGAGTATATATCACTACACAAGTTTCATATACTCAATATGATGGTTAGTAATAATCCATATATGTTTGAGTGATGGAAATGGATCAATACATTTAGAGACCATCAACTATAGAATAAACTCCATTTGATATGTGCATATAGATAATTGAACTTTGGAACCAATATGCACATAATCAATCTTAGATTGCATATGAGTTTATCCTATATTAGCATGAGTATATTTCAACTACACAAGTTATATATATACTCAAAAGATTGTTTAAAAGTCTTGAACCTTTATATTATATAGCAAGAGGACATGGATCAATACAATTGAAACATCAAGTTAAATTATTAACTCCCCCTAGATGTGTGCATTCATGTATATATAGATTTGGAAATATAATGCACATATTTAAACTAAGGCAATGGAAGAGTTTATCTTTTAACTTGAATCCTAAGTATGCATTAAGACAATAGAGTGAATATGAGTGCATACCTTGGGTTTTCCATTTTCCATCCGAATTTGAGACTAATAAGAATGTAGCTCAATTAAACATATTAGTCTCGTAATGATTAGATTTGTCATTAAACAATGATTAAGCATTAATATTAAACCAATCACCAAAACCAATGGAGCTTGAACTTACAGTTACATGATTTCACCGTGACAGAGAGATAAGTGTGTTATAGTTGTAGAATCAATGTTCTAGGAGAAGAAATTGTGTAGGCAATGATTTTTAGAAGACAGAACAAATGAGATGGTCACTCTGGTTGTGCCTTCTGATTCTGGTGATGTTTTATTTCATAATATAATTCTTTATATTGGGTGCGTTCCAGTAATGTGAAGACTAAACTCTGTTACACATGATTGGGTAAAGGAAGATGTGTCTCACTGATGCGCCCATTAATCCATTATCTTTGTAGACGGTTACCTCGCTACAAATACTGACTAAATTGGTTACTTTTTCAAGGAACTAGGTGAAGCCTATTAAGTCCTAAGTGATCTTGTAAAAAAGTATTCTTATGATGAGCATGGAAAGGAAGGTCTTCCCCACTAAGTCATGATTTTTTATCTACTTGTACTGAAATATTAACCTCCACACACCTTTTTGCTACAACACAGAACTAGCCAAGATTTTACAGAAAATCTAATGGCCACGAACAATCTGAGCTTTAACTTGCATGTCGCTCTTACATTGTATTAGCTAATCATCCTGCTGTTATATTTTCTGAAACTTGTACTATGATGTTGCTGCTCATGTGTAACAGTGAGTCTTACCTGATAGAATTAGAAGGTGGTTGAGTATATTTGAGCAGGAGGAAGAGGAAGAGGTGAACTTGGACAAATTTGTCCATCTTGAACAACAAAGAAGCAACAGTGAGTTAAAAACTCTTCTCCTTTTCGTATCAAAATATATAAAGCGCAATGTGCCTTCTAAGAATGTAGCTCCTGGGCCAGATGGAGGTCATGTGTACGGTATGCAACTGACTTATATCTTCAAGAGCTCATTGTCATGGCTTTGTTCATTATGCTTCTTTGAATAGGCTGCACATTTTGGGGTTGCCTCTAGAGATGGCCTACTGGTTATATTGTTTGTTGGTGTCCTTGTGAACACATATCTAGATGCTATATTCGTGGAGAATAGTGAGTTGATTCTTGGTGTCAAGGCTACACAGGGTGATACTATAGAGAACAACACTGATGTTGCGAATTAGTAGTTAAGTTATCCACACAGGACGATATTGAGACATAAAGGTTTTTTTAATCTTAGATCCCACATGCTTCATGTTATGTCCACTTAATCGATGCTTAAGATTTGGTTTATTTGCTAGTCATATTACTAAATGTGCTGAAAAAAAATTGATGTTCATGATACGGTTTGAGATCATGTTTGATGATATGTTCATTGTACGGCTTGGGAATTACATTGTTTCATATGAAAAAAAATCATGCACTTCAAATGATATTTTTATATAACCTTATCTACTATTTATTGTGTTTATATATAAGTAGTACTTATGTGCATCTAAAATTTGCAAAATATTTTGTAACGTGAGGGCCTTCAAATTGTGAAATTAAAGATAATTTTAAGCTAGAGTTTGTAAACAGGTGTTTGAAATTTGTATGCTTCGATGAATTGATTTAAATATTCAGCCATTGCATATTCAAAGTGAACATTATCATTTAGACAGAGCAAGTGCTTTTTGCAACTAAATTTTTTTTATGCAAATTGAGTTTCCGTTGCAACGGATGGGCACATAACTATTGACTAGTATAAATATATATAGTAAAAATACATTCTATTTTTAAAAGTAGTTACTCTCATCTACGAAATAGCACCTAAACTAATTTGAAATACTCCTCTATACCGGGTTCTTTTCCTTGATATTCTCTTCGTTCTTTTTTATGTTCGACGCGCGAGAGAGGGAGGAAGACAGGGAGAGGCGGACGAGCTCCCGCGCGGCGCTCCGCTCGCCTCAGCATCTTATCTTCCAACTCCAACAGATAAACACGCGCGCGAGCGCAGACGACACAGCTCACCTCCTCCACGTATGCCGCAGCAAGTACACTGCAACTAAGCTGCTTAGCTGGGCACCAACTCTACCACCGCTTGCTTTGGCGCCATGGCGGCTGCCGCGGCGGCGGCGGCGTTGCGGCACCACGTCCTCCTCTCCGCTCGCTTCCGCACGCCCTCCCGGATCGGCGGCCCGCCCGTGTCGGTGTCGGTGCGCGTCCTGCGGCAGCCGCGCCGCGGAAGGAGCCTGCTGCGGCTGGGCGTCGGAGAGGCGACGAGGGGGCGGCGGCGAGGGGTGTTCCGGGTGCTCGCGGGCATGGACATGGACATCGCCAGCGCCGTGGAGGTGATCAACGACCTGGGCTTCGACACCCTCACCTTCCTCGGCGTCACCGTCCTCGTCGTCCCCGCCTTCCGCGTCGTCAGGGCCAGCCCGGTGAAGTATCTCTCCCTGTCGCTCCGCTAGTCCCCCCTCTTGCCTGCGTTCCTGGTCCCGGCGTAATTAAAAATCTCATCTTTCTCCCCTGGTGGAATCAAAGCAGATTCTTGGGTTCTTCTGCGCCGGCGTGGTGCTCAATCAGTTCGGCCTTATCAGGAACCTCACCGATGTCAAGCTCCTCTCCGAGTGGGGGATTCTTTTCCTGGTGCGTTTCTTGCTCAAATTAAGTCTCATGCTAATTAGACTAGGATTAGCTGGTTGATTGGTTGCCCTGCCTCTGCAGTTGTTTGAGATGGGTCTGGAGCTCTCCCTGTCTCGCCTCAAGGCTCTTGCAAGGTACGCCTTTGGAATGGGTTTGCCTCAGGTATGCCGCCCAAATTGTACTGCCACCTGTCCTATTGATTGTATATATGTCCCTAATCCTCAGTTCCTCACTACTCTGAACTTGTCCAATGGAGAGTAGACTGCATGCTTGTGAGTAATTCTATATAGTACGTGCGGACATAACGAGGATTGAGAGCTGGAAATACCTGTGCTCAATGGGTAAACAATTGCGTGCACAATATCCATGTACAACCTGCTACATTTCAGCTTCGTAACTAACGCTCCAAACTTCGTGTCATCGTTAGCCATAGTGTTCTCTAGATTTTGTTGTGGAGTGGAACGGAACTTTTCTTGTTTTCACTCCAGCATTTCAGTTTGTTCGTTGATTTCCGAATGGAATTTTGGAAAGTTCTGCCTAGGCTGATTTTATCGTGCCTATCAATATTATGAAGGTTCTTTTGTCAACACTTGCTTTCACGGTGTTCGAGCTTCCCCCTAACGGTGCTGTTGGAACAAAAATTTTGCAGTTCCTCTTTGATTCAAGACCTGATCTGGTAAGACATTTTAATTTGACAAATAAACTTGTACTTCCATACCTAGATTATGATATGACTCATTCCCTTTACATTGGTGGGTGTGGATCAAACCATCCTCCTTGTGACCTGATTTCACTTTGATATTTGAGTTTCAGTAGATACTTGCTTATTGTGATTTTTCTTTACCTGTTTGGAAAGCTTTAAGTGTGCTTCACTAAAATCATTGCCAACAGTATTAGCTGTTCTTTCAAAGACTTTCTATAAGGATATTACTATATTAGTAATATGTTAGAGCTGCAAGGGCATCAAGGATTCCATTCTCGTCGCCAACTCAATTGTTCATTACATTTGGTTCTGTAATTTCATTTGGATCTGCAGGTGAATATCAGGAGTGTTGACGAAGCAATAGTAATCGGAGCTGCCCTCTCATTATCATCATCTGCTTTTGTTCTCCAGGTGTGCATTCTATTCACTGACTATGTAAAGTATCAGTAGTTATGTAACACTTTTACACCATTAGGCCTTCTTTGGAGTATTGAGATTTTCCATGGTGTAACATTTATAGCTTATCTATTTTTGGTTGTACTGCAATTGCTCATGACATGTACTACTAGTCTGACATCGATAACAGTGCAAAAAAAAGGCATTTTAGTTACACGATTGTTCAAACAACACTTCCAGCTTACAGTTGCATTTTTACTCTTTACACATGATATTTACGTGAAGTGCTTGTGCATGTCGTATGCAGCTTCTTGCTGAGAAAGGTGAACTTCCGACAAGATTTGGTTCAGCTACACTGGGAATCCTCCTCCTGCAGGTGATTAATTGAAGCCCTATGTCCTCTTCTTTTCTCCAAACTGTCCCGTTTTGAAGAAAAGTTTCTTCCAAGAAGTGGATGGTGTATTAATTCCAGGATGTCTTCTGCTGTCACTCTCAGGATATTGCGGTTGTTCCTCTCTTGGTCATACTTCCAGTGCTAGAGAATCAGGTATGCAAAAGGTTAGAACTTATGATAATCGGCCTACATGAAAGCTCTTCTACAAAATATGCACCTGATACACTTTCTAACTACAATATAAGATGACTTAAGCAGGAACCCTACTTTGACTTTAGGATTTGTTCAGTACCTAGGAAGATTATGCCTGCTGCAACAACTTCACTTTAACTAACTAGTAATATTTGTAAACAAGATAGTATCACAAAGGTTGACATGGTAAATATACGAATAATCCTAAACTCATAGTCTCCTACTTAATCAACTACAGCATAGGTCCCTTCACAATATATTAACTTGTTATTTTAAAAACATGTGTTTATATTAACTTACTTTTTATATATCATACAGCAATATTTACTCATTCTATTGCAGAATGTCGTGGAGCAAAGTGTGTGGCCGATGCTAGTAGCTGAAAGCTTAAAAGCACTGGGTGGACTTGGCCTACTTTCCCTTGGAGGGAAATACCTCATCAGGCGTATCTTTGAAGTCTGTTACTTTCTATTTTTCTGAATACAAATTCATATTTTCTTAATTCCTGATTTACTATTTATGCATATTGAGTAAGCATTCCTGCAGTTTGTTGCAGAGTCGAGGAGCTCAGAAGCATTTGTTGCACTCTGTCTTCTTACTGTTTCAGGAACCTCACTTCTCACCCAAATGTTGGGCTTTAGTGATACAGTAAGTAATCTAAATATTTGAAAATGCTAAGGTTAAATCTAGCTTATGCTCTTTCAGTCTTTCTTATGTGCTGATTGGTAAACTTTCTGTCCTATGTAGCTAGGCGCATTTCTGGCTGGGGCCATTCTTGCAGAAACAAATTTCCGTACACAAATTGAAGCTGACATAAGGCCTTTCAGAGGCTTGTTACTTGGATTGTTCTTTGTAACTACAGGGACTTCCATTGACATGCAGGTAACCATTATATCTGTTTTTCATGTGAGCAACAGGTTAAACGAGCAAACGACTGAGTCATGATCTGTATTGATGAACATTAGTTCATTTGTCTAACTGAGCAACATGTGCAGGAGGGACTTCTTGCATGCCCATTTGCATTCACTGCCACTTTCATACAGCCATGTGTCAAAGTGGCATTGCTGCATTATTTTCTTTTCTTTGATGGAACATCATTGCAGGTTCTTATTAACCCATCTTGAGTTTTTTTCCCCTAATATGCAGCTTCTCATCCGGGAGTGGCCTAATGTTTTATCACTGTTGGGAGGCCTTATTGCAATCAAGACATTGATAACTACTGCAATAGGGCCAAGAGTCGGACTAACTCTTCAAGAAAGCATTAGGATAGGGCTGCTGCTCTCTCAAGGAGGCGAGTTTGGGTTTGTGGTATTTTCCTTGGCAAACAGGTCCGTTTTAATTAGTTTTTTTTTTGTCTACTCAGCCATCATGTTTTGGTCCTTAGTATCTACATTGACGGAAACAGGCTTGGTGTCCTTCCGCTCGAGTTGAATAAACTGCTCATTATTGTTGTTGTGCTGTCAATGGCATTAACTCCATTACTCAATGAGATTGGAAGAAAAGCAGCAGGGATCATTGATGAGAAATCTGAAACAAAAGAAGTATGTGACTGCAATGTTTTATACACCCACAACATGTGTAATTGTAGCTTATTTTGTAATATGCCTTTTACAGAAACCAGCTGAGATGATGAATTATGATGCGACTGAACCTATTGTCATTCTTGGTTTTGGAGAAATGGGACAAGTATCTTGCATCATATGTTTCTTATTTCATTGTTAAAGCTGGTCAACTGAATTATTATATGCCTTATTCTATTTGTGCAGGTCCTTGCAAAGTTTCTGTCTGCACCATTATCATTTGGGCTCGACCAAGACTCAGAAGGATGGCCATACGTCGCATTTGATCTAAATCCTGCTGTTGTAAAGGTTGGAAATAAGAGAACGTTTTGGTATAACAATTGATGTGTCTTCCTTCATGTGTTGAGCTAAGCATGTGTGTTCACTCCCTACCAGTCAGCTAGAAAATCAGGCTTTCCAGTGCTATATGGAGATGGTTCGCGCCCTGGTGTTCTGCAATCTGCCGGTGTATCTTCTCCTAAAGCTGTCATGGTCATGTATACTGGAAAGGAAAAAACAATTGAGGCTGTCAACAGATTGCGACAAGCTTTTCCTGCGGTAAAATCTCCAACATGGAAGCTCTTTTCATGATCTGGGTGAACTTCAAGATTTAGTTATTAAGTGTCATCTATTGTTAATTCATTGTGCAATGGACAAACGCTCTATTGATAATACCTTGTTTTACCAGGTTCCCATGTATGCTAGGGCTCAAGACATGTCGCATCTGTTAGATCTAAAGAAAGCAGGTGCAACAGAAGTTGTTCTGGAAAATGCCGAGGTAATTTTGAAACAAAATTGTGTCTACTGAGAAGCTCCTTGTGTATGAGTATGAAACTACAAAATTGCATGAGTTCTTTTTTCTTTTGTTGATCTCTTCCTGCAGACTAGCTTGCAACTAGGCTCAATGCTTTTGAAAGGACTGGGTGTCATGTCTGATGATGTATCCTTCTTGAGTAAGCTTGTGAGAAACTCAATGGAGTTGCAAGCTCAGGAAGCACTCAACAACACCGGCGATCGAGAAATTGATATCATGAAGCCACTTCAGGTTTTTAGAATTCATCCTCAAAACTAATCCAAAGTTTTTTACTTCCTTCAAAACTTCCTTAGTTCTTAGCACTTCATTTCCCCATATGAGCTAAATACCATGTTGCAGGTAAGAGTATCGGACTTGGTTGAGAGTAATGGGAACGGTTTGGGAATGATAGCCCAGGAGCAATCGTTAAGTCTAAGTAGTCGCCCAGACATACCGATAATTGAATCGCCTGTGGAGAATCGGTTACCTGAGATGAAGGTGGAAAATAATCAGGCAGGTTATGACTTTGAGGCCATAGAGTCTGAAGATGGTGTCAAATATTGTCTCCTAGAAACCGCTGACCACGACGGTGGAGGCTCCAGCACAAACAAGGAAATGATAGACCAATCTGTGTAATACCAAGGCACAAGTTGAAGTGAAGATACTCCACTTCTAGTCTTCAACTGCTAGGATCAAGTTCATAGCTAGGCCGATCAAAACTGGCACTCCTCTTATACATCACTACCTATAGCTTTCAAGCAGCACACCTCATTACGTGAAGACTGAAATACTTACTCCCTCCGGTTCACAAAAACTTGTCGGTTTGGGATGCGTACAGTCAAACTTTTGAAACTTTAGCTATCGATATCTTTTTAAATATTTAGATTGTATGCATGAAAATCATATGTGTAAATTCATCTCGAAACATACTTTCATAATATTATAATTTATTAGATTTTTTAAATATATTACAATAGAAATTAGGGGTCAAATTTAAGTTTTAGGGACCGTGTCGATATCCAAAACGATAATTATTTGTGATCGGAGGGAGTAATTTGGAAGGCATGATCCGCGGATATGATTTTCTTCATAAAGCATGTCACGGACAGAGAAATTCGCAGCTGACAAATTGAAATTGGATAGGTGTGTATATACCTGCTCATGCAGTTGAGTACACAGGCTTGGGCATCGTTCAGATTGCGGTATCAGCATTTCAGTATTCAGAATGGTATTTTTCATGGGGCGGTTTGTGCCGTTAGGAGACTACTGTATGGTAGATGCTTTCTTCTTGTGTCATATTTGTGTCTGATTTTCTACTGTATACTGGACCAAACATTCATGTAGCATTTCTTCTACAAGCACATAACTAATACTCGATTACTGTTGTAAATCATCGTGACTGTCATGCAATACTCATTGCGCCCACGGCACCTAGGGGTGGGAGCCCGTCCACGCCAAGTGGAGAGCAGCGACAAATTCTAAAAAAAAAAGAAATAAAATGTAAAATACAATTTGGAATCTTGATCATGTTCTGAATTTTCATATTTTATGCTTTCTCTTGGATTTTTGGTCTTTAAGAAATATTCCTTTTATTGCTAAATTGTGTTTTCTAAACATGAAAGTTCAAAACCATATATGAACAAATCCGAAAAAAAAATTAAATTCAAAGACAACTAGAACATCTCCAAAGAATTTAAGAAACATTTGAAAGCATTTAATGCTGTTAGAAAATAAAAAACAGCAACAATTCAAAAACAATAATAACACTGTTAGATTTTTATAAAAATGTACATGTTTGATCATTATCTAAAAATTTTATGGTAATCCCTAGGATCATACAAAAAAATTTCCAAATGAATTGAAGCTCATTTGGCATCCCAGAAAATTAAAAATCAGAAAGCTCTTATCTGAGACAGTGACGTTGTCAGAATTTTATAAAATTGCCCAAGTGTGATCATGACCTGAAATTTCTATGGGAACCTAGAAATTTCCTTAGGATCATATGCAAAAAGTTCAAAAATTCTAGACCTCTGTTGACAGTCCAACCAAACCAAAAACACTTCTCTGCCCAAACGACAAATTCCAGTTTTCTTCATCCTCTCTCTTTTGATCTCGCTGCCATGTGGGGGCCCATTGCTTGACCCACTCGGCAGTGCCCCTCCACCCTCTGCTCCTGGGCCTGGATGCCATGCTGCTTCTTCTCCACAGCTCAGTGTCATTCCCCTTCCCTGTCTCGCCCTGGTCAAAACCAAGATCACCACTGTGCCTTCGCCTGTGCAGCTCATTAATGCGACCCCGGTCCCACCTCTGCACTGCCATTACTGCCCTGGTTGCGACGCCTTGCTGGCCGACCTCCGCTCCGCCTTCCCCCTTGGCCGCGAGTCAAAGCAAGCAACAAGCTTCGTACAAGCCACGCACGCCCTGCTGCTTCGAGCCGCCTGACCGTCAACCCGTCGCAGTTGCCTTGCGAACCTCGCTGTGTGTGCACGGTTTCCATGGAGGAGAACCAGCGTGACGCAGCCGTCATTGCCACCGGCCGGTCCCGAAATCACGGGTGCTACATCGCCCCTCATCCTCACCTATTTAAGCCAGCCAAGCCCCCTTGAACTCTCTGCACCTCTCCTTCACCTTCTTACCCGAGCCCGGCTCCAATTGATCCTATGTGCCGTCATTACTGAAGAACATCAGAAAAGGGGGAAAGAAGTGAATTGAACTCCTTCACTGATTCTTCTTCCAATTCAAATTCACTTTAGTACCTTGGACATCTAATGAT
Source organism: Otatea glauca (assembly GCA_036346275.1). Lineage (NCBI taxonomy): Eukaryota > Viridiplantae > Streptophyta > Magnoliopsida > Poales > Poaceae > Otatea > Otatea glauca. Next base: position 38,327,552 of record CM070733.1, on the reverse strand, counting down.
CATTTCCCCTCATTCAGTTGTAGCTCCGACAGACCATAGCTCCACCGCGACCACCTCCTTCTTCCTCTGCTCCAGTCGAACGGTGGCAGATCACTCCGGCCAAGCCCCATGTTTCTCGAGCTCGAGCCACCTCCTTCCTCCCTCCCGGCCACCGTCGCCGCCACACGCCACTCACCACCGTCGCCAGCCCACAGTGATACCGTCCCTCTGCCGCCGAGTCTTCCTCCAGCCTCCCAATGCCGCTCTCTTACTTCCCGAGCCGCCAGCCAATCCGCGTCGGGCTTGCCTCGCCGTCGGCGACCACCCCAGTGCCTCCCCTGTTTTGGCCAACAGACGGTTGGGTTCGCCCTGTTAGCCTCTGCACCGAAAATCAAATGAGCCGGGAAATCCGAAAATGAGGAAATACGTTTTCCCTCTTTGGAAAGCGCATTTTCCTATTTTTACGATTTTCCATAACCGAGGGCATTCAAATGTTAATAAATTTTGCAATATAACTAAAAATCAAGTTAAACAAATTTATAAATTCATATAAAATCATGATATTTCTGAATATAAAAAAACAATTTAATTTTGGACCTATGTTTAAAATTTTGAGATTTAAATTTGTATGAACCTAGTATTGTCACTAGTCAAAATTGTTATACACTAACTCAAAAAATTATAAAATAAATTTATAAAAATTACCGGGACCTTAAGCACTTCAGATCTGCAAAGGTATTTGAGATTGAACTTGGTTTGAACTACATACATAAAGGACTTCACCTCCGATGCACACAAGATTTGAATATGAATAACTTTCATAAATAAATGATAAAACCAATGAGACCAGATTCAAAATATTTTAGAGTTCAGACCCTCTGATGCTGCAAAGGTAATTGTATTTGGACGTGCTTTGCACTTAATTCCTACGGGAATTAATCTTCTTATAATGTGAAACTTAAAATATTCATAACATATAAAAACAAACTTAAAAATTGAGAAACCAGTACTTAGAATCTTTTTATCACCAGCCTTATATTTTAGCTCATTTTTGAATTTGTTGTTTCATTTGCTTCTTAATGCTGCTTTACGTTAATCACGTGTAGATCCTGACGTTCCCAAGGCTACCACTGGCGACTTTGACTCCGCTCCTGAGTTCACTGAGTAAGGTAGACATCCCCTTTGACCATGTTGATCCTATTATTTCACTTAAAATATATATTTTTTCATCAAATCTATGTATGCATACGATTACTTTCAGTAAATTGCTATAGTGGTATTAGTAGCTATAATCCTTAATTCATGAAACTTCCTTAATAAATATTGACATGACAACCTTGATAACCCTAGGATAAGGTTAGGTAATATATAATATCAACTTGGATATATACGATTATTTAATAATTTTGTTTAGCCATGCTGTAGATTTGAGAGAACAAATGGTTGGTGTTGTTGTTTGTTTGAAAATCAAATTTGGTCATAATGGGAATTAAAGTTTGCTAATATTTTTGTAAAAATGAAAATAAAACTATGGTTTGACATGGATGAGTTATGACAATAGTCGGATGTGCATGAGATTTGCACGTAGATAGGGGGAGTTCTTGTCCTAGTCGGATTAAGGACCGAACATAATATTGTATAATTCAAAAATATTAGTTCAACCATAAGTGTTAGTATGAGATGGCTTTAACTTATTAAGTTACTGAGGTTTAACTTTGCACATTGGAAGGCTGGAGTAGTACGGATTTTCTAGGACGGATTGCTCGTAGGAGTGTTCAAACAGTGGTGTGGGTGAAAATATACCAATACAATGGTATACGCCTTACTATAGGGAGAAGTGAGGACTCAATAGGGATTGACTGTTGAGAGTACAATAATTGTATAAATATCTTCTGCCGCTATAATAAGGGTTTGTTATCACTTGGCTGGTGTAAAGTTAGCCCTAGGTACTATAACGGTTATGTTATGATCTCTCTGCCGCCTATCAAAGGAAGTGTGTTAATAGTTTGACAAAGGAATTGATCATATCTTATGAGTAAAACTGTACATCTCTACAAAGTGTAAAACTTTTTGAAAAGTTATGCCCACAGTCATGAGAGACTTGGTACACTGACATTAGTTAGAAGTTTTAGTGTTTTCAAAAAGGGTTGAATTAAAAATATTTATTGGAAAATCTTTATTTCATATTTTTATGCCAAGGATTAGCAAAGGACGATTCAATACTCACGATCATGAAAGACTGTGAGTTATTACATGTTATACTATTCTTATTTATTACATAAAAATCGAACTAATATTACAAATTTCGTTTACAATCTATTACTTGATATTTATGAATCAAATTCGCTTTATGCAAGTAACCTAGTAGCCTTCTCTTTGATATAGCTTGCATTTAATTATATCTTTGTGATACACTACAAGTCTTGCTAAGTACGAAAGTACTCAATCTTGCTGTTGTTGATATTCAGTGAACAAAAGAATAGAGAACCTCGACGACACCTTCTTTACCGCATGATACGGGGATTTTGTTGATGTGTTCTTCTAGGAGTTTATCCTTGTTAGTTGACTGAGGTTGGATATGAGCATACTACTGGATAACTATATCTTCCACTGCATTTTGATCGGCCTTCTTAAGACCTGTTGTGTTATTATCTTTAGTTTTTTTTTGAAAGGAATAGCCGCAGCTCTGCCATGCATTAAAGGAGAAAGCAAAAGAACAAATATAAGAAAGTTGTATAGACATAATGACAATATTGTAAATATGTATACTAGCTACTGATCATAGAATTAGTATTGTATACACATGAAATCTTCCTTAGTATTCCAAGAGGATCCCCACGTATGGATGAGCCGAGGCTGTCCCGCCGCCTCCCCCTCGACGCCATGCTGGAGCTCGTCGACTGCCTCTTCCGCGCTGGCCACAGCATCGGCCTCCCCAACCCCACCTCCAAAATCATCCTCAACGGCCTCAACCTCCTCTGCCGCCGCCTCTGCGGCGGGACACGGCGGCATGCCGCTCGACCATTCGGCCAAGAGCACCTGGGTGAGCATCGCCTTCATGTCCTACCTCGGCCTCATCACCTTCATGCGGGCCTACTTCCGTTAACTCACCAAAGGGCAGGCCATGCGCTACCTCCACCTCGCCGTCGCCATCGCCTCGCCGAGCTCGAGAGGTATGGCGTCGGAAACATCGGCCGCCTTCCCGATCTCTCCTGCGGCAGGGCCCAGTTCGCCCTCAAGGTCGCCGCGATCAAAGCAGAACACCCCATGCCCGACGACCTGTTGCTGCTCCTCTCGCAGACCCTGCTTCTCCAAGATCCCATGGATCTCACGTCTCTGCTAGATAGAGGTCGTGTCCTCATCGTCGACGACGTCCACGGCATCCTCGGCTTCCTGCACTCGCAACACTGCGCGGCCTCCCGTCCCGTCCAAGTCGCCTTCCGGCGCCGTCCCCGGCCTCAAAATCACGGTGGCCACAGCGAGCAGTTGGAGTGTTTCGTTGGTCAAGGCTACGTTGCCAGAGTATCCATCTCTCGGCGTCCTGAAGCCTTTGATCTCACCAAGCTGAGATCTTCTAAAGACATACGGCTCAGGCTGACATCCAGCCTGGCCAATGTCGCCAACTACATCATACACAGGCCGATGGATCTTGCCGATGCACCTCCCGCATGCGAGTACGTCAAGTATCTGAAGATGAGACTCGTCAATACCATCCATGGCTTCTACTGTAGGGCACCCACGTTGCTGCCCCGCAGTCCGCTGCAGAAGCACCTCCGTGGTATCATGGTGGCCGGGTATTGCTATGGCACCACGGAGGCATGGACCCTGTGTCCAACATCATCGTCAGCTCCGTCGGGTACGACCCCGCCTTCCCTACGCTGCGCGATGACGATGTCGAGAAGCTGAACCCGACGTCCTTGATGCCGCGTCCATGCTTCGCATGGATGTCCGTTCCGTCGATGGCCTTGTCGCCGCTGTCCGCGTCGCCACCGGCTTCTCGGAGCACAAGGCCATGGAGTATCTCTGCCATAAATACTGCGATCTGTCTGTCTTGTTACAGGGGACGCCGGCTTCTGCATGCTTCAGAGCATTTATTCATGCCGGCGAGGCTGCCAAACACCCCAGCACACGCACCTTGCGTCATTGCTCGCTTCCTTGGCCGATGATAAACTGGAACTGGACAGCTTGAGGTCCTTGCTGCGCACCGAAGAAGGAGGCCGTGCGCTCTCCGAGGTTAATCCTCATCGTCCGTCCCGCCGGCACCAACGCGTGCTATTCCGGAGCTGTGCCCGGCGGCAGAGGCTGATCTAGGATTTTTAGAATGGGTGTTCGGGGTTACAAAAATATTATTCAATATAAATAAAGATTTCTAATAACAAAAATACAAAGTATAAATTATTCTTACTAGAGATAACACCTAAAATAATTTAAAGATGTGTGAATTAGGAATTTAAAATCTACATACTTCCTCTTTATTTTTAAAGGCTCTACGTTCTATATTTCAAAAATCACAATTCACCGTTACAAATCAACATAACAATGATAGGCTTGTGAATTGGGAATTTCATATTATGGAATTAAGAATGAAATTCACTTGTGTGATTGCCGATTCCAAATGTTCAGCTGCTACTCATTGTTTTAGCATTGCTTCTTGCCGCGTCCGGTGTCGTCGCCCTGACCCACCGATCACCACTGGCGTCGCACCTTCCACCCCTAGTTCATGCTCGCCGCGCCCACAAGGCTGCCCTACAACACGCCGTGTGCTGCTCATGGTTTCATATCTCGTTTTCGGTTGACATCTCGGAGGTGGTCGAAATTCAAAATTTCGTCGAGATCTCGGAATTTTAGACAAATTCCGAATGAAATACAAAAAAAAAATTCAAATCCAGATTTTTTGCACCAAAATTTCCGAGATTTCACCCGGTAATGCCGAGATTTCGCCCGATATTGCCAAGATTTTGGTGAAATTGAACCAAGTGAAAAATGGTACAAAACACGTTGAAATTTTTTGAAATTTTTTTGGATGGTTTTTACACATCAGTAATGTTCCCATAAAAATTTTAGATGATTATCAAGCCTGAGGAATGTTTAAAAATTTGGACCGTGCTATTAATTATTTTGATAAAAAGCTGACCGATAAATTTGAACCGAATGAAAAATGAAACAAAACACGCTAGAAATTTTTTAATTTTTTTTAAATGTTTCTGACATATCACTAATGTTTTCATAAAATTTTCAATTGATGATGAAGCTCGAGAAATTTTTAAAAATTCAGAAAGTGGTGATTTCCTAATAAAAGCCTTACCGGCAAACTTCAACCGAATGAAAAATGCTTTAAACCATGTTAGAAAATTTTGAATTTTTTTTGGATGGTACTGATGAATAATTAATATTTAAATACATTTTTTAGATGATTAGAAATCTTGAAGAATTTTAAAAAATTCTAAAAGTGATATTGTTGTGATAAAAGCCTGGTGATCAATACATAGATTTGGTTGAGCAAACAAAAAATGCTTAGAATTTTTTAAACTTTTACAAAGGGGTTATGAGAAAATTAATAAGCTCTCCTAAAATTTTTGGATCATTATCACACATGACCAAATTTATAAAATTCTAACAATGTTAGTGTCTCAGTTATATTCATTCTATTTTTGATTTTTCAAAAATAAAAAATGAAGTTAAAGTATTTTGAAATTTTTATGTATGATCGTAGACTTATTAAGATGGTACCATAAATTTTTTAGAGCATGTTAAAGCAATTAAATGTTTATAAAAATCTGACAGTGATTCTACAATTTTTATAAAACGTCTCAAAAATTCGGTTTTTCAATCATTTTTCATGGAATATGACATTATTAAGGGTTATCGACCCAAATCCTGTCCTCCAATTTTAAAATCAGGGCCAAACCCCGAGATTTCAATGAAAAGTAGCGAAATCTCGTCGAAATTTCTGAGTTACTGTAGCATTTGATTTTTTTAGTTCGGACAGGATTTTGAAAGCCGTCCACGTCCGGAATCCTAGATCTCGGCAAAATTTTAGTGTATTTTTATTCCTTGGTGCTGCTCGCTACCCCACCAGACACCTCCACCCTGACCTATCGACTGTTGCTGGTGTCACATCCTCTATTCCCGAGTCAGCGCTCATTGTGGCCATAGGGGCCAGAGCTATGCTGTAGCTCCTTGTGCTACTGCCTGCCCTACAGTCTGCGCCCGTTCGCCAGTGCCAGTGGCTGCTTGGCGCTCGTCCACTATCTTGCTCCCTGCCGGCTTGCATCTGCCTTGTGGCCCTCGTCCGTCGTTGCTGCTGGGCTGTCGCTTGCTGGCTGCTCCGCCGCCACAGTAATAGCGTATGGCGTGTGGAATTGAGAGGGAGTTGGGTGTTGTGATTAAGGAATAGAGGAAGACCGGATCTTAAGCGATTAAACTATGCGATGGAGTGGGGTGAGGCATGCTAAAATAGACTTAGAGATTGAATTACGTATTTTTAAACGCACCTACTAATATATACACCTAATATACTTATTATATACTAGATTTTTTTATCAAAATTTTTGGGTGTACAAATGTACACCCATGCCCATTAGTTGAATACGCCTCTGCCCCGTGGCCTTGAGTACGTTGGCATCAAGGAAGAGCTGGAAGAAGTGTTGCACCTTCTTTTCTATTGCAGTTCAATTCATAGTTATCGAAACACGGTTCGTTACACTCTGCGGTATAATATTCGGATTCGTAATTTGTCACTTTTTCTTACAATTTTCACTATAAACATGAATCACAGATCCTAAACCTGTTTGTGTTCGATGAATCCAGTTCATAATTCACATGGTTTATAACGAATCCGATAACTATGTTTGAGTCGTTTCTACAAATTATGTGCTTAATTACCAACCTGCTTAAATGGTTGCTGTAGGAACCAATGTTCAAATTACTTGGAAAAATCTTTAGAACGTTTCACTAAAGGAAAGAAAAACCTAAACATGATTTTGGATCAATCAAGGGTTAGCATTCATAACAAAGGTTTAGGTTTTGATTCTTATACTCATCATAAATCACATGCTCCCACTGTTGTTAAGGCTCTTGAAAGTGAAAATTTTGAAATTGTCAATGAGCCTAAGAAAACTGTTTTTAAGTCTGCTGGAATTTTATCTTCTACTATAATGAATGCAAATGTTGCTTCCACTTCTAAAGCTAAACATCGTGTTAAGTACACTTGCACTCATTGTGGTAGAGATGGACACTTAGTAGATTTTTGCTTTAGACTAGCCAAACAACAAAAGAAAGAAAATGCAAAGGCTAGGTCTAATTTCAGACAGGCACGCTTTACTCCTCATTATGTGCCTAGGGTGATGCAAACACCTTTTGTTGCTAGAAACACGAGAAAGGGCAAATTTGATTTTGTGCATAAGAATACTCGTGTTGTGCCTACTGCTGTGTGTCGTGTGTCTCGAAGATGGATCCCTAAATGCTTTATTTCTAACCCTAGTACCGAGGCCTCGACATCTTCTAGTGCTATGTAGGTTTTTCAGATGCGGGTTGGAGAGAGAAGCTTAGTGGATCTTGGTCTTTTGTAAGATGTGATCAAGACTTGGATGGTTCTCACCCTTGAGATGGCCTTCAAGAGGCATGTGCGATAATTCTTCACCTACTTTGTGAGCTATTTTATACACTCATATCTTTTACATTCATGGATATCTAATTGTGGTATGAGATGAGATGTTTGCTTATATGCTCATATGTATCCCGGCATGTTCAATTATGTTATATCTTAAATCATGCCTTTTCATGTTCGAGATTTATTTATCATGATTCATACTTATGCTTAGCGAACATACCGTGATAACTCAAACACATGTATATCATCAGGAAATTTATCAAAATTAAGTGCTAAAGCTCAAAGAGTGATTGTTGGTAAATGCAAGATCAAGGTTATGTACTATCGCACTTCTTCTTACGAGACCGCTTATCATTGCACTTTGATATGAACTTGGAAGAGGTTGTGTATGACCAAACTATGAAACCTTAAGCTTATGAAATGAGGCTTGGTATAGTTGAAAAGTAAGGTGATGGTGCATATAATTCCTTGTAATTGTTATTGTTGCAATCAATCAATGAATCGATTTTCAAGTATCAATAAAGTGCACAAAATTCAAATTTTTTCGGTTTTGAGATTGTTGAGAAAGGAGATCATGCCATGCAATAAATTGTTAATAATACTTAATTTCTAGTTATGCTTATTCTACATTGTCTATGTGTAGATTTGAGGGTGCAAGTATTTTTGATAGCATGACTTGGTGATGAATTTGCAACATTTGTGGATGACTTAGAATGCTCATTACATAAAAAAATTGTCAATTTAAAAAAACAAAAGATTTTGTTTCTCTCTTTTGTGTTCTTGATGAATCCATTGTCAAAGGGAGAACTTTGCCATCAAGGAAGGCAACCATGGCGTAGCGGCAGAGGTTCCTTCGCCGGGAGCTGGAAGAAGTGTTGCACCGCTACGCTGATCAGCATCCCTAGGTAAATTATGCATTTCTTCATCTTGATCTTCTTTTCTATTGCAGTTCAATTCATAGTTATCAGAAACACGGTTCGTTACACTCGCGGTATAATATTCGGATTCGTAATTTGTCACTTTTTCTTACAATTTTCACTATAAACATGAATCCTGTATCCTAAACCTGTTTGTGTTCGATGAATCCAGTTCATAATTCACATGGTTTATAACGAATCCGATAACTATGTTTGAGTCGTTTCTACAAATTATGTGCTTAATTACCAACCTGCTTAAATGGTTGCTGTAGGAACCAATGTTCAAGGTTAGCCATTGTCTGCGGCGTGGAGGAAGCCGAATATGCATACTCACAATGCTACCACATCAATTTTCTGGCTGTCCCATCTGAGGAAACCACATCAACCCCTGTGCGTAAGCTTTTCCTCGCTGAAGTCTGGGAATCAAAATGTCAAGACAAGCGGCAGGGTGGCCTCGCACCATGAATCGTCAATGGCTTGATGAATCCAGTACGCGGTTTGTCAAGTTGAATGGTAAATCTGGCAACGATGGGTGAGACGGATCCTCCTGCTGTTCTCTGCCCTATTACAATACATATGAGACATACATATCTTGGTAAGCCCTCATTCCTTGTTCTGCTGAAAGTTTCATTAGATATCTTAACATTTGCAGTCAGCCATGGTAAACATATAAGCAACACAGATAACTTTTTGATCGATTCGCTTTGAGATTTGTTAACATTTCTAAAAGAGGTGTATCGAAGCAAACCCCTCGCATTAATAACTGGGTGGCGTGCCTTCAAATCGGATACTATGGCAGCAAAGATATAGAGCTGACAGTTATTTTCTGATCTTAGTTGCTTGCTGTCGTTAATTAGTCTCCTTAAGTAGACCCTTATTTTGTTAAATTTTATGTATAAATCCACTCAAGTTTATGGAAATGATCCCATCCCACTCAATTATGGTGCAATGAAATTTGACCTCTTAATTTTTAGCTCTGCCAATGATGCCTGGGCGTTGTCAGATTCTATCATCAGTACTTCAAAATTCAGAGCAGCATTTCATAAGGCGATTTATGCAGGTAGAAGTCACCTGTATGATACGTACTTCTTTCTTGTATCGTATTCGTCTCTGATTTCTGGTGTATACTAGACCTAACACTCCTGTAGCAATTCATGTACACGTACAAAACTAGTACCCGTTACCGTTGTAAATCTACGTCACAAGTCATCTTTTTTTTATAACGGTATTTATTGCAACAATATATTACAACCTACTTGACTTCCTTGGGTCTATTTGTTTCCGTTTTGGATTATCTAAAAGCTAATTCTGGATTGTAATTGTAGAGAAGCTAATTCTCTAAAAGCTGAAAGTCAAAAGCACATATGAAGTGGTGTGGATTCTAGTGTATATGAATGGGCTGGATTGTGAGAATTGGATTTTAAAATCAGACTGTTTATTTTTTTATTCTGCTTTTGAGACCAGAATCCATAATCAAAAGCTAAAACAAACTATACCACTCCTGATCAATCCCTGGTCTAGTGGACTGGATCCATAACGTGGCACAGCGGGCCATGGCCTGACAGCAGCCAGTTGTCCCTTAGTACCATAGCATAGTAGAAGGTATATTTGTAATCTGTTAAGCTTGTGGACACTACAAATAGAGTCTGATAGGCACCATTTAAGAGAGTTGAAATACTTATATTCTTTTAGCATATCAATACAAGCTACTGTTTCATCCTTTCCCCAAACTCTACTAGCTTCAGCGAACCGTTTCAGGATCTTCGAAGCCCCTACCTCTAATGTTTGGTTTCGTAGCCACAAAATACACTTTTGACATGCTACAAAATCTTAGCCTAGTGCCTCATTTATCATAGACACAATTCTATTTGCCATACTGTGTTACGGTTGACAGACGATTTCTTAGCCACAAAAACTGTGGCATGCCACACTTTTGCACAAAAGGTTTGCTATGGCTAGCAATCAAACATGTTCTAAACCTAAAGCATTAGCTACTCTGGTCCCGCTACTATTCAGGTATGTTTGTTTTTGCTGTGCATTTTGTATTCTAGCCTCAAAAGCTAAATAAAAAATAAACAGTCCGATTCTAGGAATCGATTCTTATAATCCAGCCTACCTATATACACTAGAATTCACAATCCACTTCATATATGCTTTTGTGGATTCTGAGAAATACAAATATGAGAATGCCACTACAAGTTCCAAGTAATTACCAACTAAATGTCATCCCAGAATATAATCTGCTTTTGGAGAATCCAAAGAAAAACAAACAAGACCAGATTCTATGGCCAATTAAGCCCTGCGCGAGCGCATTAGCGTGTTGCTCTACCGCAGGGGGGCCTTGCGCCTAGAGGTAAAAATAGATCGGGTACGGGGCGAATAATAGCTCTACTATATTTTTTTTCATATTTTTTTCCTCGGATGCGGATACAGATATAGATAGTCTGGATACGAATACAAATACGGATAATATAGAATACAGATACGGATCGAATACGAATCAAATCGGATACGGTTTCGAATATTTATCGAAACATGAAAACCCCATAGATTGTACATAAAAAATCAACGAAAACATATAACTAGTTGATTTGATCAAAATATTATTGAAAATTGAACAAATTTTAGCATTTTCATTTACTTAGACAATAGTTAGATACCATGTCGCAAACAAAATTATATAAGATTTAGTTTATCACACACATACGATTATTTCATCATACACGTAGATCAAAACACAAAATAAAGGTAATTTTTGCTTAGAGATACAAATGAAAGCAAACACATAACATACTAAAAGTTTGATAATACTTAGATACCATATCTCTATAAAAAGTATATAACACTTACATGTAATGTTCCAAGATTTATATTCTTTGTTGAATTGTGTTTAAAATAATAAATTATGTATTTTATGAGTTTTTATGCATTTTAGCTACTTATTTAAAATATTTTCCTATTAAGGACAGTGGTGTTTGAATTTTTGAGAAAATTTAAAATTTGATAAAATCTTGAAAATAATTTTTAAAATATTAGATTGTGTCTGAAACTTTATCAAAAAATTTCATAATTTTTAGAGTTGGTTTGCCAATTTTAATAATTGAAACTTGTTTGATGGATTAATTAAATTAGAAAACGATTTTGAAATTAAGAGGCCTTTTTGTGTCAAAAGAGTAGCCTTGGTCCAGCCCACATGCATATCCGGATATCCGATCGATCAATATTCGGATTATTCGAATCCGTATCCATATCCGACAAAAAAAAATCTGTATCCATGTCCGATATTATCCGACAAATATCCGATCCGACAGAACCCGTATCAAAAATTATCCGGATCGGTCGGAAACTATCCGATCCGTTTTCATCCTTACCTGTGCCCCAAAGCCAGTAGACTTCCCGCGTGTACAGACTATTTCAATTTCAAGTTATGTTTTTCTGTTCTTTCTTTTGAGTCTTTTTTTTCCTTGATGAAAAGGCATCAGCAAGCTTATTGCAATATTAGATGTAAGAGGATGTACAGAGAATAGCCCAGCTGCATTCATTCTTTTCCTCTTTATTTATTCGAAATTTAAGTTACGTTCTGGCTTTCACTAAACAAAGAAGGTAATTGAGCCCAGGTGAGCGGCAACTTCCCCAGCGAATCAAGCAGTGCTCGGTCCGTATACATTATTTTCCTCAAATCAAGAACGGAATTATTAGTATCCGTACGTCCGAATACATCGCACAAGCCCGTAGCAATAATCGCTGGTGGATCAGTGGATGGAACTTGGTCGGTCACTGCTGTGCTGCTCACCACAGAGTCAAGCCGGTTGCTTTTGAGAGCTGTGCGACCTCCAACTCCAAGCAATCTTTCGAGAGTTGCGAGACCTCCAACTCCAAGCAAGTGATGGTTCGGCCTTCCATGTCGTTGGCCAAAAATCCAGGATTCATCGCTTTTCCCGGCTGCACGCAGCTGCTAAAACTTACCAGATGCAACCCAACCCATCCGCGGCCACGATGTGCATCCTGGAGCAGCACGTCCGCCTCTTCGTCCCCACCCTCACCGGCGATGGCGAGCACCGCCTCGGCCACTTCCTCATCTCCTCTATCCGCTTCGTGCTCTCCTCCGATGCGGCCTCAGCTGGCCCCGACGTAGTTCTCATCACCGTCGCCGAGGGCCACTTCTTCCCCAACGGCCTCAACATCGGCTAGGCCTCGGGGTATTCGTCGACGCCCTCTGCTCCCTTGCTGTCGACCCTCTCGCGCTCCCCATGCTCACCGTCGCCGCCGTCACCAGCCATGCTTCCTTGCGCTCTGCCACGACTACCGCCTCATGCGGGCCAACCACGGGGTGCTCTACATGAGTGAGGTCGACATTTGGCCTCACCACCTCCTTTCTTCTTATATAGGTAGGTTTTGCATGAATTTTCTCAAAATGTTGCATTATCTTTTATTCATTGTTACAAAAAAGTGATTTAGTTTGCTCCAATGCAACACGTCTTGCTAAATTTTGCAGCAAACAGGATTTTGTTTCTAAGAGTTGTTGAATTTGTTGTTCCAAAGTAAATTTGAGTTGCAATATGTTGTTGATTTTGTTGCACCGATTTATCAACATAGATTTGTTTCAACTGAAACCAATTTTTGTTACACACATAGCTTCTCATTGTTGTGTTCGCTACAAATTTGTTGCACTAGCCACCACAAATTTATAGTTTTAAGAGCCTGTTTGTTTTTGCTTTGAATTCTCTAAAAGCTGATTTTGAATTGTGGTTGTAGAGAAACTGATTATCCAAAAACACATGTAAAGTGAATTGTGGATTCTAGTGTATATGGATAGGTTGGATTGTGAGAATCGATTCTTAAAATCGAACGGTTTGTTTTTTATTCTACTCTTGATATCAGAATCCAAAACAAAAACAAAAACTAACAGGTCCTAAAAGACTTCCAATGGCTGTCCGATTCCTAATAGTTTCCCATCAAGAAATACATATACGCGTGTAATCGTGAAGTTATAATGTTATTTATTGGTCTTCCCTAAGAGCCCAGTTATGCTTTCGTAGTAAAATCGCTATTGTCGCACACATGTATCATGTATGCATGGAAGTTCTCAAGAGTGCATGCAGTAGTAGTAGTAGCACCAAATGCCAATCGGCGGCATCAGTAGTCGATGTTGCCGAAGTCGGGCTCGGGCGGTTTGGGCAGGACGATGAGGCTCTCCGCCCGGAGCGAGCGCTGCCGCTGCACGCCGCGCATGGCGTTCTTGGCGAACCGGGACACGAGGAAGGTCGTCCTGAGTTGGCTCGACGACGACGAACCCACGTCGGCGTCCCCCTCCTCCTCCTCCCGCCGCCGCTGCTCGGCCGCCTTCCGCTTGAGGTACCTCCGCCACGCGGCCTGTATGAAGCACGAGGCCCAGGTGCGCCACTGCTGCGAGTAGAAGCGGAACGTCTGCTGCAGCTGCTTGCTGTGCAGGCGCCGGAACTGCCCCGCGACGAACTTGAGCTCGTCGGCGCGCAGCGCGAAGGCCTCGACTTCGGAGAGCGCCTTGACGGTGCGCGTGGAGAGAGGGAGGTTGGCGGCGGCCTTGGGGTCGAGGGCCCAGGTGAGGAGCTCCTCGCCGCAGAAGTCGCCCTCCTTGAGGAGGCCTCGGTTGAAGAAGCCCGTGCGGCCGCCGTCGGTCGTGGAGCTCTCGAGGCGACCGCGGATGATGAAGAGCATCTCGTCGACGGGGTCCCCCTCGCGGACGATGTAGGTTTCCTCGGTGCAGAGGCTGGGCTTGAGGCGCTCGCAGATGGCGTCGAGGAGGCGCCCGTCCATGTTGGCGAAGAGCGGGACGCGGCGGACGAGGCGGAGGCAGAGGTGGCGCTTGACGTCGCGGCGGAGGTCCTTGGGGAGGCCGCGCACGAGGCTGTCCTCGTCGACTCCGCGCGTCTCGAGCCACTTGTACTGGTTGTGCCGCCACACGCGCTCCCGGAGCTCGTCGGGGAGGAGGCGGTGGTGCATCCACTGCTCCGAGTCGCGCCGCTTGAGCCGCATCTCCTCCAGCCGCAGCGTCATCGACTGCAAGTACGTCTGCATGTTGCCGATCAGCAGCGCCATCAGGATCAGCCCGAACAGCGCCAGGAAGATGGAGAAGAGCGCCTCCCCCTTGTAGTGCGTCGTCTGGAGCCCCTGACCAACCGTACTGTATGCGCCGGCATATCTAGGTCAGTTTTCCATTGGAAAGAAGACGCACACCAGATGACCAGAGCTTACCTCAGGTTCTGGAGGCCCCACCAGAGGCAGAAGAGGATCTTGGCGACGAGGTTGTCCGTCGATATGACGCCGGACTGGATGGCGGTCGTGTAGATGCCGTAGTTGAAGCCGGTGCCGTTCTGGTCGACGGGGGCGCACTCCTGCACCAGCACCTGCCGGATCATGGTCCTCCACTCCACGAACCCCGACAGGCCGAGGTTGCCGCCGCCGCAGTACATGTACTTCCTGCACTGGTGGAACTTAAGCACCTTGCAGTTCTCCCTCCAGCAGTCGTCCAGCCGCTCGATCGACAGCAGGTACCAGAACGC
This sequence comes from Otatea glauca, assembly GCA_036346275.1. Classification (NCBI taxonomy): domain Eukaryota; kingdom Viridiplantae; phylum Streptophyta; class Magnoliopsida; order Poales; family Poaceae; genus Otatea; species Otatea glauca. The sequence goes on along the minus strand of CM070733.1, from coordinate 38,312,502 downwards.
CCCCACCATCTGCGCGCAATCCAACGTCGCATCGATTCGATCGTTCATGTTCATGGCGATCATGCAGAGATCGAGCGTGGCGTTTACGTACGTGGCTCGCGAGCATGTAGAGGAGCAGGTAGTAGGCGGCGCCGAAGAAGGCGGTCTCGGCGAAGACGCCGGTGGTGCGCTTGAGCTCGGAGGTGATGGGGTAGAAGCGCACGAGGCGGGGCACGTACTGGACGAGGACGATGAAGAAGAGCGCGTTCTTGGTGGGCAGCAGGTCCGCGCCCTTGGGCCGGTTCAGGAAGTTCCAGATTGGGATCTGCGGTAGCGGCAGCACGGACAGCAGGTCGACGACGAAGAAGCGGCGCAGGTAGCGGCGCGCGATGGCGCCCGAGTCGATGACGAGCTCGCCGCGGCCGAACACGCGCGACGAGGGCGCGATGTAGGCTGTGCGGAACTGCAGCGCGATGCGCGCCAGGTAGAAGGCGTCGACGGCGGAGCGCAGGGCGGTGGCGGCCGTGGCCAGGCAGCGGTCGAAACCGATGCAGGTGTTGCTGCCGGTGGCGGTGACGGCGGGGAGGTAGAAGAAGAGCGGGTCGACGGCGACGGAGACGATGCAGGCGAAGACGAAGAGGCGGTTCATGCGCATCAGGAACGCGTCCTGCGGGTCGAAGATCTTCTGGGACATGCTCTTTAGGTCCTCCTGGAAGACGCGGCCGATGTTCTTGAGCCGCTCCGACCGGTTGATCATGCCGACGGCCGCCATGCGCACCGACCGCGTACGGATCTTGGGGGTCCGCGCCCCCCCGGAGAAGTAGCTGTCCATGCGCAGGCCGCCGCCGCCCCCGCCGTCCATGGCGCCCGACGCGAACGACACCCTCGGGCTCGGGCTCGTCTCCTCCAACCTCACGAACTTCTCCTTGCGTCCGTCGATGAGCTGGGACCTATAGCCGCAGCCCAACATCTTCTTCCTCGAGAGCTAGGCCAGGAGAGTGCATGCTGATGCCGCACCATCGCTCACCATCACAGTTGGTGTTCGGGTTCGAGATCGATCGAAGCCAAACGATTTGTTCTTTCTTTTCCTTCGTTCTTTCTTCTCCCTTCCTTCTCTCTCTCGTCAATGGATGCAAGGCCGTGGGCGGAAGTAGCGGTGGAACCGTAAGCCCCATTCGCTGCACCCTACAAGTTCGTCGTCGTCTCTCTCTCTCTCTCTCTCCCTCGGGCGAACATGTATCGGCTCACCACGTTTGCTGAGCCATGGTGATAATGGGCCAAGCCTTTCGTGATGGACAAAGAGCCCATTCGTATGTATCGTCCCGTCCTGGCTAGCCCATCTAAAATTCTGGTTCGTTTCCAACGATTTACATACTTTGCTTGGGTTACTACGACTTTGCAATGTGCAACGGGAATCGCTAATTTGAGGATGTTTTTTTTGCTGTGAGGTATGATAAGTGACAGAGAGTTACTACTGAACCCTGAACCCTGAACCCTGTACCGTTGAAATTGATTCCAACGGTATAGCACGTTTTATAGGTTTCAGAGCCAGGTTTCAGAAGTTTCATAGCAGGTTTCAGAGATTTCATAGCAGGTTTCAGAGCCAAGTTTCAGAAGTTTCATCGCGCAAAAAAAATATACCGTTTGTACGGTATACCGTACGTTAGTTTTTCTGTAAGTGATAACACGTCTTTCGTTCTTTTACTTCTCTTCCCCCATAAAGACCTTTTCATCGCGATACTTGGTGGCATCCCCTTCATTCTACTTTCCTCGTTCTCTTCTCCTCAAACTCAAAAAGTTTTTGTTTTCAAAATTTCCCTAAGTTTTTCAATAATAAGTATTTTTAACCATTTTTGAAAGGTTTTAATCAAAAATTTCAAACCGAAAGTTTATTGACTCAAACTTTTTGAATAGAAAGTTTTTTGAGTCAAAAGTTTTCAAAACGAAAGTTTCGAACCAAAATTATTTGAATCGAAATTTTTTAATCGAAAGTTGTCGAACCAAAATTTTTTAGAATTCATGTTCTAAAATTTCTCTACTAGAAATTTCTCTGATTTGAAATTCCCCGGGCTGCAATTTTCCAAGTCGAAAAGTCTTGATTTGAATTTTCCAAGTAGAAAGTTTCCGAATTAAAATTTTCTAAGTTGAAAATTTCCTGATTCGAAATTTTTCGAGTGATTCAAATTTTTCCATGTTGAAAATTTCCTATTTCAAATTTTCAGAGTTGAAATTTTGCCTAGTTAAAAAATCTTTGAGTTGAAATTTCCTGAGTTAAATTTTTTTTATTTGAAATTCTTTCAAGTTGAAAATTCTTTTTTAAAACTTTCAGAGTTATATATATTTTTTGGTGTTAAGAGAGGAATGAATAGAGTGGGCGAAGTGAGTCGGTTGGAAAAGTGGAAGAGTGTAGACGGATAGAGAAGATGCCATATTGCATCTTAAGATGGTGTCTTTAAATATTTTAATTTAAATGTAATCTCTGCGTGCAACCATGTATTAAGGAGAGATTGGAAAAAAGAAGGGACAAAAGATGTTCACCAATTTTTCTGTAAAATGTATGATTCGAAACGTCAATTTTCTGATTCAATGATCTGCATATGCTGGAGACCCGAGGCCCCAGGATCGATCACACATAATTGGTGTGCCCTTGCATGCGCTGCTCTTCACATCAAATTATTGGTGCACAATCAGCTTTCACCTGCCATGGAGCAGCATTCGAAAGACTCTGTGTATTAGTCCATTTGCACATTTTTTCTCCTCTAAAATAAAATTATAAATCTAGCTCAATTCACAACCGCAAAAGTATTGGTAGATGACATATATCATCTACCACGCTTTCCTACTGTAGTAGATGATTAGTATCCCTCCTGTCGAGTTCACTATGCATTTGCTATGGTACCTGAGTGTAAGGCCCTCATTTTCGATAAATTAATATCGAAAATGGATACCATGTGCATACAGTACTAGTCCCATGATCAGTGGCTAGTACGCACAAATACAAATTGATATCACAGTCATACATAACTTTATTATTACAGCGGAAGCAAATACTTAATATTCTTACAATACCAAAAGTAAAAACATAACAGTGGAGACATTCATCTTGTAGTATGCCTTTTATCCCAAAATCCCCCAAGGCAACTGACAAGGAGAACCCTAATAAAACTCATCGTTCACATCCCCGAATCCTGCATCGTAAAAGGTGTCGTCGGGGTAATCTGTCTCTTCACCTAAAAATTATCAACATGGCAAGTTGAGTACTTACGTACTCGCAAGACTTTTGCAAAACCTATTATATATGCAGGCCATTTCAAGGAAAGGCTCATGGTTGTTTTGCATAAAGCTAAAATTGAAATGTAAATCTTGATTAATAGATTGAAAAGCGAACTTTAAGTAAAGGCGACTTAATATAAAAATTAAACAGAATGTAAGTATAAATAAGTCACATGTACACAGGTATCATGACCATTTCAAGAATCATTTCTCACATCACGTGAGAATTTCCGAGTAACCATTCCTACGGTCCGGTAGAAATTGAGTTTTATGAAAATAAAACCATCTAACTAGTCTTTGGCGCACCAAGATTTCCATAACCGCGGAACGGCTTTTGAAAAGTTTGACACTCTGCAGAGTTGTACAGCTTTACCCACAAGTAATGATCAACCTCTTTTGCCAGGCCAGTAACATACTTCCTTTGGTGTGTCGGCAAGGAGATCATAACAAAACCGTTACATTGTTTAATCCTAACTTTGCACCAGCCCGGTGACGTCAAGTCGTACTATGGTATTTATGTTTGCACAGTCACTGCACAATAATGATTAGGCATGTCCATAGTATGGCATTCACCGTTGTATTAGCAAACGTGACTCCCAACACCTCGGTGTGGGCGCCCCTACGAGCAACCAGTCACTGAAGAAGCTCGTACTACTCCAGCCTACCAATGTGCAAAGCTAATTTTAAGCAACTTAATAGGTTAAGACTGTCCCATACCAGCACTTGTGGTTGTACGGTAAATTCTTGGGTTTAACGAACACGTAGTTGGTCCTTAATCCGATCACGGGCAATAATCTCCACCCTACACTACGTACAAGTCTCTTGTACACCCGGCTATTGCCAATAATTGCCCGCATCTAAAACATAGTTTTATTTTCATTTTTAACCAAACTACCAACCAAAGAGGTCATATCCATTAAGTTGTCATATCCAACATTTTTAATCATGTCAAGATTTTATTTTGCTTTAAGCATGGCTAAGCATGCCACTAAATGTGAGCAACCCAGATTGACATCAAATAATGTCTATGCTATTCTAGGTTTATCAAGGTTCACAATTGCATACTTATCTAGGAAGTTCCATAAGTCTACAGGTAGAACTACGGTACCCATAATATAGCGGACTTTTAGTAAAATAAAGTATGCGATAAAACATTTAGTGAAAGCATTTGTAAATCTGGGATCAATATGGTCAAAGGGTGCTTGCCTTGTTGATGATCTTCGACATCAAACTCCGATCGTCGAACTCACAAGTTTAAATCGGTGCTACACGTCGAATAATAATAACATGGCAATTCCAATAAAATAAAAGGATCGGACATAAGAGCCAAATAAAATCAATCGCTTGAATCAACATATCATTGTTCATCGATTTACAAGTTCGAGTTTATTTTACGATTAGGTTCTAATATTAACCAATCTTATTTTCTTGAATAATTCACTTTTATTTATCATTTTAGAGACCATTTTTTACAGGTTTTACTATTACGGATTTTCAATTTCTAAATTCAAATTATTTAAATTGCTATTATGGAACTACTTTCTTACCCTATATTATACTTCAAATATTTTCCATGGTACACCTAAGTATTTTTGCATATTCAGGTTCCTAGCAAAGCATGGAATCTATTAAAATTTATTTCATTTAATTTGAAGTTGAATTGCAGAAATTCTATTCACAACATATTTCAAATTCTTTCTTTAAATTTAAATCTGAAATTCAAACAGAGTTCATTTTGAAATATTTTTGCATATTCTGAATCTACTTGATTTTAGATGAATTTAGAAATTTATTCCACTTCATTTGGTTGGATAGTTCAAAAGATATTCAAGTTTGAATATATTCGGTTTTGTAAATGAGAAAATTAAAAACTTTACTAAATTCGAAAGTACGCCGCAACCGGCACGCTTTCCTTTTCCGTATTCTTGGATCGAGGCTCGACGGCCGGGCCCATTCGCAGAGAGAGCGCGAGAGCGGAGCGCCGACACGCTGGCCCGCGAGTCTCTCGTGTCTGGTGACAGTGGTCCCGCGACGCCGGTGTTACCAGGCAAGCACAAGAGACTGATAGGGAGGCCCACATGGCGGTGACACCGAGCAGAGAACTCACTCCCGAGCCCACCGCGGCGAGAGGTGGCGGAGAAGGAATGGACTCAGATTCGTGCTCGGGGACCTACGCGCGTCTAGGAGGTGATGCTTGGAGGTGGCCGGAGGTGGCCTACGCCACCGGAGAGGGGCGGCGGAGCTCACTGCTCACCGGCGTTCCGCCAAACAGCGGCATCCGAGACGAATGGGTACCACAGAGAGCATCAGTGGACCACGGAGATCTCATTTTAGCTTTAGCGCAAAGAAATGAGTAATGGAGAGGTGATCTCACCGTGCGACTACGGCGGCGGAAGGAGGTCGTCGCAAGGGCTCGCCGGGAAGAAGAAGGAAAGCGAGGTTGCGTGAAGAAAGTAGAGGTTAGGAGGATGCTTTTGGTGAATTGGTTCGAGCAATGGTTGGCGGAGAGCTAGTTTGGGATTTCCCTCTTTCGGGTTTTGGTAGGAGATGGGGAAGAAGAGGGTGGCTGGCGGCGATGAAGCGCTTTGGTTCGGTTTTTCTGGTTCCAGGAGGAAGTATAAGGACGTGCGACGCTTTGGCGGGGTTTAAATAGACAAATGAGGCGGTGCCACAGTGCTTGGACAGAGAGGGTGAAGACGGCGGCTTGGTGAGGCTTCTCGGCCGTTCCTCAGCGCGGGAGAGAGGGCGCAGCAGCCGAGGCAGATGCGGCGTGCTTGGGAGACGTGCTGGCGTCCTCGGGTGGCGAGTTGCGGCGCGGGTGGCGACAAAACGGGGAGGCGGTGCTGCTCTGGCGAGAGAACGGCGAAGCAACGGGAGAAAACGGGAAAGAACGGAAGAGAAGGAGCTGACAGGTGGGACCGGGCGGTCAGCGAGAGAAAAGGAGTCGGCCGCAGGGACAGCTGTCCAGGCGGGGCCCACATGTCAGCGAGACAAGGGTTTAAAAATCAGGAATTCTCTGGACAGCTCAGGGTAAAATCGGTAGTCTAGGCTAGAGGATAAGATCAAAATTTTACAAAACTTTTTACTGAGGTTGGAAAGGTAAATATCAGGGTCTAGAAAAATTTTCAGATTAATTTGATGAATATAAATATTATTAAAAATCTGACAATGCACTGTTACTGATTTTAATTGATTCTGTTTTTCGTTAAATTGAGGGATAAAATTAATTTATTATTTTATGAAACTTTTTGAAAGGATTGGCACTAATATTATATACCTTTAATAAAATTTTAATAATTTTATATTTGATATTTTATTTTTAATAATTCTGACACTGCATTTTCCAGATTTTAAGATTGACTGTTTTTGAATTTCTAAAATTACTAAATGAAGAGATAAATTCATGATATTTTTACCAGGGTTGGGTTAAGTTAATATGTCGGCATGGTTAAAATTTCAACTATGGTTAAGGTGAAAAATATCCTGATCAAAGCTTTTGGTTCAGATTTTTTTTCTCTTCATGATCATTTTGCATTTTATTTTATTTTATTAATGCCCAGACAGAACAAAAGGCATAATCATGATTCTGAGATTTTTAAGGATTTTACTGACTTTATATTTTTACCTTTTTGCCTTTTACCATTTTACTATATAGCATTTTTGGATTTCTTTTAATAGGAAAAGCCAAAAGAAACTCTTTAATTCAAGAAAAATCAGAAAACATAACAATAAATCATATGGGTATTTTTAATATTATATTTCTGACTTTATTGAATTTTGGGTTGTTACACTGAGCTCGGCGGGAGGAGGTACTACCGAGCACGAACAATATTGCAGGTCTTGCCGAGTCTGATGTGCTCGGTAACTCGACTGCTACGATCTTAACTACCTACCGAGCTAAGAAAGTGAGGCAAGCCACACAAGCCAAAAGCTTAGCTAGCTTTTTGACTCCTAACACACACTGAATCTATCGACCTTTACTATTACTCTTTGTGTGCACACTGTCAACTTTCACATTGACCATATTATATCCTACATATATAATCTACCTAGCTTGCTATGTATAAACAATATGTCCCCATTTATATTGATCAGTGGTAGAGCTAAGGTTAAAATGAAGGGGACGCTCGTAGGTCCCTCCAGACTTCGTGTCCTACTTAGAGCATGTAGGAGTCTCCTACTTAGAGCATGCATAATAATAGAGATAATTGCTGTCTACATTTATATTTTTTTTATGATATTTAAAAACAAAACTAAGACACCTTCTATAATAAATGATAACTTAGGTTATCTCTGTAAGATTCTACCGTCTTTTAATTATTACATAAAAAATTGTTTTTATAGGCAATAACTCACGTAATTGTGTTTATACCATTTGTATGGTCGTCTTTTCACAAAGAGACATTGTACTCTCTCTCTATCTCTTTCTCTTCCATGTCAGTAAAAATCTCAAGTAGCAAAGTATATAAACAGCTAACATCACATCGTTATACATGTCCTTATTTGCCAATGGAGGGCTCTAGCCCAGCTGTGCCTTGGTGGGTCCGCCCTGATATGGGTGCCATACACGCAACACAAAATTCATAGTTTCCTACTGGAAAAATTGTAGGTTTTTACGTTCCTGCTATTTTTTTATGAAATTCTGTGTTCCAAATAAGATCTCCGACTTCAGGTAAGGAAACCGGTTTCATATTCCTATCAGTGTTTTGAAAAATGGTATGTGCCCGACGGACAGATATGATACCGCTAAATGATTAATGCAATACATCCGATTAATCAAATTTAACATACGATTATGCATTCTTATTAATATATTTATTTATATTTAGAATTAATTAGAAACGTTTATTTACCCAAAGTTATTGTAAATTATTACTCTACAGAACATGTTTTACATTTCATTGCTTATACATCATTCAAAAAGGTCCGTACTATAAATACTATAACGTAATATTATAAACTAATTTATCGTACTTAGTGAATAAAAAATAAATTGTTTTCGTGACTAAACGAGAAAAACGGATGATTAATAGGAAAACGGCCAATTAATTAGATTATATGGTTAATTAACCGTTTGACTGAGTTAATTGTACTTCGATTATACTATTCATGACGGTTTATCCATCATCATTGATTAATCCCCCGACCTACATTAGTATGTTGCTTGTTGTAACTTTTTATAAGGCACAGAAAAAATGTCTACTAGAACTCTAGACATAATTAAGGTCTAATTTCTGCCTGGCTACATTACTGAAACAAATTTAGCAGGGTTTTCGGAAAGAAGTAGCACAGATTTTAAAATAATCAAAACCAAGTTTAATAGTAACTGGACTGAGAAATATGACCACCATTAATTTTTCCACGAATTCGATCTCAACAACAGAAACAAGGACAGCTTCCACCCGGGCAGCCTTATTACGATACAGTGAAATATAGCTCCCAGTGCGAAACACTAATAAAGGCCTTTTTTAGACAAGAATAATAAAAGATCTTTTAATGAACATATGCAATAACGTTTTTTAAAAATATGACTTACACAGTTAATTAGCTGTGAATTTAAGCATCGGCAAATGCTGCATTTTAAGAGCCTGTTTAAAACCCACAAATTCCATGCGAGTTCAATGTTCACGGAAATTGGAAAAAAAAAATCATGTGTTCCAAACAGAGCCTAAAAACGATATCAGTGTTAAGAACTCAAGGATCATGAGTTTTAAAACTAAAGTAAACCAAACGTTTATTTGAATAAGATGAAAGCAATCAAGATACACGACTTATAGATATTAAATTACTTTATTCTTTGCCAGATTAATACGGAAATTCATAGAGCTTTTCTATGACTAATAAATGAGTATGCATCAATTTTTTAAAAACTGGAATAGGTCACCAGCTATTCAAAAGTGCAGTACAAACATCCCGAAGTAGCGGCAACTACTACAAAATTGGTTATATTAGACACGTCATCACTGATTATTTTTTATAAAAATCGTCTGCAATGAGTCTTGGGCACATCACAGACGGTTTTTAGCTAAAACTGTCTGTGATGAACGGTTTTAGCCAAAAACCATCTGTGATGAGGGGGAGAACATCACAGACGGTTGATGACCATTTCTAAGTAAATAAGAACAGAGAGCCTCAACCTCCTCTATATTTTTAGGATTTCTCGAGCTATTTTTGAGGTGGCTGCGATTGAGAGACGATCTGGTGGAAAGAGACCCTAGATTTGGAGGTGTAATTGTAGATCCTTGCGCTCTAGGTCATCTAAGGTTAGTAATTGGTTCAAATTTGCATTGTAAGATCTAACTTGGTAAAAAGGGACATGAAGCTGGTTTCTAGATCTAGCTAGCTTGGTGTAGATCCATTTGTTCTTTGTGATGTAAAGTAGTAACTGGTTCAGATTTGCATTATATTTAAGATCTAGCTTGGTAAAGAGGGAAATAAAGCTGATTAATTTCTAGATCTAGCTTGGTATAGATCCATTTGTTTTCTGTGATGTAAAGTAGTAATTGATTCTAATTGTATTGTACTCCATATGTAGATAGTTACTTAAAGTAAGGTGATCTAGGCTAATAATTGATTATAATAGCATTATATTCAAGGTATATACATCTAGCTTAGTAAAGAGGGAATTGAAGATGGTTTTGATATAGCTTGCTGTAGATCCATTTGTTCTCTTTGATCTAAAGTAGTAATTTGTTCTAATTGCATTATACTCAAGATGTAACTAAAGAGGAACGAGGTATGCTACGCTAGTACAAAAAAAATCTAACGCATAACCAGAAAGCTACTCGCAAGAAGGGGATCATAAATTAGATTACCACTAGACGCACAGTTGCGGAATCCTTCGCGCGTCGATGTAGTGGATCTTCCTCGTCACAGTCGTTGCGTCGATGGAGTGGATCGTCCTCGCCTCGCTGTGGATCGTCCTCCCACACCGCAGTCACAGCAGCGTCACCGCAGTAGTCCACACGTCCGGGGATAGAACACCGTGCGTCGGTGTGCAAGCACCTGGTCGCTCGGCAGGGGCAGTGAGAGGAGAAGGCTAGGGTTTCGGGGTGAAACACTTCTAAACCATAGGAAAGCACACCCTGGGCCCACCCTCCTCCACTCCTTATATAGCCACGAGATGAAACCCTAAACCAGGGCCCATCAGTGTGCTAAGCCCACGAGGTCCATTAATCACGGATCCAATCCAAATTAATGCATCCCAGCCCATTAAGTGTGTGACCATGCAGGTTCATGTACGTTTGGACATGAATTCGGAAAACTCCTTTTCAATCCAATAGTTGGTAGCGGCTCCTTGCAAAGCATGCCAACTCCCAAACATACTATAATCAAAATGGACAGAACCTATCAAAAGTACTCATGTAATAATCCCTTTGCCAAGTATATGAAGATTGAACTCAAGGCGAGAAGCATGTCATCCTTTGATGATTCAATCCATCTCTCGTATCCGTGATATATTAATAAGTTGTGATTAACTCCTCAATCACAGCATAGCCATGCACTTATTTAATCATATCACACGAGTGGTCTTATCATATATCTTCGTTTTATTGGAGTGGCAAATTCCATCTTGACTGCTCACTTCCCTCTGCACGTTTTATAGTAAACATGAAAGCTACCTTTATAACTATCCGATTAGGAAGTAGTGTTTGATAGGTCCAAGGAAAACTATTACACATGTAGGGAATATGACAATCTCAGGTCTAAGGATCATATATCTACTATGTATGAGATACACTGATGACACATAAGAATGTAACATTCTCGCAGTGTCCCATTGCGGGTCTATCTAACCCATATTCTTCAACACACGTCCACAATGTATAGATGATATCTCCATATCTCATGATCTATGAAGCATGATCATCGATCACTACATGTGCTGATCTATTCATCGTTGTCCTATACGATAATATCCGATTAGAGATATTTATCGAATTACATCAATAAGTAAAGAGCTTCATAAGCAAGTCACATACTTGTTGATCAATACAATGATATACATTCATTGGACCAATAATTATATTATTATTCATAAACATAGTCATGTTATAATCGTCTAAATGATTGCCTCAAGAGCATAATACTAACAGTAGCTTGGTATGAAAAGAGAGATTGAAGATACTGAGTTTAAATATAGCTTACATGGGTTTATATATCCATTCATTCTTTGTGATGTAAGGAGTTATATAAATTAATCGGCAAGTTTAAATGTAGCTTATATGTAGCATATATGTGCTTGTGCACTCCTATTGTATTTAATGCTTTATTTAACACCTACTGTTACATATATAGCGTAGATGGACAGAAGCTGGATGTACGCTGAGAACCGTGTGAGCGCCGAGTACATTAATGGCGTCTCTGATTTTAGAAGAGTTGCAGAGAAAGATATGTTGAACAAGATGGTGGAATTTATGCCTTATCCATGCATTGATTGTGAGAATCTGAGGATGTTTTGAAACCCAATGTAGATCGAAGCACACTTGATTCTACGGGGTTTCAAAAGGGGTATACATGTTCAAGCAATCATGGTGAAGAGCAGATTATGTAGGGAGCAAGTAGTAGTACCATCGATGACGAAGTCAATGATACTCCGGATGATATCGACTGTGCTTTCGATGAGGATAGGTTTCACGATGACAATCTGGATCAGATACTGCGGGATGCAGATGAGAACCGTGATAAGTAGGAGTATGTAAAATTCCGGGGCTTAATGGACGACTCGGAGAAACATTTGTTCACAGGCTGCAAGTCTAAATACACAAGGTTGTCATCCGTGCTGGAACTGCTGAAATTAAAGGCAAGTAACGGTTGGTCCGACAAGAGTTTCACGGCTTTGTTAGGTCTGTTAGAGGAGATGCTTCCGGAGGGAAACGAGTTACCGACAACCACCTACAAAGTCAAGAAGGTTCTTTGTCCCTTGGGAATGGAAGTAGAAAGAATACATGCCTATCTGAATGACTGTATCCTCTACCACAAAGAGTACGCAAACTTGCATGTATGTCTGGTGTGCAACGCATCCCGGTACAGGCGTAAAGATAGATCAGATGACGACGACGAGGGTATCGAGGTGAAGAAAGGATCTCCTGCTAAGGTGTCGTGGTATCTTCCTGTAATTCCCCGTTTGAAGCATTTATTTGCGAACCCAAAGAAGGCAAAACTGCTTCGGTGACACTCGGATGAGCGTAAGAACGACGGAATGCTATGGCACCCTGCTGATTCCACCTAGTGGAGAAACATCGATAGGAGGTTTTAGGAATTCATTGCGGATCCAAGGAGTATAAGGTTCGGATTGAGTACGAACGGAATGAATTCTTTCGGTAACACGAGCAGCCGTCATAGCACTTGGCCCGTGAATCTCTATATCTAAAACCTTCCTCCTAGGTTGTCTATGAAGTGGAAGTACATTTTACTGTCTATACTTATCCAAGGCCCGAAGAAACTTAGGAACGATATTGATGTGTACCTAGCACCATTGGTGGAAGATCTGAAAATACTGTGGGCTGCTGGGGTACAGGTATGGGATGCTCACAAACGAGAGTACTTTACTTTGCACTGCCTGTTGTTCTGCACCATAAATGATTATCCTGCCTTTACTAACCTGTCGGGTCAGAGTAGAAAAGGAGCCAAAGCCTGTACTCACTGCTTAGATGACAACGAGAGTGTGTGGCTGAATCACTCGTGCAAAACCATGTACATGCGTCACCGTAGGTTCCTCGGTAGGAATCACTCATACCGCAAGATGAAGAAACACTTTGACGCAACGAACGAAGACGGTTTAGCTTCCAAAGCCTTTAAGCGGGATAGATGTTTATGATATGGTTAAGAACTTGGATGTTGCACTTGGAAAGGGACGTAAATCGAGGACCCGTGAGAAGAGCATGTGGAAGAAGAGATCAATATTTTGGGACCTACCTTATTGGAAGCACCTAGAAGTTTGGCACTGCCTTGACATCATGCATGTAGAGAAGAATGTCTGTGATAGCTTGATTGGTCTCTTACTGAACATTAAGGGCAAAACAAAGGACGGTATCGATGCACGGCTTGACTTGGTCCGTATGGGTAACAAACCTGAGTTAGCGCCGAAAGAGACCAACAAAGGCCGAACTTACTGCGAAACTGCTTGTTATACTCTGTCCAAGGCCGAGAGAACTGAACTGTACTAGTGCTTGCATAGTGTGAAAGTTCCATCCGATTACTCCTCCAACATGAAGAAACTTGTTTCTATGCAAGATTTGAGTTTAACTGGCATAAAGTCTCGTGATTGCCATGTGCTTATGACACAGATGCTCCCTGTGGCAATTAGAAGTATTTTACGAGCAAGGTCCGGGAGACAATCACAAGACTGTGTTATTTTCTAACACAATTGCTTAAAAGGTCATCGATCCCGAAGGATTAGATGCTCTGTAGGCCGAGGTGGTAACGACTCTATGTAATCTTGAGATGTATTTTCCTCCATCATTTTTGATATCGTGGTCCACCTCATTATTCACATTGTGAGGGAGATAAAGATGTGCGAGCCCGTGTTCCTATATAGCATGTACCAGTTCGAGAGGTATATGGGAATTCTTAATTCCTATGTACGAAATCGATCTTGACTAGAGGGTAGTATTGTCGAAGGTTATGCAACCGAACAGGTTGTCGAATTCTGCGTGGATTACATGGCTCAGGTTAAGCCGATAGGTGTGCCTCAATCCCGCCATGAGGGGAGGCTGCAGGGTATTGGGACCATCGGAAGAAAAGGAATCACGCCTGATCCAGCTGCGTGCGCTAAAACCCATTTCACAGTTTTACAACACATGGCTGTTGTGGCCTTGTATATCGATGAGCATAAGAACTGGCTACGACAAGAGAATCCGTCGCGGCTGGAGTCCTGGATCATCAAACAACATAACCTTTAGTTCAACAGATGGTTGAAGGAGCGACAACCCATCACTGAAAGTTCGTCAGGCGATACGCTGATATGGTTAGCAAAAGGGCCATCATTTACGGTTGTCACATGGAAAGGATACGACTTAAATGGGTACACATTTTACACGAGAGATCAGGACACAAAGAGCACAAACCAGAACAACGGTGTTCTCATAGATGAGCTGAGTACCACTGGGTCGATAAGGAGCTCGTACTATGGGTTCATTGAGGAAATTTGGGAGCTCGAATTTCGGTGTCGTTGGGTTAACCTGCAGCACGTGAAGGTTGATAATTACGGCGTCACAACTGTGGACCTCGAACATGTGGGATACGAAGACAAACCATTTGTACTCGCTAACCAAGTAGTTTAAGTCTTCTATATAATCAACCCGTCCAACAAGAAGTGCCACGTGGCTCTTCAAGGAAAAAGGAGGATTGTCAGAGTCGAGAATGTGGTAGATGATGAAGAATACAATCAGTTTAATGAGTTACCTCCTATCGGTACTAGCATCACGGTCCAGGAAGAACAACATGACGAAGCTAGCTACACCCGTGTCGATCATCGTGAAGGGCTAATTTTTATACAAAAGAATAAGCAAGTGGAGTTATGATAATTAATGAGATGTACGTATGTACGATAATTAATAAGATTTTTGCATGTATGATAATTAATGAGATGTTTATATGTGTTATAATTACATGTATGTGTTATAATTAATGAGATGTTTGTATGTATTATAATTACATGTATAATGTTTGTATGTATTATAATTTCATGTATGTATTTGAAGGACCGAGATGGTGATCAGAGGGGGGGGTGTGAATGATCCTAAATAAAATTTTTCCCGTACAAAACAATCCACTCAAGCTCTCAAAGAGAATACTCAAAAAGGGAGTAAATGAGAAGGAGCAAATGCTATATATAGGCGGTGCTACAGCAGGAAGACCGGTAGCACCGGAGGCCAGTAGTACCGCACAATGGGCGGTAGCATCGGGCTCAAGAGCAGCAGTAAGAACAGAGTCTGAAAACAGTACGACTCAAGCAAAATTTGAGGACACTTTTGATCAGCTGAACAAAAACTCATGAAACTTGGTAGATGTACTACTAAGGATGTCAGGAACTCATTCCAACCTTCAATCACAAGGATTGATGTCAAGGTTTCGACCTTTTTACCCGTGAAGGAAGAACACACCAAGTTTAAGCAAAACTCAAGAACTCGATCTAAGACTTGCTCTTGGGGTTTTGATGATTAAGATGACCTTGGAGGACTTCCCACATGTCACAACAAGTAAGAACACAAGTCCAAAACTCCACAAACATGATCTTGAAGAATGATTCACTCAAGAACACAAAACCGGTTTCTTGCAAGAAAAGATGCATGGATTGCCTAGATAATTGGGATATGATCTGAAGAAGATTCATCCATCAATCAACATCCTCGGCACAAGAAGCAAAAGCATTTTAGAAGGAGAGGAGGCAAATCCAAAAGCATGTAGAAGGAGGGGAGGCAAATCCAAATTGCATGAATGTAAATTGCAAGAATTTAAGTGCGGAATTTAAATGCTGAATTTAAGTGCGTAAAGTAAATCCAAGCATAAAAGAAAATGATTTGCATTTCTGGAAGGTAGGTTTACAAAGCCTCACAACAAAGTGGGCAAAGCTCAAAGGAGCACAAAACCTCTAAAACCATCAAGAGTAGGAATGCCACCCCTCCCCCTCTATTTATAATACTCTTGGGCCACCCAACTAGACCCGCTATCCTATCAACTAGACCGCGATCTGACGGCCCTCGTTAATCCACACAACGTCTAGCTAGAATCTTGTCCTTTCCTTGTCTTCTAGGCTTGCACTGACTCCGTCTCCAATCATATTTCGGCAATCCTCGATTGTCTGGACCTTCGACGCTCCTCGCCTAGTCCCGGTCATCTTCCGCCTCATCATGATCAAAACCCGACGTCCTGCAATCATCAAAGACAAGGAATACCCATCACAAAGCAATGTCCAAAAAGATCTGCAATTAAACTCCCAAAATCATAATTTTTGGATCATTCACGCTCATCAGGGCCGGTGCTACCACCCCCTGCCCGGTAGCACCGCCCTTCATCCCAAAACCAGAAGAGATGCTCTCTGGAATCTTCACACCGGTCATTTGGGCTGGTGCTACCGCTCAGCCGGTAGCACCGGCTTGCCTGATCCCCTAAAAACACCCTCTCAGGTTTTTCAACACCGCTCTGGGGTCCGGTGCTACCGCTCGGTCGGTAGCACTGGGAAAAACAGACAAAGCTCAAATTACTTCAAATTGAAAATCCAATTCAAATCAAACTCAAAGCAGAGTATACCAACCTCAAATTTAGTCAAATACTCATCACAAACATGGATAGACCTCCACATGATCTTTCAGTATTATAATTGACTTGATGCCACTTGTAAATTAGAACAAAAAAGGAGTTCATGAGTTAATTAATAATAATAATGACTTGAACAAATAACAATAACAATAATAACTTGGACAGATAATATTAACTTTAATAAATAATAATAACAACAATAGCTTGAACAGATAATGTTAACTTTAACAAATAATAATAACAATAATAACTTGAACAAATAATAATAATAATAACTTGAACACATAATAATAACTTGAACAAATAATAATAACAATAATAACTTTACTTGAACAAATAATAATAACAATAGTAACATGAACAGATAATATTAACTTTAACAAATAATAATAACAATAATAACTTGAACAAATAATGAGAAAATAAGCATAATGCTCATCACAGACGGTTCTAATATTGAACCGTCTGTGATGACTCTCATCATAGACGGTTCAATATTAGAGCCGTCTATGATGTCCTCTTGCCATAGCCCTCTGCCCCGGTCCACTACGTACTGCTCCTCTATCCCGGTCCACTACGTCACTTACCTCGGGCGGCTACATTTGAAAACCGTTTATGATCGATATAGTGTTGCAAATTTTTTTTGTTTCCCTGGGATTCGAACCCGAGACCTCACGTACGCAGGCCAAGCCGATTACCAACTGAGCCAAGAATACCACTTGTGAGGCTTAATGCACATTTTTCATAAGACATTGGTTGGATTGCAGACGGTTCTGAGCTACCTTCTCATTTCCCTGCAACCACCCTCACCTTCGCCGCCATTTGCTCACAATCTCACTGACTCCAAACCCTAGCATCTCCCCATGCGATTACAAACCCTAGCGTCACCCGTACCCGCACGCCTCCCTCCGCCCGGTGACCTTCGCATCTGCACCCGCTCTGACATCCCCAAGGCACGGCGTCCTCCCCCGCCACAGCGGCCTTCCCCAAGGTGCAACGTCCACCCTCCGCTGGCCTGTGACTCCCCCTGTCGGTTCGTGTCTCCCCTGAGCCTTCCTCTATCGGCCCGTGCCTCCCTTGCGAGCCTCCCTCTACCGCGCCGTGCTTTTCCAAACCCTGGTAAGCATCTCACGGTAGTGTTAAGATGGCCAACACATTGGGATTGAATTAATATGGAGTGAAAGAAAAACCCTAGCAGCTATATTTTGCTTGAACCCTATTATGCATGGGGGAGAAGAACATTTAACATCATACTTGGCACAAGCATATATCAAGTACTTGTTTGCTTCGTCACTCGATAGATCTTTTGGTACATTGAGTTTGGCCATAGCCTCCAATTCTCGGAGACATCTGGCCCGTCGGGCACCAGAATCTCTCGGAGGCATCTGGTCGTCCCGACCGACCAAAGCCCGTCTCAGCCGACCCAAGGTTGCGTCTAGATACGACGTTAAACGAGCACGCGGAACCTCCCGAAGGGCATCCAGTCGTCCCCGCCGACCCAAGCCTTTGAGTACCTATACTTAAGAGGAATGGCCACACACCAACTGCTGACCCTCGGAGGCTCTAGCAGTCTGGAAAACGCCCAAAACAAAGCCATCACGCAGATGCATCAATCACAAAAGAAAGGGAGATTTTATTATGAAACGGCAGAATCAACCATTACACAATGCTACGTGATATGGTGGAGCTATTTCAGCACCAAGTATTATATCACTAATTTCAGATTGAGCCAGTGCATCTGCACTGACTCCTACGCCCGACGGCTACCCGCGGCGTGCGCGCACCATTGCCTCCAGGAGGGCGCCCCTCACCACGGAGAGCTTCAGAACAAGTTCGAACAGCGCGTCGACGGCAGCGATATCACGGGCCGCGGCCTCCTCATCTTCCGTCAACACAGCCAACGCTTGGTCATATTCGGCCCAGAGCGGGGCCATGGGATCCACTTCTTCCTCCTCGTCGTCATCACCGAAGCTAAAGACCAACGGATACGACGAAGCCATCCGAGGGTTACAAAGGAGGACTCTAAGCGGGGGGTAACCATTCAAGCAAGCGATGGCACCCTTATATAGCCAGGAAAAGGAAGATCAAGCGACCCCGAATAAATGTCGGATGAAGGAAACCAAATCGCCCTCCACCAGAAACCGAAGCAGCTAAGAAGGCGAATGGTCAAGACGTATGAAACCATGCACGTCGCGCACAACCAAGCAATTAAAAGGCTCCCGGCAGCAGGGATGCCTCCGACGGGTCCCCAGGCAGCTGCCGGATGCGCTCAGGCTAAGGCCGACCAACTAGGCCGGTCGGACCAGCCGACCAAGCTCAACCCCCGACCGTATCTAACGAACTCGCTCGGGGGTTCGGGGCCTACTGACGAGTACTCATACCATGGGTACCCCGACAACCCGGAAAGATAAATGGGCTGACCCAAGCACCAGCTCCGACCAAAGGCCTCACGGGGCCACAAAGGACACTCTTCCCCGACCTATCGAGCTGCCCTAAGCTCGTCCTCGACCTAGTGGGATGCCCGACCTCCGCCACAGGTCGAACTCCCCACCAGCTCCAACAAAGCTGAGGCGATCTCCGCCACGCGTCAGACCTCTGTCGGAAATCAGTCATGCGCCCTATGGACATGACCACTCGGAATGACCATACGGGGGCAGGTGGCTCCTTCCCAAGGCGGCATGAAAGTCATCAAAGTCAAGACTCCAGTCTCGTCGTCCAGTCACACACAGCGCAGGGATACGCTCCCTCCCGAGGCAATACCAGAGTCACACACTATGGCGTCAGCGCCCGTCAGGACCGCAGAAGGCAGGTGCGCTGTTTCCCAATGAAGCAGCAGACTGATCTACTCGATGAGCCCACCAACCCGGTATGGGCAGGAGAGGGGGTCGACCAACAACCGAGACCAAAGGTCAGAGCTAGCGTAGAGATCTTCACCCTTCCCTCTCTCGACTTTCCATGTAGCCTGCCCCCTCCGACTATATAAAGGGAGGCAGGGTCTTCTAGAACGGGGCTCATTCTCTTACGCTCCATTGGACGGTCTCTCAGGCTCCCTCCTTTTGGCCTTTACGAATAGATAGCGTAGGCTCTCGTGTTCGAGCTCTCAGCTCCCGTTTGTAAACACTGTGCAGTCTTCTGCACCTAAAGCAATAGGATAAACACCACACGAACTGGAGTAGGGACATTCAGCCCGAACCAGTATACATCCTGGGCCTTTAGGTCTAACCATTCAAGGAGAGGGAGCGCGCAGCCCCTTAGACTTACAAATTTACTTGCCGGTGATACGAAACCCCGACACATGTCTATCCTCCTGCAGCAAAGGTAACAAAATAGTAGTAAGTCCTTTGTAGGAACTGAAATAACTTGGCTGATCGGTTAAAAGTGCATCTAGAGCATGTAAATGGTATCCAAATACTTTTCAATTGTGTCTATTACCTGAAGGGAGGTGTGAAATCAATCTCTATTGGTGGATTCTCAACTCCATTTGCATGATATTTTATCTTGTAGCCACCCGTCAGTTCCTTAACCATACCTGTCAACATTGAAAGTATTTGCTCAGAGAAGGGTAAATAAATTGTGTTATAACTCATGCAGAAGGGATTAACCTAAATGAGTGATGAATAATGCATAGAGTCATAAACAAGTAAACTGTGTTATAACTTATACAAAGTGTTACGCAGTTCCTCCTATGTAAGACATGCTTAACTCAGATAAAGCTAAAAAGTGATTCTTATGAGATAACATGGCTTTTTTAAGTTCCATCAAGTCATTGTAATCTGCATAAGCCATATAAAATTCACATGTTGTGAATTCAGGATTGTGTGTTAAATCAATCCCTTCGTTTCTGAATTGCTTCCCAATTTCATAAACACGGTCCAATCCTCCAACAACCAATTCCTTAAGATAAAGCTTCATGTTTAGTTCATTGTGGTGTGTGACAAAAGGCCTTGCAGCTGCTCCACCAGCAATCATGTTCATCATTGGAGCCTCCACCTAAAATCATATAAAAGGTTCAAACATCAAACATCACAGGATCAACAGAAGTACAACAAAATAAATTGCAAGATACCTACCTCCAAAAATTCACCTTCATCAAGAAACTTCTGAATAAAAGAGACAACTTTAGATCGTGTCTTGAAGATATGCCTCACTTCATGGTTTACCATAAGATCAAGGTATCGCTGACGTTATCGAGTTTCTTGATATCACAACAACATTTCAACAATCAAAGCACCACTAGTAGCAATTATCAACATTGAACACAGTACCAAAGGTGGCAAGGTGGGTTATTCAGAATTGAAAACACCTTGAGAGAAGAGGGTTATTTGAAAGCCGCTTGCATCACGGTTGTAGATCAAGGGTTAGATTAGTGGTAGCATCCATCAGAACCGTGCTAACTTCAAAAAATATTCAACATTCTTAACTACGTGTTAGCGGGCATGTTAGGCTATATGGACAGCCCTACTTCTTCAAGTTTATTCTATTCTTCTAAGGTAATGCATTCATAGTCATTTTACAAGCTCACTGCCCGTAGGTTTTCCTTTCAGGTTTTCATTGTTGGAATGCCAGATTCTTTAACTGAAAGATGATATTTCTCTAGTCCATTTGAGTGTAAATGGCCAAAACATGATTCTGTTCATCTTAGTAAGCTTCATGACACTCAAGTGCATGATTCAGTTCATCAATATCTATCATTTTGTGCTACCATAGAAGATATTATCATTGCACTCGACAAACAGACAAATTGAATAACAATGGCCTATCAGCCTACCCATTCCATATAGTAGTAGCCTAGAAAAAAAGGATAAAATATTTTCCTACATGCACATCTACATTAAGGTGTTGTTACAGCTAGGGAAATCTTACTATTGTAGTAAATTAGTGCTTGCCTGATACTTAAATTACACTCGAAATGGAAAAAGTTATATTCAACTCTGAATCAACAAAACAGATAGATCCTTGAATTTATCCAACTTGTAATGTAACTCACTGGTTTTGAGTTTAATTTGTTCATTGAGATTCTATTATAACAGTGAATTCAATTATCAATTATTTATTGTGAATGTTAAGGTGGTAAGGGTTTGAGGCCTAATTCGCTGAATTAATTTGTTTAGCCCATTTGTGATTGAGGTTGAACATTTAAATCTTCAATCAAACCCTAAATCTGAGAGCACCATAAACAAATTCACATCAATTATGTTATTTTTATCATATTGTTATTTCGGATTAGAAATAGATTCTTACTCTTATCATTGCATTCCATTCGACAATCCAGTAGGCTAGGAAAAAAGATGCAAAAAGGCCTAGTTCACAATATAATAGACATTTAATTGTGGTTGTCATCCCTGTGATGCTAAGTAAGCAATATAATAGACATAAAGTTTATATGCATCATTTTGCTGGTCTTGTAAATTTGCTTCTCTTAACTTACCTTCTCTTAACCTTGCATCACACAATGAAAAACGTACTAAAAAACGCTTAAATTTACTTTCTTTCCTCTTCTATGAGTCTCTATGAGTTGTTAATTTACCAATTTGCCTCTTTTATGATCTTCATTACAAGATGGCATCCCCTCATTCCTCGTCGCGAATGGATCTAACAAGGCGCCCAACGTAGAAAATCAGAAGCGCGGTCCAAGAGGGCTTAGTAAAAGGCCTCAGAGTCGATACACCATCACGGCGGTCGATCCGCACGATGGGGCCCCTACTGCGCCTCTTAAGGCTGCGGTAGTTTTTTTAGACATTGTGCGGGATCGTTGGGCGTGAAAGGATCCCCATCACCTATCCATCATGGAAGGCGCTGATAGATGAGTAGCGCAATAACCTAGTGACAGAAATATTACCGTCGTTCGAGCTCTCACAAGATGCCATGCTCGCACTGCGATGGTATACGTTGCTAGTGGCGGGAAAGGCGTGGAAGAACTTCAAGACCATCCTCGTCACTAATTACGTGAATAAGGAAATGACTCCATTCTAGAAGTACGAGTTCATCACTAAAGACGTGTGGTAACGATTTGTTGAGTGAAGACGACGGAAGAGTTCGTATGTCGGAGTGCGACGCACAAGACCGTCCAGTCAAAAAACACCCACCCACACAGACTCGCCTCAACTGGGTACGCGGGCAAGATCGCTCAATGTATGAGGGAGGATGACGAGGCAATCCAAAAGGAGGTCGCGCCGCCGTTTGCCTCGATCGTGGACTCGCGCACCCGAAACTGGGTAAGAACGAGGTCATGTCTCATGTCTTCAGGCGGCGTGTCCTTTGCCAACCCTGCTGATGAGGAAGTGTCCCAACGCTTGAGATCGTTGAGCACGGAATCTTCTTAGGGCTCTTTCACTTTGGACAGAGAGAAAGATATACTCTACACGGCCTTGGGAAACAAGGAACACATGGGTCACACCCGAGGCCTAAGTGTTTTCGTTTCCTAGAAAATAGGATTCCCACATGACTCCGACACGTACCGGAGTAGGAAGCAGGGATTCAAATTTCGTTTTCGGATAAAATACCGCCCCTGGCCGGATTCCAAAATTTCATCAAAATTCAGGTATTTTGGACACATCTCATCTGAAATTCAAATCCGATTTGTTTTGTACCGAGAAAAAAATAAATTCATCGAAAAATACCGAAATTTCGGGCGAAATACCCGAAATTTTGGTCCTTTTGCAATGGAAAAAATGGGTCAAACGATGTCAAAAATTTTTGAATTTTTTTTGGAGAGTCCTGACACATTGATGATATTTCCATAACAATTTAAGATTATTCTGTATTTTGTGAATTTTTTAACAATTCAAACATTGCTACTGTCCTGATAAAACACTGACCGGCAATTTTGAACTGAATGCAAAATGGTTCAAACCACGTTATAAACATTTGAAATTTTTTTGAATGGTTATGATGTATCTCTAATGCTCTCATAAAATTTTAATATGATGATCAAACTGTATGAATTTTTAAAAATTCGAACAGTACTACTGCCCTGTTAAAAGGCTTACTGGCAAACATGAACAAAATGAAAAATTATCTAAACCACGTTAAAAACTTTTGAACATTTTTGTGAATGGTCCTGATGTAACATAATGTTTCTTTAAAATTTTTATATGATGATCATTCTCAAATAGTGTTTAAAAATTCACACAGTATTACGTCCTGATAAAAGTCTGATGATCAATACATAGATTTGCTTTAGCAACAAAAAAAAATTTAAAAATTTTAAAAATTTTACATAATGGTGATAAGGAAGTTATTAATATCTCATAAAAAGTTTGAATCATGATCACACTCCAGTGAATTTATAAAATTCTTACAAGGCACAATACCATTTATGTTCTTTTCTTTTTGATTTTTGAAATATAATATAACAAACGAAGTTCAATGCTTACATAGATTTGATTGACCAAAAAAAAATTTAATTTTTTTCAAAATTTATATAATGGTACTGAGTCAATTATTAATCTCTCACAAAAATTTTAGATTATAATCACACTCAAGAAAATTTATAAAATTCTGACAATGTAACTATCCCAATTATGTTCATTCTATTTTTGATTTTTTAAAGATAACAAATGAAGTTAAATTATTTTTAGTTTTTTTATGTATGATAATAAACTACTAAGGATAGTACCATAAAATTTTTAGATTTCTATAAATCTTGTAAAATTTTATAAAAATCCGATAGTGTTTCTACCAAAATTTTAAAATGTCTAAAAAATTCAGTTTTTCAACAAATTTTCATAGGAGATGACTTTCCTAAGGGTTATTGGACCAGATCCGGTCAAATTCGGCCCTAAAAGTTTCAAAACCAGCCAAAAAATATAAAATTTCGAAGAGAAAAACCAAAATTTTGTTTTACTGTAGCAATTTCAATTTTTTTCCGGTCGGTATTTTAGATTTCGGGGTGGTCCAAAATAAGAAATTTCGCTAAAATTCGACGAGATTTGGAACCCTGGTAGGAAGAGAAGTAAAGGAGAGCGCGATGAATGGTTAGTAGCCCTGATTGAGGAAAGGGTTGAGACAATGCTCAGAGCGCAGTTCGATAGTCTGCTACGAAGCTTTCAAGAAAGTATAGAGCAAAGGGAGGCTGTGGAGAGGCAGACACGGAATGTGCAAGCCCAAGAAGCACAAGCGCAGTTCAGCCCAACCAACTGTTGGAGCAACTGCGCGTCCGCCCCTGAGACGGACGTGGACGAAGCCAGATTTCCTCCCAACGAAACCGGGGTAATATATATGTCTGCAATACTCCTTAGATAGACATGTTTGACGTGTTAGCTAATTAATTGTGTACCCTTATGTAGGTGGCCACGCCATGCAATCTCCAAGTGAGACTTGCCAACGGTTCTGTTCCCCTTCAGGCTACTTGGGGGCACGTGTATCCATCTCGTGCAGGGGCGTTAGTGCACAATCGTACTTTAGATCTGGGCTACGCGATGGTCCAGGTCGACGGCATACATGAAATTTGCAAGACCATCACGCTGGAGATGCCCCCAAACGACGAAATCGTTACACTAGGAGATGCCATCGGTACATTCATCTAGTGACCCAAGAAGGACAACTCCTTCGACGCCCACCCAGAAGCACCGAAGCTACAAGCACTACAGGTGCCACGTGATGCGCCGGGACTACCAGCACTACCGGAGCCATGTGCTGCACCGAAGGAGCCCGCCAAATCGGCTACCATGTCCCGTCGGGCACAAGCCGAATCTGCAGTTCGGGCCAAGTCGTCTCTCGTGAAGACGATATTTGGTAGACGGCGAGGCGACGACAAGGGCAAATCAAAAGGGTGGACCACGTCAACCCATGACTTTCCCTTCGCCCCGTTGGCGTGACAATTCGAGCTGGGAGAGCCGTTCATACCGAAAGAGCGTGAGGACACGCTTACATTAGCGTGCATTAGATTGCAAGAATGGTGCATGGAACAAGCTAACAAGCTGGTGGCACAATGTGCATCGAGTATCTCGGTCAGCTTTAAGCAGGAGCATTTCTTACACCTGTTTTTGGATGGCTTCTTCGTGGTCGGCTTCAATGACCTATTTGATCTGTACAACCTCAACGCCCTCGATGCATCACTCATGAGATGCTGGATATTGTAAGTGTGTGCAATTACGATGTACATTCGTGTCATATTAATAAATGTCAAATATACATGATCCTTGATTTTGTATATGTAGATACATGAGAATGGAAGCAAAAGCAAGGAAACAACTGGTGGGTTTCGTCGACCCACACATGATGTCCAAGCAAACCATGGACGAAAATTTACAAGTCGTCCACAAGTACGTGGACAAAGTATTGTTGACAATGGAACAAAAAAATTCATACTTTTACCCCACAACCCGGGGTAAGTGCTTTATCCAGTTGCTATACTTGTTGATTTGTACTATACAACGTAGCTTGAAGTTAGGTTGAATGACAATGGCGACACACATGTGCAGGTATCATTGGGTTCTACTTGTAATTATACCAAGACAGAACCACACAATTTACCTTGATTCCAAAAAGGGCGAAACGCACGACTTGAAACCTATCAGAGATTTACTCAACATGTCGTTCGGTGTCTACAAAGCTTGTGGAGGTCCACACAGGAAGAACCCAGCGACGCTAAAGCATATTTATAAGTTTTCGGTATCCGCTAGTATGCAACAATTCTTCACACTCCATAATAATACCTTTCGAACTAATTAACCTATTATATTTTGGTAGTGCCACCAGCAGCCAAAGGAGACTAATCTATGTGGATTCTACGTTTGCCACAACATGCAACTCCTCATTGGTTCAAAGAAGACCAACGTCATAGAGGTTTGTCAATCTTGCAATAATTGTTTTTACCTACAAATTTATATACACGCAAGACTTTACTCTTTCCATCGACAAGTTTGGCAATGTGCTGAATCTGTGTTGGAATAGGTTGACCTCCTAGGTATCCGAGGACAACTCTACGCCTTCTTGATGCGTGAGGTCATTAATCCAAAAGACGAATGCCACCCAAGCTCGCTTGATGAGTTGTGAATTTGTTCGATACCGTTTGGATTAATTTGTAAACCTTGTGCTGTGAATTTGTCATTTCTAGCTCTCAATTCAATTGGTTTTTGTATATATGAGTTGATTTCTAAAATAGATGCACTGTATGTTCATATGAGATCCGATCTCATTTCTGAATTGTAT
Organism: Otatea glauca; assembly: GCA_036346275.1. Classification (NCBI taxonomy): domain Eukaryota; kingdom Viridiplantae; phylum Streptophyta; class Magnoliopsida; order Poales; family Poaceae; genus Otatea; species Otatea glauca. The sequence goes on along the minus strand of CM070733.1, from coordinate 38,285,832 downwards.
GTCATAATAATGCTGGTGATGCTTTCTATTGTGTTTTTTTCAAAGGGCGTGGCTAGCATTTCCTGAGGCTAGACAATAAATTAAAATTTAGTAAAAAAAATAAAAAAATCAACATCACAGACGGTTTCAAAGAAGAAACGCCTGTGAATAGGCACACATCCCAGATGGTTCTAAAGTGGAATCATCTGTGATGAGGGTCTCATCCCAGACGATTCTAAATTGGAACTATCTGTGATGTGGGCCTCTTCACAGACATTTCTTCTTTAGAACCGTTTGGGATGAGCCCATCATCCCAGATGGTTCCAAAGTGGAACCGTCTGTGATGAGTTTTTTCACTGACGGTTGGAAAACCGTCTGTGATGACTTTTTGTCATCACTGACACTTCGATACAAACGGTTCACAAAACCTTTTGTGATGTGGTTTGTGAACCATCTGTAATGTGGGCATGTACAGTAGTGAGCATCTCCGTGGAAAAATAATTTGTAACATGAAAATTAACGAAGAGCCTACTAAAAATATTAGAAAATTGGTTTTCTAGTTGCGCTGGTCTCAATTGATGACTATAGACCTATGTATCATTGAGATAATAAATAGTATTTTCTAAAATATCTACAAATAGAGTGATATAATATAAATTATCACGACGGCAGCTACAACACGAATGGAGATATATGCGACTGCTTGCGATGAAAAGTTGCTTCATTTATTTCCAAGACTGTAAGTACTATTTGTACAGGTAGCATATGTTGAGCTTTTGCAATTAATTAGTGGATACACCGTTACGCACATACAGGATATATAGGACCCCTCTGGGCCCGAGCCCTAGGCCCTCTCTCCCTCGCCCAGGAACGGCCCTACAGCCAGCGCGCTCGTGAATCAAGCTATGGCCGGGGCCGGCCGGCATGCCGATGGAGATGGTTGGTCCACCAACTGGTCCAAATCAAATCAAATCAAATCAAATCAAATCAAATCGATCGTCACAAGTACGGCATGGAATTCATGTCCATCCAAGGATCTATATCGATCGATCATTGGTGCGCCATGCATACGCGTGGGGGGCCGGAACACATGCATGCGTATATTGGTTGGGCTCGATCGAGCCAAAAAGGCAACCATGGATAATGCTCTAGCTACTGCTGCCTCCGTCCAAATTTATAAAACATAATTCTTCATAACACATAGACAAGAAGATATTAAAAATAACTAGATTATCTCTAATCATTATCACTGAGAACTATATTTAATGCATGCATGTAGAAAATATGAAGTAAAGTTAGGCACATATAGAGAACATCAAACTAATTTTGTATTGAAATATAAAATATATTCTATATTTAATGATAAAATCATTATAAAATAATTCTTATAAACAAACTTAGACGTATCCATGCATGTTCATGTCACCAGGGGGCAGGGGCCTAGCTCGTAGCTAGCTACCTGTCTAACAAGCTGCAGGCCCGATCGATGGATTGATCGATCAATGTGCGTGCAGGGGCAATTCAGTGGCATTGTGAGAGTGTGGTACTCTACGTACGTGTACATTTTGCACCAGGGGATCGATCGGCCAATAATTGACGGATGCAAGAGTATTTGGCCACCGCATGTACACAACATGCAGCAGCGTTATTTACTTTTTTTTTCAAGTTTATATGATTGATGTATTTTTGAATGATTTTATCTATGAATATATGACGTATTTTATGTTTCAATAGAAATTAGTGTGATGTTTTCTTTATACTCATAATAAATATACAGATTTATTAGATACTCTACATACATGTAAATACATTCTACAAACTTGGACAGACGGAGTATATATATCGCTGCTTTAATTGGCTGACAATTATTTGGAGCACTAGATGATAGATTCATGCCTGTGCCTGCCTATACGTGCGGCCATGTTCTAGAGGCAGGGGTAAGCTCTTGGAAAAACATTCGTGCATGCATCATGCAAAACATTCGTGCATGCATCATGCATGTGCTGGGTCCAGAAGAGCTAGCTGAGCAAGCAGGCCATATCATGATGCCAATTGTACAGTGCTATGCCAATTAGTGGCTTACTGAATTCTCGCTCCAAATTATAATGATGAGTGACCACAATGCACGATGATCGCTCCAAATTATAATGATGGTGCCGACTGCCGAGCACCACGATCTAAAACAGGTATTTCTTCTATGTATATATCACGCGCAAAAAAGTTTGAATTTTTTTGGATGTCGAGTTTAATTAATTTACTAACAAGTTTGAACAAAATTTTAAACTAGAGTTTGCCTTTTTTTATGATAGTTTGATTGTAAGTATATGATGATTCTACGTAAATCAACAAAGCAAGTGATCTAAATTCTTTCAAAGTCTTTGAATTCAAGTATATTTTTTAAAGGTATGCACTTCATTTGAATTATTATAGATAGGTTTATACCTTAAAATTGAAATTTTTGAAAAATATATCCGAATTTAGCTTAAATTTATGCATTTGAAATCATGGTGTCTTGACACTATGGTGCCCCATTTTAGCGTCCTATGTATGTACGTATGAAAATGGTTCTATACTCGTGGGGGTATATACTTCACTTTTGATATGCTGCTTAAATGATGTTGTTATACCTCTTTATTTTTTTGAGCATGCTCTAACAGTATATATAAGATACTCCAAAGTGAGTTCCATGAAAAATTTCATCAAAATCCACTATTTGTAGCATAATTTGTGTATATACTCATTTTCTATATGGAATAGGGTACATAGCAAAAAATAAAGAGCTCCGGTGATTTTTTTTTCAATTATGTCGCATTGGAGTATCTTAGAATTAGTATTTGAATATAGTATTGAAAGTGATAAAGAGGTATGGTACGTTCGTTTAAGTGGTATATTGAAAAGAGAACGAATGTACTCCAGGAAGTACAGAATATATGATGCCGAAATGGGACACCATGGTACTAGGGCACCATGATTTCAAATACGTGAATTCAAGTTAAATTCGAGTATATTTTTTTTTGAAAATTTCAGTTTTAGGGTGTATATATACCAATCTATAACAATTCAAGTGAAACGCGTACCTTTAAAAAATATGCTCGAATTCAAAGATTTTGAACCAATTTAGATCACATGTTTTGCCAATTTATATATATATATATATATATATATATATATATATAATCAGTACATATCTACGATCAAACTACCACAAAAAAGATAACTCTAGTTTGAATTTTAGTAGAAACTTGTTTGAACTAGCTAGACTGAACGTACAAAAATCAAGCTTTTTCGGACGCCACTGATGCATGCATGCCTAAGTATGAAGATAGATTCGCATGCGAGGTGCGTGCGTGGGCGAATATATGCTACTTGGTTTCGTTGACGTCCATGCACACAAAACCGAATGTTTAATTTTAACTAGTGCGCATCTAGAAAAACAGAAGCAGCAAAAAGAAATTAGAACCAATTAATTAGTACGTACATATCTGAGCCAGTAGCGAAGCCACCGTCCGAGCAGCTCGGCCGTTTGTCCGGGCTTACCTGCGAACCACTATTGATAAATTCAGTCTAGTCTTGCTATTGTCGAAGTTGAAGAACAAGACGTCTTTCAGATTACAGTTAGACCTTGCTGAGGCACCTAAATTTTCATGGCTCCGTCACTACAATAAACTAATCTCCAGGGGGGAGGACAGAGGCACATATACATAGGTACATACATAAATACACACACGCACGCGCATATGTACAGAGATGTATGTATGTATGTATGTACCCATCAGTAGGCTTCTTGCCAAATTTTCAACGACGTATACACTGTAAACACTGGTCGATATGTTCGTCGATGGAGTTCGTGGGCGGGCGCGGCGTTTGGTCGTTGATCGAGTTGGCAGGGGGACCGCGCGCGCGTTCGCAGGTGGCGCGGCGCGCGGCCGGAGCGAAGTCACACCGACCGTCCTGACACGCCGGCACGCACGAACCCCGGCCGGCCGCCGGCCCAGTGCACGTATGCATGGGCCGGCCAAGCTGTGCATGGCAGCGACGTGGTCCCACCTGCCAGTGAGTATCTGCTCGATCCCTTGGTACGTGTTACGTATTAGACGGTGCATATATAAGGTAGACTTTGACGACTGTTTGACTACACAAAGCGGCCGCTGTCGTGTGGGCCCTGTACAGTACGGATATATACGGCACGTTTCTCATCACTGGAACTTATATATGCATTCATGTCCGGCGTCCCGTACGTTCGTTTCAGCGTACGTATCTAATGCAGCATATATATGACACCAGCCCACACATATGAATCTAGCTATTTGATCAGCGGCTATACATCATCAAACTTTTTTTTCTTCCTGTGAGCTCACTCCACGCATGCACGCGTTCATATATGCTAGCTAGGAAGTACGATACATGTGTTTATATTTAAATATAGACTTGTATTCGTTATACGACTCTAATGATATAGTGGAAATACAGTCATATTTCTTGTACAATTATAACATCTCCTATCAAGCTATATATGTTTAATCAAACTATTATAAACTGGATCTATCAAAATCGACGATGTAGATATTTCTCTTTTCCCCTCTATCAACAGCTTTAATTTTAGCTTTTAGAGTGAACGCAGTGGTTTCTTTTTTTTTCTTTGCTGCTGCCTTGGTTAATGGAACGCTAATGTTCCAATTAAAAAAAAGATAGTAGATAGATAGATACCTTAATTATCAACTGTATATATGTACCGATCAATCAAAAACTAATTAAGTGGATCTGCTGGGCCTAATCGAATTAAAACGAGTAGACCACTTCGTCGAAAAAGATCAAAAGGGCGTCCAAAAAAACTGAGCAATAGGGGTGAAAACGGGTCGGATTCGGGCGGATGTTGCTCTTCTCGTATCCTAACCCATATTTTTTTCTGGATTCGGAACCGGATACGGATACGAATCCGGGTTATTCGGGATACGGACACAGGACGGATACGTGACGGATTCGGGTCGGAAACGGATAAAGATATACGGATAATACATGCATGGAAAAAGCAATGCTACCAGTGGATAAAAATTTTTAAAATAAAATCAAGCCCTCATTACCTGGTCTATAAGCAGTAGCAACTAAAACACAAAAGCTAGATAGATGATACCTGAGACTTGATGAGCCAATTAGAGGTAGTAAAAGGGCTAGTGAGTCAGTCTGAGGAAAAAAAAAACAGAGGTTTCAGAAATAGATCACTAGTCATGAAGTAGCTAGTGTCCATAAATAAGATTAACTAGCTGTAGAACAGGAAGGTATACAAAAGTTCTGGACATTCAAAATTATATGGCATCTTAGAGAAAATGATTGTCAATCTACATAAGTAAATATGCTATGTTTTTTTAATGTTTCTGTATCTTATAAATGGATGATGCTTTAATCGTGAACCAAAGATAACATCATAGTTGCTAGTCCAGTCATGAGGGGCATGATATAGGACGCTTAGAAATAGGAGCGGTTCCGAACAAGATTGATAACAAATTTATCTCTGCTCTAGTCCAGCAACTCATCTGAAATACATCTGATATTCAGAGACTATAGAATTTGCTGAGTTTTGTTATGGCGTAATGTAAGAAGGAATTTTTTCTCAACTTTGGATGGAGGAAAATTTACCGAACACCTTCAGAGAATAAGAGAGATTGATCGATTGGCACGCCTATCAAGCCCTCATTACCTGGTCTATAAGCAGTAGCAACTAAAACACAAAAGCTAGATAGATGATACCTGAGACTTGATGAGCCAATTAGAGGTAGTAAAGGGCTAGTGAGTCAGTCGAGGAAAAAAAACAGAGGTTTCAGAAATAGATCACTAGTCATGAAGTAGCTAGTGTCCATAAATAAGATTAACTAGCTGTAGAACAGGAAGGTATACAAAAGTTCTGGACATTCAAAATTATATGGCATCTTAGAGAAAATGATTGTCAATCTACATAAGTAAATATGCTATGTTTTTTTAATGTTTCAGGATTGGAATTAATATTTATACCTCATGAAATTTTTCATAATTTTATATTTGATATTGTATCTTATAAATGGATTATCTTTGTATTTTATTTTATTTTATTTTATTAATGCCGTGGATAGCAAGAGGCACAATCATGATCTTTAAGGATTTTATGAACCAAAGATAACATCATAGTTGCTAGTCCAATTTATGATAACAACATACTTGAGCGTGAATGGATGGTTTCTTAATGTTTCTTTATCTTATCAACGGTTTCTTAGGAAGAACTTTTGTATCTTATGATAACAAAGTACTTGAAGGCTCAATTTTTACTTGTTTCCATTCTCTAGTTATTGAGTGAAGCGTGAAGCTTCAGATATTTAACCAAATAGTTCATTATTGAAGAAAGGCAATGAACTATAACTGAAACTAAAGATCACACTTGTAGGGGTGGGCATAAATAAACCGAAACCGAAAAACCGAACCGAATTAACCGATTATTTCGGTTTTTTTGGTTTTTGGTTTTCGGTTCGGTTTTTATTTTAGTGTTATTCGGTTTTCTGGCTTCGGTTCGGTTTTTGGAAACTGAAAACCGAAAAGCCGAATGAACCAATTGTCCATGGCCCAAAGGCGAGAGCCCCGCGCTCCACAAGTCATTCGCGTCCCGCACTCTCGCAACCCGCATCTCCTCGACTCTCCGATCCTCCCAATTCCCCGTATCTCCTCGACTCCTCGCAAAGTCGCAATCCCCACATCTCCTCGACTCCTCCGAAGCTCCGACCTCCATGTCCATCCTCTCCCCATCCGTGTCCGCCGCCGGCACCATGGCCTCATTTGCTCTGGTGCCGCGACCTCCCCGCTCAGGCGCTCACCGTCTCCCAAGTTTCCCCAAATCCCAGCTCCGGTATCGAGCTTCCATCGGTTCACCTCCAGTCGGTGGCCAGGGCGGCGGAGAGCACGAGGAGGGCGGCGTTGTGGAGTGCGGAGGCGGCGCGGAGCGCGCTGGGAGGTGGACTCACAAGCTTTCTTCCTTAACACCGGTGCTGCGCACCCCCTCCGCACGGCCCCCGTCCGGAGAAGAAGGCCCCTCCTCACGGCCCCCGTCCAGATCTGGAGTCACTTGAATCAAAGCACCTTTTTCATCACCGGATCTGGAGTCGCCTTCTTCCTTGTCACCGGCACACCTCAGCAGCCTCAGGTAACCTCCACCGCATTTGGAGTCCTTCATTTCGGTAGATTCAGCCAACCCACTGTCGGCGAGCTCCCTCCCATCGCCAGTGAGGACGTGAGGTTATGAGGGCTTGCCCATCTTCCCTTCTTCTGTGACCATCTACGTGGGGACGGCGGATGGGAGGGGCAGGACGCAGCGATGGGGGAGTAGCACCGCGGCGAGGTAGACGCATGCGTTGGCGGCGGCGAAGGACGGGGATGTGGCGAAGGTGTGGCTTGGGTGCCAGTGGAAGACGGTGTTGCGCCATTTTTTCGGTTTACCCGAAAACCGAAAAACCGAACTGATTTTTTTTCGTTAAGTCGGTTCGGTTTTCAAATTTGAAGCGAGAATTTTGGTTTCTAGTTTTCAAAAACCGAAATTATTTTAAACCGAAAAAACTGAACTGATTATACCGAAAAAATCGAATGCCCACCCCTACACACTTGATGATCATAATGAGAACGAATTTACCTTTTTAACGATACTCAAAATAGCTTCAATGTAGCTTATCGACACAGCTGAATACAAGTTGATGCCATCCCTTTTCATATATGCTGGCTCCTCTATATCAAGGCAAACAAAAAGGTCTCCAGGAGGCCTTCTGTTTTCCAAAGGAAAAAAGGGTTTAGTGTGAGGCCCCCATTTTTGATAAATCAATACCAAAAATGGATACCATGTGCATACAGTACTAGTCCCATGATCAGTAGCTAGTACGCACAAATACAAATTGTTATCACAGTCATACACAAACTTTATTACACAGCGGAAGTAAGATTACATATTATTTTTACAATACCAAAAGTAAAACTGCAGTGGAGACAACATTCGTAGTATGCCTTTTAACCCATTGTCCCACGTGCAACCGACAGGAAAATCCTTAGAAAAGTCATCGTTAAATTCCCGTATCCCGCATCAACGTAAGATTAAGTGGGAAATCTGTCCCTTCACCTAAAAATATCAACAGTGGCAAGTTGAGTACTTACGTACTCGCAAGACTTATGCAAAACCTAAAATACATGCAGGCCATTTCAAAGAAAGGCTATTAAGGTTAATTTGCATAAAGCTGGTTTTTAACATGTAAATACTGAGAATAGTAGATTGTAAAACAGATTTAAGTAAAAGCAAGTAAATTCTGAAGTAACGTAAAGTAAACATCAATATTTCACAATTGCTTAGGTATAACGACCATATCCAAAATCATTCCACCAACACAAGTGGAATATTAACAACGCATGATAGAAACCACATTTTATGAAAATAAGCAAAACAGCTAACTATGTGATGACTTTACCAAGTGTCCATGATCATGACGCGCTAATCGATTAGTTTTACACTGCAGAGGTATACGACTTTCCCACAAGACATGGTGACTCTTTGAGCAATCGATATTTGCACACTTCCTTTGGTGTGCCGCAGAGAGTCATGTTATAATCATTACATTATTTAAACCTAACTTTGCACCAAAGACGATAACGACAAACCCATTTTGTGGAGTAAGAACTCGAGCATAGAAATGATGGAACTACCCAAGATGGCGTACATCGTTATATTGGTAGACGTTTAATCCATGATCACCTCGGTGTGGACGCCCGTCGAGCAATTCATTAAGAAACACTCGTACTACTCCGCCTTCCAAGTGCAAAGCTAGTTTTAAACAACTTAATAAGTTAGAGCTGTCCCATACCGGCACTTGTGGTTGTATGAATTTTCTTGGCCGAAAACAACTCATAGTTCGGTCCTTAATCCGACACGGGCAATAATCTCCACCTATTCTACGTGCAAAACATGCACACACGGCTATTGCCAATAATTGCCCGCATCTAAACCATAGTTTTATTTTCATTTTCCAACCAAAATACCAACCACAAAAATAGTCATACCCATCTAAATGTCATAACCAAGGTATTTAACCATGTCACGCTTTATGTTCATTATAGCTCGGCTAAGCATGTCACTAATGTGAGTAACCTGATTGACATTAAATATTGTCTAAGCTAATCTAGGGTTTTCAAGGATCACAATTTTCTACTTATCAAGGAAATTCTATGTAGCTATTGTGTACAACTACCGCCTTCCACAATATAGTGACTTTAATAAAATAAAGTATGCAAGAAACAGATTAATGAAAACATTTATAAAACTGGGTTCAACATGATCAAAGGAATTTGCTTGCTTTGCTGATTTTCCTCGACTTGAACTCCCGGTCGTCGAATGTACCGGTTCGTCGGGTTCTACACGTCAGAAGGCGACATAGAATAAATACCAAATTTCAATGAGGCCAAAAGAAATCAGATGGAAATATTCAAATAAAATAATTTCACCAATTCAGGAATGGCTACATGCTTTATTTATTTTTCTTTTGCAATTTAAAGATATGATTTATTTAAGCCATTATTGCATTATTTACTATCCATTTTATAACTTAAATTTTTCTTATAACACACCCTAAGTATTATTACAGATTCTGGTTCCTGAGATTACAAGAATTCTAATAAAATTTATTTTACTAAATTTGGAGGTTATTTGCAAAATTTCCATGTATGACGTATTCCTAACTCTTCGTTTGAATTTAAATTCGAATTTCAAATAAAATTCAATTCTGAAATATTTTTGTATATTCTGAATCTACTGGATTTTAGATGAATTTAGAAATTTATTTCATCAAATTTTGTTAAGTGATTCAAAAGTTATGGCTAAATGAATATCTAGGTTTTGATTAAATACTAAAATCAGAAAATTGCCGAAAATGGAAAGTGCGCTTTGCGCGAAAAGCGCTTTCCATTTGGCGGAACCGCGCTTGAGGCGCCGACAAATGGGGTCCACCGTCGGCGTCAGTAGCGTCTTGCTGCTGGCCGCGCTGCTGGCCCATGGATCGCTGCGCTGTCATGCGCCGACGGCTGGGTCCGCATGTCAATGGCGCGACCAGCGACGCGGGCCGACAGTCGGGCCCGCTTGGCGGTGACCAGAGCAGATCGCGGCAAGACGAGCTCGCCGGTGGCGAGCACGGCCGGAATCACGAATGGGTTCGGATTCATGCTCAAGCACACTCGCGGCGCATCTTTGGCGGTGGCGCTTTGGCGGAGATGGCCGGAGGCGGCCCGCCACCGAGAGAGGCGCGAGCTCACGGCCACCGGCGTTCTCGTAAACGAGACCTTCCGAGCTTGAAGATCACTACCAAAAGCATCGGTGGACTTCAAGGATCCCATTTCGGTTTAGTTCAAAGAATGAGCGGCGGAATAGAGGTCTCACCGCGCGCGGTGGTGGCGGAAGAAAAACACGGCGGAGGAGCTCGCGGGAAGAATGAGTTTCGTAGGGGCTCGGGATGGACTTGGGAGGCACGAGGAAGCTTCAGCGAAGCAGATTGGGACGAAATGGATGGAGTGGAAAATATGGTGTTTGGCCCTCTTTGCGGTTTCGCGGAATTGGGGACGATGACCAAAGCAACGGCGGAATGGCTTGCACTGGGAGCTAGCTGGGTCGGCGGCGACGCGAGGAGGGGTTTTTATATGGGCTCAAAGGCGGTTTAGCGCGGTGGCGCGAAAGACCGAGAGGTCTACGCCTCAATACGAGAGAGCGGGAGAGGAAGAAGAAAGCGCGGGCGAGAGGCTGCCACGCGGGGGCCAGATGGCAGCGGTTGTCGGCCGAGCTGGCTCACTGACAGCCCGGGCCCACACGTCAGTGATGGCGAGAAAAGAACTCTGGAGAAGCCTCACGACCGAACGGGATTTCAACGAAGGTTTCAATGTTCAAACGGGCACGAAAATTTATTAAATTTTTACCATAGGTCGGCAAGGATATTAACAGCCTCCTGAAAAATTTTCGACATTTTATGATGCATGATGATTTTTACAAAATTCTGACATTGCAACAGTTACTGCATTGCCTATTCTGTTTTTATTTTAATTTGCGATTTAAATGAAGTTATTATTTTACAAAACTTTTTATGATGATTTAAAATGACATTATACACCTTCTGTAAAAATTACAGATTTTAATTATTATTATTTAATGTTTAAAAATTCTGACATTACTGTTTTCCAGATTATTTATTCACTGTTTTCGAATTTTTAAAATTTAAAAGTAATTTAGTAAATTCTTAATATTTTTACAGGAGGTTGATACTGTTTTTATGTCGGCAAGATAAAAATTTTGGGTCAGGATTATCTACAGATATTTTTACCAAATTGTTTTACCATTTTACCCTGAGATTTTTACCCATGATTATCTTTGATTAATTAATATTTTTATAAATCCAGGTTACCCACCACCTTAAGCAAGCTGAGGGGAGCCCTCAGATATTTTTGGAAGTTTTGGTAAATTTTTGTTGGATTGACATTTTTACTTTTTACCATTTTCTATTTATTATATTCTTTATTTCACATTCTTGCATTAAAGAAAAGCCAAACAAATATTCAGAAAATCCAGGAAATTCAGAAATTTCAAAAATAATACACAAAAGATTTTTATTTCATTTTTATTTATTTTTTTGATTTTTGAGGCTGTTACATTTAGGCATGGAGGTGACGAACTAACACATCATAAATTGGATGAAAGCTAGAAAAGCACACACACGCACACACAGATATCTGAACAAAGTTTCTCTTAACTGCAGTTACAAACTCACAATCCGATAATGGAGAAGGCATAGGAGACATGGTCGGCGTGGGCTTGACGGCTGGTCTCTGGGATGGCTGGAGAACGGATGCGCTGCGCAGGCAACAGGCATTGGATCTTGGTGGAGGTGTCGGAGAAGGCGTGGTTGCCTCGTCTAGTCGGGGGTGGGGGCTTGGAGCCGAGGCTGGTTTCAGGGACGGCTAGGCCGCCGGAGAATGAAGGTGCAACGCTGATGCAGGTTGCTTGGAGCTTCGATTGCTGGCCAAAGATAAGGGAGGCTAGGGTTAGGGGCAGGCCTGCAGGGGTGGAGGGAGACTTCGCCGAGGGGTGGGTCGTGGCCCATGGGGGGCGAGGGGTAGGGTGAGCCAAGACGCCGTCGTCTGTCGCTAGGGGTGGGGAATAGCCGAATGGGGATCAAGCATTCAGGCCAGGTCGCCAGGAGACCATGGGGTGGGCTGAATAGGCTAGGTCAAAACGGGATATCCGAATGGGTCGATATCCGATATCCGGGTCTCGACCTATATTTCCCGGATACTTCATGCTCCGAATCCAATCCGGTATCCGATTCAAATATCCGGATCCGGATCCGATCGGATATCTAAAATCCATCCCGAATTCGATCCCGATCGGATCCGAATCTGGATCAGGCGAATAAAATTTGACCCATTTTCACTCTACTGAGCAAGATGGAGAAAGGCTGGCATACATATGCATCGATCGTTGGAACAATCACACAGCCGATCAATGACCAAAACATATAATGCATGTGACGCATACGCTTACGATCGAGCTGATAAAACACGATGGAAAAACCACGCACCTTTCCAAAAAAACAAGATCTCTCTCTCTCTCTGACCCGGCCGGTGCATGCATCAACGTACAGTTCAACAGATCGCCACGTACCCTTTTGCTCTTTTTCTCTGCGTTAAGATTGAGTTCAGATTCATGCACATTTGCTAGATTCTTGGACTTGATTAACTAGCAGCTAGTGAATCATATCGATCGAGATACAGTAGTAGGACACAGCTAGTGGCATATGCATATACGTGCATGCACGTCAAAAGACAACAACAAGGGCCCCGGTTAAGTCGTTTACTAACTACAACTAGTCAAAAGTATTCCAGTACTCCACTAGCAGGAAGCCTCAAGGTGTCGACTGGCGTGTAAAAAAAAGGTCTTCTATGATGTCGTCTAGGGTGGAAAAAAAATCAAAATTCGTGAGTTTAAGGAGTACTCGAAAACTCCACTCGACTTGACTCGAATGTATTCTTAACGAGTCGAGTTGGGTTTTGAACTCATTAAAATAACAAGTTAAATGAGCGATCTAACGAGTTCAACGAGCAAAAAAAAAAACACCGTAAGTCCGTAACCCCGTTCACCCGTTCGGCCGTTCCGCAATTCCCCAATGGAATCCCTAATCCGCAGAGCGCTAGCCATTGTTTCCGTATGCGCCTCCACCCATAGCTCGTACCGTCGCTGCCTCGCTGGCCGTCACCTTTGCTCCCGCCGAGTGCCAGCCGGCCCTCGCCCTTGCTCCTCTCAGCACTCCTCTCGGCGTTCGCCTAGGCCGTCGGATCCCGTCCGGCCGTCCACCCGTTGGGCTCCCCCTCGGCTGTCGGACCCCGCATCTCGGCCTCTGCTCCTCCAGGTCGAGCTCCACTGCCAAATCCGAGGTCTTCCCTCCGGCTCCTCCTCTCCGGTTGTCCAGCAGCCGGGCTCCTCCCTTCTTGGCCTCTGCTCCAAGCTCCTCCCCTACAGATCTGAGCCGGCCTGTTCCCCTCGGTCGTCAGCACTTCCAAGTCTCCAACACCGGGCTGCAAACTGACTCTGAGCATGAAAAATCAATCGAAGAGTATGGAGTCAAAGAACAAAGAAGTGAAGCTGAGTCAGTCTTTTGGCTTCGGTTCTGCTTCACGTTCGATGTCGATAGTAGCAGCGAACCATGGAAAGCCTCCGAGATCCGGTCCTCCGCTGCTTCCTCCTGCTCCCTCATCTACGCCCACATCGGTGAGTAGAATACGAACTGATTGTGCAACCAATTTTCTAATCAGTGAGCAAAGTAATGGTAGCCATTTCAGCTTACAATTTTGTATGCATTGGTAGCTGTATCATCTTATTCATATGAATTGGTAGGTTAATCAGTGAACCAATTTATAGTGAACAAATTTTCTAATCAGTATACTGATAAAGAACATCTGTAATAATGTATGATCTTGTTCATATGAATTGGTAGCTGTATCATCTTGTTCATATGAATTGGTAGCACGCGTAGGCTTTCACAGTTGGCAATCTACAAGGCGTCGTTCAGTGCCAGGGAAAAGCAAAGCATAACTTTGGCTCCTGGTTTTTGTTATTGGTATTGATACTTTGGTGTTCAATTGCCATTTGGAGTTGGGATCTGATCCAGGATATACCTTTGTTTCAAAATCTATATCTTGGCACATAAGATAGCCAATAGATTCATATATCTATGGCAGACTAATGTACCACCATCAGATAATGCTTTTTTTTACCATAAGATATGTGTGGTAATTTTCAGCATGAGATATGTGTTGCATATGCTACTTGTATTGAAAGTAAAATTTCTAATTTTCCACTTCACGTGGTTTAGTAACTTGCTCACCAGTAATGATAAAAAAATGGGAAGAGCAGAGAAAACTACATGACTTAGGGCTCGTTCGGTAGTGCTCCAGCTCTTGCTCTTCTCAAATTCTACTTCAACTCCTCCTGATTCTAATTTTCTGAGGAATCAAGAGTAGTTCCTGAAAGTGTTCGGCTAAACTATTTCGGATCCGAGAGAGAGGGAAGAGAGGGGAGCCGTACTTGGGTGGCGCTTGTCGTGGGCTCGATGGCGCAAGCGAGCTCGGCTTGATCCAGCTCGGCGGCACAGGCGGGGACGGCTCACTGGCGCAGGCAGGCTTGAGGCGAGGCCCGGCTTTGCGGCGCTCGAGTCGGCAACGGAGGGCTCGAGGTAGGGTACGTCGAGCTCGAGTCGGCGGTAGAAGTCTCGAGGCAGCGACGCTCAAGTTGGGGACGGAGCGCTCGAGTCGGCGGTGCTCGAGGCGAGGAGGCCGGATGCGAGGCTTGGAGGTGACATTCTCGAGAGGAGAGGCGATGCATGCGGGGAGGTGGGTCGGAGCGGAGAGGCGACGGGGTCGGAGGCAAGGCGGCGGGAGTCGGATGCAACGGGACTGAGAGGCGAGGGGCGACACGAGTCGAAGGCGAGGCGACGCTCGGGACCAAATGCGGCAGGACGCCTCGAGGAGGGGATGAGCGATCGAGAATCCAAAGAAGCAGGGTCGAGGCCGCTCCTCTCGCGCCATTTAAAAATGAGAAGCGCTCCGTGCCGATTCTGGAATCAGGCGGGAGGAGCTAGAGGTGTTCGGTAGAGCTCCAGCTCCTCTGGACGAGAATCCGGGAGCCAGAGCTCTACCGAACAGGCTCTTATTTGGTTTGGATTGTACATTTCATTGTTTCACTGATATTGCCTACCATAAAAATTTCGCAGAGTTCTGGTGGAAGACCTGGCTTTGGTCGTGGTGGTGGCGACGGCTTGTGCGCTGGCTCGACCTCTTCCTCGATGGAGTGAACTTCTCCCCTAGTTTGGATATGATGTTTCCCTTCGCATGAGGCGTTTAATTTTGAAGGATGGTTATTATGTAGTGGTGATGTTTGCAGGATCAATCAGTGTTTGACGCATGCTAAAATATGCTATCTTGGTACCTTCCAATATAATATTTTTTGCACACACTAGAAGTTTCATGGTAATTCTCTTGGCGAGTTGTCTGAATATCTTTGTTCTATTGTCTCTTCTGAGTTTCAGTATGATCTTTCGGTGATCTCGCATCATTCAATCAAGATGAATGTTGTGCTTGTTTTGTTGATTGAACAAGTTAAACGAGCTAACATTGCTAACGATTTAAAAGAACCAACTCGAGTAAACTCGAATTTTTAACGAGTTGAACTGAGTTGAGCTTTCAGCTTGTTAAGAAAACAAGTCGAGTCAAATTAACTCGTTAATAAAATGAGTTTATCAAGTTGAGCCGAGTTAGCTCGATATCTACCCCTAACGTCGTTGTTTTCTCTGGTCGATCTGCTCATCTGTCAGCTAGCTTGCTTGCTTCAAATACCCTGTACGTACACAAATTTCATTGGTCTGGGTCACTAGCACTAATAATCATGGAAAGAATCTCATCATAGAATGCATGATAATTAATTGGCATCAATATATATGTACGTCCATCGTGCATATATATCTCAACATCGATATGCTCGAGAGACAGATAAAGCAACGACAACATATTATTAATATCGATATATAGTTATTTAAAAAAACAATGACAGGAACTTTGCTATTCATTTAAAAAAAGAGATCGAATACAGGGGCTTCGAAGGGAAACACCATACCAAGCCCCAAGAGGGAAGACAACAACACTGAGGAGAAGCCCTGTCAAGAACTACTAAACCACCGTAAGCACCAACAAGACGAGCGTAAACACCAAATGCAACCTCAACTAACTACTGCCTCTCTCAGGAAAACCTAATGCCTCACCCAACTAACAAACAGAAAATAACTAGGAGGCTATTTGGGAGGCTGTGCTTCAGCTTTAGGCCAAAAGCCTCTAAACAGCATGGCTGCAAAGTAACTGAAAAGCTAAGTCATAGCAAAAGCACCCCTAAACTGTAGCCGCTGGGAGGAACTTTTCAGCTATGGTTTCGTTCGACTGCCTCTCACCTTGTTCGCTCCGTCTCCCCACTCGCTCTGCCTCCCTCCTCGCTGTCTCCGTGTCACCTCCCCTCTCGTCCGTCGCTGTGCTTCGTTCGGTTGCTGCCTCCCCACTCGGTTGCCTCCCAAAAGCTACAGCAGTAGCAGCTAGTTTGCTAAACGGCATATTAAAATAAACTACGGCCGTCAGCTACAGCTGTTTTACAGCCTAATAAGTTAAAAGTAACGTTTCAACCTAGTCGTAACCCCTCAAATAGGCAAGACCAAAGAACCACGTACGCCACTTGCAAGGGTCTAAAATTCAGCCATCCACACAAAAATACTCACCACAGCAACAACGACACTATGTCCCACTAGAACCCACTGTAGCTGTGCCAACTAGGGGTTAACAAAACCGGTAAACTGCTCGGTTTTTACGATTTTTGACCGTACCGCTCTGGGTTCGAAAACAGAAACCGAGCGTTTACCGGTGAAATTTAAAAAAGAATAAAAAAATCAAAAAATTATGCTTTGAAAACCGTTCGAAAACCATTGAAAAACCGCGGTTTTCGTAAAAAACCGTTTTTCAAGAACATTCAATTGGTTGGCTGATTTTTCGCGGAAAACCACAGTAAACCACGGAAACCGAGCGGTTTTTCGTCAAAAACCGTGGTTTTCGCGCATAGATTTGATCAAAATTCAATTTTTTTGAATTTACAAACCGTTCGATTTTTCGCGGTTTTCGAACGGTTTCTCGCAAAAACCGCTATCGCCGGATTAACGGTTTTCGGCTTCGAAACAAAATTATGAACCCTGGTGCCAACGCCAACACCAACAACGAATGGCAACACCAGCCCGACAAGCCACATGAAGGACGAGGAACCATAGCAAGCTCAAAACACTATCAGGACAACCATGATTGAAGAGGGTGAGGAATATGAATCGATGTCATGGTGCCCGCTCACTATGATTCCAAATACACTAATTTGACTCAAATTTGGGTATATTTTTTAAAAATTTTAGTTTGAGGATATATACCCGTCTATAAAAATTCAAATGAAATGCATAGCTTTGAAGAAAACTTCCAAATTCAAAGATTTTAAACAAATTTAAATCATAAGCTTTGCTGACTTTTGTATAAACTCAACACATACCTACAATCAAACTATCATAAAATAAGACAGATTTAGTTTGAATTTCAGTTTGATCTAGTTAGTAAACAAGTTAAACCGGGCATCTAAAAAATTCCAATTTTTTTGCCGTACGCGATCCTTGAGAAAATACCTATTTTAGATTATGGTGCTATAACGTGTATATTTGATGTTTCTTAATCCTTTCTATCGATGTTCAAGACCTTGGGTCCCTTAATCGAACTTACGAAAAATATAAATTGTGAGCTCCTAGAGATCAAAACAAAGATAATGGGGATTGCTTCTTTATTAGCCAAACGGCTTTGACAGAGTATCACATATTACAAATGATTCCAAAATCAAGATACCGAATGCGAAATTGTCCCCTGAACAACGTGAATTGGCTCCCTATTTATCCTTGATGAAGAGGCGGCAGTTGTTCTCCGAAAGGGCGTTGTGTATCCGAGAGACGTCTTCCTGCCAAACGGTGCCTTCTTGCCAATAGGTGTCTTTTCCAGAGATAACTTCAGAGTGGTTATGTATACCTGTCAGACAACTGTCCACACGAAGATATGTGCGAGGATAACCGTTTGTCCCCAACTAGTTCACTAGTTGGGTGGCCATTTCACTGATCGGCGACGACCAGTGTGAAGCTAGATTCTGATCATCTTTAACTGAACTAGTTCGAGACCTAACCGTTCGGATAGAGATAGATTTTGTTTAATATATTATGGATTTTATATTTCGTAGACCCATTATCAACCCATAATAATTACTTTAGAGGGTCTAATTAAAAGACAGACTTTTAATCATGTCACTTTCTGTTTAGAGATTCTTAGGATTTAGTTAGCGTACGTATCACCCAAGTGGAAGACCTGGTCGACGGAGGAGAGGCAAGAAGCAAGCAAGCATCTTACAGTTTCGTCCGATCGATCTCCACTACCACCCCACGCACGTTGCATATTTCGAATATCCTTAACAAATTAAGGATTGAATCTAATTTTTACTGTTCACTGTATACTATTGTTGGCGTCAAAAATTTGATGTAGGGTTTCGATAACAAAGACATCGCATTTAACACCGGTTCAGAGCGTGCGGTCGATTTGACTCAGAATCGACAAGGTAAAAATATGAAATCCACACGAAGCCGATCGTAAGGATCAATCGTCTTAGAATCAATCAGCTTGAAGTCGATTAAGATCAAAGTAACAGGATAAATCTAATTAGCCGATTAAGGCTAATCAGATGATAAAGGTAGATCGATTCTGAAGAAGGCGATGCGCAACAAAATCAGAACAAATCAAACCTGAGGCGTAATTGACGAAGATCAACAATCGGCGATGCGCAACTTTATTGATCAAGATCAATTACAAAGGCTAAATTACAGGAACTACTCCTAGTCGACAGGAAAAGTAGATGAAAAGTAGACGCGAATTGGTTGATTGGCTCTGGGCAGCTTTTCTGATCACCTCTAGACCTCTTTTATAGCTATTGGCCGATAGAGTCCTGGTACAACACGTTAGGAATAGAATCCGTATCGACCTCTATTTGGAGGGTGCTTTCCTTAACAACCTGTTTTGTTTTCAAATATCTTGATCCGTTATCCAATCGTATCTTGTTGATCTTGAACTGCCGATTTTGATCCTATCTGTCAAATTTGGTGCAAACATATGCCCCCCATTTTTGGGAGATAACATGTTATCTTCCAAAAATTTTCATCATCGACTTGAATATATATTTTCTTACCATAGCCAAATTTTTAACTGCATCAAGTTAATTTGGCTTTCAGGTCGATAATCGGCCAACTCGTATATTCGTATTTGAGTTTTAGCCAATCAAGACCTAACCAGTACTTTTGACAAACCGATGCACACTACACGATCCCACGTTGATCCCTTACCAAATCGGCTATCACGAGCTGACGGGTGGTATGATTTTCCAGACTAGATCGGCTTCGTATAACAAAAATCATTGGCCGAATCCGGTTTTTTCTTCCTCCACTCTTTTCTCGCAATCTTAATCGGATGAAGCTCATTATAAGTTTTATCCCTTCGTTTTTCTTGTTCAGCTTTCCTCATCTCTTGGGTCCTTAGCCGCTCAAGTCTTCTTCTTTGTGATCGGCTTAAACCTGGAGGACACCATCTCGGCTTTGGTTCGATCGACTTACATATGTTTCCTAACAGATCCATACTAGCCGCAGTGTTAGACCCTTCATCTTGGTCTTGTTTCCGACTTATGGTCGGCTTAGAAATTCTATCTTTAATGACCATCGCGCCTATCACCTTGGCATGGGTATCTTGATCGGACATGTGTTTGGTGATGGCAAAGCTAATCCTTCTTCCAAACAAAATTGCCAAAAAGGGCACCGTCGGTGAGCTCTTTCGTACGCTGGCGATATTTATTAATCGCCGATATGGAGGACTTCGTCGTGGCCTTTCATTCATCCTTTCATATTTTGCTAGTAGTTGGGAAAAAGTGGGCTTCGACTTCAGACGGCTACGAGTGGCAATGCTCTCTTAGCCTCGATAACCCTTTGGTGTGATTGTTTTAAAATTTCTCCTTCACGGTCGGCTTTTATTTGTATAGAGCCAACAAGAATCATGAGTGTCTTATTGCCATCGAATTTGATTGTACATCGGCTTGACGTGTCATTTTATAGCCGATGATATATAAATTTGATCCTTAGGCTCTGCATCTTGTGTCGGCTTTTCCTTCTTTTTAGAGCAATGAACCATGTTAATTGAAAAGGATCGTCACCGCATCGTCGGCTCTTCCGCAAATTTTAGTTGGTCATCCTCTATAGCCGATTGTATCTTTTCTTTGTTATTCTTCAATTCATCTTTGAAGCCATTATCATCGGAGAAACGGCTTTCTTGAGTCGATATCGTAGGAGATGACTTAAATTGGTGAATTCTCGCTCACTGAATTTTTCTCTTAATGGGGTATCAACCCCGAAAGCTAAATCGACCAACCGATTATCGTGCAGGTAACACTAAAACACTTATTTCTCACTTCCCTAATCTCTTAACATAATCATTTACCGATTCCCGGTCTTCGTTGATGTAACTTAGATCCAAATCCGAGCTCGAGATCACGGAGAAAAGTACTCATGGAATCGGCTTTCCAAATCGCTCCAAAATGAACCGAATTTGGAGGTAAACTAGCAAACCAAGTGAAAGCAACTGCCGATAAAGACAAGGGAATAATCTAATTTTCAGCCCGCTTGATCGATTTGCCGCCACATCGAGCGATAAAGCGTCCGACGCGTGCTCTAAGGTCGTGACCGAATCATTCCCGTAAAATTTGGCAAAATCAGAACTTTAAAATTATGTGGATATTGCATGCGATCTATATAATCCGGACACGGCTTTCTATAGCCGATGACTCTACCTTTGGTTGTGCGAATTGATCTCTCAACACGGCGTAAACTGTCACCAATTAATGTTGTTAGCCGACAAGACCTCGGGCTCACAATGACTAGTATTCGCCTCCCGATTGCAAACTCGGCCGCCATTAGATCGAGCCGATGGATTTTTGGTTTTGATCATACCCATCATACTCGTGAACCGGCGGTTCTCGTGACAGGACAAAGGGCTCGCGTAGGTTATCACCTTATGAGAGACCGGATTCTCGGCGTAATCGGCTCTTGGTACCGAACGTGTTTAATTTGTTCAATCGATCGTGAGACCGATTGTGGAAAAATTTTAAACGGAGTGACGGCAAAGTAGCCGACACGCTTAGTCTAGCGCATCGATGGTACGCTGATAATGTGTGACTTCGCTAGGCGTGAGTCTCGCTAATATGATGGTAGGTTGAGTCGGTATCATAGTTGGGGTGAAGTTATAGCCGATGGTTTAGGATCGGTGCCGACGATCGCGTGTTTTGCGCTATTGAAAAAGCAGGATAGCTTGGCAGAGCTTGCATCGGGTCAAGCAGACTCCCAGATGATGCCAATTCTTGAGCGATTGTCTTCACACTATTCGCAATCATCGGATTCAGCGTTGTAACAAGAGTCGACGATTGGTTTACCAACGCGTGATATATAGATTGATTAATCGTAGCCGATAATTCGGCTTGAGCGGGTAGGTATGAACTTACAGGACCATCTGTGACGCCTGTATCGCCGAGTGGATTGAGCGTCGGCAAAGCGGTCCTCTGTGTAACTCCTCGTCGGGTTTTTTGGTAACAACCCAACATCATCTCCTCCAAAGCAGCTTTTTGATCTTCAATTTCTCTGCGTTGCTCCGGAGTTAAATCGTCCAATGTGGGAACGATTATGGCTTCAGTATTGAGATCAAACGGTGGAATCGACTTCCCTGATGAAGACATTATAGTCCCACCAGGCGTGCCAAAAGTGTGTTGGCGTCAAAAACTTGATGTAGGGTTTCGACAACAAGACACCGCATTTAACACCGGTTACGAAGCGTGCGGTCGATTTGACTCAGAATCGACAAGGTAAAAATATGAAATCCACACGAAGCCGATCGTAAGGATCAATCGGCTTAGATTCAATCAACTTGAAGCCGATTAAGATCAAAGTAACAGGATAAGTCTAATTAGCCGATTAAGGCTAATCAGATGATAAAGGTAGATCGATTCTGAAGAAGGCAATGCGCAACAAAATCAGAACAAATCAAACCTGGGGCGTAATTGACGAAGATCAACAATCGGCGATGTGCAACTTTATTGATCAAGATCGATTACAAAGGCAAAATTACAGGAACTACTCCTAGTCGACAGGAAAAGTAGATGAAAAGTAGACGCGAATTGGTTGATTGGCTCTGGGCAGCTTTTCTGATCACCTCTAGACCTCTTTTATAGCCATTGGCCGATAGAGTCCTGGTACAACACGTTAGGAATAGAATCCGTATCGGCCTCTATTTGGAGGGTGCTTTCCTTAACAACCTGTTTTGTTTCTAAATATCTTGATCCGTTATTCAATCGTATCTTGTTGATCCTGGACTGCCGATTTTGACCCTATCTGCTAAATTTTGGTGCAAACAACTATCTATCAGTATGTTGTAAATAAAATTGCTCTCTGACCAAACGTTCGTACGGCTGCTCTTGCATGCTCTCTCGTTGGTCGTACTCCAGCACAAAGGTCTGTTAGTTTCCAACTTAAATCCATCATGCACATGCATACGAGTCTATGCAACCTTATGTATTTCGTCCAAATTAAAATCAGCTTAATTCAGTGATGCATGTAAACGGAGGAGTATAACTGAAACCTGGTTAGGAGAGTTTTAAGCCAGCTTTAGCTTCTAAAAAACTAGAAAGCTTTCCTAAACAGCTCAATTTTTAAGCAGTTTTTGATATAATTTAGAAGCCATAAATAACTACCAAAAGCTAAAAGTTAAAAGTTGGGCTAGACCTGTTTTTGTAACTTATTACTGAGAGAAACTAGCTATTTGTCAAACGGTCTCTTATAAAAAACTATAGCCACTTTTCAACCAAAAAAATGTATTTAAAATAACAGTTTTTCAGAAAAGCTATTGCCCTCCCTAAACTATGGGGTGGTGGGTATATAGCCATGCATGTTACTACTGCCCGGCCGGCCTGCAGTAGCATATGCACCGTCACACAAGAATTTTTTACCTTTTTGGCCTCTTTATCTGTAATTTTTTCAGAATTAGCCCCATGCATGAATGAATTGCAAAAATAGCCCCCTAATAGTATTTTTCATCGGTGAGCGAGCGCATGAATTTTTTTTTAATTATTTTACTTATATTTCCAGCGGTGAGCGACCGCCGAATTATTTTTTAATTTTTTTTTGTTTCTTTCCAGCGGTCAGCGACCGCTGGTTTTTTTTCTTTTCTTTTTTTGCTTTTCACGGGGCGGGAAAAAATTGTTTTTTAATCGGCGTCGGACAGGCGGAATCCAGCGATCGGCGACCGCTGGATTCCATGCATGCGTGGCGCGCGGGAGGGCGGCGGCCGGTCGCCCAGCGCGACGCGTGGCAAAGGGAGGGGGAGGCGGAGAAAACAACACATGCGTTTTTTTCCAATAGCGTGCGGTATGATAATATTTTATTTGTATGTATTTATGATGAAAAAAATTATGTTGGAATATAAAGTTTTGGAATTTTTCAGAGCATGCGATACCTATAATTTTTTGCACGAGTAGCCGTTCTTCGGATAAAATAACAGAACTAACGGGAAAAAATAAACCGGGGTTCTGGACCATTGGAAATTGTAAAAAAAAATCCAACGATCCGCATCCGCTAGATTGTAATGTTTAGAGGCAATTTCTATTTTTTTTATCCGATGGACAGCTAATTGCGGGAAAAATTATACGCACCGGGCTCGAACAATAAAAAATTAGTCATAATCGGAAATATGGTCGCAATGAAATGTTGGAAATTAACCGAACTTAATGCACAATATTTTTGTGGGAGGATACATTCATATTTCAACGGCCTCTTCCGATAGTGTTTGAACGCCAAGGTGGAGGTGATACGAAATCGTCATCATCATTTAGCCCCTCTCTGGTGTTGTTTGAACGTCCTCTTACATTGTTTTTTGAAGGGCCTGCTGTAGTAGTGCTTGAACGGCTTCTTCCGATAGTGCTTGAACGCCAAGGCGGAGGTGAAACGAAATCATCATCATCATCATCGTCAGTTGCATAGTTAGGAGCATCCCCCCTTCGGTGGTGCTTGAACAGCCTCTTCCGATAGTTCTTGAACGCCAAGGTGGAGGTGAAACGAAATCGTCATCATCATCGTCGTCGTCATTTGCATAGTTACTAGCATGCCCCCTCCGTGGTGGTTGCATGTCCTCTTGAAATTGATGATGCAAGATTACCGTGTCGATCTCTACCCTCCCGTTAGATCCGCTTTGCGTCTTCGCGCCAACCGTGCATCACACCCTCACCAAGAGCATGTACATCGCTAAGAATTCTAGGATTGTTTTGTTTAGCAACTCTTCATCCTCCGGGAATGACTAACATAGAAGACGAACATACGAAGTAGTCAACTTATGTATAATGGTAAAAGATTAGTAGGTGAAAAACATGAAATAACTAACCTTAATATGCTCTGATACCGATCGGGTAGCATCAAGACTTGTAATATATTGTAGAGAAACTCGTAGAAGAAGGGTGGTCGGCTAATTCAAGACACTCAAATACCTTTGACGCCACCATTGCAAGTGCGCCTTGGTCGTCGGCGGTCAGAAGGATTAGGCCAGATGTTGTCAAGGCTTGCCTCCGCAATGTCCGCGCCACTCTTGTAATTTGGACACCACTTTACTTAGGTTCTCCTCCTTGAATGGATCATCTTTCCCACCACGCGTAACCTTCAACATGTGATGAAGAGCCACGCCGCTCATATCGTGTCCACGAAAATGTTGTGCTAGAGGATCCAGCCATGGTGAATAAGTGTGAGTGGGAGCTGTGGTTGTGTGCCTACGGTTTTGCCCTTCATAGACTCGAAGGAGTGGTGTATGGACTAAGTGTTGGAAAGTAAGATTGAAGCATACAGACGGGTTGCAAAACAACGCCGCAGTGTGTAGTTTAGTTGGGTTGAAAAGGCAGTCATGCATGCAAATTGTCAGCACTGACAAAAGTAGGCAGTGAGTGGTCACTTCGGGTTGTGCCAGCATCTTTTGTAGTGATTGTTTAGGGTGTTTCGGGGCTATTACTCTATAATTTGTCATTTAAAAATTTTATTTTACT
Source organism: Otatea glauca (assembly GCA_036346275.1). NCBI lineage: Eukaryota > Viridiplantae > Streptophyta > Magnoliopsida > Poales > Poaceae > Otatea > Otatea glauca. The sequence continues at coordinate 38,260,559 of CM070733.1, read as the reverse complement.
GAGTATCTTTTGTGGTTAAAATTTTAACTGTTAACAATTTGATGAAGATAATATCCATTAATGACAGAGTGATCGTCAAACTGGTGATGTTTTTGAAGTGCTTGATGGTTTGATGTTCAAAGATGGTTTCATGCATAAAAGGGTTGCTTCTCCTCATGAGTTGTGTAATCGTGATGGACCATGGTCTTCATCAGGCTGATGTGAGTAAACAAAAAATCATATGTGATGAAAGCGACATTCCATATGGACATAGTAATAAGGATTATCATAATTAGACCAATACAAATGGGCTGAAAGCATACATCAATTACACGTACGCACTGCAGTTATCACTATAACCGATCAACGCCTCGAAGGCCGACTCGATCTTATCACCGCTCACGACCGCGGATTTGGTCCTCCAGAATGTGAACCGGTCGGGCTCGTGGGTCGTGCTACGCAGCTCGTAACGTGTGTACTCTGTCTCGCGAGGTGCGTCGCACAGCTGGCTGGGAAACACGTTTTGCGTAGTCAACATGTCTCCCACCCACCCGGGAGGCTGCATTGTAATGCAGTGTTAATGTCATGCCTAAAAATGAGTGCATTTAAATTACACGAGACACTTACCGATAAGGGTTGCGGGGCCGTGGATTGCGTTGCCCATTGGGAGAACTCGTCCCGCGAAACCTGCGCAAACGTACTGTTAGCACGACATCGTGTTGGGAATAACTTGAACTGCACAAACTTACCGCCCCGCGCCACCAAGTCCGCCGAGGTGGGTGTCTGCGGTAGTGTGGGTCGCAAACGCACTCGACCATAGTTCTTTGGTGGTGGTGGCATCGCTCGGGGTGTCCACAGAGTGGGTGTATCTACCTCGCGACTCGACGGTGGCGGAGAGTTTGATCCCTACGCACGCCCCGCAAAAGAACGTGATACGAACAGGAATGTTAAGTACCTCCAAGAAAGTAATGTTCAATAGCAGGTATTAACTTCAAACAAAGGTAACGTACCTCATGTGGCGCCTGTGTAGATGACGTGCCAGCACCGAAACTATGAAAGGCATGGGGGGTATAAGCTCGACCAAACCGAAATCCTGCGGTAAATGTGCATGCGAGGACTCAGGCAAGTCTCGATCGGGCCTAGACGACGAAGGCATAAGAGTTTGATCTCTACGCTCGCGCTGCAAAAGGATGTGGCATTACCAATTAAGATAATTTGGGTGAGTAGTTCATAGTACGAGAGTTGAATGTATGTGTCGTACCTGCGAATCCTGATGGCCATGCTGAGAGGAAGACGATCGTGAAAAGATCGATCGTCTTCCGCCCATGCTCGGGCGTGACGGCTTGGGAGATGAAGGACGAGCGCCTCGCTCATCAACCCGTACGCCAACATCACTGTGACGGTCGGATGTCAATGCCCTTATGGTGCCCGTAGACTCCCTCATGACCCGACGTAGAACCCCTACTAGGCTAGACTTAGGGCGTTCGGCCTCATCAGCATCTTGCATCGAACTATCTTCGAACATACGGCTATTACGCGCATCGCAAGAAAATATGATTAGTACAAGAAATATGAATTGAAATATAATGTATGTCCGTACCGCGTCATCTAGACGTGCTGCGCTGTGTACAGGGTGGCGGAGGGTCAACCGCTCGACGTCCGTGACCTCCTCGGGCCTTTCAGGAGGTGTGGAAGTAAGGCGTGAAGTGGTACGAGGCACGCATCACTCTGGCACGTGATGTACGACTCGAGGTCGTATTGTCGACCCTCCGCTACTACCGCTGCGTGGTGAATCGCTCCCATGCGGTCGTCCATGGTAATTGCGTGTCGCGCCATTCATCGCTCCTCCGCCCTCCGAGTTTGCTCGTGGAATGAAAATTGTAAGTTATACTATGTAAATACAAATTACAATTCATACTTATGAATCGAACGCATATATGCACTTTCCGGTAATGGCCGCCACTTGAGGCGGATTTCTTTGGTAAAGTCCAAATTGGCGATCACTCGAGTGGACGGCACGCTCCACCATATGACAAAACACGAGGTGGCACTCGTCAACCAATAAGCATCATCCCGCCAACACAGATGCGATAATCCGTGCGCGCCAGAGCGCCAACAAAACAGAGTCCGGGGTTCCATATTATATCATCCTCGCAGGGTCTCAAAAGTGTTATGAAACTCGGTGTAGACTCGCGAGGTCTATCCTTGCCCATCCCAAGTAAGAAGCCGCCCACCGAAACCCCATGGTGGGAGCATCAACCGGTGTCCACCATAGTACTCGGCCGGCCGTGACGGTGAACGGCCTCTCAAAGTAAGGACGCCTAACAGAAAATGCTCCCAAGACCATATCTGCAGAATGTGTTGCACATCGCAAGAACGGGCTCCTCCCGTTGTCTTCACGCAAGCCTCACACCCCTCAGATGTGGAGCAAAGCACCGCGATCCGAACTAAACCGAGGGACCTCGTCGTCGTGGGCATCGCCTAAAGCCTCCGCGATGTGGATGTAGCCGGGTAGACAACATCTCCTGCGCTATAGGGAACAAAGACCACCAAGCAGTGTAGAGCAGGTAGGCAACAAGGTGAGTTCTCACCGTGGCCTGAGGCGCATTATCAGGGCATCGGATAAAGCGACGAAGCCATGAGTGTGGAACTCCGGGACTCCGCTCAGGGACTGCATGGCCAAATCTGTCTTGCAACCTTACTTTTCGGTCATGCCTCCTCGGAGGCGGAACTATCGGCCTGCCCCTGATAGGCAAGCCAGTGATGTAGGCAAAGTCCTGGAGGGTGACGGTCATCTCCCCCCAGCGAAAGTGGAAAGTGTGGGTCTCCGGCCTCCAACGATCCACTAGCGCAGACAAGAGAGGCGCGTCGAAACTGAAGGCTTGCCCGGTGTCCATCATCCGGGCTAGCGGCAGTAGCCCTGAATCCCGTAGAATGGGCACGTACCGCTCGTCCAAGGGCCAATGCTCCCTTGGGGCCCTAAGAACGAAACACGGTGGCACAACACTTGAAAGCCACAGCCTGCTACGATGCTTGGCATCATAGTATGGGTCAAGCAAAGTCTGCGGGTGTGCAGCCATATCCTGCAAGTACAAAAAAGAAACACAAGTTAATACGGGTAAGTTAACATGACGTGACATATCCACAAATATTATGTGACGTGACATATCAGCAAAAATAGAATTATGCACGGGACTTTAAATGATATAACAATAAGTAAACATGACATAGGTGGTACGGTACATGGTACTACATAACAAAAAAAGAAAATTACACGAAGGTACTACACGCACAGAAAACAATTATACGAAGGAACATTGACATGGTTTCTACGGATGGGTCGACGAGCCACACTGTTAGGGTAGTTCTTCATTGTATGCCCCACTGTCCTGCATATACGGCACTTCCGTGCAGCACGTCCGTCTCCCCGCTGACTTGCATCCATATCGTTACGGATTCGCCGTGACTGCCACCGTCCACGGCCGCTCCTCTTCAAAGCGTCATTCTGACACCAAGTCACTTGGCTTGGCCACAGCTCCCTATAATGCATGTCCAAGCCGTACGAGTTGAATTCCGAACTCCATGTTCCGAACAGATGGTCGGTGCTGAAGTATTCAGATATGTACGCCACAGAAGACTGACGGAGAACCGCGCACGCCGCATATACATGCGAGCATGGCTTGTGCAACAGCTGTGGTTTGTTGCATGTGCATGTGGCCACATCACGTACTGTGCACACTTGCTTACGGTATCCTCTGCAATGGCCATCGACGAACTTCTCCCGTAGACACACTTCAAACTTACGCCTGACTCCATCCATGGTACGGGCGCCGTGTGAACGAGCCTTCTATTTTCTTTCTATGTATGCGCGCATACGCTCGAGAACCGCTTTCCTCGCCTAGATGCCTCCTTGCATTCATCCCCGCTCACAAAGTATCCAACGGTCTGCTCCTGTCTCCTCCACGATGGCACCGATTGGGAGGACCGAACACCCTTCGTAACACCGCTGTAAACCTCCGACATGTTAGTTGTCATTATGCCGCACCTTGCGCCGTCGCTGTCATGCAACAAGGACTACTTCTCTAGCTCGAGCGTGCAACCGCACTCCATTGAGAGAAGTTGATCACCTGGCCCTCTGTGGACTGCGTCGTATGTTTCGCAGTCTCCTCATCGAGCACTCTCCATATGGCTTCGAACTTCCGCCTCTGGTTTTGCATGCATAGCCTCTTGAATGTCTTCATAACTTCCTTGTCATGAACCTCTCGTGCGTGTTCGCGGCAAGATGCCTCATGCACCAGCGATTGACGACATCATTCCATTGGTAGGGTGGTTGTATCCCTCCTTGCATGGTGCTGATGGCGGACAATAACCCAGCATGCCTGTCCGTTATGAGGCATACGTTCGGGCGGTCCTGCACAACAGCTTGCTTCACATTTGCTAGGAACCATAACCAACTCTCCGTGTTCTCGCTTCCACGAAAGCGTAGGCCACCGGGAGTAGCTGGTCATTGGCGTCCGCCGCGACCACCATAAGTATGGTGCCCCTGTACTTGCCGGATAGGAAAGTGCCATCCATGGTTAGCACAGGCCGGCAGTACTTGAAGCCCTGAATGGTTGGTCCGAATGCCCAAAACACACGGTCGAGGATGAAACTGTTGGGACCCTTCGTGGGGTGTGGCCTATCCACCTTGTTGATGTAGGTCCCAGGATTGGCTTCAGCAATTTGGTGAAGCATGCGAGGAACAAGGTTGTAGCCCTCTTCATACGTGCCGTACATCATCTCTATAACTTTCTGCTTTGCTCGCCACACCTTACCGTAGCTAACAGGGCATCCCACCATGTTAACCACGCCACCAATAGTATCTTGGCGAACGGTCACGTCCATTGTGACCAAGTGAGAAATCGACCGCCACATATGAGGACGTGACATTTCGTGCTTCGCGCAGTGGCTCGGCAAGCGCATAAGTATGGTCCGTCAAAGACGATTACCTCAAACCCGAACTCGCCTTGAACTTCTAGGCACGGATCTTGCTCGACACTCAAGATCCGTGCACTTCACAATGTAGGTCTCTTAGTTCGACTGCACACCCGTGACGTGCGGCCGATGTTAACCGCATATCTAGCTATTGCTTGTCGAAGCGGCACTCTTCGTGAGGGAAGCGCCCCTACCAAAGCAGAGTGTCCCGATCGGGCCCACCTGAGGCCGCTTCGCTCTGCAAAGACAAGCGACGCCATCGCCGGATCGTCCAACCGAGAAGAGACATACTCCACATCGGTCGACACAATGCCACCGACCGAGCCGATCGCGTCTCGCCGCTATCCGTGTCCACTTCCTCATCTTCATCGGATATTGCTTCGTCCGTCATGCCTTCTAGGTCCTCGTGGCGCCAATGCGAGCGGACCACCACCGCCCGATGTCTTCATTCGCTCGAATTCATCAAGACCAACGCCCTCACCGATGGCCCCAGAGGATGCTTCAACGATGACGCCACCGCCACCGCCCAAGAGGATTAGAGGTTTGGCCTCCGCCCAGAAGCGCACATACACCATCGGCCGACGGTGTATCAACGCCTGTGGTTCATCACAATTTGCATGTACTCCTTCCACATTGTGCTTCCCACGATCTTGCATAGGACCCACACGTAGTTGGTGGAACCTTCCACGACTCGCATGCACCGCCGATGACGAGCTTATTTCGCAATCTCCGATCGAATGCGCTCTCACGCATGTACGGAGGTCCGCTGACTCATCTCCGTTAGACCCGAGCCCCGATCACCTTCTTTCGCGATTCAAAGGTCCGCCCCATATGGACCCTCTCGAACAACGCCACACCGTAAAACACGGACAAATCTAGAATTTCGCCATTTAGTACCTACCATCGCGAAAGGCTTGTACGCGCATTAGGTACCAACGTAATACTACAGAAATTTCGTTCAAACAAACAAATATTCCATTAATATCATACAAATGCTGCACTAAATATTAAACTGTTGGACCGCAATTTTATTAATTGTCCAACAAATTTACGCCCGATGGTGGTGTCATTGTACTACTCACTCATCATTGTCATTTCAAGCACGGCTCATTGCAATCGAATTTACCATTTGTTCGCTACTCTAACTACTAATGTCGCTATTTTGTGTACTACCATTATTCTAATATTGTACTATCGCCACAAATATTGTCATAACATTACACTAACATTGCCCAAGTGTTCCACATATCGTAATACTACACCAATTTTCAACTAATAAAAGGACCACATTATTGTCATTCTAAAAATTCCGTAATTGTATGACAGAAATATTCCATTAATATCATACAAATGCTACACTAAATATTAAACTGTTCGGACCGCAATTTTATTATTTGTCCAACAAATTTTACGCCCGACAGTGGTGTCATTGTACTACTCATTGATGCTGTCATTTTAAGCACGGCTCATTGCACTGAATTTACCATTTCTTCGGCTACTCTAACTTCTAATGTCGTCATTTTGTGTACTACCAGTTATTCTAATATTATACTACTGTCACAAATATTGTCATAGCATTACACTAACATTGCCCCAGTGTTCCACATATCGCCGTAGTACTACACCAATTTTCAACTAATAAAAGGACAACATTATTGTCATTCTAAAAAATCTGTAATTGTATGACAGAAATATTCCATTAATATCATACAAATGCTACACTAAATGTAGCACTGTTCGGACCGCAATTTTATTAATTGTCCAACAAATTTTACGCCCGACAGTGGTGTCATTGTACTACTCACTACTGCTGTCATTTCAAGCACGGCTCATTGCACTGAATTTACCATTTGTTCGGCTACTCTAACTACTAATGTCGTCATTTTGTGTACTACCAGTTATTCTAATATTGTACTACTGCCACAAATATTGTCATAACATTACACTAACATTGCCCCAGTGTTCCACATATCGCCGTAGTACTACACCAATTTTCAACTAATAAAAGGACCACATTATTGTCATTCTAAAAAATCTGTAATTGTATGACAGAAATATTCCATTAATATCATATAAATGCTACACTAAATGTAGCACTGTTCGGACCGCAATTTTATTAATTGTCCAACAAATTTTACGCCCGGCATGCTGGTGTCATTGTACTACTCACTCATCATTGTTATTTCAAGCACGGCTCATTGCAATCGAATTTACCATTTGTTCGCTACTCTAACTACTAATATCGTCATTTTGTGTACTACCAGTTATTCTAATATTGTACTACTGCCACAAATGTTGTCATAATATTACACTAACATTGCCCCAGTGTTCCACATATCGCCGTAATATTACACCAATTTTCAACTAATAAAAGGACCACATTATTGTCATTCTAAAAAATCAGAATTGTATGATGTAAATATTCCATTAATATCATACAAATGCTACACTAAATGTTGTCATAATATTATACTAACATTGCCCAAGTTATACACAAATCGCAATAAATGTAATAATTCCACAAATATTGCCGTAATATTACACTAACATTACTGCAGTGTTCCACATATCGCCGTAATATTACACCAATTTTCAACTAATAAAAGGATCACATTATTGTCATTCTAAAAAATCCGTAATTGTATGACGGACATACTAATCTATATGACAATTTCGAACTAACCTTCCCAAGTTCTTCTCGGGATTAAATGTTCCAAGGATGTATAATGAACCAACGCTCGACTATCTGTAATAAAAATATCACTCGTCAAATGATCGAAAATAAAACTCCAACAAAACTAATACAAAGTATGAATATCATAAAAATTTCTCCATAAATACGCTCGAATTTTTTTCCACCTCGCTTCCTCTCTATTTTCCCCGCTCTCCGCTCCTCCTCTCTGCGCTCTCGATTAGCAAAGCCGACAACCTCGCTACTCTATTTTCTTCCTCGAATGCGCAAGGCGATCATCGCAATAGAGTCGCAACTTATAGCACCTCCCTGCGCACATACAATCAAGAAACGAAGAATTGATCGTTGCTTGGCGATGATAAGACATAACGATTCCAATTAACTGTGCTTTTTGGATGATTGTCGGCAAATTTGTACCGCACGCTCAAAGGTAATTGCCGAATTTTTTTGCTCCATGCGTCGCGCTTCCACCACGCACCATCCAAATTGCGGCGCTCAGCGTCCCCCACCGCCACGCTGTCGCGCTCGAGCAGCCGGCCCGCCCCGCCGCCTCGCGCCCGCCACGCATGCATGGAATCCAGCTGTCGCCGACCGCTGGATTCCACCTGTCCGACGCCGATTAAAAAACAATTTTTTCCCGCCCCGTGCAAAGCAAAAAAAGCAAAAAAAAAACAGCGGTCGCTGACAGCTGGAAAGAAACAAAAAAAATTAAAAAATAATTCAGCGGTCGCTCACCGCTGGAAATATAAGTAAAATATTTAAAAGAATTTCATGCGCTCGCTCACCGCTGGAAAATACTGTTAGGGGGCTATTTTTGCAATTCATTCATGCATGGGGCTAATTCTGAAAAAATTAGAGATAAAGAGGCCAAAAAGGTAAAAAAATTCGTCACACAATCACAACGCATTTTCTTTCTTTTATCTGACCGGCCTGAGGGCATCAATTAGAAAAAAGGAAATCTGCAACTTGCATGCACGCATATGCTCAGCTCCATTGTTTGCTTGCAAGTTGTGATCAGGTTTATCTACTACCCAGACATGCAAGTGTGTGTGCGCCCATGTTAATTATTGTAATATCTCGTAAAATTCAAAAACGAATATAATAAAATGTTAGAATTTAAAAATGAACAAAATAAAAATTTGAGTTTAAAATGTTATTTATTTTTGAATTTTTGCCTTTTCTGAATTTTTTCTGGATTTTAGTCTTTAAGGAAATCAATTTTCTTGATTTAAAAATTGTTTTCTAAATAATAAAGTCCAAAGATCATATAAAATAAAAATACAGAAAAAATATAATTAAGTCCAAAGATCACTCAGAACCTTCCCCAAATAATTTCACAATCATTCGAATACATCTAAAATAGTTACAAAATCATATTACAGTATTAAATTGCCTCTTCTCAAAATGTGAAGGATAAATTATATAAAGATAAAATCCGGAGAAAATCTAAATAAATCCTAAACCATCTCCAGAGTAACCTATACAAATTCAAAGCAATATGAACACATTTAAAGCCTCAATTAAATCATAAACAATATATTGTGACTATGAACAGCACCATGTCAGAATTATTAAATTTTGTAAAGACCTCATATTATCTTGGAAAATTTACCACGACATCTACAGAACTAGGGAACCTTACAAGAAATTTTTTTAAAATAAATAATAAAAGTTAATGAATTCATAAAATAAAAAACAGAAACTGAAATTAATCAGCATAAAGCAAGTCAGAATTTAATAAACATTTCTAGTGCTGACCATATTCTGGAAATTTTATGGTAACCTCTAAATATCCATGTAATCCAACAAAAAAATTATCAAATAAAATAAGACTCAATTTTCATCCTCAGAAAAGTCCAGAACAGAGAGTGATAAATTGTAACAGACAAATTATCAGAATTTTTAAAAATTACAAATCTCAATTCATGATCTGAAACTTTTACAGGATGACAAGAACTGCATTGGTGTCACCCACAAAAAGGTTGAAAAAATTAAAGATACGAATGACAGCTCAATTACGATGGGAGACCTTGCTCTGTCCAGAGATAAAAGTTCCAGCGCCTTCTTCTTATCTCATTACCATGTGGGACCCACTTCACAGAGACCTAAGGATCTGTGTCGCTGCCACGCATGGCCCAGTTGCCAGTGCCTCATTTCCTCCCTGTCTTCTTCCTAAGCCGACCTCTTCTCTGCCTCCCTCTGCCCGGCCGAGTCTTTCCCTGGCAACCGAATCTCTGCCACGGTAGGAAAATCACCACCGTGATTCAACCACACGCGAAGTCATAGCATTGAGTTCACCCGACACTGTGTGAACTCGGACAAAAAAATCCCGCACCGTCATTACCTCACCTAGTTCATCTCCTCCCACAGCGCAGCGCCACCGCCTCTCTGTTTCACCCGGTCAAGCAGAAGACTCCAGATCCAAGGACCACTGTATATGGCCAAAATTGCTGTCCAATCACAGCTATGGCCATACCCTGAGTTGCCATGCCCTGCCACGAAGTGATTGCCCACACATCGCTCCTTCATGCAGCCAGTCAGACGCCACAATCACCAAGTCACCGTTCACACTTGGCCGAGCTCACTCCCTGTTGCCACTGCCTATATAAGGCTAGTCAATACCTCATCACCCTGAACCCCTCAAGCACCCAGTAGCACCCAGTCGAGCTCATTGCTCCACTATCTTCTCCAATTTCAGCAAGATCCGAGAAAAGAGGGAAAACTCGATTCAAGTGATACGGTGGGTAATCCTCCAATACAATGAGCCTAGAGCGTCTCCGTGCATTGCTAAACCCTTATCTACCCTCATTTGCAGCCCCTATCACCTAAATCCCCACCGCCACAGTGCCCTTCTTCCTCGTGGATGGAGTATGTGGCAGACACCTCTGGCTTTTCTTCGACGCCGAAAAAGGGTAAAATAGACTCCCTTGAGCTCACTGATGCTTACCTATGTCTTAACCGAGCTCCTTAGCCCTTCTTTTTCTCCCTCGGCCAACCACCACTACCTCCGCCACTGGCGCACGATAGAGCCCTATCTCCGACTGTCGCCGGGCCTTACTGACGGTACCCCGTGCTTGCCCTAGCTCCTCTCCAGCTCGTTGAGTCACCGGCCGGCCGAGTCGTGCACCCCCTCACCGCCGGCAAGCTCCACCAAGGCCACTCTGTTTCTAGTCTATGACCCATGGGGACCAACCGTCAGCCAGCGCGAGATAGTCTGTTCAAAACTGAGGAATGCGCCTTCGAAGCCAGAAGACGTATTTTGTGATTTTTGGTATTTCCAAACCCTAGCTCATTCATTAGTTTATAACTTTTGCATCTTTAGACTAATTCAAGTAAAATAAATTTCTAAATTTATCTAAAATCATGTAGTTTCAGAATATTCAAAAATATTTAATATTGAACTCTAGTTTGAATTGTCTCAATAAAGATTTGAATAAAACCCTAATATGGACAATAATAGAATTATGTAAACCTTAAATCATAAAATAATGATATAATTCTTGTATTCTCCTGAGACCTTAATAAACCCATTTTTGCAAAAATATTTAGATTTGAACCTAATTTGAATTAAATTTGTAAATAGGTCATTATTCAATGCATAAGAGATTCAAATAATAAAATTAGTGCATATAAATCCAAAATAAAGTGGAACCAATTCCTAAGTTTCATTAATACCATAATACCCCAATTTATGCAAAAATATTCCATATTTGTTTAAGTTTGAACCAAGTTTGTAAGTGATCTTGCTTTGAATATACATATGATTAGTGTAAAACCCATGAATAAGTGCAAATGAAAAAGAAACAAGTTTATAAATACTCCATAGGACCAAGCTATTTAATCCTATAAAATATTTAATGTTTTGACTTAGTTTAAACCAAATTCCTAGTTAAAATTACTTCACATGTACAAAAAGCTAAAATATGAATAACTATTACCATTACAAAAAGCTAAAACATGAAAAACTAGTTCCTAAATGTCCTATATGACCAGACCACTTAAATACGGTAAAAATCATTATAATAGGCCATAGTTTGCACTTAGCCTCTTAATCGAGATATGCTTTCATGTTAATAGATATACTTGAGGATTTAAGATATCAACAAAAAAATATAAATAAAATACCACAAATAAATATTAGGTCTTGTATGATTAGTCTCGAAACATTTCAAAGGTCAAGACCATATTAATCTCTAAGAAGATATAATTTGAATTAAGTTCATAAAAGATTTCATTTTCCATATACATAAAAACTAAAACATCAATAACTTTCACAAATAAAAGCTAAAATACGTAAAATTAGTTTCAAGAAAGTTCTAGGGTCAAGAACCGCTAATGCTACAAAAATGGTTGCATATCTATGTAAATTGCAGTCGCAAATCTAAAACGAAATCTAACCATTTATAACGTAAACTTTAAAAATATATGAGATTAGGAAACTAATACAATATCATAAATAAACACTAATACCCATAGGATCACCTCAAAATTACCCCAAAGATAAGACCGTTATATTCCGTAAAAACAATTCTAATTAAACATGCTTTGCATCTGAATCCTATTAAAAGCCTATCCATTTGTGCTATAAACCTTAAAATCAATGACACAAATAAATAAACTTAAATAATAAGAAATCAGTATTTAAGATATTTTTATCATTAGAATCTTCAATCCTAATTCATCTTTGAAATTAGATTTATTTGATTTCTTTCTGCCTCTTATTATCATTGCTTCTTATTGCTATTGTACGATACGATAAACACGTGTAGATACCGACGTACACGAAGCTGGTACTGAAGACCTCGACCCCGAGTCAATACCTGAACCAACAAAGCAAGGCAAACACCCTCTTTGATTATATTGATCCCAATGTTTTCATTTTTGTTTTGTTTTTTCAAATCTATTTATGCATACGCGTATTTTCTGTAAATTCATTATATTGTGGTACTGGTAGCTATAACCTTATCTCATGGAACTTTCTTAATAAATATTGAATTGTGAACCTTGATAACTCTAGAATAAGGTTATAAAATACATATTGTCAATTTTGGGCATATGCGATGATTAATAATCATGCTTCTGTAAATTCATTATATTGTGGTACTAGTAGCTATAACCTTATCTGATGGAACTTTCTTAATAAATATTGAATTGTGAACCTTGATAACTCTAGAATAAGGTTATAAAATACATATTGTCAATTTTGGGCATATGCGATGATTAATAATCATGCTTTTGAATTGGGATAAACAAGTTGGACATATTGTTTAAATAATTTTGAGATATTGAGACTGGATGATGGTTACTAATATTTTGGTATAAAAACTCAAAATAAAATTATGATTTTGACGTAGGCGATTATTGGCAATAGCCTTATATGCATGGGATTTGCACGTAGTGTAGAGGGAGATTATCGTCCGGGTCGAATTAAGGACCGAACTATGGGTTATTTTCAGGCTAAGAACACGTACAACAAGTGCCGATATGGGATGAACCTAACCTATTAAGTTACTTAGATTTAGCATTGCACATTAGAAGGCTGGAAATGTACATACTTTCTGGACTTATTGCTTGTAATGGGCTTCCACACAGAGATGTGGGTAAATACATACCAATGCAACGGTGTACGCCATACTATGGGGAGAAGTGGAACAGTGGGATGTGAAACCATTTGTTGTACTGTATGTACAAATATCTTATGCCGCCATAGTATGGGTTTGTCGTCACCGGGCTGATGGAAAGTTAGGTCTATGTAATGTAACAGTTATGTCATGACTCTCTGTGGCACACCAAAGGAAGTGTGCTAATGACGTTGCACAAAGAGTTAGTCATCTCTTGTGGGTAAAGTTGTACACCTCTGCAGAGTTTAAATCTTTTCGAAATACGCGTCCGCGGTCATGGGTATTTGGTAAAGTCATCACATAGTTAGATGTTTTGGTAATTTCAAAAATGGATTATTTAAAAACATATGTTGCAAAGCTTACCCTGCAGATGATTCAATACTACAACATGTGTTGGCAAGTATTGGTATCAGCTGTTGTGCCATGTGTTGGCAAGAATTGGATTTATGCTATGTGTTGGTAATGGACGAACTGATGCTCGCGACATGGAGGACTGTGAGTTGTTACTTTATGCTTTACATACTGCTCTTTCTGTTCTTGAATTGATGTTATTCTAGTTTTTTGCACATGCATCGAGGCACATCTATAAAAGACTATATTACCCCCTCTTCGTTATATCTTGGTGTGACTTACTCTACTCTTTGAAAATAGTTAAAAAGAAGGGGTATGCAAGGGAAAAAAGGTAAAATTAAAGTCACCTTAAAACTGTAGATGATATGTATTTAGAAACAGAAATTAAAAGCTAGAATGACATAAGGACAAAGGGAGCACTTGATAGGTTCGAGGATAAGGTATCTGAAAAATGACAGCAGCTATATACCCCTTGTTACTTGTGATCAAATTATATATATTAAATCAAGCAGCTATGATTCTAGCTCGCTCGATCTCACATCTAAACATCGCAGATAACAGTTTCCATAATGGTGGTACCGGTCAGTGATACTATTAAAGAAAGCGGGTGAGATCGGACCGGCAGGTACGTACTGGCAGTTGGTAGTTTTTTTCTGGTGGCATCTGCATGCATGGGTAGCAGATGAAGCGAAAGATTCCAAAAACCTTGATATCTGTGGGGCCATATGCCAATTTGCAGAGAGACAGAGAGAGAGATAGAGCGCGCATCAGAGTTGAGGAGGTGTGGGCCACTGCCTCGGATGCAATGGCGACATGATCAGCTGCGATTACTGCATACTTGGTCTCTTCGATCATAAATAGATGATATATTAGACATATATATATTTAAAATTTTGAAACTTTAACTGTTGATATAGTTTTAAATATTTAGATTGGATAAATATAAATAATATATATATTTATCTCAAAAAGTACTTCAAAATATTATAATTTTATTATATTTTATAAATATATTATAATAAAAATTAGTGGTCAATGTTGTATCTTAGAGACTATATTGTAATGACTCACATTTTCACATAAATACAAAAATAGAGATCTCATGTGCATACAGTACTAGTCCCATGATCAGTGGCTAGCACGCACATTTACAACAATTGATATCACATCCATACTCTTTATTACAAATGATAATAGTAATCTATACAATAAGATCTTACAATACAGAGTGAAATGCAGCGGAAAGGATTAAGATTCTTGTAGTGTGACCATCCAATCCTCAGGCAATTGACAAAACATAAACCCTAGAAAAGCTTCATCATCAATATCCCGAATCCTGCGACAAATATGTTTCATCGGGCTAATCTGATTCTTCACCTAAAAACAACAATTAAGCAAGGGTGAGTACTTTCGTACTCCGCAAGACTTTTGCAAAACATATAATATATGCAAGCCATTTCAAAGGAAAGGCTAGTATGGTTAGTTTGCATAAAGCCAATTTGAAATGTAAATACAAGATAGTAGATTGCAAAATGGGATTTAAATAAAAGCAATTTAATACAGAAATAACAGTATGTAAAGTACGAGTAAGTGAAATCACGAACCTGGGTATCATGACCATATCCAATAACCATTTCTACTGACACACAGTAGAAATTACCGACACACGGTAGAAACTAGATTTTATGAAAATAAGGAACAGCTAACTAGTGCTGGTGCACCAAGATTCCTATAACCGCGGGAACAACTTTTCGAAAAGTTTCACGCTCTGCAAAGTTGTACAGCTTTACCCACAAGTCATGACCTTTTCTTTTTGCCACATATTTCACGCACCTTTGGCGTAGTGGCCAGAATGTTCATGACGGAAACCTTTACATTATCTAGGTTAACTTTGCACCAGCCCGGTGACGATAAACCCGTACTATGGTGTAAATGTTTTTACAGTCACTGCACAGTAATGAATAAGTATATCCATAGTATGGCGTACACCGTTGTATCAGCAAACGTTGCTCCCAACACCTCAGTGTGGGCGCCCCTCCGAGCAACAAGAAGCTCGTACTACTCCGGCCTACCAATGTACAAAGTTAAACCAGATAACTTAATTGGTTTAAGGCTGTCCCATATCAGCACTTGTGGTTGTACGGTAATTCTTGGGTTTAACGAACACGTAGTTCGGTCCTTAATCCGACACGGGCAATAGTCTCCCCCTACACTACGTACAAGTCCCTTGTACACCCGGCTATTGCCAATAATTGCCCGCATCAAAACCATAGTTTTATTTTCATTTTTGATCAAAATATCAACCACAAATAAAGGTCACTCCCATTGAATGTCATATCCAACATTTTTAATAATGTCAAAGTTTTATGTTTATTTAAGCATGGCTAAGCATGACACTAAGTGTGAGTAACCCAAATTGACCTCAAATAATATCTATGCTATTCTAGGGTTATCAAGGTTCACAAATCCATACTTATCAAGGAAGTTCTATAAATTAATAGGTACAACTACCAATACCCACAAAATAGCAGACTTTAATAAAAGTAACGTATGAAATAAAATATTTAATGAAAACATTTATAAAACTGGGATCAATATGATCAAAGGGGGTGCTTGCCTTGCTTATTTATTGCTTACGACGAAGACGAAGCTACGGCTGACGGAGGCAACGACGGAAGTAGCGACGTCGGATTCTACACGTCGTTCAATCGAAAATATAGCAAATATCCAACTTTAATAAGGGAAAAAAGAAAATAGACAGAAAACCAAATAAAGATTCATTAAATAAAACAGGAATATTTTAGGGTTTAAGTTGCATGATTCCACATATTGTTTTCCAGATAAATAAGTATTCAAAAGTTAAGGTTTTTATGATAACAAAGTATGATTTCTTTTATAGATTATCTATTCTTGATTTTATGAATTCAAGAGGCTAAAATTATGAATTCTTGTATTTATAACTTCGAATTATAGATGCTAAAATTATTTGGATTAATAGAATTAAAACACAAATTAAAGGGTTATGCGAATAGCACTTAATTCTTTAAGTGATTTTGCATAAGAAGCGCCTTTGAATTTGTTAGATCCATTGGACTAAGTTATTGGATTTATTTATGGTTTTAAAGAAGGTTCTGGTGGTACAAATATCTTAACTACGGATTTCTTCATTGTTTCCGAGTTTGTTTGCTCTCAATATGAAGTTCAAAAATCATATTATTTAAGGTTATTTGGCTATTAGGATTTATATGCAAAACATGATGAAATAAGATTATTTCTTCATAATAGAATAGTCTATACTTTGAAGAACATTCTTAAGCTAATTTCATACATTTTAGTGTTTAGACGAGACGTCATATTCATTGCTGAAAAAGCTTATATGAAATTAAGGGTTATGACAACCATATTACTTAAGGGTATTGGGCTAGCCGGATTCAGATGCAAAGCAAGTTGTAATAAGAATATTTTTCTAGATTATGGTAGTACATATCCTAAATATTATTTCTAAACTGATCTTCATAAAATTTGCATTAAGACGAGATGTTTTACAGGCTACTGAAAATGCTTAATTAGTTTTATAGTTTACACGATAAAGGTTCAGTTTTAGTTCTTAGTTTGCGACTAACCCTTACATGATTATTTATTCATTTACCATGGGATATCATTAAGATTGTTTTAAAGTTGGTTTCACAATATTTTGCTTTTATCCGAGATGTGTTTCATATAAAAGATTAGCAAGGCTTGATATGGATTTATTCTAACATTGCATTAATATAAAATATTTTTGTATATTTGGGACCCTTATAACATCAGGAGTGATACAAAACTAATTTTACTAGGATTTGAGTTCATTTGATCCATATTCTAACTATTTAAGATTTCAGATTCAAAACACTAAAATTAATTGAATTGATATTGAACTATCTACATACTACATACAATAACTCAAATATTTCCTATGGTGAACCCTAACTATTTTTGCATAATTTGGTTTCTGAGAGTCTAAGGATTCTAGCAAAATTTGTTTCATTTTATTTTGAGCTCATTTGCAAAAATTCTGTATGGAGCATATTTTAAACCCATTTCTTTAAATTTAAATTTAAAATTTAAACAAGGTTCATTTTCACAATATTTTTGTATATTCTGAATATACATGATTTATCATGAATTTAGAAATTTACTTCATTTAATTCGGAGCTGAAATGTAGAAGTTACAAGCAATTAAATGTTCTAGGGTTTGAAAATACTGAAAATAGACAAATTACCATAATTGGAAAGTGTGTTTTCCGCTTCAAAGTGCGCTTTCCTTTGTTGGGTTCGCGCGGGCTGAGGCACTGTCGGCTGGGTCCCAAATGGCAGCGAGAGGTCGCGCGCATAAGTGACTGGCGTGCGGGGCCCGCGAGACTAGTGCCGCGCATGCGAGGCTGACCGCAGGGACTCGCTCGGCAGTGAGCTGCACGTGAACGTGCTGACAACAAGGGCCAGCGGTCGGTGACCTGAGGCAGAGAAGAGATTTGCGAAGCTCGCCGGCGGCGAAACGTCGCCGGAATAGTGGAATGGGCTCCACTTTCACACTCAGCATGCTTGCGCGATTACAGGGGTGGTACTAGTTCAATCGGAGGTGGCCGGAGTTGGCGCACCACCGTAGACCCACGGCGGTGACCATGGCCAACGGCGCGGAGCAAAAGCAGGTGATTTTAGTGGAAAATGAGATTCAGATGAGCATCAGCGTGATACAAGGACTCTATTTTGACATTTGTTCAAAGAGATGAGTAACTGGTTCGGGCTTTCACTGTGCGCAGCATCCTCGGCGGAAGAACATGGTGCGGCGGTGCTCCGAGGAGAAGGAAATTCAATTGTGGATGGGGATGGGTTACAGGAGTACCGAGGATGCTCTGGGTGCAAGGAATTGAGTTTTAGTGGTCTAAGGGAGAAAATGAGCGATAGCTCTGATGTAGCAGTGGGCGATCAGAAATGAGGAAGATGGCGCAAGAAGGGTAAGGTTCGGGCGTAATTGAGCAGTGGAGGAGATGAAAGACGTGTAGAGGGAGTAATTGAAACGTGGTTGTGCTTAAATAGGTAAATGAGGCGGCGAGAGCATGGTTTGAACACTGGCTCGGTTTTGCGGCGGCTGAGCAAGTAGCAGCGAGGTTTCTCGGTCGTTCGACAGCGTGGGTCTGGAGTACTTCAATCAGGGCTACAGTGGAATGTCAGTGATGCCGATGTGGCCTTGGTTCGCGGGATTGCGGCGGTAGAAGGCGACAATTAGAAAAGGCGGCGCAGCTTTGCTACTTGCGCGAGTCACCGGCGAGGAGGAGAAGAGAGGGAAGAGGCTACCGTGTGGGGCTCGACTGGCAGTGGGAGAGGAAGAAGGTGGTTCGGTCTGGCTCGTGGGACCGGGTTAAGGAAAGGGCCCACACGTAAGTGAGACACTTTGGCAAACCACATGAGTCTTCTGGACAGGTCAAGGAACATCCATTGGATTGGGACAACAGACAAGCTCTAGATTTTATGCAAATTTTTGTATAGGTCGGCAAGGTAAAGATGAGAGTCCATTAAAATTTTTAGATGAAAATTCTTGGTAAAAATATTAATAAAAAATCTGACAATGCATAGTTGTCATTTTTTATTGATTCTGAATTTTATTTAATTTAAGATCAAAATTAGTTTATTATTTTAGGAACCTTTTTATGGATGTCTGTAATGGAATTATAGATATGATATAAAATTTTAGATTTTTATAGTGTATATTTTAATTTTAATAATTCTAACATTGTAATTTTTAGCTTTTCTGATTGTCTGTTTTTGAATATCTAAAAATACTAAATTCAGAGATAAATTATTGATATGTTTACCAGGAATGGGTAAAGTTAAGATGTCAGCATGGTTAAAATTTTAACTCAGGTTAAGTTTAGACAACTTCTGAAGAAATCTTATAGGTTCAGATTGTGGTTATCTTCTCATGATTACTTTGTATTTTTAATTTATTTTATTATTCCAGATCAGTGCAAGTGGAAAAAACAGGATCCTGGGATTTATCTGAGATTTTTACAAATTTTATTGATTTTGGATTTTTATCTTTTTACTTTTACCATTTTACCATTTCAATTTATAAGACTTTTCTTTTAAAGCAAAAACTCAAGAAGAATCAATAATTAAGAAAACTCAGGAAATTAAAATCTAAATTAAATATTACATCTCAACTTATTTTCATATTTTGTTTGTTTTAGAAGAAATATTTTTAATAAAGGAAGCCTTTCTTTTCTTAAGATTAGAATGCAAGAAAAGAAGAAAAGATATTGTTTAAAATCAAAATCTTGATTCCTATTGAAATTTTTATTCAATTCCATTTTTAATTTCCAAACTTTTTATTTTTCATATTTTTGAATTTTATGGGATGTGACATATATCGCTGTTCAAAATAATAACTATTTGTGATAGGAGGGAGTATACTGTTACTTAATAATACAAATAGCCGTATAGGCATGTAATTAACTAATTAAGCTATTTTTGTAATATCCCAAAAAATTCAAAAATAGAAAAAAAACAAAATTTTAAAATTTAAAAATGGAATTTAATAATTTTTTAATTGAAATCAAGAGTTTAATTTAAAATATCATCTTTTTCCTCACTTTCTTGAATTCTGGTCACAAGAAAAGAACAATTGCAATGTTAAAACCATTTCTTCCAAAATGCGAAAACTATGAAAATGAGTTTGAAGTATGATCTTATTTTGAATTTTTCTTGAATTTTGGTCTTTAAGAAAATCTTTTATATTAATTGTTCTCTTCTCCTTCAAAATGCAAAATACAAAATACCATAAGAAACAATATCTAAAAAATATTATGTACCCCAAATCATCTCGGCATTCCCAAAAATTTTCAAAGCAATGTGAACACAATTAGTGCTGGAAAGAAATCAAAAATAGTATATTGTGACTATGAACAACATCTTATCAAAGTTATTAAATTTTGTACAAACCATATCATATCTAGAACAATTTACCAGGTCATCTACAAAACAAGGGTAACTTACAGGAAAAGTTTAAAAAATAAATAATCATATTTATTGCATTTATAAAATCAAAAATAGAACCTAAAAATAATCAGCATAAAGAATGTCAGAATTTAATAAAAATTTCTATACC
This sequence comes from Otatea glauca, assembly GCA_036346275.1. Classification (NCBI taxonomy): domain Eukaryota; kingdom Viridiplantae; phylum Streptophyta; class Magnoliopsida; order Poales; family Poaceae; genus Otatea; species Otatea glauca. Next base: position 38,239,798 of record CM070733.1, on the reverse strand, counting down.
TGGTCATCTTCTGAATATTTTATGATAACCTCTAAATATCCATGGATCAACTAAAAAAATTATAAAATAAAATAGACTCAATTGTCATCCTCAGAAAAATTAAGAACAAAAAATGATAAATTGTAACAGTCAATTGTCAGAACTTTTAAAAATTACTCGAGTCAAGTCATGAGCTAAATTTTTTAAGATAGGGTAAAAACTATCTCCAGATCACTCACAAATTTTTTAAAAAAGTTTTGACTAAGAATATTGCCTCAATTAATGGACTAAACATGATCTGTGTAGTAATAGGTTAAGTCGGTTTCTCTATTTGTCTCGCTGACTAGTCGGCCCATCTCCTGGCCGACCCCACCTGGTAGCATCACAGAACCCTCTACCTTGCCTTTTTCTTCAACCGACTCTACTCACCGACTTTGCCCAAGTGCTGCCACGGCAAGAAGTCGTCAGCCAAACCCTGCCACGGCCAAGATCAATCGAGCATGCTTGAGCTTACCAAATGCCGTATGAACTCAACTTCACTCTTTCGGCACCATGACTACCTGTCTAGTCGCCCCTTAAAACCTAGCTGTGACCTAACCGCCATTTTCTCCTCCCTATTGCCACTACCTCACCGCCTCTCTGTAGGTCAATCAAGCCGCAACATCTTGGGCCGATCATACACCATGCTACACCATGACACGACCTTCACCATATCCTGGCCTCCCTCATGCCGTGTGACGGCCATGACCCAGAAAACTTGAGCGTCGTCACCTCTGTCTCCTGGCCGCAATTGAATTTACGTTCAAACTCTGTTTCCCACCGCCTTCACTGCCAATAAAGGCCACCGAAACAACCTGAGCTTCCCCATATTACTTCAAGCCCTCTGTGTCCCTTCTTCATCATTCATTGCTTGGAATTTCACCTAATTGCACCACCAATTCTGCCATTGCCAAGAATCAGCAAGAAAAGGGAAGAAAAAGGCAAACCAAGTTAAACCGGCAATTCATTTTCCAATCTCCTTGCGCAATAACATCTCAAGCATCTAGTGAACATTCTCCCTCAATCTATGTCACTTCTCACCAATTGAATCGCTGCCGCATCATTGCTCATCTTCTCCAGGGCCGACGATTGGTGGTAGGATCATCCGGGGTAGCTCAGTCAAGGTAAACCGCTAAACTAGGACCCTAGGAACCCACCAATGCTATTCCCTACCTTAGTTGAGGTTAAGCGCTCATCTCCTTGCCTCATGGCTGCTCGGCCATGGCAACCGCTGCATGCTCGCGGTGGCAGCCCTTTTTCGACCACCATGCTCGCGGGTTGGCGGCTCACCCCTGCCACCGACCACTAGTCGTGCCACACCTAAGGCCACCACGAAGGCCATTTCTTCATTCTTTCGAAGTTGGAAAACGTATGTCCTATTTTTCCAATGAATGTTCCACCCGAGTCTTGTTCAAACCTTTATAACTTTTGCGATTTAGCTCTGAATTCAATGAAATAAATTTATAAATTCATGTTAAATCATGTAGATTCATAATATGCAAAAATATTTTAAATTTTACTTCTGTGTAGAATTTGAATTCAAATTTGAATAAAAGGCCTAAAAAGTGTTCTACACAAAAGTTGGGCAAATAAGCTTAAAATTTAATAAGGAAAATTTCTTTGGATTCCTGAAGCCATAAGTAACCCATTTCTACAAAAATATTTAGATTCAAACTTAGTTTGAATTGAATTTGCAGATAGGTTGTTAATCAATACATAGAAAATCCAAATAACAATAATTAGTGCAAACAAATTCAAAATAGAGTGAAACCAATTCCTGAGCCTTTCTAAGACCATGATAACCCTGTTTATGCAAAAATATTTCATGTTTGATTAAGCCTAAATCAAGTTTATACATAACCTTGTTTTCAATACGCATAATAATAGAATATGCTCTATATAGAATTATGCAAATTAGCTTCAAATAGGGTGAAACAAATTTTTATACACTCCTGAGACCATGATCACTCCAAACCTGCAAAAATATTTGTACTTGACCCTAGTCATACTAGATTCATGAATACTGCAATTTCCTATGCATGCAAATTCAAATGTGAATAACTATTATAAATAAGCCCTAAAAATAATAAAAATAAATTTCTACAAATCACTGAAACCATGAAAGTATCAAATCTACAAGAAGGTTCAGTTTTTCACCAGATTTGAATTAATTTCATAATAGATTTCATTTTCTATGTACATGAAAACTAAAACATTAATAACTTTCACAAATAAAAGTTAAAACATACAAAACCAATTTCAAGACACTTCTAGGATCAAGAACTGCTAATGATACAAAAATAGTTGTATATCTATGTAAATTGCAGTCGCACATCTAAAACGAAATCTAACTATTTATAACGCAAACTTTAGAAATATATGAGAATAGGAAAAAATACAATAACATAAATAAACACTAATACCCATATAATCATCTCAAATTACCCCAGAATTAAGAATATTATATTCTGTAGAAGCAATTCTAATTAAACACACTTTGCATCTGAATCCTATTAAAAACCTAACCCTTTGTACTATAAACCTCAAAATCAATAACACAAACAAATAAACTTATATAACAAAGAATCAAGATTAAAAGTTTTTATCACTAGAACCATCAATTCTAATTAATTTTGAATTTTGTTTTATTTGATTTCTTTTTACCTCTTATTATCATTGCTTCTTATTGCCGTTATATGATATGTGATCACGTGTAGACACCGACGTATCCAAAGCTATGACGGTCGACCACGACTTGGAGTCAGTACCTGAACCAACAAAGCAAGGCAAGCACCCCATTTGATCATATTGATCCTAGCGTTTTAATTTTGTTTTATTTTGTCAAATATATTTTTGCATGCACGTATTTTCTGTAAATTTGCTATATTATGGTACTGGTAGCTATAACCCCATCTCATGGAACTTTCTTAATAAATATTGACATGTGAACCTTGATAACCCTATAATAAGGTTAGACAATACGTGATGTCTACATGAGTATATGCGATTATATATTAATCATGCTTAGCCATGCTTTAGTAATAGAAATTGAAATAATCAAACTTAACTGTTTCTTGAGAATTTTAAAAATGTTGGATATGACATTAAAGGTTGTTGATATTTTGGTAAAAATAAAACTATGATTTTGACGCGGGTGATTATTGGCAATAGCTGGATATGCATGTGGCTTGCACGTAGTGTAGGCGAAGATTATCGTCCGGGCCAGATTAAGAACCGAACGTAGTGTTGTATGATCCAAGAGATATCCGTACAACCATAAGTGCTGGTATGGGACAGCCTTAAACCAATTAAGTTATCTAGTTTAACTTTGCACATTGGACGGCTGGAGTAGCACAGGCTTTCTGAGACTGATTGTTCATAGGGGTTTTTACATACCAATGCAACGGTGTACGCCTTGCTATGATGGGGAAGTGAGGACACAATAGGAGCGAATGTTGAGAGTACAATATTGTATAAATATCTTCCACTGCTTTAGAATATGGGGAAGTGATGACTCACCAGGAATAGCTTGTTGAGAGTACAACGGGAGTACAAATATCTTTTGTCGTCCTAGGCAATGTAAGGATTTTCATCATAAACATTATGGCTATAACATGCCAAAAAAATAAAAAAAATAAAAAATGAAATGAGTAAAATGAAAAATAAAATTTGGATTGTGATTACATTCTGAATTTTTTGGCATTATTGGTTTTTCTTGGGTTTTTGCCCTAAAAGAGAAGTCATTATAATGAATTAGTAAAAAATAAATATAAGAAAGTAAAAAATAAACATAAAAAATCTAAAAAAATTATATTAAAATATAAGAAGTCTCTAGAGCTCTTTTTATGCTGTCAAAAGAAATATGAACACACTAATGAATGAAAAGAAATGTGAATTAATGGGTTTTGACTAAAAATAGTGGAATATCAGATTTTTGTAAAAATGTACATAGTCTATCTAGAGCTGAAATTTTTATCATACCTTCCTCAGAGAAATTTTAATCTCTAGTAAAAATTTTAAAAATTAATATTCAAAATTATTGCCTTTTAAAATTGTAAAACTAGAAAATTTGAAATTTCAATATCAGATTTATTAGAAAATAAATATGAAATATATCAATCTGAAAATTTTAAATAAGAACACTTAGAACACAAAAACTATTTTCAAAAATTTACAAAAATACTTGACGTTATTTCAATCCTCAAATAAATGAAAAATACAAAAGGCTGAAATGGGCAAAGCAGATTGTCAAAATTTCTAGGATTTCTATACAAAATATTTTAACATGAAATTTTAATGGGTAACAAAAATTATCTAATATTCACATATAAAAATTATAAAAAATTTGGGACACGAGTAAATGGTTCATTTAATGCTCTGAATCCCTTTCTGTCCCGAAATCAAGTTCATAGTCCCTTCTTCATCTCACTGACTAGTGGGCACAAAGAGTTGATCATTTCTTGTGGATAAAGTTGTATACCTCTGCAGAATATAAATCTTTTCTAAAAGTCGCACCCGCGATCATGGGCACTTGGTAAAGTCATCACATAGTTAGAAGTTTTGGTATTTTCTAAATGGTTTGAATTGGAGACACTTGTTGGAAAGTGTTTGTTTCAGATTTTGTGCCATGTGTTGACAAGGATAGGTTTCAGATGTTGTGCCATGTGTTGCAATGAGATGATGTGGTACTCACATCATGGAGGACTGTGAGTTGTTACTTTATGCTTTACATACTTGTTATTTTAATATCAATCAAACTCGCTTTTACAAATTCCGTTTGTATATTACTACTTGAATTTCAAATTCAATTTCACTTTATGCAAATTAACCGTAGAAGCCTCCTTTAACATAGCTTGCATTACTGTATTTTTGCAAATACACCTTAAGTCTTACTGTGTACAAAAGTACTCAATCTTGCTTAATTTGTTGTTTTAGATAGAGAAGAATCGAGACCCAGAAAGATACATATTTCGCTGCAAGATACAGGAATTTCGATGATGCGACTTTCTAGGGATTATACCTTGTCAGTTGCCTAAGTGTTGGATAGGCACATTATAAGACTTTTGCTTCTTTCTACTATAATATACTCTGAATTATAAGACTACAATGTATAAATAGCTTTCGCTTTAATAATATTGTGTATGAATATGATTCTAATTGTTGAGAAGGTGCGTACTAGTCACTGATCATGGGACTAGTTATGTATGCACATAGATAATCCTTTTTGGTATTGTATACCAAAAAGGAGGGTCGTTACACTGGCCGCATGCCAAAGGAGCGTGAAAATAGTGGTAAAAAGAAAAGATCATGACTTATGGGTAGAGTTGTACACCTCTGCAGAGTTTAAATCTTTTCAAAAAGTCGTGCTCGCGGTTATTGGAGACTTCATGAACTAACACTAGTTAGATGTTTTCTTATTTTCAAAAAGGATTGAATTGGAGACATTTGTTGGAAAGTGTTTGTTTCAGATTATATTCCAGGGAATGGCAATGATATGACGCAGTACTCACAATCATGGAGGACTATGAGTTATTACTTTATGCTTACATACTTGTTATTTTCATATCAGTCAAACTTGCTAATTTTACAAATTCTTTTTGTAAATTACTACTTGATTTACAAATTCAATTTCGCTTTACGCAAAGTAACCGTAGAAGCCTCCTTTGACATAACATGTATTTACTGCATTTTTGTGATACACCTTAAGTCTTGTTGAGTACGAAAGTACTCGCCCTTTCTTATTTGTTGGTTTAGGGGAAGATAGCGACTCTCCAGACGACATGCACTTTGACACAGGCTGCGGGAATTATATTAGCGAGTTTTTCTAGGGTTTATACCTTTTCAGTTGACTAAGGGTTGGATGGGCATACTGCAAGACTTTTGATTCTTTCCGCTGCAATATACTCTAAATTGTAAGACTACATTGTATAATTATCTTCCGTAATAATAATATTGTGTATAGATGTGCTACTAATATTGTAAATGTGCGTACTAGCCATTGATTATAAGACTAGTACTGTATGTACTTAAATCGTCCTTCTTGATATTCCGTACCAAAAAAGAGTATCGTTGTACTTTTGATTTGGAATAGAATATATAACTAATGTGAGACTGAGACTAGACCTACCGAGAAATCTTGATTAGTGCCGTGCATGATATCTTTCTTGGTAAGCAATCTTCATATGATTGATGATCATTAGATTTTTTTTGAGGTGATGATTGGTAGATTAGGGCGATTTGCTAATCATACGAAGGTACAGTCGAGTATTTGCAATTGCCCGGTCAGTCAGCCATGTGGACGACCAGTGAGAGCGAGTCGTAGAATAATGAGATCTTCCATCCATGCATGGAGATGGAGATGGGGATCGATCGATCGAGGTGGTGGTTGCTGCATGCATGGCAGAGTCATGTGCCGCCATGTGCGCTTGCCGGCGCCTGGCCGGACGGCGGCCAGTCGGTCCCCCTCGTGGTTGCCACGCGCGCGTACGCTCCAAAATTGCATGCATGCGAAGATGGCTCCATCGACCTATCTGCGTCCGTAATGTGTACACGATGTCTAGAGGTAGGCGGCGTGTCGTGTCGGGTCGGTTTGGTACGAATTAATCGTGCTTCGTGCTTGAACCGTGCAGCTCGACGGCCTATCGTGCCTATCGTGCCATGCAGTGCTGGTCCGGCTCGCCTTCGACGAGCCTAGGTATGGCCCATTTGCACTTTGTGCCTACTTCGTGCTGTATCGGCTCAGGCCCGACCCATTTGCACTATTATGACGAGAAGGCAGGAACCGGAGACGCATGAAGTTGAGACAGTGGACACAAATATTATAGGAAAAGGAACTAAAATATATTTATTCTTAAACAGTTATAGAGAGCGATGGCAATATGCTGAATACAGGCGAGAGAGGGGGCAATGGGCGAGAAAGAGAGTGAGGGAGATAGGCGAGAGAGATTGAGAAAGACGGACGAGAGAGGGAGAGATTGAGAAAGACGGGTCAGAGAGAGAGCAGTTTCTTGCACTGTCTCTCAATCTCTCTCTCCCCTATTGCCCGTCTCTCTCAGGTGTCAGCGACGGGGTGACGTCCATGCTGCTGGGTGCGTTCATAGGGATCATGCTCTACGGGTCAGTGACCTTCATGATAGGCTTCTTCCTCATGTCATAGGTCATTGGGCCCAACACGGCCCATGTTACACTGTCGTGCCGGGCCGTATCGCCCATCGTGCCCGATTCTCAGACCCGAAACGGCCCGTGCTACTGTGTCATGTCGACACGGCATAGACCACTTCGTGCCGGACCAGGCTTTGAACCGGGCCGTGCCCGCTATGCCTCGAGCCGACCCAAAAAAAGTCCAGCCCAAATGCCCACCTCTAACGATGTCTTCGCATAAACAGGACCAGCCTGACCTGATGGCCAGTACTACTCAATTACTCAATGACAAACAGGTGCATGCACGTACGTACTCACGCCAGGGGCGGATCTAGTATTGAGACATGGGTGTACAGATGTACACCAAAAAAATTTGGCAAAAGTCAGTATTTAGTAGGTATATTCCATGTATATACTAGAAAGTATGTTGAAAATAGGTAATTAAGCGTTCGGCCTCCAATCGCAATGCATCGATCGGCGGCCGTAGCCCGGCCCAACTTCATTTGCGCTTCGTGGCCTAACTTCATTTGCACCACGCGGCCTAGCCCCAAATTGCCAAAACATGTTGCTCACTTCCTTGCTCCCGTGTCCAACACTTGGCTTGGTAGCTCTAGATCCATCCCACCAACGCCGCTCTAGCCTCCAGATTCGCAGGCGCCGCTGCCCACCTGCCCCTGTGGGCCGAGCTGCGGAGGGCAGAGATCGAGAGACAGAGGGTTGAGCCACGAAGGGCACTGCCGCAGCGAGGGCTGATGGGCGGAGCCACAGAGCGGTGGAGCGCAGAGGCGGAGTTACAGATAACAGGTAACAAGTATATCTACCAATACCATAATATAGCAAATTTACTAAAAATATGTGCATGCATAAATAGAGTTGACAAAATAAAACAAAAAATAAAACACTAGGATCAATATGATCAAAGGGGTGCTTACCTTGCTTTGTTGGTTCAAGAGTCATCTCAGGGTTAAAGTCTTCAGTAGCAACTTTATGTACGTCAGTATCTACATGTGATTACCATTTCATATAATAGCAATATGAAGCAATAACAAAAAGAGGCAACAAGAAGTCAAATAAAACCAAGTTCAAAATGAATTAGAATTGAAGGTTCTCGTGATAAAAATATTTTAATTACTAATTTCTTATCTTTTTAGTTCTTTGATTTGCTTTATGGGTCTTAGGGTTTGTATTATACAGAGTTAGGCTTTCTTTAATAGGATTCAGATGCAAAGCATGCTTATATACAACTATTTTTGTAGAATTAGATGGTCTTGTCCTTAAGGAGCATTTTTAAACTGATCCTATTGGTATTAGTGTTTATTTGTGATGTTCTATTCATTTCCTAATCTTATGTAGTTGTAAAAGTATATATGTTATAAGGGGTTAGATTCTTTTTAGATTTGCGGATGCAACTTACATGTACATGCAACTATTTTTGTAGCATTAGCAGGTCTTGACCCTAGAAGTGTTTTGAAACTAATCCTACATGATCTATCATATATTTATATTTTTTTATTTACATTTATATCCTTATGTGCATATTACATAAAGACATATTTCAATTAGGGGGTTAAGTGCAAACTATGAATAATTATGATGATTTTTATAGTATTAAATGACCTGGTCCTATAGAGCATTTCAGAGCTGATTTTTCATGTATTAACATCTATTCATAACAGTTATTCATGTTTCAACTTTTTGTACATAGAAAGTATAGCTAATTAGGAACTTGGTTCATAATAAGTTAATCACTAATTATTTTAGCAGGATTAGATGATCTATACCTATGGAGTACTTACAAAGTGGTTTTATATGTATTCTTCTTTATTTGTGTGTTTTAACTATATTTTATTCATATATGTATTAAGAGCAATGTTATATGTAAACTTGTTTCAAATTAATTCAAATATGGAATGTTTTTGCATGACATGGGTACCGTGGTATTAACAGATCCTAAGAATTGGTTCCATTGTATTTTGAACTTATTTGCAATAATTATAGTTATTTAAATCTAAAAGACACTGGAACTACTCTATTTGTGATTTCAATGTAAACTAACTTCAGAGCTAACATTTTTGCAGAAGCGAGTTACTTATGGTTTCAGGAATTTATTTCATAATTTTAAGGTTTAGGGTTTGTACAGTTCCAATATTGACCATATTAGGTATATTTGTATCTTAATTTCAAATTTTTTGCACAGGGACCCTAGATTAAATATTTTTGCACAAACAAGGATACTATGGTCTTAAAAAGGCTCAGGAAATAGTTTTACTCTATTTTGAATTTATATACAATAAATATAGCTATTTGGATTTTCTATGCATTGAGTAATGGTTTATTTATAAATTTTATTCAAACAAGGTTCAAATTAAATATTTTTGTATAAATGGGATTAGATTTATTTTATATTTTTAGGAGTTACGGTTTTCATATTTGCAATAGTGTCCTAATAGGGTTTGTAAAAATTTAAATTCAAATAATTAAAACTTAGTTTTAGAATTAAATATTTTTATATATTCTGAAACTACATGATTTATCATAAATTTATAAATTTACTTCACTAAATTTGGAGCTAAATTGCAAAAGATATAACCGTTTGAACTTTGATCGGTTTGAAAATTGGTTGAAATTAGTCAAATGTGCTTTCTAACTGGTAAAGAGTATTTCCGTGTTTTGAATACCTTCTATATCTCATAACGGCTAACTAAAGGACCCCACGTGATAGAGACCCGGAGCAGGGGCGCACATGAGTGTGGCTGCCGGCGACAAGGGAGGGCGATGCCAGCCCGACTAAGAGCGCGGTGAGCACCACAGCGGCGTGGCTCATCTGGGGCGATGCTCGGTGACTGGGGAAAATGATCGGAAGTGGCTGACATCGGTGCCTGCGGCGGCCATGGCAGTGGTTCACCATAGAGGTTGAAGAAGCGTTGGATCTGGGAGAACAATGGGTGCTTGAGTAACAGCAAGACACGGAGATTCCGTTTTTGTACCTTGCACACGCGGAGAGTGGCCGGAGGGCTCCACCACCATGCGCCAGAGTTAGAGGAGACGGAGCTTGGTGCAGGGATTGGTCAGCAGAGGAGAGCTCTAATTGATCTGGGGAAAATGGTTTAGTGGGTGTGGATGCTATTGGCGGAAGCAATTGGATGATGGCGCCGTGAGTAGGAAGTTGAGCTGCGGTTTGTCCGCGGCGAGGAATGGGGCCGATGCCGGGCAAGGAAGTGGTGATGACTAAATTGGAGGGTGCTCACTGTTGAGTAGGATCTAAGGGAGGTGAGGAGCGGGTTGGGTGCCAAAGAAGGGCTAGAGGCCAACTTAAATAGGCGAGGCGTCGTGGTGGTGATCATAGGATTTGAATAGGGCGGCAATGGCGGCCAGAGTTGTGGTGGTTCAAGGCAGCACAGGGCTTGGTCTTGGCAGTGCTGGGGCATGGTATGGGTAGCATGGGGAGAGTCTTGTCGCAGCAGAGCTAGGTCGTCACGGTACTAGAAGGCTCAGGTGCTACAGAGGGAGCAATGACGTTACACTGAGGATGATGAAGGAGCTGGTGTGTTCGTCAAGGTAGCTATGGTCATGCTAGGGGAAACTGGTTCGGGTTCACACGGTGAGGTATGGCGGTGTACTCCCTATCGTGGCAATGAAATGATCAGCATTCATTTGCCATGGCAGCGGATGGACAAAGGTGGGGTAGAGCTGAGCTAAAGAGAGGGTAGGGCACAGGGCTATGGGGATGCTTCCAGGTGGGGTTGAGGTACAAGGATGGTCCCACATGCATCGACCGAAAAAACAAACCGACTTACCATGATCTAGACAGGATAAGGTTAAGTACATTAAATGAGCTATCATTCATGTCTAAAAATTTTGAAACTTTTTGTGAGTGAACTGGAGAGAGCTTTTACCATGCTGTAAAAATTTCAGCTCATGACTAGACTCGTGTAATTTTTAAAAATTCTAAAAATGTGACTGTTATAATTCATCCTTCTCCGTTCTTGATTTTTCAGAGGATGAAAATGGACTCTATTTTATTTTCCAATTTTTCTATGAAATTCCATGGATATTAATATTTCCATAAAATTTTCAGAAGATGATCAGCTATAGAAATTTTTATTAAATTCTGACATTGATCTCGTCAATTATTTTGTTCATTTTTTATTTTTGAGACACTTCAAATGAACTTTGATTTTCCTTAAAATTTTCAGATAGATTCCAATAAACTGAGGATGATGACAAAAAAATTTCTAATGATTATCTCATTTACATAATTTTATTTAATTCTAACATGTGTACTATTTTTAGTCCTTTATCACTATTCTTGATTTCTATTTAGCACTAAATATGTTCACATGCCTGTTAAAGTTTCTAGTGATACCTCAGAGATGATTTAGGGTTTATATAAATTTTTCCATATTTTCTTTCTTATGGGATTTTTTTGCATTTTGAAGGAGAAGTAAACAATCAATATAAAATATTTTCTTAAAAACCAAAATTCAAGAAAAATTCATAAAATATGGAAGTTCAAAATAAGATCATAATTCAGATTCATTTTCATAGTTTGTTCCTTTTGGAAGAAAATGCTTTTAACATTGCAGTTATTCTTTCTTAAGACCATAATTCAAGAAAATGAGGAAAAAGATGATATTTTAAATTAAAATATTGATTCCAATTAAAAATTTTATCCAATTCTATTTTTAGATTTTAAATTTTGTTTTTTTCCATTTTTGAATTTTTTTGGGATGTTACATGCACGCACCGAAAGCAAAGTATGCTTGCTTAAGTGCCATCTTCTCGAGAAACCGCTTCTACACAAACTCTAGAATATCAACATAGGTCCCAGGATTCCTTTGTTCTATGACTCTAAGAAGACTGAGCAGGTTGTGGTAAGAGTCTTCGAACGTACTAAACCTTACTTCAAATGCCTTCTACTTCGCCTTCAACCCTTAGCATAGCTGATTGTGTGTTAGAACATCTCCTCTATTGCACGAATTATGGAACACGGCTCAAAATCTGGGTTGCCCACAATCTCTTCGTACATGGCATTTGCAATAAAGCCCAAAGACACTTTGCTTGGGATTGTATGGACTCTGTCACTAAGCATCTATGGAGAACAACTATGTAGCACTCCCGAGGTGTCCCACATAGGTTGGTATGTATGGACTCGCCAAAGGCATCCCTCTACTCACACTTCATGTCATACACACACTGGCAGGACTTCGCTACATTGAACATCCTCCTCAATGACACTACATAGAACTTAACTGTTTCCTGCACCTCCTCCTTACTTTTGTACAATGCTCCTTGCGAGACCTCATTCTTCTAGTAAGCCCAGGCCACCCACTCACCTTCACCCACTATTAGTTTATTGAATTGGTATGTGTTCCAATCTAACAAAATGACCTGATTACCTCCATCTTGATCATCATCAGAGCCTTCATCATCCAACATTGCCTCGTAGTCACGGTCTTCGAGCACTATTTGTTCCATCAAGACTTTAATCTGCTCACTTTCATCTGTAATCCCTATAGGTTCCTACACCTCTTCTATAGGAAGGTCTACAATCTCGGTTTCAACCAAGTCATTACCGTCTCCCCTTTTTTGCTTAAAAGTATGGCTCATTGTAGATCGACTACCCAACTTTTTTGTCATCATCACCGATGCCATCTTCCAGTGTCACATGAGCTTGAGGGACATTCTCAAATGCTTGGGCTAGCAAGACTAGTGGTCATCCATGCTACTTGCCAATGCCATGTATGAGCTCAACGAATTTGGCCCATTTAGTTCCACTGACTCTCAGTACGTGTGTTGTCATGCTGGGTGACAATGCCATGCAAATTTAGATCATATGACGCATGGTCCAGTGAGAATAACTGATACGACTATCTCATAATAGTGCCGCATGGACGCTTCTCTACACTCGAAAGACTAGTCATCACAGATAGAAAATCATGCAAATCAGCTCCTTCTACACTGTTATGAGATAGACCTTATGTGAAACCCCTTCTCTATACTATATTTTGCAAGTTACTCATTCAGTCATACCTGTCGGTGATTTTGACAAATAATCTTATGTTAATGCCATGTGCTTGTTTGATTACCATAATATAGACCTAATAATAAATCCGCCACTTATAAATTGACTCTCATAGGAGAGGATTTTCATAATGTGCAACACCCAAAGAAAGACAACCAATCTTACATATTTTGTACAAATCAAAATTAGCATGCATGCATCATTTACGTAATACATATAGATAATAATGGAACCTACACGCATTCTACTCTCCATGTTCTGAATAGATCTAACTAGTAGATATAATATTCTAAAAATAATCAAGGCACTAGAACTAACTACTACGAGAAATTAATAGATCTACAAGAATAAATCATAAGATAAACTACTCTAAAGAACCACATGTCTATAACCACATTATTTACACATATACCCACTACTTAATACAACTAGAGCTATTATCATTGTAGTTACTAACCTACCATGATTTCAAAATGAAATGTAAAAAAAATCAGAAAACCCACCTCTAAAATGAAGAGATCCACTCCTTCTCTCCCTCTCTCTCCTCCTCCTTTCCCCCTCTTCTATCCTCCCTTTCCCCTTTTTTTCTTCTGAATAAAAGTGAATTTCAGCCCTTTTTGAGCCTTAAGTAGGTTGTTTTCTATCGCCAATTCGAATGACGACAATGGGTGTTGGGCATCTGTGAAATCATGTGCTGAAAAATTGGCTTAGTAATGAAATCGGCATTGCAAAGTGGTTGTGCTCTTGGCATGTGTGGTGTTTTGGCATGTGCTATTTCAGATATTTACTTGATATGCTTTTGATAGCATGGTAATGGTTTTGCTTTATGCAATGCACTCGTGTGAGTGGTTGCATGGATTGATGTTGAGTCAAGTGGTAGACTTGTGCTCGGATTCGTTTCTTGTTTATTCATGTGCAGGTGTTGCTCGAGGGCGAACGTGGTCGATGATGGGACCAGAACTAGGTTCATGGAGGAACTGAGGTTCGGGACTAGATTCAGAGAGGAATCGAGGTCTTGGTGGTCAAGGATGTCATGCGGAACGTTCGGGCTAGAGAACATGCACATGGAGGCTGGTTAATCACGTATTTATAGCATGTGGGCTGTACATACGTGCAAGAGTTGTTTTTGGCCATGTTGGGCCAGGTTGAGATGTATACAAACTCTTTCCATGTTGGAAGTGGAGTTGTATTCAATCTCTTTATGTTTGCTCAAGATAAATAGGGAGGTGTCTCTGCTTATTATGAGCTACCGAGGTTTTAGGGTTTGTACTCTTTTTTTTTGGAGTACTGTAACTAGACTAGACAAAAAGAAATAAAGATCAATTTTTTTATGGCTAAAAAGTTCCCCTGCGGAAGATTTTTCCTCATGCTCAGAAGTACAGGCGGCGACATCCGAGCGAAGGAAAAATCGACGATGCAGTGTCCAACGCAGCTACAGTAAACGTCGTGCTACAGTATTTCGATTCATTGATCGTCTTCTGGTTTGTTTGCCTGGTTTTTGTTTTTATAGATTGATTCATTGTCTCTCTTGTTTCAACAAGTTTAATATTGATTTGATCCATACAAAACCTTCCTAGAGTATCAACTTAGAGTTTCTCAAAGTTTTGTTGGTTAATCTTTTGTAGATTGTGATTAATCACGAAATTAGAGTTTGGTCAGTTCTCGTCATAATCTGTCACAGCATGCTTGCGAGGTTAATAACTTTTGATCCGTAGGTTCGATCGAGTTGATTCTTGTTGGGTTAGATTCATAATTGAGTCTAGTCTCTTCAGTTAAAATTTCACATTAATCCAATGGTGAAATCTTCAGTTAATCTCATTGTTTGAGTTTGGTCCGTAGCTAGTTTGAATTTGGTCTATCGCTGTTAGATCGGTTTTTGTTTTAGCTGTCTTGCAAAGAATATAACTCCAGATCCATAAGTCCGATTGAGTTAATTCTTTTTGTGTTAGCTTCGGAATTGAATCTAGTTTCTACAGTCAAATTTTCATATCAATCTAACGGTTAGATATTCAGGAATCTTAGTTTTAGTGAATATATATCAGTCTGTCTCGTTTGGTGCGGAGTGAATTGATTTGGTTTTGCTACAGTAGAATTTTGGTCCGTAGTACATGCAAAACTTTCTGTCCGAAGCGAAGTTTGGTCCGGCGTACAAGTAAAAGTTTGGTCCGGTGCAATAAGGTTTTTGTTGAATTCAAATTAAGCGATCTGAGTTTGTTTGGGGTGTTTCAAAAATCACAAAAATTTTATTTTAGCTTCCACGCAATCATTCACCCCCCTCTGATTGCTAGATTAGTATTTTTCGATCCTACAGCATCTGTCGCTAATTGAATCGACGATTTGTCTCTCTATTGCCGTTCCAAATGATGAAAGATACTCTAGCCACCGACGTGGCACTCTGTCGTCCATTCGTTTGACAACACACAGCTTTGCCACTATTTTAAACGGAGGACACAGTCTTTATGTATTTTTTTAATGATGATTCATTTATATAATATTAATAAAAAATATTTTTTTAAGAAAATCGCAAAAAAGACAAGGACATATACTGATACAAGACAAAATGATGGTTGTACTGTAGACTGACTTTGTTAGGGCCCAGAACCACATCGGTTCCATGACCTTTGTTGCTTGGCGACCTAATATAATCTCCTAACCACTAATTAACCGGACCTGGTGGCAAATCAAGTATTAGTAGTGTCCAGGATTCAAATTTCGTTTTCGGAAAAAATCTCGGCTGGGACTGGATGATGAAATTTCGAAAAAATCTCGGTATTTCGGACAAATTTCGCCCAAAATTCAAATCCTATCCGTTTGCTACCGAGAAATCCCGAAATTTCAAGCGAAATACCCGAAATTTTAGCATTTTTGCAACGGCAGAAAAATGGGTCAAACGATGTCAAAAAAAATTGAACTTTTTTTGAGATCGTCCTGACACATAGGTGATATTTACACAAAAATTTCAGATAATTCTTAAGTTTGTGGAGTTTTTGAAAATTCAAACATTGCTACTGTCCTGATAAAACGCTGACTGGCAATTTTGAACCGAATGCAAAATGGTTCAAACCACGTTATAAACTTTTGAAATTTTTTTGCATGGTTAAGATAAATTTTTTAGATGATGATAAAACTTCATAAATTTTAAAAATTCGAACAGTACTACTGCCCTATTAAAAGGCTTACCAGCAAACTTAAACAAAATGAAGAATTATCTAAACCACGTAAAAACTTTTGAAATTTTTTGTCGATGGTCCTGATGTAACATTAATATTTATTTAAAAATTTTAGATGATGATCATTCTCAAATAATTTTTAAAAATTCAGACAGTGCTACGTCCTGATAAAAGCCTCATGATCAATACATAGATTTGCTTTAGCAATAAAAAAGTTTAAAATTTTTGAAAGTTTTATAGAAGGGTGATAAGAAAGTTCTTAATTTATCATAAAAATTTTGAATCATGATCACACTCCAATAAATTTATAAGATTCTTACAAGGCACAGTACCATTTATATTCTTCTCTTTTTGATTTTTGAAATATAATATAGCAAACGAAGTTCAATGCATACATAGATTTGATTGACCAAACAAAAAAAGTTTAAATTTTTTTAAAAATTTATATAATGGTACTGAGGCAATTATTAATCTCTCACAAAAATTTTAGATCATAATCACACTCAAGAAAATTTATAAAATACTGACAATGTAACTTTCCCAATTATGTTCATTCTATTTTTGATTTGTTAAGGATAAAAAATGAAGTTAAATTATTTTTAAATTTTTTATGTATGATCCTAAACTACTAAAGATAGTAAAATAAAATTTTCAGCTCATTATTAAGCATGTAAAATTTTATAAAAATCTAACAGTGTTTCTACTAAAATTTTAAAATGTCTCAAAAATTCAGTTTTTCAACAAATTTTCGTAGGAGATGACTTTCCTAAGAGTTATTGGACCAAATCTGGTCAAATCCGGACCTAAAATTTCAAAAATCGGCCAAAAACACGAAACTTCGGTGAAATTTCGCTGAAAAAACGAAATTACTGTAGCAATTTTAATTCTTTTTTTTATCTGGCCGGTAGTCTAGATTTCATGGAGGCCCAAATCCGAAATTTCGCCAAAATTCGATGAGATTTAGAACCCTGGTAGTGTCTGCTTGGTTAAAAAAATGGTGTCTGCGCGGCGCCCTTAATTGTACTGCGGGTGGCTAGTGGTTTATCCCGACCAAAAGCGAAAGGGTCGAACTAACTAGCAAATGCAGGGATGGGACAGTCAATTAGTACACTAATCAATCACCAGCCAAACCACCCTAATCACAATTAACGGACGGTAGTTGTCTGTAATATACCTCCATATCATCTATAGACAGGGCTAAAGATAACTTATACAATAGACTATCTATATGATTGTCTATAATGATCTCTCATATAATTATTAGACTGTCTGTACAATGATATATACAATATAAAACTATCTATAAAACCGTCTGTTAAATAGTAGACCGTATCTTTCTCTCTCCTCTATATCATCTAAAATCCTATATAATATATTTTTATAGATAACTGACATGCTCTAAGCTAATCGGTCTGCACTCTCTGCACGAGCTGCCGGCGGCCGGCTGGCCGGTTGGCCTGCTGGCACACGGACACGGTTTCTGGAGTAGTGGTGTGCTCTCCGGCTAGTGGTGGTTAAAATTAACCAGCTCGATTAAATTGCTTGCCACACCTCGAGCCCCGTGCAAACTGTCGTGTCAGAGAAAACACTTGCAATGCGACATCTCGTTGACGACACGCGCACAAGAAATCGAATAATAACCGCGTGTAGTTTAAGAATTGACCTCTTGCAGGGTATTTGTAATTAGTTGCCTGGTTTTTTCGTTAAACCTGGAACAAATTTTGCTCTTATTTTGAAACTTGGCTTTTGGAATAGCTTTGAGATATGCACATGTTTGCTCTGATTTGATATAGTGGTTAAAAAAATATGCTCGTAAATTGCATTAGGAAAATTCCTTAACTTTGCTTTTGGGTTAGGTAAATAAATTACACCTGTCCATGAGCCCATACATGAGCCACCTACGTACGTATATGGTCCTGAGGATTTTTGCAAGGAAAATATTGGCACGCACGTCTCAAGAACTCCAGGAGCTAACAGCATTTCGCAGCCGATTAATTTTAGTGCTGGAAAAAGATTTTGGGCAGATATCTGTATAAATTCTATATTGTTGACGAGGTACGTCTGGACACCGCACCTCCGTCACGCACGCTACGGCACAGTAGAATGTAGGTTCTACAGTGAAATACGCTATAGTGTTTTATTTTTTATTTTCATCTCTCTACATGTTAAAATGATGAATATCTCTGAGGAAATATTTTTTATTTATTTTCTTCTCTCTATCTTAAAATGATAAATCTCTTCGAGGAGTCGTCGGCAACAGCGCGGAGAGTTCTAGCTGATAATTAAGACGGTGGGAAAGTGAAACCATTACGAGGCACACCATGCGTGACAGCATGAGACACCATACATATATATGCACGTGCTTTTTTTTTCTTTAAAGAAATGAGACATTTCTCCGTGTAAGTTGCTGCGTGACAGGTGCTCAAGCCAAGCACAGCCACGTACCTAGCTAAATTCGATCGCTTTAATTTGCAACTTTATTTGACCAATTATTTAGCTCAAGAAAAAGTTCCAAGGATGAGTGGCCAGAGCTTGCTTCTTTAGTTTTGGAGTGCCATTTACACCTTGCAAAAACATTTCAAAGGCAATAAAGGTTGGCTAGCTAGCACTATTTTTCCTTTTATTAATTTCGTCTACAACAAATGTTCGGTGCCCGTTGGTTGACACATAATCATATGCAGCATGGGATATGCCATCCAATCGGTTGGCGCCAAGATTCAACCATCACAATGAAGATGGTTAATTTTCTTGTGGGTCTTTTGACTCGTCCAAATGTCAACTGCTTTGCCTTCAGAAGGAAATGTCAACCGCCACGTACCCCTCTTGCTATTATTATGTTTGTTCTTGAAAGCTAGCTAATTGTTGATATATCAGGTGGTGGTAGATAATTTGGGTACTCGGCAAACACAGATTTTTCTCCTTTTTTTTTCCCGTGGAAGGATCTCCAACAATTTCCGGTGTACTAACTTCTTTTGTAAAGTACAATAACGTCAAGCATGGTAGCATCAGTAAGAGATGTGTTGCATCAACTGAAGCTGTCACCCAAAACATCACACTCTAATGCATAGTAATTAGAAGACAACTAATTAAATTACTTCCCGTCTAAGTTTATAGGATTTATTTTCTTTTGACAGAATGACCCAAAAGATGTTGAAAATCACTGGACTACCCTTAAATATTATCTCTAAGCACTATATTCAATACATATATAGTAAAGAATACAAAATAAAGTTGAATATTTATTGGAGGTACAAAGGTGTAGGACCTAGTTAGGTGATCAGAGGGGTGAGTAATTCAACAATATTTTTTTCCCAAAAAATTCAACTCACCGCTGAAAATCAAAATTTTAGAAAATCTTAGCCAGGCCGGCACTACCACAAGCAAAATTCCGGTACTATTGAATAAATAGTAAAATCAAGATGAACAGGAAAATCAGCACAATTTCAAAACCAAGAATTGATGTAACTTTTGATCTGCTGATCCAAATCCCGTGAAATTTTGCATACACCTTCCTACTGATGTCAGGAACCTATTTCAATCATCAATTGAATAGTTCAATATTAAAGTTCTGGTATTTTTCAAATTTAAGAATGGTTGCACCAAAACAAGGTTTCTTGAGAAAACTTTGTAGAGGAAGTGAAATGATGCTTGGATGATTAGAACAAGATCTTCTCATGGTATTTCCAACAATCATGAAGCCATCCTACCACTCAGAAGCATAAGAGAAAAAGAAACCCGAAAATCTCAAGAACACGATATTGCAAGTACAACTTGAACAAAAATAAGCTCGTGCTAGGTTGGGACATATTCTAGATGAATTGTTCAACCTCTTACGCATCCTAGATCAAATAGAAACATAGAAAGTAAAATGAGGGAAAGCAAAACTCAAGTTGCATGAAAGAACTAAGCAAAAAATGTAAGAAATAAAATAAATATTAGAACATAGATAAAATTGGATCTTACATTGCTTAGAGAGGGATGATTATGAAGCCTCACTTCATGGTGGGTTAAGCTCAAAGGAGCATCAGCAAACAAAAAAACCTCCTATAAGACCTAGCATGGAGGCATCCCTTCACTCCTCTATTTATAGTCCACTAGGAGCAACCTCCACCCTTAGATGACTTTCTTGTCCCCTCAAAAAACCTTATCAAGGGATGAGATTCACTCCCTCACTCATTCATAAACTAACCCGCAACCCAATAATGTAACGGGTTTTAACTATCCATTTGGCATCCCGACTTGCAGTAACTCCCCGGTCTTAATCATCTTCGACGTCACCTTGGCTATCTGGACCTTAGCTCTCCTAGCCTAGTCCCGATCTCCTCCACCTCATCATGATCTAGCTCCAAAGCCCTACAACCATCTCAAACAAGCAAAACGTCTCATAGCATTATGTTGACTAATTAGTACATATAAGGATCTCACCTTAGGTCAGGACCACTCTTCAAGGCCACGACCACTTGAGGCCACAACCACTGAAGGGTGTCCCGACCACTTAAAACCACGACCACTTAAGGCTACGGTCAGTCAAGTCTCTAACCACTTAAGACTACGATCAGTCAATGCCCCGACCACTTAAGGCTATGATTAGTCAAGTCCCCGTCCACTTGTCCTGGACAACTTGCACAAATCGATACAAATCTAACAAATGTCAAATACTCATCACACATTTATGGATTAACCTCCACATGGTCTTACAAAAGAAAATATCACAATAATTTTGCATTAAAATATAAAATACGTCCTATATTTATGACCAAAATCATTCAAAAAAATATGCCCTATAAACTGAAAGAGGGAGTACTTATTTTGACGTAAGTAACCTTTCGAGGAGAGATGCTTTAGTTTTATTGGCAGACTAATGCTTCACTAAATTTAAAACAAATGCTTAGTAACACAAATCCATTTCCTAGCTCGAACTTCCTTTAGGATGTTTTCATTTCCTCTTGCCAGGAATCAAATTTGAGTGATCAAGAGCTTACTGAAAGACACGTCCTTCATATTTAAATTTCTGAAACAAATACCCACACCATTTATACTTTACATTTGTGCACGTTTTAGAGCACATACATATACCCGGTTTTACAAAATTACAATAGCAATTTAACACATGTTCTTGCACACAAAGATGCTCGATTTAATTTGGTCGAATGAACATGGAATATCTGATTCTAACTAGCGTTAGGTTGCAACTGTCACTCAAAATGATAGGTTATGGGCCAGTTAAAACCATTCAAATGATTTGGCCACTAAAACCAATATATATGGAGTACTTCCAATGTAATGCAGGAACTATGGCCATATTTGGTAGAGCTCCAGATTCTGGCTCTATCTCAGATCTGAATCTTATAGGCTAAAATAAATAGAATTAAGTTTATATTTTTAGTCTAAAATTAAATAAGATGACCTACCTAAACACTCTTAGTCCCTGTTTGGCAGAGCTCCAGATCCCAGCTCCACCTCAGAGCTGGAGTTTGTAGGCTAAAATAAAGTGAATTAAGTTTATATTTTTAGTCTAAAATGTAAATAAGATGATCCACATAAACACTCTTAATGTACTCACAGCTCCAGCTCCATAAATTTCTGGAGATAGGAATACCCTGCTCCACCAACTCCACGGATTTTGGTGGAGCTGGAGCTGTCCCAAACACCCCCTTAATATACCCACAGATCCAGCTTCACGGATCTGTGGAGCTACAAATACCCAGCTCCACCAGATCCATGAATCTGGTGGAGCTAGAGCCATACCAAACACACCCTATATATACACTAGCTAGCTGGAGTAGTATGCTTCAGAAATGGAAGCATTAGTAATATGCAATAGTATTTCGAAATTTTCAATTCTTCAGTATAATTAATATAGCAGTAGTACATTACAACCTAAATGTTAGTTCGTTACATTTACATTCAGATGAGGAACAATCAAACCATGCACTAATATTGAGGATCTACAACACTAGAGCCTAGAACATCTGAATTATTATGGAACAAATATATACTAGTATATACCGATTATTGGAGATGTATGGGGCTAACTAGGCCAATGGAAATCCCCTGACGTTATCGATTTTCGTAAAAAATCAGTAGAAACCGAACATAATTCAAAGTCAAACATTTTGAGCTCGACGATCAAACAACGACGAAAAAAATGAAAACTGGCCAGTTTTACCTATTTTCGGTCGGTTTACATAGAAAATCGGCACACTCAGCAAAAATCGAAAAAAAATGCAGAAAATACTAGAAAATTTGTAAAAACCTAGTAAAGGCCTAGAAAATCAGGAAAATTGTTAAAACATGTATTAAAAGATATGGAAAATAAAAAAAATTCAGCATGACTTTTTCTATATTTTAAGACAACGTCAAGTTGTAAAATACACATTTTGCAATAATAGCACAACTATAAAAAAATAAAAAAAATATGGGAAAATTTCGGTATGACCTTTGCTATATTTTAGACAATCTCAAGGTATAAAGTACGCATTTAGTAATAATATCTCAACAAATAACCTCTCATTTCAATATCATTCACAAATCAATCCAACAAGCACTACTGCACATACCCACATCACAAACGGTTTTGCAACCGTAGTGAAAAAACTCATCACACACAGTTCCAGTTTGGAACCGTCTGTGATTGATTTTTCATTTTTTATTAAATTTTAATTTATTGGCTAACCTCAGGAAATGCTAGCCATGTCCTCTGAAACAAAACACAAAATACGGAGCATCACCAGCATTATTATGATATACATTTTAGAAATGAGCTCCGATCACATATCAACATACAACGCATCGATTTTAGAAATCAACTCTGATCACACATTACAATGTAGAGCACATCCATTTAAGAAATCAACTCATATATATATAAACCAATTGAATTGAGAACTACAACTCATAAATTCACAGTACAAGGTTCACAAATTAATGGAAATGGTATCTAACAAATTTTCCGTGACTTGGATGACAAATTTGCTATGACAAGTCATGGTAAATTTGAAGAGGCATCCAAGTCATGGCAAATTTGAAGACTTAACCAAATTTTGGAGCATTCAAGTCATGGTAAATTTGGAGACTTAAATTTAGAGCAACAAGTCATGGTAAATTTGGAGTATCCAAGCCATTCACATTACAGACTTAGCCAAAATATGGAGTAAAGAAATTACATGAAATGTTATGATCTGATGGAAAAGAATGCTCAACATGTTATTGAGAGGAGAGTACCACCGCCTCCAAGATACAAGAACACAAACAAAGAGCACATGTAAGAGCCCATGGCATGTGCAGTATAGGAATGACCATGTAAGAGCACTGTAAGCTGGACCATGGCATGAGCATGTCGCTAATGATATCACCATTACACCAACCAGCGTGGGCGGAGTAGGGGGAGACGAAGCCTACTCGGGCGGATCCGGCCGAGACGAAGCCGGCACGGGCGGATCCGTCCGAGACAAAGCCGGCGTGGGTGGAGCAGGGCGACATCGAGGAGAGGCTGACCGGGGGGCGACGTGCGGTGTGGGGAGAGGCTGGGGCGAAGGGAGGCGTGGGCTAGGGCTAGGGCGTGGGGAGGTGCAGGCTAGGGCTAGGGTGGAGGGAGGCCGGGCGTGGGCGAAGGAGGTGGAGGAGGATGGCGGCAAGGGCTTGGGTGGAGGGGCTTGGGTGGAGGTGGCGGGCAAAGAGACAAGGCGGCACGGAATGAGAGGAGGGTAAAAATACAGAGGAGGTGGACGGTTTTTGGGGCAAAGAGAAAACCGCTTGTGATGTGGCATAGATGGTTTTAGCCAAAACTACGGCTAAAACCGCCTGTGATGTGCCCGGAGTCATCACCGATCGGTTTTGCTAAAAATCGTCTGTGAGGTCAGAAACCCTACAAAAAACCATATGTGATGATAACCGTCAGTGATGAGGGGTCTAATATAAGTCCTTTTGTAGTAATGAAGTCCACAGCTCAATGTCCATGGCATAGACATTTAAAATCAATATTTCTCACCGAAAATGAATGTTCGCATTTCGCATAGTTTCTTCATTCTTCTATTGTCACACATATGCCGTGTTGGATCTACATGAACATTATATTAGTAAAAAATCGAGTTGCAATGAATGAAACATACAAATGAAACATTAACTTTAGGGCTTTGGGTAGTATTGTTGAGTGTACATTTGGTTGACTATATTGTACTCCTCGGTGGATATCATCACCATTCCTCGTATAGCTAGCAATTCCATCTTGTATTCGTGCTATTGTTCATGGGCTAGTCATTTGCCATTGTTGGTACAACATGGCATAAAAATCGGGGTATTGCCACTCATAGACCCATTGGGTGGGAGGTTATGCACGAGCATCCGAGATGATGTAGTTGGTTAAAATACGCCTTGTATGAGTTAGAGCTATCATTTTGTGCATCATAGCTATTTCGATAGTCCCTTTCCTTCCCTGCAGTAGTCCTCCTCTTTGATTGTGGAGTGCCATGGTTTTTATCATGAGTAGCATGAGTGTGCTGCGACTCCCCTATAAATTCTATTGGACGATGTCCTCCTGGGAGAGATTAAAGCAAGCTGTCTCGAGTTCTATCATTGGATTGGATCTCTCTTTCTCCAACTATTGTCGGATTGGAGCTCTTTTTAGCTTGTCACCACCGCGCAGTGATTACTCTTCCCATGTGATTGTCACCCATAAGTTCCATAAGATCTTTCGAATGGATCTTCTTCAAGGTACTATGTACCTTTGATTTTCTTCCAACTACTTGAATCTAGAGACGAATGGATCTTTTCACTATGTACCTTTGATTTTCTTGTAGTTAACATATACCAACTTATGAGGCTTCTTGTATGACAGACGATCTGCCATTTGCTAATAGCAAACAACAAGAAGTAATTAAGCATGTATGCAGTTTACGTACATGTATAGAATCGAAAATTGAGCAGGGTCTTTGTAGATATAGGCATAAAATGTATAATAATAGTAATATCCAATATCTTGACAGGTATTAGACTGCTAAAGTTAATGATCAACCTACAGTGATAATATTATCTTCTACCGGCCTACATGCATGCTAACCTGCAATATCGGCCATAGGATAAGATGTTCATCAATTGATAAATACATGAATTTTGCAAAAGCATGTCATGTTACATATTCATCAACAACACCATCAAGACCGGTAGTCTTCACAAACAATAGTTCCGTGGAATGCCAGTCGATTTGATCCTACAATCGTCAAGATAGATAAAAAATATACGCTCAAAGCCGATCTAAAGTAATATTGGCAAAAGATCTAAACAGCTACCAGAAGCCGATTAAATCAAAGGTGACAATAAGTCTAAACAGCCGATTAGGGCTGATTAGATGGTAAAAGGTAGATTTTACCAAAAAAGTCGATGCGCAACAAGATCGGAGAAAACCAAACCTGACGTAATCGAGGAAGATGAACAATCGGTGATGCGCAACTTTATTGATCAAAATCGTATTACAAGAGAGATTCTAAATTACGAAGCTACTCCTAGTTGACAGGGAAAAGTAAATAAAAGTAGATGCGAGTTGTTTGATTGATTGGATTGTTATCTTTTGCTCGCCCTTGACCCCATTTTATAGTGCATCGACCGATCATATCATTCTCCAATGCGTCGCTAACTGCGATCCGTATTAGCCTTTATAGATATAAAATTCTATTTTTGAATCAATATCGGTCATAATTCTATCATTAACTTAACCTTTTCTTTTTTAACCGATATCGGTCAGAAATATCCTTTTCTTTATCCTATCCTAACAAATTGGTCATGCCTTGCCAAATTCTGGCGCTAACAATAGCATATTTATATTGAACTCCTGCTAGACCAAGGGCATTAAGCCATCTTCCATTATAACTACATCTAGTTCACATTAGTGATCAAGCTATGTCAGATTAACTAGAGTAATACACCCCTACTCATATTGCTGGTCTGATGCATCCGGTCTAACTGAAGTGTTGCATTAATCGAGAGCAACTAAACTCGATCTCATTCAGCAGCAGCATGTGTTAACCACAGTGCAGGGACCAAGCAGCAAACACATTAGACCAAAAATCCCTTCAAACAGAGCAACAACTCCATCGGATTGAACCGAAAATCGATCGATTTTAACCGAAAATGATTGGTAAATTGAGAAAACTGACGCTGCCTTCGCTACCACGCGCCGTTAGATTTGCTACGGGGAATATGTTATCGGGGCTTACCGAACGATTTTTATGCTCCGACAGCGATAAGTTGGTCATCAGTGGGCGGATCTTGTTGAGGGCGGCACCGAGGGTTTCTTGGGAGGAGGGGATTGTCGGGACAGGAAATTTTGCTGTCGAAATGGTGGAGAAGACGGTTAAAAAGGTGGGTGAACTCTTGGTGGGTTGGACCGGGCTATTGGGCCTAAAGGGTCCATTTCTATTATATATATTTGGTTTTGCTCAAAAAAGTCTCACAAATTTGGTTTTAAAACAAATTTTCATGGCAGATGTCAAAAAGATATTAATACTAATTTTAGGGAACTTTTGGATAAATTTTTCTAATTTTTTTGAATTTGAATTTTGATTGAACTGGTTTATCGACCGGTTTCGTTCCTCTAGTCGGACCAATACAGTCAAAAATCACGATTTTAAACTATTTTTATGATATTTCAAACCGAAATGACCAAACCGACTACGGTAGAGCACCTCCCAACCGACTACGGTAGAGCACCTCCCAACCTCCACGTACCGGCCCGATCAAGCGGTAATAGTAGCATGCAATCATGTTTCTTGATATTGCCACGGTGTGTCCCCCCCCCAAAAATCAAATGCATATGTGCATACAATTAGAGGTGGGCACTCAAGACAGTCTCTTTTGAGGCAGCCCGAGGCATGACGTCACGGTCCGGTCTTAAGTTCGACTCGGCACTAAGTGGGCGTGGACCGGCACGATACTGTAGCACGGGTCGTGCTGGGCCTGAGAACCGGACACGATGGGCGGCACAACACTGTAAAACGAGACGTACCGAGCCCAATGACCCAGGGCATAAGGAATAAGCCTAGCATGAAAGTTACCAACTCACAAAGCATGAGCGCTATAGATGCACCTAACAGCATGAACATTACCCCTGTCACCAACACCTGAGAGAGATGAGCAAAAGAGGAGAGAGAGCTGAGAGAAATTGAGAGATGATGTAAGAAGCTACTCTCTCTTGTCCGTCCCTCTCAATCCCTCTTAGCTCTCTCTCTCTCTCATCCATCTCTCTCAATCTCTCTCACCTGTCTCGCTCACTCTCTTTCTCGCTCATTGCCCCCTCTTTCGCCCGTGTTGAGCACACCCTCGCTCTTTGTAACTGTTCAAGAATAAATAATTTTTAGTTCTTTTTTCATAGTATTTGCGTCTACTGCCTCAACTCTATGTGTCTCCGGCTCTTTTCCTCTCGTTGCAATAGTGCAAATGGGTCGGACCTGGGCTGGTAAGGCACGAAGCGCAAATGGGCCATGACTGGGCTCGCCAAAGGCGAGTCGGGCCGACACGGCACAGCACGGCGGGCACGATGGGCCGTCTCGGCCCGGACACAGTTTAGACACGAAGCATGATGAGCATGTGCTAGGCAGACCCAACCCAGCACGACGCCCACCTCTACATACAATCGCCTAGGCGCGCACAGGCATGTGCGCCACATGCCTAGAAATACGGAACCCAGTAATAAATCGACCACCTCGCAAAGTTACTATTGGAGATTTGAACTCTGGTGATGGGGTTATACACCTATAACTCCATCACCACACCGATAAATGTTTTGTATAATTTCAACTATATATGTTTATATGCACTATGAAATTAAAACAGTTGCAGCGAGCATGTATCCATGTACCTAAAAATAACTGAATATACCTAAAAAGAACCGATGATAACATCTCCTTTGTTTTGAGAAACATAAGTATAACAACTAGTTGACCCATGGGCCCGCGTGTTGCTGCGGATGTAAGGAAGTGTCGAGACAAGCAGTGATTTTAACAGAGAGAGGAAATCTTTTTCGGAAAAAACTAAAAAAAGGAAATTAAAAGTGCTGTTTTTCTTTTAAAAAATTCTAAAAATATTTCTTAAAAAAAATTGGAAATAAAAAGTGCTGTAGCACTGTAGCGTGTAGAAACCAAAGAAAGAGAAGGGAAAAAAAAGACGATATTGCTCTAGTCCGGACTCAAACTTAAGCCCTCTCCCTACCAAACTGATCCAGGAAAGCTATCATGGTTTGATTCACTTGTCATCCGTGTAGTTTCTTTACATATCACCTGTGTGGATAAGCATGCCATACTTCTTCAAGATTATATACGGAGCAAGTACTTCAATGTTTTTTCTTTCAATACAAGTTGTACAAATCTTGAAGCAAATGAAGGAGTAAGTAATCACTATATAACTTTTATTCATGCTTTAATATTTGTGCAACTGTCAAACATAAAAGCATGGAAACACTTCTCTATATATATATATATATATATATATATATATATATATATATATATATAGTTAGATATGTGTATTTGGCAACAAAATTTGAAAGTAGTATGGGATGCATTTGATAACAAAATTTAAAAGCAGAATGACGTGTAGCTGTGTAAACAGAGAGAGTTCGTGAGGGGTCCGAATCAGACGGGCGAAAAGAGAGTACAGGCCACGTAAATTTGCGTCGGTCCGACGCAGCGACACAAGCGATCTGATTTGCTGCCGCTGATGCAGCCGGGCAGGCGCCGTGGCACCGTTTCACTAGCCTGGCAATAAGTAGCTACACATATCAACAATTACGTACTACCTTGCTTAGCGAACCAAATTAAATAAAAATACCCTCTAATTAATTAGTCTCTGCGCGCCTAGGCAGGAGGAGTAAAGTAACTTTCGATCGATTAATCATCCTCTACTATATTTGGTGGAATCTCGGCCACCACATTCATTTGAGGCGGCTCGGCTCCGTCTTGAACAATTTACATTTTGATCCTTTTCCAAAAAAAATACGGTTAGATCTTTTTGGAAAAAAATTACGTTCAAATCCTATTTTAGAAAAAAAAAAGATTATACTACGTTTATACCCTTTAGGCCTTTTTTAAGCGTTACGTTTAGGTCCTATTTTGCTCTTATCCGAAAAAAAGCGTTGAGGTCCTTTTTAGTAAAAAAAAAATATTTAGATCATTTTTTTTTAACGTGCGGAGCGGTAGTCCTCGCCATGCCACGGTAGCTCAGATATATTTATATTCTTTCAACCGTTCCGCCGAATAAATGCGAAAAAAACGCGATTATGTTTGTATCCTTTCAACCGTTTCGCATGTCTCCTCGATTTGCTCATGTAGGGAGCGGCGGTCGCGCGTTTTCTCGATTTGCTCACGTGGTTAGCGACGGCCGCGGCGTGGTACGCCGCGGTTCGGTTGCTTACCTAGTAGTATACTACTAGTAATAGCAGTATCTAGTTAAAGTGATATATTGAAAATGCAGAGTGTACTCACAAATCCTCGTGAACGGGAGCTATAGCTTTTCTAAAAAGTTATTTTTTTTATTTTCTAAGCTTAAAAGTAGACGTAGTTTTTTTTATAAGAGATAGTTTGATAAATAGCTAATTTTTCTCAGCTATAAAATACAAAAGGAGATCCCGCTCAGCTTTTAAGTTCTGGTTTTTTTTATTTGGAGGACTTACTGGTTTTTCGAAAGCTGAAACTGGCTTAAAGCTCCCCCAAACAAGACCTACGACAGTCGTCGCCATGTAGTCTAGGTGTCAAAAGGCTCTATACGTTGATCGGTGACTATTCACAATGATTTTATAAAGAATAGATTTCATAAAATTATAATTTTTTACGAACTATCATAAAACTACAAATTTAACTTCTATTTCATAAAACTATATACTTTATGAGAACTTGTGTCATAAAGTTACATGCTTTAGAATTGACTGTTTCTTGTATCGCCTGACAGTTTGGCCTATATGGCAACCTCACGTACGATTAAAACAGGAAATAAGGACGTGTGAGAATGCCATGTAGGCCCACACTTTCAGATCTCTTACAAGACACTGTAAATTATAAAATATGTAATTTTGTGATATAAGTTTTCTTAAAGTCTGTAGTTTTATAAAATAGAAACTAAAACCTATAGTTTTATGATAATTTATATAAAAAAATCTTATAGTTTTACGAAGTTTACTCTTTTATAAAAGGAGTATTATTCCTACGTATACATGTGCTGAGGTGAATTATGCAAGACATGCAATGTATATATTATACTATTATGTATGCAAAACTGGCTGCTCGCGTGCAGCTTGGAGTATATGTCATACACACTGGCACACGGTTTCCAGCTCTCACTATCAGTATATGATGATGTTGCTTTGGGGGATACACTTAATTAAGGGTATTATTAGTTGCTGTCCCGGGCACTGGATTTGTGGAAAATGACTCATTAGGCCAGGTCAGAGACGTCCCGTGCTTGGTCAAGCAGAAAAGAGGAAAAGTGGCGCCGACAAAAAGGGTATTATTAGTTTAAAGGTATCGTAAAACGACGACGACCGCTTACATCAATTATAATGTACCGAATTATGAAATGATGACGATTGCTTAGATCAATTATAATGTACCGATCAAATAATCAGAACAATCATGATATAGAGGATATAAGAAAGAAAAACTCTCTTCTCTTTATTAAATTGATTCTCTTGTACAATATAGTGATATATTTATAGTGAAAATCCCATTTGAGATAGATTCAAATTCATTCACAAAAAGACAGAATTCAATCATATCTTAACAATCAGACCAAGATTTGTGTTTTCTGTGCCGTCTCGATCGAACTGGTTAGCTAGTATCTGCTTATCAACTTCTTCTTCTTCTTCTTCTTCTTTGCCTAGCTTCTGGTTACTGACACGTGAATTCCACAGGACGACTGCCTTGCGTAATTCGAGAAGATTTGATCATCGTGCAGTTTGGACTGGTTAGCACAAGCTAGTTCCTGATATTGTTATACACACCTAAGCTAGCTCTTGCATGCCCTAGTTAATAATTAATAAAAGATCTCAACCATTGCTCGAAAAAGAAATTGTTAATTAGCTCATGCTGGCCTAATCTCCACCTGTGTCAGCCACTCACTATTTCTTTCTAGTTTGGATCTTCGAGAGCAATCTGGTGCCATGTGTACCGGGAATTGGAGCGAGACACGTACCCCCTTGCTCCCAGGGAAGTAACTTAGGTGGCAGTCCACGTCATCAATCAGGTTCGATACTTTAATCACATTGTTACAGGCCTGACTACTTGCTGATCCCCACAATATCAAGGAAAGATCTAAGCTGGGGTTATTAAATTTAGGACAGTGATGACTACTGCTTACCAAAACTAGGCAACGCTACAAAACAGGGATGATGCATCGGGTGTATTTTACAGGAGAAAAGGAAGAGTACACGTATGCCGTGTGATGAAATGGACTTCAAGATCAATTCGTGTCATGAGATAATGGTTTGACAAGAAAATATACTTGACTGCTTAAGTCCTTACTTGCACGCTTGATCAATTGTTGCAGTTGTCATTCTTGTGCATCTCATGTGATATTTAGACACGACAACAGCACAGAATAACAACGACAGTTGTCATGATCAAGTAAATTTTCAGGGACTGCTAGCAATTAGTATAACAAATATGTTATTGAATTCACAAAATACGGAATATGTTTGGAAGTTTGGAACACATAAATTTCTACGGAAATTTCACGGGACATTATAGAATTCCCATATAAAATCCTACAAAATGCACTTGCGCGGGCATCATCATTAACGCATATTTAAATAACTTGACAGTACATATGTGATATTTCTTTTTGAAAAATAGATCATTGTAGAATTGTAGCCGTGGCATTTTACATTTATATCTTCATCCTTTTTTCATTATTGCAATGTTTATATATACTACATGCTCATAATGTACATCACATAGCTTATACCGTATAACCGAGTGAATGCCCATCAATGCATCACCCTCTCAACTCTCTATCCAGCAGAGATCCGCCAAATAAAGAGTCATAATGTTTTCTTTTTTGTGAGAATTGTTAGCATATTCACTTTTTTTTCATAGCGGTTGTAAACCAGTGTCATCGACTTTTATTTTATAATAGATTTTGATTCCTAATTTATATTTATACAAATCAAAATCATTAATTTATTTTATTTATTTCTTCGATTAGCATATCTCTAGAATTTTAATTCTAAATAAAACAAAAATTCCTATTTTCGCTTAGTTTGGAATTAAAAAAATGTTAATTTCCTTTTATTTTATATTAAATTCCTATATTTTGTACTCCACTTCTTATAGATTTTCTTTCCAATTTTAGGATGCAATACTTATTATTTTGAATTTATATTATTTTTTATTATACTCGATGTGGACTCTTTCTTTTGATCTAAATTTTTTTATTTAACTTCAAATTTTAGTTTAAGGTTAAAATTCTTATATAGATCCAACTATTAATTTGTATTCAAAATTTTAGCTATGTAGGGGTTTTAGTTTGGAGTTCATATGAAAATGAAATAGCTAATTTCCTTTTATTTTAAAATTATGAAATTATTTTATTTTTATTTAACTTTTGATACCATTTTATGCTAAAATTCATATACAAATCAAATTCATAATTTTCACCTATTTTTATTCTAAATTTCATCTATGTAGAGGTTTTAAATTGGAATCTATGTTAAAAACAAAAGGCTAATTGTTATAGACTTTCTTTTTCAGTTCAGGTTGGAATTCGTACAAAAATCCAGTTGCTAATTTTTATTTCAAATTTATCTTATTTTTTATTTTACTTGATATAAACTATTTCTTTTAATCTATTTTTTAATTTTGAATTTTATTTTTTAGGTTAGTATTTGTATACAAATCTAACTGCTAAATCGAATCTAATTTTTATTTCGAATTTCAGCTATATATAGGTTTTAATTTGGAGTTTGTATGAAAATAAAATTTCTAATTTCCTTTTATTTTTATTTAATTTTGAATTACAGTTTTACGTTAGAGTTTGGATACAAATCCAACCACTAATTTTCATCTAATTTCTATTCTATATTTCAGCTACGTAGGGGTTTTAATTTAGAGTTGTATGAAATCAAATTGCTAATTTCTTTTTATTTTTCATTCCGAATTTTATGTTATTTGTATTTTTTACGTAATTTGAAATCGCAGTATTATGTTAGAATTTGTATACAAATCCAATTGTTAATTTTTGTTTAATTTTTATTCCAAATTTCAGCTATGTATGGGTTTTAATTTGGAGTTTACATGAATATCAATGGATGATTTCCTTTTTTATTTCCTAATTTCTATTATTTTTTATTGTACTTGGCATGGACTATTTCTTTCAATCTATGATATTATATCTTGGCGCGCTAGATGGATTGTTAGATGTTTTTCCTTAAATAATAACATCCAATGACAATCTCAGTTTAACTTTGTTAGGATCCACCAGATTAAGGGCCTTTTTTTTACAATTTTAGCCTGTTTCTCTTTCTTAGAAACTCTAAAAGATATGTCATGAGTTTTTAATATATAATAGATAGATGCTTGTCAATGGTTTTGTGGGGTGTCTGGCTTCTATTGGCAACAATGACTAGCATGCATAACTTCCGTTCTAATAGGGGTCGAGAAATTTGTTGGTTATCACTGATTGACGAGATTGGCAATGGAGACGTTCCCAATTCCCTGCAAACTAACCAAAAAATATATAATAAAGAGGTGTGAGCCCCATGACTGGTTATTCGGCGCACTGACAGTAAACCCTGATGTCGACAAACCAGACGCTAGCATACGGCCCAGAACTCCCACATCTCGTATGACCGGTTGTAAATCCATCCCAAATCCTATCTTTTTCAAAACGATTCTTCCAGATAAAAAGTAGAAGTTACATTTACTTGCGAAATAACGCTGTGATGCGAAAATTGTATCCAGATGCATACCAATTACGATTCAAATGTGAATATAGTACATGGGCTTTACACAAGACAGCGGGTTCGTGGCTCGTGACCATCTTAATTAGCAGTAGGGATAGTTCGGTTGTACTGATTAGTGGGAGAAGTAGGCTTGATCAAACACCGTTAACTGACTGACATGTATAATAGACTATTCTACTTTTTAGTTGAGGAATAGTATGTGTATATACATACACACACATATATATATATATATATATATATTAATTACCCAGGGTATCATAGTGCCGGCACAATGATTCAAAACGGGTATTTCTTCTATTTGTAACGCGTTCCAAAATTTTTGAAATTTTTTGTATGTTGAGTTTAACTAGTTTACTAACTAGTTCAAATAAGTTTAAACTAAAATTTAAAATAGAATTTTCTTTTTTTTATGATATTTTGATTGTAAGTATGTGCTGATTTTATATACCCTAACACATATAAATCAGCAAAGCATGTGATCTAAATTCGTTCAAAATCTTTAAATTTGAGTATATTTTTTAAAGATATGTGTTTTATTTGAAGTCATGGTGTCCCATTCCATTGTCATATATGTACGTATATATACATTTATACGTATATGTACATATACATACATATATACATGTGTGTATATATGTATAGACACATATACATTTTTTTGGTGCTAACTATCACTCTAATTACTGAAAATAGTAGTTGAGACGGAGCAGGGTGAAAGACTAAGACGGGGTACATAAAGTTTGGTCCTTCATGCATGGTCACATTGTCACCACAGGGAGTATACAAATATATTTTTGAACAAAAAAGAATTCATGCGTAGCTTTAAACTTCCCGGCTCCCCGCATTGTGCAATGTTTTTTTCCACCTTTTTTTTTAGAGATTTTGTGCAATGGTTGTCACTCATCAACGGTACCAAAGAAAACACAGACACCAACAGCCATTCCTCTGCATGTACAATTGCGTATGAGCAAGGGCTCTAATCCCCCTGAGACAAGCAATGATTAGCACCTAACATAACATGCCTAGCTTAATTCGATCTGCAACCTTTTCTCTTCTCGGTAGTGTTTTGTAACGTCCATGCATGCAACGCCCTAATTTCGTGGTGAGCGTTCGTGGACAGCCCGGCCTGCAGTTTAATTTGCTGTGAGAGATAAAACCGATGGAAGAAGGGATAAGGTGGATGCGACCAGTGGCCTAGGTAGGTTAAAACTACAGGCATGTCTCTCGCTACGATGTTGTGCTATAGAGGACATTAAAAAATGACTTACGGATCTAGAATGAATACATGAGCCACCCCCGGTGCGACTCAACGGTGCGTGACAGTACGTGCTGATGTGAGGACAGACGGTCGAGAACGATAATTAATCGTCAACTGGCCGGTAGACTCATGGCACGACGAACCACATGTTTAATTTGCGCATGAAGAGCCATCTCGCGGGCAAAGAAAAGGTAACACGGATTTCTCAATAATTTACGTTGATTCCTTGAATACGTACGTACTTGTATCTGTTAAAATTGCCATATGGAAATAGACATTTGAGGCTAAGGGAATCCACATGCGTGGCAGCAAGGGCAGGAGAATGTACAGGCATTAGAAATGGACATCTACAAATCTTTTGATGCGCACTGATCTACGTAGTAGAACTGCAATTCGCCAATTTGCTCCCGTTTCTATTACTGACTCGAGAGGACGACCCTGCTAAAAGCAGCCTGCAACGCACACCCAGCCTTCTTCCGTCCCCGTGAGCAACACACAACGCATTGGATCGTAGCCTCTCGCGGAATCTCCATCCACCTTACTCCTACATTTTCCGGTCCTCGTCAAACGGTCATACATTATGGCCAGCTCGGAAGATAGTAGCAATTTCGCCGTAACTCTAAAATAAATTTACCTGCTCTTTGTAAAATTCACGTGATATTTCTGTGCTCCAAACAAACGCCTGCCTGCCGTAGGAGAGACCTGACAGTGGATCAAGTAGGGGGGGCTGATGCCCACCGTACTACTGACAGCACCGTAAATACCCTCTACGACCCTAGCTCTCTGTAGAACGTCATGAATGTAGGTTATAAAGATTAAGGACTTGTCTGTGAAACCCATTCTCAACCGAGAATCCCAGTCTATTTACAGAGATCCTAACCAAAAATGGACATCTCAAACAAGACCTAAAGATAGAATAATAAACGCCTCTTGAGTTTTAGTCTGAATCCACGGGTAGCCGACCGCAATTGGGAGCACACTCATTCTATATCTAGAAAACACGGAGTCCACCACACCACCACTTGGGATTCCGCCACTTGGACTCCTCACTCGAAAGCTCTCCACTTCCACTGACGATCAAGCGCCGGGGCTTCGTCTCCCTCCTCTCTTCTCCTCCAAACTCTATATATACCCTTCCCCCTCCTCTCCTCAGTCCTCATCACCCACCTCCTCCCCTCTTACCAACACCAACGCACATTCCCAGCTCCATTGCTGCGATTTGCAGCCAAGAAACTCCTTGCAAGTAGTGGTGATCGTCTGAGGCCTGACCGCACGCGATGCAGACTCTGTCCGCGCAGTCCCCTGCTTCTTCTTGTATACACTACGCCTGCCGAGGCCTCTCGGCGAGGACCGCGGCCAATTCGGTCAGGTTCTCGCCCCGCGCAGCTGCTCCGGCCAACTCCGTGCTGAGCGTGCCCACCACCACCACCGTCCGCCCGCCGGCGTACGTGTCGCCGGCGCCCACCGTGATCCCCGGTCCCGAGGCACCGGCCATTGCCGCGCCGGCCAGGCGCGGGGGAAAGGACGGGGAGGGTGAGAGCAAGAGCCTCAACTTCCTGCGGCGCGCGGCGGCCATGGCGCTGGACGCGTTCGAGCAGGGGTTTATCACCAATGTTCTTGAGAAGCCGCACGAGCTCCCGAGGACGGCCGACCCGGCCGTCCAGATCGCCGGGAACTTCGCGCCGGTCGGAGAGCAGCCGCCGGTGCGCGCGCTGCCCGTGTCCGGTCGCATCCCGCCCTTCATCAACGGCGTGTACGCGCGCAACGGCGCCAACCCGCACTTCAAGCCCACGGCCGGCCACCACCTGTTCGACGGCGACGGCATGGTGCACGCCGTCCGCATCGGCAACGGCGCCGCCGAGTCCTACGCCTGCCGCTTCACCGAGACATCTCGCCTCACGCAGGAGCTCGCGCTCGGCCGCCCCGTCTTCCCCAAGGCCATCGGCGAGCTCCACGGCCACTCCGGAATCGCCAGGCTTGCCCTGTTCTTCGCGCGTGGGCTCTGCGGCCTCGTCGATCCGTCGCGCGGCACCGGCGTCGCCAACGCCGGCCTCGTCTACTTCAACGGCCGCCTCCTCGCCATGTCCGAGGACGACCTCCCGTACCA
The DNA here is from genome assembly GCA_036346275.1 of Otatea glauca. Taxonomy (NCBI): domain Eukaryota; kingdom Viridiplantae; phylum Streptophyta; class Magnoliopsida; order Poales; family Poaceae; genus Otatea; species Otatea glauca. The sequence continues at coordinate 38,202,136 of CM070733.1, read as the reverse complement.
GGTTCGCGTCACCGCCGCCGGCGACCTCGAGACCGTCGGCCGCTACGACTTCGACGGCCAGCTCGAATGCGCCATGATTGCTCACCCGAAGCTCGACCCCGTCTCCGGCGAGCTATTCGCGCTAAGCTACGACGTGATCAAGAAACCGTACCTCAAGTACTTCTACTTCGAGGCCGACGGCACCAAGTCCCCCGACGTCGAGATCGAGCTCGACCAGCCCACCATGATCCACGACTTCGCCATCACCGAGAACTTCGTCGTCGTGCCGGATCACCAGGTGGTGTTCAATCTCGCCCGGATGTTCCGCGGCGGTTCGCCGGTGGTGCTCGACAAGGAGAAGACCTCCCGCTTCGGCGTGCTTCCCAAGTACGCCAGGGACTCGTCGGAGATAGTGTGGGTGGACGCGCCGGATTGCTTCTGCTTCCACCTCTGGAACGCGTGGGAGGAGCCGGAGTCCGGCGAGGTGGTGGTGGTCGGCTCGTGCATGACCCCTGCCGACTCCATCTTCAACGAGTCGGACGACCGCCTCGAGAGCGTGCTCACCGAGATCCGCCTCAACACGCGCACCGGCGGGTCGACGCAGCGCGCCGTGCTGCCGCCGTCGAGCCGGGTGAACCTCGAGGTGGGCATGGTGAACCGTAACATGCTCGGGCGCAAGACGAGGTACGCCTACCTCGCGGTCGCCGAGCCGTGGCCTAAGGTGTCCGGCTTCGCTAAGGTGGACCTGGCCACCGGCGAGCTCACCAAGTTCGACTACGGCGAGGGCCGCTTCGGCGGCGAGCCCTGCTTCGTGCCCATGGACGGCGCGCACGCACGCGGCGACGACGACGGCTACATCCTCTCCTTCGTCCGCGACGAGCGCGCCGGCACCTCCGAGCTTCTCGTCGTCAACGCCGCCGACATGCGGCTCGAGGCCACCGTGCAGCTGCCGTCCCGCGTGCCCTACGGATTCCACGGCACCTTCATCGGCGCCGCCGAGCTCGACGCCCAGGCCTAGCCACCAACATACCATGGTTTCTCGATTCCTTCGTTCTTTACACCTCCATTATTACTTCTTTCACTCCATCTCCGAGCTTCTTGGAGGCCGAGGCGGAGCAGCGCAGAGCAGGAGGAGAAGAGAAAAAAAAACAAAATTTGGAGGGAAAGGCTTTACCAGAGGGAGCCTTAGGCACACATAGGTGGTCCCCGGAGCCTTCCCCCGTGCACAGACAGTTACAGTTAGCAGCGGTTACTGTCAGTTACTCTCTTCGTCTCTTGGTTCTTTCTCTCTTTTTTTCTTTCTCCTCATTTTTACTACGTAGATAATTAATTACGGTAGTGGCACGGGCAGAGAGAGAGAGAAGAGGGGGAGAGAGAGAGGGGGGGGGGGTCAGTTGAAGCTTTGGCACTGGTGCTTGTACAGGGTGGTGCTAAGAGCTCAGCTTAGTCTCGGTTTGCCTGGACATAGGGATAATAGTAGTAGGATCTCAGCTGCTGTTCTGCTCAGCTCTGTTCGTACCTTAGAGAGAGAGAGAGAGAGAGGAATTGAACTTTTTAACCGCCCAGTTTGCTGCAACTGAGGTGTCGTTGGTTGGTTACTCGGTTACTCCTGCAGTGCTACTTGGATTAGATCATGTATATCTATCTCCATTCCTCCCCACTGTATATGCTAATCTTCATGATCAGTACTACATCATGTCATACATAATAAAGCTTGATCCTAATTGTTTTGTATATGTGTGTGCTGCTCTGCTCACCAAATCTGAGTGTGTGTGTGTGGGCGTGTGGGATTTCTGTTGGTTTGCTGTTCCTGCCTCTGCATTATTATTTGCACAGCAATGTTGGTGCCACATTAAAAGGCTCTTGCTTTCCCCAATCTGCTTGTCCATCTGTGGGGCTGCCTCTGCTGCTGCTCTTCTTTGCTTGCTGGTGCCCCTCTCTCCTTGTACTACACGGTTGTTTCTCTTCGTCAGTAGCAGATGAATTGATTCAGATGTGCTGTGGGTGAATTAATTGGAGATCTCCAGCTCTCGCTGGCCCAATTCTTGGTGCAAATTTGCAGGTGAATTGAGAGATGAATGATGTGGATTTGGTAGACAGGTGAACTGATCTGTGATGAATTTTTGTGCATAGTTCTTCGGTGAATTAATTTGTAGATTTGGTGTACTCAAATTTGCAATTTTTACAGTCTTATGCTTATGTCTTTTACGGTGCAGTAAATCTTTTTTATATCTTACTTCAACCTGCTTGCTATGTGTTGCCGCCTTAATTTTCGGCAACAGTACGGAACTGATGAGGTGAATTAAGGGTACAGATTTCCCTTTCTCACAGATGACATCTTTACAGAGAAAAGTGCTCCTAATACGTTTTCAAGCAAATGGAGGGTCTCCCCTTCCGTATTCAAGAAGACGTTTTCAGGCAAATCGTTTCCTCCATGCATTGCTTCTCTTGCTGGATTGTTCACACAAGCAGCAGCTGTCCATTCTCTCTTGGTGTCTGCATAGCCGAATGCTGTTCATTTAATAGCACTAAAATATAACCTGTTGATGCCGTCGTCAACCTCTCTCCGCCTGGACCTCGACCTTCCATTGTTGTCTGATGTAATCGGCACCTTGATTGGACATTGCTTAATGTTCTTCCAACCCTTTTCAGTTTCCAGTTTCCTCCGACCCTTGTACTGCAAGCAGCAGCCACAGCCTCCTCTCCTTTCTTTCACCTCCTCTTGCTACCTAGCACAAGACGAATACTTGATTGCTCTTCTCAACCAACCACTCCAACTTCTCTTCCTACCTAGGTACTGCTTGATTCTACGAAGAACAACAGAACAAAGCTGCAAAGAAGTACAGTACTAATCAAGTCAAGTCACAGAATGACAGTGCTGCTGAGAACGGAAGAAGCCGCCTCATCAGAGAAGAAAGAAGCTCGGGAACAATTCAAGATTGACAGGATGCGTCAACCAGCGTCACGTGTGGATCGGTGGAGGGTTCTAGACGCCGGCAAGCTGCCAAAGGCCCAACATCGATGCACTGTGAGATCTTAGCTCTCATCAGGAAGGAGGCCAAGCTTTGGAGATGACTCGAACAAAACAATTAAAAGAGTTAAAAGTAAAAGACAAATAATGCCTTGTGGCAAATAGTACCTAGCATTTTTTTTTGTCAACCCATGCTTCTTCTGTAAAGAGCAGCATATATTTCTGTTTCATCCTAAGAGCTGTTTGTATTATCTATAAAATAACATGTATTTGTTTATGTCCCCTCTAGTATATGCCCCAGTAATTGCTTGCTTTAGAAAAAAAAAGTTTGTGCAGTTTCCAAGGGGATTTTTTGGCTCAGCTATTGTAATTTTAACCCCCTAAATTTCAGGGCAAGACAATAATAATATCGGAATGAGTTGTGTTCGGACATCCGTTTTTTTCGAACGTTTGCAACATTTTTTTTCACGTGCGAAACATTTTCTTCTTACACGTGCAATATTTTCCTTCGATAACCGTGGAAATATCTGCACGAAACAAAATGTTGCAGACGTTGAAAAAAATATTGCACGACACGTTCGAGGAAATGAACAATGATCAGACGTCCAATTGCTAATATCACCCTAATAATATGGCATGGCCTGTTGCTTTTGTACTGCAGTACACTTGCAGTCAAGAGAGCTAAACAGGGAGGGTGACATGGGGAGGGAGAGCCAGGAAACAGCTTTTCCGTTTCAGTTCCTCCTCTCCAGAATCTTCTCTTGCATTGAAAGCCATGAGTTGACATGTACGTATTCTCTACACGTACACACGCTTCTCTTGAAGCAGATGCAGCAGCAGCAAAAAATACTAGTTTTTTAATTTGTTTTCTGAAAAGTAACCGCTCGATCCGCCTACGAAACTGGCGTCAATTCTCGGGTGCTTCTCGCTTCGTTCCTTCACCACAGAAAGCTAGCAGCAGCCTAATGACGTCCTCTCTCTCACAGGTACATGACGCACACAACTCACGCATAGGGCGCCATATATATGTATATATATACACACATAGGCACACATTCTTTACATATGTTATGGAGTATTTTTCGAGGCTCTATGATCTCTTGAGCACGTATGTGTATCTATTTTTGTTATGTATGTATCCTTCTCTCTCTTTTTTTCAGTATGAAATGAGTTTAGTACTGTACACGGCAACTGTTGGCGATTCCATGGTGTGAAGTGTGAACAATGTGAATTTGCTTTGCTTCTCTCAGCTTAGCTAATTCTCGTGAATTGCATGGGTAGATCCAAAGACAAAAAGGAAAAAGGAAGCATGTGTTTACCTTTTCCTCGAAAAAGAATGAAAAAGGAGTGTACTATATGCAAAATATATTCTCCTCTGGCACGTTTGGGAATGAATTGATAAAAAGATATTTGTATAAATACGTACGTTCATGCACAATTCTCTTGTGCAAAAAAAAATCTGCAAACATGGACAAAAAGGAGGTCCAGGCAGCCTCGTTAAAGACTACCAACGATTTATTAATATATACAATAACTGTGGTTAATTAATTCTACCTCCGTTTCAAAATACTTACCACCGTTTACTTTTTTATATTCTCTAAGGTTGAATTTTGGCGGTGATTTTTAAAAAATACATTTATAAAATATTATAAAAATATAATATTATAAAAGTATTTCTTGTGACAAATCTAACATACCATTTTAATACAATCAATCTAAATGTTTAGAAAACAATTATTAATTGAAGATTACGAAGTTCAGCCGATATAAGTCAACGGCGATGTACGACAGCAGCCTCGCCATGGCTTTGGCTTGCACTGGAGCTGGCGGTGGCGGGAAAACACCGTCACGTTCACAAATTGATTGCACGAAACCAAAAGCTATTTTTTCCTTAAATAAAAACCCAAAGCATTTTGATTATCAGCCTGCTGCCAACACGCTAATTGGTTATCAGTGTCGCGAATTCGGAGACAAGGAGATTAAAATTACTCCCTCGACTGCACGTTTCCGAAAATGAACGTTAATCATCGGTTTTATTTTTCACTGCCTCCGTTCCTAAATAGATATTATTCTAGATTCCTGTACTTCCATTAAGACACGTATACAAAAGACTACGTTATCTGTCTTTGTTATATATTTGAATGATGTGTCTTAGGTTGTGTTTGGCACAGTTCTAACTTCACTAGATTTGTGGATCTGGTGAAGCTGGGTATTTTTAGCTCCACCAGATCCGTAAAACTAGAGCTATGAATATATTATGAGTGTTTAGGTGGGTCATCTTATTTACATTTAAACTAAAAATATAAATTTACTTTACTTTATTTTAACCTACAAGTTTCAAATCTGAGGTTGAGCTGGAATCTGGAGCTCTGCTAAACATGACCTTATTCTAGTCTTTGGTAACAAATGACATTTAAAATAGCTAAAAGAGAATGCTATAGAAGGAAAAAAATAGTAAAAAATTATCTCGAAAATATAGAATGACATGCATTTAGAAACAAGATTTAAAACCTAAAATAATATGTATCCGGAAGCGAGCGAGTACTACACAATATGTTACTACTAGCAGTAAAATTGCAAGTACACCGAAGTACTCTTAAATAGGAATCTAAGCCGCTACAATGTTTGGGTGCGGTGGAGGCCATGGCACGAGTGCGTGTGCTAATCTCGAGGCAAAGCGAGTGGTGATGGTACGTACACAGGGCATCTAGTTATCCCACCAACCGTCACTGATGCTCGGGACCACCCTGTAAATTCCCTTGGGCTCATCCTCGCCTTCTCCTCTCACCATGAATACAACACCACTACTACAAAAGTGGTTATATTAGATAACTTATTATTGACTCTTTTTAACAAAAATCGTCAGAGATGAGTCTCGGGCATATCACAGACGGTTTTTGTTAAAATCGTATGTGATGAGAGGTACATCACAGACGGTTTTAGCTTAAAACCGTCTGTGATAACAATTTCTAGTAAATAAGAATAAAGAGTCCCGACCTCCTCTGTATTTTTAGGGTTTTCCTAACTATTTTTGAGGTGCCTACGATTGAGATGAGATCTGGTGGAAAGAGACATTGGATTTGGAGTTGTGATTATAAATCCTTCTATTCTAGGTCATCTCAGGTTAGTAATTGGTTCAAATTTGCATTATATTTAAGATCTAGCTTGGTAAAGAGGGAAATAAAGATGGTTTCTAGATCCATTTGTTCTCTGTGATGTAAAGTAGTAATTGGTTCTATTTGCATTATACACAATATGTAGATAGTTACTTAAATAATTGGTAAAGAGGGAATTGAAGATGGTTTTGTTATAACTTGGTGTAGATCCATTTATTCTTTTTTTATCTAAAGTAGTAATTGGTTCTAATTGCATTATACTCAAGACGTAGCTAGCTATATAAAGAGAGAATTGAAGATACTGAGTTTAAATGTAGCTTACATATGTTTATATATCCATTTGTTCTTTGTGATGCAAGGAGCTATGTAAGTTAATTGACAAGTTTAAATGTAGTTTATATGTAGCATATGTGTGCATGTGCACTCCTAGTGTACTTAATTCAGTATTTAACACCTATTGTTACATACGTAGCGTAGATGAACCGAAGCTGGATGTACGCTGAGAACTGTGTGAGCGCCAAGTACATTAATAGCGTCGTCGCTTTTAGAAGAGCTATAGAGGAAGATATGTTGAATAAGAGGTGGAATTTATGCATTGTCCATGCATTGACTGCAAAAATCTAAGGATGTTTCAAAACTCAGCGCAGATCGAAGCACACTTGATTCTGCAGGGTTTCAAAAAGGGATATACATGTTGGACCAGTCACGGTAAGAGCAGATTATACAGGAAGCAAGTAGTACTAACATCGTCGATGAAGTCAATGATACTCCGGATGATATCGACTGTACTTTCGATGAGGATAGGTTTCACGATGACAATCTGGATCAGATGCTGCGGGATGCAGAAGGGAACTATGATGAGCGGGAGTATGTAAAATTCCAGGGCTTGATGGACGACTCGGAGAAACCATTGTTTCCAGGCTGCAACTCCAAATACACAAGGTTGTCATCCATGCTGGAACTGCTAAAATTAAAGACAAGCAATGGTTGGTCCGACAAAAGTTTCACGGCGCTGTTAGATCTGTTAGCGGACATGCTTTTAGAAGGAAACAAGTTGCTGACAACCACCTACAAAGCCAAGAAGGTTCTTTATCCCTTGGGAATGAAAGTATAAAGAATACATGCATGTGTAAGGATGAGGATGCCGACTAGAAGGGGGTGAATAGGCGGCTTTTAAAAATTACTCTACGAATTTCTACAAATCAATTCACCCCTAATTACCATTATGCCAAAACCTTAATAATAATTAATGCGGAAGCGATAAATTAAGATTTTGACAATTAAAGCCTAAATCAACTAGGCTCACTATGTGCACTAACTACTCCAGTCTTGCCCGTAGGCGAAAGGTGACTAAAGGCTCCTCGGGGGAGAACAAAGGGGGAGCTCGGCCTCGGGGTCGCTCGGAAGTGATGACCGAGGGGAGCTCGATGGATGGTGTGGTGTACAAGTGTGTCTGCAGGTGTGTCTGCGCATCCCCTTTGGTTTCTGCTGTGTCTTGTTGTTCTTCTCTCCCCTCGTCGGACCGGGGTAGTCCGGCACTTTTATAGGCCCTTGGCGCTGATCTTGAGGCTGACGTCGGGCGGTTGTCTGTGAGTTGACGGGAGCAGTTGACCCTAGTTCCCACGCAGGGGAATTGACAGGAGTTGGTGACCCTAGTTCCCACGCAGGGGAACTGACAGGAATTGGTGACCCTAGTTCCCACGCATGGGAACTGTCAGGAGTCGGTGGGAGCAGTTAACCCTAGTTCCCACGCAGGGGGACTGACAGGAGTCGGTGACCCTAGTTCCCACGCAGGGGAGAGAGGTTATACATAAAAAGGAGATTATTACACTGGAGGCCGGGCCGAGGGCGCTGAGGTCGGAGAGGTCACGGGAGTCAAGCGAGCTCAGGAGATCTCTTGCCCGAGCTCGGGAACCGTCTTCGAGCTCATGGATACCCCCGTTCGAGCTCGGGAACAGTCCTCCGAGCTCGGGGGAGGACGGCCCAAAGCCCCCGGGGGGCCTGGACACGGTCAGGACGACCGATCCCCGACAACTAGCCCCCGAGGCTCAAGAAACGGTCTGAGACTCTAGGCGTTCTTGAGTCTGAAGTCTCCGAGGAGGGATCGTCCCCTTGGTTGAGCTCGAAAACCCTCGAGCTCCTTTCTGGGCCCGGGGAGGCCCCCCCGCAGGTACTTTCGATATGGTCGAGCTCGGAAACACTCGAGCTTTTAATGCTTTGTCTCCAAATTGACTTGATGACGCCTGGAACACTCGGGCTTCTCCGCCTTGAGGGGACGAAGGGGGCCTGGAAGCACTTGGGCCTCGTGAGCGGAGAAGTCGGGCTGACGGTTAGCGGACGTTGAAGAGACGCGTCCACATAGGGATTTCGAAGGGCCACGATGCCTCGGTTGTTACCCGCTGGTTGCGGGCACGCCTTTTAAGGCGAAAATAATGTCGGCAGTCGAGACGCCTTTAAAACCGAGAGACGCTACCTTTCCAAGTGCTTAGCCCCCTCTTGCCCCGCTTATCCCTCCCTAGGATTTTTCGCCCTCCTATTTTGGACTGTGCGCAATCTTCTCCATCCAATTTCTTCACGTGAGCTCATGGATGGGGTGGCTTGGAGCAAAGGAGCGATTATGCGGTGAGTAGTGGCAGTGGCAGCACAGGCAGCAGTGACACGGTGGCTTAGGGCAGTGAACGGCAACGGCCGCTTCAAGAAGAAGCACGGTGGCTTGGGGCAGCGAGTGGCAGTAGGGGGTGGCTTCGCTTAGAGTGGCGGCCGACAGCGTGGTTGACCTCAACCTGGAGAGAAGCGACAGGAAGAAGATTGGGTGGGGGAAGACATGAACAAAGCTACGAGTAGCGCTAGTATTAGCTGCAGGTCCCGTTCTTCTCTTCTAGCTTGCCCACTGTTCTTCGCAAGTAGGGCTGACAAAAAAGCTCATTAAGATTCGAATCAAAATTACTTCGTTTGTAGTAGTTAATGAGTTCAAAGTTGAAATGAGTCCATTTCGAATAAAAAAAATGTTAATGATGTTCGGCTCGATAGTGACTCGCTAGTTCGAATTTAAAATAACCACTTAAATGATATATAAAATAATTTTATATTAAATTATGTCAACTTTGAAAGAAACTTGGTAGCTCAATAGCGAGCCCTATTTGCAAGTAGTGCTAGTAGAGTAGTAGTAGATCCACGTAGAAGTACTTCGGTTCTCACTTTTCAACCATGCATTGGAAATTGCATGCAACGGTTAATTAGGGGCATAAGCGGTAGAATAAGCCTAATTCAATATAAACGGCATGTTTTCTTGAACTATTAGAATTTGCCCTAAACTACAGCTTTTATCGACCGGAGGGAATATATCTATATATAGCTAGTCTTTTCGAGGTCAATTCAGCTCCAGTTTGCTTTGAGCTAGCGCCCCTTTGGATCATGACGGGTTAGCTGCCACTTGGTACGAGAAAGACGTGTCGAAATGAATCTACATACAAGCATGATCAATCAGCCTCTCGGAAATATTATGTTTTACCGTGGCCGACTCTTTCACCTGATAAAAAGTTGGAAGCAATCTGAGTCGAGTAACAAAATTAAACTATTCGCAAATTCCCAGGAGGAGGAGAGCGAGGACCCACAGCCATATCCGAAACGGCTGCTGCTTGTTTATCTCGAAATGGTCATAATCATTTTAATGACGTTATAACATCACAAAAAGTTTAAGAAATATTAGACTTCATTTTGTGCCCCTAGAAAATAAAAACTGAAGAGACTGCAATGCAGACGAAAACACAGACGCTTGACACTGACAGGGGACACACACACACACAAGCCGATCGATGGATGGATCGACACGAAAGCCGCTTGTTATCTAGCTCAACTTGCGACGGACGGCGAGAGATGGAGGTTGACGCCTACCTTGCTGCCTAGGGAACTTGCTGCTGAGCTTCACATACACATACACATACACATACACATACACATACGCACACGCCTCGTGCTAGACTGCTAGCCGGTCGATGTCTGACAACTGGATCGATCGGTCGACCATCGAGAACGAGGCCCGATTGGCGGCGGAGATATGCGCCGATGGCTGTCGACGAGCACCGCCAAACTCGTGTCGTACCGTTCAGTTCAATTCAACACAACTGGAGGCGTTTTTGCTTCCTGTCACGGAGCTATCCATCCATCTTGTCGCTCGCTCGTGCCACTTCGTGTGTGAGATCGATGGCGGACAAAGAGTGGGGGATTGAGACATGCCTGAATTGAGTAGTGCTAGAAATCCACGCGCGATCGCACGGTCTAGTCCTGTGAACATTCCGTCTCAAATTTAAATAGTGTTAAGAGGTGTTTCTATGTTTTTTCTCTCGACAGCTGCGTAAATATTAAAGTATGAATGAATGATAGATGGTGATTACTTACCCATTCGTTTGTTTCAAGATTTATATAACTTGTATTGGGAGAGAGAATACATTGAAGCACTGCTTCAATAGTGTTTCTATACATTACTCTCTCGGTATAATTTGCATAAACCTTAAAGCAAGCGAATGTGTAAGTAATCATTATCCACCCTTCGTTCATGCTTGATATTTGTGTTATATTCAAATAGTGATGCATAGAATCATCTCTTCTACATAGGGTTTTTTTTTGGAGAGGTCAACGGTGGGGAACACCCCAACTGAAAAAATTTATTCAGCTCAGCTGAAACGAAGGTTACAGAGATTAAGATTGGAAAGGAGAGAAGTTACATGACTCTCAGACGAATTACATTACACCAATTACTAACGTGATCCTTATTTAAGCATCGAGGCATTCGAGATGGCCACAAGGTCAGGTCATCGATCATCTGGAGGAAGATTTGACGGGTGGAGAGGACGATCCCATCGAAGGCCTTTTCGATTGCGAGATTTCCATAAGATCCAGACTCCAGAGGACAAGGAGCACAATGGTGTTGGACACCATTCCCGGTTTTTCCTCGACCGTTTTGAAAGTCAGCTCACAAATTAAATCTCTTCCAGTCCTTGTGCCGTGTGATGCAAGTGAATCTGCAGGACCGACCAGACTTGAGACAGGCGAGGGCAGTGCAGAAACAGACGAGTGACATGTTCGACAATATCTGTACAGAAGGGACAGTTGGGGGAAGCTTTCTGGGCGCGAAGCTGTGCCAATTTAAATCCGACAATGGGAGCCCGACTCCTGTAGCCCGTAATTTCCATGGAGGGTCCCCAAGCCATAAACCGCGGTGGTCGTTGCTTGCGATCCTCCAGGATGCTGGCTGTGACGTGCTGTCGGAGAGCCTGCAATTCAAGTGAGGCACATGTTGTCATCCTGGTTTGCATGGCTTTGAAGGTGGACAAGAGAGGTGCAGCAGAGTGGCAAAAGGATCTTGATTTTGGTACAGTTTATGGAGGAACTTCATCAATAGAGTTGTCCTTCTGTGTTTCCAGATCGTTGAAGCCCAAGCCACCATCCGCTTTTGCTCGATCTGCAAGCTTTTTCCAGGACACCTGACAATCTCCCCCCACTGCATTCGGCAGCTCCTTTCCAAAAAAGTGCACGCCAGCTTTTGTCGATCTTGTCAATTATCCCTTTCGGTCGCTTCATCGCCGTCATAGTAAAAATGGGGACCGCCGAGAGGGATGCATTGGTGAGAGGAAATGAGCCCACCAACCAGCTGGTATTCGCTTCTGAACTTTGAGGGCTAGAGGTTCCAAATCCATTGGTCGAAGCTTGCTAGCAGTGAGAGGGAGACCAAGGTGTGTTTGGGGGAAGGAGAGAGGGCATTAAAAAATACTGGCAAGGTATAGTGCTGCGTCTTAGGGGACATGGATCGGTACGAAGGTGATTTTGCTGTAGTTGATTGCCAATCCTGTTGCTGCTGAGAAGAACTGTAGTAGTTCCTTGAGGTGGCGCAACAGAGACTCTTTCTGCTCTGATGAGGATGAAGAGTGTCATCCGCATCTTGTATCGCCGGGCATGGCAGATCATCGACCAAGGGGTGTAAAAGTCTGCAGCTATGGCTGTCTTTGATGATCAATCGTTGCAGGACATCTGCCACGATGAGGAAGGGGAGGCCTTTCCTGCACTGAATCCATTGCCCTGGCACGCCATTGAGCAAGACAGCTGCCCGACCAGTATTCGGTGTCTGAGACATCCATCGACACCATTTCTGCCCAAACCAGCGGGCCTGTAGGATAACACTGAGATATTGCCAACCAACTGAATCAAAAGGCTTCCTTGAAATCCATCTTAAGCACAGTGGTTCGAGCTCGCATTTGATGACAGCATTGCACGAGCTCAGCGGCATATGCAAAGCTGTTAGAAATGGTGCGTCCTTCCATGAGGCCCGCTTGGTCTCGAGTGACAAACTTCCCAATGAAAGCCGTCTGGTCCTGGTGCACTGTCGATTCTCGTTTGCCATAGAGCCAGTTTAACCTCGTCCTCAGTGAAAGGTTCTTCCAGGGCTTACAGTCCCTGAATGGGGTCGTATAGTTCATTGAAGTTGAAATGCCATGAAGTGCTGTCTCCTACTCCCAGTAGAGCATAAGATAATAGCCACTTAGGATCCTCAGTGTCTCAGTGATCAGTAAATGTCAGCCAATTAGTGTTGCAAGAGGTGAAAGGAGACTAAAGCATTGATCGAAACTCGTATGAGGTGTATTAGCATTTCGATGGTGTTGACCTTCATAAAGCTAGTTAGCACTTTTCTCCTCGATGGATAATGGCAGTGACCCACCAAAATAAGCCACTCCCACATCCACTACGGATGGGAGAGACCTCGTTGCCACCGTTTGCTACCAAAAGCTACAGCAGTCAACTCCCGACACACTCGTTATCAAATTGATTAACTAGAGCGAGAGGAACACTACTTTTAACAATCACTACTTGATGGCTCACACAAATATATTGTGATCACCTTTTTGCCGACGTACAGTAGCTAGCTAGTCCTGGCGTACAGTTGTTACTTTTTTTTCTATGAAGAGAGGTGCTGCAATGCTTTTCTTTTTTACAGTTGCATAAATATTAAAGTATAAATGAAAGGTAGATGGAGATTACTTACCATTCACTTGCTTCAAGAATTGTGCAACTTGTATTAGAAGGGAAAGCATTGAAGCACCGCTCTTCTCTGAAATATTTTAACATAGAACTACAGATGTTAACTTTAAACTTTTGTTACCTCTAAGTACTAGTTCAATATATAATTTGGTAGTTCTGACGATGGTAAAAAGTCTCACATTGTATATATGTATTGACCGGATAAGAGGCGTGCATTAATGTAGAGTGCACGCACTACATAAACTAAACTTTGGCCATCTTTTCCAAGCCGAAGGTTGCGGGTAGTGACCCTGGCCAATTAATCTAACCTAGGTAGGTAGGATCGATAATGCATGACACATTAGAGATAAATTAAGATTCCCTAGCTTAAACCTGCAGGAACTAAGCCTAGCTAGCTAAGCTAGTACCGATGGATCGATCACGAGCAGCATGCAGCAAGCTGAGGGCTACTTTTTTTTTCTTTCTTTTTTTTCGAGGAAGCTGAGGGCAACCTAATCATCGATTTTTTTTTTCTTTTGTTTTTCGAGGAAGCTGAGGGCAACCTAATCATCGAAGGGTCTCAACTTTGCTATTGCACACACTATACATACATGCACAGTCAAATATATATGTGCTAAGGTTTTAAATTGTGATTTTCATAGCAAGTTTCCAAAAAAGCTATAGCAGCTATCGTGGAAGGTATCTTTCGTCTTGTTTTCAATATTAAAATATTTTAGATAATAAAATATGTATACAATATAAGTCATCTCCAAACAAATCATTATAATATAGTACTTTAGAAGGTATTAATATTTTTATAGTAAGAATATGAGTCAAGTCTAGAATCAACAAGCGTACTAATACATATCCAAAATACCATAAATGATAGCTATATCATAATATTCTTAACAATAAGTGCTTAATCTGAGAAATATAGATGTTGGATTATCGAAAAGGGCAAGATGAGATCTTTTACAAGATTTTCTCATAATTCAGGCTTATAAGAGATGTATTTAAGCTTTTTAGTAATGATGGATTTCAAAATTAGCCTAACGTTTCGATCCATAGGTACCTATATAGGATAACGCTACAAGCTATGTCAAATAGCGGAGTTATCGGTGACTATAACGCGTGTAGCTAATATAACGGAACATTAACCCGTAACTTCTCATTTGGAGTCCAAAAAAGCTATATAACATAGCTATAATATACCTATAGCTAGCTATTTCGAACATTGGTATATGCTAATACAACGCAACAAGCACACTAGTAAAAGTTCTCACTGATCCCTAGCTAGCTATGTATACGTTGGTTTGCACTGCGGATGAGCACTAGCCACTCAGTGATCAGTAGATGTCGGCATGTACATCTGCATGCAATGCGTATGCAGATAGCTAGCTAGCTAGCTCGTGCACGTACATACAAATATTAGTACACATACGCACAAGATGTGTGTACACTTGTGTAGTTGGAGTGTACCTACCTGGGCGACCATCTGAATGCGTGGCACAGCGTCTGACCAGGCGGCTACGGGACTGTACTGTAACGTGCACAGGCCTAGCTAGCCAGTAGCCACTGAGGCGACTAGGAATCAAGCAGCTGGCTGCGTGCCACGTACGCACACATGCTGAGGCTAGAGGGAGAAAAAAAAGTTCGTTAGGATTGAATTAAAATTATATAGTAGTAAATGAGTTTAAAATTATAATAAATTTATTTTGAGCGAAAATATTAATAAGTCTCAGCTCGATAATATCTCGTAAACTCAAATGTAAATTACCGCTTAAATAATAAACAAAATACCTTTATATTAAATTTTTTAAAAAATCAAATAATAGCTCGTTAAGCCTGATGTATAGCTAACCCACAAGGCAAGAACAAAACAAGCTATCTGCTAGCAGCGACGAAGTCGCATAGCATCAATGCATCGAGAAGAAGGCTTGGGGAAAAAAAATACAAAGTGAACAGTAGCGAATTGATGCGCTGATCGATAGCACTGGCGACGCGTCCCTTTCTCCGTTGGACAAGGACAGCAACAGGTGAGTGATTAGTTATTAGTGTGCACTCTTATGCTATTATTTAATTGGCTCCTAATCAAGCTCGTGACAAAAAGGCAACAGTAAGTTGTCGTCCTGGCAAGGCAAAAGAGTTGACCAAAAGTAAACGTCACCCAGTCGTGGAATGATTAGTAAGACCACAAGTTGATGCTAGTTACCGCCACTTTCCTTTTTCTTTGTACTTGTCGTTTTAGATAGGGATGCGTACAATTTTCAATATACATATTTAACCTTTATTTTTCAAATTATATGTTAGTAAAAATTATTTAAAAATATATACTGAGATGAAAATATGCTATATGCCAAATTTGGTGATATTATTTTCACACGAATAATTCAAATACTTTTATGCTCAAAGTTTAAAAAAATTAACTACACGAGTAATAGAACGAAATCATCACTTTTCTAGCTCTACAATAATTTATTTATTTTTGCAAATTTCGCCTCCTTGCAAACGTAATTATAAAAATAGTCTTATCCCTGACCGTAAAAGCGTTGGAATGTGATATATGTCACCTTCTGCGCTCCCATACCGTGGAAGCACGTACCACACTTTGGGAGCGACAGCTTCTGTGAATTGCTACGCTTTGAGCGTAGTACGTGCTTCCGCGGTGTGGTAGCGCGGAAGGAGACCCGTGTCACATTCCAGCGCTTTTATGGTTGGAGATGAGACTATTTTTATAATTACGTTCACATAGACAAGGTTTGTAAAAAAAATATCACATATGGACTAAAAAGTTATGATTTCTCCAAGAACGAAATTAAAAGTGAGTAAGTTGCTACCTTCGGTCATCACCAGATTTTCTCTGCTCGGAGACGAGAGAGAGATGTGCTGATACGTTCATGTCTATCTAATAAAAATACGGGACTAGAAGATGAAACCAATAGGAGCAAGCCACCAAATGAGGCTCTGCTAATGTGAGTGCCAAATGCTCATATACATGGGGAGATCAGTTGTTAGTTTAATTTTATAATGAGGGGCTAGCTATGTACACTGAAATATATAGGAGAAAGACGCATGCAATGATGCCATCAAGCAGGATTATGCAAGGATTTGGGACAGAATATTATAAACTAATTAATTAAAGCTAGCCAGCATGCAAGGTGGCGCCATGGCATTGCCAAAATCTTTGGACGGCATGGATACAAAATTACAAACACAAATAAAGTAGCAGAATGCATGGGACATGCTGAGATATTTATTCATTTATACTACTATTATTTTTTTAATATAAGATGGGCACACACATAACTCATGCTAGCCCTGTTTACACGCATTAAGACCTTGTATAGGTGAATGAACTAGTATTTTAGACTTAAATCCTTATCCATCTACGTAGATTCCGGTTAAAGATACGCTTCTCAAACAAGACCTGACGAAATGATTATAGGCTTCATAAGCTCTACTGCCTCACTGAACATGTACACGTGCGTTACTGGCTCCAACGTCAAGTAGTGTCGTGTCAAACTGGAAAGTAACCTGTCCTTGCCACGATAACGCAATGTGGTCTGTCCCCTTAAGGGGGGTTAAGTTTATCATCATCTTGATCTATAGTTAGCTAGTATCTAGCTAGTAGTACTCCTGCCTGGACAAAAAAATATCTTGAAATGGTTTCTACTTTCTAAGCATAAAGTAAAGCAACATGCAGCACAGGTCCATTCCATCGATCATAAACTACAGTCACATTTTCCTTGAGACGCACAAACCATCGCACAACCTACGTACACCTTTCGATGAAATCGATAAGCTAAGCGCGCTACATGCATGGATCGATGCCTTAATTAATCGGGTAAAGTTGCAGCTAACTAGGTGATCGATTATATGTGTCGTCCTTTTGCTCAGCTCGCTCTTGCTAGTACTCCTATGTATTAGGCCTTTCTGGAGACAATGCATGCGTGGACCGTGCTAATTAAGCTAGGCGAGGTAGACAATCGGGTGACGTGTCGAATCTTGCGTGCAATCGAGGCTGCTTAATTTTCTTCTTTAGAAACGGCTAAGTTGTATACTCCCTCCCTCACAGGTTCACAAAACCTTTTTTGAAATAACAGCTTGAAATTCAAAAATCAAAATATCAAGTGAAAATCGTCAGAAACCATAGGATTGAAAAATAAAAAAAATTCAAAAAAAATCGAAAACCGATCCGACCAATTCAACGTCCTTAGAGCGGGTTTTGAGCAATTTTCGCTCCATTTCTTCGAAAATCGAGCGCTTTTCACCAATTTTCGACCGGTTTAAGTCGCATATTTTTTTGAATTTTTTTAACTAGACCTGTTTACCGACCGGTTTTGAATCTCGAACTGTAGCAGTATGGTTGAAAACCACAGTTTTTGAGTGATTTTCATCATTTTTTCAAACCCTGCTCCCTCTATTTACGAATAGTTATCATTTGAATGTAAGTACAATCAAATTTTCACAAATTTGGCTGTTAATATCTTTCTAAATATTTAAATTGGATATATGCAAATCATGTGTTTAGATTTGTCTTAAAAAGTACTTTCATAATATTATAATTATATTGTGTTTTATAAATATATTATAATAAAAATTAGTTGTCAAAATTGTGTTTTAGATACCATATCGATATAAAAAACAATAACTATTTGTGACCGAATGGAGTACCATAGTAGTAATACATTAATGGGTGTTGTATACAGTAGTGACTGTAGATTCTGCAGGAATCAGCGGGTAGCGTTTTTTTTTGTCACCATAGGTGGCGTGACATGAGGTCTCTAGCTGCATGTGTTCCGTGAGAGCTAAGAACAGCAATTCAACTTCTTTTAAGGTCTATTTGGTTCAAGGGCAAATGATAGATGGGATGGGATCATCCACCCTAGTAGGGATAAAACCATCAAGTTCATATTTGTTTAGAGGAATAAGAGATGGATCGGATGAGCTAAATTTTTATTTGGTTGGAGGGACGAGAGTTCGATGGGATGAGAGTTCATATTTTTAGTTGGTGGGATGAGAGTTGGATGGTCTTATTCGGCCAATTTTATTGGATGATCACATCCATCATCTACGGAAAATATTCTTGTTTCTTGGCTATCCTCGTTCACGTGATCCATCGAAGCAATGGGTGTAAAAAGATAAAGCATCCCATTCCATCCGGCCTTTGCCCTTAAATCAAATGGAACAAAGCTGAATGGCTGCTATCTGATGTGATGGGTCCTTGGTCAAAAGATTTTACTATAGGATAGAGCATGGAAGAGCGATTTTCACTCCAAATTTTGTGGCATTACTTCCACGTGAAGTTGCTAGCTTTCTCGGGTGTGCCAACATTTGACGGCACTGTACCCCATATGCAGATAATTACCGATACACATCAGGTGCAGTAGTAGGATATATAGCAAACATGGCATGCATGTAAAGAGAAAGGAAAACACAAAGAAGAGGGTGTTGGTATTGGTGTTGGGTTGGGGCAATATTCTGACCTGATGTTCAGCCCATGCATGTTGGACTTGGAAGCCCAGTGGAGAGATCGTGTCGGTCATCTCGTGTGCGATCTGCCTGCCGACGTCACCCCTGCTTGCCTGCAAAATGGAAGTATTTATATGCATTTTCATTGGCTTCAATCTTAATTTTGGTTATAAATTCTGGAAATGGAACTTCTTTGAAATCAAGTAGACGTGCAGACTGGTTGTTCTCTGAGACGATCTTTGTTTTAGGACATCATGGTTTATCGTGTGTTGCCCATGTCTAATTAACATGGTTTGCGGCATGGATACAAAGATGCTAAAACATACTCCCTCTGTTGAGTTTACCGTGCGTATTTTATTTTGGTAAATAGACAAAAAAAAATATTAAAAATGACTAGATTACCCTTAGTTATTATCTCTAAACATTATATTCAATGCTATATAAAAAATATGTCATATAAACTTGAACGGAGAGAGTAAAACAGACACTCCATGCGCAAAATATGAAACTCATCCAAAGCTAGAGGAGCACGAGAGAATTAGATGTTAGGTTATTCTTTAGCACTAGACTCTTGTATAGTGTAAGGATCTAAGGGTCCTAAAAAGTTCGAGAGATTGTAAGAGAGCAACAATCTTTTGTAATCTTTTCAGACTGTGCTTAAAGAATTTGCGGTCGGTTTCACCAAATCTTTCTCTCTCGTGGTGGTTACTTCAACATCGTTATTTTAGTTCTCTCTACGAGATTCATCTTTTTTATCCTTGAGACCGTGCACGCTCATACCGTATCTCACAAAACTCTTATCTGATCTAGGGACTGTTGTGCATAAGAAAGGGTATCAAAATATAACACATGTCCGATATCATCTCATCACTCACCAGTAGAAAATAAACAACATCTCAGAAAGTATTTCTTTTACGACTGTCAATTCTGGATTGATCTTTCTGCAACGTTGTGATGGGAAAAGCAGAGGAGATATATGAATAGAGCCGTAAGAACATATTCCTGTGAACGCTGGCGACGCGGCATTCGGCGGCGCGGCCACGTCATGCGCAAATCGACGTGGATACCAACAGCGGTCGGAAAAGAAAAGCTTCCAATCTTAATATGTGGTGAAGTGAGTCTTAATAGGCAGTATCACATGGTTATGTCCAAAAAGACAGTATAATAAATAGTCCAATGCAATACATGTTATGCGTAATTAAACACGTGTAAAGTGAGATAGTAATAACATTGCCAACTGCAGCAAGTATTCCTTCTTTTTTTGCGGAGCATTTGAAATTCTATCTGGTTGATACTAGGGGTTAAGTTTAAAATTAAACCTTCTGAAAGCAGTTTCCTGCCAGTAAATGCATTTTGGAACAACTGCATTTTGCAAGTCAAAGAGGGCAACAATGATTCTTCAAATGACGTGACAATTTAGTTCTGCATTTGCTCAACAAAAATCTAGTTCTGCATAATTCAAAGGAAGGAATTTGGTGGGAAATGTGCAATGGAATCGTGTGTTTTCATCGTCATATGGAACCAACCAATCCCCAGCAGTTCCTTCACATGATATTTGTGTCATTAGTTCATTGTTACTGCCAAGTACAGTCTAGAATCTAGAGTTCTAGACGCCATTCTTTTCTCAAATGAACTTCAAATGCATATATGTACCAGCAGTTAAAGAATCACAAAATATAGAATTATCACACCCACTGTAACAAGCAATATCTCAGGATGTAACCAGGTAATAGCCAAAATCACAGAATATCTCAGAATGCAAAAGCAATGCATTACGAAAATAGCATCTGACGCACTCTCCCTGATGAAAAAGTTCATGTTTCACGCATTGGCAGAGAGAGATGATTGAAGAACACAAATACATTAATTTATCTGAGCAAAACATTGCAGAAGTCAGCATATAAACAAGGGAGATCGTGCTTGCAAATTAAGCCAGGCTCCACACCAATCAATGGGCACTCACATCTACAGACTGCCCATTCCAGTAAAACCGGCACGCAAATATAAATTCTATGTGGTGTGCAATCCACTGAACCGAGAACATTGAGTTGTTCATGCAGATTAACTATCATTGTCTCTCTGGAAAAATAAACTATGGTCTGTGATGTGACAAGGAATTAAGCCCATGGTGATTTATACTGAGAAATTTTACGATGCATTATACTAGTAGTATATAGTGGGTAATAGAAATTAAATCTAGCCGTTAATTTGTTAAATGTATTTATACTACTGTACTACTATAGAAAGTATAAATAAATTCCACCTAATATAGTTTATTGGATTAAAAAAAAATTATGTTGAATTTAGTGCACCGTAAAAGAGAGCTCGCTCTTTATACTACGTATAGCGCATAATGCCGGTAGATTCCTATTTTCTTCGTGTTCAATTCAATTCAGTCAGTTGCTGTACTATTACGCGCGAAAAGCAGTACCAGAATCTAGCCAATAGGCTACAGAATCGCAAGAGGCCAGCGCTACTTACACTGTAAAATCAGTCGAAAACATCACCTCTAATCAGTGTCGAATCTAATAAGCAGCATTGATCCAACTCCGGTTCCAACATTCCAATTCCAATATAATTAGCTACACGATTAGCGACTATCCACATCGATCTAGAATACTTGGGGAACAGGTGCTTCCAACAGACTGTCTTCTAGAAGACTTATATCATTGTATAGATAACATACTAATTATATAAAATTATTATAGATAATATATTATTTGAGTTATTTTTAATACTGTCTATAAATAACACGGTCTACACTTGACAATGATCAGTTAAAAACATCAGGCCCAAAAGCGTATTTTGATTGGCCCAATGAGACACGTAGAAGGAAAAGGCGAGGTCGCGCGCAGACGCAGACTGCAGAGGATCCTGATCGATTCGATCGCTTCGGCTTCGACCACTCCTCGCGACGACCCGCTCCAACTCCAAAACCCAAACCCTCGCGCTTGCGCCGCCGCCATCGTCCTCCGCACCACCGCTGCCGGCGAGGCGATGGACCACCGCCGGCCGCCGCGATCCTACTCCGGGGGTGTGGAGCCCCGGTTCCGCCAGGTCGGCTTCGTCACCAACGCCGAGCCCGCCGCCGCGTCGTCGCCGCCTGCCTCCGACCTCTCGTCGGGCACGCTCTCCCCCGTCATGATCCCACCCCCGCGCATCCCCGACCACCTCTCCCCTCCCTCCGCCTCCGGTGCCGACTCCCTCCTCCCCTCCTCCCCGCCTCCGCCTTCGTCCTCCCGCATTGACGCCGCGTCCGACCTCGAAGACGACGTCGACGTCTCCTGGGCGCGGCCCCCTCCCCCCGCCTCGCTGGGTATGCAATTCCCGCGCTCAAAATCTACTTGCTTCCGAATGTGTATCTTACTCAATGTAAGACGCGATTGGTACGATTTTGCAACCGTTAGGGATGGATACCTCTAGCTATAATACTAGTTCTCTAAATGAGATTGTATGATAACTACCAATAGTTGTAACATCCTCCAGTTACGCATCATTGCATTGCTTGGCTATAGTTACCTTGGTAAAACCGTCGTCGAGGAGGCGGTAGATATATCGCATATAAGCACGGAGTGCAAGCCCCTTTACAACAAAACTTATCCATCGAGGAGGCAGTACAGGATTGCAGTGCGTTAGCCAATTGGAAGCCACTCCCCAAGGACGCTCCATTGCTTAAGCATTTCTGCAGTTGCTACTGCCTGATGTTAAAAATAGTATTATGTTAAGTTAGAAAATTAAAAGCTCAGATGTGAGGTGATGGTGGACAAATGCAGCATGGAATCCTGGGATATTGAGTATGATTGTAGAGGTAGGGTAATTGAAACCGCGTTTACGTACAATTTTTAGCAAGAAATCCGTTTTTATGATGGTTGATGGATGCATTATTTAGCACACAAGCGCAATCACCAAGAGGAGACTATCATCTATTTACTATTGATGTTGTGTTATACCGATGCATATCGGCCCTGCATGCATTCACAATATAGATTGTGGATAATGGCTTGGTACGTAGGATCTGTCTAGGACCTCTGTGATTAACTTGTTTGTGTTTAGAACTCACATGCTTGTTAGAGTAAGCAAACAACAAACTTTAATCAGCATTCCTGTTGAAATCATTTAAAGAATTACCATATGCATAGGTTTATTAATTACATGATTTTCTTCTGTTATTTGTTTCAGAATCAGTTAAGGGAGATCTTACTGAAACACAGAATGAAGGTGCTCCAGCCCCAGTTCCACAAAAAACGAAAATTTCTAAAGCAGAGAGACGTGCTATTCAGGAGGCTCAGCGTGCTGCCAAAGCTGCTACAAAGGTGGCAGGTAGTTAATCTGCTTTCAATTTTCATCCTTTACATTGCAACAGTGAAACAACAAAAACTACTTATTTTCAGAATGAAACTGGATAAGACACTCAACCTAGATCAACTTATTGGATTTCATTTCTTTGTGTTTCTTTTCCATTTTTCTAAGGAAATTTGAAGTAGAAATTAGTGAAGCCTTCTACTTGTGGGAAAGAATGAGTTCTCATTTTGGGTGGGAGATGTATTTTGTATCGTTCAGAGGAATTCTTTTGCCGCAGCTTTCGGATATGCACCTTTTGTCTTGTGAAAATTGCAGGTTTATCAGGAAAATCTACAACCACGGCTTCTGGTGTTAGTCCTGCAATATCAAAGCAACCCAAGACAGTAAAAACATCTCTAAAGAAAGATGTACCCCAAGTTACACCTCCAGTTGCTTCTGACAAGAAGACTAGTGAACGCCCTCCTGACAGAGATAGGAAGAAAGATGCCCCTCACCCTCGTATGCAGTTTGATGATGTGCATCGAGTGGAGAAAGCGAAGAGGCGCTCAGTTGTCAACCAATCAGAAGCTGGAAACAGAGTTGAATTGTTCAGACATCTGCCTCAATATGTGCATGGCACTCAGCTTCCTGACCTCGAGTCAAAAAAATTTCAACTTGATCCAATGCATCCTTCTGTGTACAAGGTAATTATTAAATACTAGAGTGCAAATATGTGATAATGACACCTACTAGTGTTATTTTTTCATATTTCCAGGGTAAGGTGCTAAAATGGTACTCTAAAATGAATAAAGTTAAAGCGAGTGTAGTGAGCAGCTTTGCACTGGTGTCCCGCTCCATCTTGCATTGCTGCTTCTCTTGAAATATAATTGACATAAAACAGACAGGCCTAAATAGCTTTTCATTTTCTTCTGCTGTTGTTTGAGTAGATATTAAGAATTTGGTATGACTGATTATGTATATTTGGTCAACACTGAATTCTTATCTCACATATATTCCTTTTCAGGTTGGGCTTCAGTATTTGTCTGGCAATATATCTGGTGGCAATGCTCGTTGCATAGCAATGCTTCTTGCTTTCAGAGAGGCAATAAAAGATTACTGTACACCTGCAGCAAAAACTCTCAATAGAGATCTTACTGCTAAAATCGGTAGCTACGTGTCATTTCTCATTGAGTGCAGACCTCTTTCAATCAGCATGGGCAATGCCATTAGGTTTTTGAAGAACAGGATTGCCAAGCTAGCACTAACATTGTCGGAGTCAGAAGCTAAAGCTAGTCTTCAATGTGACATTGATCGGTTTATAAATGAGAAGATAATAGTTGCAGATAAGGT
Organism: Otatea glauca; assembly: GCA_036346275.1. NCBI lineage: Eukaryota > Viridiplantae > Streptophyta > Magnoliopsida > Poales > Poaceae > Otatea > Otatea glauca. The sequence continues at coordinate 38,177,956 of CM070733.1, read as the reverse complement.
CATTGTTAGTCATGCTATCACCAAAGTCAGAGATGATGATGTCCTACTGACATATGCGTCATCCTCTGTAGTTGAAATGGTTTTTGATCAAGCCCATGAGCTTGGAAAGAAGTTTCGTGTTGTGGTCGTAGATTCTCGACCAAGGCTTGAGGGACAAGGATTGTTGCGCAGATTGGTAGCAAAGGGAATCAGATGCACATATGCACACATAAATGCTGTCTCATACATTATGCATGAGGTTACAAGAGTTTTTTTGGGCGCCTCCTCAATATTATCAAATGGAGCTGTTTACTCCAGAGTTGGGACAGCTTCTGTTGCAATGGTTGCACATGCTTTTAGAGTTCCTGTTCTAGTGTGCTGCGAGGCATATAAATTTCATGAGAGGGTGCAACTTGATTCTATATGCTCTAATGAACTTGGTATGCTATCCTTGCTGTTCGCACAATAAGTTATTAATTTAGCACACTGATTTGGAACTTCATAACGCATGTTATTTACTCAGGTGACCCAGATGCCATTTCAGGAATTCCTGAGAGGGAAGATTTGAGTAATTTCAAAAGCTGCACTGATAGTGAAAATCTACAACTTCTGGATCTTAAGTATGTGCCTGAATTCCCATAGATATTATAATTGGTTATTTCCTTTCTTACTTTGCATTTAGTGAAAACAATTTTGTGCACCTGATAGGTATGACACCACCCCTTCTGAATATGTTTCAATGGTCATAACAGATTATGGGATGGTATGATGTGTTTCTACTTCTCATTCAATTCCTTGTGCTTATGAGCAAATCATATTGACTTATTCAACCTGTGTAAACTTTTTTTTTCTGTTGGATTTTATGCTTCTAACATTACAATGTGATGTTATCATATGATGAACAAGCTGCCAAATTGTTAGGGGATAGCAGTATAGTACCACTTTGGTTCAACTTTGAGCCGCAAATTTGTCTTTCTACTTTGCCAAAGACTAAACGCAGGCCCAGAATTTTAGCCAAGTCCATAACAAACTTTTTTTTGTCAGTTTGCAGACAACAGTACAGATATCTGACATTGGCAGGCTTTTGCATTATCATCCAAATTATAACTAAAGCTTGCTTTGCAATCAAGCCAAAAGTTCAGGGGTCTTACTGTATAAAAAACGAGAATTAATATCTTAAAAAGAACCCCCCCTCTGTTGGGGTATTCCGAGCTGAATTTGTTTTGGTAATATGTATTTTTGTTATAGCAAGGAATTCCCAGGTTTCTCCAGATCCCATAGTTATAGATGGTGCACCAGATAATTGGATATGCATATTCTCTTATTTGTTTATGTTTACATCCAAGATTGTTTTATTGAAAAATAGCTATGGACTAGGGAGTGTATATAAGTGGTTGTCTCTTCATATTCTAATGGGTGGGGCCAGTATTGGCACAAGGTTGCTGTTTTTGTTCTCAAACGAAATTAGCTTTCCTGAAGCTGCGCTATTTGGCCTAACTATCAGATCTCTCTGCCCTAACTGACCTTGCATTTAGACAGCAGTACCATATGGCTCTACAAAGATGCGAGCTGTCTGCAAAGTGATGCATTATTTTTCACATGTGAAGTGGACTTTATGGGTGTTGAGCCTGACAACAATTTGATTTGCTTGTGGAAAATAAATGCAGCATTTGCAGAAACAAGAAGCAACGATGTAGAACATGGTCCTTCATAGTTGTTGACTATGTTTAATTTGAGTTTTTTAAGGATATATTCAAACTTTGTTGTAGCATCCTTAACTTATCTGATGGCTATTGGTTTGAAGTTTTAACATTCTTGATCTGACTCCAGACATTTCTACCCGCAATTGTCTACACCATCTAGTCTCTTTACTGATTACTTTCTCGTTGGTAGTAGTTATGTGTCCTCAAAGGCCATCGTTTTTCTTTATTTTGTGGGGATGTTTTTTTTACAATTTATGATAGACATACACATGAATTATATTTTTATGATGTTGTACAGCTTTATACTGCATGAGTGCTTTTCAGGGTTCCATGATGCGTACAACTCATTTGAATTTTTTACTATTTGGCAGCACCCCCGTTATCTAAGCAGTGTTTGTCTATTTAGTACACATAAGTACATTTGTTTTTCCCTTCCTGTAAAAGACTTCTCATTGTTATGATTCTTGTGGATACATTGTTTTCACATAACCGCTCAAATTTCTGCTATTGGCTTCTATTATAGTGATGAATTATCTTCTTGAGTCTGACATTTGTCTATCACATTCATACTGTTTTGTTTATCATATTTAAGATGGCCTGTCTGTCATTTGGTCCACCGAATTGATGATTTGTCCTGCTGCCGCAGCTCCCAACTACTAGTGTACCAGTCATCGTGAGAGAGTACCGCAGGGAGCACATATGGATATAGAGCTGATGTTTTTCTTGATACAATGATTTGCATGTTTGATTTGAGGTATGATAATTTCAGTATTTTTTTTGTTGCCTTAGTGGGGTTCTGTTGAGGGATTAGAATGTTCCCAAAGATTTGGCGTTGGATAGGAGTGCACGAAGTTAGCGATCCATGTATTGGAACTATAACTTAAGATCGAAGGTTTAGGGGTTTTATTGACTTTGGGTTTCTTTCCTTGCCTACCCTAATCTATTTGGGACAAAAAGGCTTAGTGGGGTTCTGTGCACATATGTCTCTGTTTCATTTTCTCTACTGTCAATGTTTTTGTTCTTTCCTGTAGTTTCTTTAATTGAGTTGAAGTAATCCACATCAAAGTTTGCAATTACCTTTGCTAAAGGGAGTTTAAAGAATGCACTGTTGGGTCCCTCAAGCACACTTGATGGATGATATTGCCCTTCTACGTTAGCGAGTAACTCTTGTTTCATGCGAGCTGACCTAACTAGTTTTTGTTTTTTCCTTTTTGCCATTTCCCCTTATTTTCACATTCAGGCAAATCAACCTTTTGTCCATTGATAAACTCTTAGTGAGGAATTCTGTTTTTAGAGAACAGCAGGGATGTATAAAGATAAATACAAAGGTCTATACAACGGAGTCCACAAGGACCCAAATCCAGTCAAATCAGACCAGAAAAAATAAAAAAGGGATAGAAGAGCTGATATGTGATCTTAGTTAACTATGAACCTCATGTCACCTGATAACGCCTTTAAATATTTTATTTTTTGGTGTAGTTTTGTAATGAGTGCATATTCGGCTTGCACTGACATGTGGAATGCTTAATCATATAGGTGAGTGTAAACAAGCAGCCAACAAGGAATGCTTATGCCATTTTGGATGTAAATAGCACGGGTCATGCTGCAAAGGTCTCACATGTGCGCAGATGCTAAATCCGGGGCTTTCTAGTACGCTCGTCATTTGCAGGAATTGTGCGCCACTCGCATTTTAAATTCAGTAATATTGGTGGTGTCCAAAATAATTGTTGATTAGTACCCATATACTTGTTATCCTCTACTGAGGTGACCAGACATGACTTTCCATAGCACGTCAGTTAATATAGCCTTTCTAGTTCATCAAGCCGACCCTGGATCTGTTGCATTTTGACTTCATATTAACTGCGTGCATTGTTTTGTTTACTGTCTATGTACCTCGCTGATAAAAAAAAAATGGCCTCTCTTTTGGGCATTTATTTTTTCTGGGCCTCTGTTGCTTTGCTACCCTCTATAACCATAGTTTCAGAACCCTCGTATGGTTTCTGCAGATATTCTTCTCGTATGGTTTCTGCAGATATTGTCTTTGTGCATCATCATTTGCCTTCTCTGGTCACCCTTGGCCCTATGCCGCACATCGGCACATGAACACCTGCCTCCTGCCACCAGCAAGCTAGAGATGTTTAGCAGTAGCCGTTGTACAACTTGTTGTCAATCCACAAGGATGGGCCCTACAGTTAATCATACATTTGAGCTGGATCTCTGTCCCTTGGTCTTTTGAAAGCTCGTCAAATCATGGGCTCTGCTTTTATTGGCTGCTGGTGGAGACGATGGCCTTGTGAAACACAGCAGTTGTACAATTGCTGTTCGATGGACAGTTACATGGTCCTTATTTAGCCCTAATGAGATTCCAATATGGACATGCTAATGGGCATATTTGGTAGGGTTCATCAGTCATGACAGGTTGCTTGCCTTTAATCCTGCTAATGTTACCAGGGTTAAAAAAAAAAACCGCGGTAAACCGCTCGAAAACTGCGGTTTTCGCCCATACCGCACCGGCTTGAGAAATGAAACCGTTCGGTTTACCAGTCAAGTTCAAATTCAAAAAAAAATCAGAAAATTTCAAAAAAAATCCAAAAAATTCCCTGAAATTAGTATTAATAGCTTTATGACCTCTGGTGTGAATATTTTTTGAAAAAACCAAGTTTGAAGACGTTTTTGAGCCATTCAAAATGTAGAAATTAGAAAATCCAAAAAAAAGAAATTAGAAGTATTTTTAGTAGCAATATTTTTTTAAGTATATCAAGTAGCAATATTTACTTCAACATATTTTAGAAGCAATATTTGTTCAAGTATGTCAAACAACAATATTTACTTAAACATATTTTAGTAACAATATTTGTTCAATTATATTTAGTATCAATATTTGTTCATGTATCAAGTACCAATATTTGTTCAATTATGTCAAGTAGCAATATTTGTTCAATTATGTTTAGTAGTAATATTTGTTGAAGTATATTTAGTAGCAATGATCGACACCTGAAAATGGTACTATTTGTTCAAGTAGTGATATTTGTATGCATAGAAATTATCTTGTTATGGTATATTTTAATGTGTTAATGTTATCCAATATTGAAAAGCTTACTTCTCGTTGTATACATGCATGAACTACCAAAATTTTAGTATGGAAGTTGTACTCTGTACCACTAGTTATATTATGTACTTATTTTGTTGTACAACGCGCAATTTGATACAAGCAATTTCTTGCAAATTATTTATACAAGCAATTTTTGTAAGGTATTGATATGTGAATGGTATTGGTATGTCATTATGTGATTGCCTATTTTTGCACTTGTTGGATTGACATGTGAGTAGTATTGAAATGAAAGATTATTTGTTGACATATTATTGCTAAATACCTACTTTACAACTTACAATTGTCTAAAATATAGAAAAGGTCATATCGAAATTTTTTCATATTTAGGGAAGATCAGTTGGATTTTTTTTTGTGTTTCTCCATACTTTTTTTTTATATATTTCTTACATTTTTCATATTTTTTTAGCCTTTAATGGATTTTTACAAATTTTACAACATTTTTTTTTGCAATTTTTTCTGATTTTTTTTACATTTCCCCCCATTTTTTCAGTAGCCCTCGGTTCGAAATTCGAGTATTTTCAAGCGATTTTCGTTTAGTACCGCGAAAATCGCTCACCGGTTTGACCAGATTTTAAATTCGTTTGATTTTCCAAACCATTCGATTTTCAACGTCGAGTGGTTTTTTACGGTTTTCGATATTGTCGGGTCGTTGAAATCCGACCTCGAAACGGTCGTTAACCCTGAATGCTACTGCCTATTTTCAGCTAGTCCAGAGCTGCCCAGCACTATTGTCGCCTATTTATGCCGATGGAGACCATTTCCTGCGAGGGTCCCCAGCACGCCGCAGCACCAGTTGATGAGCTGTCTGAAAACGTGATGGAAGATTGAAAATTCCTGAGCCTAAGGTTGTAGTAGCAACTGCAAGAGGCCCGAGGTGTGTCTTGGCTTGCCCGGACAGGATCTTGTGCTGGTTCAGCACGGATGGACGACGACATGATTGTTCTGGGGAGGCGCTTTCACCCGCTTGCCCATAAATTTATTTATCTCTCGTCGAGTTGGGAAACTATCCTTGTCAATTTGAGGCCATGTCTGCTAAAAGTTCTTGGGCACAAGGACAGCCACAGCCCCGTTACTTGTTGCCACGACAGGTATGGAGGAACAAACATTTTTGAGTCCATTTCTTTCCTTTAAGTTTTCGCCAATGCCCGGTCGATGAGACTTGGTTAGCCAATTATCCTGTGCTGGTTGCGAGAGACAAGGACACGGCTGCAGCTGTACTGCATGTCGCTTGGGCCATTTGGGGATCCATAGGCGCCAACGTATGGATTTTCAAGGAATTCCATATGAAATAGTTCAATTCTTGTTAAACGGGAAAAATTAGAAAGTAGAAATTTCAAATTCTTGTCTATTATTCCACGGTAGTCCAGTTCTTGAGAGGCTCCCCAAAGCTAAGCTGGTACTTGTTAAATGAAAGGTGGGTTGTGGAGGACCTTGGGGTGCCCAACTAGAAAGAGTTTTTGAAAGTGATCTCTCTCTCTCTCCCCTTACCTTGAAGCAGTAGCGGAGCTGGGAGCTTTTTTAGATTCTGAACAAGTCTAACTACATGAGCGTTTGGCTAGAAAAACACCGTCATATGCTAGAGAGAGGACTGTGCAGGGTCTCATCGGTGAGCCAGGGTAGCCGCCTGAGGTCGCCACGAGTTGGCTCTGCCAGTGTCCTGAAGGAAAGGTGATGTAGCATCGGGGCTAAACAGTGAGTATTCTCATACTCTTTGTCATGAGAGACCGAATGAGAGGAGTACATTTACCATCTCGCCCTTCCATCACATGACCCTAAGAAAGGTATTTTCGTACATTTCGCATAGATACAATCTGATAACCAACCGGTACATAAGCATATATTCCCTAGGGTCCGTACGTATCCCTGACATTTGTAGAGGCCGGACATCCCTGCCACAAAAGGGATCACTATCTTCTAGATTATCTTGTTTGGTAAAATAACTAGTAATCTAAACCAAGAATCCAAGATAACCTTAGGAACCTGATTACTATTAATTCTAGGAATATGTTTCCCGTAGAAAAGTGTATCTATTTTAGATTATTAAGGAAAAGGAATCTTTGCTATTATGCTTTCATTTATTATTTGATTTAATTTGTCATTATCAAGTATTGAATTCTAAGAATTTAAAATACAAACTATTATTTTCCAAAATATGAATTTTGAAACCAAAATATAAAAAACTGAATTTTGGAATCTTAAATTTGGACCATTTAAATTTTAAAATTCATATTTTCACGTTTGGATTTCAAAATTCTACTTTTTTCAAATTTTGAAGCTTACAATTTAAAATTTCGAATTTTGGATTTCAAAAATTCAAGTTCCGAGAATTTAAATTTTATAAAATAAAAAATTTTAAGTTTCAATTTTCGAATTTCAGACTTTTGAATGCTGAGAATTTAAATTCCAAAACTCGAATTTTAAATTATCAAAAATCCAAAAGATGAACTATTGAATCATAAGAATTAAAATTTTGAATGTTGCGTAGTTTTCATCGAATCAACCAAACGTTGGAGTATTAGATTACTGGTAAAAGTACTCTTAGAGGCACAGAAAGGCAAGGCAAGCCACGTGACTCTGCGTTGCTTTTCTCCTTCAAAACCGAGTTAGCTTGGCTAGCCGACTATGCCCTATGCGTCGTCGTTTTACCACTACTTCCGTTGGCACACATTGCACTGCTCAACCATGGAGAAACTCTGGCGGTGGTTGACCGACCCATGAACAACCGCGTGAGGATGGATGGGTAGATGCCCTGGAAAAAAGGATGAGCAGACAAATTTTCGCGACATGTGTTGTACCACCACCACCTCATGTTGTAGTACCAAATTTCTTTCTCCATCCCTATCCTCTTCTGCTTGCATTTATCCATCTATCTATCCCTCTCCCTCGCCCTGCAGTTGTCCATCATATCGCTCCAAATATACTTTCCAGAATTTTGATCTAGAGCCAACTCTCTCCCTCTTTGGAAAACCTCTTGGCCTAGTAAATTAACCTTAGTAAACACGAGAAAAAACCTTGCTAACCTAATATTGTCTTTATTATTAGTGAACAAAGACTTCAACATGTGACTTCTTGTAGAACAAGGAGCATCCTTGATGGCTAAGGCATTGTACGGTCCTTGTGTATCCAAATTCTTGACCAGGTAGGCAGGTACTGGTAGTACTGTAGTAGTATAGCTCAACCGTAGTGGATGGATCATGGCTGGTGCTAGGATGAGCATGGGCATATTGGCATGCATGGGTCTCTCTCAAAGGCAAGTAATTAAGTAGCTGCAGTAGTACAAGTAGGCTTCAGAAGATTGTTGGTCTTTACCTCTTCTGCTCCTGTTTAGGTTCCCTATTATGTGCCGGCCGGCATATGTCGCACGTGTTCCTTGGTAATTGCATTGCAATTGCATGCTCCTCCTGACCAATCACAACCCCCCGGCTTGGACATGGACAGTGGACATGAAAGGAGGAATTGAAAAGATTAAACTGCTAGTATATGTGTTCTCCCTTTTTCGCATACGACGAGCACCTTTCGATTTCCCTGTCCTGTTTTCTTTGACGTACCTGCCAAAGTATTCTTCTATTGATATTTCTGTTTGTTTTCTCTGTTTAGGACATGCACTACTTGTAGCATTACTAGCAGGGGAGTACTTGAACAATGCGACGGAGAGTGATGGCCAAGCCCTTTTAATTTAGACCAAGTTGTTCACATCGCGAACATGGGATCCACATCAAGAACTGCTCTTTTCCCACCCAAAATACCTATTGTACTAACTCCTGTGATTTTTCCATGATCTAGAATGATGAGTACTCAATTCATAATATAATACCAACTATTATATATAGGGAGTGCCTAGCTTTCATCCGGATGTTTTGTTTCGTACAAACATCCAAATTTTAGACCTTTAGATCAAAGTATCAAATCATCCATCAAAACACAATCCCACCCCCTTCACGTTTTACGGATCTCACCGCAGATTTAATACTCTAAAATTTAGATATTTTTTTACTAAGAAAACATCCGGGTGATGTTTATCAAAACCCTTATATATATGCTCCTTAAATCACAGGCGAAGTGCCATCAGCTGACAACTTAGGTTGTTTTAGCAGTTAAAATTTCTTAGCCAAAATTTTGTGTTATACTAAAGCTGTCTAGTATTTCCTAAGGCCCCGTTGGAGAGTCCACATCATCTAAAAGCATGAGAGTACGCATCATCATGACGAGTGCTATTACCTCTAATTTATCCTATAGTTTGCTTTTGAGTACTTCATGATCACGACATGCAATTACCTCTAATTAATTTATATTTTTTTTTGCAAATAAGGATCATCGCATGCAAGACCTTGCTACAACAACACATGACATTGATCAATACAAACTATTATCTTTGTAGCAATGATCTTGAGTTCCTTTTGGGGGGTGTGTGAGCTAGACCTGAGCATCGTGGCGTGCCGAGCCGGCATGGCACGGGTATGATGGGTCGTGGGTTTAGATCATGCCATGCTGACATGGCTTAGTTGGCCTGTCATGCTATGCCAGCCCAACTCGTCTCCGGTCGAGTCCAGGCATGGCCCATTGATAAGTCGTGCCACCTTTGTGTTGTGTTGGCCCAGGTCTGGTCCATTTATACTATTGTGACAAGAAGGAAGGAGCCAGAGACGCATGGGGCTAAGTTAGTAGTCACATATTGGGGAAAAAGAATTAAGATTTATTCATTAATGAACAGGTAGTTGTTGCTTTGTTAAAAATCTTACATCCTAGTGTGGGGTATCCGATAAGAAAAAGAGTACAATAACTACATACATAAATATATATAGATTAGTCGAGGTCAAGGTAGTCAAGGTCGACTAATGCCTCTGCGATCTTCAAATCCTCGGTCTGATGTTGTGTTCTCTCATCTGCACACTCCTAGCCTTTGAGGCATGTGATTACCTCAACCATCTCAGTTGTGAGAGATGACCTCACTCGCTCAAGTATCCCCCTACCGAACTAAAAGTATCTTCTGATGAGACAATTGACTTTATTTCTTTCATTCGTCCTGTCACTTTCATTTGTTATGTCATTCTATTTCTGTAAGGCCCCCATTTTTGATAAATAAATATCAAAAATGGATACCATGTACATACAGTACTAGTCCCATGATCAGTAGCTAGTACGCACAAATACAAATTGATATCACAGTCATACACAAACTTTATTACACAATGAAGTAAGATTACATATTATTTTTACAATACCAAAAGTAAAACTGCAGTGGAGACAAATTCTTGTAGTATGCCTTTTAACCCATTGTTCCACAGCAATCGATAAGGGAAAATCCTTAGATAAATTCATCGATAAATTCCCCGTATCCTGCATCAACGTAAGAATCGTCGGGGAAATCTGTTTCTTCACCTAAAAACATCAACATTGGCAAGTTGAGTACTTACGTACTCGCAAGACTTATGCAAATCCTAAGATACATGCAGCCATTCCAATGAAAGGCTATTAAGGTTAATTTGCATAAAGTGGTTTGAAATGTAAATACTGAGAATAATAGATTGCAAAATGGAATTTAAATAAAAGCAATTTAATATTGAAAGTGATAGAATGTAAGCATCAATAAATCACGAATGTTTGGGTATCTCGATCATACTTAAAACCATTTCCTTCCGCACACAATGAAATGTCCAACACGTGGTAGAAACCACTTTTGTGAAAATAAGCAAAATTGCTAACTATGTGATGACTTTACAAGTGTCCATGATCATGACGCGCTAATCGATTAGTTTTACACTGCAGAGGTATACTGACTTTCCCACAAGACATGATGACTCTTTGAGCAATCGATATTTGCACACCGCCTTTGGTGTGCCGCAGAGAGTCATGTTATAATCTGTTACATTATTTAAACCTAACTTTGCACCAAAGACGGTGGCGATAACCCATTCGTGGTGTAAGAACTCGAGCATAGAAATGATGGAACTACCCACGATGGCATACACCGTTATATTGGTAGACGTTTAATCCATGATCACCTCGGTGTGGACGCCCCGTCGAGCAATTCATTAAGAAACACTCGTACTACTCCGCCTTCCAAGTGCAAAGCTAGTTTTAAACAACTTAATAAGTTAGAGCTGTCCCATACCAAAGACTTGTGGTTGTATGAATATTCTTGGCCCGAAAACAACTCATAGTTCGGTCCTTAATCCGACACGGGCAATAATCTCCACCCTACACTACGTGCAAAGACATGCACAACCGGCTATTGCCAATAATTGCCCGCATCTAAACCATAGTTTTGTTTTCATTTTCCAACCAAATACCAACCACAAAAATGGTCATACCCATTTAAATGTTATGTCCAAAGTCTTTAATCATTTCACAGTTTTATCTTCATTTAGCTTTGGCTAAGCATTTCACTAAATGTGAGTAACCCAGATTGACATTAAATATTGTCTAAGCTATTCTAGGGTTTTCAAGGTTCACAATTTTCTACTTATCAAGGAAGTTCTATAAGTCTACTGGTACAATTACCATTACCCGAAATATAGCAGACTTTAACAAAATAAAGTATGCAGTAAAACATTTAATGAAAACATTTATAAAACTGGGATCAATATGATCAAAGGGGGTTTGCTTGCCTTGTTGACTATCCTCGACTTCAAACTCCTGGTCGTCGAATGTACCGGATTCGTCGGGTTCTACACGTCGTACGGCAACATATAACAAATACCAAATTTCAATAGAGCCAAAAAGAAATCAGATGGAAATATTCAAATAAAATGATTTCACAAATTTAGGAATGATTACCTGAGTTATTTATTCCCATTTACAATTTAAGATTTAGTTTATTTAAACCATTATGGCATTATTTACTACCCATTTTATAACTTAACTTTTTCTTACAACACACCCTAAGTATTTTTACATATTCTGGTTTCTGAGATTACATGGATTCTAATAAAATTTATTTTACTAAATTTGGAGGTTATTTGCAAAATTTTCATGAATGGCATATTTCTAACCTTTTCTTTGAATTTAAATTCGAAATTCAAATAAAATTCAATTCTGAAATACTTTTGCATATTCTGAATCTACTGAATTTTATATGAATTTAGAAATTTATTCCATCGAATTTGGTTAAATGATTCAAAAGTTATAGCTAAATGAATATCTAGGTTTTGAATAAATACTAAAAATCGGAAATCGCGAAAATGGAAAGTACGCTTTCACACGGAAAACGCGCTTTCCCTTTTCGGCGTGAACTGCTACCGAGGCGCCGACAGCCGGGCCCACGCGATGATGATGTGTGCGCTGCGCTTCTTGCGATCGACAGTGGGGCGGCTGGCAATGACCGACGCGCGCGATCATGGCCGATTAGCCGGGCCGGCGGCAGCGGTGTCCCAGAGCGAAGTGCGGCGAGTTTGAGCTTCGCCGGCGGCGATCCGGCCGAAGCGGCGGAATGGATTCCGCCCGAGCATCGCAGATCCGTCGCGAACCGAGGGACGGTCGCGCGGTGGTGCGAGGCGGCGGAAGGCGGATTCCACCGGCGAGGCGGCGGCGGCTGGCGGAGTTCGCCGACGGCGAGTAGGCCCTCCGGGTGGAATGGGTTCCACCACGAGGTTCGTGGCATCCGTGCGCACACTTTGGTGGCGGCGCGGTGGCTCGAGGGGCTTTCGAATGCATGCCACCGCGGCGCGGCGGCGGCGGCAATGGCGGCGGCGGCGATGCAAAACTAGAGCTAACCAAGCCGTTTTCACTCGGTGAGCATCTGCGCGACTCAAGGAACCAATTCCATCAATCGCTTTGAAGAATGAATGAAGGAGGAAGGCTCTCACCGTGCGGTGGCGGCGGAAGAAAAACACGCGAGAAGCTCACGGGAAGAAAGGGTTTCGTACGAGGCTTGGGACGAGCTTCGGAGGTGCTAGGGTGCTTGGGTTGAAGGAATTGGAGTGGAATGGGTTAAGGCGGTGGGTTGCGAGTTTTTCCCGTTTGGGTTTTGCGTCGCCGGAGAAGAAGACCAAAGTAGCGGCGGAATGGCTTCGAGGACACGGCTAGCTCGGCTGCGACGAGATGAGAGGGTTTATATAGGAAATGAAGTCGGTTTGGGCGCGGTGCGACAAAATCCGAAGCGATCGTCGCCCGCGAGAGAGAGAGCGAGAGAGGGAGAAGAACGCCGCTGGGAGGCGACACGCGGGGCCAGATGGCATCGGCTGTCGATGAGCTGTCTCACCGACAAACCGGACCCACACGTCAGCGAGAGCGAAAAAGAAGCCTGGAGAAGACTCACGACCGAACGGGACAAAAATGGGGTTTTTGATGGTCAAAACAAAGCAAAATTTTATGAAATTTTTACCATAGGTCGGCAAGGATATTACCAGCCTCCTGAAAAATTTTCACTATTTTATGATGTATGCAGACTTTTATAAAATTCTGACATTGCAACAGTTGCTGCATTGCCCATTCGGTTTTTCTTTTAATTTGCGATTTAAATGAAATGATTATTTTACAAAACTTTTTATTACGGTTTTAAATGATATCATACACCTTCTGTAAAAATTACAGACTTTAATTATTATTATTTAAATTTTAAAAATTCTGACATTACTGTTTTCCAGATTATTTATTCACTGTTTTTGAATTTTAAAAATTATAAAATGAATTAATAAATTCTTGATATTTTTACTGAAGGTTTATACTGTTTTGATGTCGGCAAGATAAACATATTGGGTCAGGATGACTTATAGATATTTTTACTAAATTGTTTTACCATTTTACCCTGAGATATTCACTCATGATTATCTTTGATTAATTGTTATTTTTATTAATCTAACTTACCCACCGACTTAAGCAAGCTGAGGAGAGCCCTCAGATATTTTTGGTGGCTTTGGTAAATTTTTGTTGAATTAACATTTTTATTTTTTTGCCATTTTCTATTTACCATATTCTTTGTTTCACTTTCTTGCATTAAAGAAAAGCCAAAAGAATACACAGAAATTTCAGAAATTTCGAAAATAATACACAAAAGATTTTTATTTCATTTTTCTTTATTTTATGATTTTTGAGGTTGTTACAGATCTACCCCCCTTACAAAAATCTCGTCCCCGAGATTTGGAGATGATTAGAAGAAATCGGGGAACTCTTGTCGAAGATGATCTTCTCTTTCCCATGTTGCTTCGTCTTCAGTATGATTGCTCCATTGCACTTTCAACATCTTGATGGTCTTGTTTCTTGTTTGGCGTTCGGCTTCTTCCAAAATACGAACTGGATGCTCCCGATAAGATAAATCTGGCTGAAGATCTATCCCTTCCAAATCAGGAGTCGGAGGAACACGAAGGCATTTCTTAAGTGAGATACATGGAAGGCGTTATGAGCGTCGGATAGTTGAGGTGGCAATTCTAAGCGATATGCCATCTCACCCATCTTTCAATGATCCGAAATGGTCCAATGAATCGAGGAGCCAACTTCCCACGGATTTGAAATCGACGAATTCCACGAAGAGGCGAGACTTTGAGATAGACATGGTCACCAACTTCGAAACTGAGTTCACGACGACGATTGTCGGCGTAACTCTTCTGACGAGACTGAGCCTCTTTTAGTCGGCTTCTGATCATGTCCACTTGCTCTTGAGCTTCTTGAATAAGATCTGGGCCGAAGAATTTTCTTTCTCCAACTTCAGACCAGAAAAGAGGGGTTCGACATTTCCTTCCATACTGGCGCTTCAAAAGCGACACTTGCGGACTAGATTGGAAGCTCGTTATTATAAGAGAATTGGCGAAGGCCAAACTTTTCTCCCAATTAGAGCCGTATGATGACACGGGCTCTTAACATGTCTTCCAAAATTTGATTGGTCCTTTCCGTTTGTCCATCAGTCTCAGGATGATAAGCTGTACTGAAATTCAACTTAGTACCCAGAAGACGGTGCAAACTTTCCCGAAGCGCGAAGTAAGCGGGAACCTCGGTCGAAACAATTGTCTTGATGCGCCATGAAGGCGGACAATATTCTCGGATACAACTCGGCAAGCTTATCTCCGAATGAGTAGTCTTGACCGGAATAAAGTGAGCCACTTTAGTCAGACGGTCAACGATTACCCAAATGGAATCATGCCCTTTCCTGGTTCTTGGCAAACCAGTAATAAAATCCATGCTGATATCTTCCCATTTCCACTCTGGTATCTTCAAAGGCTGCAAAAGTCCTGCGGGACGTTGATGCTCGGCTTTGACACGCTGGCATACATCACAGATTGCGACATATGCAGTGACATCCTTTTTCAAACCGGGCCACCAATATTCCTGTCGGAGATCTTGATACATCTTTGTACTTCCAGGGTGAATTGAGAGGGGAGACTCATGGGCTTCTTTGAGAATCAACTCTTTCAATTCCGGATCATCAGGAACATATATTCGATTTTCGAACATAAGCACTTCATCTGAACTTTCATGAAATTTAGATTCCTTCCCTTGCTCCAACTCTTCACGGATTTTGATAATTGCTTCATCTTTGGTGGCAGATTTAATCTGGGACTTAAGGGTTAGTTGCACCACTAGGCGACCAAATAACCTTTTCGACAACTCCCAAATTAAGCTTTTGGAAATCTTTTACGGATCGGATTGATCGGTCAAAGATGAAACAGAAAGACAATGAAGCTTTCAACTTAGAGCATACGCTTCGACATTGGCTTTACCAGGATGGTATTGAATGCTAAGGTCGTAGTCTTTTATCAACTCTAGCCATCTTCGTTGTCTTAAATTTAGATCAGGCTGGGTGAAGAAATATTTCAGACTCTTATGATCGGTGAATACACTGCATTTGTTTCCAATCAGGTAATGACGCCAAATTTTTAAAGCGTGCACTACCGGCTAATTCGGATCATGAGTCGGATAATTGAGCTCATGAGGTCGCGAATCGACGAGAGGCGTAAGCTACGACTTTTCCTTCCTGCATAAGCACACACCCAAGCCCACTCTTGGAAGCATCACAATAAACATCAAAGCTTTTATGGACATCGGGTAACACTAGCACAGGAGCTGATGTTAGCCTTTTCTTTAATTCCTGAAAACTTCCTTCGCATTGAGGTGTCCATTCAAACTTCTTTTCTTTCTTGAGAAGCTGGGTCAAAGGACGAGCGATTTTAGAGAAGTTCTCGATAAAGCGGCGATAATATCCCGCTAGACCGAGAAAACTTCGAATTTTCGGAACAGACTGAGGGGCTTCCCAGTCTAAAACAGCTTTGACTTTACTGGGATCAACGGAAATACCACCTTTCGAAAGAATATGACCAAGGAAAGCAACTTCTTTTAGCCAAAATTCGCACTTCTCGAACTTGGCTGCATTCGTGAGAAGAACGCCGCTGGGAGGCTGACACGCGGGGGCCAGATGGCAGCGGCTGTCGACTGAGCAGTCTCACTGACAAACCGGACCCACACGTCAGCGAGAGCGAAAAAGAAGCCTGGAGAAGACTCACGACCGAACGGGATAAAAATGGGGTTTTTGACGGTCAAAACAAAGCAAAATTTTATGAAATTTTTACCATAGGCAGGCAAGGATATTACCAGCCTCCTGACAAATTTTCACTATTTTATGATGTATGCAGATTTTTATAAAATTCTGACATTGCAACAGTTGCTGCATTGCCCATTCGGTTTTTCTTTTAATTGGCGATTTAAATGAAATGATTATTTTACAAAACTTTTTATTACGGTTTTAAATGATATTATACACCTTCTGTAAAAATTACAGACTTTAATTATTATTATTTAAATTTTAAAAATTCTGACATTACTGTTTTCCAGATTATTTATTCACTGTTTTTGAATTTTAAAAATTATAAAATGAATTAATAAATTCTTGATATTTTTACTGAAGGTTGATACTGTTTTTATGTCGGCAAGATAAAAATATTGGGTCAGGATGACTTATAGATATGTTTACTAAATTGTTTTACCATTTTACCCTGAGATATTCACTCATGATTATCTTTGATTAATTGTTATTTTTATTAATCCAGCTTACCCACCGACTTAAGCAAGCTGAGGAGAGCCCTCAGATATTGTTGGAGGCTTTGGTAAATTTTTTTTGAATTAACATTTTTATTTTTTTGCCATTTTCTATTTACCATATTCTTTGTTTCACTTTCTTGCATTAAAGAAAAGCCAAAAGAATACACAGAAAATCCAGGAAATTCAGAAATTTCGAAAATAATACACAAAAGATTTTTATTTCATTTTTCTTTATTTTATGATTTTTGAGGCTGTTACAATTTCTTCCATTCGTCCTGTCATATGCCCGTTACTCTCTCTCCATCTCTGTCTCTCAGTCTCGCACCATCTCTCTCCCGTTGCTCCCTCTCTCTCTCTCGCCCTCTGACTCCCCCTCCCCCTTGCCCTCCGCCATCGCCGCATCGCACTCTTCCCCTCTCCCCCTCCACCATTGCCGCCTCCCCCTCTCCCCCTCCGCCGTCGCTGTCTCTCTCTCTCCCCCTCCGTCGTCACCGCCTCCCCATCTCCTCCTCTGCCATTGACCTCTCCCCCTTCGCCATGGCTACCTCCCCCTCTTCTCAGTGGCGCAGGCACATGCCACGACCAGGTACTCTCACTCCAACTCTCGCCGTGCCGTGTCATACTGTAACATCCCAAAAATTTTCTTAAATATTATTTTATTGCTTAAAAAGTGCAGTTATGATTTTCTGGAATTTATTTGGATTTTTCTGGATTTATTGGAATTAATTTTTAATCAAGTTTGCTGCCTCTTATTCAAATCTATTTAAATTTATACAAAGTTAAAATAAAGTTTTGCCGAAAATATTTTATTTGAGTCCAGAATGTCTCAAAGTATTTTTGAGATTTTTCTTGGATTTTTCCCAATAGTTTTATTGCTTAAAATAAATAAAATGAATTTCTAGAATTATTTTAAATGGAAAAACCTTTTAAAATCTGCATGAACAGTAGTGGGCTTGGCCCATTTTCTGTGCGTGGTGGGCCTTGAGCGCGTGGCCCGTTTGGCCCGAGTCCTTGAGGGGTGGTTGATGGCCATTGGTTCGGCATCGTGCTGTCCACATTGTGCCGCGTGGCCGAGAGCATCTGGCCGTAGGATCGTGATCGTATGGTCCAAAGTGGTCATGCCCCTCGTAACCCTAGTTGATCGTGGCCGTCAATCGGACACGTGGACGGTTGAGAGGAGTTCGTCTCCGTTGCGTCGCCGGAGTCCGAGTTCTTCACGAGTTCGCCGCCGTGCCGACTTAGGTCGTTGTTTGCGCGTCCGTGAGCACTATATAAGCTGCTACCGAGGCCGAGACTCGTCGCCGTCTGCGCATCATTTCTCTAAAGCGCCGCGCGGTGGAGCCACGTGGCAACCGCTAGACCTCGCCAGAGTTCGTGGGTGCGCGCCGCGAAGTTTCGACCGAAACGTCGCCGTCGAGCCGTTCTCCGCCGCGTTGGTTCGGATCGGGTTCACCGAGAAGCTTTGCGTCGAATCGGTAAGGTTTCGTCGCCGGAACATCGCCGGAATGCCGTCGGGTTCGTCATCTTCTCCACGTCCGGTATAGCCTAGTGGCGGCGCCGCCATTGTCGTCGGGCGAACCATGGGCCGTCCGATCTGTAGCGGAAGGTTGAAGATCTGCCACGTTGCGAGCAATCGGGGCCATCCGAGTCGTTTCCTCGGGCTAGATTGAACCGCGAGTGGCGGCCGATTGCGCGCGCGTGTCGCGCAGAGCCCGAGGCGCCGCGAGCCGAAGTTCACCGTGAGCTGGCGCGGGCCGTGGACCCAGTCCATACACCCGGGGCACGTGTCGCTGCCTGATTGGTCTGGGTCAGCGCTGGTGTCATGATGACGTCACACTTGCGCAATAATCTTTTTTCGATTTAAAAATAAATCTGTTAAATTCGAATTTCGATTTTACGATTTGATATTTATTTCAAACTTCAAAAGGCTATATCTTTTGCATCGTAACTCGGATTTGAGTGATTCCAGTTTCTAAAAATTTGTAAAATTGAGATCTATTTAATGGTAAATTTTAATTGATTTTTGGAGTTCATTTGCTCTCTGTTTTGGTATTTATTTGCTTTTCTCCTTCGGTACGCGTAGACGTTGAATTGTGCGACGCTTCGGAGGAAGATCCAGCAACTCAAGAGCAAGTTCCAGAACCAGATCAGGACCTATTCCAAGGCAAGTTGTGCTTTGATCATGTTGAACCCATGTTTATAAAATTGCTAATTCTACCCTATTGCATATATTTCAAATATACCATTGTTTTAAATTAGATTGGGTTTAGCTAATGTACCAGATTGATCTATACCCTACCTTGTCATTGTATGCCATGATCCATTGTCACCCTAGATTGGTTAAATATAGTTGGTTAATAATTATGATCAACATTGGAGGATTAGTTCGTATTAGTTGCCTAGCCGTGCCACGTCATCACATGTGTCAGAATCATTGATAATTAATCTTGATTAATAGAATATGGAACAATGTTAAGAACTTGTGTGTCATGTGGAATCACACGATGAGATTGAGTTGTTGTGGCGAGTCATGTCACGCAACGATGTTGAATTGTTGATGGCACGTGGTGCTTGGTAATCAACTGGGTGATAATAACTTAGATTGGGGCAAGTGGCAAGGGGCGAGGAGGCCAAGGTGGGCCCAATGGGCAGAGGGTATGTGGATGTCTTGCCTTGATCACACTAAGGACTTAACCTTGCAAGCCTTTGACCTGAGTCAAGCATGCAACCACATGTCTGGTATGGGCCAGCCTAGCTGAGTAATTTGCAATGTCTTAATTTTGGTACTATCATTGGTGGTGTGAGTTCCCGAGTTATAGAGTAATTCACATGGCGCAAGGGGGGGCCCTGGTTGTGGTTTTCAGACCCACCAGTGTTGAAACCTTAGCGGGTAGTACTGGGTTAAGTCAGAGCATTGTAAAGGCTCTGTCATGATTTCTCTGCCGGCACACCAAAGGAAGTGTGCTAATGGCCAGGCGCAAAGAGAATATCATGCCGTGTGGGTAAAGTGCATAACCTCTGCAGAGTGTGAAACTATTCGGATAGCCGTGCTCGCGGTATTGAGCAATGCTCGGGAATTACAGTGAAGGGTTAGCTTAATTAAAATGAACAACTTGGTTGGGATGGCGGAATGCCATATGGAAGATGGAATTTGATTTAGGATTGGAAACTTGGTTTACTTGAGAAATGCTGAATCTATCTATTATTGTTATTTGTTTTACAGTCTTTGCAATCTATTTATTGTATTTGGTCATAAATGTTGTTTTATTGCAAAATAGCCATGAGAGCATCCTTTGAAATAAGCCTTGCATATAGTTACATAGAAGCGCATTCATGCACAACTTGTTGAGTGCTTTAAGTACTCACCCTTGCCAACAATAACATCACCAGTTGAAGAGTCTACATCAATCTTGGAGCAAAGATTCCAGGAGGAGACGAATGTTTAGGCGCAAGCCTTGTCGATTACTGTGGTATCTTGAGGGTTGTCTACGTTTTCATTCATTGCAGTTTAATATATTATTCAGCCTTGCGAGGCATAGTCATGTAAGTGGACCATAAGGTCATTCAACTAGTAGTATGTATCATATGATGTCTTTCATAATATTTCCGCTATATATGTATGATTGTGATATTTACTGATGTTGAACATGTGTGCACTAGCGTGATCCTGGACTAGTGCAGTATACACAGAGGGTCCGGATTTGCATATTCGGGTCCCGACAGAAGTGGTATCAGAGCCATATTAACTGTAGGCCTTGACCCTAGATAGTCTGGTCGTCTCTATAGGAACTTCAAAATTATTTTCTAAAGAAAAGAATTAACTTGGAAGAATAATATGTTCTTGACTTATCTTATTCTTCTATTCCTTTCCTAAATCAAAATTTCTCTTTTTCCCTCGCTGAATTTCTTTCTCTCTCCTTCTTTGGATCGAGTTAAAAACCTTATCCGAGTTGTCTTGGTAGTTGACGTGCCACATCATAGAAGAAAGTATCGAGTGCTTCTTTGTCAACCCCGGAAATCATGAAGGAGGGATCATCGAGTTCAAGGAAGGAGTAGATCCATGAAGCGCCCAAAGCTAGAAGATCTATGCTTGAGTAGTCGGTTGGGACTCGGTGTGGAGTCGCGTCCGCTTAAGATAGAAGTGTTACCCCTGTAGGCGGTAGTTTTGTGTGTATAGGTTGAATTGGTTCTCCTTGATTCTTTGAGTGTGCGTTATGTGTTGCGAGCTTTTAGGCTTATATAAGCAACCATACCAAGTTATTAATATTGTTTGCTTAAGTTATTGGGTTAAACCTATCTCCCCGCTTTAGGATTCTCGCTTCTTACCTATGCTATTTCCTCTTCCCTATTCCACGTGAAGCAATCAAGCGGAGGGTTGATTCGTGGAAACAACATAATCGATGATGTGAAAATCAATCCAAGGAGAATCTCAATAGTGGAGTAGTTCTTCAACCGTCGATGCTGAGATGGATATGCAGAGTTTGAGAGTTCTTGTTGCTCGGACTCGGTTGATGCATGCAATGATGAAGCGGATGTAGAATATGGTGACCACTAATGTCAACCAAGTGTCCCAAGCTGCTACCAATGATTTCCGTTCCTACTTAAGGTTATCAGAATTCATAAGGACTCGTCCGCCGACGTTTTCAGGAAATAAGATACCCTCAGAAGTAGATGATTGGCTCAAGACCATTGAGAGGAAGCTGCTCATTGTTCAGTGTGAAGGCGATGAGAAAGTCCTGTATGCTTCTTATCAGTTACAAGGAATCGCTGCTGAATGGTGGAAGAAATATTGTGCTGTTCATGAAGCCCCGCGGAGTATCACTTGGAATGAATTTGTTGTTGCTTTTCGTAATCTCTTCGCTTCACCTAGAGACAGTATGGTCACAGTAAATACGGAGCAGAATACTATTCTTGCACCTTGTTCAACATCTAAGAGTTGCTCTCTGAAGTGCTGTCAACCAAACAAATCAGAAGATCGTGCGTGCATTCGCTGTGGAGAGATAGGACATACCGCTGACGAGCATGCGATTAATTGCTCCAGCTGTGAAGGAAGTCATTCTCTTGGAGAATGTCCTATGAGTGACATCACATGTTACCTTTGTGAAGGCCGAGATCATGGTCCAGCATAGTTACCGCTGTAATTCAGCATCAGCAAAAGAATCTTCGAGCCGTAGTTGCTCCAGAGTCGTCAAGAAGAGGCGGAACGTCAGTTGCAAAAGTGGTGCCACTCGAAGAGCTAAGGACACAATACCTTAATCCTGTTGACCCTCATCAAGAAAGAAGTAATTGGCAGTCACCAACAGCATGTTTCCTGTGCGATGAAGAAGGCCATTGGGCTAGTGAATGCCCTATGAAGCAACCAGTTCTGACGCAACAAGAAGACAACAATGTACCTGTAGCTGCACAACAGCGAACACGGGTGTGTTATAACTATCATAAGGAAGGCCATTTTGTTAAGAAATGCCCGCGAAAGAATCTAGAGTCTCCTACAGACGCGGTCCTTCCGTGGTTACCTCATCAAGTTCATAACGCCAAGAGTGGCGAGAAAGTCGCAAGAGAAGTTTGTACGGAGAATCAGTTGAAGAAGAGGCATCTGAATGAAGACACTGCCTTAGTCGACGAATGCTCAAGGAAGAGAGGTGGACCTAAGCTTTGTTACACCTGCAACAAGCCTGGGCATTTTGCTAACAATTGCCCTCATAAGGAAGTGATCGCACCAGTGCAAGTCAATCTCAATTCTGTTCCAGTCAAAAACTTCAGCGCCAATACCAATCGAGGAAGTTTAGATCGATGATTTTAGCCTATGCAAGTGTTGTAAGGCCCCCATTTTCGATAAATGAATATCGAAATGGATACCATGTGCATCTGAAGATTAGTCCCATGATCGGTGGCTAGTGCGCACAAATACAAATTGATATCACAGTCATACACAACTTTATTATTACAATGAAGCAAATACATAACATTCTTACAATACCAAAAGTAAAAGCATAACAGTTGGAGACATTCATCTTGTAGTATGCCATTTATCCCAAAATCCCCAGGGCAAGCGACAAGGAGAACCCTAATAAAACTCATCGTTCACATCCCGAATCTCGCATCGTAAAAGGTATCGTCTGGGAAATCAGTTCTTCACCTAAAATTATCAACATGGCAAGTTGAGTACTTTTGTACTGCAAGACTTTGCAAAACCTATTATAAATGCAGGCCATTTCAAGGAAAGGCTCATGGTGGTTTTGCATAAAGCTAAAATTGAATGTAAATACTGATTAATAGATTGAAAAGTAAACTTTAAGTAAAGGCGACTTAATTTAAAAAGTAACAGAATGTAAGTACAAATAAGTCTCATGTACCTGGTATCATGCCCATTTCCAAGAATCATTTCTACTGTCGCAGCAGAAATTTTTGAGTAACCATTCCTACCAGTCCCAGGTAGAAATTCAGAGTTTTATGAAAAATAAAACAGCTAACTAGTTTGGCGCACCAAGATTTCCCATAACCATGGAGCGGCTTTTGAAAAGTTTTACACTCTGCGAGTTGTACACTTTACCCACAAGTAATGATCAACCTCTTTTGCGTGCCGTTAACACACTTCCTTTGGTGTGTCGGCAAGGAGATCATAACAAAACCGTTACATTGTTTAACCCTAACTTTGCACCGGCCGGTGACGTCAAACCCGTACTATGGTATTTATGTTTGCACATCCACCGCACAATAATGATTAAGTATATCCATAGTATGGCATTCACCGTTATATTAGCAAACGTGACTCCCAACACCTCGGTGTGGCGCCCTACGAGCAACCATCCATCAAGAAGCTCGTACTACTCCACCTACCAATGTGCAAAGCTAGTTTTAAGCAACTTAATAGGTTAAGACTGTCCCATACCAAAGACTTGTGGTTGTACGGTAAATTCTTGGGTTTAACGAACACGTAGTTCGGTCCTTAATCCGACACGGGCAATAATCTCCACCCTACACTACGTACAAGTCCCTTGTACACCCGGCTATTGCCAATAATTGCCCGCATCAAAATACCAACCAAGAAAGGTCATACCCATTAAGTTGTCATATCCAACATTTTTAAACATATCAAGTTTTATGTTCATTTAAGCATGGCTAAGCATAACACTATGTGTGAGTAACCAGATTGACCATCATTACTTGTCTATGCTATTCTAGGGTTATCAAGGTTCACAATTCCATACTTATCAAGGAAGTTCTATGTGACAATAGGTACGACTACCAATACCCAAAATATAGCAGACTTTAATAAAAGTAAAGTATGCAGTAAAACATTTAATGAAAACATTTATAAAACTGGGATCAATATGATCAAAGGGGGTGCTTGCCTTGTTGATGGTCTTCGACGTCAAACTCGATCGTCGAACTCACAAGTTTAAATCGGGTGCTACACGTCGAATAATAATAACATGGCAATTCCAACAAAACGAAAGGATCAGACATAAGAACCAAATAAAATCAACTGTTTGGAATCAACATATTTGTTGTTCATCGATTTACAAGTTCCATGTTTATTTTCTGATTAGGTTCCAATATTAACAAATCTTATTATCTTGAATAATTCATTTTTATTTATCATTTCCAGAGACCATTTTTCCAGGTTTTACCATTCTGAACCTCTAATTTCTAAACCTTGAAATTATTTAAATCACCATTATGGAACTACTTTCTTACCCTATATTATACTTTGATGATTTTCCATGGTACACCCTAAGTATTTTTGCATATTCAGGTTCCTAACAGAGCATGGATTCTAATAAAATTTGTTTCATTCAATTTGAAGTTGAATTGCAGAAATTCTATTAACAACATATTTCAAATTCTTTCTTTAAATTTAAATCTGGAATTCAAACAGAGTTCATTTTGAAATATTTTTGCATATTCTGAATCTACTTGATTTTATATGAATTTAGAAATTTATTTCACTTCATTTGGTTGGATAGTTCAAAAGATATTTAAGTTTGAATGCATTCGGTTTTGAAAATCAGAAAATCGAATTTATACCAAAAGGAAAGTACGCCTTCACGCGAAAACGCTTTCGTTTTTGCGCTACGTCGGACCGAGGCAATCGACATGCGGGCCCAATGGCAATGAGACGGCGAGCGCGTGGTCTGCGGTGCCGACTGCGGGACCACGTTGTCGAGCAAGCGCGAGTCGACTCTCGGGCCCGCAGAACAGAGACGCAACACACGCGAGTGACTGACGGTGGACCCGGCTGTCAGCGACTCCGAGCCGAGAGCACGGCTGCGCGGCTCACGGCGGCGGCACGGCGGAATCACGGAATGGATTCCGATTCTTGCTCGACACTTGCGCGATCCTAGTGAGGTGGCGCTTGGCCGGAGATGGCGGAGGCGACCGCCACCGGAGAGGCGGCGAGCACACGGCTCACCGGTGTTCGTGAAACGGCGGCATCCCGAGACAAATGGACACCACCACGAGCATCGAGCACCACGGTGATCTCATTTTTGGGTTCGCAAGAAAATGAGTAACGGAGGGTGTTCTCACCGTGCGACTCTGGCGGCGGAAGGAAGTCGGCGGGAAGCTCACCGGAGAAGGAGAGACTAAATTGAGGTAGGGAAAGGTTCACGGGAGGATGAGGATGCTTGGGCTTATTGGTTTGGGGTGAAATGGACCGAGGCGGTACAAAGGCAAGATTTCCTCTTTTCGGCTTTTGGCGATTTGGGAAGAAAGGGGTGGATAGCGGCAATGAGGCGCTTTGGTTGATGTTGCGGTTTCGAGGAGGAGTATGAGTGCTGCGACGATTTGGAGGGGTCTTTATAGGCGAATGAGGCGATTCTGTCGGGTAAGACAGAGAGGAAGGCGGCTTGCGCGGGCGATTTCTCGATCGTTCAGTGGGAGAGAGAGCACGGAGGCCGAGGCGACGCGCGCGCGGCAGAGGCGACGCGGCGCGCATTGGGCGACGAGTTGCGGCGCGGTGGCGACAAAGCGGAGAGGCGGCGCTGCTCGCGAGAAACGGAAGAAGTCGCGAGAAAGCGGGAAGAAACGGAGAAGGTGAAGGCGACAGGTGGGGCCAGGCTGTCAGCGAGAGAGGCGAAGTCGGCAAAAGAGCACAGCTGTCCAGGCGGGCCCACATGTCAGCGAGACAAGATTATAAAACTCAGAATGAATCTGGACAGATCAGGGTAAAGTCGGTAGCTTAGGCCAGAAGATAAAATCAAAATTTTACAAAACTTTTTACTGAGGTCGGCAAGGTAAAGATCAAGGTCAAGTAAAATTTTCAAATAATTTTGACGAATATAAATATTATTAAAAATCTGACAATGCACTGTTAATGATTTTCACTGATTCTGTTTTCCATTTAATCGAAGGACAAAATCAATTTATTATTTTATGAAACTTTTTGAAAGGATTGGAAATGATATTTTATACCTCTTGAAAAATTTTCATAATTTTATATTTTATATTTTATTTTTAATAATTCTGACACTGCATTTTCCAGCTTTTCTTATTGACTGTTTTTTAATTTCTAAAATTAATAAATGAAGAGATAAATTCATGATATTTTCACCAGGGTTGGGTTAAGTTAATATGTCGGCATGGTTAAATTTTCAACTAGGGTTAATGTAAGAAATATTCTGAACAAATCTTTTGGTTCAGATTTCCTCTTTGTCTTTTCATGATTATCTTTGTATTTTATTTTATTTTATTAATGCCAGGATAGAGCAAGAGGCACAATCATGATTCTGAGATCTTTAAGGATTTTACTGACTTTGTATTTTTACCTTTTACCTTTTACCATTTTACCATATAGCATTTTGGATTTCTTTTAATGGTAAAAGCCAAAAGAATTTCTTTTAATACAAGAAAAATCAGAAAACATAACAATAAATCATATGGGTATTTTTAATATTATATTTTGATTTTATTGAATTTCGGGTTGTTACAAATCCACCCCTTACAAAAATCTCGTCCTCGAGATTTGAAGAGGATTAGAAGAAATCGTGAAATTCTTTTGGAGATGATCTTCACGTTCCCAAGTTGCTTCATCTTTCGTATGATGACTCCATTGAACCTTCAACATCTTGATTGTCTTGTTCCCGGTCCGACGTCCGCTTCTACCGTAACACGAATTGGATGTTCTCGATATGAAAGATCCGTTGAAGATCGATATTCTCGTGTTGGTCAATTCGGAGGAACACGAAGACATTTCTTAAGTTGCGACACATGAAAGACATTATGAACCTCGGATGCTTGAGGTGGCGGTTCAACTTATATGCCATCTCGCCCATCTTCTCGAGGATTTGGAAAGGTCCAATATATCGCGAGCTAACTTGCCACGAATTTGGAAACGCGAACTCCACGAAGAGGAGAAACCTTCAAATAGACATGGTCGCCAATCTCGGCTAAGTTCTCGCCGACGGTTGTCGGCGTAACTCTTTGACGAGATTGCGCTTCTTTGAGACGGCTCTCGATCATGTCTACTTGCTCTTGCGCTTCTTGAATAAGATCTGGACCAAAGAATTTTCTTTCACCAACTTCGGACCAAAAGAGGGAGTTCGCATTTTCTTCCATACAAGGCTTCAAAAGGAGACATTTGAAGATCTGGATTGAAAATCGTTGTTGTAAGAAAATTCAAGCAAATGCCAAACTTTTCTCCCAATTAGAGCCATATGATAGCACATGCTCTCAACAAGTCTTCGTAATTTGATTTATCCTTTCCGCTTGCCCATCCGTCCGAGGGTGATAAGTCAGATCAAATTTAGCTTAGTCCCTAGAAGTTTGTGCAAACTTTCCGTAATCGAGAAGTAAATTGAGATCCTCGATCGAAACAATGGTCTTTGGAACACCATGCAAGCGCACAATGTTATTCGATAGAGTTTCGCAAGCTCATCTCCTCGATTGGTGACTTTCTTTGGAATGAAATGCGCCACCTTGGTTAACCGATCAACGATAACCCAAATTGAATCATGACCTTTCGAGTCTTTGGCGGACTCGTTATGAAATCCATCGATATCATCCCATTTCCATTCGGAATCTTCAAAGGTTGCAAAAGTCCAATGGACGTTGATGCTCGGCTTTGACATCGACACACATCGCAGATAGCAACGTATGCGACAATATCTTTCTTCATACCGCCACCAATATTCCGTCGGAGATCTTGGTACATTTTCATTACTTCGGGATGGATCGAAAGAGGGGACTCATGAGCTTCTTTAAGAATTAAGTCCTTAAGTTCGTGGTCATTGGGAATATAGATTTGATTTTTAAACATGAGCACTTCATCCGAATCTTCATGGAATTCGGATTCGCTCCATTTTCTTCAATTCCTCACGGATTTTGATGATAGATTCATCTTTGAGTTGAGCAGCTTTAATTTGGGACTTTAAGGTTGGTTGCACTTCAAGTGCGGCCAAAAATCCTTTTTCAACAATTCCTAGATTAAGCTTTTGGAACTCATTGATGAGATCTGATTGGTTGGTATGATAGGAGACAGAAAGACAATGAAGTTTTCTGCTAAGAGCATCAGCTACGACATTAGCTTTACCGGGGTGGTATTGAATATTAAGGTCGTAGTCTTTTATCAACTCCAACCATCTTCGCTGCCTTAAATTTAAATCAGGCTGGGTGAAGAAATATTTCAAACTCTTGTGATCTGTAAAAATATTGCATCGATTACCAATGAGGTAATGACGCCAAATTTTAAGAGCATGCACCACGGCAGCTAACTCCAGATCATGAGTTGGATAATTAAGCTCATGGGGTCGTAACTGACGAGAGGCATAAGCAACAACCTTGCCTTCTTGCATCAGAACACACCCTAATCCACTTCGAGATGCATCACAATAAACATCGAAGCTTTTATGGACATCGGGTAACACTAGCACTGGAGCTGTTGTTAACCGATTCTTGAGCTCTTGAAAGCTTTCTTCACATTCAGGGTCCATTCAAACTTCTTTTCTTTCTTTAACAACCGAGTCAAAGGTCGGGCTATTTTGGAAAAGTTCTCGATGAAACGACGATAATATCCCGCTAAACCAAGAAAACTTCGAATTTTGGGTGCAGATCGAGGGATTCCCAATCCATGATTGCTTTGATTTTCTTGGGATCGACGGATATGCCTCCATTGGATAGAATATGCCCGAGAAAAGCAACTTCTTTTAGCCGAGTCGCATTTCTCGAATTTGGCATAAAGCTTATGCTCGAAGTTTTCGAGCACCATACGCAAATGTTGCGCATGATCTTCTTTAGATTTGGAATAGATAAGGATATCGTCGATGAAAACCACGACGAACTTGTCTAAATACTCCATGAATACTTTATTCATGAGGGTCATGAAGTTTGGCAGAGCATTAGTAAGTCCGAAAGACATTACGGTGTACTCATACAATCCGTAACGCGTGGTAAAAGTAGTTTTGGAATATCTTCGATCTAATTTTCAATTGATAGTACCCATGTCTTAAATCAATTTTGAAAAGACTTGAGCACCGATCAATCGATCAAATAGATCGTCGATACGAGGAAGAGGATATTTATTTTTGATTGTCACATCATTTAAGGCTCGATAGTCCACACACATGCGTGTACCACCGTCCTTTTTGGGGACAAAAAGAACTGGACTACCCCACGGAGAAGAACTAGGTCGAATGAACCCTTTCTTTAATTGTTCATTAATTTGCTTCTTTAATTCGACTAAGTCATGAGGGGGCATACGATAGGGACGCTTAGAAATAGGAGCGGTTCCGAGAACAAGATTGATAACAAATTCCATATCTCTGTCTGGAGGAAGTCCAGGCAACTCATCTGGAAATACATCCGGATATTCAGAGACTATAGGAATTTGGCTGAGTTCTTTGGTTATGGCTGAACAAAGGAAAGATTGGGATTTTTCTGAACTTTGGATGGAGGAAAAATTTACTGGAACACCTTCAGAGTTCACAAGAGAGATTGATCGATTGGCACAGTCTATGCATCCTTTATATTTAGATAACCAGTCCATGCCAAGGATCACATCTAAACCGGGTGTTTCTATGAGGATGAGATCAGCGTGAAATAATATTCCATTTATTTCAATACTGATACCAGGACAAATTTTTGTTGACTTCATGGTTGATCCAGGGGAAAAGATTAACATTTTGGTAGAGAGAAGGTCGGATTTGATTTCATTTTGATCGACAAACTTCTTTGAAATAAATGAATGCGATGCTCGTAATCAAACAATACCAAGGTAGATCTTGAATGAACAGAAACATACCCAACACGACATCGGGCGCGTGGCTTCTTCGGCGGTCACATGGTGCAAGCGATCGCTACTTGAATTCGGTTTGCGCAGACATTGGTTTAATCGCTTGAGTTACTCAAAGACCTTGCGGTCGTCGAGGACGTTGAACACCTTGAGCCGATCGATGATTCGAGCTTGAGTCTTCTTTGGACATGCATTAGCGTAATGACCACGCCATTACACCGATAGCATGTGACATCCGCTTGATTTTGATTCCCAGCAGCTTCTTTTCGGATGTGCCAAGTCGCCTAATGTAAGGTCGCCGAGGTCGAGGAGGTTGACCTTGACGCTTTGTCTGCGATAAGGAGCGAAGGTCGTACATTGGTGGGTTGACCAATGCGCGGCCTTGGGGCTAGCACTTACGCACTTGCGAGCTATCCATTTCCTCTTTCGATTTTCCATAATATTCTTGGTCTCGTGTTCGCTATAATAGCTTTATCCACCAAAGACTTGAAAATCATGGAAATCATGAATAGCTAGGATATGCTTCACTTCATCATTTAGATTATCTCCGGCGTTCAATTCTTCTCGCTTCAGCGTCACTCCGAGGTTGCATACCGAGCAAGATAATTGAAGCGGTGGAGATATTCCATTACGGACATATTCCTTGACGAAGATCCAAGAATTCCCGCTTCTTGAGATTTACCGGACTAGAAGGAATATGAGTCCTTCTAAAAGCTTCCTTGAAGGATGTCCAAGAAATTTCTTCGCCTTCAGTGAATAGACCGGAAATTTTCCCACCAAGAAGCCGCGCTTGCAATCGATCTGAAGCATAAAGCACTTTCTCATGGTCCTTTGCATTGAGCAATGGCCAACTTGCTTTCAAGCGATCTTAGCCAATCATCCGCTTCTAAAGGATCAATAGCGAAGAGAAAGTCTGGGTCGGGTTTTAAGAACTCGCCCAACTTAGATTGGCGATTAGCTTCAACACTTCGCTCTCGCATCCACGGCACCGAGGTTAGCCGTATTCGCACCATTCCAAGAAGAAGGGTATTCGTCTGCCGTCCTGCTCAATCATCGCCAAGACTTGAGCCATCGAGGCGGTCCCGCAATCGCTCTTGAGGACAGCTCCTTGGGCTTGAGCTGCTGCTTGAGGCGGCGGAGATTCCTGACGAGCGGGTTGACGCGACGAGGAAGCTCTGACAGAAGGATGAACTGGGTTTGGCAAAGCCGAGTGGCTAAAGCCACCCTTGAGGTGATTTTCAGAGTTGCCTCCGTCTCCAATATCTCACTTAGAGACACCGTGGTGGCATCCGAAGGGCATAAAAGAGGAGAGTGATGGGTAAGATTTTAATTCATTTAATTTCTGATAGTTATTTCATTATTATCATTCATAAGTTATTATTATCAAGGATCACAACATCGTAAAAATATTAACAAGAATGTTAAATATTTACGAGTAGGAACCATAAGCACACAATAAAATTCACAACCAAAAACTTTTTATTCCATCTTTTAATATGTACAAGCAAAAGGCATTACTACTAACATTTACTATCGACATCTAACTTACGTAGCTAAAAGGAAAGTAACCAAAAGTTACTTCTTATTTTCTAACTAGACTCACTCATTGACTCCATATCCACACTACCTCATCAAGACCTACGGTAGAACTCTCGTGTCCGAGGAAGGAAAAGTCCTCGACGACGGTATACCCGTGGTCTCGAGAACGACGCAAAACAACACTGCCTGGATCTACATGGATTCTAGGCAAACGAGGTCGACTGCCTACAACTGACATCCGTGCCTGGCCATACCTTGGCGGTGCTCGGGTTTCATCCACGGGCACTTGAGGTGCTTGCCTCAACACTGACCGCGGTACCAAACCTCTAGCTAGACAAGGAGCAATAGCTTCTTCCAAGTACGCTATCCTACGCCTAGCTTCCCGATACTCTGAAACTACTTGCCGACAATACTGATCTGAGGTGTTAATGAATTCCACTAAGTTTCTTAAAGTGGTATTTGATAACTTGATGGAATCCATATAACAATTTTCCCCACCAGGTGGCCGAGAAGGAATTCTCCTATATGCAACTGCCAATTCAGGTAATGCATGACGCAGCCTGACAATTGCATTATAGGCCGCTTCGTTCATGGCCATCGTGATGGAAGATCCTGAACCCTCAAAAGATCTATCCCCTTCACCATACTCGACTCTAGCAGGGATATCTACCCTTGCTATATACTCCACCGAAACTGAACTAACAGGGGCATGGAATACTATATATCTAGGATTCTCGTAAAATGGGCAAATTCAGTGAGACGAGTAAGGTATCCCATCATGCCGGAACTTTCCCTCTGAGTAGACATATAGCATGGCGCATAGCCTCCCATCTGCACATTTAACAAGGAATTAATATTCCTGATTAAATGTAAGATAATGAATTATTGGAGGAAAAGATTCTAGTAGAAATTTTTAAAACAGAAAAGAGTTAATAACAAATATTTATTTAGCACAACCAAAAGAACATACTTAAAGAATAAACTGAAAAGATGACCTAATTCATCATTTTAGTTTTAGAAGCCTAATTTCAGATTTTAAGTTCATTTACGCCCAAACTTATCTAAGGTTTCCTACAGCCAGCATGGCTCTGATACCAACTTGTAAGGCCCCCATTTTCGATAAATGAATATCGAAAATGGATACCATGTGCATACAAGATTAGTCCCATGATCGGTGGCTAGTACGCACAAATACAAATTGATATCACAGTCATACACAACTTTATTATTACAATGAAGCAAATACATAACATTCTTACAATACCAAAAGTAAAAGCATAACGGTGGAGACATTCATCTTGTAGTATGCCATTTATCCCAAAATCCCCACAGCAACCGACAAGGAGAACCCTAATAAAACTCATCGTTCACATCCCGAATCTCGCATCGTAAAAGGTATCGTCGGGAAATCAGTTCTTCACCTAAAATTATCAACATGGCAAGTTGAGTACTTTTGTACTCATAAGACTTTGCAAAACCTATTATAAATGCAGCCATTTCAAGGAAAGGCTCATGGTGGTTTTGCATAAAGCTAAAATTGAATGTAAATCTTGATTAATAGATTGAAAAGTAAACTTTAAGTAAAGCGACTTAATTTAAAAAGTAACAGAATGTAAGTACAAATAAGTCTCATGTACCGTATCATGCCCATTTCAAGAATCATTTCTCTTGTCAGCAGAGAATTTTTGAGTAACCATTCCTACCACCCTGTAGAAATTGAGTTTTATGAAAATAAAAACAGCTAACTAGTGTTGGCGCACCAAGATTTCCCATAACCGCGGGAACGGCTTTTCGAAAAGTTTTACACTCTGCAGAGTTGTACAGCTTTACCCACAAGTAATGATCAACCTCTTTTGCTGTGCCAAGATAACACACTTCCTTTGGTGTGTCGGCAAGGAGATCATAACAAAACCGTTACATTGTTTAACCCTAACTTTGCACCGGCCGGTGACGCCAAACCCGTACTATGGTATTTATGTTTGCACAGTCACTGCACAATAATGATTAAGTATGTCCATAGTATGGCATTCACCGTTATATTAGCAAACGTGACTCCCAACACCTCGGTGTGGGCGCCCCTACGAGCAACCAGTCACTGAAGAAGCTCGTACTACTCCAGCCTACCAATGTGCAAAGCTAGTTTTAAGCAACTTAATAGGTTAAGACTGTCCCATACCAGCACTTGTGGTTGTACGGTAAATTCTTGGGTTTAACGAACACGTAGTTCGGTCCTTAATCCGACACGGGCAATAATCTCCACCCTACACTACGTACAAGTCCCTTGTACACCGGCTATTGCCAATAATTGCCCGCATCAAAATCATAGTTTTATTTTCATTTTTGATCAAAATACCAACCAAGAAAGGTCATACCCATTAAGTTGTCATATCCAACATTTTTAAACATATCAAGTTTTATGTTCATTTAAGCATGGCTAAGCATAACACTATGTGTGAGTAACCTGATTGACATCATGTCTCGCCTATGCTATTCTAGGGTTATCAAGGTTCACAATTCCATACTTATCAAGGAAGTTCTATGTGACAATAGGTACGACTACCAATACCCAAAATATAGCAGACTTTAATAAAAGTAAAGTATGCAGTAAAACATTTAATGAAAACATTTATAAAACTGGGATCAATATGATCAAAGGGGGTGCTTGCCTTGTTGATGGTCTTCGACGCCAAACTCGATCGTCGAACTCACAAGTTTAGGCTGGTGCTACGTCGAATAATAATAACATGGCAATTCCAACAAAACGAAAGGATCGGACATAAGAACCAAATAAAATCAATCGCTTGGAATCAACATATTTGTTGTTCATCGATTTACAAGTTCCATGTTTATTTTCCGATTAGGTTCCAATATTAACAAATCTTATTATCTTGAATAATTCATTTTATTTATCATTTCAGAGACCATTTTTCCAGGTTTTACCATTCGAACCTCTAATTTCTAAACCTTGAAATTATTTAAATCACCATTATGGAACTACTTTCTTACCCTATATTATACTTTGATGATTTTCCATGGTACACCCTAAGTATTTTTGCATATTCAGGTTCCTAACAGAGCATGGATTCTAATAAAATTTGTTTCATTCAATTTGAAGTTGAATTGCGAAATTCTATTAACAACATATTTCAAATTCTTTCTTTAAATTTAAATCTGGAATTCAAACAGAGTTCATTTTGAAATATTTTTGCATATTCTGAATCTACTTGATTTTATATGAATTTAGAAATTTATTTCACTTCATTTGGTTGGATAGTTCAAAAGATATTTAAGTTTGAATGCATTCGGTTTTGAAAATACGTAAAATCGAATTTATACCAAAAGGGAAAGTACGCCTTCATCGCGAAAACGCTGCTCGTTTTTGCGCTACGCTGACCGAGGCATCGACATGCCGGGCCCAACCGCGCGAGACGCCGAGCGCGGCGCGGCCGACGTCTTGGACCACGTTGTCGAGCCATGAGGTCGACTCATCGGGCCCGCAGAACGTAGACGCAACACACGCGAGTGGCCGACGGTGGACTGGCCGTCGCCGACTCGAGCAGAGCACGTGCGCTGCTCGGCTGGCGGCGGCACGGCCGGAATCACGGAATGGATTCCGATTCTTGCTCAAAGACACTTGCGCGATCCTAGTGAGGTGGCGCCGGCCGAGATGGCCGGAGGCGACGCCACCGGAGAGGGGCGGCGAGCACACGGCCACCAGTGTTCGTGAAACGGCGGCATCCCGAGACAAATGGACACCACCACGAGCATCGAGCACCACGGTGATCTCATTTTGGGTTCGGGCAAGAAAATGAGTAACGGAGGGTGTTCTCACCGCAAACACGGCGGCGGAAGGAAGTCGGCGGGGAAGCTCACCGGAGAAGGAGAGACTAAATTGAGGTAGGGGAAAGGTTCCTGGGAGGATGAGGATGCTTCGGGCTTATTGGTTCGGGGTGAAATGGACTGAGGCGGTACAAAGGCAAGATTTCCTCTTTTCGGGCTTTTGGCCGGAGCTGGGGAAGAAAGGGCTGGATAGCGGCAATGAGGCGCTTTGGTTCAGTGTTGCGGTTTCCAGGGAGGAGTATGAGTGCCTGCGACGATTTGGAGGGGGTCTTTATAGACGAATGAGGCGGTGCAGATCGCGAAGGCGAGAGGAAGGCGGCGGCTTGCGCGGGCGATTTCTCGGTCGTTCCAGCGTGGGAGAGAGAGCACGGAGGCCGAGGCAGACGCGGCGTGGCAGAGGCGACGTGCAGGCGCATTGGGCGACGAGTTGCGGCGCGGGTGGCGACAAAACGGGAGAGGCGGCGCTGCTCTGGCGAGAGAACGGAAGAAGTCGCGAGAGAAAACGGGAAGAAACGGAGAAGGTGAAGGCGACAGGTGGGGCCAGGCTGTCAGCGAGAGAGGGCGGAGTCGGCAAAAGAGCACAGCTGTCCAGCGGGCCCACATGTCAGCGAGACAAGATTATAAAACTCAGAATGAATCTGGATAGATCAGGGTAAAGTCGGTAGCTTAGGCCAGAAGATAAAATCAAAATTTTACAAAACTTTTTACTGAGGTCGGCAAGGTAATGATCAAGGTCTAGTAAAATTTTCAAATAATTTTGAGGAATATAAATATTATTAAAAATCTGACAATGCACTGTTAATGATTTTCACTGATTCTGTTTTCCATTTAATCGAAGGATAAAATCAATTTATTATTTTATGAAACTTTTTGAAAGGATTGGAAATGATATTTTATACCTCTTGAAAAATTTTCATAATTTTATATTTTATTTTTAATAATTCTGACACTGCATTTTCCAGCTTTTCTTATTGACTGTTTTTGAATTTCTAAAATTAATAAATGAAGAGATAAATTCATGATATTTTCACCAGGGTTGGGTTAAGTTAATATGTCGGCATGGTTAAATTTCAACTAGGGTTAAGGTAAGAAATATTCTGAACAAATCTTTTGGTTCAGATTTCCTCTTTGTCTTTTCATGATTATCTTTGTATTTTATTTTATTTTATTAATGCCAGGATAGAGCAAGAGGCACAATCATGATTCTGAGATCTTTAAGGATTTTACTGACTTTGTATTTTTACCTTTTTACCTTTTACCATTTTACCATATAGCATTTTGGATTTCTTTTAATGGTAAAAGCCAAAAGAATTTCTTTTAATACAAGAAAAATCAGAAAACATAACAATAAATCATATGGGTATTTTTAATATTATATTTTTGATTTTATTGAATTTCGGGTTGTTACAAGTGTCATACCCTCGTTTGTAAAAGAAAAGTGACTAGAGGTGAATTCCATGTAAAGATTTTCGTGCCTAAATAAATAAAGTAAAGATGGTTGAGAGGTGGATATGTGAAGTGTTGGAATAAAAGCATTAATGATAAAGGATGTTCCTGAGTATTCCCTATGTTGACGGTTCACTCAAGATGTTGCGTGTGTGCAACGATGATCGATTGATGGTGGTTGTAAAGATTGTCACCGAGGAATTATCATTGTCGAAAGTACAGTATTGCTTGATCTAACCTAGAATGTGATGGAGTTAAGTTGGAGAAAAGTTCTAGCGAGTGATATTGGATATCAGACCCGAGATGCTACTCCTGAAATGAATTTGTCGTCCGGACATAAGGCATCCGGAGTTTGGTCAAAGAAGTGTGTCACTAAAAGCCCCAAAGCGGGAAAATGGAATTTCAAATGACTACGGTTCGTGTTGGCCACCAAGGTCAATAGTGTGGAAGTTGTCACTTTGAAGGGGTATCGCTTGTTAGAGAGTATCAAGATGTGTTTCAAGAATCCCACCGGATCGAGAGATCAAGTGTGTGATGGAGTTAGTCCCTGCACAGTAGCCAAAAGTAAAGAGACCTCATCGAATGCCTATTGATGAGCTAGTTGAGATGAAGAAGCGCATCAAGAGTTGCTAGAAAGGTGGTTCCCTAGAACCAATTTGTCACCATAGGGAGCGCTGTTCTATTTAAAAATGGGAGCTTAGGAGGTGTATCGACCGTCGAGCATTTAATGAAGTGATGATTAAAAGGGTAAGTATTCACGCCCAGATCGTAATTTGTTTGATCAGTCAAAAAGGAGCTGGAGTGTCCTCAAGAATAGATCTTCGATCGAGTTATCATTAGTTCAGAACCTGTGCAGAGAATGTTCTTAGGTCAGAGTTTTCTACGCAGTATGGACAGTATGAGGTTACAGTGTGTCTGCTAGAATGATCAATGCCATTACAGAATTTATGGACATGACGAACGGAGTTCCATGGGAAATTGGTCAAGTGTTATGGGGTATAGGTGGGATGTCTTTGTTGCTTCAAGTCAAAAGGAAAGTATGCGGGATGCTTGGGATTAGTGTTGGAAAGATGGCTAGACCCATGGTCGTATGCTAAGCTTAGCAAATGTGACTTTTGGAAGGAGAAAGTTGAATTTCTTGCCGTAAGATGTCCGCTAAAGGAGTTATCGTGGATCCAACAGCGATGTTACGTGGGGAGCAACCGAGACCACTTAGGCAAGTAGGAGAAGAAGTGTGCATGGACGCGCCCTTGATGCGAAAAGAGTTTTCTGTGATTGAGGAAACGTTTGACGATAGCACCAGTCTTAGTGTTGTCAGATGTGCAAACACAGTTGTGATATATACTATGATGCCTCAAGACAAAATCTTGGATGTGTGTTAATGCAGAAAGGTAAAGTTGTTGCCTATGCGTCAGGATAGTTGAGGCCGCATGAAGAGAACTATACTACGCATGAATTGGAAATTGCTACCGTAGTGCATGCTTTGAAGTTTTTGCGTCATTATATTGCTGGAGATATGTACAGACCATAAGAGTTCGGAGTACAGACTGGAATATGGAATGAAGAGGATGGTTGGAGTTGATTAAGTATTATAAGGCTGGGATCCGTTATCATCCTGGTAAGGCTAATGTGGTATCCGATGTCTTAAGTTGTGAAGGCCATCGTGCTAGTACACCGATATCAAGTGATCAATCGAAATTGTGCAAGGTGTTTTAAAAATTGAAATTAGAAGTGGTTTACTTTCCAAGGATTTATAGCTGCGTTGGAAGTTAAGCCAAGGCTTGGAGATCGGATCAAAGTGGGTCGAAGGATGGAGGTTTAGCTGAGGATTTTACCGTGGATAACCAAGGAACCACAGCTTTAAAGGTCAAAGCTATGTATTGAATAAGAAAGAGATTAAACATTGATTTTGGAAGAAGCTCATGATTACGAGTATTCAATTCATCCAGAAGTGCTAAGATGTACCAGATGTGAAAGAGAGATTTTGGTGGCCTAATATGAAGCGTGAAGTAGCCGAGCATGTTGCTTTATGCGACGTATGTCGAGAGTAAAAGCCATGCATCAAAGACCATTGGTTTATCGCGGTAGTTGAAAATTCCGAATAGAAGTGGGAGGAAATCGGAATGGACTTTATCACCGGTTTACCTAAGACTCGAGAGAGGTTACGATTCCAATTGGGTTATTGTGGATCGCCTAACCAAGGTCGCCCGCTTTATCAAAGAAAGACCACTTACTCAGAGACCGTTTAGCGAGTTGTACATGTCAAAGATTGTATGTTTGCATGGAGTGCCCAAGAAGATTGTGTCGCATGAGGTACCCAATTTACCTCAAGATTCGGAATAAGTTGCACGAAGCCATGGGAACTCGTCTCAATTTTAGTACAAAGATATCACCCGCAGCATGATGGTCGACCGAAAGAGTAAATCGATTTTAGAGGATATGTTGAGAGCTTGTGCTTTAGCTTATGCTACGTCATGGGATAAAAGTTTGCCATATGCGAATTGATTATAATAACACTATCAAGCTAGCCTGCAGATGTCACCGTATGAGGCGTTGTATGGGCGTGCTTGTCGTACCCATTAAATTGGAACAGACAGAGAACGTTTGGTTTTGGGCCGATATTCTCGAGGAAGCCGAAAGTCAAGTCGCAATGATCGAGAGAGGTTGAAGATAGCACACCAAGACGGAAGAGTTACGCAGATAACCGTCGCCGAGATTTGAGTTTGAACCGAAGGTCATGTATCTCGTGGTTACCTCTTAAGGGCATTAAAAGATTTCACGTTAAAGGGAAGCTTGCACCAAGATATGTTGGTCCGCTCAAGATTACGAGCCGTCGAGGAGAGGTAGCGAATCGCTTGGAGTTGCCTCGATCCTTGGTAGGAGTGCATGATGTATTCCATGTGTTGCACCTAAGAAGTGTCTCGAGTGCCAACAGAGCAAACCCCGTTGGATGCAATAGAGTGCAAGAAGATTTGACTTACAAAGAGCAACCGTCGAATTTTGGATGTTATGGAGCGCAAGACCGTAAACAAGTCTATTCGCTTTGCAGAGTTCATGGAGCAATCATTCAAAGCGAAGCCACCGGGAGCGAGAAGAAGATTTGAAGTCGAATTTAGAACCTATTCTCTAGTTAGCCCCGAATCTCGGGTCGAGATTCATATGGGGGAAGGTTTGTAACATCCCAAAATTTGCTTAAATATTATTTTATTGCTTAAAAGTGCATTATGATTTTCTGGAATTTATTTGGATTTTTCTCGATTTATTGGAATTAATTTTTAATCAAGTTTATCGCCTCTTATTCAAATCTATTTAAATTTATACAAAGTTAAAATAAAGTTTTGCGAAAATATTTTATTTGAGTCCGAATGTCTCAAAGTATTTTTGAGATTTTTCTTGGATTTTTCCCAATAGTTTTATTGCTTAAAATAAATAAAATGAATTTCTAGAATTATTTTAAATGGAAAAACCTTTTAAAATCTGCATGAATGATGAGTGGGCTTGGCCCATTTTACGTGCGTGGTGGGCCTTGAGCGCGTGGCCCGCTTGGCCCGAGTCCTTGAGGGGTGGTTGATGGCCATTGGTTCGGCATCGGTCATCCACATTGTGCCGCGTGGCCGAGAGCATCCGGCCGTAGGATCGTGATCGTATGGTCCAAAGTGGTCATGCCCTCGTAACCCTAGTTGATCGTGGCCGCCAATCGGACACGTGGACGGTTGAGAGGAGTTCGTCTCCGTTGCGTCGCCGAGTCCGAAGTTCTTCACGAGTTCGCCGCGTCGACTTAGGTCGTTGTTTGCGCGTCCGTGAGCACTATATAAGCCGCTACCGGAGGACGTAGACTCGCCGCCGTCGCCGCATCTTTTCTCTAAAGCGCCGTCGCCGGTGGAGCCTCGTGGCAACCGCCAGACCTCGCCGCGATTCGTGGGTGCGCCCGCGAAGTTTCGACCGAGAACGTCGCCGCCGAGCCGTTCTCCGCCGCGCTGGTTCCGGATCCGGTTCACCGAGAAGCTTTGCGTCGAATCGGTAAGGTTCGTCGCCGAACATAGCCGAATGCCGCCGGGTTCGTCATCTTCTCCACGTCCGGTATAGCCTAGTGGCGGCGCCGCCATTGTCGTCGGGCGAACCATGGGCCGTCCGATCTGTAGCGGAAGGTTGAAGATCTGCCACGTTGCGAGCAATCGGGGCCATCCGATTCATTTCCTCGGGCCAGATTGAACCGCGCGAGTGGCCAGCCAGATTGCGCCGCGTGTCAGGCGCAGAGCCCGAGGCGCTGTGAGCCGAGTTCACCGTGAGCTGGCGCGGGCCGTGGACCCAGTCCATACGCCCGGGGCACGTGTCGCCGATTGGTCCGGTCGCCGCTGGCGTCATGATGACGCCACGCTTGCGCAATAATCTGTTTTCGATTTAAAAATAAATCGTTAAATTCGAATTTCGATTTTCGATTTCAAGATTTATTTCAAACTTCAAAAGGCTATATCTTTGCATCGTAACTGATTTGAGTGATTCCAGTTTTTAAAAATTTGTAGAATTGAGATCTATTTAATGGTAAATTTTAATTGATTTTTCGAGTTCATTTGCTCTCTTTTGGTATTTATTTGCTTTTCTCCTTGATGACGCTGTAGACGTTGAATTGTGCGACGCTTCGGAGGAAGATCCGGCAACTCAAGAGCAAGTTCCAGAACCAGATCAGGACCTATTCCAAGGCAAGTTGTGCTTTGATCATGTTGAACCCATGTTTATAAAATTGCTATGTTTGTTCTACCCTATTGCATATATTTCAAATATACCATTGTTTTAAATTAGATTGGGTTTAGCTAATGTACCGATTGATCTATACCCTACCTTGTCATTGTATGCCATGATCCATTGTCACCCTAGATTGGTTAAATATAGTTGGTTAATAATTATGATCAACATTGGAGGATTAGTTTGTATTAGTTGCCTAGCCGTGCCACGTCATCACATGTGTCAGAATCATTGATAATTAATCTTGATTAATAGAATATGGAACAATGTTAAGAACTTGTGTGTCATGTGGAATCACACGATTTGATTGAGTTGTTGTGGCGAGTCATGTCACGCAACGATGTTGAATTGTTGATGGCACGTGGTGCTTGGTAATCAACTGGGTGATAATAACTTAGATTGGGGCAAGTGGCAAGGGGCGAGGAGGCCAAGGTGGGCCCAATGGGCAGAGGGTATGTGGATGTCTTGCCTTGATCACACTAAGGACTTAACCTTGCAAGCCTTTGACCTGAGTCAATCATGCAACCACATGTCTGGTATGGGCCAGCCTAGCTGAGTAATTTGCAATGTCTTAATTTTGGTACTATCATTGGTGGTGTGAGTTCCCGAGTTATGGAGTAATTCACATGGCGCAAGAGGGGGGCCCTGGTTGTGGTTTTCAGACCCACCAGTGTTGAAACCTTAGCGGGTAGTACTGGGTTAAGTCGAGCATTGTAAAGGCTCACATGATTTCTCTACCAAGACACCAAAGGAAGTGTGCTAATGGCAGCGCAAAGAGAATATCATGCCGTGTGGGTAAAGTGCATAACCTCTGCAGAGTGTGAAACTATTCGGATAGCCGTGTTTCATGGTATTGAGCAATGCTGGAATTACAATGAAGGGTTAGCTTAATTAAAATGAACAACTTGGTTGGGATGGCGAATGCCATATGGAAGATGGAATTTGATTTAGGATTGGAAACTTGGTTTACTTGAGAAATCTTGAATCTATCTATTATTGTTATTTGTTTCTGATCTTTGCAATCTATTTATTGTATTTGGTCATAAATGTTGTTTTATTGCAAAATAGCCATGAGAGCTCATCCTTTGAAATAAGCCTTGCATATAGTTACATAGAATCGCATTACATGCACAACTTGTTGAGTGCTTTAAGTACTCACCCTTGCCAACAATAACATCACCAGTTGAAGAGTCTACATCAATGCTTTGGAGCAAAGATTCAGGAGGAGACGAATGTTTAGGCGCAAGCCTTGTCGATTACTGTGGTATACCGAGGGTTGTCTACGTTTTCATTCCATTTGCAGATTTAATATATTATTCACCTTGCGAGGCATAGTCATGTAAGTGGACCATAAGGTCATTCAACTAGTAGTATGTATCATATGATGTCTTTCATAATATTTCCGCTATGTATGATTGTGATATTTACTGATGTTGAACCTGTGTGCACTAGCGTGATCTTGGACTAGTGCCGTATACACAGAGGGTCCGGATTTGCATATTCGGGTCCCGACACATACCCAGCACCCCCAGTAGCATACCGTGCTAGCTAAGTACGGTACGCTTCGTGATGTTTCATGTCGTGTTGCTCATCGTGCCCGATTGCTAGACCCGGCATAGCCCTAACAACCGGATCGGGGGCCAGTCCGTTTGCATGCATGCCAGGCCGCGACGTGCATCCCGTTCTTCGGGCTGGCCGAAAAAAAAACCCGCCGATGCCCACGTAGTGTGAGCACCAAACTTGCTTGTCGTCTTCCACCTTGGCTATGGCTGCCCTATGGCCGGGGGGCCACCGGGGTTGGGCGCCGCATAGTACCCCTTGCAATAATGCAACTCCTAGATTTAGGACATGTGGGCTTGCCTTTCATGCCTCCTTGGCTTTCTATAAACATACTCACCATCCACACCCACAGAGAGCTCAGCTCAGATAGCTCATGGAAGCACCACCCCTTTAGATTCGTCGTACAGCTACCAAGACCAGTGTGAAAGCCATAGAAGCTAGCTGACCACAGCTTGCTTTGCTCTCTTATGGAGGCTCCTCCCCCTTCTCTAGCCGTCGACCTGTCGCTGATGCTGGGCTCCACATCGCCACCACCGTCCTCCCCTGCTGCAATTGCTGCTTATAGTGGTGGGGGTGGTGTTGACGGAGGCAGTGGTGGTGGTGCGAGGCTCTTCCCTTGCCTCTTCTGCGACAAGAAGTTCCTCAAGTCGCAGGCGCTAGGGGGACACCAGAATGCACACAAGAAGGAGAGGAGCGTACCGTGGAACGCCCACCTCTACCTCCCTGCGGCGGCGGCCACCCCCACAATGGCTCTGCCCACCCACCAGATGCGCCCCATGGCGGCGGCGACGTCGGTATCGCACTCCTGCCGGCCCTGCCACCAAGGGTACCCCCACATCGCTGACGGAGCTGCGTTCGAAGCGCCTCATCACACCGTCGACTATAACACCAGTATCGACGGTAGCAGTTCGTCGAGCAGTCGGCGGCGTGCGGAGGGCAGATGCCCGTGCACGCTTGACGGCGGC
This sequence comes from Otatea glauca, assembly GCA_036346275.1. Lineage (NCBI taxonomy): Eukaryota > Viridiplantae > Streptophyta > Magnoliopsida > Poales > Poaceae > Otatea > Otatea glauca. The sequence goes on along the minus strand of CM070733.1, from coordinate 38,133,874 downwards.
GAGAAGCAGAGGCATGCTGATCTTAATCTCAAGCTCTAGCCAGTGTTGCTCATGCTGAGCTGCGTGAGCTACTGTTTTCTACTTGTCGTTTTTCTTCCTTCCCTTTTAACTAGCGTGTGTACCAGCACCGTACGTGTACTTGTACCGAGTGTACAATTAATAATAAAATCCGTAGCGGTTGTATATTCGCTGTCTTGGCTAGCGTCTGCATGTGTAGGTACATTTTTTCCCCTCCCTTGGCTAGTAATGTACATGCATAGGTTGTTCTGAAGAACGGCGTCAAATTAAATAGGCACTCGATCGATCAGATGTGAGTGCCTGGCCGTCAAGGATTTTGATCTTCCCCTGGATGCATGGCCTAGTTGATCGGTGAATGAACTCAGCTACTTAAAGGTCCTGATCGAGCTCATGCATGTTTTTTTCTCTCTGGCGATGATCAGGTTAGAGGGTCGTCCCAAGGTCGGACAAGATCTGAAGTACGTTTGCTAGTGAGAACTGAGAAGATCTTCGCAACGAGCCAACTTAAAAGACACGTAGATCTCCTGCGAGCTCTCGAATACAAATGAACCAACGTATATACTCTTAGACAATGTCTGTGGGTTGATAAGGTTCTAAATTTGCCCGATGAGCCCAAAAGGTTTAATGGATGAACTAGCGATCGAGTACATACATATGGTTCAATTGATGTGTGTATAACTCAAGTAATATCTCGATAATTGGGAATGTCCACATTCCTTGATCGGGCAAGCATGTATATGCTATGCAATGTGACATTGGCTTCACGGGATCCAAACCAGATATGTAGGTCCCGGTTTATTCGAGCTGCGTTGAGTAATTATCGTGTGCTGTCGTTATCGTAGCGTCCACCTAAGATCAGGGCCGCGAAAAAAAAACTCGATGCTCGTGAACTGTTCGAGCTCCAAACGAATTAAACTCGAGTTTGATCTCGAGCTCACAAGCTTCACCGAGTCGAGTTTGAATAGCTCGCGAGCCTGATTGGCTAGATCAATAAAGGAACAAAAGAAATCGTCTCCTCCCCTTCGTTTCTTCTCAAAAACTCCTCCACTCGACTACTCGCCCTTCTCGGCTCCCACTCCGACGCCATCGCTCCCTCAACGCACTTCTCGACCCCCGCTCTTGCTCTGGCGCCATCGTGGCAGCCAAGGTGGCCCACCTCCTCTGCTTCGCCACCTCCTAGGGTGCCCGGATCCGCTCCCCGCAATAGTCTTCGCCTTCTCGGGGTGGTCGTCATCTTTCAGCGGTGGACGATGGCGGAGGATGTGCGGCTCCATCTAGATCTGGACGACTCATGGCATCTCCAAGCTCGTGTCGCTGTCGCCCATTGGTGCCCACTCAAGCTCCGGTCGCCTAAAGCCTCGTCCGGCCTAGACGCCGATGGCCTCGCTGGGAGAGGGCTCGAGCTCGTCTGCTTCGTTCGCCTCTGCCTTTGCTCGCCATCATCACAGGCGCCCGGATCCACTCCCCGCGAGTCGTCATCGCCTTCCTGGGGTGGCCATCATCTTTCGATGGCGGAGGATGTGGCTATCGTCTTTCTATGGTGGAGGATGGCGGAGGACGTCGGTTTCTCTTGCTCTCGAGTTTAATCGAATCGAGCTCAAGCCTAATCGAGCTTATGCCGAGCCGAGCTCGGACCTCAAGTTCGTTCGAGCTCGGCTCGTTTACAGCCCACCTAAGACTAAGGTCTGAGCTGATGAAGTGTCATTGTGCATTAGTCTATGTAGCACGAAATGAGATCCAAGACAACGGTGGTGTGACATCACCGTCCGCTAAATTAAAATGAGGTGTACAAATTTTCAAAGAGATCGGTCTAGACAGTACTATAGCAACATAAGTCTTATAGCACTCACTGTAGCCGAGCAGTGTAATATCGATCTGACCGTTGTTTTTCCATGGTGCCAAAGTTACCGTTACCATCATCACAGCACTAATCCCTTAGTATACTCACCCTTTTTAGTACTAAAACGAGGAGCTAGGGTCAGTTCTAAGCTTCTACTAGCACCAATAATAGGTGCCATTGCTTTTACTTCACATGTTATACGTTAGAGCGTTTGTTTGTAAGTAGTACAAGTCTATATATATATAGGAGTACAATCCACCAACGAGTAGGCTAACAAAGGCGTCGGCTAACATAGGCGTCCCATAGATGTAGCGCCCTATTTGTGGCTCCTCGTGCTGACACCTGGAGTAGTGAGACAGTGTGGTGAGCAGTGAGTAGACTAGCAGTCTACAGATTCCCTGGCCGTACTCGCGCATGCCGCCAAACTGAGCTGAGCAGCGTCGTACGGAAGAGCCTAAGGATGCTCGTAGGTCAAAGCTCAGCACAGATATAGTCTAACCTAATATTCTTTTTATTGATCTGTATTTAGTGTAATCTAAAAAAAAGTGAGGTTTAAGCCTGTTTGGATCAAAACAAAAGATTGGACCTTGATTTGGGTCTTTATCTAAACAAGCAGTTTGTTTCGATGGGTTGATAGTTTATAGTGCAATATTCAAGTGATAAAACTGGATCTATAATTACATATATCACTTACTGAAAACAGATGTTGAAAGTTAGAACTTAAAGTATGCTATTGAAGTATGTAAAACAAAAAAAAGCATTAGTGCTAAAGGCATCATCAATTGTTTACTTGGTTGGTGGTGCGAGATTTAATAGAAAAATATAAAATCCAAGTCTGGCCCAATCTAACTTAGATCTGGTCTAAATAGCTATAGATCCAAAATGAGTCCAATCTATTTACAGTTTTAGCCCATCCTAATCCAAAAACCTAAACCGATCCCAACTCATTAGCACTCCTAAATGAGCCCCAGGCTCCACGCATGCATGCTGCCTGCTTCCTTGCCTAGCCCGGTGTGAGCCAACAACATCCACTCACCCATGGGTTTTGCTCCGTCTGGTCGCATGAGTGCCATATCCTAGATGATACAGTTAATCTTCGTTGATGTCGATCAAATATATTATTTAAAAATATTCTTTACCATCTTTAAAAGTTCTAAAATTTACATTGAGCTAGTATCAAAAGGTCAAAAAAAATGATGAATGTATCATTTTTGGTATTTCTTAGTACTACATCAATATAAATTTTGGCACTCCTAAAGATGGTAAAAAGTCTCTAATTATAAAAAAAGATACGAAAGAATCCATCATGAAAAATATTTTTGTAGCATTACACTTTCACAACTTTTGAAAATGTACAGTAAGTGAATTTAGTGATCAGAAGAGCATCTTGTTTACTTTAACAAGTCAAAAACGTCACTCTTTCGTGACTAGAGGGAGTGTGTCATATGCCACGTACAAATAGCTAGCTAGACATCCAATACTGCTACCACTATTGCATGTCGTCTGCACCATGCATAAGTTTCTCTACGTTTTGAGTTTCATAGATAACTTTTCTTTCGTTCGTACCTAAGTACACTTTTTACAACGCATCTTGACTCTCTACTTAGTACCAGCATGCACAATTGTTGTGCATGGCTTATATATGACAAGGAGAAAGGAAATGGTTGTGTCTGGAAAGCGGGATATGGGGTATAAATATATACGTCGATCTTCTGTAACTCTAATCGTGGAAAGAATTAAGCTCTTCGTACATACAGAGAGATCGTGGTTCGGCTTCTGAGGATGTCTTCGTACAAACATTAACGAACCTCGTTAACAAATTTTCGTGTCTATCGTGTGCTTTTGCACTTACTGTGATTATTCTCTCGTGCTAAGATTGCCGCCAGTTTCAACAGCAACTATCGCCGAATAAATATCGTCGTTCGTATATGTCCAATGCTAACAAAATATGTTTATGGTTCTAAATCCTTGTTACTGTCGGATATGGAACCGGCAGTGATTGGTCGGCTGCCCGGTTCTAGAATTCACAAGTCACACGATTTTCACACGAAATACGCGTGCGTACAGTTGCTAGGAGTCGAATCTGCGACCTACTACTCTGCACGAACTCCACTTAATTACCATCTCACCTAACATACATTTCTCAACTACTATAAGATATATTTTCCTTTTATCCCTTCGTATCCGAAAGTTTCAACGATTATTTGGACATCTAAATGACTTCAAATAAAAAAGTTATCAACTACAAAGTTGTAGATCTCATCGAGAGCTACAATTTTCATATAAATTTTGTCTCCATCCGACTCTGTATGAAAAAATTATGATTTTTCAAAAATATTATCACAGTCGGTCCGAACCGACAGTGATACTTCCTCTATTACTACTGATCCTTAAGAAGAACTGGCAATAATAGTATTATTGCCAGTTTTTTTAGAACCGGCAGTGATAAAGTACTATCGCTGCCGGTTCTTTTTTAGTTGAGCATTTGTGTTGGTCTAACTTATAAACCGATAATGATAGTGTTATCACTGTCGGTTCTAGCCAAACTGACAATGATAAGCCGGCAAAAAAAGAGGTTTTTTTAAGTAGTGTCGAGTGAAACTTATATACTCACAAAGTCACAATACAAGTGGATTGTTACATCGTTCTAAGCGTAACGCAGTCAACAACTAACTAAGCTAGCTATATCTGTACTAAACCTAAAAGAGTTAATTAGCATTGTTGATACGATCCATCCATATGACCATATGTGCTGAACGTCTCGCACAACGTCTCAATAAAAAAAACAGAGATACCGGCGAACCGTGTACCATTCCATAGCCAACTCAACAGTACAATTGGTAGATGTATGATTCAACCTCAACAAAATCTTACCCATCTAGCCACCCTTTCATCAACACATTTACGTTCCTTCCTCATCCAATACTACTCTCTCTCTCTCGTCCCAAATCAAGAGTATAGCTGTGCCCAAATCGCCTCATCCAATACTACTCTCTCTCTCTCGTCCCAAATCAAGAGTATAGCTGTGCCCAAATCGACCATGACGTCGCAATCTTCTGTCCTTCTTTGACGCTACTACTATTCCCTCTCCTCTCCTATCATGCTTTTGTTGCTAGCCATCCAAATATGCTCTATTCCTCTCTAGTCTTGGGGACAACAGCTAGCACAAGCAAGGACGGGGAAGGAGGACGGTGCTCGAGAAGCGGTGACTCGGTGAGCGTAAACCCGGCCTAAGGCATAGCTAAGGCAGCATGACAGGAGGAGGACGTCGGTGACAGGATGCATCAGATCTAGTTGTCCTCCTCTTCGCCGGCGATGGGATCCGTCAGATCCCACTACTCTTGCTTGCCTCCTCATCTAGGCCACAAAGTGATACAACGTCGACCCTGCTCACGTTGCCTCGTAGATCAACTTCGCCGCCACGCGCATCACAGGCAATTTCGAGTTCTGGGTTCACCTCTTGGGCGAAAAGGGGGAGGAGGCGATGGGGCTGAAGAGTGGTTAGGGTGGGACGGTGGCCGCTAGTAAGCATGTTGGGATTTATTTGCTCTTTTTGTGTTGTTTTTTTATGAAACTTGATAAAGTCTGTTGAAACTCGCTGAAATTTCTCAAAACTTTTTGGGTTGAAACTTGCTGGAAGTTACTAAAAGTTTTTACAAACTTATAAGTTGAAACCTGATGAAAGTTGAGTTCCAAAACCTGAAACTTGTCGAAACTTTGGCTTGAAATATTTTAAAAATGCACAAACACTAAAACATGAAACTTTTTGAACGTTCTTATAAAATTATACGAAACTTGTTGCTATACTGTTGCAATGGTATACCATTGTGTAGTTGCACTCATAAAAAAACACAAGCTGTGGTACTGTTTTACATGCAAAACCCATAATAATTTCATTGGAGTTCATCTCAAATACATACCAAACTTACCTTACCATATATATAATTCGATATATATAATTCGATGTTTTATGTTTACCTTTAGCGGTGAAGGTATCATTAGTTAAGGAAGGTCAGGGTAGGAGCATTAGTCTATCGCTGGTCGAACCCTAGGTACCCCTCGTAGCACCCGTATCCATCGATTATTAGAAAGAGAATGTGGTCTAGAGGTAGAAGACGACTCTGGCCACGTGAGCATCTCGTATACCGTAATTAATCCTGCGTCCGCCACTGTCGTTAGTGACGAACTGGCGATAGAATTAATGGAAACCCTCGTCAGGGAATTATAATTTCCTGATGGAGAGTTGCAGCAGAGCTGTCAGTGATGAGTGGTTTGATTCTGGTAGTGCCGCTCTCACGAAGTTGGCCCACCTCACAGTGACAGTCTTTCCTCGGCACTGTAGTGGTGTAGTTCATCGTCTGTCTCGTTATTGTTTTATTCGTGCCATGCGGTGAATAATCGCTGCACGACCTCTGATTGTGATTTTGTCGCATCGATCGATCGATCGAGGTGCATGTCCTTCAACTATGCCCACATATGGCTATAGAACCCAGCGACAGCCATTCCTATTACGGGAAAGAACTGACACGTCAGCCGCGGTGGAACATTTACGTCCGTACGTGGCAGGATTGACCACTGAGCAGGAGCTATTCACCGAAATGGCCTCTAGATTTCATCTTTAATGTAAATCTAGCCGGTACTTAAAAATTACAAAAATACTCTTCTTATTTAGCGTGAAAAATCCGATAGAGAACACTACCACAGTTGGACCTACCGCGGCAGGAGCTGGCAACTATAGCATAGCAGTGCCTGCTGCGGTTGCATAGCGCGGCAAGGAACATGTGTCTCTTGCCAGTTCTTTCGCATTCAATAAGAAGGCTATTTTTATAATTTTTATCGTATGGCAGCTAAATTTGTAAAAAAAAAAGATAATATCTAAAAGACTATTTCGATGAACAGTTCAGGCAGCACGAGTGATCGATCGCTGGCTCACGGTAACTTTTCCTTTTCTGCTTCTTGCACGTTTACTTCTTACATAATACTCCCTCCGTTGATAAATATGAGACATATTTTGATTTTGCACAAGGATTAAGGTTATGGTGAAATTGAGAAAGGCATGAGAGGAAATGACTTACATATCCCTGTTAAGTGTCTTAGAAGATGAGAGATAATGAATAAATGCATATGGTTGAGAGAGAATAAATAGGGGTATAAATGGAAAGGCTCATTAAATCTATATACACGCCTTATATTTTTCAACAAGACCGTTTAAACTATAGGTCTTACATTTATCAACGGAGAGAGTACCTTTCTACCACAGCTGATTTAGCATCATAATGATCGGGCCCAATTAGAGTACCTTTTCTTTCGTCACTTCAGTTGATTCCTGCTGAAGCAAAGAATTTGACATTATTTGCACCTTATTCTTTTCATCCAATAAATTAGATTACATAGTATTTATTTATACTTTACCCGGTAGTAAAGCACTAGCAATACTCTCAACGGATTAATGGCTAATCTAATTTCTACCACCTATTATATACTACTGGTACAATGCACTATAAAATTTCTCTTTTAAAAAAAAATTAGTCGGAAGTTCTAGCATTTATTTAGAGAAAAAAAGAAGATATGAATATCAAAGCCTTAGACTCAAACCTGGATGAGCGGAGATGCTAGACAGCCCTTCCTACCATCATGCCATCGGATAATTGTTGTTATAATCAATACTGAAATTCCCAGGGAACTATGCATGGAAGTACTTCGGTGAAAGGAGAAGAAGAAAAGAGATCACCTATTCAGCTTTACGCACTAGTGTTTTCTTGTGCGATGAGACTCAATAAAAGCAGTAGAGCATCACACTGCATGGTAAAAAATTAGTGTTAGCACTTCTTTCCAATAAGATAAATCAGCTGTCACGTCATGCCTGCGCACTCGTAGATTTGCCAATCCTATCTGATGATCTGATCTGACGCTTTCAGTACTACTCCTACAAGCACACATGACTCGTCCAACCAAAACAGAAATTTGTGTGCCCTAATTTACATGTTTACACATGTATGCTGCCATCACTCACCAGTGATCACCTTTTTCTTTTCTGGCCGGCCTTCTTCCCCGTGAAATCATGATTTTTCATGTCCCTCGACGCCATGTTCGGCCATGGCAGTAGCTGTTGGAGGATCTCTGCATGCGATCTTTGCTTTCCACTACACATGTCCTTCTGTGCCCTCCTCACTGCCTCTTCTTCTCTGGAACTACCGCTCGAGGACAAGGTGGGGGATCCAACGGTGTGTTGAGGGGGCTAGCGCACACTCTACCCTACTGCAGGAAGCATCTCTAAAATTTAATCCTGGATCCGCCGCTGCTCGAGGATGCGCCTTGCCCATCTCCAACAGAAGCAGCTGCCTGCTCCCACTTCTTGCTGTATGCTTGTGATGGCCTTGCAACAGCACCATACCTACGGTGTGGCCTTTCTACGGATGCGCCATGGACGACCGTCCGATCGCAGACCAGAGACCGCATAACGCCTGATCCATGATCCGACGGTCTGGGAAGCATTCATGCCACACCATCGAACGGCCGACAAAAGCTCATGCTGCATCCACCATGCAATGTTCATCCACAGAATAGAGGTGCACAGGTCGGCTAGATCACTATGAAGCACAATGAAGCAGGAGCCAACAGTTACGAAGAACAGAGCATCCAAGCTGAAGAAATAAGATCATCCCAGATGCTGTCAGCAAATGCTAAGGGTACAACTCATCAAATAGCATCAACTCCGGTATCAGCATCAGGCAACATATACCTGCGACTGTCAAGCTAAAATCAGCAAGAGAAAAATAGGAACCGTCTGACATCGTACATCCTCCACCAGCCCTCCTGCTGAAGCTCTTCACATACAAACAAATGATCAAACCCTAACATGGAGTAGTACAAGAATTATCATGAAGAATCAAAGTTTACAGAATAAACTGATGGGCCAAAAATGCATAGCTAACGGTATAATTCAGTGTCGCGGAATAGAATACAATGTCTACACCACAATGATGGTCACTACGTGACAAAACAAACAGAAAACAGTGCTTCTGAATCCACGAAACATGTAACTCAACAACGCATTCAGATTTCAATTATTGACAGATCTGCTCGACAGCGACCACAATTTGTGCAGGCTGCACGACAGTAGCATCCTCCAGAGTTGCAGCATACGGAGTCGGCACATCCTGTGATGACAAGCACATGATGGGGGCATCAAGGTAGTCCCAGAAGTTGTCGATGATGGACGACCTCAGGCTGGCACCAATACCACCTGTCCGCATGCACTCCTCCACAATCAGCACTCGGTGGGTCTTCTTGATGGAGTTTCCTATGGTGTGCAGATCAAATGGCTTCAACGACCTGATGTCAATGACCTCTGGATCGTATCCTTTGTTAACCAATGTCTTAGCGGCCTGCATCACATGGTACCTCATACGAGAGTATGTAAGGATGGTCACATGCTCGCCTGGACGTACCATCTCAGCCTCCTCCAAGCAACAAACGTATTCCTCATCAGGGATTTTCTCCTTCAGGTTGTACAGAAGGACATGCTCGAACAGCACCACAGGGTTCTCACTCCTTATGGCAGCTTTTAGGAGGCCCTTAGCATTGTAAGGAGTAGAGCAAGCAACCATTTGAAGGCCCGGAATCGACTGGAAGTATGATTCAAGACGTTGTGAGTGTTCAGCGCCAAGCTGACGCCCAACACCGCCAGGGCCTCGGATCACAATTGGGATTTTGAACTGACCACCTGAAGTATAGTGAAGCATACCGCAGTTGTTTGAAATCTGATTGTAAGCAAGGAGAAGGAAACCCATGTTCATGCCTTCAACAACTGGCCTGAGCCCCTTCATTGCTGCTCCAACTCCCATGCCGGTGAAAGAATTCTCAGCAATAGGGGTATCAAGAACCCGGAGATCTCCAAACATCTCAGCCAAGCCTTTGGTCACCTTGTATGAACCTCCATAGTGACCAACATCTTCACCAAAAACGCAGACCGTTGGATCCAATTTCATCTCTTCTATCAAGGCTTCTCTAAGGGCCTCAAACATCAAGACCTCATGACTACAGAAGAAAAAAAAGGTTAACGCAGTCAGGCATTTTCAGAAGCAGAAGGAAAAGATATCATACACCAAATGCATTTTAAATGTGTTTGTTCATATAAGGCAGCATATGTCATATCAACATGAACTGTATTTAAGCGAAAGAACTACTGCATTTATTTAATACTACAAGCAATATAGCAGTTGTCATTGTTTTAACAGAATTTAAACAAATTACAGTTGGTCACAGCAGCTAATTGGAGTATACTATCTAAAATTCTAACCCAGTAAGATTAGACAGTGTTTAGCCAATTGAAAGTGAGTAATGATGTGTTTAGAGTTTACGTGATTTACGTCTACAACAAAATGACTCAATAATCATTTTCCATGAATAAACAGAAGATGTAGAAAAGAAAGGGTAGTTTGCCTCGTTTAGTTACAAGCTGGAACCAACCAGATTTCTAGCAGTATCCAGAAGTTCCAGGCTAAGTTCTGGATGCCAAAAATTTCTATTTCCATTTTAAACTGTGAACAAAGCAAGTTCAAGATTGTTTCCTACTGGCAACTGGCTGCAAACTAGTAAATTCAGATCGCACGAACATGCTCTCATCACACGAAAGCAGTTCCTGGTAAGACTTGACACTTTAAAGATAACTTGTTAACATGACTCTTGCATATAAGCTTTTAAATTGTAATTAGTGACTTTGCTTCCTCACATAGAGCCAATCTGAAGACAAGCTAATCACATGTTGTAAAGCCAAGCGAAGTGGTCATCACAATGCTTGGACTTTTCATAATAAACATATCAACATTTCAAACAGTACAAAAGTTGACCAAGTGGAACTGGAATTTGTAAAGTGTCAGATCTGCAGATGCAGGATATCCATTCAACTCAACACATGGTAGTGAGTGGAAATGTCCAAGGAGACCGCCACCCAAGTAAATGTTTGATATTCTAATTCACAATTGGCTGTAAGGTTGTTGAGGCAAAAATAGCAGATGATGCAATGCTATAACTCTATTGTGGGATAACCTCTATGAATGTTGGCTTCTACTACCTTGAGAAACCAGGATGATGCTTTCATAAAATTTCAAACATTCTTTTTTTTTGTACTGATGAATGACCGCATCAAATGTGCAGCTGATCGACAACTGGACTTGCTCCAAACTGGAATAAATTAAAGCATAACTCAGTTTTGTCACTCTGTTCATGTCTCCCAGATAACACAACTAAAGTACAGAAATCCAATCTTACTTCCACCAAATCTAAAGCATATGCCCACACAAAGCAGTAAAATTTCAGACTAACAATGTGCCGGCACCAATGACCATGATCCATTACAGCTAAAGAAAGCAGGGCTTCTATTCCTACCAACTATGTTCCGTTACTAACTACGTTATCGCGGCACAAATCTTACCCGCCCGACTTGGAGCCCGCCGCCGCCGCCTCATCCGCCTTAGCCTGCAAACACAGCAATCAGTACGCGCAACGCGAGGGCATCACAATAGAAAGTCCCGGAAGAAGGAGAAAGAGAAGAAGCTAGTACGTAACCGCAACGGCGGCGCGGGCCACCAGCCGAGACGAGCCCGATCCCTTCGCCGCGGCGGCCACGCGCACGCTCCTCGCCACTACATGGGTGAATTGTCACAGCTATGTCAGTCGCTTCGCAGGAGCAGAGCGACTACGCCCCACGCAGTGCCGAGGATTCGGGGGGCGTACCTGGTGCCGCGGATCTGGGCTTGGAGGACGCGCCGGCGCCGGCGCCGACGCCGTGCAGCGCGGCCGGCGTGGCTTGCAGCGAGGCGGCGGCCATTAGTCCGAGTCGCGTTCTGAACGAGGCGGACGCGCGCGGAGAGCTTTTATACGGCGGCAGCGTCGTGCGCTGCTCGCTTCGGCGGGAGCGGTGGTGAGGAGGAGGAAGCGAGGGGAGGAGGCGGAGAGCACGAGGTGAGCTCGCGACGCTACGGAGAAAGAAAGGGTTGTGGACGGAGTCTATGAGCCGAGGGAGAAGAGGGTCCACTTGGACGGCGGGCAGCACGCGGAGAGGCGTATGGACCGGGTGCAGGCTGGGGTTGGGGGCGGAGGTAGGGGAGCCTCGGTTGCATCGACGATTTGGATGGACCCGGTTCACCCAGGCCCAGCGACACACATTCCAGAAGGCTTCGCTTCGCTTCTCCTTTTGTTGGGCCCAAAACTACCAGTACAGATGCTACTGACATACGAATATACGATGCTAAATATTCAGACGATCTTTGCCTCTATTTGCTTAATATTCTGATCTCTGCAAACCTTGTTTAGTTCAGACAATATATATGTTTAGTTCAGATAATATATGTTCCTTGCTTTAAGGGCCTATTTGTTTTTTATTTGAATTATCTAAAAGCTGATTCTGGATTGTGGCTGTAGAGAAGCTGATTCTTCAAAAGCTAGAATCCAAAAGCACATATGAAGTGGATTGTGGATTCTAGTGTATATGGGTGGACTGGATTGTGAGATTCGATTCCTAAAATCGTGTTGTTTGTTTTTTATTCCGCTTTTGATGCCATAATTCAGAATCAAAAGCAAAAACAGACAGTCCCTAATTCTTTTCCAATGCATGGCTATGCTCACACGAGTGACCTACCTATAAGATTTTGTAATGCCTTTTTTAGAAGTACCGTTCGATTTGAGCCAAGATTCGTGCTCCCGTCTACCTCCCTCTCCATCTCCGATGAAGATGTGGCGCGGCTCCATGTCATCTTCTTCTCCGGCCGCCGCCGGTGGCCGCGTTTTCAACGAAGGTGCCGAGTTAGGGTTAGGGTTCACTAGTTCCTACCGGGCTTAGAAGGATGCTAAGGTGGTGGCGGCATAGGTGGCACAGTCGAACGCGAGTGAGGAGGTCGTTAGGGGGTGGAGACGATGGGTCCCGCGATATCGAGCCGCTAAAGATTAGGAAGAAGAACAAGATGACGATAGGGAGATGGTGGAGGGGTGGTGGTCGAAGTACGGGGCACCGGTGTTGAGGGGTGCACATGCAGCCACGAATGGAGGTAGTAGAGTTTTGAGGGAGGTGGTCACTGTTGGGCCTAGCTGGCAAAGACGGGTGGAGGGGAGGGGAACAGAGTTAGGGTTAAGGCATTTTATAGGATTTATAGTGTAAATCTAAGGCATTGGATCTCCCTCAAAACAAACGGTTCTAAAATTTTTCGTAAAAAGTAGTTGATTTTTTTTTGTAGACAAGACCTTTTTCCTCTTGAGTCTTGACTCATCCTGCTGCGTCTGCGTGTAGTCGGCTTCAATCCGACAGAACATGTGTCGTCGCAAGCGACAAGCTCGAACCAGAAACAAACAATGCACAAATCTCCGAGTTGAAGGGAAGGAACCGAACAAGGATATATGCTGCGCGTACGAACTTGGAAAGATTCATTCGCTCCAGTCCAAACGAGAGCAAAAGTAAAGTGGCAGACAGCAGGACCCAGGCACACGTACGAACTCAGATATCGATGTGGAGAAGATGCTTGAGATGCAAACGAAAATGCAAACATGTACGATCGAGTTCCATGCGCTCTCTCTTGAACGAGTCCGGTTCGGCTCCGGCGGCGGTGCAGCCCGTCGGCAGCGTGGCGTGTTAGGAATAATTAACCATGTCATGTTAAGTGTGTATGCATGGCACTGTCGGATTTGTATTCGAACGTGCCACTTTTAGTTGCATGGAGGTGGATCTAGTACTTAGAGTACTCTTAATGTAATGATGTAAGCAGTTTTTATAGAATAATAAGGGTAAATACAATAGCAAAATCAACTACTGGCTAATAGTAAGCTAAAAGTCAGCTTGTATAATAACTTCTCTAAATGTTGTCTCTAGATGTTGTGCAATAACTATCTTTTCTCTCTTGTACATAAATGATCTATCTATACTTCCGTGCAAAGTGGCTACTAAATAAGAGCGAGCTCTCTTCTCTTTCCTCTTGTCTCACTCCTCCACATAGACCAAAGCTGATGTGTACAAGTTAAGAGTCAGCTGATATGATCTTATTGTACATACCCTAAGTAAGATAAAATCTAATGTGAAAGGTGAGTTAAGAAAGAGAGAGAGAGAGTAGTGTTGTTTCTTCTGTAAGATACAATTCAATTGAGAAAATCAAGAAAGTGAGAGATGAGTATGGGTAAGAATGAGAGAGAGAGTGGAGGTGAGGTAGGAGTGAATAAATTAATAAGCTAAGATGCTGAAAAGCTATAGCCGCTTTTCAATCTAAAAAAACTAAAAAAACAGTTTTTCAAAAATACTGAAGTTTCTCGATAAGTCCGCAATAACAAGAAAGAAACGTGGCCTTGGGGCTGCCCTGAAGGAGCCAACCGAACTCCCCATGCGATCTCCAACATGGCGGTTTCCGGCGGCGGTGCAGCTCGGCGGCAGGGTTTTTGAGTTGATGGTGCCAGGCAGATTCATGTACATTGCCATTATGAGTGAGAGGTAGCCAGCTCTTCTTTTAAGCTATGAGTTAATGAGTGTGAGTGAGCTAGGCAGCTCAACAGTCGACAAAACCGCGTCCGCGTGCCCATCCATCCACCGGTGAAGCCGTTACAGATTACAAGATTAACAACCCGATTAAGCTTAGCACCTCACGAAACGGCGGCACACACAAACGCGAAACAAAATATCCAGGCGGCTCTAACGGAGCTCCACCTCCCGGCTGCCGAGCTCTCCCCGTACGCCGCCGGCGACCCCTCCCCCGCCCCACCCGTTCCAGCAGCGCACGGCGGCGCGGCGAGGTATCCGGACAGGTCGCCGTACCTCTCCCTGCCGATGCACAGCTCGCCGTTGTCCCGCACGTCCAGCCGCTTCCCCAGCCGCGCCACGAACGCGCTGGGCAGACCGATCTCCCCGGCGAGCCGGTTCTGGCTCAGGTTCAGCTGCCCCAGGTGCGGCAGCGCGCCGAGCCCCGCCGGGATCGGCCCGTCCAGCCGGTTCCGGTCCAGCGACAGCGCCGTCAGATTCCGCAGCGCCGCGAACGCCGGCTCCGGGATCCGACCGGTCAGGCTGCACCCGGACAGGCCCAGCACCTGCAGCAGCCGCAGCGACCCAACCAGCGCCGCGGGAAGCGCCGTGCCGATCGGATTGTCCTGGAGGAGCAGGTACTGCAGGCTGCCGCCGAGGCCAGCGAGCGACGCCGGCAGCGGGCCCGTGAGCGCGTTGTGGCTCAGGTCAAGGAGCACGAGGTTCCGGAACTGGCCCAGCTCCGGCGGCACGCGGTCGGCTAGGCGGTTGTGGCTGAGGTCGGCCTTCTGGAGGAGGCGGAGGCTGCCAAGGTTCGCTGGGATGCCGCCGGCGATGTTGTTGTAGCTCAGGTCCAGGATGGACAGGCTCGCCAGCCCACCGAGCTCCTCTGGCACCTATACACATGGAAATGCATGTGACATGTCATCATTTTAACTTCCATGTCAGCCACTCGGTTTTACAGAGAAATTAAAATGGGTAGCAAATAAGATTTGTAGCATTGTATTTTTATGAAGGGAAAAATTGTACCATTTTTCGAAAAAAAAATCGTAGGAGTAATACTTACTACTAATAGACGTGTGCATTTTGAAGTTCGTCAATTTACAAATTTTTAGAAGTCCAAATTTAGTAATAGCGAAGCACAAACTCACTACATGTCCTTTAGCACTAAAATATTTGAACCTTGTATTTAAGTGTTCTCACTAACTAAACCTTAAAGACTAGATGAACAATTAATTTATTCGTGTCTGCAAAAAGAATAGAAAAAAAAGTTCATTATTAGTCCCTCGACTTTTCGTGTTGCTTAATTTTTAATCCTTATCTATAAAACTAGATAAAACAAGTGTTTCAACTCTCAAAACCATTTACAACTCGTTATTTCCGATAACAGAAGGACCGAGCTTCACCCATATGGGCTATGGCACGCAACTTTGGATCAAACTATAGCTAAAATAAGATGGTCCAGCATATCCATGATGCTCAAGTAGACGAACCCCTCACTGAGTAGGCCGAACCACAAGCGTCGTTGAAATACGAAACATTTTCGGTTTTTAATATTAAAATAAAGGTGAGTCCATTTATAAATAGTTTTAAAAGTTAGAAGACGTGTTTTAATTGATAAAAACTAAACTTGTGAGTCCAGGATAAAGAACGAGAAAAGAGAGTACTCGAGTTCTTTGGCAGCGTCCAGGAAAAGATATTGTAAAACGCAAATGGGAAACAAACTCTAAACTAGAATTGAACAGCTGCTACTTTTCTTTCTCTCACTGCATTAATTAAACAGTATATTTACCTCACCACTGATGTTGTTGTAGCTGAGATCGAGCTGCTGCAGCGCGGTGAGCCTGCCAAGCTCCTTGGGGATGCTCCCATGGAAGCCATTCTGCGATAGGCTCAGCACCCTGAGCCTCCTCAGATCGCTCAGGCTGGACGGTATCACCCCGCCTAGCGCGGGGTTGGAGCTGAGCACGAGCTGCTCCAGCGCCGAGCCGTTGGCGAACATCTCCGGTGGCAGGGAGACGACGGCGGCTGCCTGCCCCGGGCGCTGCGGTTCTTGGTCGACAAAGCAGCCGAAGAGGGAGATGGACCGGAGGTAGGGGAGGCCGGCGAGGAGGGAGGACGGTAGGGTGGCCCCCGGCCGGCACGGCGGGCTGGCGACGTCGGGGCCGAGGTGGAGCCTGGCAGCGTGGAGGCGGCCGTCGCGGCCAAGCTCGCACTGCAGGCCTGGCCAGGGCGTGTCGGTGCAGGGCCGCGGGTGGAGCTGCGGCCAGGAGGGGTCGCCGAGGAGCTCACCCAGCGCCCGGAAGATGGCCGCCAGCTCCTCCCGCGGCAATGCGCCGGCGCCATCGACGACCTGCGTCGGCTGTAGCGACGGGGGAGTTGCGGCCGTTGTTTGGAAGAGGAGGAAGAGGAGGGTGATGGTGGAGGTGATGTCTAGGGACAGGAGGTAAGCCATTGGAGAGCACCTGTGAGCTGGGTTAGTGAGTGGGAGGGGGAGTGAAGTGTGTGGGGTATTAGAGACCTTTCGAAGAAATGCATGGTTCATTTATTCGCATGTGGCATACTGCTATTCCATCTTCCAAGAGGTGTCTTAGTCCTCGTTTAATTTTTCATTATGGTAACGATTTGATGTCATAATAATCTGAAGACGTCCTTCTATAGAAGAAAATATTGATAAAAGTCTCCAATGCAAAATTTGTAATACAATAGAGCCATATATATGCTACTACAACTCTTACATACGATTGTATTTCCGTCATGTCTCATGGAAACCGGTTAACCTCATTATCAAAGAAATATATGCTACTGCAAAATTAGGCCTTGGAATGGAGGAATTCCAAGGAAATTTATAGGATTTGTAATGCTTCCCGCAAAATTTACATGAAATTCTTTTCCAAACGAAGCCTTGCTCTGTTTTTTCAAAGTTCGGTTCAGATTCATTGTACATGATCTTTCCTATAATCCTAGCGACCTCGCGAAACATTTGGGCGGCTAGCCGTGGAATTTTTAATGTAGAAGCCCCTCACACGTTTTTTCTCTCCCTTGAAACTAGGCCCGTGTGGCGAGTTTTTGTAAAAATAAACCCCCTATCTGAGCGTAAAAGATCTGACAAGTGACGTGTATCACGTACCGTGATCTTATAGCACGGAAGGGTGCCGGGGAGTGTTGGAGCTTGCTTCCTCGCACGACAAGCACGACAAAGCCTACCGCTTTCCCTGCCACAATAGGATTTCCTGCCGCTTTCACCCGCCATGGCAAGAGCTGCGCGGCAAGCCTCCTCCTCCTGTGTTGATCGTGGGATGCCGTGGTTCAAGCCCTATGCACTCTACCGAGGTTCCGTAACACGGCAGAAGATAGGTGCCCCGGTAGACTTTTTCGCGCTCAATTTGATGTTATTTTTGTAATTTTTATCATTCAGAACAGGATTTTTTTTAAAATAAAAACTTTGGTCTACGGCCCATTTTACGGTTGAGTTCGCTAGCCGTAGAGACTAGAGGGAGTGCATGCAAGTGCAATCATATGTGGTCAAGGGGGCCTCATGTGATGGCACATCTGTGGTCAGTTGTATTGAATGAAGTGAGAGTGAGGGCATATACATTCACCGATGCGAAATGGGAATCATGGAGAGAGAAGAGAGAGAGAGAGCTGATCAAAGGAGGGAGTTGTTCACACTTCACAGTACTGTGGCACTAATGTGTCGTTCCCAAGGTTACAAAAACCGCCGAAATTCGGCGAAATCTCGCCGAAATCTCGGATTTCGGACCCCAGCGAGTTTGCATAGACCGGCGGATGTAAAAATTCGAAAAAATTTGAAATTGCTACAGTATATTTCGGATTTTTTATTTTTCAGCGAATTTCGGCAAAAACCGCGAGATTTGAATTTTAAGCGGATTTGAATTTTTTGGCGGATCTGACCGGAATTATATCAATAAGTTCTCAGAAGTGATCTTCAATGATAATGTTTGAAAAAGTTTATTTTTAGACTTTTTGGCACTTAAGTGAAACACTCTCTGAATTTTAAAAATTGAGAATGCATTTTCATGCTATGAAAAATTTATGGGAGTATCATAAGATATGTAGGATAATACATAAAATTTATGAAAATATTTTGACATCATTTGTTATGTTTTAAAAATAAAAATCGAAATAGGATAAAAAGTCGGTTCATGGGACCACTTGGAAGTAGTCGGCGTGAGCATTCTTGCGCGGACTACTTCAAGTGGTCCGGCGTGAGCAACTATTGCGCGGATGGGAAAATCCGGAAAAAATTGAAATTACTACAGATAAAACCGCGAATTTTTATTTTTGGTGAGATTTCGACAAAAAGCTTAGAGATTTGAAATTTAAAGCAGAATTTGAATTTTTGGCGGATCGGCCGGAATTATATCAATAAGTTCTCAGAAGTGATCTTCAATGATAATGTTTCGAAAAATTTTATTTTTTAGACTTTTTGGCATTTAGGCAGAAACACTCTCTGAATTTTAAAAAATTGAGAATGCATTTTCATGCTATGAAAAATTTATGGGAGTATCATAAGATATGTAGGATAATACATAAAATTTATGAAAATATTTTAACATCATTTGTTATGTTTTAAAAATAAAAATCAGAAATAGGATAAAAAGGAGTTCACTGGCGGACTACTTGGAAGTAGTCCGTGGCTAACTGCCCTAACGCCGGACTACTTCAAGTGGTCGGCGTGAGCGTAGGTTTTAACAGGCGATGAGACCAGTAGTACTGTTAGAATTTTTAAAAATTCATACAGTTTGATCATCATCTGAAAATTTTATGAGAGCATTATAGATACATCATAACCATGAAAAAAAATTCAAATGTTTTACCATGGTTTGAACCATTTTGCATTCGGTTCAAAATTACCGTCGGCGTTTTATCGGACAGTTCTAATGTTTGAATTTTAAAAATTACACACACTTCATAATAATCTGAAATTTTTATGGAAACATAATAAATGTGTAATGACTCTTCAAAAAAATTTGAGCAGTTTATAACTTGATTTGTACCATTTTCGTTCGGATCAAATTTGTCGGTCGGTGTTTAATCAGGACAGTACCACTCTCTGAATTTTAAAAATTCCTCAGATGTGATAATCAGATGAAATTTTTATGAGAACATCATCAATGTGTCAGGAACCTCCAAAAAAATTTCAAAATTTTTCGTTAACGTTTGGACCACTTTTCTGCCAGTGCAAAAAACCCGAAATTTGGCAATTTCGCCGAAATTTCGCTTAATTTCGCCAATTTCGCTATTTCTCGGTTTCAAACAAGCCGGATTCAAATTTTAAATTTGAAATTCTGGACGAGATTTCTCGAAATTACGAATTTGCGAAATCTCGATATCCGACCTGACGGTATTTTATCCGCGAAATCCGAAACCCTGGTCGTTCCTCCTCGTGGGGAAGCATTGACAAGAAATGTCCCTGGACGGCTGGACCTTTGTTTACAAAAACAAAAAAAATAATCCGAATTTGACTTCTTTACGAGAGTAAACAGTACTCCACGAAAGAATCGCAATTGGCAAGGGAAAAAAATTGTCTCTGGAACATGGGCCGTAGCTACTTCCTCTAAAACACATGCATCAGCAGTGTGTTGGCTGGCTTGCATGTCACTGTTTGCCATTCTTTCTTTCAAAGCAATTACTCAATCTCTTCTCAAAGGCAGTACTAGCTCCTGATCGCTCAACAGACCAACATGTCCCAACAAAAAATAGAGTTAATTCTATTCTATCTATTGCCTACTAGAAGTATAAATGTTGCAAGCTCCAGTGCTTAAACTCCTCCAACCTCATATGTGGGTCCCATAACCCAATGAAAAAAAGAAAAGATAAAATTGTTGAATAAAATTGATCTAGTAGATCAATCTCAATGCCAATAAAGAATACCCAAAAACAATCGCAATAAATGAACACCGGATATAGAGGATCTCAATTGTTTTCTCTTTATTGAGTGTATAGATTGATTCTTTTGTATAATAAACGATACATTTATAGCCAAAACACTTAGGGATGGTTTTCGAATTCGTCCACCAAAACCCTAGAGTTCATTTATATATCAACACTCCCCTTGGGCGAATATCACGTCATGCATATGCCGAATTAAAACCCCCAATGTGAGAAAATTTCAGGAAAACTCACTAAAGAAAAAAGAGTGCAACTTGTAATCTTCTGTATTATGGTAGTATTTTTAGGATAATACTAAGTGTTATGGTTTAATGATTTACCCCCCGGATCTCTGTATCTCTCTAAGTCTTATTCCAATGCTACGAATACATCTTTGAAGCTAGATGTTGGCAAAGACTTAGTAAATAAATCAGCTATATTTTCACATGACTTAATTTTTAGGATCTTTTACCTCACCATTCTTCTGGAGTTCATGAGGATAGAAAAGTTTGGGGGGGGGCAATATGCTTCGTGATATTGTTCTTGGCATTATCTTCATAGATAATTGTGTGGGTACCGAGGGTGTTAATACCTCATGACTTTTGGATATGGTTAATCACATATCTTAGCCAAACACATTCACGTGAGTCTTCATATAATACCATTATCTCTGAGTGTTTGGTAGAAGTAACTACCAAGGTCTGCTTAAAAAACTGCCAAGAAATAGTTGTACCACCGCAGAAAAATACAAACCCAGTATGAGATTTGGCACTATGGGGATCAAACAGATAGCCAGCATCTATATATTCCACCATGGTTGAGTCTTAGTCCTTCCGGTAAAATACGCCAAGATCTTGTGTACTTTGGAGGTATCTGGGTAAAGTCTTAACACTAGCCGAATGCCTTCTAGTTGGAGTTGCACTGTGTTTCGCTAGCATATTTACTGCAAATGCAATATCAGCCCTAGTGCAGTTCGCAAGGAACATAAGTGCTCCTGTGACACTTAAGTATGGAACTTCAGGTCCTGAGACTTCCTTATTTTTCATCATCGGTCTGAATGGGTCTTTATCCACATCGAGGAATCTTACTACCATAGGGTCTTCAAAAGATGAGATTTATCTATGTTGAATTTTTCCAATACCTTTTTTATATAGGTAAATTGGTGTACAAAGATTTTTTTTCTGAAAAATGCTCTAGCTGTAGGCCAAAGCAATATTTGATTTTACCCAAATCTTTCATCTCAAACTCTATCATAAGGTAAGAACTTGCTTCCTTTATGTTCTCTATGGTTTCTATGATATTCAGATCATCGACATAGACTGAGATAATACAGAATCTATTCTGAGACTTCTTTATAAACACATAGGGACAATCATCTTTATTGGAGTAACTTTTCTTCAAGAGAAACTCACTAAGTTGGTTGTACCACATTCTCTCTAACTATTTTAACTTGTATAGCGACCTCTATAGTTTGATACTATATATGTTGCAATTGGCTTTATAGGATCCAAAATTTTAAATCTTTCAGGGAATCTCATATAAATATCTGTATCTAGTGACCCATATAAATATGCGGTCACTACATCCACCAACTGCATTGTTGTCGGGGTTTCGAGCACCGGCAGGTAAATTTGTAAGTCTAAGGGGCCGCGCGTTCCACTCCCTGAATGGTTAGACTCAGAAATCCAAGATGTATACTGGTTCGGGCCGAAAGTCCCTACTCCAGTTCGTGTGATAGCCTTGTATTCCCTTCAGTACCGATGACTGCACAAAGTTTACAAGCGAGAGTGCTAATGGCTTAGCGAGATGGGTTCGATCCTCCCTCCTACGGGGATTCCTGCCTCCTTTTATACGAAAGGAAGGGGCATGCTACATCGAGAATTGGGAGAGGACGAGACGACCTACACTAGGGGCTTGGTCCTTCGTTCTTGCCCGATCACCACCCGTCTTGCCCATCTTTGGTTGGTAGCCTAGTTGGCGAGGCGGTTAGGTATTTCCGGAAGCGGCGTACACGCCCTCTGCGAGCCTTACGAGTGTTGGCGTTGCGCGCTGGCGTGGGTGTTGCCTCGGGAGGCGTGTCTTAATCTTGTATGTGGCCGGTGATGGGATTGGGAGCATGGCCGGTCGATCATTAAACCTTCTTGGGAAGGAGCCACCGCCCTTGTATAGTCACCGATTGACCCGTTCGTAGAGTGCGTGGTACATTGGTGGTAGAGGCTTTGACACTCGGCCCTTGGCGAAGTCGTCTTAGCGCGATCGGTCGGGGATCCCGACCAGCTGCGAAGTCGGGAGCTCGGCAGTGGAGGCGCTTCCCTCGTCGGTCGGGAAGGATGTCTCGCGTGGCCTTGCAGGTGCTTCGATCGGTAGTGGGCTAGGAGCGGCTTGTTGGGCTTGAGCTGTGCTTGAGGCCGCCGGCTCGTCACTTCAGGCCGTTGGGGTACCCCTGTTATAAGTATTCGTCAGTAGCGCCCGAACCCCCGAGTGATTTCGGCAGATTCGGTTGGGGTTGAGCTTGGATGAGAGTGATGACCGGGCCCGAGTGGTCGGTTCGACCGATTAGGTCAAGCGATTTGCCAGTGTACCCAGCGCATCCGGCGGCTGCCACGGAATTTGGCACAGGGCATTGAACCGCGGGGGCTTTGAATCACCTCGTTGTGCCGCGCGCGCCGCGGCAGCGCGCCTCGCCGCTCGTCTTGGGCGCCGGGTTACGGTGAGGCGCCGTTTTTGGCGCTTGCATTTGTTACAGAGCGTTTAATCTCCCTCCGTCTGGGCATATAAGGGCGCTATGGCTTGCTTGAGCGATAGGCCTTTAGGCGAGAATTCTTTCTTTGCTCCTTGAGAATGGCTTGGGCACCCTCTAGTCTTGGCTTTGGTGATGATGTCGCGGAAGAAGAAGACCCTTTGGCGAGCTTTGGGCGAGTATGACCGAGCGATGGCGAACTCGGGAGGAAGAAGGCGTAGCCCGTGAAGGCTGCTGCGTCGATCGTTGCTCGAGGTCGTCCGAGGCTCGAGGTAGCAAGGGGGCCCTTCTAGAGGCGATGGCGCGAGGTATGCATTGTGAGTTAGTGCGGCTGCGTCGATGTCATTGAGCGGCGAGGAGCAGCGTCGGCGTCGGTTTCGCATTGCGGTGGCTGTCCGTCGACCAGGCAAGGGCCTACCAGCATGCCGTCGGTGCCACCGATGCCGCACGGATGTTTAAGAGGTCTTGGCGCGGATAAAGTCCTGCCATAGTGTAGCGTAGCTATTCTTGTATCTGTCGGATACTATATTGTAAAGTTGTGTAAAGTTTGAGCCTGTTGGCCTATAATGAAATCTCCTTTTTTTATGAATGTTTTCGTGATGAGTTTGCTTCGTTTGAGTTGTCCGAGTTGCTCGTTTAATCGTCGTAGCTAGACCGTGCCTTGGTCGGCAGGGACGACCGCGATGCCTCTGCGCGAGGTTCGGGTGTCCGAGTGCTCGTTTAATCGTCGTAGCTAGACCGTGCCATGGTCAGCAGGGACGACCGCGATGCCCCTGCGCGGGGTTCGGGTGTCCGAGTGCCGTGCCTTGGTCGGCGAGGACGACGCGATGCCCTCTGCGAGGTTCGGGTCGAGTGCCGTTTAATGTCGTGGCTGGACCGTGCCTTGGTGGCGGGGGCGACGCGATGCCTTTGCGCGAGGTTCGGGTGTCGAGTGTCGTGCCTTGGTCGGCGAGGGACGACCGCGATGCCCTGCGCGGGGTTGGTGTCGAGTGCCGTGCCTTGGTTGGCGAGGATGACGCGATGCCTCTGCGAGGTTTGGGTGTCGAGTGCCGTGCCTTGGTGGCGAGGGCGACCGCGATGCCCTGCGCGGGGTTGGTGTCGAGTGCCGTGCCTTGGTCGGCGAGGGCGACGCGATGCCTGCGCGGGGTTCGGGTGTCGAGTGCTCGTTTAACGTCGTGGCGGGCGTGGGCTCGTTTTATGTCGTGGTGGGCGTGTGCTCGTTTTTCGTCGTAGGCGGGCGTGGGCTCGTTTTCGTCGTGGCCGGGCGTGTGCTCGTTTTCGTCGTGGTGGGCGTGGGGCATCCATCCGAGTCCTCGTTTGGCGAGGGTTTGCCGGGAGTGGCGCCGTCTATCCCACACGTATACCCCATCCGCGGTGTGGGACTGGAGGGTGGCGGCAGCGTTTACCGCGTTGGTTTGAGCGCCGTGCTCGTGGAGCTTATAACGGGTAGTCGAGTGGGTCTGGGAGGTCCGCCAAGGGGACCCTTAGGCGGACGGTCCCAGTAAGGTGTCTGGCCTGGCGTGGGGCGACCCATAAGAAACCTTTCTTTACTCAATCCGTATGGGCCACAGGTCGTCCGCCCGACCAGGCCTGGTAACTATCGCTCATCGATGAGCTCCGGGAGAGTGTGAAGTATGGTCTCGGGCAGTAGAGGTGATTGGGTCGTCGGCCGACCTAGCAGAGGCCACCGTGGGGCTCACCTCATACTTGCCCCTCGCTCAAGTTTATTTGGGCGGCCTTATGCCCATCTGGTGGGGTAGGCCTTTTGAACCTGACTTTTAGTGGGCCCCGGCGCAAACCCACGAGCTTTGCGTTTGGGCGCGGCGGTGAGTGGGCCTCGCTGCGCCCGAGCAGCGATCCGGCCTCAAGCGGGGGGCGAGAGGTTCTGAGCGCCTTGCCGGCGGCGTCTTTATAGCTCTGCCGTTTCGTCGAGATTAAATCTTGAGTGGAATTGGAAGCGGGAGTTACGGTGGCGTGAGTGGGCGCGACACTTCGCTCGAGGGGTGCTGTTCGGTCGGCGCTGCGTCTTCTATATATCGTTCTTTGGGCGCTTTGAGTAGTTACGCTTGCTTGCCTTCCTCGCCTCCGTCCCTAAGACAAAAGGAACAACAAAGAGCCAAGGAAAAAAACTCACCTTCTCTTCTCCTCGCCTTTCCGTCACCTCTTTTGCAAGGATGTCGTGGCGGAGTGCTCTGCCCGAGCCACCAGCAGCGCTCGGCTTAGTGAAGAAAGGCTTCCTCGGCGCAAGATCTCTCGGTTGGAGGTGCGGCGGGCTGCGCCCCCATAGGGGGCGGCGAGTCGTGGTGCTAGCCTCGTTCTTGGCCGCGGCCGACTTGCCGCTACACCCGTTCGTTCGGGGCTGCTCTTCCACTACAAAGCGGGCGCACCATCTTAACTAGCGGGGTCCTCCACATCACCATATTCATCACGCTCTGCGGCTTTCATGGGAATCGAGCGCATTGGGCGTGTGGGCATTTCTTCAAGCGAGGCTTTGGAAGGACAAGCCGACAGACGCCGTGGCGCCATTGGTGGCTGGCCCTCGGCCGATCAGGCGGAGCATGGAGTATCTCGAGTCAAGCGCCATCGTCCAACAAGGGATGGCGTTACGAGTGGTTCTATGCTCGAGCGTCGGAGAGGCGCCCCACCCTTCACCGGCAAACTTCCCGTGGCGGGGGAGGAGTGGAACTGGGGCGCCGAGAAGCGAGAGAAGAAAAAGGTGGCCCTGATCGTAGAGCAGGTCAGGGCCCTAAGGAGGCAAGGGCTCACCGGGAACGTGGTCGTGCGTGCCTTCATGAGGATGCGCGTGCAACCTCTTGCGCACAGACCCGCCCCTGTTCGATCTGAGGCGTCGGCCGGATGAGGATGGCGGGCCAGTGGCGCGACGGAAGTGGCCGGTGGCGCCGTCATGGGAGGAAGCGCTACGAGGCGGTGGCGGCCACCGGAGCCATTCTCGGCCCACCCTCGGATCTGGTAAGTCGGCGGACTTCTTCCGTCCCTCTTTTCTTTGCTTTTAACGCTGGTCGACCCGGTGTTTTTATCTTCTAGGGGCTCTTGGGCATGTCCTCCGGCGCCGCTCGGGAGATAAGGAGGCGAGGCGGCGGCGGCGAAGGCGAGCTCGACTCCTCCGCAAGAAGCGGAAGGAGGAGAGGAGGAAGAAGAAGGAGAAGGAGCGGCGAGGCAGCGCGTGGTGGTGAGCGTGTCGGAGGCCCGCTGCGTGGGTGCAACCTCCACCGAGCGGCAGCGGAAGCACCCGATCACGCATCTTGTGGGTTCCGCCGACCGCCGGCCGTGGTGGTCGGCGTGGACTGCGGAGAGCCACACCACGAGCTCCGCGGCCGAGGGGCCTCGGGCGGAGGTGACCGCGCGGTCGCGGTCATCGTCGCTCCTTGATGGAGGCAACCGAAGCGGCGGCGGATCGCCCCTCGGAGGGGCCGCGAAGAGGCGTGCTGCCGCCCGCGCTTCGGCTCGATAAGTACTCTTTTCTTTTGTTCAAACATATTTGCGGCAAAGTCGTCAGAACCGCTTTTAAGTGTTTGTGATGTGTAGCGCCTATCGGGTGTGACCGTGGCGCGTCTGTGGTGGTTACGCAGGGACAAGAGGAGTCGCGTGGCGGCGGGGCCTTGAGAGGTTCGCGTTGTCGGGTTAGCGCCGTCGTGGTCTTGCGGTCGGTCGGCGCGCGCTTACGAGGCGAAGTGGCGAGCTCCAGCGCCTCGATTGGGGACATCGCCGTCGGCGTGATCATCCTCACGGAGGAAAGCGGCGGCGCTGCCGGCGATCGTCTTGCGCCCAGGGTGGCCCAGTGCGAGTGTCAGACCCTCGCCACGGGGAAGTGCCGCCGAGTCCCGCGGCGCGAGGTCGCCGAGGATCCCGAGGCAGTTCCACCATCGTTGCCTATGGTGCTGCTGGGCGGGTAGCGCCCGCGAAGCGAGCGACGAGGCCCGTGCCGGGAGTGGCCACAGGTCGAGTCGGTGGCGAGCGAGAAGAAGCGAGTGGGTCGCTCTTGACAAAGCGCTACGGGCCGAAGCGAAATGGAAGCGAGCGAAAGTCGACTCTTTATCTGTAATCTTCGGTAGCGGCTGGGCGCGATGGCAGAAGTCCGGCCGTCGGCTAGTAAGTTAATGAAAGAACCCAACTTGTAAAATTCGGCGCACTCGCCGCCAAGACTAACGGATAGTTCGCATCTTGCGGCATCTGCGGAGCTTACTCGGAGAGCAAGCCGAGCTTCTCGGCCTTTCGGACGGTCGGTGAGCTCTGCTTAGTGGAAGAATCGCGACCATTGCGCCTTGGCTGCGCTTAGCTCAAGAAGCTGGCGTGAAGCGGTCGGGCGGCGAAGGTCGCCAAGGCTGGAGGGCCACTAAGGCTCTCTTCGATGGCGCTGAGGGCCCGGTCCACGAGGGCGAAGGTGGCGGAGCTCGAGTCCTCCTGGCGAAGCCACGGTGCTAGGGGCGCCTCGCCCGCTGCGAGAGGCGGCGCAGCGCGAGCAACCCGTCTGCGGACCGGCGAGACCGAGGCTCGGAAGGGCGCCCGACCGAGTCGCTCCGGCGGAGGCGCTCGGAAGGACCTAACCTCCTTGAGGACCTCCTACGAGCGGTCGGGCAAGAAGTCGGCAACGAGGCGAACTCTGCGGCCGTGGGGTCTCAACTTCTTATTTGATTACGTAGGCGCTTTTAGTAAGTCACGATCATCGGCGCCGTTGCCCTCTGAGGTCTGCGAAGAACTTAGGCCTCGCCGTTGAGAAGCGGAAGGGCGCCCGATAGGCCGTGACAAAGCGGTCCGCGAGGCGGGGGCAGCGGCTCTGGCGAAGGTTGCCGAAGATGGTCGGGCGAGGCAGCCCGCAGAACTAGAGCCCTCCGCAAGGCCGGCGGGGCGTCTGCGCCGGGTTCTTGGAAGCGGGCGGGCCAGCGCTCTGGTGCCCTTGCTAGCCAGTCTTTGGGCGCGTCGAGAGGCGGTGATTCTTTGGTGCGGTGCTTGGAGCTTCCTCGGCGTTGGTCAACACCATCTCGCCTCGATGGAATTGACCTCGCGGTGGTGGCGTGGCGTCGCCGGGAAGCCGGACCGATGGAAGATCGGCGAGTTCGAGCTCTTGGTCGAGCCTGCGCTTCGGGAGATTACCGACCACGTCTCGCGCGTGGTCGCCCTCGAGGAAGAACAAAGCGATTAGATTTATCCTCCTTTTCAATTATAAAGACTATTATGCTCGTAAACAATCTTTAAGGTTAACAAGTTCGATCGCCTCTTGCCCTTTTGTGTTTTGGTGAGCGTTTGACGGCCATAGCCCTAAGGACCGCAAGGGTCACTTATGCGTGGGTCGGGCTGCCGAAGGGCTAAGAGGATAGGAATCTTGGTTACTCGGCGATTATCTTGCTTGTGAGGATAGGAGTGTTCCCGGCCGGCGAAGGTCGCTCCAGCTGGGGCATTTCCTTCTTCGCGAAGTGCGAACCATAGCCGAAGGCGTAGGCCATAGCGCTCGGTAGAGAGGATTACTGCTCGGGAGGACCTCGTGACGGTCGGGTCATCGACCCTTGCGGCGCATGAGCTAGCCGAGTTGGCGCGGGAGAGTGTTCCCAGTGACCAAAGGTCACTCCCTCGGGCACTTCCTTCTTAGCGGCCTTCTTAGCAACCATAGCGGCTGGGGCGTGGCGTAGCGCTTGGGTCGAGAGGTTACCACTCGGGGAGGACCTCGTGACTAGTCGGTCAGCGACCGCATAAATGCCGACGAAGCGGCTGAGCAGGCGCCAGGGCGGCCCGGCGTCGCATGGCGACGGTGCTCGGAAGGGTAAAGGTAAAGACCATGCCGGGAAAAAGAAAGAGTTTAGGGATAGAATCGCCTTAACTTTTCTATGTTCCAAGCGTTCGGAAGGATCGACCGTCGGCGTCCTTGAGTCGAAAGGTGCGGTCGGAGAACCTCTGACGGTGAAGGGCCTTCCCAAGGCGGCGATAACTTGTGCTTGTCTTTCTTTGGTTTGGACGGCGCGGGACTAGGTCCCGGTGGCGAAGGTCGCCCTCGAACTGGCGGTGTGGTAGCGCCCGCGAGCTTGTTGATATTTGGCGATCGCGGGATGGCCCGTCATGCGCCTCGTCGGTGATCGATGGCGTCTTGTTGCGGCGAGCCGGGCCTCATCGAAGGCTTGTAGTCTTGGGCGCCATACTCGGTCTGTTGGCAAGGCGGCCGGCGCCGAACACCATGAAGAGCGGTGTAAACCCGATCGCTCGGGTCGGCGTGGTCGCGAGCTCGGAGGGCGGAGGCGGCTCGGCCACCCACCGCCCAGCGAAGTGCTTGAGCCGGCGAAGATCCGCGGATTGAGTCCTTGAAGGATCATGCCGTTCGCATGTTCGACACGGCCGTTAGTCAGCGGATGGGCCACGGCGCCCAATCGACACGGATGTTGAAGTCGTCGCGAGAACTCGAGGAACTCCTTCCTTGTGAAGCTGCGTTCGTTGTCGGTGATGATAGAGTTTGGGACTCGAGCGAAAAGCGATGTCGCGGAAGAAGATGGCGCTTGTGCGGCGTGATGCTCATGACCGGCAGCCTCTATCCACTTGGTGAATTTATCCACCTCGACTAGGAGATGAGTAAAGCCCGGCGCTTTCTTGAAGGGCCCGACCAGATCGAGTCCCCAAGCGCAAGCGGCCATGTGATGGGGATCGTCTGCAAAACTGGTGGCGGATGTGTTCTTGGGCAAAAATTGGCACCCCTCGCGGTCGCATACGATCTGCTCGGCGTCGAACGCGGCGGTCGGCCAATAGAAACCTTGTCGAAAGGCCTTTCCTCGAGGATCGGGTGCGACATGGTGGCGCGAGACCCGCCATGGATGTCGGCGGCATTTGCTTCCTTGGTCGGCGAATGCACCTCTGGAGGACCGGAGGACTCCTCTTGTAAAGTGCGGACCGACCGGGACGAAAGATTTTGCCCGCGAGCAGCGCGGGCCTCGGTCGGGTCGGGAAGCGACCCGTCCGTAAGCGGTTGATGAAGAGCTTCCTCGGTCGGATTCGGTGCTAACCGCGCTGCGGTTGGCCAGCCAAATCTCGCCCGCCAGCGGCGATCGGGGTGGCTGTGCTAGGTGAATCGGAGACCGCTCGGCCACCGAGTCTATTTGGATGGAAGGTTGCGGAGTCATAAGCGAAGATCCGGGTGGGGCCAGCCCTCTCTTTGGAGGCAAGATTGGCTAGGCAATCGGCCTCACCGTTGTAGCGTCTGTAGGCGTGGTGGAGCTCGAAACCCTTGAACCGCTCCTCGAGCTTGCGCTTCTTCCGCGATGCGCAGCCATACGGGCGTCTCGGGCTCGAAGCCTTCATGACACTGGTCGACGACAAGCTTGGAGTCCCGCGGACCAGAGTCGGTGGCGCCGAGGTCGGCGGCGATCCGGAGACGGCGGCGAGCCTCGTGCTCGGCGATGTTGTTGGTCGCGTCGAAGAGCAACTGATGGCATATTGAAGTTTGTTCGAGTGGGAAATGATGATGACTCCGCGCCGCGCCGTTCTTAGTGTAGGATCCATCAAAGTACATTGTCGATGCTCGGGGTCTTGATTACCGTGGCGCTGGGCTTGATCCACTCGGCGAAGTCGGCGAGAACTGCGACTTGATCATTGTCAGGGGCGTATGTTATCACGTGTGCGAGCTCGGCGCCACTTGGCTATCCTTCGGCGTCGCGATTGTGGACAATCTCGCCGGAGGGCGGTCACCACGGTGATGGCGTCTTGGTCGAAGTAATGAGCGAGCTTTCTCTTGGCGATGAGCACGCGTGGCGGCTACGCACTGCGGTGCAGAGCCTTGGACTCGAAAGAACCTCGTGATGAAGTAGGCGGCGTTGTACCTTGAGTTCCACGGCCTTCCTCGCTTCGTTCCACCACAAGGGCCGCCGGCGACTTGAGCGATGGCGGCGATGTAGGAAGCGGCGGTTCGCTGGTCTTGGGCGACGAGGATCGGAGTGAGATAGGAAGGCCTTGGCGGGTGAGGGCTTCTGAGCCTCACAGGTCGGTAAGCGGTCGGATTTCTTGAAGCGGACTGTAGGCGGCATTCGCTTCGCCAAGGCGAGACACGAAATGGCTCAAAGCGGCAAGGCACCTGTTAGCCTCTGGACCCCTTTGAGATTAGGAGGCGGGCCCATCCTTGCGATCGCGAGATCTTCTCTGATTGGCCTCGATTTCTCGCTCGGAGACTATGAAGCCGGCGGCTTCCTTAGGGACCCGAAGGCGCATTTCTCGGGGTTGAGCTTTATACGGAACCGTCGGAGATTCGCGAAAGTTTCTTCCAGGTTGGCAATAAGGTCGTGGGCATTCTTGGTCTTCACGGCGATGTCGTTAACGTCGCCTCAGCGTTGCGGCCGATCGGTTGTTGAAGCACGTTTGCATATATATTGGTATGTAGCGCCGCGTTCTTTAAGCGAGCGGCATCGTAGCGTGCTTGAGCAGGCGAGCGGCGTGATGAAGAAGTCGCGGTGGTCGGACTCCTTGTAGCGCTATCGGTGGTAGCCTAAGTAGGCATCGAGAAAGGAAAGAGACTCGCACCAGCGGTGGAGTCGATGACTTGGTCGATCTTGGGGCAAGGAGCAGGTCTTTGGGACACGCTTTGTTGAGACTTGTATAGTCAACACATTCTCCATTGCCCATTTTCTTTTTACAAGTCTGAGGTTGGCGACCACTCGGGGTGGCGGACCTCTTTATAAACCTGCGGCCAAAAGCTTGGCGATCTCCTCCTATGATCCTGCGCCTCTCCTCGTCGAGCGGCGCGGCGTTGGCGGCCGGCTTTGAGCACAGTCGGATGCTCAAGGAGTGCTCGGCGACTTCCCTTGGGATTCTGGCATGTCGAAGGACCTCCATGCGAAGGCGTCTTTGTTGGCGCGGAGGAAGCCGCGGCGCTTTCCTATTTGGCGGGGCGTAGCTCGACCCGCCGGTCTTGGTCGGATCGCGAGGATCGCCGCGACCTTCTTCGTGTCCTCGGCGGACTTGAAGGATCCGCTCCCGACTTCTTTGGATTGGGGCGGACTCGAAAGCGGACTCGGAGGCTTCCCTCACGAGGTTGCGAGCTCGGCGAATCGATGGCTAGAGGCAAGCTCACAAGCTACTCACTTCGCGATTGTAGGCAAGCTGGAAAAGCGATGCCACGGTGATGACTCCTCGTGGCGGGCATCTTGGCTTGAGGTAGGCGTGGCGGGGCGCCATGAACTTGGCGTAGCATGGCCTCCCGAGGATAGCGTGATAGGGCGGAAATCCACAACCTCAAAGTGAGGTCTCGGTGCGGAAATTCCCGGTTCCCCAAGGTGACAGGCGGTCGACTGCGGCGGATGAACTGGCGGCGGGGATGCGCCGTGGAAAGGAGCTTTGCTCGGTCGGAGACTTCGGCGAGAATCCCCATGGCGTCGGCGTCTCCACGTAGAGGATGTTGAGGCGCCGCCGTCATCCATGAGCACCTTGGTGGCGCTTCTTCCCCACGATGGGGTCGACCACGGTAGGTATCTTCGGTGGGGATGTAGTCGAGGTGATCGGCCCGATCGAAAGTGGCCGGGAACTCGACCACCGGAGGTATTGAGGATGGCTAGTGGCGGTGTGGACCTCACGGTGGCGAGTTTGGCCGGCGGCATCGGCGTAACGCGCCGATCCGCCAAAGATCATGAAGCGGCCGTCGGGTTCGGGGAACTCGTCGTCGCCTTCTTCTCCACGGCCCGTGGGGCGTGGCGGCTCTTTCCTTTGCCGCGGCGTCGTGAAGCGCGGAAAGAAATGCCTCGAGACCGCGATCCGGTACTTATGTTTGGCGGGAACCCGTGGTTGAACGCAGGCTGTCCATCAATTTCGAAGTGGTCGGTAGCGGCGGTCGGTCGCACCTTTGCTGGCGAGGCGGTCGGCGATGGCGACCACCAGGACTCGCGGATATGTTTTCCATGCGCTTAAGCTTGTCGGGGAGCGGTCGAAAAGGATCCGATTGAGCGCCGGGCTCTTCTTGGGCCTTTCCTCCGCCGAAGATAGCCCCCGGCCTCCTCGCGGGGCGTGGTTGAGTGGCGATGTCGAGAGCTCCTTGGTAGTCTGAGCTTGAGATTGCCGGCTTGTGCACGGGGCCTTGCGGGAGGTGCGTAGATGAATGCTCCCACGACATCGGCGTCGGAGATGTCGAGAGCTTCGTTGCATTGGCGGGAAAACCGCGGATGTAATCTCGGAGGTTTCCACAGGCTGCTGCTTGCAGCCCGCCGAGTCGAGGAGTTGCGGGCGCTTGTAAGTGCCACGGAGTTGCCGACGAAGGGTCTTCAAGTCGGCCCGGTTCTGATGGTTTTGGCGGACAAGTACTCAAGCCATGCTCGGGCGAGTCCGCAAGGTAGATGGGAAGTCTTGGATGATGAAGAGATCATCCGTTGCTCCCCGCCCGGCATGCGGCCGTAGTCTTCAAGCGGACACACAGGTTCGTGGCCCGATGTACTTGGCGATGTTGGTGGCGCCGGAATCTGGCGAGAAATCCGCTGACGGATCCACGGTAGAAAGCAGTGGTCGGGACCATCGGGGCTTGAGGCTGCGGCGGTGGCGCGCCGTCGTCCTGTCGTGAGTGGGCGGCCTCCTCGTCGCCTTTCTCCGTGCCTCGAGGTGGCGCGAGCGTCGTAAGCGTCGCCGAAGCGTTGGCGCGCCGGAGTGCGCGGCTGAGGTGGTTCGTGGCGTGGCGCCGCCGGCGGACCCGGCCCGAACCCGGCGGCAATGCGGGCCGGTGGCGGAGGTGGCGCGGGCGGTAGGGCCGGAGGCTGCATGTGTTACGGCCGCGCGCTCCACCGACCGGAGGTTTTAGTGCGTGGCCTTGGCCGGGTCGATCGGCTCGGAAGGCCTCGAAGCGGCATCGCGGCCGCGTGCGTTACGGCTTGCATGGGAAGAAGCGAGGGCGTCGGATTCTTCCGCCCGACTTGTGGTGTACCTATCGCGTGCGCCCGCGCGTCGTCGGGCACCTCTCGGGTCTCGGGCTCATCTGCTCCGAGTTAGCTGGAGGTGGTCGAGCTCGACCCGCCGCTTATCGGCTCTTGTGGCTGTCGGAGTTTGGCGCGGCGAGCTTGAGCGCGTTCGACTGCCTTCGCGGCTGGTGCTCCTCCTCTTGCGCCTCGGTCGCGGATGGAAGCCCCGTAACGCGAGGTTATGATTAATCGGCCGTGCGCCATGTTGCACTCGCGAGTCGCCCATGGCGGTACTCGTGTCGGGCTGGAGTCGTGGTGGAAGAGTCTTCCGGCTCGTGAATAGAGGCGGCATGTAGCGACCATAGCCACAAGTTGTGAGCTGCGGGAGGTGACACGGTCTCTGTCGAGCGCCGCGGGAGCTTCGCGGGCGTGGCGGGCGCTCCCGAACTCGGCTTTGGGACTCGCGAGGCGCGCTAAGCGGAGCTTAGCGAAATCGTCGGAGATGGCGCCCGGGCTTTCGTGGCGCCGGCCTCGATGGCGGCGAGGATGGCGTAAGCCCTCCCGCCGAGGTGGCGGCAAAGTTGAGGAGCGGCGGATCGGCTCCCGGCCTTGATCATGCCGTCGCGGTGGAAGATGCCATCGAGGAGGCAAGCGGAATCGGAGATGGTGATGAAGGCGAAGGCCCCTACAGCGTGCCAAGCGCCGGGGTTTGAGCAGGCAAGTAAATTTGTAAGTCTAAGGGCGCGCGTTCCACTCCTGAATGGTTAGACTCGAAATCCAAGATGTATCTTGGTTGGGCGAAAGTCCCTACTCGGTTCGTGTGATGGCCTTGTATTCCCTTGATGCCGATGGTGCACAAAGTTTACAAGCGAGAGTGCTAATGGCTTAGCGAGATGGGTTCGATCCTCCCTCCTCACGGGATTTACGCCTCCTTTTATCTGAAAGGAAGGCGGGTTACATCGAAGTGGGAGAGGGCGAGGCGACCTACACTTGGGGCTTGGTCCTTTGTTCTGTGACCGATCACCACCCGTCTTGCCCATCTTTGGTCGGTAGCCTAGTTGGCGAGGCGGTTAGGTATTTCCGGAAGCGGCGTACACGCCCTCTGCGAGCCTTACAGTGTTGGCGTTGCCGCGCTGGCGTGGGTGTTGCCTCGGGAGGCGTGTCTTAATCTTGTATGTGGCCGGTGATGGGGTGGGAGCATGACTTGATCGATCATTAAACCTTCTTGGGAAGAGCCACGCTCTTGTATAGTCACTTGATTGACCCGTTCGTAGAGTGCGTGGTACATTGGTTAGTAGAGGCTTTGACACTCGGCCCTTGGCGAAGTCGTCTTAGCGCGATCGAAGTCGGGGATCCCGACTTCATTGCGAGGTCGGGAGCTCGGCAGTCGGAGATGCTTCCCTCGATCGGTCGGGAAGGGATGTCTCGCGTGGCCTTGCAGGTGCTTCGATCGGTAGTGGGCTAGGAGCGGCTTGTTGGGCTTGAGCTGTGCTTGAGGCCGCCGGCTCGTCACTTCAGACCGTTGGAGTACCCCTATTATAAGTATTCGTCAATTGTCAAGTTCATATTAGCTGCCATTGATATTAAATATCAGAACGCTATCCCACTCAACAAAGGAGAGTAAGTTTCATCGTAATCGATGCCGGGTCATTGCGTGAGCCCTTATGCTACAAGCCTTGCTTTATATCTCATCACCTGATTGTTCTCATTTCTCTTCCAAATGAAAACCCATTTGGATCTTATAGCGAACACTTTATGAGGTATTTGGTCAACGTGACCAAATATTTTCCTTTTGTTAAGCGAGTGCAATTCTAACTCAATTGCTTCTTTTCATTTGACCCAATCTGAGCATTTCTAGCACTTTGCCATGGGTTTGGGTTAAGGATCGAGATCAAAAGTTTTAGCAGTTTTTGAGACAAAATATATATTGACAATTGTAGTCTTTCTTTTGTACAACATTGCTGAATCCACATAATTTATAGATATTTCTTCATTAATTTCTTCTAGCTCTTTATGATTTCACACGACGATGGAGTTTAGGTGAGCTTCTTCCACTGTCTCGGGAGTGATTTGATCGACTTGTTTAGTTCTCTGTTTCTACAGACATCTCCGCATAATTGAGTCACGTGTGCCCGGAAGTCTTCCTTACTTCTTCTTATGAGGGGTAAGAGTGGATTCAATATCTATATAGGGTATTTCCACTATTTTCGGTATGTTTTCTTCAGGTATTTGAGATTTTATCACTCCTTTTATGATCAGTGAAGACATCTGACAGGTTTGAGCTATCTGTTGTAGATTTACTATCCTTCGAACTTCAAGTTCGAATTCTCTAGTGCATGGGAAAGGACTGGATGCCTGTGATATTTTAATCTATTTTCCTGCATTCTTTAGTGTAGTACTTTTCTCCCCTAGTACTGAGAAATTATCCTAATCAAAGATACAGTAAGCGTACCGAGCCATATATAGATTGCCTATTATAGGCTCTAGGTATTTAATATTTCATAGAGATTCATAACCTACATAGATCCCCAATTTCCGGTGAGGGCCTATGAATGTATGCTATGATGGTGAAATTGGCACATATACATCACAACCAAATTTTCGGAAATAGAAAATTATCGGTTCTTTCCCACGCCTTTGTAAGGACCGAATCCGCGATTGAACTCTTTGTGTTTACGCACTAGTCCGGGATCAGCGCTAGTGCACACAGCTTATTGGTACATATCACGTCATACACAACGATAATAGCATAATAGTTCATTTATTGATATAGCTAAATGTATGATCTTATGACCAACTTACATTATTAAGCCACGCAGGGCAAGGCTGGAAATATAAGCTAATAATTAAGCGGCGGAAAGTAGAAAGCGTAGATAGCTCATCGGTTCACCACGAGGCAGCCGACAAGGCTCGGACCCTAATGACTCGTGTCTTCTGGACTTCATCTTCCAACACAGTGTAGATTCTTCAAGCTGTTGATTATTGTTGTTTGGCAAGGGTGAGTACTTAAAGCACTCAACAAGTTGTGCTGAGAATGCAATTCTATGTATCTATATGTAAGGCTTATTCCAATGGATAGGCTATCATGGCTATTTTGCAATAAGCGACATTTATGAACAAATATAGTAGATAGATTGTAAAGCGTAAAACAAATATCAATGGTAAATAAATTGATATTTCTCAAGTGAACCAAGTTTCCAATCCTAAGTCAAATTCCATCTTCCATATGGCCTTCCGCCATCCCAACCAAGTTGTCCAATTAATTAAACTAACCCTTAAGCGTAATTCCGAGCATTGCTCAATACATGACACGGCTATCAGAATAGTTTCACACTCTGCGAGAGGTTATGCACTTTACCCGTGATACAACCAAACACCACCAAGGCGAGTGATTATAACAAAGCCTTTACAATGCTCTGGCGTAACCGGATACTACCCGCTAAGGTTTCAACACTGGTGGGTCTGAAAACCATAACCAGGGCCCCCCTCTTGCGCCATGTGAATTACACCATAACTCGGGAACTCACACCGTCCACGATAGTATAAAAATTAAGACATTGCAAATTACTCAGCTAGGCTGGCCCATACCAGACATGTGGTTGCATGATTGACTCAGGTCAAAGGCTTGCAAGGTTAAGTCCTTAATGTGATCAAGGCAAGACATCCACATACCCTCTGCCCATCGGGCCCACCTTGGCATCCTCGCCCCTTGTCACTTGCCCCAATCCAAGTTATTATCACCCAGTTGATTACCAAGCACCACGTGCCATCAACAATTCAACATCGTTGGGTGACATGACTCGCCACAACAACTCAATCTCATCGTGTGATCCCACATGACACACAAGTTCATAATATTGTTCCATATTCCATTAATCAAGATTAATTATCAATGATTCTGACACATGTGATGACGTGGCATGACTAAGCAACTAATACGAACTAATCCTCCAATGTTGATTATAATTATTAACCAACTATATTTAACCAATCTAGGGTGACAATGGATCATGGCATACAATGACAAGGTAGGTTATAGATCAATCTGGTATATTACCTAAGCCCAATCTAATTTGAAACAGTTGTATATTTGAAATAGATGCACTAGTGTAAATCAAACATAGCAATTTTATAAACATAGGTTCAACATGATCAAAGCACAACTTGCCTTGGAATAGGTCCTGATCTGGTTTTGGAACTTGCTCTTGAGTTGCTGGATCTTCCTCCGAAGCGTTGCACAATTCAACGTCTACGCGTACCGAAGAAGAAAAGCAAATAAATGCCAAACAGAGAGCAATTGAACTCCAAAAATCAAATAAAATTCACCATTAAATAGATCTCAATTTTACAAATTTTTAGAAATTGGAATCACTCAAATCCGAGTTACGATGCAAAAGATATAGCCTTTTGAAGTTTGAAATAAATACTGAAAATACAGAAAATAGAAATTCGAAATTAACAGATTTATTTTTAAACTGAAAAACAGATTATTGCGTCATCATGACGTCACGCTGGCGTCAGTACGACCGAACCAATCAAAGCACGACCGTGGCGGCGCATAGGCGAGTCCACGAGACCTCCTCGGTCTCTGCAGACCGGTCCACGGCGGCGGTGCTTGCGCCCGACACGCGCGTCGATCCGATTGGTCGCGATGCCGCCCGCCGATGCATGACACGCGGCGCACATCCACGTCTTGATCGGATCCAGCGGTGACGGCTACTCGCAGCGCGCTCGATCTCCCGTTCATTCGGATCGGCGATCACGAACTTACCGAGATTAATGGCGGCGGCGGCGAAGAAGTCCACCGAGCGAAGAAGAAGCTTCGGCGGCGGCGTTTGGGCGTTCTGGCGTGAAGAAGTGGATTGGTCGGCGCGGCACACCCGGCGAGTTGGATCACGGGACCAAAGCGTCGAAAAGCCGATGAGCCGCGATGAACTTGAGCAAAAACCACGGCGGCTCGGCGTTCTGCCAGCCGAGTCGGCGGCTTCTCTGAGCTTCTCGGTGGCGGCGCGCGGCGTGAAAAGATCGTCGACTCACGGAGAACCTCGGGGTCTACCTCCCTTAAATAGCCTCGGCGTCCAGAGGCTCTACGGCGAAGAAGTTCGGCGTCGTTCGGCGGCGGAATCCGAGTTCGCATCGGAGCGAAACACAATGGCACGGCGCGTGTCCCGATCGGCGGTCAAAGCGCGGGCTCACACGCGGCTTCCTCTGAACCACCGGATCGCGATCAAACGACCAAGATCTAGGGTTTTGCCTAGCCGCGCTGCGCGGGCTGGATTGGGCCGCACCGAGCGGGCTTTAGTATATGATGTTGGGCTCGGCCCAACAACATTCTAAGACTTTTAACAGATTTCTTATTTAAAATAATTTAAGAAATTCATTTTATTTGTTTCAGGCAATAAAACTATTAGGAAAAATCCAAGAAAAATCTCAAAAATACTTTGAGACATTCTGGACTGAAATAAAATATTTTTGGCAAAACTTTATTTTAACTTTGCACAGATTTAAATAGATTTGAACAAAAGGCAATAAACTTGATTTGAAATTAATTCAAATAACTCCAGAAAAATCCAAATAAATTCCAGAAAATCATAAATGCACTTTTAAGCAATAAACTAATATATAAGCAAATTTTTGGGATGTTACACGCACTAACTGCAAGAGGTAAATATCATGGTTTGTAGTTGATCTGAGTTGAATTAATACATCATCGTGCAACACTGTGTGACCCCAACAGCTAGTGGGTAGCCTACAATTCTACAAAAGTGGCATAGAAGTAAGAATTATTCTTTTAATTAATGACTTTGTAAAACCATTTTGTATGTGGACATGAGGTACTGAATACTCTATATTAATGACCAGAGTCATACAATAATCATTAAATATTTTTGAGGTAAACTCACCAACATTGTCTATTTGAATAGACTTAATCCTTTCATCTAGAAAGGAGTCTCTTAATTTAATAATTTAGGTGATTAATTTAGCAAAAGCATTATTCTGAGTAGATAAGAGGCATACATGAGACTATGTAGTAAAAACATCTATCAGTACCATAAAGTATCTAAAGAGGCATGATATGGGCTAGATATGTCTACAAATATCATATTTAATTCTCTCTAGGAAACTTGATGATTTTTCATAACTTTTAGACAAGAGGGCCTAATTATGAGCTTCCCTTGTGCACAAGTGCTGCATGCAATTTTTATGTTATGGCTGGCATAATTATTGATGATTTTTCTCATCATATTCAACCAGTCTGACCTAGTTTGATCATGTCAGGTCTTAAATATTTCTGCCTTTTAAGTATTGTTTGCATCACAAAATAAATTTTAGGTTTTATATATGTATAGTATAATCCCGAGGAGAAGGAATGAAGCTTTTCAATCACGTGCTTATTGTACCCCTTCAACTTAGTTATGAGTAGGTATTCTGTACCGTCCTCATTTTCTGTTTCCACATAGAGACCATTTATAATAAGGTCTTTGAAACTTAATATAGTATGACTGGACTTAGGGTATACGAGAACATCCTCTATTATTGTACGAGTACCCATATAAAGAACTATGATAACCCTTCTAGTGCCAACAATGAGAACATCGCTTCTAGTGATGGTCATAATATTTTCAGTTTTCTTAGTCAAAGTGTGAAAATATTTTGTTTCCCTAATAATTAAATTTGTGGTGCAACTATCTACAAGATAGATTTCCTACTTTGCCATTGGATTTTACATTGTTCTATATTAAAAGTATGCTTTTAGAATTAAGACAATTGTTGCATCAAGAACAAATTGTAAAATATAGAACAAAAAACATAATAATAAAATCATATATCCTTGGAAAAAACACTTATTCAACCTTAAATGATAATTGCTTAATATGAGCGTAGCAATATTGATTCATGAATTAAGACTAAACTGATAAACATGTTCTTTTGGAGACTCATAAGGAAATGTGGCATCGACTTAGCAAAACGAAGGAGTATCTAGGAGACTATTGTATGTCTCCATATAAATCATGGATATCTTTCTAGAACTCCTTGAGCTTAACTCTAAGAGAATCGTCATGATCTATGGGAGTGTTAGTGTCCTCCTCTATGGGATCAAGAACCACGCCATCACTCTTCTTGGTGTCCTTATCTACAATAGATTGAGCGGTGAAGTGTGTCTTAACCTTGTTCCCTTAGGTCTTCTTGATTTTTCCAGTGGATTGTATGTAAAGATTCACCAAATACTTCAGGGTATGGCATGTATGAGACCAATGGCCAGTGCAACTTCACTTAAATCAGCGTTATGGAGGATAAGCAGCCTTATTGTCTAAGTCTTGCTTCTGAAAACTCTATAGCCCTTTACCTTTACCTCTCCACTAAGGCTTGCCTCTTCCCTGTTGTATTTCGTCATTCTTCCATTTTTCCCTTGATACCTTTGGTCTTTTCCGTGGCCATGCTATTGCTAGACTATAGAGCATTGGCATGCACTTCAGGCATTGCATGTATCCCATTGAAAAAGACATGATGATTTTTCATCAGGAGTTCATCATGCTTCTCTACTTTTAGTAAAATACAGATAAACTCACAGTACTTCTGGTACATGGAATGACGATATTGTTGCTGTAGTATCCTCATATTAGGGTAGAAGGTTCACAATGTCTTATCTATCATTCCGGCATTTGTAAATATCTGGTTATAGAATCATAAATATCTAGTTATAGAAGCATAGCTTGGCGGCAAGTATGTGCTTGGCTGAGTCGTAAGATGCCACGGTTTTGAAATCCTGAAAGCGTAGGAGAGTCCATTTGTGATGTGCTTCTAGTAGTAGGGCAGATCTTTGCTAGTTATAGCATTCCTTCATGGAATTCCATAATGCCAGAGTGTCCTGCTCCATGAAATATTCAGCCTTCAAGTCCACATAGAGATGGTGCCTTAAGAAGTGCAGAGCTGCACACTTAGCGGCTTCAGAAAAAGTAGGGGTGCTAACTTTAGGTTGGGTGATAGCTGCTCTAAGAGATTGAGATATTAGGTTGATTTTGGCATCCATTGCCCAGGTGAGGTCATTGCTGCCATTCAGGGTGAGCTCGGCAAATTCCCTCTTTGCGATGTCCGACATATCCTATATACATTCAAGATTGAATTTTTCAGCTGGTAAAATAAACAAATTGCATGCTCATCCTTGAATTAGTAAATATTGGTCATTCAGTATATAATTATCTAAAATTTTCCTAATATTTTTCATAATTTTTTGCTAATTACCGAGAATTTTTTAGAATTATAAAAATAAACAGGAAATAAATTCAACATATATAATTATAGAATGATTCTAGAAAAAATAAACCTAGAGATATGAATCTTTCAATGTGTGCTATGTCTAAAGTTCGTCAACTTATGAAAGCCTATATACATAAAAATTCAGTTTCTATTATTTAATTTAAATTCTTTGAAGTTATTAACTACTCCTTCCGTCCTGGAAAGTAAGGGACAGAAGAAATTTTAGGACAGATTATGGTTTCTACCAAAAGACTCTAATACCCCTATTTAATACTGTGTCTATTAATTGGCAACATGCATGCATTAATTAATCACGATTATAGGGAATGATCTGCCGCGTTTTTATTTTGGAATATGTGTGGTCGCATGTATCTGCGTGCATCTGCATGCATGGGCACAAT
Organism: Otatea glauca; assembly: GCA_036346275.1. Taxonomy (NCBI): domain Eukaryota; kingdom Viridiplantae; phylum Streptophyta; class Magnoliopsida; order Poales; family Poaceae; genus Otatea; species Otatea glauca. The sequence goes on along the minus strand of CM070733.1, from coordinate 38,091,363 downwards.
TTGAGGACACAATTTAAGGGGGGAGATTTCTCAATCCCTAATATTGGAGGACACAATTTGAACGCTTCTCTCCCTTACTTTCAAGGACGGAGGTAGTATTTTTTAGGATTACTGGAATCTTTGGGTTCTAGAATGTAAAATTTATTTATCCTGATAGATTTCTATAATTATGCAGAACTTGAGGGTCTTTTTTCGCAAAATTTACCTATCAGTAAGATATTACGTAATTAACCAATACTTCAGGGGTTAGAATGGAAAAGTGTCATTTCCCTTTTTTTTGGCTTTCCTTAGGCCGAAAAACAACTGGTCGTATAGGCTACTCGTCACAGTGGCCCACAAAAGTGTTGGGCCAATCGGCCCTACTGGCTAAGTGAGCTATGATTTTAACCCTAGCCACCTCGGCTGCCGGTGGTGACAGTAGTCAGGCACGGCACGCCGCACGATGGCACATGATAGGCACAACATAGAGTGACCCAATGCGCTATGGCTATCTAATTTAGAACCCTAGTTTGTATTTAACATATCTAATCTAGAGTCATAGTATTAATTAATCAGAAAGATTAATCTAATAGCATGGAGATTAAAAGGAGGGAATCTGGCAACATACTGTTCATCCTTTGGAGAGCTTCGTGCTGACAACATATTGATTAAAAATTGATCGTCGTAGATCAATCCCAATGCCAATCAAGAATACCCGAAGAACAATCATAATAGATGAAAACTGGATATAGAGGATCTTAACTATTTTCTCTTTATTGATTGTAGATTGATTCTCTTGTAAAATGAAGGACTATATTTATAGCCAAAACCCTGGAGGGTAGTTTCAGAATTCACCCACCAAACACTAGAGTTCGGTTATATATCAACAAAAATCACCTGTCACCTTCCCTATCCCTTCCCCCATTATCTCCATCTGAATTCTTCCCTTGTCCACGTCGCCGTCCGATTCGCTACCACTAGCAGATGGTCTCGCTGCAATGGAGGGGAACTAGCTCCCCACAAGCAACGAGAGTTGTGATAGTGGCTGGCCAACAATTTTGAGGCAAGATTTGGTGGTGATTTTTGAGGTGAGGTCGGTGAAGGGGGTGGCTGATAATGGTGTCTTTCGGTCTCGACAGTCGTCGATGGAGGTAAAGGCCAATGGTGGTGTCTCCCAGCGGCAGCGGCGTCTGCGGTCTACGGTGGCGGCTTGACCGATGAAGGCGGCAACCATAGGTGGTGTCTCCCAGCTACGACTTCCGGTGATGCAATTAGTTGTTCTTTGTGGTGGCGCAGTTGCAGGCATGGGCACTAGTGTTGAGATTAACCAAGGTGCGAGGCATCCATGGAGGACGGCCATGGTTCAGAGCTCCTGAGTTGACAAGTGGATGGTTCAATTTTTCTATTTTCTTGGACTGGAGCCTTGGACTTACTCGAAGCCTTCGCTAGCCTCTTCTTCTTCTTTTTTCAAATCTAGTACTTGTGCGAATAAAATTGTAAAAATAGCCTCTTCCCTGGCCGTGAAAGCAGTGGCTGTCGTGCTCGTGTACTATGGTAGGTGGCTACCCCATGGCAACTTAGTCGACTACGGCAGTAACTCTGAGCCCATCGCGGTAGGAGAGGTGTCGCGCTCCTCCAGCTCGATCGACAACAACTTGCCGCTGTCCTTGGGCTTGGTAGGGACCTATTGCCGCGGTGGCATAGCACGGCACATCTCCTGCTACGGTAGGCCCAAAGTTGCTACGGCAATCTGCCGGGGTGCGGCGAGGCCGGCCAGTTGTCATGGTGCACGTGTCACCTGCAACTGTTTCCACGGTCGGGGAGGGGTAAGTTTTGCAATTTTATTCGTACGAAGTCTAGATTTAAAAAAATAAAAAAATGTACGGAGGGAAAAAAGAAAGAGAATAATAATGCATCGTCCTACACTCCTACTCCGTTTCTGGAATTTTGTTAGAAATTTTTTCTTAGCCTCTCCAACACAACACGGTTTTTTTAGCCCCAGAACTCTTCTTCTCCGGCCTTTTTTTTGGTCACATTGCACGTGCCCTAATCTAGCCATGCATGCACTGGCAGCCAACGCAAGTGTACTACTTGCGGTACACCATTGCTTCATCTGGGGCTGTGTTACAACATGCGCAGCTGCAGGCCCCTTCAGAGCTCCAAACTGGAAAACTCTGAGGCTTGCTGTTACTGGTACACTACACACTCTCTCTCTCTCTCTAGTCAAAGTTTTGTTCAACTTGAAAAGTTGGAGAGAGGAGAGAGAGGGCAGGTAAGCTCTGCATGCAGGTGACACAGTATCAGTGTCGGCGGGCTCCACTTGCGTACCAGGACAGCCAATGGGGAGGTGACACGTGGATTAAAGCAGACACGTCAGGTGTCGGCGAAGTCAGTGACCGAGGGCCATGTCTTGCGGGTCCTCTTGTCCTGTCAGCTCAGCAAAAGCAAAGCAAAGCCGTGGGGTTTGAACGGCGACCTCCCTCCCGATCGAGCTCACGTGCGGCCAGCTAACAGAGAAGCCAGTCCGGATTCAGCCCTCTCGCCGTCGGTTTTTTTGGCCTTTTCGTTTGGTTTCGCGGATTTGGCTCCTCGTCACGGCTGCAATGCATGTGAGATCTGTCCCTTGTCATGGTCGGGTATCAGAAAAGATTCATGTTAGTATTAGGACATTAACAAACGGTAGCGCAGCAGTTTGTAACTGATGATTTGTCATGTTAATAGATCGTGAGAGGACCTCATGGTGCGATATTGGATCACGGGGGTTCACCTACTTTGTTATGTGATATACAGTAGGTTGTTCTGTTGCTCTAACAGACCATCCTCTTACGTTGATACCTGCTGTCGTGGTGACACCATCGTACTATACCTAAGCAGGAGACACCAAATTCACAATAAAAATGTGATGAGCCATGAACGCCAAGGCTTGGCCAATATACATTAGGTATTTAGGCACGTAGCCCCGTTTGAAATTAATGCGGAATTTTTTTCCCCTTGTTTACTATGAAATTCCTACTCCCCAAGAGAGCCGCAGTATAAGCGGATGGATGCAGCAAATACATGCATAGGTATACAAAGGGCTAAGAACATGGAATACTAGCAGTATATACACCGTATACTGTGCATGTCACCCAAGTCTCTCTCTTCAATTTTCTTCTCCGCTTGCTGAGTAACTCTTTTGTTGTGTGCAGGTTTTCAAATTTCATTTTCGGATCATATTTTGGAGGGGGTTGAAATCTAAAATTTAGACGAGATTTCATAATTTGGATAAAATCTGATTTAAATTCAAAATGCAAAATTCAAATTCGGTCCAAAAAAGTTGAAATCCGGTCAAAATTACCGAGATTTCGGGCGAATTTGCCGAAATCTAGCAAATTTGAACTAAATGAAAAATGATTCAAACCACGTTAGAAAATTTTGAATTTTTTGTGGATGGTCCTGACATATCATTAATATTCTCATAAAATTTTCAGATGATGATCAAGCATGAGGAATTTTTAAAAATTTAGACAGTGCTTCTGTCTTGATAAAAGCCTTATTGGCAAATTTGAACCGAATGAAAAATGGTTCAAACCATGTTAGAAAAATTTTGAAAAATTTTGCGGATGGTCTTGATGCATCACTAATGTTCTCATAAAATTTTTAGATGATAAGAGAGCCTGAGGAATGTTCAAAAATTCTGACAGTGGTACTGCCCTTATAAAAGCCTTACCGGTTAATTTCAACCGAATGAAAATTGGTTCAAACCATGTTATAAAATTTTATTGTTGTGGATGGTCCTGATACATCACTAATATTTTCATAAATTTTCAAATGATGATCAAGCAGAAGGAATTTTTAAAAATTCTGACAGTGCTACTATCTTGATAAGAGCCTGGCTGAGTGCATTTATTGCTTTCATAGATTTGATTGATCAACTAAAAAAGGTTTATAATTTTAAAACTTTTAGATAAGGGTTATGAGGCAATGCTTAAACACTCATAAAATTTTTAGATTATGATCACACTCGAGTGAATTTATAAAATGATGACAAAGTTAGTGTCTCATTTATGTTCCTTCTATTTTTGATTTGTTAAAGATAACCAATGAAGTTCTATTCTTTTAAAAAAATTTGTATGATCCTAGATTGCTTAAGATGTTTTTACATTTTTATAAAAAATCTGATAGTATTTCTGTTATTATTATAAAACATCCTAAAAATTCAGTTTTTTCGAATATTTTCTTGGAAGATAACATTCTTAAGGGGTATCGACCCAAATCCGATCCAAAAAAGTTGAAATCCGGTCAAAATTACCGAGATTTCGGTGAGATTTATCGAATTTCGAAATTACTATAGCAATTTGAAATTTTTAATTTTTTTGCTAGGATTTAAAATCTCATCCTCGATCAAAATTCAAAATTTCGCCGGAATTTTGGGCCTTAGTTGTGTGTTCCTCCGTGCAGGGACTTGTCATCCTGGTGCAGTACCTGCATGTCAGTTCCTGTACTGCGAGTGTAGAGTTGGAGCGTTGTTTTCATTAAGGTGTAGCGATCCTTGTATGGACGGACCATTCTGCCCTTCCTTGTGTCTACTTGGCTGCATGTTGTTTGGTCGTTTCTCGTCGTCTCGTCGTACTCGTGCAGTGCAGTGCAGGAGGACGCACGCGGCGAGACAAATGGCACGAGTTGTCGCTGCGGAATCTACCCAAGCATTAGCGCTTCTTTTTTTTCTCATCGTGGAAGCAGCGATAGGATAGGCATTATCTTACTCATCACGGTGGGTCTGGTGGTGCTATTGCCGCAGTATCAGACATGACAGGTGATATGTGTTATGTATCGCTGCTTCCATGTTTAGATGTAAAACTATTTTTATAAATTTATCCGTAAGATTCAGATTTGTAAAAAGAAATGCGAAGACAGCCAGTTAATTCAAGCTTGGAATCTGCCAAGCTAGCTCGTTTATGTTCCATCCTCTCTGAAAAAAAGGCAGACTGTACAGGAAATCCTTGCTAACATGTACAATTTTTCTGCTATGATTGCTCTAAAAATCTGACAGCTGTCCCCGCAAAAAAGACCGACAACTGTAGCTGGTTAGTACATCTAGGGGATTGTAAAAACGAAAAACAAAAATGCTTCCAGAGAGTTATGGAAATGCCAAACGCATGCAAAGGATGGCATTGGACCATTGGCAATGCAAGCAATCATATCTACTAGCCGTAGTCCATAGACGATTCAATCCATCAATGGCAAGTGCGTAGGTGCAAATTGCAAAAATCATCACTTGTCTCTCAATTTTTTTTTCAAATCTAGTTCCGACAAATGCAACTACAAAATTAGTCATCTTCTTCACTGCGAAAGGCGCGACAGAAGACAACATGAGCGCGAAAGGTGGCTAGTGCCGCGGTAGCTCGAGGGAGTTTGAGAGGACACGCTGCCGCTCCTGAGGAACATGGGAGAATGCCTTCCGCGTTACCTGAGTGCGGCAACGAGGTCTCCCATGCTCATCACACACTCCCACTTGCCCACACTCGCGCCTTTTGTGCGCTCCCACGTGCCCGCAGCCTACCTCTGCTCGTCTCGTCATTTGCCTGTGCGCTCCCGCACTCGCTCACCCTATCACGGTGCCGGCCAGCTTCCACACTCCTCGTGCGCGGTAGGAGACACATGTCGTCTTACACTTCTTCCGCAGTGGAGGAGAAGTCCAAATTTGCAAATACATGTATACAGAGGCTAGAATTTTTTTTTTAAAAAAGTTACAGGATAAATGATAATTTCTAAATTGTATGGACACACGATGATTGATTCGATTAAGATGTCAGACGTGTTACCAACCTTAAATTGTACGCAGCATTCTTCCACGTAATTAAGCTTGCATGCACCCGGTCCCCATCCATGCATGCATATTCATTTCCGAAGCTCAATTGAGCACATCTGAATCTGATCTGACCATGCAAAAAAGGCCAATAAATCGAAGAAGCCAAAAGGATCGAAGGGCACGCGTGCATGCATGCTCAGGCACCGGCAAAGAGGCGATCAACGGATAAGATCACATCTGTGGGCATCCGAATCTAGAGGCCCACAAATTCCACGTGCGTACGCACACGTGTCCACCGCCTCAGGCTAAGGCCGACCGGTTCGTTGGGCCACACCAGCGGTCGGCAATCGGATCCCAAGTCGCACTTCACGAAATTACCGGTTTTTGGTAGTGTTTTATCAAAGCATTTGGGATTCAAACCTGTGTTAATTGCAATCAGTATATGAATGCAAGAATGCATAAATGTCATTGGATGCATGGAATGATTCAAACATGTCAACCAAATTTGTCAAATTGACATGCATGCTGCACGTACGGCCAGGATGAGTGCTCTGACACGATTGGTTAATTCCGTAGGCACATAGCCCCTAGATAGGACGATTGACACATGTGGCCCTGGATCACAAAGATGTAACTCATCTAAATACTCTTAATGTACCCACAGCTCTAACTTTATAAATTTCTAGAGTTAGGAATGCCCTACTCCGCCAACTCCACAGATTTTGATGGAGCTGGAGCTAGAGCTGTGACAAACACCCCCAAGCTAGTATGCAAGATCCAAATCATCCCTTATGTAGCCTCTTCTACATCGTTTTCCCCTGCAAATTTAGCACCCTCACGAGCACATTTATAGATTTAGCCTCATCCACGACCACTGAAACGTCGAAAGGTAACACGTGTCACCTTCCGCACTCGTCTACCGCGGAAGGTCGCCGGAGCTATCGAGATTGCGGCAAGGCGCCTCCCGCTCTCTTTGGCCACGGCATTGATGCTCCTCCCACATTGCCCAGGTGCGGAAGTGGTTTGACCTGCGCTTGCCCGCCAGCCCGCTGCCGTGGCCCGTCGACTCCCACGCTCCCTAGGTGCGGAAGTGCTAGCTATAAATATAAATACTGTACATAGAAGTTACCTGCCACCTGGTTACAGATAGAAGGAAATTGTTAAAAAATTAGGTTACACAGGGACAATTAAAACATGACCATAATAAGGAAAACCTGTATTAGAACAGAAGACAATCATGAGGGCAGAAATGATGAAAAATATTAAAATAGCCAAACAGCTAGAAGGTGGTAATGTATAACCACTGTAATTTAGTGTGTGACTATATATATGTTGTTCTTTCAGAATTGCTGCAATACAAGCTTAAATGATCTTTCCCAGCAAATAGATATCTTTGTTACATTAGGTACCATCTATTGCCCGAATAGTGTGTCAAGTGCTGCCTAAAAGGATATCCAGGGAAATTAAAAGCTGACTTACATAATGATAAGCATCCTATCATATTTTGTAGGCAGAAGAGAATTTGTCACCCATGTAAAAAGAAAAACAGATCGATTGAAGCTTATGGATGTTATGGTGTCACAAAGCACCAAGGAACAATTCTGCACTTCATTGTGCAAATTAATATCCTTTCAGTTTTACAGATAAGTAATCAGGTGAGATATTTTGTTGTTGTTGCAAGCACCTCCAGTCTCTGACAAATAAAATGCACATCTGATTGACTTAAGCAGGTACAATGAACTTACTGCCTCCTAGGCAATTATGTTATTATCCAGGTCCATGCAGGTCAGAAGACATACATCCAGCAGGCCTTCAGGATCAACATCTCGAGCATGATGTGCCACCAGGAAAATTGTAGCACATGCAAGAGTGTGGTTCCATGTTTGTTGCTATTTGCAAAAAGAACTATTTTAAAATGTGTATAAATAGATATAATCCACCTATTGAATTTCAAAGGATAAATTACTAACCATGAAAGAAATTCATCTAACTCGAGAATCGAGATACGTACCGTTCCAATCAGCACCGGTCTGATAATACTATTTGCATTGTCCATAGTCAAGCAAATTATGATATGACTCGCTTTTAGTTAATTGAAATATAAAATTACTCGGAAAAAGCACACAGTATTCACAAGTAACCACCAAGAAAAAGAACGTGTAAACTGAAAACTACTCTGAAAATTTACAGAACAACGAGACTATATATGGATTTTAAAACAAGCACGTATATAACCTGACAAGATAATCCATCGACGTGATTCAGAAACAGAAACAGGCTGGCATGTCACCGTCAGGTTGCCCAGAAGATATGTAGCGAGGCAGCCAGATGATGGCCAAAATAGTGAGGCTTGGCCATGACAAGAAAAAAAATGGAGACCCTCCTCTATAGAATCATGCATACTGACTTAGAAAACAATTATAACTAGACGACCTAGCAGGAAATCAATTTGATTTAATAAGAAGAGATCGCATTACACTTGAACCGATCACAACTCGAGGTCTTCCATAGCTCCAAGTGCTGGTTCACTGCCTTCATTTACCTTCGTATGGAAACTAATGTTCAGTTAGCCTTACGCAGTATATCTGGACAGCATTTGGATTGCATATGGGCATACCAGTCAAAACACGTCAAATGATTTGGAGCATAAGTGGAACATTACCCAATGTAAAAAGAGATTCAGGTGAAGATTATGTAATACTGTAATCTCATATCAAGTAGGGACAAATACGAAGCTATTGGTTCGGTGAGATAACTACAAATTTTAAGCTCTAACTTTGTGTTTTAAAATTAACCTCAACCTAACTTGAGAACGAAGGGAGCATCTCAACTGTTACGGACAAAACCAAGAATCAAGTGGTGGTCAAAGCAGAAGTCGTCAAAGAGCATTGCAAAAATCGGGAATAGATCCAAGACTGTGTGCCATATATTCACCTTGAGCAGTGGTCAAAGCAGAAGTGGTCTCGCCGTAGCAGAGGTGGTCGTCGAGGAGTCTGCAACACGGGGAGGGCATCTGAGGCGGCGTCTCGTAAGACGACATGGGGCGAGCGGCGGCGTCCTCGGGCAACATTGGGCAGGCGGAGGTGGTTACTGGTGTTGGGGATAGGGCGCAAGGGAGTGAAGGCGCTTGGAGGGGGGCGGGACAGGGCTCGTCAGGCGAACTCGAGGGTGACCTAGGGTTCGCCCCCCGCAGTCGCAGCCGCCGGCCGCCGCTACAGCTCAGGCATACACCCTCAGCCGCCTCTCCCCCTCTTGCGCTTGCCCCCTGTCAGGGTGTCTGAAGAATGAAGCTGAACAGGGGAAGTCTGCAGACATCAAAACGCTTCGGCGACTTCAGTTTAAGGAACATCAACGGCCAGGAAACACGATAGCAGTTAATCAATAGCATCTGACCATCAATTACAGTAAATAGTAATTACTGAAACGCAGTAGCCGACAAACTATTATCATTTTGGTTTTCTTGTTACTAAGTTACTTTTATGAAGTAAGTACATGGCAAATCGCGATAAGAAAACCTTGTGTATTAATGCAGAACATGGGGAAAATGAAATCCCATGAAGATTCCGCACATCTTAGTGTCTCTAGTAGTTGATCTCCAGTAGAACCCTAGCTTCTTTCTGTTTTTGTTTGATCGGGTGTCTTTATCCTCCAAATCTATTCTGGTTTTTGCTTCGGATCCTAACATTTTGGTATCAGAGCCCAGGATCTTTCCTCGGCAAACCGATTTCGTGTTGGGAAAGTGGATTGAGGTTGGGCAGACCGTAAAATCCCTCAATCTGGAGTGGTGAAGGATTGTACGACCACAAGCACAGGATTTCAAGGTGGAAAAAGTTGGAGATGGAAAATCGAGTGCAGATCGAGAAGATTCATGGTTGGTTATCAGATTTGGAAGGGCTAAGATCTGATGTCATTGAAATCAAGGCTCTCTTGTTGAGCAAACCCTGGCAAATGTCTGATCCAAGGGGAAATCTGATTACTCCTGCAGTGGTGGAAGATAGAGATCACTATGGTACAGTCAATCCGAGTACTCGGGTACTAGCATCAACTCAACCACAAATAAGTTTGAATCCACCTCTCTTGTCAGAACCTCAGATGATTATGAGTAGGCAAATGCTAATCTATACTCCTGCCATCAGGACCTCATCACAAAGCAAATATGAGAGCTTATGAGGGGTTAGGAACAACTGGAGTAATTACTAATATGCATTCACATATACCTCAATTGTCACGCAATATTAGTTATGGGTCGGTACCTAATGCCCCCATACAAATGGGACTGGACCTGGGGGAAATGGTTTGCCTATTCCCACTTATCATCACCTAGTTCTCACTCAGACTTTCAACTTTGGAGCATTGTACAGTAGCAGAATACCATTTCAGACAGCACACTTTTCAGGAGACCAACTTTTTTATGCATAGAGGAATACCTATTTGGGTGAGAATAGTGGCCCCCACCATTATGCTAAAGCTATCATCAAAGGTCCAAAGCTTGAACTAAACTTGTTTTCTAGGGAAAATCCATTGGGATGGATAGAATAGTGTGAAAGTTTCTTTGAAATGGCCAGGACTCCAATGGAGCAGTGGGTGAACTTGGCTTCTGGATACCTAACAGGAAGGGCAAATACATGGTTCAAGGGAATCGGCATACCTTGGCACATGTTGAGTTGGCCGCAATTTATAACGATTGTATGTAATCGGTTTTCTAAAGTTGGTGCCCATGAGGCTGCGGAGAAGCTGCAAAATATCAAGCACTTGAGTTCAGTGAGCAAATACATCGATTATTTTGAGAAGTGTGTAGAATTGGTCAAGAGGGACCATCCTTATCTTCAAGAAAATTATTTGTTGAGTTGTTTCATTGGAGGGTTAAAAGAGGAGATCAAGCACGATGTTAGTGGTCATCAACCAAAAGGGTTGTTAGAGGCTTATTGGTATGCCAAGTTGGAGGAAAATCCGTATCAGCAAAAAATTGAGTCAGACTGGGGGACATCATAAACACAAGTTGCCATCCGGATTCCAAAGCCCTTGTCTCAGAAGTTAGCAGGAGCAGAAGGGAATGATTTCCAGAAAATAAACATAACAGACAAGAAGATGAGGACATGTTGGCATTGCAAGGAACCCTGGACACCAAGGCACAACTTAAATTGCAAGGTTATGAAGGCTTTACATACCATTTTGATGCAAGGAGAGGAAGAAGAATCCGGTGCAGAAGAAATTGGAGACATGACTGAGCAAGGATATGTCACAGCTCTGGGCAGTCCTACCAAGGAAGAGATATAAGGAAAGGAGAATCAACTAATGCAAATATCGGTTCACGCAGCTGATGGTACATCGGGACCAGTCACTTTTTCCTTGATTGCATCTATAGGAAACAAACGAGCAGTGGCATTGGTGGATAGTGGTAGCACGGATTCCTTCATGGATTATGAATTTGCCGTGCAAAATGGGTATTCACTAAGTTATGTTCCTCTCAAGAAGATTATGATAGCCGATGGGGGTGAATTGAGTTCGGATGCAGTAGTGGATGACTTGCAGTATGAAGTGCAGAACATCTCTTTTGTCACCACCTTCAAACTATTGAGACTGGGAAATTATGATATCATTCTAGGGGCAGATTGGATATATGAATATAACCCCATTGGGTTGGATCTTAGAGAAAAGGTGCTGACTATTTAGAATAAAGGATAACAAATCAAATTCATATATTACACACAATCAGAACTGAACTGCAGCATTAATGCAGAGAAACCGGAAAAGATGCTTCATAAAGGAGTAAAAGTAAATATGATCCAAATCAATACACTGGTTTCTCAGCCCGAAGATGACAAATCTTGTGTAACCCCAGTCACTGAGGAAGTACTTCATCAATATTCAGAGGTATTCGCAGAGCCTGAGGGATTACCACTAAAGAGAGAGTGTGACCATGCGATTCATTTGTAGTCTGGTTCAGAACCACCTAGTCTGAGGCTTTATGGAGTACCTCATTATCAAAGGAATGCTTTGGAGTACATTATCCATAATTTGCTCAAAAATGGAGAAATACGGCCTAGCACTAGTCCTTATTCATCCCCAGTGGTAATGGTATGAAAAAAGGATGGGTCCTAGAGGATGTTCATGGATTCCAGGCAATTAAATTCAGTGACAATTAAAAATAAGTTCCCCATGCCAATCATAGAAGATTTATTAGATGAATTAAATGGATCCGCTTTATTCACTAAGCTAGACTTGAGGTCTGGATATCACCAAATACGAATGAATGAAGAGGACATACCTAAGACTGCTTTTAAAACCCATTTTTTTGATATTATGAGTACTTAGTGATGCCTTTTGGACTTTCAAATGCTCCTGCAACCTTCCAAACTCTAATGAACAGCATATTTAAAGAATGTTTGAGGAAGTTTGTTTTGATATTCTTTGATGATATTCTTATATATAGGAAGAAACTTGAAGAGCACCAAAGCCCAACTAAGAGTAGTATTAGGGATTCTAAAGGACAATCAGCTGGTAGTCAAAAGGAGTAAGTATGTATTTGCAGTTTCAACCATTGAGTACCTTGGACACATTATCAACCAGGAAAGAGTTTCTACTGATCCCAAGAAAATCATGGATGTCATCAGCTGGCCGACACAGATAATGTTTCTAAGTTGAGAGGGTTCCTGGGACTAACTAGGTATTACAGGAGGTTTGTTAGAGGATATAGCCAGGTTTGCAGACCACTTTTTGATATGCTAAAGAAGGATAACTTTAGATAGGGGTCAGAACAAACAGTGGCCTTTGAGAAAATTATGACCACTTGCTCGGTCTTAGCACTTCCTGACTTTAGCAAACCTTTTCAGCTAGATACTGATGCTAGTGGAGCTAGTATCGGGGCAACGCTGATGTAAGGTAGTCGACCCATTGCTTATTTCAGTAAAGCTTTAGGAGTAAGAACGACAACTAAACCCATATATGATAAAGAGGCAATTGCAATCCTTGAGGCTTTGAAGAAATTGAGACATTACTTATTAGGCAACAAGGTTATTATCAAGACTCATCAACAAACTTTAAGATTTATCACTACCCAACAACTAGTAGGAGTTCAACACAAGCTAATGTTGAAGTTATTAGAGTTTGACTATCAAATTGAGTATAAGAAGGGCAAAGAAAACATTGTGGTTGATGTTTTATCCACGAGGGATCATATTGAAGGGAGAGAAGGTTCTTGTCTGGCTGTCACTTCAGTGTCACCGGAATGGATACAAGACCTCAAAAATAGCTATGAAAATGATCAGCATGTCACCAAAATCAGAGAGGAGATTCAGAGATGGTCAGACCATAATTTTAGGTACAAAATAGAGCAGGATCTCAAATATAAAGGGAGGCTGTATATGGGTGAATATAATGCTTTTAGATTAAAGTTGATGGAATACTTCCACAACTCTGCCATTGGAGGACATTCCGGAGTCAGGGCAACATACCACCAATTGAAGAAGTTATTTTATTGGCCTCAAATGAGAAGGAATGTGGAGTATTATGTCAAGGAATGTCCTGTTTGCCAAGTGACTAAGTCGGAGCATTTGCACATATACCCGGGTTATTGAATCCACTCGAGGTCCCAGAAATGGCATGGACTCACATTTCCATGGATTTTATTGAAGGCTTACCTAATTCTAAGGGGAAAGAGGTGATTCTGGTGGTGTTGACTGTTTTACCAAATATGCCCATTTCATAGCCATCGCTCATCCATACACCGTCCAGTAGGTTGTTCAAGTTTTCATGGATAATGTCTTTAAATTGCATGGGATGCCACTAGCAATAGTTACAGATAGAGACATGGTCTTTACCAGGAAACTATTTCAAGAAATATTCAAAACCCTTAAGGTATCACTACAGTTCAACACGGCTTATCATCCACAAACTGACGGGCAAACCGAGCAGGTTAATCAACGCCTAGGGGCTTACTTAAGGAGTATTGTATTCCAGGATCCAAAAAAATGGCTGAGTTGGCTAACTATGGCTGAATGGTGGTATAACACCACCTATCATACTTCTCTGAAGGTCACTCTGTTTCAGGCCTTGTATGGGTACCATCCTTCCCAATTGACTGAGATGTCCATTCCTTGCAACATATCGGCATAAGATAAAGTAACAATTGAAGCAAAGGAGGAGATGCCGAAGAAGCTCAGGGAAAACTTGAAAAATGCATAGAACAGGATGAAGAAGTTTGTAGACAAGATGAGATCAGAACGCCAGTTTAAAGTGGGGGATATGGTATATCTCAAAATGTAGCTATATCGACAAAATGCGTTTGGGTTACGAGGATCTCTGAAACTTCGATCCAAGTACTATGGGCTTTTTCAGGTTATGGAGAAGATCGATGCTATAGCTTATAAACTTCAGCTGCCACTTAATGCTCCTATAAACCTGGTGTTTCATGTAAGCCAACTTAAAAAAATGTTGGATCAAATGATGTTCCACTACCTAGACTACCTTTGGTGGATGATGAAGGGAGGCTAAAAACTAAACCTATTGTTGTTTTAGACAGGAGAATTATCCCACTAAAATGAATTGTTGTAACCTTCTGATACATTGGTTGAACTTGTCCAAGGAGGATGCTACCTGGGAAGACGCAACCTCCATTCGAAGTACATTTCCCAATTTCACGCCTTGAGGGCTAGTGCGAGACTAAGAAGGGGGTAATGTCAGGGTGTCTGAAGAAAGATGCATTGTTTATGAAGAATGAAGCTGAACAGGGGAAGTCTGCAGACATCAAAATGCTTTGGCGACTTCAGTTTAAGGAACATCAATGGCCAGGAAACACTATAGTAGTTAATCAATAGCATTTGACTGTTAATTACAGTAAATAGTAATTACTGAAATGTAGTAGCCGACAAACTATTATCATTTTGGTTTTCTTTTACTGCTGTTATCGAGTTACTTTTCTAAAGTTAGTACATGGCAAATCGCTGTAAGAAAACCTTGTGTATTAATGCAGAACATGGGGAAAATGGAATCCCATGAAGATTCCGCACATCTTAGTGTCTCTAGTAGTTGGTCTCGTGTAGAACCCTAGCTTCTTTCTGTTCTTGTTTGATCGGGTGTCTTTATCCTCCAAATTTGTTCTGGTTTTTGCTTCGGATCCTGACACCCCCTCCTTGTTTAGTCCATGAGGCGGTTTGACCCCTGCTACGTCGGCTGCCACGGTGCTGGCAGCCTGGCACCCATCTCCTCCTCTGCCGCACTCTCTCTCTCTTCCACTCCGCCACCTGTTAGGACCCAAATCAAAACCAAAAAGAAACCACATAAAACTACTGGATAGAAGAAAACAACAAGAAGAACTAGGGTTCTAAACTAAACTAACCAAACCAAAGACTAGTATATGCGGAAACCATCCTCCGTTCCATTTTTCCATTTCCTGGGTTTTATACCCCATGTTTTCTTACGACGATTTGAGATCAAAGTAAAGTACAAAAGTGAATCTGTTCAAACTGAGAAAAGTGAAAATGACAAGAGTTGATTACTACAGTATTGTCTGTAAAAACTGTTGCCTATCCTCAGCCGTCCGATGTTCCATCTTTAACCATCACACTTTGCAATCGTTGATTCTCCTTTGTTTGAAGTCGCTGAATCATTATAAGTAGCGCCGTCTTCTCCTGTTCTTCTTCTTCTCTGCAACAAGTCCTGACAATTTCCCCCTCTTTGTCATAGCACTTGTCCTCAAGGCTCAAACCCCGAAAACATTTTCTGAATGAAAGCTGCATCTTCCCAAGTGGCATCGGTCCTTGACAGGTTCAACCAGTGAATCAACCATTGAGTCACTGCTATCCCTTTCCTTGGAATAATCCTTCGGTCCAGTACAACAAACGGTTCAGTCTTAACCTTACCATCATCACTGACCATTGGTAGACTAGGTAAAGGAATTGCTTTGGTTCCCACATGTTTCTTAAGCTGACTGACATGGAAGACCGGATGGATGTCAGCTTCTAGAGGCAACTAAAGCCGGTATGCGATTGCTTCCACTTTGTTCATTACTCTGAATGGCGCATAATACTTTGATTGGAGCTTCAGAGATCCCCTCAATCCAAGGCATTCTGCCTATACGGCTGCATCTTAAGGTATACCATATCCCTACTTCAAACTTTCTTTCAGTTCTGAGTTTGTTAGCAAGTCTTTTTATTCTATTTTGGACTCTGAGTGGGTTCTCCTTAATTTTCTTTAGGATCTCCTCCCTTTCCTCTATTGTAACCCTGACTTCAACAGAAACTTGGCAAGGGATTGATAATTCAACCATTTGGGGTGGAGGGTATCCATATAAAGCTTGGAAAGGTGTCAATTTGAAGGATGTGTGATATGTAGTGTTGTACCACCATTTCGCCATTGTTAGCCACAACATCCATTTCCTGAGCTCATGAAAAACCATACTCCTTAAGTATGCCTCCAAGCATTGGTTAACTCTCTCGGTTTGCCCATCAGTCTGCGAATGATTAGAACTGAACCTTAGTGAAACCTTGAGTAACTTGAATATTTATTGAAACAATTGGCAAGTAAACACTCGGTCCTAGTCAGTCACAATGGCAAGAAGCATTCCATGCAGTTTAAAAACGTTGTCCATAAAAACCTGTACTACTTGTTGAATGGTATACGGGTGATACAACGCCACAAAGTGTGTAGTTTAGTGAACCGATCCACCACAGCTAGAATTACCTCTTTCCCTCTTGAGTTTGGCAACCCATCTATGAAATCCATAGAAATATGAGTCCAAGCTATTTTGGAAACTTCTAGAAGGTTTAACATACCAGGAATATGCACATGTTCAGTTTCAATGAGTTGACATACAAGGCATTCTTTACTAGATACTCCACATTCGTCTTCATCTGAGGCCAATAAAATATCTTCTTCAATCGATGGTATGCTGCTCTCACTCCCGAGTGCCCTCCAAATGCAGATTGGTGGAAATTTTCTATGAGTTGTGTCGTAAGATCATTTCCTTCCCCCACATATAACCTCCTTTTATATTTGAGAATATCAGCCTCCATTTTACACTTACCATCAGGGTTAGGTTAGTCTTGAAGCTCTTTCTGTATCTTGTTGACTTTTGAGTCATTTATGTATCTATCTCTGACATCTTGAATCTAGTCGGGTATCACATAAGCAATAGCCATGCACATTCCTCCCTACAACTATTGATGATCTTTCCTAGACAGTGTATTGACTGCCTTGTTCTCTTTTCCTTTTTTGTACTCAATTCTATAATCAAATTCCAGCAATTTTAACATCAGCTTACGTTGAATGCCTTCAACTAATCTTTGGCTAGTGATGAACATGAGGCTTTGCTGGTCTATTTTGATGATCACTGTACTTCCAAGCAAGTAGTGTCGCCACTTCTTAAGAGCTTCCAAGATTGCCATTGCTTCTTTATCATAAATGGATTTGCCCTAAGCTCTCATTACCAATGCCTTGCTAAAATACGCTATGGGTCTACCCATTTACATCAAAACATCCCCAATTCCTGTACCACTAGCATTAGTTTCCAGCTGAAAAGGTTTAGAAAAGTTGGGTAATGCCAAGACTGGACATGAAGTCATGATTCGTTTGAGGTTCTCAAATGCCACAATTTGTTCTTGCCCCCACTTGAAACTATCTTTCTTCAATAAGTCAAATAGTGGCCGGCAAATATGATCATATCCTTGTATGAATCTTCTATAATATTTGGTCAGCCCTAGGAATCCCCTTAATTTGGTGACACTGTCAGGTTTTGGCCAATTGAGGATGTCTGCAATCTTCTTTGGATCAGTAGACACTCCTTCTGCATTGATAATATGACCAAGATAGTCTATGGTAGGACCTGCAAAGATGCACTTGCTCTTATTTGCCACTAATTTATTATCCTTCAACAGCTGCAGAAGAGGCACCAAATGCCCTTATGATCCTTGAGACTCATGCTATAGATGAGTATGTCATAAAAAAAACCAACATGAATTTCCTTAAGTGCTTAGCAAAAATGTGGTTCATTAAAACTTGATAAGTAGTATGTGCATTCGTCAACCCAAAGGGCATCATTGTATACTCGTAATGTCCCAAGTGTGTTCTAAAAGCAGTTTTAGGAATGTCTTCATCTTTCATCCTTATCTAGTGATATCCAGCTCTTCAATCCGATTTGGAAAATATGGTTGCCCTATGCAATTCATCAAGTAAATCTTCAATCACTAGCATTGGAAATTTGTTCTTGATAATCACCGAATTTAGCTGACGAAAATCCATGCACATCCTCTATGCCCCGTCCTTCTTCCTCACCATGACTACAGGAGATGAGTAAGAACTAGTGCTTGGTCGTATCTCACCATTTTTCAGCGAGTTCTTGATGATATCTTCTAAAGCATTTCTTTGCTAGTAAGGTACTCGGTAAGGTCGAATGTTGGGAGGTTCTACACCTACCTTTAAGTGAATGGCGTGATCATAGTCCCTTCTAGGAGGAAGTCCATCCCTTTCCTCAAAAACATTAGAATATCGTTTGAGTATGTCTTCAACTTCTGCAGGAATTGTATTTTCAATGCTCATTCTTTCATCATCCATCAAGTTGGCTTGAATGAGTAAACCCTTCACTCTCTTATAGATCCTTTTCTGCAATTGATCGGTAGTTATGCTGTAGCTTGATGTTGGCTGGGTATAGTCTTGAAACTAAATTAGCTGCCCTTCCTTTTGAATAGTTAGTGTCTTCTTCTTGATGTTTAGACCAATAGGATTGTTCTCATATATCCAATCGGCTCCAAGAATTAAATCATAATTTCCCAACTTTAACAGTTTGAAAGTAGTTGTAAATGGTATATTGTTAATTTCATATTGAAGACTGTCCACTTTAGCATCTAAAATCAATTCTCCTCCCCCAGCTACTGTTACTTTCTTGAGGGGCATAAAACTCAAAGTACATCCATTTTTCACTGCATAGTCATAATCCATCAATGAATTAGTGCTTCCACTGTTAACCAGAGCAATAGCCTGTTTACTGCCAATACATACAACCAGTGAAAAAGTTACAGGTCCAAAGATGCCATGCGCTGCATACACTAAAATCTGCATCAGTTGTTCATCATTCTCATTTTGATTAACCAAACTAGGACTCCTAGGTGCAGTAACATAACCTGTATCAGCAGCTCCTTCATTCCCATCAGATCCATCTTCGTCATCTTCCCTTGAAGTAATATAGCATGAAGAGCTTTCTTTACCTTGCAATGGAGGTGATGTCCCGAAGTCTAGGGTTCTTTGCAATGCCAACATGTTTTTTCGTTTTTCTCTATGATAGTCATCTTCTGTTTATATGGATTTCCTGCCACCAAATTGAGTCTTAGGTTTAGAACTTCCTCC
This sequence comes from Otatea glauca, assembly GCA_036346275.1. NCBI lineage: Eukaryota > Viridiplantae > Streptophyta > Magnoliopsida > Poales > Poaceae > Otatea > Otatea glauca. The sequence goes on along the minus strand of CM070733.1, from coordinate 38,072,255 downwards.
ACTATGGTTGCTTCTTTTTGCCAAAGCTGCTCTTTCCTCCAATTTAGCATACCAGTATGCCTCCAAAAGTCCTTTTGGCTAATGGCTACTCACATCATATTTGATCTCTTCCTTGAGCCCACCAATAAAACAACTTAAAAGATAAGTCTCCTGAAGATACGGATGATCTCTTTTAACCAGTTCAACACACTTCTCCAAATAATCAATGTATTTACTTACTGAACTCAAGTGCTTAATGTTCTGCAATTTTTCTACAACATCATGTGCACTAGCCTTTGAAAATCTGTCACACAGTATTGTACTGAATTGTTGCCAGCTCAGCAGCTGCCATGGTATACCAATCCCTTTAAACCAGGTACTAGCCCTTCCAACCAGGTGTCCTGTAGGTAAGTTGACCCATTGTTCGTTTGGTGTACCAGCCATCTCGAAGAAATTTTCACATTGTTCGATCCAACTTAAAGGGTGTTCCTCTAAAAATAGAGTTAGTTCAAGCTTTGGTCCTTTTATCACTGCCTTTGCATAATGATGTGCTCCAAGATTTTCCCGTCAACACCTGTCCCTTTAGGCATCAAACATATGTACTCCCTGGTACTGTGTTGTATGTGTCGGCCCTCTATTGAGAGGCATGGATCCCGAATACTGATTATGCTTCAGAGTTGGATGATGGTAAGTTGGTATTTGAGGCAAATGACCTATTGGTCCTGATCCCAATGCTGGGTAAGTGTTTGGTGTGGCCATCACATGAGGTACATAAGGTTGGTGAAACATTTGGAGGCGTGGATTTAGAATCTTCTCAATGGTTTTCACATCCGGCCTCCCTACCCCTTGCCACCTCCCTCTGGCCTCCTTACCCCCTGCGGCCGTCGGCTGCCACCTGCCTCCTCCCACCGGTCGCCGGTTGCCCCCTGTTGGCGGGTAAACGGGTATGCCCGCGGGCGACGGGTATGGGCGATGTTCTTCGCCCATCACCCTTCGTGGATACACCCGTGGGGGAGATTTCGGGTGGCGGGCACGAGTATGAATGAGTACTACCCGTGTCCGCCGCGCCCAATTGCCATCCCTAACTAGGACATGTCCTATGCCATCTAGTTGTGGTCTCATATATTGGTACACACATAATGGCGCTAGATTACATACATGATTTCTGCGAGAGAAGTGCTGCTACTACTTCACCGCTACTAATTTAAAATTGCAAATACACATCTTCCCTAAAAGTCACTTGCAGTTTGATTTACCAGCTCTCTCCGCCCACCCCATAAGTTGAAGTTCATAGTCGTTTGACATGCACTCTTGGCGACCTCCTTCCCACTGACACGGCTATTTTTGTTTGCGTGGACTCAATGGCGTGCTACCATGTCTATGCACCAAGTGTCACGTGGTTAATTGGACCTATTTCCTAAGGAGTGCAACTAACACGAATGCTTTGCATGCATAACCATCCCGTTGCGCAACATAACCCCATCGGCCATGGTGTAACACATCGGACCAACCTGGCATGCCGCATGGTTCACATGAACAAAAAAAGCAGCCGATTTAGCGGGAAGGGGAACCGCTAGAGGGGTATGTCAAATAATCATGCACTTGTGAAGGTAGGGAGGGCATGTGGCACAAAAATATCTCTACTACTTCTAATTAAAAGTTGGTGGTGATCGTCCGTTCTCCTCTAGAGTATCTGATCCGTTATATCTGATATGAATGGTTGAGATGGAAGAGGATTTAATCCGATAGTCCTACCCCTTTCTCTCGTCTTCTCACGCGCTTACTCAGCCCGAATCGCTCCAGTCATAATATCTTTCATCTCAAACCATTTTGACTCCGCAACACCTCTCACTCCCTCGATCTGGCGCGCTCAGCTCTCCCTCTCAAATCTCTTCGGAGGAACGAGCCTTTCCTACTATTGAAATATAATTAAAGTTAGTGCTCTTTGCAAATAATTTTTTGTCACAAATTGAGTTTCTGTTGCAACGCACGATCACATGACTAATACTTATAAATGGATAAATCAAACTCCGACCGACTTCTAGGTGGATATTTGCAATCTTCCCTTTAATTTAAAAGCAATCAGATCCCAATTTGCACTCACGAAATTAGCAGTTTTTGGCAGTGTTCTATCAAAGCATTTGGATTTAATTAAACCTGTGTTAGTTGCCATCAATATGTAGAAGTGCAAGAATTGCATAGATATATCATTGAATGGAATGATTTAAACAAACTCGATAAAAATTGCCAAATTGACATGCGGCCAGGATGAGAGCTCCCACACAAATAAGGTTTGGTAGGCAGAGAGGCCGTAGGACGATTGACACATGTGGCCATGGAGCATATTAGTTTTCTATATTTGCCCAATTATTGATGGGAAGCTACTAAGCTAGTGTGCATGATCAGATGAGTTACATCAGGACATATATATTATATACACATGCATGAGAACAAAGGAAGGGGGCCGATTTGATGTGATATCAACTGCATTTGCCTTGTGTTTTTAGTCTAGTTATTTCCTTGTGTAAATGATTTGGTTGTGTCTTGTACCTGGCTTGCAATCATTCTCATCAGAAGCAGAGCTTTGGGGGCAGAAACGTCCAGCGGTTCAGTCTTTTTCAACTGCCCCTTGTGACCATTAATTTGTTCAGAAAGGAGTTAAAACTAGGTTTAGTTTTGCCAAGAGTGCCATGGCTGTTTGAACTTTGAACCATCTCATTTCTGATTGGATGTATGGAATCACTCACTGTTCACTATCCACAGTTGATGTGAATTGTGGCAACAAGGTAATTAAGCCTTTCATGGTTCAATTTAATTAATAACCAGAAAGGTAAAACAGAGTGTATCGATCTTCTGTCGCGGTAATAGACGTCAATTTCTGTGCCTTTCGGTGCTCTCAGACTCGTCAGGGGAATCCATCCACAATAACTTATTTTTCTGAATCCATCCATGAGGCTCACACCACTGGTGATACATCTCCAAAAGAGTTTGCTTGTGTTATGTTATATTCAAGCAGAGTAGACCATGTCAAGAAAAAAATGAAAAAAAATCCACAAATAGTTTTCATGTTTCTAAAACTTAATATTGTTCTATTTAAGTAGAGTAAACCAAGTCACGAAAAGAAAATGAAAAACCCACCAACAATTTTCTTTTTCTTCTTCTAAAACTTGACATAGTTCAACCAAGCTATTCCAGATCGGTATGGATGAGAACCAAGGATAGATATGATCCTACCTTGATATCTAGGATGTCTGGACATAAGGAAGTATGCTCTTGACTTACTTTTTCAGAACACAACTATGATAATGATATATTCTTTTTTCTCATTGCACTTTCCATATCCTAAAGGCCATTGGTTGTCCTGACCTGCCGGCCAACATGTTCACTGATCCCATCGGAACAGTAGAACCTCTGCAAATTGCATGCCCAAATCCAGTGCAACACCATACAGCAGCCCCCTGCATTGCTTTGCCCTCTCCATTCAGGCATGCAAGACCTCCATGCCCCTGTCAAGTATCAATCCATGCATCCAATCCAACCAGCACACACCAATCATTCTCACACAAACAACCACAAACCTACACCTACACAACAATTAGCATTTACTCGCGCGCGCGCTCTCTCTCTCTCACACACACACACGAAGCCTGTGTGTATGTTCCCTTGTACACTTTTTGTTTAATTATTTTTCCTCTCTCTCAAATAAAATTACAAATCTAGTTTTCTTCTCGACCACGGAAGTACTTATAGGCAACACGTGTCACCTACTGTGCTCCTCTATCGCAGCAGGTGGTTGGCACCACAGATGCCCTCCTGCAGAGCTCGACAAGACGAGGTACTACGGTACTCGAGCTTGGCAGGAGGAGATACTGTCGAGCACGGGCAATGCGGCAGGTCTTGTCGAGCTCGGTAGGTTGGCTCCTGCGGTGGTCCTGCCCCACTTGTCATGGTCTTGGCTAACTACCGAGCTAGAGGAGTGCGAAAAATGACACGTATCGTCTGCCGTTACTTTTACAGTAAAAAATGATGCTATTTTTATAATTTCATTCTGACAAGAACCAAATTTGAAAAAACAACATGTGCGACGACCCAGGTAAGCCAAACCTCCCCCCACACACACATGCCTCCTATAAATGGGTATCTCACACCACACACCATTCACCACAAATCCTAGAAATCAGAAACCAAAGCAGCCATCACTCCCATACAAGCTTGCAACGAGTAAAGCTAGCTCAGGTTGAAGCATTGGACACCTCAAAGCCATAGCAAGCAAGCATAGCGGCAACTAGCAAGAAGCCAAGGAAGCAAAGCATACGCAATACATGCCGCCTCTCCTAAACATGCAAGCTCCTGAGAATAATAGCAAGCATCAGCAGCAGCAGAAGCTCATCACCAAGGTGTCCATCTCCATCCTGGTGATGTCGCTGCCTGTGCTCTATGTCTCCTTCCTCCACGTCCCTCCTGCTACGCTCTTCAGGGACACCACCTTCTGGTTCCTCATGTCCAACTCCATCATCATCGTAATCGCCGCCGACTCCGGCATGCTCTTCTTCGGCTCCTCCTCCGCAGCCGCCTACGACGATCGCCCCTTCGTCGTCTCCGACGAGCCTGCGGTCTTCAAGAACAGCCATGCGTCAATGGTTGTCTACGACAACGAGCTGCTGCCTGAGGTTGTCAAGAACCAAGCGTTGGATGTGAGGAGGAACCATGAAGATGTGAGGTCCATCAGCAACCATTCATTGGATGTGAAAGCTGATCAAGAAGAACAAGTAGTGACAAGTGCCAAGCCGGAGAGTAGAGAGATGATGCTAATTAGCTCTTCCTCCGCTTCCACCGCCGCCGAAGTCGGCGCCGGCGAGACCGTGGCCATCAAGAACGTCGACGGCGCAATTGTACAAGCAAGGGCGAGGCTGACGGCTAGCAAGAGCCTCGTGAAGGAGGAGAGGATGAGGAGGCGACGGAGCAGGTCGCATTCGCACGCGCTCGTGACCGTGCCCTTGCAGGACAAGAGCGTGGTCGTGAGGGAGGAGAAGCTCCGGCGGACGGCGACGGAGGGGCGGCCGCGGCCCCCTGCAGCCACGGCTGCGGCTGAGGAGAGCGAGTACGCGAGGCTGTCCGACGAGGAGCTCAACCGGAGGGTGGAGGAGTTCATCACGAGGTTCAACATGGAAATCAGGTCGCAAATGGAGAAGGAACAAGCTTGATGCACGTATGTATTCGGTGTTCTCCTCTAATTAAGCTTGTGCAACAACATCTTGTACAAATTAAGTTCGAGTTTCATGCATGCCGTGTCATGGCCATGTAGATGTTGTTATATAGTTAGTTATTAGGAGCTTCGAGTATGGTGTTTGTGTGTGTGTGCGCGCGCGCGTGAGAGAGAGAGAGAGAGAGATGTGTACTAGCAGCAGCTTCTTTCTTGGCTCCTCTTGGTAGTCTTCTGGTGCAGAAGAGTGAGGTGAGAGGAACATCATTCAAAGCTTAGATTTGTACATCAAAATGGAGATGCATGGCCACTCCAAGAGATTGTAGCACTGATGATGAGGCTTTGGATTTTGCACGCATGCATGCATGGGAACAATAAAGAGAGACTGATGAAGAGCAAGAGAGATGGATTAAAATGTTTTGTCTAGTTTGTTTATAAGCTTTCTGCATATCTCTAGCTACTACTACAACTCTGCAAGTGCCCTGTGTCAGGCTGCCGGGTATGCCTGGTCCTCAAATTTTTTTTTGAAAAGTACTACAATAGATCAAATTTATTGATTGAATTGGTTTCAATTTTAGTGGTTTAGGATTTCTAAGACCTTAGAACTATTTGTATTATACTTTTAGTAAATTTCAAATATATGTGTTGGACTTATAACCTTACAAAATTATTATAGAAGACTATAGAGTTATATGTGAGAAGTGTGTACCCTAACGAAAATTTTCTAATCTTGCCACTGCTTTGCGTATACTTCCTGCACAGCGATCTTGTCCCGCAAAGAAAGTGGGCTCACCTAGGGTTAACATTTTCGTTTTGCAACCAAAATTCGACATCTGGTTGGCACCGGTTTGCCGTGATTTTCGGTAACGGTTTACGAAAGTCAAACTGATTCAAAAAACTGAAAATTGGTCTAAAAAGTTAAAAACCGGCCGGTTTTCGTTGAAAATCGACGATAGAAGGGAAAATGGTGAAAATGTAAGGAAAAATTGCAAAAAAATTGATTTTTTTTACAAAACATCAAAATTAATCTATCAAACACCTGAGAGAAATTTAAATAATTTTTGAAATCATTTATTGCTTCTAAAAAATCCAAAATAGCAATTAATGAAAAGGTACAAAGATACTGTCATATTTTTATAAATATTTAAAAGATTTATTATATTTTGAAATTTTAATGTAACCATAAATAGTGCCAAGGTATCATGTAATAAAATTTTAAGAAATATTAGACTTCATTTAGTGCCCATATAAAATAAAAAACAGAAGAGCATATACAATGATAATAACACTTTCAGAATTTTTTAAAAATACACATATCTGATAATCATCTGAAAATTTTACAACATCATTGTAATTATGTTATAAAATCACAAATTTTTCTAAGAAATATTAGACTTCATTTTTGCCCCTAGAAAATAAAAAACTGAAGAGCATATATTGTGACAGTATCACTGTTAGAATTTTTTAAAAATACATAGATCTGATAATCATCTGAAAATTTTATAGCATCATTAGAATTACCTCAGGACCTCACACAAAAATTTAACATAGTGTGTTAAATTTCTTCAAATTTTTTAAATTTACATTTGAACTCCACGGTTTACCGCTCCGTTTTTATTGCCGAACCGGCTCGGCAAGGTCGGTTTTCGTCGTCTTTGTGTCAAGAGAAAAAAATGCTACACATCCAACAAAAAAATTTGCCATGTCAAGTTAAGCACGCTCAAAACAAAATTTCAAGGAAATTGCTGACATTCAGTTGGATAGAATTCAATGTTTGTGGTTTACTCGTTGAAAATTGATCATCTTGACAGAAAATGAGACATGACCTTTCGCGTAACAACGAGCAGCTAGTCGTTCAATTCGAAGTCACTTACACTTGGTTTCCTCGAGTGAAATAAAAGCATAAATCAAGATGTCCTGTATCTGTGAGATTGATCTTTTTTTCTGCAATTAACTGAAGACTATGACCTGCTCGATTGCCATCAAAATAGTACGACTAATTCTGTATTTGTGACCACGAGACCACGACAAGATCCTGCCCTCGTGATCCACACAAGTACGAAAAATTTTAATCTCTCCTGAGTCCTGAGGAGAATCTAAACCTCTTAATTTGTAGTATCCATTACTTATTAATCTGACTACACATGAGGATCCAGATGCAGGGGAGAGAAGCAGGCTGAAAAAAAATTCTCAGGAACAGTAACACAATACTACCTGCCTGCTGGTTTACACACCTACAGTGGCGACCTCACAGTCTCTGACAGTGGGGCCAGCTTGCCTGTTGCACTGTGAGCAACAGTTAATTGATGCGGATCAGGCTGCTAGATATTTGTGGGAAAGAGATTCAATCAACTTTAGTAGTTTGGAACAAAAATCGATGTTCTAGTTCGTCCGTAGCAATACACTGTAGCTAGTGCTGTTCGAAGATCTAGGTCGTTCGTTGTTTCGATCGAATGGTGCTATAGATCGATAACTGCTTAAGTTGCAGTTCACTTATAAACTCTATCCATATTTGTAGGGGAAGAACAGGGTTTAGTTAATTTGTTCACTGTTTATTACAGTGTTGTACGTGTAGTTTTTTGTGTGTGTAGTTTCAATTAAGAGTAAGCTTTTTTCAAGTTTAAAAATATGAAATATTAGACTTAGAAATATAAGGGAAAGCCAACATTTATCTAAGCAAAAGCCATTTTTCCAAACAGAGCAAATAAATCCGATCACATACTACTTAGTACTTACCTCTACTAGCTAGCTGGCTTACATCAAGGTTATTTAGCATATATTTTATCATTTGTTAGCTTATGATTGATTGCTAGAAAGTCGTAGTACTTATCCCAACATACATGATCACCCAACTGTAATAAACTAGAAGAGAAGCATTGACATACTACTCAGTAGTTAGTACTTACTCTTAGCTGTCGTGCTACGTGTATATTCGTGTGGCATGAAGCTTACTGAAACCATGTATGGAGCATGCATGATTTGAACTAATTAAGCATCCTCTAATTGAGTTGAATCAAATCATGTACCACACTTTATTTTTCAATTAAATCAAATCACACGCACATTACACACACGCACACGCGTGTGTAACACCCTCTCTATACACGTCTAGAATTACAGAGATTAAATATAAATCCGTGACCTCAACAAAGATGTGGCACAAGGTTATAAAAGCATCATGCACCACAGTTCTTTAACCAGCAAGATTGTAAATTCAAGTTGGAAAGGTGTGCCAAATTGGGTTTTTGCATATATCACACGTGACATCCTGCATGACAAGATCAACTAGCTAAGAGGTATAGCCAAACCATATCATGTTGGGAAACAAGTTGGTTGATCGGTAAAGCTCAAATTAAATAATGGCTGCCACATACCGTGTATACACGCCCATGGCTGCTCCATTTGTTCAAATTGTCAACAGAGATACATACAAGCAACAAGACAACACACTTGTGTGTAGCATCTCTCCTCTGACTTCCTTCCACACGAAATATCCTTAGCTTGACCTGATTGCAAACTCGATTGTGATATACATGAATGATGCAAGGTAAAAGGACAGTGAGCTTTAGCTTAAAACCTGTTTTTACTTACCAAACTCTAATACCTCCACATTATTTACTCCAATGAAGTGGCAATTTAATTAGTTTATCTTGGAAAAGTATATTGTACCTTTTTTTAAAACACTGGTCACGGTTCATTTGTTCTTTGGAATCTCTATATATATATCACTAATGTTGGGTAGGTACGGCTGGACTTTGCTGTCCAACAACCTCGATTCATTGTAGTTTCCACTATATAGGCTACAGTATTTTTATTTTTAGATGGATTTTTTTTTAAAAAAAAAATCCTCTCTCTATTAACGTTGAGTTACAGTATTTTTTGTTATTTTTCTGATTTTTAAAGAAATTTTTCTCTCTCTATTAAAATTTAGGATCGTTCGTGGCAACGCGCGAGATTTTACTAGTGCTCTCTAACTAGGGCTTGAAACCATCTAGAGTTCGACACGTTGGAAAACTTGGTTCCCATATGTTGGACTCCGCATGCCAAATTACAGTACACCTCACCAAACTAAGTGACCCGTTTTGACAATTAACTATAGCTAGAGCTGTCAGTGTTTGCGCTATCAGATTTGGTTGCCTGCATACAATGGCAGTATTAGTAACACGAAATATGGTTGAAAGCGAACACTAGCACACGAGAAATTAGGACCATAAACAATGTAGCTAAAATATTGGTGTAGTGAGAAGAACGATAAAAAAAATATATCGACAAGCAGTACCTCTCAATTAGTCGTTTTCTTCTTGGTATATGTATGAGGTTAAAGCAACTGATTTATTAAAGCTAGCATTTTTAAAGTTTTCTTTTAAGAACTTCTAATCAACGCATGTAGATCGATTAGCTCAAAACGTTGAAGCTTCTTAATGGGTACATAGGTCTTCTTTGGTATATATCCAACTTAATTTATCGCTTCTCCTTTTGTTTCCCCTCTAAGATGTACTCGAAACACATGAATTTTTGCAAGAATTGATATAGATATAATTCCTGCAATCGGAATTACCACGTTCCAAACAATAGCTGGTTGATAGGGCTAAAGGAAGTTTAGTTGAATAACAACTATATCATTATGTTTCCAAAAAATAACTAACTGTAGCATCGAATCAAACATTTTGTCTAAGGAGAGTGGCGTGTCCAGAATTTATCCGTGGTAAAAGTTATTATCGTAAAACCAAACACAAGCGATTGGCCTAGATGGATTGGACGATGACACGTGTCACGCAGCCGGCCAGCCTCCTAAGACTTGACTTTTTACGCCGAGGTGTTCGCTTTGCCTTTTCCTCTCAGATCAACCTCAATCAAAGAGCCTGGCCATGCCTCCCTCCATGGAGGCAAACATGCATTGCAACACTGCACAGTGGAGTATTTTATTGTTCAGAACTTCAGATAACAAACATGCAGTTTGGCTTCTTCAATTGCATCGAGAGAGGTTAAATATATCAAAAATAAAATAAAAAAGGTTTATCCAAAGTACAAATTACTGACTTAGGTGTAAGAATTGCTGATGTAGAGTAGTCTCGCATTGCAAGTCCAAGCTTAATACATGAGGACATAGTTAAAAAAAAATGATGGATACCCTAGGAGGAACTAGGTATCAATTTAATTAGAAAAAAATAATACCCAAATTCGAATTGAAGAGGATATTTTGGAACTAGCAGTAACTGCATTTCAAATGGGAATGGAATAAGAATTGACATTGTACGTCTGTACTTATCCTTCGGTGCAGAGAATTGATCTGCACGGAGGACCACAAGATTTGCGAAGGTAGCGATTAACTAGCAAAGCCCTTTTTGCCGGTTAAGTACACCTAATTTAACTGCTATCGTTTTCAGTGGCAAAAACAAACCTGTTGGATGGGCTCAGCTTGACAGATGGAAATCATCACAAGTTGTGACAACCAGTGGCTGGAGAAAATACCCGGCTCATGAAGAAAGAATCCAATAGTAGCAACAGATATAATGATAACATATGTGCAATTATAAATTAATACTACCTTTCCTAATCCTTGCAGAGTTTCTTGCCTCTCATTGATTTGAGCCGGTGGGTGAGCCGGCTCAGCTCGCGACTAGAGCCGAGCCGGGAAAAAAAATAACGTTTGGGTCCTTTTTCAAAAAAAAAATTTTGCGATTAGGTTCTTTTTTGGAAAAAAAATTACGATCAGGTTCTTTTATTTTTTAAAAAAAGTATTTTACGTCTAGGTCCTTTATGCATTTTTAAGCACTGCGCTCGGGTCCTTTTAATGAAAATCAAAATTACGAATAAGTCCTTTTATGTGAAAAATATACGTTCAGGTCCTTTTTTGGGAAAAAATACATTACATTTAGGTCCTTTTTCATTTTTCTAGCATTACGTTTAAACCCTTTTGCGGAAAACACAAAATTCTTTTTAGGTCCTTTTCGCGTTTTTCCTCGGTTTGCTCTGTAGAGAGCGGCAGTCGCACGTTTTCTCGATTTGCTCGCGTGAGGAGCGGCGCCCGCGACGTGTCACGACGTGTTTGGTTGTCACTTATTCTTACATCGGCCAGTCTCCCTCCAATCCATCGATCCTTTTCCGGTACAGTGAAATATTGTAATTAATTTTTCTCCAAAAAAAAAGTACTGTACTTAATCCTCCTACAACATGTAGTGATATGTACTGTATAGTAAGAGCATGTATATTGATATAGACGATAGCTGTCTATAATATGTCTCTATATCATCAACAGACAACAGTAAAAACAACTCATATAATGGATCGTCTATATAGTTGTCTGTAATGGCCTTATTCAAATAACAGACTGTCTATACAATGGTACGCAAAATGTAAAGCTGTCTATTAAATAGTAGACATCAGCTTTCTCTCTCCTTCTCTCTTCTCCACATCAATTAAAATCCTAGGTGACATCTCTTGTAAACAAGAGACTATGAACCATTAATTGTAGATGCCCTAAGTAGCATGTTTATTTTGAGAGAGAATGGCACGGAATTGTGTTTCATTTGCACCTTAATTTTCTCTCTCTTTCTTAAAGCAGAGGTCCATGCATTTTCATCGTCACATCATCCGTGCGCTTAGTTTTAAAAAAAATCTGCCTTGATCATCTTCTTCCAAAAAAAATAGTTATAATAAAGAGCCTAGATGAAGAACAGCAAACAACATGATGCTATGAAACTCCAGAGAACTCCAGAAATAATATATGCGACGCGCAAATTAATCAAGATGAAAGCTATGCATGCATGTCCCAAGTGACCAACCAAGCACGAAGTCTTATACTCTTATCATTTGGTATATATCAATAATTGAACGCCTTGTCTTGCTATTGCCATGCAAATGATTCAGAATAATCTCGCACAAGAACGTCACACTCGCAAGGCATTAGGTACGCATGTTCAGCAGTAGCCATGCATCTTGATGGCTGGAAGTGAGTCCCTTTGTGCATCTCAAAATACTAGATTAGAATTCGAGCAGCCACTCAATTTTAACAGAGAGAGGATAATTCTTTTGAAGGGAAAAAAGTAAAAAAACAAAAAAAAAATATTGCAGCTCAATTTTAAGAGAGAGGGAATTTTTTTCAAAACAAAATTAAAAAAAAACAAAAGTTTCTAGAAACAACAGTACCAAAGTGTCAAGTGTCAGGCTGACGGTGACCTCTCCAGCATTATTGATTTATATAGACAGGGAGAGACATGTCTAGTGCAAACTATATATGTATGATCTAGTTGTAATTATGCGAACTGTTCAAAGTTTAAAATTATGAATAAAAATCAACTTAGGAGAAACGAAGAAGAGAATTATGTGATGGCAACTTCTCTTTTTTTTTTCATTTTCTTTTGAGTTGCAGTTTGTCAAAGAATTCTCTCCTTCTTTTTCTCCCAAAACAATTTGAACTTGAAATTTAAATTTAAATGGAGTATAGTAAAATAAGAACTGCCTTCACAACTTTTTCCAGGATTTTGCATGTTTAATTAGTGCTCAAACCAAAATGTAAGTACGTACTTATTTGATCAAGTGATTGTACTATTAGTTTTGAACCAACGATGAATCCAATATTTGATCCAATTATTGGACTAATAATTTTGTCACTAAGCAATCAGATACAAAAGGCAATGCGTGCATTTATTTTTGGGACGCGCGTGGCAGTGAGAGGCCGGGCCCACCTCTGACAGGATGGGGGGTTAAAAGGGTAAATGATGGAAGAGGCGTCTGGAAAGCCTTAACAGCCATAGGCTCATGCATCAATTTAGTCATCATATTTTCAGCAATCATCGTACTTAATTTTCACAGGTGAGTACAAAGGGTTTGAGTTGGACAATACGACCAGCTGTGTACAATACGTGGAGTGCATGGTGCACATAGGACCAAAGTATTTTGTACGTGGAATGCATATATGGCACGTCACATAGAGCGTTGCTGACTTGCTGTATGTATGAACGGAAGCTTGACAAGTCAAATATAGATTGACTTCGACAGACGAGCTTGTTGTACAACTCGAGCAAGGTTCCAAAAAAACCGGCGTGATTTCGGATTTCGGCGATAAAAAAAAATTTAAAAAATAAATTGCTATAATAATCTCGAAAATCTTGGTGAGATTTCGCTATACCTTGATAAAATCTGGGATAATTTGACCTTTTTTTTTACCAAATTTGATCAGATTTGGCCCAATAACCCTTAAAGAAGTCTTCTTCTATGAAAATTTGTTGAAAACCCGAATTTTTGAGATGTTTTAAAATTTTGGTAGAAACACTGTCAGATTTTTATAAAATTGTACAAACTTGATCATGTTGAAAAACTAGGTATTATTTGTGTTTTAGATTTGAAAATTAAGCTAATTCCCAAAATGATTAGATACAACAGGCAAGATAGAAGATACCACATATTTCTGTAAAGAGATCGATCCACAGAGGAAAAAATAGGAGAAATCTTACGATGGGCTTGATGACGAAAAGGAAGCGGTATGATGGCGACTGACCGTAGAGGAAGTAGTCGGCGTCGTGGATCGCAGGATGAAGAGCTCGGCGGTCGCGCGATTCTGTTGCCGAAACCTTATTGCCGCCCGTGTAGGTTCTCTCGGCGACAGCGGTTCGGAGATCCCGCTCTCCTTGCCTCGCGATGCGCGCGAGAGGAAGGTCGGTGAAGAACGAGTACAAAGACGAAAACACAACACGGATCACCGTGGATGAACACAGTATCGAGTCCAAAAATCAAAGGGCTAGCATGCATGCGGGCGTCTCAGATTTTATAGCCTCGCACGATGCGGTCACCATTAAATGCTAGTAGCTGCAGGTCATTCAAATGACAGTTTCTATTAGAAAGCGATGCCATTATCATGGCTGTTTCAATTCTCGATAAATGACCCCATTAATTCACTAATATGAGAGAAACCGAAAATTAAAAGGGTTTAAGCGTGCAGAAGTAATTAGTGAAATCTGCGTGCAGCGTGCGTGTGACTTTAGCCAGCTCCTCACCCTCCATATGCCTCATTACAATATATGGTGGGAGCTCTCCCTTTTAAATTGGTATTCTCCCCTCTCAACTAGCAATATGGTACTATTATTTGTAGCTTTGGCATTAGAGATAAATGGGCCACTGGGCCTCATTTCTAACGGATCATGCTTTGAAAATTTATGGTACTATCTTTAGAAGTGTAGGATCATACAAAAAAAATTCAAAATAATTTAAATTCATTTGTTATATTTAAAAAATCAAAAACAGAATAAACATAACTGAGACAGTAACCTTTTCAAAATTTTATAAATTTGCTCGAGTGTGATCATAATCCAAAATTTTTAGGACACCTTAAGCATTGTCTAAGAACCCTTATTTACAATTTCCAAAAAATTTGAACTTTTTTGTTTGCTCAATCAAATTTATAGATGCATTGAACTTCATTTGTTATCTTTCAAAAATAAAAAACACAACGAACACAAATAGTACAATACCATTATACAAATTTTATAAATTTGTTGGTGCATGATCATGATACAAAATTTTTTAATAATTGTCTCAGAACGCTTCTCTAAAAGTTTCAAAAATTCTAAACCTTTTTTTGTTGCTCAAGCAAATCTATATATTGATCATCAGGCTTTTATTCAGGACGTAACACTATCAGAATTTCTAAAAATTCTTGAAGCTTGATCATCATCTGAAAATTTTATAGAAATATTGATGATACATCATTACCATCCAAAAAAATTAGAAATTTTCTAACGTCTTTTGAACCATTTTTCGTTTGGTTGAAATTTACCGGTAAGGCTTTTATCACAACAGTAGCATTATCCGAATTTTTAAAAATTTCTGAATCTTGATCATCATCTGAAAATTTTATAGGAATATTATTTATGCATCAAAACCATGTGCAAAAAAGTTAAAAATTTTCTAACATGGTTTTCTCTACTTTTCATTCGGTTCAAATTCGTCGGTTAGCGTTTTATGAGGACAGTAGCGCTGTACAAATTGTTAAAAATTCCTCATGCTTGATCTCGGAAATTTCAAAATGTTTTGACGTTATTTGGACTATTTTTCTTTCGGTTCAATGCAATTCCAGGCGAAATCTCGGAAATTTCGATGAAAAAAAAACGAATTTGATTTTGTTTTGTTTTGTATTTCATCCGGAATTTGTCCGAAATTTTGAGATCTCAACGAAATTTTGGATTCCAGCCACCTTCAAGATGTCAACCGAAAACGAGATTTGAAACCTTGGACTCGAGTGCTCTATCGAACATTCGCTGCAATTTTGTTTTTCTTCTTTGTCAAGAGGAAAAGAACAGAAAATTTTTTGATAAATATGTGTGAGGAGATCATCGAGAGAAATAAAACACTAATTATTGGGCATTTCAGAACCGAGACTCACGCAGTAGCTCATTTCACTGCACTGCTCTGCATGTGCAGTAGTGCCTAGTATCTAACTTGGATATCATATTCTGGGAAGAAGTACACCTAGTAAGAGCGCGCGCATATATATATATATATATACCCGCGCTATTCTTTGGCTGCGTGTACTAGCCAGATTTGTTTTACCGATCGAGTCCGCACGACTGTTCAATTGACTAAGCGTGTTTCTATTTAAATGACTAATAAATGCTACTTAGTGTTTGTACATGAATCTGTCTTTTTTTTATTTAGCCATAACTTTCAAATGCGATTGATTTTGATCTTCAAATTTTATGGTTTTGTAGAATCTCATCTCCTCTACATATGGTAATTTTTTGAGAATTTTTTAAAATATTTACATGTATTTTTCATGAACTTTAGAAAACACTGGATATGTTGCTTTTTACTGGATAAAAGCGCTATACATAGGTATAGTAATGCTTTGAGTAAAAGGCAGTAAAATCTATAAATCCCATTAATAAACATTAATTTTTTTAGCTGTTAACAAATTTTACTATCGTTATATATAGATTTTACTATCGATATATATATGTTTTACTATCATACAATAGTAAATCGATGTTCATTTTAGCAGTAAAATTTGAATCATGCAACGTTTATTAGCAAAACTTTTATCATGTTGTTCCTTTAGTCATCAGTAATCTACTGGTAAAATTTGTTCGTGAATCGGAGCATCAAATAAAAAGTTACAGCTAAAATAAAGAAAGAACAGACTTGTATACAAACTAGAAAATGAACTAACTAGTGAAGTAGAATGGGTGGTCGTAACAACTAGTAAGCGCATTTGTTAGTTTGTATATGATTCTGTTCCTACTTTATTTTAGCCATATCTCTTAACTTCGATTGATTTTGGTCTTCAAATTTTTTAAGATTGTAGAAGCTTAACTCCCCTACGTGTGGTAATTTTCTGATAATTTTTCAAATATTTTACTCTTTGGTTCGACAAGCGAAACAATTTTTATTCATGAAAACCAACAGTACACATTTTCAAAATTCTAAAAATTACTATAGATATGGGAGCTGATATTATACAATCCTGAAAAATTTGAAGATCAAAGTTAATAAGCTGAAAGATACAAAAAAGATAAATTCGGTTGACTAGTGATTTTCACTGTCTACTGCTTTGTTAATTTCGTATCTTTTAAATGCTATTGAGTTTGGTCTTTAAATTTTGTAAAGTTGTAGAAGCTCATCTATCCTACATATGGTAATTTTTGAGATTTTTGAAAACTTATACATATAATTTTATGAATATTACATCATATAGTTCTTGTGTACACATGTAGTAACACGTTGAGTAAGAGCGATAATATGCATTTTCCTTGGCAAGTAAAAGGTAGTATATGCTCTTTGTTCGGCACTTTATTATTTTATATCTTTTAAATCCGATTGAGTTTGGTCTTCAAATTTTACAGGGTTGTACAATATCATCTCCTCTACGTGAGGTAATTTTTGAGAAATTTTTAAATATTTCACTCTTGGTTGACAAGCAGAACCAATTTTTATTCATGAAAACCAACCGTACACATTTTCAAAAATTCTAAAAAATTACTATAGATATGGGAGCTGATATTATACAATCCTGAAAAATTTGAAGATCAAAGTTAATACCAGCTGAAAGATACAAAAAAGACAAATTCGGTTGACTAGTGATTTTCACTGTCTACTGCTTTGTTAATTTCGTATCTTTCAAATGCTATTGAGTTTGGTCTTTAAATTTTGTAAAGTTGTAGAAGCTCATCTATCCTACATATGGTAATTTTTTGAGATTTTTTGAAAACTTATACATATAATTTTTATGAATATTACATCATATAGTTGCTGTGTACAGCATGTAGTAACACGTTGAGTAAGAGGCAGTAATATGCATTTTCCTTGGCAGTAAAAGGTAGTATATGCTACTGTTCGGCACTTTATTATTTTTATATCTTTTAAATCCGATTGAGTTTGGTCTTCAAATTTTACAGGGTTGTACAATATCATCTCCTCTACGTGAGGTAATTTTTTGAGAAATTTTTTAAATATTTCACTACTGGTTCGACAAACAGAACCAATTTTTTATTCATGAAAACCAACCGTACACATTTTCAAAAATTCTAAAAAAATTACTATAGATATGGGAGCTGAGATTATACAATCCTAAAAAATTTGAAGATCAAAGTCAATACCAGTTGAAAGATACGAAAAAGACAAATTCGGTTGACTAGTGATTTTTCACTGTCTACTGCTTTGTTAATTTCGTATCTTTCAAATGCTATTGAGTTTAGTCTTCAAATTTTGTAAAGTTGTAGAAGCTCACATATCCTACATATGGTAATTTTTTGAGATTTTTTTGAAAACTTATACATATAATTTTTATGAATATTACATCATATAGCTGCTGTGTACAGCATGTAGTAACACGTTGAGTAAGAGGCAGTAATATGCATTTTCCTGGGCAGTAAAAGATAGTATATGCTGCTGTTCGGTACTTTGTTATTTTCATATCTCTTAAATCCGATTTATTTTGGTCTTCAAATTTACAGGGTTGTACAATATCATCTCCCCTACGTGTGGTAATTTTTTGAGAAATTTTTCACAGTAAAATATATTTTTTTGACAGTAAAAGATAGTATATGCTGCTGTTTAGCACTTTATTATTTTCATATCTCTCAAGTATGATTGAGTTTGGTCTTCAAATTTTACAGTATTGTAGAATCTCAACTCCCCTACGTGTGGTAATTTTTTGATAATTTTTCAAATATTTTACTGCTGGTCCAGCAAACAGAACTAAATTCTTATTCTTGAAAACTAACAGTACACATTTTCAAAAATTCTAAAGAAATTACTATAGATACAGAAGGTGAGATTATACAACCCTGTAAAATTTGAATATCAAAATCAATACCATTTGAAAGATATAGAAAAGACAAAGAAGAAACAGATTTATGTACAAACTACAATACGCATTAACTAGCTGGGTTCAGCAACGCATGAACTAGTAACGAATCGCGATAATTCTATTTGTTGTTCTATAGTAAAACATGTTTGTGATTTACTACTGAATTGGATTCAGGTGTGCTGTGCATGCACTTTGCCAGTAAATTCATTTGTTGTTCTGTAGTAAAATATTTTGTGATTTACTACCAAACTGCATTTACTGGTTATTTGCAATGCATTAACTCACTACGACCAGCGCGTGGAATTTACTTTTCTGGCTAGAGCGCAGAATAGCTATTCTACGCTCGGGAGAAGAATAGCGCCACCGTGTGTGTGTATATATATATAGTGATGTTAGTCGTCTATGATTCGCCACGTAAGATTTTTACTGATATGCAGTAGAGAGGAGGTGAGAGAACATAACTGTCTCTTTACGAAGAGACGACTATATAGACAACATAAATAATCATTATGAGTTATTGTCTACAGTAAACAATTTTTTATACCATAATTAAAAGATTATATGATCTCATAAGGGCAAACTTAATATGTTATATTGTAGAAGTTATATTTAGTTTTATATTTAGATGATATAGAAGAATATATAAACAACAATTATCTCTGCTTATTGTACGTGCTCCAAGACAGTAAATCAGAATGTGCTGTACTAGTCTTGACGCATAGCCGTCTAAAGGAAAATTTGAGTAATTGCCATTCCCGATAGAAGGCTAGATCGGTAAACCGACAGCTTGGCAGTAGTACTACTTTGCCACCATCGATAAAGCTCAAGGTCAGCGGCATGCAGCTAGGCAGCTAGCGCCTAGCAGCAAGATACAAATTTCGTCGAAATTCTGCGAATTTTCATCATTTTTTTTGAAATTACTATAGTAACCACCCAAATTTCATGATTTTTTTTGACCGGTTTTCAAGCTTTTAGGGCCTGATTTGGTCCAACAACCCTCAAGAAAGCCATCTTCTATGAAAATTTGTTGAAAAATCGAATTTTTGAGACATTTTAAAATTTTGGCAAAAACACTTTCAGATTTTTATAAAATTGTAAAAGCTTGATAATGATCTGAAAAATTTATAGTACTATCTTTAGTAGTGTAGGATCATACGGATTTTTTTTTAAAATAATTTAACTTCATTTGTTATCTTTAAAAAATCCAAAATAGAATGAACATAATTGGGACAGTAACCTTGTCAGAATTTTATAAATTTTCTCGAGTGTGATCATGATCTAAAATTTTTGTGAGATTAAGAATTGCCTAAGTACCATTCTATAAAATTTTCAAAAAATATCAACTTTTTTGTTAGGTCAATCAAATCTATGTAAGCATTGAACTTCATTTGTTATATTATATTTCAAAAATAAAAAAGAGAAAGAACATAAATGGTACTGTGCCTTGTAAGAATTTTATAAATTCACTTGAGTGTGATCGTGATTCAAAACTGTTATGAGATATTAAACATTTCCTTATCACCCTTCTGTAAAATTTAAAAAAAAATTAAATCTTCTTTGATTGCTAAATAAAATATATATATTGATCATCAGGCTTTTATCAGGACGTAGCACTGTCAGAATTTTTGAAAATTATTTAAGCATGATCATTATCTAAAAATTTTATATAAACATTAATGTTACATCAGTACCATTTAAATTTTTTTTCAAAAGTTTATAACGTAGTTTGTACCATTTTTCATTTTGTTCAAGTTTGCCGGTAAGCCTTTTAACAGGACAGTAGCACTGTTTGAATTTTTTAAAATTCATGAAGCTCGATCATCATCTGAAAATTTTATTAGAACATTAGTGATGCATCATAACCATGCACAAAAAATTTCAAAAATTTCTAACGTGGTTTGAACTATTTTTCATTCGGTTCAATCTTATCGGTTAGCATTTTATCAGGACAGTAGCGATGTTCGAGTTTTTAAAAATTCCTCAGACTTGATAATTATCTGAAATTTTTATGTAAATATCATTGATATGTCAGCAACCTTCAAAAACAATTTTAAATTTTTTTGACATCATTTGTACTATTTTTTGTTCGGTTGAAATTTGCCAAAATTTTGGTAATTTTGCCCAAAATTCAGTCCAAAAATTTCGGATTTGAATTTTGCTTTTTGAATTTCATCCGGATTTTGTCCGAAATAACGAGATTTCGCCGAAATTTTGGATTTCGGTCATCGGGAAAATTTTATCTAAAACGAAATTTGAATCCCTGGCTAGTAGGCAGAGAACGAATCACTGGATCCCAATGCTCACACAAGGATATGCATTGCAGTCAAAATCAAAGTCGACCGAGCCCAAGGATCCCCACGGCCATGAATAGGCAAATCCAGATCAATATTTCTGATTTCTGATGAGTGAAATGCAGCGTAGAAATGACCAATCGATTGCCGATTTCCCCTATTCACCGTACGTACATGAACCGATCGATCCAATCTAAAAGGGGGCAAAAAAAAGTCTCAATTGATAGCTCGATCGGCCTGACGCGATCCGCGGTGGATTAGCGGCAGCACGCAACGCTCATCCCACGAGAAACGCACGGCGCGCGACGCGGACGAGGCAGGCAGCACAAGACGGCACGGCGCACACTTGGGAAGGGAGCAGAATGCTCGCATGATTAGGGTAGGTGCCCTATCAGGATCAAGCATCGGCACATCAATTCGTGAAGGAATTGGCCAGCGTTGGAGGAACTGGATATCCATGATCTTCGGGTCATCTTCCTCACGAGTTATGCTCAACGGCATATCCACTGGAAGGGACTTCGTCAAGGAGATATAATCTCACCAATGCTATTTTTTTTTAAAAAAAATGGTCAGGAGCATTGACATTCCTTATAGAAGAAAGAATAATAAATGAGCTACAAACGCGCGCACACACCTCCACACGTACGCGCACACACACCCGCGTCTGCACTCGTCTCTGCGAGAAACGCTGGGTTCGAGACTCAAACTCTGGTCTGCTGGGCGCCCTCTTGCGTCCCACGCCACTTAGCTATGCTGAGTCCTCCTCAATGCTATTTGTCTTGGTCATGGAACCTTTTTATCGTCTGGTAACCAAAGCAACGAATGATAACATCATTTATCAGTTACCCTCAGCGTCGGGTACCGATCGTATCTACCTCTATGCTAATGATGTGGTGATCTTCACCAACCCAAAAAGGCTGGAGATGAAGGGCATTCATGAGATAATGGAGATTTTTGGAGGGGCTACAGGATTGCACACAAACATCCATAAGAGCGAAGTTTACCTGATTCGTTGCGACGACTACGACTTGACATCTATCCTACAGGATTTCCTCACTCAGATTAGCTCTTTACGGTATTTAGGTCTTCCTCTATGTATAGGAAAACCAAGACAAAGCTGCAACCTCTAATTGATAAGGTCCGAGCTCGCCTAGCAGGATGGAAAGGTAGGTTGCTCTCCAGTGGAGGGTCAATTTGTTCTTACAAACTTTGTCCCGACATCCTTAGCGGTGTACCACTTGACGGCATTCCTGATGCCTAGGTGGACTATCAGAAAAATTGACAGACTTCGAAGGGCCTTCATTTAGAGGGGGAACAGGATTGTAAAGGAGGATACTGTTTAGTAAGTTGGAACAAAGTTTGTAGACCGAAATATCTAGAAGGTCTATGGGTAAAAGAGTTCAACGGGTTTGGACGAGCACTTCACCTCCGCTGGCTCTGGTACAGGTGGAAGGATCGGCATAGGCTATGGTCGTAGACAAAATTGCCTTGCGATGAGGTGGACAGGTAACTCTTTCAAGCAAGCACCTCTATCACTTTGGGAAACGGAGCCAGGGCAAATTTTTGGACAGACCCCTGGGCCCTGGCTAAACAGAATCACTCCACAACAGTTGGCTCCACAATACTTTAGGCTAATCCTTAGAAGGGGTCGAACGGTCCAGGAGGAGCTAACCGACATGAATTGGCTTCATCCACTCCGTAGAATCACATCTGAACCGCAACTTGACGAGGTGGTTCGTCTTTGTTACTAGGCATGTTTCCTTCAAACGAAGAGGTTCAAGATGAACTCATTTGGAAATGGACCGCAAATGGGCAGTATTTGTCTAGATCAGCGTACATGATGCAATTCCATGGCTCAGTTGCCGATCACACATGCAAAAATATCTGACAGGCCAGTACGGAAGGAAGATGTAGATTCTTCGTATGGTTATTGGTTCAGGATCGTATCCTCACAGCTAATAAACTACAAGTTAGGGGATGGCCACATAGCACGTTCTACGTGCTATACAGAGCAGGGCTAGAAACAACGACCCATCTCATCCTTAGATACCCATTCGCAAGACAGGTGTGGAGAAAGGTCATCGACTGGATGCAGCCCCATATGACAGTACCTCTTCCGCTGAGTTTCACTTACAACGTCTCCACAAGGTGGGAACAGGCTATCCAGAGCAAAGGTTCTCAGCGGCGCAAGGACATGGCTAGAATTCTAGTATATACCTTTTGAAACTTATGGAAAAAACAAAACGACAGAATCTTCAGCAACTCCTGTCAAACGGTGCAGGTTGTCTTCAACATCGTTATAGAAATTGTTCGAAGCTGATGAGCCTCATTAGGAAATGTCGCTTCATGGGTTTCTTGGTCCTAACAGCTGTCAAGCCACCGTGACGAAGTTGCAGTTTCTCCCCGTCGTCCTAACAGTCTTCTAATAATTAGTGTAATTCCTTTTCCTCTCAACCCCTTAGCCGGGGTTCGGTTCTCTCTGAACCTCTGTCCCTTCCGCTTTCGTTTGGGTTCGCTTTAATATGTACTACTTTTTCTTCCTGCTTAATGAATAGCAGAACTCCTGCTAATCCTTTTAAAAAAAATCAATTCGTAAAGGGAACATGTTGCTGTACGCTCATGCTTCCTTCCTGCGCATCGACTCTGGCTGGCCTGCATGTCACTGTTTTGATTTTTTGATGATGTGTGAAGTGAGGTTGATTCTTGGATCCCGATAGGCACAGAAGCATCGCCCGTCAAGTCAGATTTCCTTTACCCTCGGTTACTTCTCACAGGTGTCGTCTAAGCCACAATCGTCCTGAGCGATTTTGCAGGAAACTTTTGAGCTTCTTTTGTTTTCTCTAAAGTTTATAGTATGAGTGATCACCTTTAAGCAGATCATGCTCTTCTGAAGCAACCTTTGAGCAGACGTGACGGCCCAGGTTGTGAAGATCCACTGCATCGATCCGATTAGCACCAGAAGTATCTTAAGCAGTAATGAACGTAGCAAAGAGACAACTTGCATTGAGTGGATAACGTACAGAAGAGTTAAAACCTATTGCTCACAGAGGTTCCATACACAATTAGGTTAGGGACTGACTGCACAACAGTGTCTATTGGGATGGCAAAGTTTACCCCGGATGAAATCCCGGTTCCTGCAAGACAAGAGAATCCATTAATTTGCAGAGTGGCTTTCAGTATATCTTCTGCACAGAATCCTGAACGCTGAGATGAACCATTAATAGCTATACACATATCTCTATTTAATTCGTGAGATTTGCCTTAAGGGTGCAATGTGTATCAGAACTCCATAGGTAGTATCATGGCCATCTGGTACCCATATAATCACACAAAGCTGGCGATATACAACTATAAGATAAGTCACTAAATGACCTGTATATGATCACACAAATTGAGGGAAGTCAAGTGGTCATGTAAGAAGTAAACACTGAATCATATCGTTGCATTTGGCATATCCTGACCTGTATATTGGACCTATCATTAAATGACGGAGATACACTGCACCAACTATCGAATGAATAACATCATCTCAGTAAAGGGTGCAACTTGAGTTCATAGAAAAAATCTAGCTTCCCGGCAAATCAAGGGAAAATGGATACGTGATCTTCCACCATAGGGCTTGACCAATGAGTAAGAACACTTTGCCTGCTGCTTGGGGAATACCATCAAAAGAAGCATAAATTTTGATCTTGACATTCTGTTAACCATTCCTTTCATCATACAGGAATCAGGGCTTAACAGAAGGACAATGAAGGCACGAAACTGCATTGCTTCTGTTAGCACTACAGTGCCTTCCTTCTGTTCTAAAATTCTATTTGATTTCTTCTAAACAAAAGGTTTTTCAAGGATTATAACCTACTATGCAATGTGCAACAAACTATGCCATGTGACAAAAAAGAAAGTGATGCCCAGCTTTTTACAATATAAAGTTCATGACAGACAAGAAGCGGCAAAACAAAATATCGTCAGAAATCTATCTTTTGATATTGAGGCAATACTGACCTTAAGGGAAGAACATTACCTTTACGTGTGAATGTAGCAGTATTAACTCCAATTACATGACCATAAGAGTCAATTAATGGGCCTCCTGAGTTACCTGTTGATGTTAGCAAATTTTGTAAATATGGCATATACGGTACTTTAATGCATGTTAACATTCATATTCAGATTACACAGCCAATGAACTGTGCATGAAGCAATGGAACTAAAGAAATTAGAATAAAAGAACATAAGTGAAACGAGGAATAGTGGAGTAAAAAACAAATAGTTGCCTTCCAACTCTAGTAGAATTCATGGACTAATGCCTAAAGAAGTAAAGAACAATAGTCAACTCTGTAGCACCAACACGTCGATTTGCTGTCACATCGGTGTCCAACACGTGTCTGATACGGATATGACACTTACACGCCACTCGACACGTATCGGTCACGTATTGGACAATTAGATATCCAAAATGAATAATTTTAATGCTCGACAGGGCTTCGACACTTCATTGACACGTATCCGACACATATGATGACACAGCCCGAACTAGCTCACCAACCTAAACAGTAACCTAGCCACCCGAGAGGAGCAAAGCACCAACATTAAGGCTCCATTGTGGAACCATGTTAACGTTCTAGATAAGGATGGTCCGTCTAGAGGAAATGTCAAATGGAGATGCAAGTATTGCAAACATGTTGGTACTAGTAGCTGCTCTAGAGTCAAAGCGCACTTGTTGAAAATTACTAATGTTGATTGAAAGGTATATTCTAAGGTGACGGTACATATTCGTAGTTTACACTTTACATTAGGCCTCCTTATATAGAGGGTTCTACTAACAATTATGGATCAGATCAATCTAAATAATAACATTCCTAACTAATAGATAAGATACCAATTAACTAATCTCTATCCTAAAACTATTTAATTATTTAGGGAAATAAATATTCTTATTGGAGAAGGTAAACCCTTCCTAATCCCATTGCTAAAGCACATGGTACTGTTCATGCATAGTACCAATGATCATAACAATGACTGCCACAGGTCGTCTTCTTTTTTTTTGGTGAGAAGACCATCGCATATTTAGTATAGGTAGCAGATTAGCAGTACCTCCGCAGCTGATTCAGACATTCAGTGGCTTTTAACTAGCCCATTGATCAATTTATACAAGAGTAAACATATAAATAATTCCAACATTGTGTATACCCTATTTGTGTAAATTAGAAAATTTTACTTGGAGGAACTAAATTCACTATGTTAGTTGGACCACCAGTCCACCCATCCAAGGGGTATTAGAAAAAGACTTCCCATTTCTCTGTTCTCAAATCTCATTGAGAAGCTACACAGGAGAGACCTAGGGTGCATTTTGGATTCAAATTCCTGGACTTCATCTCACAAAAAGGATCAGGCATGTGGGTGGGCCAGATCGATTGGATCCAAGCAGGCCCTAAAAGGATTGACCATCTAAAGAACGGACAATGCACCAAGAAGTTATGCTCTATTATCCATTAACTTTAGAATGGTGGCTCAAATCTTGCTGCCTGTAGGTTCCACCATCACTTCCAAGAAAAACAGTTTTTCATCCTGCTCATTGTATGGCACACATACTAGCCTGTGCCCATCTTAATCCCTATGTTTACCTTGCAATCAGACACTTCGTACATCTACACTGAAATATGCCCTATTCATGCATCTGACCCAAATAGAACAAGGTGCATACAGCCAGACAATTGAATTCCAGAAGTCTGAGCACATTTGAATAACCTAAAATTCTTCCAAGAAAGCAAGAAAGTAGTAACAGAACACCAGAATACATTTCAATTGAGCTAAAGTGCAATGGACATGTGAAAAGTTGTCATCAGCAGTATTTGAAATTAAATAATTAATACTTTACAACAATTTTAAAAAAAGTTAGTTAACTAGAAATGTTTTACAAAAAAGATGTTTTATCCTATATACTTGAAGATGATCTGTAATCCTCACATGATATGCAATGAAGCAACACATTACCAGCATTTATAGCAGCATCTGTCTGTATGGCCCCACGAATCACCCTCCCACTGGGAGATGGTATCTCCCTCCCCAATCCACTAACCACCTATAAGATAATTCAGTGATCACCTAATCAGATTATCAGAATACTCTAGATTTGAAGTATTAAGGGTGCACTAACATTATCCATAATTAATTCCATAATGCATCCACCTTGGAATGATGGACTCTGGCAATTTCAGAGTTTTTACTTAACTAAAACTGTGGATAGGCATCATTACCCCAGTAGTTAGGGTGTGTTCATATCCATAAGGGTTCCCGATGGCAAAGCAGCTCTGCCCAACTTGCAAACGCCGTGATGTGCCAATCAGAGCAGGCCTCAACTTATCACCATCAACATCAACCTGCAGCACCAATCTGACTTCAAATATTGCAATTTGGAACCAAATTCACATCACAGAAGCTCCAGCTACAAAAGGAGAATCTCCAAACCTTCAGAACAGCAAGATCATATGCTGGATCATACCCTATTAGCCTCCCCTCCTTTGAGTAACTAGTGCCACTAGAATCCTCCAAGAACACCTACAAGAACCATTAAGCAATGGTAAAAAGGCATAAACGCCACTTCAACTAAAAAAGCATAAACAAGCTTTAATGTAAAGCAACAGTGAGTACTTTAGTGTTAAACAATAGTGAGACACCTTGCAGCGATG
Source organism: Otatea glauca (assembly GCA_036346275.1). Taxonomy (NCBI): domain Eukaryota; kingdom Viridiplantae; phylum Streptophyta; class Magnoliopsida; order Poales; family Poaceae; genus Otatea; species Otatea glauca. The sequence goes on along the minus strand of CM070733.1, from coordinate 38,044,793 downwards.
AGATCCAGATCCGTCCCCAGATAATTTTGCAACTACATGGTAATTTGTCACCTAATGCAGCGAAGTGTATAATCAATTAGAAAGTTCAGTAAACAGATTACATGAGTCAAGATGAATCTAAGTTCCTGCGATGTGTTCTATAGCCAAACACTATTTAAAAGCAGCAAGGTAAATATTTACTAAAAGGCATTGCAATATAAAAGGATCCAAACGAATATAATTCTATCGAAGTTTTGAAAATCTATTTAAATTCGTGCATTGTATCTGGTGGCACACATGACGATCATGAGACATTGAGACAAATGGGGCAGCCAAAGTTGAAATCACACTTAGTCCAAATGGAAGTTTTGGTATAGCCACTTGCAAAGTAACCTGATGAAACAGCAAAGAGATAGCACCGATAACCAAACTTTGTTAAGGAGCTGTAACAGCCTAGTCAAAACCACACAAATTCGAGCAAAATGCTCTTGACAGGGTTCTCATGATGTGAATTTGACTGTTTCTAATGTATCCGCTATTCTGGTGGCACATATCAACGTCTGCAGCTTAAGCTAATTGCTAATTCAATGGCGATCCAAGGTTCTCACATTGTGAGTTGGTGAATCAACTCTCACTAATTTGCACCAAACTAATGCGTCTAGCATTTTTTTGACAGAAAAATGTGTCTAGCAATTTAATCACATATTTCCTTGAACCATCCCCAAACCGCACGAAGTCGACAAATGTATCAGATATACTCCAATGTAACCAAGCTCCCATTTTATCACTAATTCATATCAAATAGCAACCGAAAGCGCACAAATCCCTCTTCTGAAACTCGAAATTAAAGTGCTCACAATGTGACCCTCGGAGTCCCACACGAAGCCAGAACCGGTACCCTCAACCTTGGCGCCTCCCTCCTCCTCGTCCACCTTCGCATCCTCCCCACCTTCCCGGCCCTGCGGACGCGCGACGACGAGGTCCTTGATGAACACCACCGACGGCGACGCCTCCTGCAGAGTGCGAGACGGCGCACCACGTCCAGCGTTAGGGGCAGGGCTTAGGGTTTCGCTGCAATTGGGAAATGGTGGGAACTGAGAAGGGAGCTACCACCTGGAAGAGGCGGACGACGCGGGCCTCGTCGACGTCCTCGCCGTCGGGGTCGGCTCGTGCTGGCCGCGGGGGCGAGGCCACTAGCAGGAGGAGCGCAGCAGCGGCGCTGCGGCGAGTGGTGGCGGGCGAGGATGGGGAGGAGGGTGGCGGCTGTGATGGGAGGCGGGGAGGCGGCGGGGGCGGGCGGAGGAGGAGGTGGAGCAGCGGCTGGAGCGCCATTTGTGCGAGCGTGGAGGGCGCTCGTTCGAATTGCTCTATCTGATGTTGGGGTGGAAGTGGAACCTTGGAGGGAAGGCGAGAATTCCATGCATACGCCTTCCTCTTTGGAAAGCGAACATACGAAACCGCCTTCCTCTTTGGAAAGCGAACATTGCCTTGCCCCTTGGAAAGCAAACATAGACAGACGCCTTCTGTGTTTCGGTTTTGAAGCCATTGCCAAGCTCTTTTCCAACCCCAAGCCATTGATTGACCTGCTAGCTACGGCTACGTTTTAATCCTACGTTGGACACTTAACGAGGGAAATGTAGAAGCGACAGTGAACTACAAGTATAATTAAGGTAGGGAAATGGTAGCTGTGTTTTACTACTGCGGTGCATGATGTTTTCTAGGTTCAACCAGAGTATCTAGTAGCAGCCATGCGTTCTAGAGATCCACTAGCCTCATTTACTGACCAGGGGATGTTCCATAGGAGAAACGTACTTAAATCATGGAAATTTTATGTTCATACTTAGATGGCTCATTCTTCACATAAATAACATCGCTGGGTTTTTTTTTCTCTCTCACTAAATTTAAGGAGAATCCTGACTTGATACATGATACATAGGCCTGGGCATTCGGTTTTTGTTGCCTATTCGGTTCGGTTTATTCGGTGCGAAAAAATTTCGGTTTTTGATAGTTGGCAACCGAAATTCTCAGATGAAAACAGAAAATCGAACCAAATTAGCCGAAAAAATTCAGTTCGGTTATTTCGGTTTTCGGTAAACCGAACTATGCTTACAGGCTTGATCTGTCCAACAGTCAATAAGCAGCAGCACTACTGCAGAGTCCAAATTTAAATAGCACTACTACAGAGTCCAAATTTAAACAGCACTAGTACAGAGTCCAAATTTTTGCTGAGCTTCTACTCTGCTGTTGAGAGATACTGGATTGTTCCTTCTTCTGAATACCAAGAGTGATCACAATGGGTGTCCATTTCTGAACAGAGGAGTACTCGTAGCAACTCCTTCATCATCGGTTATACCCTTCCTCAGCAGTTGCATCGGCCAATGAAGCAAGGAAATCATCGCCACAGTTCTCCATAGAAATAAAACCTTGGCCACCCTCTCCTGTAGTCCTGTACCAGAAGAATAAAGGATGTTTCTGCTCAAGAACCTCAACATGCTTCTCATCCTGTCCAGTTTGACTTTTGAGGCTCAAAGCCAAAACCCACCAATCAATGTCCTTAGTAGAAGTGATGTATTGGATGGTTCTGAGGGTTCTGAAGATAATTACTACCGAACTGAGTTCATATTTGTTTAAAATTGCATTCAATCTTACAATTCTTTAACATTGCTTTCAATCTGAAAAAAGATGCACATGGTATCCATTAATTTTCAGAAAGCACATCTTTTGTCAAAATGGCATTTTGCCAAACCAACCACAGGAATATTTTCACCATGATTTTAGCCAAACTATCAGCATCTAAATTAAAAAGGAAAGGAGACAGCATACAGATACGTACAAACTGAATTTAGATTATATTATATATGCTATATAATAAAGGTTTGAAGTAGTATCTGATCATCTTTTTTAGGTGATCCACAACATTCTTCAGATACCAGATACCAGACAAACATATCATTCAGTTACTTCTGTTTACCTAACAATCAAACGTAGTACTGCTTTTTCAATGCACTTAACTCTAAACTAAACAAACAAAAAAGACTCTGGTAAACGATACTTTGCACATAGTATCTACTGAAGTACTGATGGTCTGATGCACTCCGTTCATAGAAAAAACACAAAGAAGCTGAAAAATGAAAACTTTGCATACAGCATTATCGACAATCTATAGCGATGCATGCCATGCACTCCTTTCACAGCAAATTCAGAACTACATAAGTAATGTTTAGTTCAGTACACATGAGCAATGACAGGCAGCGTTCATCAAAAGAGAATTAGGCCTGGCCTAAAAATAACTTAACCACTGACCTCTTGTGTTGGCCCTGACAACCACGATGTCCAATGGCTCCCTGCTTCGAGACAGGTTGATGATCAGAGGGCTCGGGTGCCCGTAGCGGCCGGCGTGAACGCACAGCGTGAGGCGGAAGAATAGCAATGGAGGGCCCAGTAGAAGCACCAGCGTTGTCCTCAGAAGAATCGCATGCCTCCCGGTGTATTGAAACGAAGTCCAGTCTTCCTCGCTGAAGTTGCCGAAAGGCTCGGGGGATCGGAGGGTGGCGACGGCTCTGGTAGGGGTGGACGGCGACTCGGCGAGGGCTCGGGGGATCGGATCATCGGAGGGTGGCGACGGCTCGGGTAGGGGTGGACGACGACTGCTGGCGGCGACTTGGGGGGATGGGAGGATGGCTCGGAGGTACTGGCGGCTCGGGGGACGGTGCCGGTTCCGGCGCCGCTGGCAGGGGCGGATCTGGGTACGCTGGGTGGGTCACGGCATACCTCGTAGATTTAGCTCAATCCATACATGATTCTTGTTATAATCTAGCACAACAACTTTACAGGATTTATAACTTTTTGATCCGTAGGTCCAATCGTGCTAATTCTTTTTTAGTTAGATGCGAATTGGAATCTAGTTTATTCTGTTCAAATTTCAGCTCAATCCAACGGTTGGATCTCTGAGAATTCGTGATTTACCGAACACATCCACTCTGTTTTGTTGAATACTAAGCAATTATTTGAGTCTGAATTAGAGTGAATTTTTTGTAGATCAAAAATTTGATTTTAGCTTCCGTGCAATCATTCACCCTCCTCTGATTGCTAGTTTAGTATATTTCGAGCCTACACATATACTTTATTCGACTCCCACTATAGCTGACATAGTTATATCTTTATTTATTGCTTATCTTAGTTAGTAATTTAACCACTCAATGGACGTATTTTATTTGCAAGGTTTTTAAATTATGAAGAGGAACAGAGACATTGCATCTCTTTTTCGTAAACATGCAGCAAAGAAGGCTCCTCTCCCGTCACAAGCTGCAACATTGAGCGAGATATTTCCTTCAAAGTAGAAGAAGATGATATAATCAAGAGTTTTATGGCCATTAGAAGGCGTAGACCGAACAAGAAGAAGTAATATTATAGGTATATAAGCTTCTTTTAAATATATCATCTTGTTTTTAATTATTTTTTTACTTGTATACCGAATTGCTCGATAAATTTTAAATCGTTTACCGAATTATTATTTGATCGGCATACCCTAGGTTTAAATCCTAGATTCGCCACTGGCCGCTGGTTCACCGCTCGCAAGTTGGGTGTTAGGGCGTCTGCTCAGAATGGGAAGGAGTCGCGCAACAAGGCGGGAGAGCTGAAGACGCTTCTGGAGTTAAATGAGTAGCGAAGGGTGTAGATTTAAGCGGAGTAATCTGATGAAGCAAAACTGCTTTGTGACGATGAATACTATTTTCGAAAAATATTGTAGCTGTAAAACGGTAAACAGAGAGTACAGGCGGTAGTTACAGACAGAGGTAGAAGGAAAAGTTGATCCCAAGTATAAAGTCTTGTAATCGGCAAAGAGATAAATTGAATAGAAAAATGGATTGAAATATTTCCCCTCCTCTCATTCTCTTCTTCCTCAAAGTTCTTATGCCCCCGAATCACTTATCTTCTTCCTATATCGTTCCTTCATCCGAAGATTCTTTGGTTCTCTGACCAGAGACATTACATCTGGTATCAGAGCCAAGCGATCACAGGGAAATTTTTTTGCTTGAACCGTAAAATCCCAGATAGGTGGACGTTCTCGTGATTGTGAAATCTGAGTTCGTGCCTAACCGATTTGGTTGGTTCAAGTCAAAGGATCATCACGGCTCCACCAAAGCCATTAGTGCAAACCAGATTGGTTTTAGAAGTGATGGGAGAAGCAACGGATCAAGCAGATGGATGAACGATGGGAATCTTTAAAGGCTAATCTCGACTTTATTGTGGAGAAGATCAAGCCGGTGGAAGCGATTATGGCAATTCAAGCCCAGGTAGAAGAACATAACACGGTGATTATGGGGTTAATGGAGCAGTTTCAGAAAATGCTAAAATCAATGAAGGAGAACCCCAGCAGTACAGGTGGGGGAGTTAACTACATCGGCGGGATTGCTAGGAAGATGTCCTATACCACTATTGAGGTTTGGTCTGGATACTCAAAAATCAGGACGCACAACAACTCAAGTAATAGAAGAGTCGAATGTAGAGAAGAGGACACATATTCCTAAGTTGTCATTTCCTAAGTTTGATGGAGAAGAGCCACGCATTTGGAAGAATCGATGTCTGCGGTATTTCAAGATGTATAACATTGATGAATCTCTATGGGTTACTGCTGCTGCTATGCACATGGAAAGTAATGTTGCTATGTGGTTGCAAGTTTACCAGGAGAAGTATCCACTAGGAAGTTGGGAACACTTCATGATGGTAGTAGACTCAGAGTTTGGGGTGTTTGACTCTCGAAGGTATATAAGGGAGTTGATTCAGATAAGACAAACAGGACATGTGTTGGAATATAGAAATCAGTTTGAAACAGCAATGTATAAAGTTCGGGCATACAATAAATTGTGCACTGAAGAATTTTTTGTAAACCATTTTGTCATGGGATTGAAAGATGAACTGAAGTATGAAGTAGAAATTCAGTTACCTGAATCAATTAGGAAGGCTTTTCTTCTAGCCCAAATTCAGGAAGAGAAGTGGGAGAAACTCATAATAAGACCGCAGAAAACATTGGTGGCTCCTAAGATAGGTGGGGTATATCGCAATGATACTACAGCAGGGTAGAATAAGTTGGTAATGGATGATCTAGGAAGAGCGCGTCAGTTAAGAGAATATCGGCGTGCTCGAGGACTTTGTTTCAAATACGATGAAAAGTATGAAAAAGATCATCATTGCAAACCATTACCGACAGTTCAGGTTCATGCAATGGAAGTGGAAGATGGTCCGGAGCACATCAGTGAGGAGGTGTTGCAAGTCTTGGAGGAAGCAGACAAGGAGTTTGAACAGGGGCAATATAAATTGTCTTTACATGTGTTAGCTGGCACTGAGGATTAGGAAACAATACGTATACAAGCAATGGTGGGCAATCAAGTAATGTTGGTGCTAATAGATTCAGGTAGTTCACACAGTTTTGTCAATGCAACTTTTCTAGAGCGTACTAAGTACAGAACAGAATAGATTCTAGCCGTGCAAGTTTATGTAGCAAATGGTGAAGCATAGCAATGTGATTGATATGTACCTCAGTTAGAATGGTGGGCTCAAGGACACACATTCTAGACTGATATGAGGGTGCTTGGGTTATGATGTAGTGTTGGGAATGGATTGGCTTCAGCTTTACAGTCCGATGATCTGTCATTGGAAACAAAGAACATTGGAGTTTATGGATAAAGGGTGTGCTGTCAAGCTGCAAGGGATATATTTGAAGCAAATTGATCAAGTAGCTGAAATACCAGTGAAGCAATTATACAAATGGCAAAGTGCTAATGAAATATGGGCAATAGCAATGGTGGAAGACGATGTGTTAGTTTCGACAAGAAAAAAATACCAAAGGAAATACAACAGATCATTGACCAGTATGCTGAAGTATTTGCAGAACCGTCGACATTACCACCATCCCGCATATACGATCATGCTATTTCATTGGTTCCTGGAGCGATGCCAGTGAACAGCAGGCCCTACCGGTATTCTCCTATGCACAAAGATGAAATTGAGAAACAAGTATCAGATATGTTGAGGGCGGGATTAATACAGCCAAGTATAAGTCCGTTTGCATCTCCAGTATTACTAGTTCAAAAGAAAGATGGTGGCTGGAGATTCTGTGTAGACTATCGCAAATTGAATAGCATAACCATCAAAAATAAATTCCCAATGCTAGTAGTTAATGAACTACTCGATGAGTTGGCAGGCACTCAATATTTTTCTAAATTGGATCTGAATTCGGGATATCATCAGATTCGAATGGTGGAGTCTGATACGGAGAAAACAGCTTTTAAAACACATCATGGACATTTTCAATTTAGAGTGATGCCATTTGGATTGACAAATGCACCAGTGACCTTCTAATGTCTTATGAATTCGATCCTTGCTCCTTGCTTGCGCAAATTTGTCTTGGTTTTCATGGATGACATATTGATATATAGCCCGACTTTGGAAGATCACAGGAAGCATTTAGCAACTGTGTTGTTCCTATTGAAACAACATCAACTATTTGTGATTTGGACAAAATGTGATTTTGCACAAAAGAGTATTGCTTATTTAGGCCATATAATTTCTGACAAAGGGGTAGCTACAGATCCAGCTAAGACACAAGTAATGGTAAATTGGCCTCAACCTTAGAACGTGACCGATTTGAGGGGATTTTTAGGTCTCACTGGGTATTACTGCAAGTTTGTAAAGGACTATGGAATCATTTCTCGACCACTCATTAACCTACTGAAAAAGAAGTGCTTCCATTGGGATCAAGCAACAACATCGGCTTTTGAAAGGCTGAAACAAACAATGACACAAACACCAGTGTTAGCAATACCTAATTTTCAGCAAACTTTTGTTGTTGAGACCGATGCATGTGATGTGGGGATTGGAGCAATGCTTATGCAAAATAGTCATTTGATTGCTTTCCTGAGTAAGGCATTGAGTCCTCAGCATCAGAGATTAGAAATTTATGAAAAGGAATTTCTTGCGTTAATCATGGTTGTTGATCGATGGCGCCCATACTTGCAACGAGGAGAATTTATCATCAACACCGATCACCGCGGTTTATGCTATTTGGGGGAGCAGCAACTAGTCTCATAATTATAGCACAAAGCGATGACCATGCTTATGGGCCTTCAATTTCATATTTAGTATAAGAAGGGGTCGATGAACCGTGCAGCTGATGCATTATCAAGGGTTGTACATCTTTTGGCTCTTCAAGCAGTGTCGAGAGTTCAGCCTCTTTGGATCCAAGAAGTACTAAACACTTATGTGACTGATTCTAGAGCACAGAAGCTCTTGGTAGCCCTAGCTGTTCGGAGCCCAGATGAACATGGGTTTGAGTTAAGTCAAGGGTTGATCAAGCAGAAGGGGTGAATCTGGGTGGGAGAGAATTCAGCATTGCAAACTAAAATCATCAATGCATTTCATGCGAGTGCAGTTGGGGGGACATTTTGGTATCTCAGTAACATATCAACGGGTAAAGAAATTATTTGCACGGCCTGGCCTAAAAGGGATGTGATCAATGTGATAAAACAATGCAATATTTTCCAACAAGCTAAGCATGAACTCACGCGTGTGCCAGGGTTGCTCCAACCATTACCAATTCCAGAGGGGGCATGGCAGGATGTAACGATGTATTTCATTGAGGGTTTACCATGTTCAGATGATTGAAATACAATTATGGTGGTAGTAGATAGATTCTCAAAGTATGCACATTTTGTAGCTTTGAAACACCTTTCACAACACCACAAGTAGCTCGGTTATTTCTAGAGAATGTGGTCAAGCTTCATGGTATGTCGCAGTCAATTCTATCAGATCGAGACAAAATATTTACCAGTTTGTTCTAGAAGGAATTGTTTGTAGCCATGGACATCAAATTAAAGTTCAACACGACATACCATCTGCAAACGGATGGGCAGAGTGAGCGTGTTAATCAATGCCTTGAAATGTATCTCCATTGTGCTGTTCATTCATCCCCTATTAAATGGCGCAAATGGCTGGCAATGGCAGAGTTTTGGTGTAGTACTTGCTATCACACATCTTTAGGATGTTCTCCATTTAAAGTGTTGTATGGTTTCGAAACCTCGATATGGTGCGATTTTAAATTCTGAAGCAGTTACAAATCAGTCAGTGAAAGACTTACTGGAAGAGAGAGTTGCCCAGGTTGCACTCCTGAAATGTCATTTGGAAGCGGCTCAAAACATAATGAATATTCAGGCGGATAAGAAACGGTCGGACCGGCAATTTCAACTGGGGGAACAGGTTTACTTGAAGCTTAACCTTATACGCAATCTTCTGTGGTCAATCAACCGTTTCCTAAACTGGTATTCAAATATTTTGGTCCTTATTGAGTGGTTGAAAAGATTGGTGTAAGGTCGAGGATGCCGACTAGAGGGGGGTGAATAGGCGGCTTTCAAAAATTACTACGAATTTCTACAAATCAATTCACCCCTAATTACTCTTATGTCAAAACCTTAACAATAATTAATGCGGAAACGATAAACTAAGGTTTTGACAATCAAAGCCTAAATAAACTAGGCTCACTATGTGCACTAACTAATTATGTCTCTAATAATAAATTACAATCCTAAAAACAAGCAATCAATCAATTTAATTCTATGAATGTAAATTGCTTGAAAATAAATAATGAACGGAAAGCAAGCACAAGAGGCGTAATACTTTTTACTGTGATGTTCGGAGACTTACCGATCTCCCCTAATCTATGTTGAGGTTAGCCCAAACGAATTGGACCGGCTCCACAAATTGAGCACCCACCTCGAATCCACTAGTGGTTGCTCTTTCCCCCTCCAGGTAGGCGAGCACCGACCTTCACAACTTGTCGGGGCTTCTCACAACCTTCGTCGAGAATCTTACCGCGCACGACGCCTCCACGCCGTCTAGGTGTCGGCAAACACCAAGAGTAACAAGCCAAGCCTTCCCGCTTAAGCTTCACCTAGTGCAACACATGCACTCCGGTGATCACCAAGTGCAACACATGCACAATGACTACCTCAAGTGCAACACATGCACAAGAGGCTTTCAATTCACTCCTAATTGCAACACATGCAATTAGAGCACACTCTTAGCTCAAAAACCAAATGTGAGTGTGCAACACATGCAATACCTCATCCAAATGCTCAATGGAACCAGCAACCTTACCCTTGCACCCCATGGGGTCCTTTTATAACCCCTGCAAGAAAAACTAGCCGTTGGGGGGGCAATTTGGGCAAAAGTACCCTAGGAGCCCGGTCATACTGCCCTAGGGCCCATATGACCGCTCCTCAGAGCAACGGCTAGAAAACTAGCCGTTACTCAGAAAAACTACACGGTCGGTATGACCGGATAGGGTCCGGTCATACCGCTCACCGATATGATCGGAGGGTCCCGGTCATACCGCCCATTCAAACACGGTTTGCACCCCGTTCTGTAAAAACCACACCAGGGGTCGCCCGGTCGTACCGCCGACCGGTATGACCGGCCCTTCTTCGGTATGACCAACCCTGGGGAGAAAAACCCGATTACTCACAATCTTTTCTCCAAAACAACATGGCTCACATTATTTGAGTTATGTGAGGTTCACCATATGAACACAACACTATGCAAAACACATTTGCGCATATTAATCACATACTCCAAATAATCGCACTAAATCCCAATTAATTTGCAAAACACATTTGTAAATAAACCATGAACCTATGAGATCAACACTCTAGCCATGTAAGGATCAACACATGATCCCGACACTTTGCAAAATATATTTGCAAATGCCAACACATACTCTAGGATCGAAACCCATAACTTCCAACTCATTTACAAAACACATTTACATATAACAAATCTAACCACTTAAAAGCACATATTGAGCCATGAGATGATCAACACATGATCCCAACATATTGCAAAACATATTTACAAATGTTTATCTCATGCTCCAAGATAAGAAACATAAACATCAATATTTTGCAAACTCAAAGCACAAACCGAGCTTATCCTTGTGATGATCAACACATGATCCAATCACAAGCTAAAACACCAAAGCATGAGCTCTCTATTTGCAACACATGCAAATCTCTAGCTCTATGCAAACGACCACTACAAACTCAAGTGCATGAGCTCTCTATTTGCAACACATGCAAATCTCTAGCTCCATGCAAACAACTTTAAACCAAATTGCTTGAGCTCTTCTTCTTTTGCAACACATGCAAAACTTAGCTCCAAGCAATAACCGCATAAACAACATTGAGAATTCAAATAAGAAGTAAGCATGAGCTTCTCCTATTTGCAACACATGCAAATCAAAGCATCATGCAAAATCCAATGCACGAGCTTCACCCATTCGCAACACATGCCAAATGGTTAGCTCCATACAAAAATCAATCAAGAGAGTGAGCTAGAGTGAACTGAATTGAGTTTATCAACACATGATGAAGCTCAAGCTAAAAGACTCAACCATTCTTAATAGTACGGCACTTAACTAACAACCCGATCTCCCATCCAAACACCGAGACCGGTAAAAGACTAGGAACACATCCTTAGCCCTAGCTAGTTATACCTTTGCCTCTAGCGATCCACTTGAAGTTTTTTATGATTTCTAATCATCTTCTCTCTAGAATCGAATCTTCTTTTTTTTCATCAACACATGATAAGCCTTCTCTAGCCCTTCTCTTCACTTCGGGATCACCTCTTGAAGCTCATCAACACATGATGACTTCTTCTTCCCGATTCTTCATTTTCTTGGACTCAACCTACTTCACAACTCATGGAAGATATTAGTCCAACAAACACGGTTGTCTCAATTATCACCACACTCTATTAACACATAATGGATGCCTCTAAAATCGATTGAGCACAACCCAAATCAATTTTAATGATTTAAAGGTGTCTTGAGTACTTTGATGCAACTAATGCTTCATTATACTCAAGAACTTTTCGCTTGTCTTTAATCAACAAGGAAACACCATCAACACATGATGAAGTATTCTTTGATTTGATTAAAAGGTAACCGAACTCAATTTAAACTTCAATTAAATTGATATGAGTATATATAACTACACAAGTTTCATATACTCAATATGATGGAAAGTAATGATCTATATATGTTTGAGTGATGGAACGGGATCGATATATTTAGACCATCAACTATAGAATAAACTCCATTAAGTATGTGCATATAACTAATTGAATCATGGAATCAATATGAACATAATCAATCTTAGATTGCATATGAGTTTATTCTATATTTTCATGAGTATATTACAACTACACAAGTTATATATATACTCAAAGGGTTGTTTCAAAGTCTTGATCCTTTATATGTTATTTAGCAATAGGACTTGGATCAATACTATTGAAACATCAAGTTAAATTATAAAGTCCCCCTAGATGTGTGCATTCATGTAATATATGAATTAGAAACATAATGCACATATTTGGAATAAAGTAATAGAAGAGTTCATACTTTAACTTGAATCCTAAGTATGCATTAAGATAATAGAGTGAATATGAGTGCATACCTTGGGTTTTCCATTTTCCATCCAAATATGAGACCAATAAGAATCAGGCTCAATAGAACATGTTAGTCTCAAATAGATTTGACATTAAACAATGATTAAACATTAATATTAAACCAATCACCAAAACTAATGGAGCTTGAACTTACAATTGGGCTGGCAGCTTACAAACTGGAATTACCTCAGGGCAGCCAAATACATCCAGTTTTTCATGTATCTCAGCTTAAGTCTTTCGTTCCAAACTTCACACCAATATTTCATAATCCTCCTTGTATTGCTGATCTCAATATGGAGTCACTAGAGCCTGAAATCATTTTGGATCGACACTTAATAAAGAAAGGCAATTCATCAATTCCTCAAGCATTAATCAAATGGTCCAACATTCCTGCTGAGATGGCTACTTGGGAAGATTTAAATGTAGTTAGGCAAAGCTTTCCCACTGCTAGTGCTTGGGGACAAGCAGGTTTTGTTGGAGGGGGTGAAGTCAGGGTGTTTGCTCAGAATGGGAAGGAGTCGCGCAACAAGGCGGGAGAAGGCGGGAGAGTTGAAGATGCTTCTGGAGTTAAATGAGAGTAGCGAAGGGTGTAGATTTAAGCTGAGTAATCTGATGGTGCAAAACTGCTTTGTGATGATGAATACTATTTTTCAACAATTACTGTAGCTGTAAAACGGTAAACATAGAGTACATGCTATAGTTATAGACAGAGGTAGAAGGAAAAGTTGATCCCAAGTATAAAGTCTTGTAATCAGCAAAGAGATAAATTGAATAGAAAAATTGATTGAAATCTTTCCCCTCCTCTCGTTCTCTTCTTCCTCAAAGTTCTTCTGCTCCCGAATCACTTATCTTCTTCCTGTATCGTTCCTTCATTCGAAGATTCTTTGGTTCCCCGACCAGAGACATTACATTGGGGTAGGGTTGGAAATGGGGAATGGATCAATGGATAGGATTAGATTTCGATGTTGAACTTTAACAATGAAGTACTGAACGGGAATTCTCTAAAGGCTGCCAGACTGGAAGAGCCTTCGGTGTATTCGGTTACTCAGTTCATTCGGTTTTCGAAAGTACAAAATCGAATAAAAAACAGTAAAGCAAATAGTATCGAAAAAAACCGAACTAAAAACCGTAAATTGAAAATTTGCCCATCCCTATTTTTTTGTTAATTCGGTTTGGTTCGATTTTTTGGTTTCGGTTAAAAAAATACCCACCCCTATCCCCTGTCAAAGGAAAATGCTTCACAAACAACTTCTTATTTACAATCTAGGTATGATGAGTTCACACTCACATGACGTGAGCAAAGCAGGCACCACCACCACCTTCCTTCTTCCTCAACCAGTGCCCAGCGGCCCAGCCCCATCTCTCTTTATTAGGTCCATTCCCATACGCATGTTCAAGAACTTGGCCTTGAGATCATAGGCGAATTCCCTGGGGAGGGGGCGTTGTTAGGTTCGAGCCTACCGTCCGTGATAGCTATCTCCGTAGTTGTTCGGTGCTCGAACCGAGGATGAACAATGAACAAAGAGATGAACTCAAGAAACTCAAGAAAAGAGGAAGAAGAAAAGCTAATTTTGGGTCTTTTTCGTAACCAACTAGGCCCAAGTGCGGTCTCACATCCATTCCACCTGCCCACTCCATGTCCCTACTCGATAGGCCACCAAAATAAAAGAAGCAAAACACAAAAAGGGCAATTTCGTGCATCTGAAGCCAACTCAGTGGGGGCCTGGGGCAAGAATAAACCCTAGCCCTAGATAGCGGCAGCCAGTGATGTAGCGGTGTACGACGAGAAGGCAGGGCACGGGCGCGCAACACGACAGCTCAGCGAAGAAGCTGGGGCCACAGCCGCGGGGAGCGACGGTGCGAGGGGCTAGGAGTGGAAGCACAAGGAGCCTAGCATCCGAGAGGAGCCGCTTACCGACGACCCGATGTAAGATCGAGGATGCCGACTAGAATTAATGTGAAAGCAATAAACTAAGGTTTTGACAAATTAAGCGTAAATCAACTAGGCTCACTAAATGCACTAGTTAATTATGTCTCCACTCAAGAATATACAATCCTAAAGACAATCAAGCAATTTAATTCTAGGAATGTAAATTGCAACAATGTAAATAGAAAATTGCAAGTAAACACAAAGATACACACCGATGTTTTATCATGTGTTCGGAGACTTACCGGTCTCCCCTATCCACGTTGAGGCAAGCCCAAACCACTTTGAACCGGCTCCACGAATTGAGCACCCTCCTCGATTCCACTAGTGGTAGCTCTTTCCCCCTCCGGGTAGGTAAGCTCCGACCTTCACAACTTTGCTGGGCCTTCTCATAATCTCCTTGAGAAGGTCACCACGCACGACGCATCCACGCGCCGTCTAGGTATCTGCAAACATCAAGAGTAACAAATCAAGCCCCCTAGCTTGAGCTCCACCAAGTACAACACATGTATAATGGTGATTACCGAGTGCAACACATGCACAAGGCTCCTCTCAAGTGCAACACATGCACAAGAGGCTCTCAATCCTCTCCTAATTGCAACACATGCAATTAGAGCTCACTCTTAGCTCAAGAAGCAATAGGGAGAGAGCAACACATGTAACACCTCCCACAAGACTCTCAATAAGTCCAACAACCAGTAAATACCCCCTAAGACTTCCTTTTATATCCTCACAAAGAAAACTAGCCGTTGGGGATAAAATAGGCATTAAATGCATAGAAACTAGCCGTTGCTATAGTACCCCAGCACTACCGCTCATATAGGACCGACAGTACCGGCCTTTAAACTCAAAAACACCTTCTCTGGTAAATAACTACCGCAAGTAGGGCCACTACTGCCCATGTAGGGGCGGCACTACCACATTTTCTGCAGAAAAAATGTCATAACTTTTTACTCCGAACTCCGATTTAGGTGATCTCGGACTCTATGCGAAGCTTATCAAGAGGGCTACAATATCCACCATTTTTAAAGATTTAAGCAATCATAGATATTTTAAATATCACAAAAAAACTCCAATGTAGTCACTCAAGCCTATAATCTGATTTTCGAAATCCTTCACAAAGACTTGATCAATAGCATGACTACATGCTAGCAAGAGTCAATAAGATCAAATCTTGAGTCATGTGATGATCAACTCATAATAAAAACAATTTTGCAAAACATATTTGCAAATTTTAATCACATGCTCCAAAAAATCACATTACGCACAACTCGTTTGCAACACACATTTGCAAATAAAACGAGAAGCTATGAGATCAATCCTCTAGCCATGTAAGGATCAACACATGATCCCGACACTTTGTAAAACACATTTGCAAATGCCAACACATGCTCTAGGATCGAAACCTATAATCTCTAGCTTATTTGAAAAACACATTTGCAAATAACAAATCAACATTTTGCAAACACAAAGCATAAACTTTACTTAGCCTTGTGATGATCAATATATGATCAAATCACAAGCTAAAACACCGGTGCATGAGCTCTCACTTTTTGCAACATATGCAAAACTTAGCTCCACGCAAACACCACATAAACCAAATTACATGAGCTATCTCCCTTTTGCAAACATGCAAATCCATAGCTCCATGCAAAAACCAAATCGATTAAGATTCAATAAGAAGCAAGCATGAGCTCACTTATTTGCAACACATGCAAATACTTAGCTCATGTAAGAACCAATCAAGAGAGTGAGCTAGAGTGAACCGCATTGAGTTCATCAACACATGATAAAGCTCAAGCTAAATGACTTAACCTCTCTTAATAGTACGACACCTAACTAGCAACCCGGTCTCTCATCCAAACACCGAGATCGGTAAAAGACTAAGAACACATCCTTGGCACTAACTAGTTATACCTTTGCCTCTAGCAATCCCACTTGAAGCTTTTATGATTTCCATCATCTTTTCTCCAAACCGGGTCCTTTCTTCTTGTTCATCAACTCATGATGAGCCTTCTCTATCTTCACTTCACTTTAGGATTCATCCTTAAAGCTCATCAATACATGATGATTTCTTCTTCCTGATTCTTCATTTTCTTGAACTCAACCTACTTCACAACTCATGAAAGATTGTTATTCCAACAAATACGATTGTCTTAATCATCAATTGCACTCCATTAACACATAATGGATGCCCTCATGATCGATTGAGCACAACCCTAATCAATTTGAATGATTTAAAGGTGTCTTGAGTACTTTGATGCAACTAATGTTTCATTATACTCAAGAACTTTCCGCTAGTCCTTAACCAACGAAGAAACATCATTAGCACATGATGAAGCGTTCTTTGACTGATTGAAAGACAACCGAACTCAATTTAAATTTCATTTAAATTGACATGAGTATATATTAACTACACAAGTTTCATATACTCATTTTGATGGTTACTAACCAATGATCCAAATTATGTTGGAGTGGTGGAAAGGGATCAATACTCTTAATACCATCAACAATAGAATAAACTCCATTAAATATGTGCATACAAATGATTGAACTTGAATCAATATGCACATATTCAATTTTTGAGATTGCTTTGGAGTTTATCCTATATTATCACGAGTATACTACAACTACACAAGTTAAATATACTCAAGAGATTATTTCAAAGTAATGATCCTTGATATAGAAAGATGAATTAGATCAATACTATTGAAACATCAAGGTAAAGTATGAACTCCCCCTAAATGTGTGCATTCATGTATATATGGAATTGAAAATATTATGCACATATTGAGGTCTAAATAATGGTAGAGTTCATCCTTTAACTTGAATCCAAAATATGCATTAAGATATCATAAAATGAATACGAATGCATATCTTGGGTTTTCTATTTTTCAATGAGATGAGACTAATCAAAGATATACTCAATAAAAGAGTTAGTCTCATATTTGGATTTATCAATATGATCATGAGTATTGTATCCAAGGAATGCAACGAGATATATAATATGAGCTCGAATGCATACCTTTGATATTTCTATCTTTTTCATCCAAAAGAGACTAATAAGAGTTAAGCTTAACAAAAGAGTTAGTCTCATAAAAAGATTTGCCATTAATTAACAATTGAGACTCATCAATATTGTGATTATCAAAAGGGTTAGTCTCAATATTAGATTTGTCATTAACACCAAAACCAAATTAATGGAGCTTGAACTTTCACTCGACATTTAGGGCGAGCTAGGGTGGCCAGGCGTTGGCCGTCGGGCGACGGCACTGAGGAGCGGAGCCATGTGGCGGGGGATTGTTAGTCGAGCTGTAGTGACAAGAAGGAGGGGAAGAGGCAGATGAGGAGCCTAGGCAACTGCCAGGCCTGGGCGTCGGGGCGTCGAGCGGGATGATGACATCAAGGAGCCTAGCAACCAGCCCCTAAATTAGAGCCCAGATCTGGAAATTGAGGATTGACGAACAGAGGAAGTAAGGAGTCCTGAGAAGTACTGGGCTGACGGCAGGAGAGGACCGAGAGGTAATGAGGATGACTGTGGTATGTGGATGAGTATTGTATTACTTATTAATATATAATATATTATTATTACTTATTAATTTTATCGTTTGCTATTTAATTTCATTACTCTTTAGTATATAATATAAAATTATATATTGTTTAGTCAGTAACATAGTTGTATACTTTTATTTGTTCGTAGATTTCAATAATGGAGAAACGAACTTTTAGTAATTATTTCACAAGCAATTCAAGTAGTACCACTTCAACCGATGAGAGCACAATGAATCAAATAGGCTTCGATTATAATTTAATCTGAGTGAAATTATTGTTGATCCGGGGTATCGAATGCCAATAGAAGATTATGCCAATGAAATTAGAGATCAACTGAGGAGGACATATTTATCGAATGGTCCAACTCAACCGATTGAGCATACCTTTCCAAATACATTGGATGGAAAAATCTGGAGATCCTTTCAAGAACAATGGTTTAATAAGTTTGATTGGTTGAAATATAGTGTGGAAAAGGATGCCTCTTTTTGTTTCCATTATTTTCTTTTCAAGAAATTGTCACAATCCAACACATTTGGGAATGATGTATTTATAAAAATTGGATTCTCTCGTTGGAAGACAACTTTAGATGCTTTTAATAAATATGTTGGTGGTCTAAATAGTTTCCATAATATTGCAAGGGGTGAGTGTGAAGACATCAAAAATCAACGCTCAAGTGTGTCAGTAAAATGAGTATTTGCACTAAGGAGACAAAAATTACATACAAAATTCATTTGACTGTATCTTTAGATTGCGCAATATATTTCATAGCACAACGTGAAGCTTTTTGTGGATATGATGAATCATGTACTTCCATTAACAAGAGCAATTTCAAAAAGTTATTAGGATTCGTATAAAGATAAGGAGGAAGTGGAGAAGGCATTTGATATAGCCCCAAGACATGCAGTTATAATTTCTCCAAATATTCAAAAGGTGCTTTCGAAATGTTGTGCACAAGAAGTCACGGAAGTGATTAAGGGTGGGATTGGAGATAGGAATTTTGAGGTGCTTATTGATGAGTCTCAAGATGAATCAACAAAAGAGAAAATGGCAATTATGATGAGGTTAGTTGCATATCTTTTTTTTAGTCATAACATTGATGTATTGTTGTGTTATTCCAACTACAAAATTTGTGACATACAGATTTGTCAATAATCAAGGGAAGATCATGAAAAGATTTCTTACTATTAAGCATATCACAGATTGTACATCTGTAGCATTGAAGGAAGCTTGGTTTGTGTGCTTGGCCTACATGATTTACCTACTTTCAGGCTACGTGGTTAAGGATATGATGGATCTTCTAATGTGAGAGATGAATTTAATGACTTGCAAAAATATCCGAGATGAAAATCCATTGGCTTTCTATGTCCACTGCTTCGTCCAAGGTTCAAAATTTCGGTGAATTTCGGCGAAATTTCGGATTTCGGACCACCCCGAAATCTCAAGTACCGGCCGGGAAAAAAATTAAAATTGCTACAGTAAAATCCGAAATTTCATTTTTGGGCAAAATTTCGTGTTTTTTGGCCGGTTTTGAAAGTTTTAGGGCCGGATTTGGTCCAATAACCCTTAGGAAAGTCATCTCCTATGAAAATAATTTGTTGAAAAACCTAATTTTTTAAATATTTTAAAATTTTGGCAGAAACACTGTCAGATGTTTATAAAATTGTACAAGCATGATAATAATCTGAAACTTTTATGGTAATATCCTTAGTAGATTAGGATCATACATAAAAAATTTCAAAATAATTTAACTTCATTTGTTATCTTTAAAAAATAAAAAACATAATGAACATAATTAGGACAGTTATATTGTCAGAATTTTATAAATTTTCTTGAGTCTTATTATGATCTAATTTTTTTTGAGAGATTAATAATTGACTCAGTAACATTATATAAATTTTTCAAAAAATTTCAACTTTGTTTGTTTGGTCAATCAAATCTATGTAAGCATTGAACTTCGTTTGTTATATTATATTTCAAAAATCAAAAAGAAAAGAACATAAATGGTACTGTGCCTTGTAAGAATTTTATAAATTCAATGGAGTGTGATAATGAATCACAATTTTTATGGGACATTAAGAACTTACTTATCACCATTATTTAAAATTTTCAAAAAAATTATGGTTTACATAATTTTTCATTTTGTCCAAGTTTGCCGGTAAGCCTTTTAACATGGTAGTAGTACTGTTCGAATTTTTAAAAATTCATAAAGTTTGATAATCATCTAAAAATTTTATGAGAGAATTATAGATACATAATAACCACGAAAAAAAAATTCAACAGTTTCTAACTTCATTTGTATCATTTTCCATTCGGATCAAACTTGTAAGTCAGTGTTCTATCAGGATAGCGCCACTCTCCGAATTTTTAAAACTTCATCACATGTGATAATCAGCTGAAATTTTTATGAGAACATTAGTTATGGATCATAACCATGCACAAAAAATTTCAACAGTTTATAACTTGATTTGTACTATTTTCCGTTCCGATCAAACTTGTCGGTCAGTGTTTTATCAGGACAGTACCACTCTCTGAATTTTTAAAAATTCCTCAGATGTGATAATCAGCTGAAATTTTTGTGAGAACATCCGCATTATGTCAGGAACCTCCAAAAAACATTTCAAAAATTTTCAATAATGTTTATACCTATTTTCAGCCAGTGCAAAAAACCAAAATTTCGGAAATTTCGCCCGAAATTTCGGGTTTTTTCGCCGAATTTTGGGTTTTTTTTCCGGATTGGACCGGATTTGAATTTTCAAATTCAAATTTTGTCCGAAATAATTCCGAAATTTTGCCGAAATTTCGTTATCTGGCCCGGGGCGAAATTTATTGCGAAACCGATATTTGAAACCTTGGCTTCGTCCACCAATTACAATTGGTGGTTGACACTGTCGTATGTTGTAGTAAAGCTATTGCGGATTTTTTTCAACTATGCTCCCCTGATAGTGTCTATCATGAGCGTTTCTTGCAAGAGAAAAGAAGTTTTGATTGAAAAACAATGTGATGTCTTGTCGTAGAATAGTTTGATTCCAGATGGGACAAGATTACGTTAAGGAATTGGCCTAGCTAGACCTACAAATACTCGATGGGCTCACATCTCAAAACCTTGCTTCATATATACCAAATATAGGAGGTGGTGGTAGATGTTCTAGAGCTTATAAGTGAATATGCTTGTCAAAACTCAAGTCATAGTGGAGCACCAGATCTGTTAAAAAAGATGGAATACTTTAAATTTGTATTCAACATGTATTTTTTAATAACCTTGTTGAGCATTACAAATAAGCTATCACTTTCTTTGCAAAGAAAGCATCAAAACATTGTTGAAGCTATGGTCTTGATGCAAGATGTGGAAGAACACTTGCAAGATATGAGGGACAAAGGGTGGGAGTCATTGTTCGAACAAATCGAAAGCTTTTGTGATGCATATGGGATTGTTGTGTCAAATATGGATGATACTATTAGAGTTATGGGTAAATCTGTACGTCAGAAGTATATAATGACCCAACATCATTATTACAAAGTTGATATTTTCAATGCTGCTCTTGATACAACTACGAATGAGATGAATCATCGCTTCAATAATATTTCCTCGAAGTTATTGGTATGTATGTCTTGTGTTGATCCAAGTGACTCCTTTAAGTTTGATGTTGATAAACTTGTTCGACTTACTGAAATTTGTGCTGATTATTTCACGGTATCTGACGAGTTCTTGCTAACAAGTCAGCTTTAAACATTCATTCTCAATATTGAGAGAAGTGAGGAATTTCATGGATGTCGTGATATTTCAAAACTTGCTCAAATGATGGTTGAAACCAAAAAAGATAGAACATTTCCATTGGTATATCGCCTCATTGAATTGACATTGATCTTTCCAATGGCAACTGCATCTGTTGAAAAAATATTTTTGACAATAAATATTATCAAAAATATATTTGCATAACAAGGTAGCGGATGACTAGCTCAATGAGTTCATGATATGTTGCACCGAGCGAGAAATATTTACAAGCATTGATGAAGCTAGAATAATAAAATACTTTCAATGCATGAAAACTTGTAGAGTGAATTTTCCTTGTGATTCAAGCTAGCACCTTAGTGGTACTTTTATTTTATCTAAGATATTTATAATAATTTACAATGTACTATTATATCACTAATTTTCAAATTTGGATAAACAGATCGTTTTGGACGCATATTCATGCGTTTTTGGGATGTCTTTCCATTAGCGAGGTACCTTCCTTCATTGTATTTTGTTTTCTTATGTTTCTTTTTTATTCATGTATGAATTTCAATTGCACAAGACTACATTTGATATGTTTGTCTCAATTTAGCTTATTCCTTTGAGTCCGCCCTCTATTTTCATCCTAACTTTGCCACTGCATGAGACCAAATGAAATCAACAACCAACTATCAACGTTTTAGGCTTTTACAAGCTATAATAACAAAACGTACTCGTACAAACAAAAACTAAGATATGTATTAGCAACAATCATGTCATAATCTGAAAAATAAGAGACTGGTACATTGCAAAAGACAAAGATGGTGCATATAAACGGGCGGTCAGGGGCTCGTATATACGCGCCACTAGATCAATGTACATCAGCACGTGTACTAGTAAAGACTGCAGTACTAGTATATAGCATATACTAGCAGAGTGCCCATGCATTGCAATAGATCTCAAATAGATGATGACATCACGAGTTCTAAACTCTTAGAAAAATGTGAATTTAAAACTTGACCTATCATTTATTTGAGATCCGTTGTAACACATGAACACTCTGCTAGTAATATTTAAGAAATTTGAACTTTAATGAAAAAAAGATTATTTGCATGAAACAAAATCAATTATGCCAAATGGCTAGCTATGAGAAGCGAAAGGAAAAATGCTCTTAAGTTGAGTCCTAAGAGGTAAATTCCTTCATTGCTATAGAGAAAAAAAACTATATCTAGTTTAGTGGATGTTTCCTCGGAATTTCACAATGCTAATTACTAAATAACATCATGTTATATATTCAAGAAACATTGGCTCATTTTTTTTCATCACATTGTAACTCAAATGCACAAATAGGGCAACTCACATAGAATGCAATAACTATAGATGGATTAAATGATACAACTACAATGGACTAAATCGCCACTAACCAAGGACAAAACACACTATAAGCCTAAAAGAAAGAAAGAGAAAAACAAATTGGCTACTTTACGAATCTTTTCGCTCAATTCATTCAATAAAATCCAATATGGCATAAATAACTGTACACTATATAATTATTTACGTTCGATGATCATCGGTTAAACTCTCCTCTACAGTATGACACACTAACATGCTACTTTCATTAGCAAGAATAATAGATGTAATAGAGAAAAACAAACCTTTAAATGGAAAGATTAAGATTGGTTTAGGTAAACAATGGTACGAGCCATCAGCAATAATAATTTCTTTTTCTAGCTTACTAGCAATCAACTAATCATACCTAGCACTTGCATCAGACAACCCCAAACAGATAATTGATCAAACCTTACAATTCTAAATACACAATTGAAGAAAGATGATTTCATTTGATCAATGCATTTCACAATTGTGAAGGAAAAACAATCTTGCAAAGTAATGGAAGGTAAAAAAAAGAGGGAGAAAACTAACAGAAAAATGACTACTTGAACTTTTGTTGCTAATTTACCTTCTGCGGCCTAGTACATTGGCTCAACCGAGAGATGGCCACCATCTTCTAGTTCTCATCGGTCGTGCCATCAATCTCAAACATGATACACTAGCATGGAATTCCTATTAGCATTGATGCTAAATCAGATAACTAAAATGTTCTGCCATGAAGATTGTTTTCAGAGAGCACTATATCACAGATAAGTTATATCAAAGACAAAAAAACATTGTACTAATACGGTGGCGTATCAAACTTTAGTACATGAAGTATTCACAATTTCATGCAAACACAATCGTAGAGCATTCTACGCAAATACTGAATACGTCAATGCATTGAACAACATACCATCATAGATGTTAGAACCAAATAAGGAAAAAAGAAAATACGAAATGAAAGGATGATACATGAGATGTAACCATACTTACTTAGGTTATAGTCAGTGGCGACCACATATGCATCTATGTAATGACCCTCCTTTTTGCAAAGAAGGTCTTACGTGCATACAGTACTAGTCCTATGATCAGTGGTTGGTACGCACATTTACAACAATTGATACCACATCCATACTCGATATTACATATGATAATGGTAATTTATTATATAGTAAGGTCTTTACAAACCATAATATATTGCAACGGAAAGAAGCAAAAGTCTTGTAGTGTGCCCATCCAACCCTCACGCAACTGACATGGTATAAACCCTAGAAAGTTGCATCATCGAATTTTCTATCCTGTGGTGAAGTATGTATCCTCGGGGGCTTCGCTTTCTTCTCCAACTAAACCAACAAAATAAGCAAGGTTGAGTATTTTCGTACTCAGCAAGACATAAGGTGTATCGCAAAAGTGCAGTAAATGCAGGCTATGTCAAATAAGGCTTCTATGGTTATTTTGCGTAAAGCGAAGTTGAACATGTAAATCAAGTAGTAATTTGCAAAACGGAATTTTGTAAGAGCAAGCTTGACAGGTATATAAATAAATAAGAGTAGCATGGCATAGAATAACTCACAATCCTCCATGAATGTAAGAATCGTATCATCTCGTTGCCATTCCCTGGCATAACATCTGAAACAAAGACTTTTCAAAAAATATCTGTAATTCAAATCATTTTGAAAATACCAAAACTTCTAACTACTGCAGACGCACCAAGTGTCCATTGACCACGTGAACAGCTTTTCGAAAAGATTTACACTCTGCAAAGGTGTACAGCTTTACCCACAAGACATGACCAACTCTTTTTGCAGATCATTAGCACACTTCTTTTGGTGTGCCGTAGAGAGTCATGGCATAACCGTTACATTACATAGACCTAACTTTGCACCAGCCCAGTGACGACAAACCCTCGCTATGGCAGCAGAAGCAACACACCCAAGACATAACAATTCATCTTTTTCATTCACACAATAACTCTGGTAGTCCATTCCTGCCATAATCATTTCTCCCCATAGTAAGGCGTACACCATTGCATTGGTGCATTGGTATGTAGAAACCCCTACGAGAAAACCTACCCAGAATGCCCGTGCTACTCCAGCATTCCAATGTGCAAAGTTAAACCTAAGTAACTTAATAGGTTAAGGCCGTCCCATACCATCACTTGTGGCTGTATGGATATTCTTGGATTTAACGTGCACTACGTTCGGGCCTTAATCCGACCCCGGTAATAAATCTCCCACTATCTACGTGCAAGTCACATGCACACCCGGCTATTGCCAATAATCGCCCGTGTCAAAACCATAGTTTTATTTTTATTTTTACCTAAATAACAGCAACCTTTAATGTTATATTCAACCTTTTTAATCATATTCAATATTTTTAAGTTATAAAGAGCAACATGTTTCTTTACTAAGCATTGCTAAGCATGATCATTATGTAATTGCGTATACCCATGTTGACATTATGTATTGTCTACTCTTATTCTAATGTTATCAAGGTTCAAAGTTCAATATTTATTAAGAAATTTTCATGAAATAGGGTTATAGCTACCAGTACCACAATATAGCGAATTTACAAAAAATACTCAAATGCATAAATGAAAAAACAAAACAAAATTAAAACACTGGGATGAATATGATCAAAGGGGGTGCTTGCCTTGTTTTGTTGGTTCAGGAATCGACTCGAGTCAAAGTCTTCAGTAGCAGCTTCGTGTACATCGGTGCCAACACATGATTATCATATTGTATAATAGTAATAAGAAGCAATGACAATAAGAGGCAAAAAGAAGTCAAATAAAACCAAATTCAAAGATGAATTAGAATTGAAGGTTCTGGAGATAAAAAATTTTAATTAGTGATTTCTTATTATTTGAGTTCATTTGTTTGTGTTATAGATTTAGGGTTTATATTATAAAAGGTTAGGTTTTTAATAGGATTCAGATGCAAAGCATGTTTTAAATAGAATTATTTTTGCAGAATATGACGGTCTTAACCCTGGGAGTATTTTTAAGCTGTTCTTATTAGTATTAGTGTTTATTTGTGTAACATTCTGAAAAATGCAATAAAATGAAAATGTATATTTTGAATTTGAATATGATTATTTCTGAGTTTTCTTAACATCATTGGTTTTTATTTGGAATTTCCTTGGATTTGTGTATTGTGAAAAAAAGCAAATAAAAGGAATTAATGAATGGATAATGGTAAAAAGATAAAAAGGTAAAATTAAAATCTTTAAAAAATTATATTAAATTTACTGAACACTCTAGTGACTCATTTCAACTGACAAATAAATTTTAATGCAATAGATAATGAATTGATTATTGAAATGACATCTTTTGACCCTTAAACAGTACCTGGTCAGGATTTAGTAAAAATCTTCGAACATTATCTTCAGTTAAAAAATTACCATAACATATAAAAGACATTATTTACCTCTAGTAAAAATCTCAGAAATTAATAAGGTAATTTAATCCCTTTTAAAATTCAAAAATAAAAGCTCTAAAAATCTGAAAATCATCATGTCAGAATTTTTATAAAATAAATATACAATATTTTGACTTGAAAATTTTATGGAAGAATTAAAAACTCAAATACAACTCTGAAAAAAGTTTAAAAAATAATTGAAAACAATTATATCCTCAAATAAAATAAATTCAGAAGGGAGATTTTGGACCAGTCACTGTTGTTAGAATATTTAAAATTTTGGTAAAATATTTTAACCTAGGATTTTTACCAACTGACAAGCTTTAACTAGGGGTCGTTACAGTTGGTATCAGAGCTATAATGGCTATAGGATAAACCCTAGATAGAATGGTCGTTAGTGTTAGAATAAACAAATTTAAAATTTTATTTTCAAAAGTTACTATATTTGCAAAATGTAGTCTTTGCTATTCTTTCCTTTTTCTTGAGATCCTACTCTTACCCGCACTTTCATTTTAGTTTGTAAACAACTTCCTCTTTCCTTAAAAGTGATTCTCACCTGTAATTCATCTTCACTATTTGTTTCTGAAGACGTATAAGATATGTCGCTATCATGTCTAGCCAATGAAGACTGCAATGTCTACGTCGACAACCCTAAGAAGATGGACATTATATTTCGCTACATCCAACAAGGCGAAAGGAAAGGTTGAAGATCTTACTTCATGAAGAGACAGCATCACCCAACAGTAAAATACTGAAGATTAGAATATATTAGAATCCATCTTAAGATAAGAACCCTTACGCATAGCATATTATTTCGCTCTAGTTACATAAAGCATATTTATGTGGTGTTTATAACTTGCTAATTGAAAATTGGTTTTTATTTTGTTTGTCAGGACTGATTTATGTGTGAACTTAACCTCTATGTTAAAGTTTCACAATAAGTTGTCCTTATGTATGAATATAGAAAACTTAACCCATAGGATAAATAGGAAATCATAAAATAACTTATCTCTTCTTTCTATAAAACTTTTTACAAGTTTATTTCTTCTCTTCGTAGAACTTCTTACCTGTGTAACCTTTTTGGTCATTAACCTTTTCTCAAAATCAAGCCTCATCAGGATTAGTTGTATAGTCTCCATTACTACTTCTAGCTTTACTTGAGACCACATCTGATGAAGACCCAACCTGCTGTTGAGCAAAGGTGGCCCAATTTTTCACGGTACAACGACGACAGCTTTGTGACGCTCGCACTCGAACGGCAAAAGAGCCAATTCAAAAGCGAGAAACTGGTCACACAAACCGCGATCAACACAAGAACACGAATTGAGTGGAGTAATCGTATAGATTCAGTGGACAATCACAAGAACATGCCATTCTTGACTTGCACCAACACTAACAAACCCAAGAACAGGAAGAACTTATCAAGAACACATGGTATTTGCGCCACAAACAACCATGGCTTATGCTGTCTATTTCTGATCATCCAAAAGTCCGTCCCAGATGGAATACATAGGTATTTATACTAGGAACATCCCTCCTAGCTTAGGTGTGAAACTATACAAGAAACTAAAGGAGTTTTCTTGGGTAGATAAAAGGTTTAATGCCTTGGAAGTTGGACAGCAAGATATGGTCTCGCGCAACATTTGACAGGCTGCGCAACTCCCACCAAAACAGTCATAACTCCCACCTTGGAAGTCCAAATGATGCACGGTTTGAAATGCTAGAAACTAGACTGCAATATCTTTCCATCCATATAGCCCAAGGATATTTTACTTGTCGTGATTAGCAGCAGCATCATGATCAAATGGATGGACAGATTTGAGTGAACCAGCCTTGCTCATGTAACTCTTCTTTGCCTTCCATTCCAATGGAGCGCTGTCAATAATTCTAATAAATATGGATCCAAATAGAATTCCTTTCTCAGGTTACATATTTCCAAAAGAAAGGGATATTACTCCTTGTGGATGCATGACCAAGTCACATTTCTTCTCTCCAAGGTTTGCATTGCAATTCTCAGCTTGTAGCACATTATCAACACAACTTGCATCGGTCTTGTGACTTACTTGCACTTTAGCAGCAGCAAAACAAGTAATGTGATTATTTGTAGACTTGGAGTCATGAGACGATACAACAATAGAGGATATATCCGCATCATCCCCTCCCCCTTTAAGCAAAACCGTCCTCAGTTTCGAGTTGTTCTTCAAAACACTCTTTAGCTTAGTGAGGATGTCACAATGAATATCATCCCCACTTTTGGGCAGCAAAGAAACAAACACCCCTCGATGCATAAATGTATAGTGGTTAGTCCTCCCTTGGTGCGTAGCATTCCGGTCAAATTGCTCTGGACACCCCAAAAGAATTTGACTAGCATGCATTGCAACGACATCGCACTCCACCTTGTCTTCATATCCATCAATGGAAAATGGTACATGCACCTTATGGGTCACCTTGAGCTTACAAACATTATGAAGCCACTTCATGTAATATGGCTTTGGGTGGCGCTGTGTGGTCAATTTCAAAACATCAACCACATCCTTGCTAATCACATTGTTGTAGCTTCCTCCATCTATCACAAGCTTACACCATTTTCCCTTGATCTTGCATTCGGTTTGAAAAATAGCACGTCGTTGTCCCTTCTCCACAATTGGGGCAATATCACGATCCACCTTCTGAGCCATCAAACATTGTCCATCTTCAGGGTCACAATGAACCACATCATCATGTTCTTCACCTCCCATATATGATTTCATACTTGCATCACTCTCTGAAACATACTTTTCATCGGTGGTAAGCATTACTGCCTTTAAATTTGGGCAATCTTTCATCATGTGCCCCCTGCCCTTGCACTTGAAACACTCAATTTTTCGAGTTCTAGCGGTAGAGAAGGCACCAGAATCAGCTTTGGAATAATCCTTGCTTGCTGTCCCTACTGCTCTTGATGCTTCTTTCGGAGATGATCCACTTGGTTTTGTTGATGCAACCGGCATAGACGAAGAACCACCTTCGCTAACTTGCTGTGACGAGCGCCGCCAACCACTAGAAGTGACACGTCCATGATGCACAACAGATTTGTGTGCGTCTTTCAACCATAGTTCCGCACGCTGCGCTTGATGAAGTAGCTCTTGTACGGTATTGAATTGCATCAAATCAACACGGTTTCGCACATCCTCATTCAGCCCTTCAAAGAACCTTGTCATGGTGGCATCCGCAGACTCACGAATAGCTATATGAATTATGAGTATTTGCATTTCTTGATAGTACTCATCAACAGATTTATCACCTTGATATAGCCGCCTCAACTTTGTGTGCAGCGTTCGAGTGTAGTACGCTAGTACAAAGCGAGAACGCATGATTCTCTTCATCTCTTCCCAAGTATATGGACGCTCCCCTGCACGATTCAATTGATCCCACCAAATAATAGCATATTTGGTGAACTCAATGGAAGCAACACGAACCTTCTTTTCTTCGGAGTAGCGATGGTTGTCAAAAATTTGATTGACTCGCATCTCCCACTCCAAATATTCCTCCGGATCAGCACCCCACTTGAACTCCGGTATGGTGATTCTTACACGACCAATACCATCCACCTCACGATCAATACCTCTCCTATAAATTCCTCCATGTCTAGCACCTTGACGGTCATTGCGATTATGTCGATTACGACGAAAATCAGATCGAGCTTCAGATATGTTGTCCTCCAAATTAGTTCCAAAGTCCCGTTCATCGCTGCCATGTGAGCTAGCACGTCGACCGCGAACATGTGCTTGCTGCCTCGGTGCGTCATCTCCTTGTTGTGGCAGTAGCATCTCTTCCAAACGTCGAAGATTGGCATTGACATCATTGAACCCATCTGTGATGCGAGTGTGCATCACGTTCAGCTCACCACAAAGCTGATTCTCCCGCTCATGGTAGAAGACCGACGCGGCCTCAAACTGAGCACGCGTAGCAGTGGGAAGATTGGGGTTAATTGACAGCTGCTCCTCAACAATTTCTTCATTTTCTCCAACGTGATGGTTTGCCCCCGACATTGTTGCAAGCAATCTGAAATCAGCCACAAGAATTCCTACGTACCGTGAGCAACGAAAGCTCTGATACCAGATGATGAAGACCCAACCTGCTGTTGAGCAAAGGTGGCCCAATTTTTCACGGTACAACGACGATAGCTTCGTGACGCTCACACTCGAACGGCAAAAGAGCCAATTCAAAAGCGAGAAACTGGTCACACAAACCGCGATCAACACAAGAACGCGAATTGAGTGGAGGAATCGTATAGATTTAGTGGACAATCACAAGAACATACTGTTCTTGACTTGCACCAACACTAACAAACCCAAGAACGGGAAGAACTTATCAAGAACACATGGTATTTGCGCCACAAACAACCATGGCTTATGTTGTCTATTTCTGATCATCCAAAAGTCCGTCTCAGATGGAATACATAGGTATTTATACTAGAAACATCCCTCCTAGCTTAGGTGTGAAACTATACAAGAAACTAAAGGAGTTTTCTTGGGTAGATAAAAGGTTTAATGCCTTGAAAGTTGGACAGCAAGATATGGTCTCGCGCAGCTTTTGACAGCCTGTGCAACTCCCACCAAAACAGTCATAACTCCCACCTTGGAAGTCCAAATGATGCACGGTTTGAAATGCTAGAAACTAGAATTAAATATCTTTCCATCCATATAGCCCAAGGATATGTTACTTGTCGTGATTAGCAGCAGCATTATGATCAAATGGATGGACAGATTTGAGTGAATCAGCCTTGCTCATGTAACTCTTCTTTGCCTTCCATTCCAATGGATCGCTGTAAATAATTCTAACAAATATGGATCCAAATAGAATTCCTTTCTCAGGTGACATAGTTTCAAAAGAAAGGGATATTGCTCCTTGTGGATGCATGACCAAGTCACCTTTCTTCTCTCCAATGTTTGCATTGCAATTCTCAGCCTGTAGCACATTATGAATACAACTTGCATTGGTCTTGTGACTCACTTGCACTTTAGCAGTAGCAAAATAAGTAATGTGATTATTTGTAGACTTAGAGTCATGAGACGATACAACAATAGAGGATATATCCGCATCAACATCCTCCATATATAAACCAAGTCCAAGATGCTAATAACCACCAACTTACCTAAGCCGCTTTAGGCCAGTTAAAACCTAATTTTTCCCAATAATAACTCTTGACCGTGCCTCAAAACTCACCTCATTATTTTGCTTAGATTATATACCATGAATCTGAGCTAGAACCAGAGAAGTTCTATACTTCTGAATGGAAACCTTAGAATGGTCACTAAAATGGAAACTCGAAAAATCGAAAACTCTATTTTTCTAAAATAAATATAAAAAGAGTAGCATTAGTTGTATATATACTCTTTCCTCTTATTGGATATCTCATATACTCATTTCCCCTCTGTAGAACTTTCATTCTTCACTTCTAGATATTCTTTCTAGAAGGAATTCTCTCCTTATCCTTATGCTTAATAAAAGCCACCAACAAATCTTTTTGAAAATAATTCCGATAACAAGTCAACAACATCGTGATGTCTACATCAACAAACTTCGAGAACATGGAGGTAACAAAGCATCAAAACCTCTCCGACTTCATGGAAGCTTTAGAATACCGACATTAGCAAGTGGTGCAAGGGTTAAATAAAACTCGCCGCCGAATAGCCTACTTTGAAAGATAGTATTATGCGAATTACACATTATTCTAGCTATAGTAAACCTCTTGTGCAGAAATCCGTATGGTTAGGCTAGTAGAAGAAAAACCATAGATAAACCTTAGATACACCTCCTACGTACTAAGCTGAATATATAGCTTTACTATATTATTGAAATTTTGTTTTAAATCTTTTGTATTGCTTCCCAGGATGCACTCGTAAATGCCCGACATGTGTCGAAACTCTACGATGTGATAACCCTTAATTAATAAGAAAATTTAATTAAGAAAATTTCAAGGAAACGAAACGTTGCCTTAAAAACTGACCAATAATACTTAATCCAAGTAAATAATATTTTAATGAACAGAATGTTGCCTTGTGACCTAGTTAACCCCTATCTTACTGTCTCTCTCCGATTCCAACGTTTTGTCGCACATTGTTGCAGGATGCCTGTAACAAGTTCCATTCGCAAAATCATGGAAAGTGAAACCGCATAAAGATCTCAACCGCCAAGAAATAATAATCCTACCTTGGCTCAACTATATTTTCAACATCTAACTTGGATATCCTCCTCACAACTCGGCAAATGTCGCAATTCCCTACCTTCCCAAGGTTCGCAAGAAATTAACTCAGAAGAACGATTGCTAGAATCTCCAACCATGGCGCAAATGCTCGCCATAATTGAACAAAATCACCAGATGCACACCCTTCTTCTTCAGCATCTAGCGCAGAACAATTCCAACCTTGGCACAATTCTCGCCAGAAAGGAAATGGTTCAAATCAGAAACCTGCCTCTCTATCTTATTCAATACCTAAGCATTGTTCTTTAAAGTGTTGTCAACCCAACCAATCCAAAGATCATGCTTGCATTCACTGTGGAGAAATAGGACATACTGCTGATGAGCATGCAATAAATTGCTTTAGCTATGAAGGAAGTCATTCTCCTGAAAAATGTCCCATGAGCAACATCACTTGTTACATTTGTGAAGGTCAAGATCATTGCCCAGCTCAATACCCCCTAGATCCGATAGTTGCCTTTGCAATTCAGCATCAGCAAGAAAAATTTCGAGCCTTGGTTGCTCAAGATTTGGCAATCAAAAGACAAAAGCCAACTGCACAGGAAATCTCATTCAAGGAGTTAAAGAAATAGCACTTTGACCTTGACCACCTTCATAAAGAAAGTTGTAAACGGCTATTGCCAATAGCATGTTTCTTATGTGAAGAGAAAATTATTGGGCTAGAGAATGTCGTAAGAAACAACAAGTTGAGATTCACAAGGAAGATAGTATTGAACATACAATTAAACCCAACAAATCACCTCGAGAGAAGCGTGAGTGCTTCAACTGTCACGAAAAGGGATATTTTGCTAAACAATGTCCACAAAGAGAACAAATATCTCCTGAAGCCATAGTCATGCCAGAAGTTACATCAGTCAAGATTATAACTCTGAGAGGAGGAATAAAATATGAAGCTGTTTGCCTGAAGAATCAGTTAAAGAAGAAGCGCTTGAACAAGGACACTTGTCTCAAGGAGAATTCTGTTCAACCCCATTCTCAATCTCAATCATCGTCTATTTGCATCTCCAACAACACCAATGAACAGTTGTCAGGTACTCAAAACCGAAAAGCCAATGTTATCTATTTCTGCTGCGATAAATATGGACATTATGCCCATAGTTGCCCAAAGAAAAATCAATAAGCCCCTAGACCTGCATCCACTCCAACTCAAGGCGTCAATCCCAATCAATTGCAGGACATAGTCGCGGAAGAAGCTTATGACCTACCAGATGCAGTACTAGGTACGATACTCATGTATTTGAACCCTGCCAGAATTCAAATTTAATTCCAAGGTCAACTCCTTGATCCTAGTCACTTCCTGATCATTTATTTTATAACATCAGCAAACAACCTTTCTATTGTTTCGAATAAGACGGACAACATCACCTGCATCAACCAAGAAGAACTTGAACACTACGCCAACATTAGCCCAAGAAGAGTTCTACTTCACCTCGTCAAGAAAGACATCAATAATTTCCAAGCCATCTCAAGGACCTAGGAGACATCAAGCACCCAAAACAGCCCCTGCCTCAACAGTAGGCTATGAACGTGAACATCTTTCTCATGTGATTGCACCTGACATTTAATGTGGTATTGAGTACATCCCTTGTGTATTCAATTCCTGTAATCAATCTTTTTTATTCTGTACATTTCATCCCTTCATAATTGCCAAATCCAAAGAAAATCAAAACCCTCTGTCTACCAAGGTGATAAAACGAATCAAATCATCAAGATTATCTTATGATCCTACTACCTTAACCCAATCCTTGAATTATCTCTACCCTGTTTTCAATCTAAAATCAACCTAGAAAGACATTTATTCTCAACTAATCTCATCAACTATTGTTGAATTATACAGATTAGCCGTTGTATTCAAATACCCTTCTTGATGTTAACATTCAGTTCTTCCCAAATTAATCTAATGACAATGCATCTTTTCTTTCACCTCAAATATTCTAAAC
The DNA here is from genome assembly GCA_036346275.1 of Otatea glauca. Lineage (NCBI taxonomy): Eukaryota > Viridiplantae > Streptophyta > Magnoliopsida > Poales > Poaceae > Otatea > Otatea glauca. Next base: position 38,010,151 of record CM070733.1, on the reverse strand, counting down.
ATACCAAATGCTACTCTCTAAATTAGATTATCCGTATTAACAATCCTAGTTATTGATCAAAAGAAATATGTAGAGAGTACTGATATCCCTCATCTGCTTACACAAAACCCAAATAGAAGTCTTCTCTATTCTTGGCACATCAACTCGGAATCACAAGACGAAGCTCCAGTGAAAACATTACACCGAAGGCAAAAAGACAAGAAAACAACAAGATCACCTCCGAGGAAGAAATTTCCAAAACCTACCTAGTCCTTGCAAATATCGAGGACAAGATTTCTGTAAGGGGGGTAAATTTGTAATATCCCGAAAATGCAATAATATGAAAATGTATATTTTGAATTTGAATATGATTATTTCTGAGTTTTCTTAACATCATTGGTTTTTATTTGGAATTTCCTTGGATTTGTGTATTGTGAGAAAAATCAAATAAAAGGAATTAATGAATGGATAATGGTAAAAAGATAAAAAGGTAAAATTAAAATCTTTAAAAATTGATATTAAATTTCATGAACACTCTAGTGACTCATTTCACCTGACAAATAAATTTTAATGCAATATATAATGAATTGATTATTGAAATGACATCTTTTGGCCCTTAAACAATACACGGTCAGTATTTAGTAAAAATCTTCGAACATTATATTCAGCTGAAAAATTTACCATAACATATAAAATACATTATTTAACTCTAGTAAAAATCTCAGAAATTAATAATGTCATTTAAGCCCTTTTAAAATTAAAAAATAGAAGCTCTAAAAATCTGAAAATCATCATGTTAGAATTTTTATAAAATAAATATATAATATTTTGACTTGAAAATTTTATGGAAGAATTAAAAACTCAAATAAAACTCTAAAAAAAAGTTTCAAAAATAATTTAAAATAATTATATCCTCAAATAAAATAAATTCAGAAGGGAGATTTTGGACCAGTCACTGTTGTTAGAATATTTATAATTTTTCGGTAAAATGTTTTAACCTAGGACTTTTACCAGCTGACAAGACTTACCTGGGGGTCATTACAATTTGTGATATTGTATTCATTTCCTAATCTTATGTATTTATAAAGTGTACGTGACAAAAGGTTAGATTTCTTTTTACGTTTGCGAAGGCAACTTACATATACATGCAACCATTTTTGTAGCATTAGAAGGTTTTGACCTTAGAAGAATCTTGAAACTGATCTTGCATGTTTTAGCTTTTATTTGCAGAAGTTATTAATGTTTTGGTTTTTGTGTGCATAGAAAATAAAATCTATATGAACTTAATTCAAACTAAAACCAAACATTAAATCTTTTTGCAGATTGAGATGATCTTGACCTAAGGAATGCTTTGAAATTCCTTATAAACTAGTCCTATATGACCTAACATTTATTTGTGATATTTTATTTATATTTTTTTGTTTATGTTTCAAATACTTATGTGCATATTACATAAAGACATATTTCAATTAGGGGGTTAAGTGCAAACTATGACTAATCATGATGATTTTTATAGTATTAAATGACATGATCCTAGAGAGAATTTAAGAACTGGCTTTTCATGTATTTAACATCTATTTGTAAAGGTTCTTCATATCTTAACTTTTTGTACATGGAAAGCCAAGCTATTTAGGAACTCATCTTAAACTAAGATAAACATTAAATATTCTTGTAGATTAGATGATCTGGACATATGGAGTACTTAAAAAGTGGTTTTACATGTATTCTTCTTTATTTATGTGTTTTAACTATATTATATTCGTATGTGTACTAAAACCATGGTTATATGCAAACTTGATTCACAAATTAAATCAAATATGAAATATTTTGGCATAAAGGGGTATAATGGTCCTAATATGGCTAGGGGTTGGTTTTACTCTATCTTTAATTTATTTACACTAATTATTGCCATTTTGATTTTCTATGCATTGGATAATATCCTATTTACAAATTTAATTCAAACTAGGTTTGAACCTAAATATTTTTGCATAAATGGGTTTATTATGGATTCAGTAATCCAAATAAATTTTCCTCATTAAATTTTAATCTCATTTGCCTAAGTTTTGTGTAAAGCACTTTTTAGGCCTTTTATTCAAATTTGAATTCGAATCCTGCATAAAAGTAAAATTTAAAATATTTTTCCATATTATGAATCTACATGATTTAAAATGAATTTAGGAATTTATTTTGTTAAATTTGGAGCTAAAATGCAAAATTTATTATTACTTGAATGTTCTATGGTTTGGAAATTGCTGGAAATGGAAAATACATTTCTCAATATTGAAAACGCCTTTCAGATTTCTGCTTATTTTTTAGTTAACGCGCTGACTTGTGGGATCACGGTGTCAGTGAACTAGCTCAGCATGAGAGACTGATCGGCCAACCCTACAGCGGCAGCTGCACAGAACAGAGGCGCACAAAAGAAGGCTCACCGGCAGCAAGAATGTGGCGACGACGGCCGACCATGGGCCCTTAAAGCAAGAGCAGGTCATGGAGCACCCAGGGGACCCATTTTTGGCAACGGAGCGGCGGCGAGCGGCAGCAGTGACGGTGGTCTGCCGAGAGGTGGAAAAGAGGACCTCGAGCTTGGCAACCTTGGGGAAAACACTCTATGAGGTCCTGGGACTCCATTTTGGAAACTTGCTGAGGCAGAGCAGCTTTGGGTAGGGGTCGGCCGTGAGGAAGATGAATAGGGTGGCGGCGAGGTTTCAATGGAAGACAGTTGCAACTAAGGTCAGGAATGAGTTCATGTGGCCTCAGTAATGCTTCCTGCCAATTGAATTGGAAAAAGGCTAACCGAATTGCTCTAATTGGATTTCGGTTCAAACCTTGGTGTTTACTGGTAATGACGGAAAGGAGGGATGGGCATGGGATGGCAGGACGTGGCGATCTTTGGCTGTCCTATACGGTGCTACTCGAGACTGATCGGTCGTGTCTCACTAGAATTCTTGATTGACCAAGGATACAGTGAGGAAATGGTAGTGCGGCTGATGATGAAGCGCCTAGTGTGTTTGGTCAAGGCAGTGCTGGAGCTTGGTCAGTTTCACATGGCTTTGATGACTCGGCGTTGTTGCCTTGAGCACGGGACAAGATGGTGGCATGTTGTGGCAACCAATTTGCGGCCGAGTAGTTTCCATGGCAAGGTGAGGCATGGCGAGATTGACGCAATTGCGACAGAGGTTGAGGTCAGTGGCGCGAATTTCTGTGGTCGTGGACGGTGCAGGGCATAGCTTGGAGTTGTCTTATACGGCGCCTTAACTCGGTCAGGTGGCAAGATGACTCGGGAGTTTGGTTTGACTGGAGGGAAAAAGAGAAGGGGTGCACCTCAGCTGGGGAAGAAAAGGCTACGGCCTTCCGGGTCCACGAGCAGTCACAGGGCCAAAGAGGTACTGGCAAGTGGGGGTTCGTATTTAATTGGGCTATCATTCCTAGTTAAAAAAAAATTCAAACTTTTTTTATGGGTTTCCAAGGCAATCTTTATCCTACTGCAAAAATATCAAATCAAGAACTTATCTGTAAAATTTTATTAAATTTAGACAAGACTGCTATTACAGTTTTAGATTTTTTTACTTTTATTTTTTTGGAGTTTCAAATGGGTTTTATTTTGCATGAAACTTTTTCTGTGCAATCCTAATGGTTCATATAGACTACCATAGAAAAATTTAGATGATGGTTAGTCTTATATGATTTTATAAAATTCTGACATTGATAATGTTGTTTTTAATTTGTTTCTATTTTAGAATTTCTAATTTCATCAAATGATTTCATTTATTTTTTAACTTTTATGTATGGTCCTTTCATATTTTTTATGATTTTATAGAATTTTCAGAATATTATCTTGTTTGAAAATTTTTAATTCATTCTAACAATGTCACTATTGCTAGTCATTCTATATTGTTTTTTATTTTACAATAGTACTAAATGTGTTCATATTGCTTTGAAGTTTTTTGAGAAGGCTCTGGAGGTGCTCTTTAGTCCAGGTGAAATTTCCCTAGATTTTCTCCTTATATATTTTGGCTTTTATAGTTTGGAAAATAGGATATCAACCAATGTAAATGATTTTATTGAGGCTTTCAATATTCTCAAATGTTTCTAAAATTCTTTTTCAAGTTCTGGAGTTAACTTTATATTTAAATATATGTTCTCTGGGTTTTTTTCTTATATGATTTTGGTCTTCATTATTTGGAAACATATTTTTCAATCAAGAAAATTGATTTTCTTAAAGGCCAAAATCTAAGAAATTTTTTTGAAAATGTGAAAATTCAAAACTAATTCATATTTAAAACTTAAATTTTTATTTTATCCATATTAAAATTTTAAAATTTTATTTTATCCGTTTTTAAATTTTTCGGGATGTTACCATCTATATTCATCCAAACTAGTCACGCATAGGATTCCCTAGGCATTTCGTTGAGCATCTAGTGTCCATCATTCATGAAAGTGCAAGATGATTCTTTTATATATTATTTCAAACATGGCATGGGCAAAAAGTGCATGATTGATTAACAGAACAAGAATGAAATCGTTAAGTTCTAACGATGCATATACAGATTATACCTTGCCTTATTCAATCTCTAGCATTAGTATTAGAAGACAGGAGCTGAAAACTAACCTCGTCGTCTTCCAAAGGCTAGCCTCGCCGTCCACCAAGCCCACCATATTGCTCTACTTGAGGCCACACGCAACGCCGTTGCTCTGCTCGGCATTCTTTGCTCAGCATATGTACGTACCAATGTAGGATGCCCATCCGATGGCCTTCATAGACAGCAGTGCAACGATTTCTACGCAATCGGAGATGTGGCGGTATCATCTATACTCCTTTATAATGCATCTAAGCAATTTTTTCTACGTCCACCCTAAATAATGCACCTCATTAGAGATGGCCCAATATTCTTGTACCCAGCAAAACGTCCCCAGAAATTTACATTCATCAAAATGAACGTCTCAGATCTTTCCTCAGTTTTACTCACCCACATCCGATGGCCATTATTTAGTGTGTCTAATCATCCCTATGGCCCACAACAGACCTCCCCCACCTACATATTTGGAAGGAGAGCGAATCAAACAAGGAAATAAATAAGGAGGATCCGCATGCAAGGAAACCAGATTTGAATTTTTTACTGGCCAAAATTGTGCATACTACATATTTAGAAGGAGGGTGAATCAAACAAGGAAATAAACAGAGAGGATCCACATGCAAGGAAACAAGACTTGAATTTTTTATTGTCCTCGTATTGTGATCGAATTTTTTTCCGAATATGACCCTTCTCGAGACTTTTTTACGGATCTAGCCCCATAGAGCCTAATTTCAGCGCACGGAGAGCATTGAATTTTTGTTTTTATTTTTTATCTAAGGAACCAACGGTCTGTGAGTGCTGCTTAATTTTTTTCAATTTTTCTCATGGAACCAAAGAACCGAGGAGCACTGCTTAATTTTTATCTTTTTCCTTGCGAATCCAATGATCGGTGAGCGCAGATTTATTTTTCCATATTTTTCCGAAATCATCCCTGTGGCCCACAACAGACCTTCCCTCACCTCCAGCATCAACAAGGAAAAAGAAACAAACATCCTGGAAAATGAAAGGACCATACATTACGTGCTGAAAAAAGGAAACTGGGAGATGAGGCAGCGCGGCGCAGAGAACGCAGGTCTGCAATGGCTCCACGGTCGCCATCGGTGGCTTTGCCGATGCGGCGAGGTTGCTGGTCAGCGACCTCGCAGCCGCCATGCCTCGGCAAATTTATAATTTAAATTGTTTTTTGAAAATAATTTTATTAAGTACAAAATAATCGAAAGTTTTTTTGAGATTTTTTCTAGAAATCTTTTCAAAAATCCTTCTATATTAAAAAAAAATGAAGGCAACTCACATATAGCTTCTTCTAGCTGTAGCCCAGACCAAAGAAGCTTCTTCTCTTCCCTCCCTCCAATAAAGCAAGAAAGAAGCTCCAAAACTCCATCAATCGCGCACCAAATCTCCTCTTTCCATCTATGGTGTTAATTCCCCAAATTTCGTGCTCTATTGCCAAAATTTCCTCCTAATCTGATTTGATCCCAAATTATGGTTTCCATAAATATGCTTGTTTCGGGGCTATAAAAGCCGGCGAGCTCTCCTCCACCCATCGCATTGCGTAAATCCACAAGTGCTCCCTCTTGTAAAGATCGCCGGATTTTGGAGGTAACCCAAGCCATCACCGTCATCTTTCCCGGCGAAATTCACCGCAACCGTGACTCCTCCCCCGCAGGCGCCGGTGCCGGCGATCTCGCCGCACTAGTGCCGACCCACTGCGACCGGCCGGCCACCCCTGACCTTTCCTCCCCCTTGCGCTGGCCAAGCCGAGAGAGCACGCTGTGCTCTCTGTGGAAGCTGCAAAAAAAATAATCTAAAATTAGAAAATTCTTTTTCCTTTCTCTTTCTTGATTTAAAATCTTTTGGGAGCCCGTTTTCGCCCATTCGACCTCCATTTAGTTCCTTTTTTTTTCTAAATTCATTTAAAATTCTAAATTTTCTTTTATTATTAAGTATTGTATTCATACTTATCTTCTCATTTAATTGATAAGCGGGTGTACTGCCGTCGTAGCGTTAGCACAGGCACTATACTAGTCATAGTAAGGAGGTGGGGGCGGTGCGTGAAGGAGGTGGGATGGGAAGTAGAAGACGGCGGAACAGGAATGCCGTGGTGGCTGTAGCAATGCGATGACGGGCGGAGGAGGTGGTAGAGCTGTGGGTATGGCTATGGCGGTGTGAGGATAGTGGCATCCTCTCATGACTGCGCTACCGCCTCCATGTGCTGCTCCTCCTCATTACCTGCACCTCATCCCTTGCCCTGCGCCGCCACCCGCCGTGCTCCTAGTATTCTCCTCCTCCTCCCTACCCGTCATCGTCTCATCCTCGTCGCATTGTCCCATTGTCATCTTCTTGTGCCGCTACCTCTTCTTCCTCTTCAGCGGCCACCTGAGCACCTCTCCTTTGCTCTAACCCTAGTAGCAGTGTCCTCTATGCGCTTCGCCGACTGATCTGCGCACAACCACCTCCTTCCTTTATACTTCTACTCTTGCCCAAAAGTGTGGTGGTAAGGTGGCGCCGACGACAGGAGAAGGAACCTGGAGGGGAGGGAGGAGATATTCTGGCACGTGCAGGAGATGGAGGAGGGGCATGGACGCGAGGTAGGTGGACGTAGTAGTGGGACAGGCGAAAGGACGGCGAGGCAGACGGAAGTGGCGTGGGTGCCACAAGGAGGCGACGAGGCTGCAGGTGATGCGGAGGTGGCGGCAGCGAGGGGAGAGGCGATGCCTCCTCCTCGTGCGCCACCGTTACCACCGCGACTTTTTCCAAGACCGCCACTCGGCCACTGTCGATCCAGCCAGATTCAGCTCACCGACGTACCCTAGCAGCAGCGTCCTCCACGTCAACACAGACCGATCTTCACACAACCGGCCATCTCCTCCCTCTGTACTTCTCCTACCTAGCAGCAGGGTCTGCAAGGTTGAGCCGGCGAAAGGAGAAGGAACTAGGTGGGGTGGGGGGAGGCTCACGTGTTGGCTGAGGTAAAAGAGCGAATGGATGATTGCCACCAACTCATATTTATAAGTAGCAGATATATATACATTTCATATGTTAAGCACCGCAAGTGCACTTGCGGAATTATCCCATCAATCCATATACAACTACCACCAGGTCCACCACACGAGATGATCTGAATCTAACACAGCCCATGCACGCGCGCTCCTCGTCGGAGCAACAGATACAAACACACGCCTCCTCAGCACGGTTCTTTGTATGGCTCTGTACGCCAGAGTCTTGCGGCGACGAGGAGCTCGTTCAGTTCGGCTCACTCGGCGTCGCCCATCGGCGATCTCGACATCGGCACCACGCTGGCGCTGCCCATCTCCTCGTCCAGCGCGTCCTCGTCCGTCGCCGGCGGCGGCCTCGCCTTCGGGTCGAACCTCTTGCTGCCCGGGTTAGTCGCCGGGTCGTACCTCTTGATGACCAGCACCGACGCCGACGTCCTGAACTCCGCCGACACCAGGTAGCTCCCCACGGGGCCCAGCTCGTCGGGGTTCTCCAACAGCGGCTCCGTCGGCGGCATCCGCCCCACTACGAACACGTTGAACTTCGACAGCGAGTTGACGGTCTCCAGCACCTCCTCTCTGGTGCACGCCTCTCGCTCCTCGAACCGCACCGACCCATCGTTCACGGCCGCGACCTTGGACTTGAACGCCTCCACCGCCGCCTCGTCGGCCGCGTTCTCTTCATCAGAATGCGCACGGTTGGACTGGAAGCGCACCAGGGTGACGGCGACGCCGGGATGCTCAGCCATACGCGTCGCGTACGCCAACGCCTCGCGGTCGTCCGGCCCGCCGAAGAAGAGCATCGCGACGGAGAAAGCGACGTTCTTGGCGGAGATCTGCGCGTGGCCGCCGAGGCCACGGTCGACGAGGATGGCGACGGAGCAAGGGGCCTCCCGGAGCACGCGCTTGTTGATGGCATGGTACACCGACCCGAGCGACTGGAAGGAGCCGTCGTGTTGGAGCGTCTTGTGGTACGGCATGATGACGATGGCCGCACGCTTATCGGCTGCGCTGTCGATGACGTCCCGGTGGATGGTGTCCAGGTCCGAGATGGCCGTCATGGGGCGCACCCTCACGGAGCTCAGCTGCTGGAACGCCTCGAACGCCACCACCATTTGTTCCGACTGGTCCCGGCTGTTGAAGAACGGCATGCCGTTGTGCCGCGCGCGCTGCACCAGGCTGATGGCTGAGGACCGTTCGGAGAGCTCCACGAGGTGCATGGCGTACATGACGAGGCGGCGGCGCCCGGTGCCCCGTGACGACTCCATAAGGTTGAGCAGCGTCGGGATGTTGCGGTTGGTGTGGAAGCAGGCGAGCACGCGCAGCTCGCTGTCCACGTCCCCGGACGCGCACTCCACGGTGCGGCGCTTGTACGGTGCCGACGGCCGAGCCGGCTTGTAGATGGCCATGACGATGGGCGTCGTGATGAAGGTGGTGAACAAGGCCATGAGCACCATGATGGCGAACGACTCGTCATTCAGCACCTTGCGATCCTTGCCGATGTTGAGGACGATGAGCTCGACGAGCCCCTTGGTGTTCATCAGGAACCCGAGCGTGACAGCCTCCCTGACGGGGATCTTGACTAACAGGGAAGTGATCACCGTGCCGCCGATCTTGCCAAGGCAGGCGTTTGCGATGACGAGCACAAGCAAAGCCCATGACTTAGCTCCCCGGATGGTGGCCACATTGGTCTTGAGGCCGCTCGAGACGAAGTATAGCGGTAGGAAAAGCCCAGAGATGATGTCCTCCACCTTCTCGATGAGAACACCAGCGAATGGCCCGTCCTTGGGGACGACAATGCCAACTACGAAGGCACCAAACAGCGCATGGATGCCGATGGTGTCGGTGACGAAGCCAGCTGCGAGGACAATGGCGAGGGTGGCGCAAATGTAGACCTCCCTCACCGGCTCGCCCTCGGGGGACCGGCGCGCCATCCACGCCAACACCGGGCGGAGGAATAAGGAAATGGCAATCACAAAGCCGGTAGCGGTGAGGAGCACCCAGAGCGAAATGATCGGCGAGCCGGAACCGGAAAGGGCAACGGCAAGTGCCAACAGGATCCAGGCAGCGACGTCGTTGACCGCCGCAGCGGACATGGCCATGCGACCGAGGTCGGTAGTCAGAAGCTTCAGCTCGGCAAGGATACGAGCGAGCACCGGGAAGGCGGTGATGGAGAGCGCCACGCCCATGAAGACAAGGAATGGCCCCTGCGGAGCACCTTTAACGATGGTAGCACGGAATGCAAATGACGTGCCAATGCCGAGCGCGAACGGGACCGAGATGCCGGCAAGCGCGATGGCGAGTGCCTTCTTGCCGGTGCGGCGGATGGCGGAGATGTCGAGCTCGAGGCCGACGAGGAACAGGAAGAAGAGCAGGCCGAGGTTGGCCAGCGTGTCCAGCACCGTCATGCTCTGAGGCGGGAACACGGCGTGCAGGAACTTGCTGCTCCGCCCCAGCGCCGACGGACCCAGCAGGATCCCTCCCTGCATCAACCAGGCAGCAACCCATGCATGCCATGTCAGTCAACAAATCACACCATCATTTCATCCAATTCAGTGCGGGGGGGGGGAATGTGTATTGTATCTTAATTCGTCAAGAAATAAAGCAAAATGTCATATTTGTGATTATAGGAGCAGTATGACAATGTGTAAAGCGGTTACAGGACTAGGTTACAGCAATGACTTCAGAATATAGCACTGTAAGAAAAAAAAATGTGCTTAGCCGGTAGTGTGGCGCTCATGTCAAACTCAAAACTACTAGTGAGGTCATAGGGGCCCCTCCATGACGTGCAAGAGCTTGAGAGCTACTGTTCAAGAAATTTACTAGAAGGTCACTTGAATGACAGCAGATAATGATCTAAGCAGAGAGAGAGAGACAGACAGACAGAGAAGGCTGTTTGAAAGGCACGGCAAGGAATACTATTACGTGTCCGTAGATGTTACAAGTTTACTACTAGTTGGCAGTACTATCTGCATCCTTTTTCTTGCTTAAGCAAGGTCTGCACGTCGATGACAGCTAGTTACGTAGTCAGGAAGTATATCTTTCTTCCAATAACGCACTTAACAATTCACCAAAGTTGTTCCACATTTCTTACTGTATACTCCCTTCGGTCACAGATAGTTATCGTTTTAGATATACATACAGTAAAACTTTTAAAACTTTGATTATAAATATTTTTTAAATATTTAAATTGGATGTATGAAAATCATATGTGAAGTTTGTATCGAAAAGTATTTTTATAATATTATAATTTTATCAGATTTTATAAATATATTATAATAGAAATTAGTGATTAAATTTGTATTTTAGAGACCTCGTCGATGTCCAAAACAACAACTATTTATGACCGGAGGAGAGTATATCCTTAATTTTGTCTTGACTTTGACAAGTTAAGCAAGGCAAGAAAAACAAACAAAGCTCGCCGTTAACAACGATTAGAAACCTGTCCACATTCATTTCTTGATCAATTATTAATACTTAACCATACTTTATTTCGAGATAAGATCCCGTGTCTGAACGTGTGGAGACATGTAGGTCAGCTAGTTAATTAGAAGGGCATTTGAAAGACAGTAGGTGGCACTGGCACATAGACCATGACTTATGGATTGTACTTAAATGAATTCCCAAGCAATCACTAACTGAATCGTTGATGTGATTGATCTACTTAAGAGCACAATCCCTAGAAAATTCAAGCCAGTTTAGGGTATAGTACGGAGTTAGGAGCACCAGCCCACACATAACCCAATCAAATTTAGTCAGCTAATGTCCCTATCACCCAAAATCCCAATCAAATTGTCAGCAAATGTCTCTATTATGTACCACTAGAAAAACAGAAACTGAAACAGAGGAAAGGGACGACACTTACAAAAGGGGGAACGATTGTCGCGTCCTTCCGGAGCCCAACCCCTCAATTTCGTCCCCAGTTCCTAACCAAATAGCAAATTGATGGAAAAAAAATTCTATAGCACCTGATGCCATATAGCATCTCTCATATGATATATATTAAGTGAGAGAGAAGAAAATTTAACTAATTTGAGATCTATGTTTTATCATATGTTTGATTTTTAAGAAAGATGCTACATAGCACCTTTGTAGAATTTTTTTTTCCCAAATGGAGCGTGCGCCCGTCCCTTTGTCACGCTCCGAGCCTTCAGACTCGTCCACACCGGCGACACCGCACCGCAACGCGTCACTGGATGACAAAATTGGAAGCAAAACCCAACCCGAAAGGAGGCTTCCTGGGACCCCGTCTTCCCCACCAGAAGCGCGCCCGGCACGCGCGCCGCAACCAGACGAGCAAAACCCTAGCACGCACGCACGCACTGCTACGATCAAATCCATCCCGCCCGGAACGCGCGCGACGAGGCGACGAGCGAACGAATGCGAGGCGGGAGCAATCGAGATTCCGGAAGAGATGGGGGTGTTAAGGATCGGGAGGCAAACTCACGATGATCTCGGCGATGACGCGCGGCTGGCGGAGCGGGCGGAGGAGGTAGGCGAGGCCGCGGGTGACGACGACGACGAGGCAGATCTGCAGGATGGCGAGCGGGAGCGCGTAGTCGAGCGGGTTCTCCCCCTGGTACGCCCCCTGCGACGTCGCCTTCATCGGCGCCGGGCACTTGCCCGCCGCCGCCGTCGCGTTCGCGGCCATCGATCACACGCTCGCACGCACTCGGGAATTACTCAAGCGTTCTCTCTCCCTCTAGAGTTTGCTACTTTGCTCTCCCCGGAGTAAAATGCGACGATCCCAACGGCACGAATCTCCTGGTGCAGCCGCGTCCCGCGTGGGTGCTATATAGATATAGAAGGAGGGTGGCCGACTCGGTCTGAATTTATGGTAGTATTTTTTTTCGTAATATATTAAAAAGGTATTAAAAATAAGAGAGGTGCTTCTATATTTTTCTTTTTTACAATTGCATAAATATTAAAGCATGAATGAAGGGTAGATGGTGATTACTTATCCTTCGTTTGTTTCAAGATTTATGCAACTTGTATTAGGAGAGAAAATGTTGAAGCACTGCTCTAAAAATAAATATGCTATCATTAATTATTATCTCTTAGCACTATATTCTATACATATACGTAGTAAATATTAAGTAGATCCGGATAATCGGGGTATAAATGAAACACCACATTAATTTTCATTACAACATAAAATACATCATATATATATTTATGAGCAGAACTATTCAGAAAATACGTCATATAGACGTGTACGGAAGGAATAATAAACAACAACCAGCAACATCAATTCAACAAAAAAATAATCGCATTTGCTGCTTGAGATTAGTTTAGGGCAATAATGCAATCTCAAGAGTTGACATTGGCACCCATTTCCACGCCAGCGGAGGGAAATGGATCGACGGAGTTCATACTTCGTAGCTGCGAAGAAACTCATGATTCCAGGTCCGTAGCTAGCTAGCCTAACATACATCCATCATTTTCTTTAGCAATTCTTGGTTTCCTAGCTGTGTGACTCTGAGGCTCTGACCCTGTAAAAATAAATCAGAAAAACACTAAATGATTGGATAGTTTATCTGCAAGAGGAGAGCAATAAGTGCACGAATCTATTGGGAGAGGGAGTCGCCGCGTTAGTCATGGCCAGCTTATCATCGTAACACATCCATGATGTACATATATACTATAAGAAAGTACTGATGCAAAAATACGTGCGGTTTGCATCAGACGTGACGCGCCCCATCCCACCGCTAGCTTGCTAGTTGCATATTTGTACTGCGTCGATTTGGAATCTTAAAAGTAGTCTCAAACGTTCGCATTTTCTGGTGGCGGGTAATCAAGGGAATTCTTCCTGGCATGGTTACCTTGAATTACCGTCGTACCAAAGAGCAAAGTTTACGTGAGGTTTGAATTTTACAGCGTATTATACCCATAATACATGGTGAATAGTAAAAATCAAATCTAACTATCGATTTGTTGAGTATATTTCTGCTACTCTATTATCACGAGAAGTATAATAAATAAATATCAGCTAATCTGGCTCATTAGATCGAAAATAATGAACATATTTAATTTAGTGTAGGGTAGAAGAGCGAGGTCTGCAAGGGAGCAGAAGAAGATTCGATGCATGCTGTGATCACCTGCTCTCCTGCAAGGCTTTTTTTGGGCTGCTGCAAAAGAAAGAAATGCTAAACATCAAGCTGCCTAGGCTTCACCGAGATACAATGGCGAAAGATATCTTATGTGCTGAGGTGGTGACGATCATGTGGTTAATTTGTAATGTTGTTTTTGCCCACCTAAGTGCTAATAAGGCTGCACACTGTTGCTCTCGACGGGCTTTGTACTGGTGAGACAGCGGACGAGTGGCTCAGTATTATGTCCACAGATTCTTGTGCCCAGCTTTGCATGTTGATTGTAATCTGAACTTTTCTTGCGAATGAAAGCTCTTGGTTTCAAAATAAAATGTGTACTGCAACATGTTCTGACTTTTTTCTTTTTCTTTTTTGCCCTCTTGGAATCCGACGTGTTCTGACTTTTTGCTTGAGAACATGTCGAGCCGATTAAGTAATTTGGGCATGTGCTTTTTTAAAAAAGAAGAAGAAAGGTACGCATGCATGTACTTGGAGATCTAGGAGGAGAAGCTATCAACTCCGTTCCATTGGTAGGTGTAACATCTCAACATAGTATCGATGGGATTCTAATATACATCTTTTTGGAACCTCCTTTGAAAAGAACGAAACAACAGGTTTTCAATACTTCGTATCGAACGGTGCAGGCGGTACGTATTTGAAAACATTGCTGAAAATGTTCAAAACCGACAAACCACCTCGGAGATTGCGTTACAAAACGTGTTTTAGCCCTCAAATCCAGCCTGATCACCTATAATTTCTAACTTCCTTCTTTTCTAGGTCGTTTTATTGTATTTTCCTTAACCTTCTTTAACTCTGTCGGGCTACTGCATGCCCTTTCTAAACCTTGCACTACGCTCTCTGGGCTGTGTGTTTGTACTCGGTTTCTATCCTCTTATTTAATGCAAAACAGAGCTCATGCTATCCCTTCCACACACAAAAAAAAAACTCCGTTCCATTGGCTATCAAGGATTTGGTTACCGAAACTGCAAATAATGGACTGCCTGTTTCGTCGATCGATCGCGCATCATGTGTACTATACTATAACAAGGTGTCAGAAACTGATCGAATAAAATGTGGCAATTGAGTACAGGGTCTCTCTCCTACGCTGAACCATCGCAAAATTAACTAGCTAGATCCACCGTTGCAAACCGCTTCTTTGTCATCACCACCACGAAAAATTTACTGGACCCCTCGTCCTCCTTTACACCGGCAGCCTCCACCCCTGGCCTTCACCTCCGGCCACTCGACTGCCAACCGCTCGCCACAAACGATGGTGGAAAGGCCCGGGTAGCCCTATAAACAGTGTTACTCGGACACTTGCGTCCAAATTTTTTTTGCCAAATCAGATAACTCGAATTCGAGTCGGATTCTGAAACTCGTATTCGATTTCGAGTAGCATTTTTTGCATCAATTTTTTTTTTGTCGAATCAGAAATCCGAATCGAATTCCGACTTCTATGTCCACGTGTACAATTAACACTGTCCGTAAACCTAACCTGGTTGAAATCCTCGCCAGAGCTACGAGCCATTACTACTGCCGACGATGGTCATGGAGTATGAATATATCTTGGTGCAATCCGACATGGAAGTAAATCCCAATCAATTTTCCAAAATAAATAAGTTTCGTCAGCGCAGGAATATTCCCGACAAGGAGATAATACACGTACATAGTTCCCAGCTCCGCTGGCTCCTACTGCCAACCATCGCTAACAACTACTCTCCCTTTTTTTTTTACTGAGGCTAACAACTGCTCTCTCTCTCCCTTCCTAAGGAGATATCTTTAAAACACATAGCATAAATATAGGATAAAAAACGAAAGATAGAGATTTAACATAAAAAACCCTTTCAGTAAAAAATTACGGACGCACAAAGTCAAATATCACTATATGAGAAGAAATTTATAACGAAACGCTTGCTCTTTCTATGGACTACAAGGATATATATTTATAGTAGTACATAATAGAGTGTGTGTAGGAGTAGATTTGAGAAAGAGCGGGAAACGAATTCGTATCACACCCAAACTAAACAATCTCTAACTTGAGACGAATTTCTCTTGTATCCAAAATATAGTGCAAATCTCCTCGAAACAAGTCATCATGAGCATCTAGTGCGCCGAAAGTGTTAAGGACTTTCTGAATAAGAAAGGCTGAAAAGGTCTTTTCCAAAATGCTTCTTATAAGCCAAAACATCACCGTGATGTTTGATAGAAAGCGAAGAACTCATATCATGTATATTTCATATGCTCTACCTGTAACACAAAATTCGACAAACAATGCTCACTGGAGAGCAACTTTGGTGCGTGACTTTCACGTACTTAAAACTACCAACTTTAAAGGTTATCAAATTCCATGACATGATTGAAACTATTCCTGTAAAACTGTCAAGATGAAGGAACTCTCGTGCAGTCAATAGAGTATAAATTACAGTAGACCTCTCGTATGAAGCTATGACAACTAGATAACGTTGCAGTGTCCATGCAGAAGCAAAGTCCTTCTTGCACTTTAATCATTCATCTCAAACTAATATTGGAGTAAAATCTTCACTTTTAAATAGCAAAACTCCGAAGACTATTATGCTAGCTATTATCCGAGTGTCATCAAAATCTTGAGAATTAATGTTGCTAAAGCTTTTATAACGGTCGTGCAAACGATCCAAAATTGCAACATATCCAAACAGTGATTGAACACTAAATTCAATTGTCTCCTCAGCTGACATTGATATTTTTTTCAAAGTCTCCTCAATCAAACGAAGCCCACAATTAACTCATGTGTTTGAAAACCTACAACTACACCTTAGACTCTATATGTGTGGATCTTGCCACGATAACCCATAGTTGACGACAGATTGTTAAAGAAATTACTAATAATTAATCCCACATTTATGCGTTGAAAACCGCTCGAAAACTGTTCAAAAACCGCGGTTTTTGCACACAAAAAAACTGCCCCAAAAACCGCTCGAAAACCGTTTTTTAAGAACATTTAATTGGTCGGCTGTTTTTTCGCGAAAAATCGCAGGTTTTTCGTTGGAAACCAAACGTTTTTTTTATTTTTTTTTTGAATTTTTTTCAAATTGTTTTGATTTCTTAACCCTTCGGTTTCTGACGGTTTTCAAGCGGTTTTTCGAACGATTTTTTGCGGTTTTCACGGTTTCAGTTTTTACCGTTTTTCACGGTTTCGGTTTTATCAACAGGAGGCGATAATAGTAGATGCATGCCCATATATGTATGGGCAAGATTAGTTTAATTGGTAACGCACCTCCAAGGTTAACATTATCATCATTTAGCTCCACGGCTGCGAGGAGAAATGGGACGCATTGCTACCTTGTTAATTAGCCATATGTATCTGATCGATAAATTGATCCAATATATCTGTGTGCCATCAAACATGGGTGATTAATTGGAGATCAGACCGGATCAATTCGTGTGAGACAAGACAATCGATCACCACCTGTAAATATATAAGTGGCATCTGTTTTTGTGATAAGCATGAGATTAGTTAGCACTATATGCTAGCAAGTAAACGCTCATATAGGAGTATATATAGTATATATATTGCTTGTCTGCTTAGTACTCCTTCCTGCCTCGCGAGGTCTGACCTTGACAGAGAGATAATAGCTAGAGAGAGAGATAGAGGGGGATACAATACAACTAGAAGGGGCTCGACTTATCACGTGTAACATGTGTACGGATACGATAGGCGCGGTTGCATCATACGTGGCGCGCCCCGCTGACTGGTCGTACACTTGGGTTGGACTTTTGGCAGAGGCTGGCGGCCACGCAAGCCTTTTGATTTTTTACCAATGGGTTGTGTACCGATAGATTGTCTATTTTTTTTTCAATCTCATACATTTCTTCAAGTGGTCCGATTTGCATTGGAAGGCTACCGTGTTTATCCATCCTCTATAAAATACAAAAACATAAATAAAAAAGCTTCTAACCTTTATAATAATAAAGTAAACCTAGGTGAATCCCTACAAAATACAAAAACAAAAAATCAAACCTAGACAAAAATAAAGTAAACCTAGGTGAATTCTACAAATACAAAAATAAATAGAACTAAAAATCGCAGTGAAAATGTACTAAAATTGCATATTATTTAGCACTGCAATTTTAGGCTTAGTCTTGTGAAAATTTTAGTTGACAGAGATATAAGGAAATTTGAGGCAACTGAGAATAGCATGACTCTTAGTCCTGGTTGTTCAAATATATCTAAACTCTATCTTGTTGTGGACGAATCAGAATCTATCTCTAATATGCTTTCCCATATATATATATATATATATATATATATATATATATATATATTACTTGGGACACCATGGTGCCTGGGCACCATGATCTAAAAAGGATATTTTTCCTATGTATTTTCATGCGAATTTTTTTGAAATTTTTAGGATACTGAGTTTAACCAGTTTACTAACTAGTTCAAACAAGTTTTATTTGAAATTCAAAATATAGTTTCCCTTTTTGATGATAGTTTGGTTGTAGGTATGTGACTGATTTTATATATAAATCAGCAAAGCATGTGATCAAAACTCGTTCAAAATCTTTGAATTCGAGTATATTTTTTCAAAGGTATGTGTTTCATTTGAATTGTTATAGATGGGTATATACCCTAAAACTAAAATTTTTGAAAATTATACTCGAATATGGCTTGAATTTGCGCATTTGAAATCATGGTGCCCAGGCACCATGGTGCCCCATTCCGGCTTCCTATATATATATATATATATATATATTACAATTACCTAAGGCACCATGGTGCCTAGGGGCATCATGATCTAAAACGGGTATTTCCCTTGTGTATTCGTATGTGAAAATTTTTAAAACTTTTAAAATGTTGAGTTTAACCAATTTACTAATTAGTTCAAACAATTTTGAACTGAAATTCAAATTAGAGTTTCCTTTTTTCATGATAGTTTGATTATAGGTATGTGTTGATTTTATATATAAATCAGCAAAACATGTTATCTAAATTCGTTCAAATCTTTGAATTCGAGTATATTTTTCAAATGTATGCGTTATATATATATATTTATGTATATATATATATATATGTATATATATATATATATATATATATATATATATATATATATATATATATATATATATATGTATATGTATATATATATATGTATATATATTTATGTATATATATATATATGTATATGTATATGTATATATATATGTATATCTATATATATATATATGTATGTATATATATAGCATCTTATTGTACAAGAAAATCTCAATCTAATAAAGAGAAGAGAGTTTTTGCCTCCCTACATCATATGTGCTCCTCGTGATTGTTCTCGCTATTCGATCGGTGCATTATATTAGATCTACAGTGCTTGTCGTCATTTTACAGCATAGCAAACCCGTTTTAGTAATCTGACGATGACGTGTCCTCTGACTTTCGGGGCCAGATCATATCCCTTCAGGCCTGTGCTGCCTAGCCTTCATCCGCTGACCAAGCTAGCGTTACTTGTGCTATGTGCTAACTTAGTGCTGACCAAGCTAGCGTTACTCTGTTCCATTGGTTGTATATCCCCCCGGTTGCTTAAGCCTCGTGAATGTGTCGAGCTCGATCGTGCATCCCAATGAACACTTTTACGGTGCACCTTCTTACCTCTCTGGACATGCAAGATCAACTTTTAACCCCTGATGGTTAGTCGAACAATGCCAACATTTGCATGGGTAACTTGCTGCTGCAGGTCGATCACCCCTGCGTCTAGAAATAGAGATTTTCTCTCGTGCTTGGAAGGTACCCATTACCCATTCATTAGTTGCAGTCGGATGATTCATAATTAAAGGTAAGTAATTTTGTATCCTCGTCAAATCAAAAGGAGAAGGGTAAGATGGTAAAAGCACCTCTAATTGTGGAAATCCTAGTGGTTATCATTTCCAATTTGAAATCTTCTTTTGGATGGCCGGCGGCCAGAATGGAGGAGGGAGAAGTCGTCACAGCATATTGCAGATTGAGTAATTAAAAGCAATTTACATGGTGTATGAGTAATTTACATGGTTTTTTTCTTATTGAGTTCATTTAATTGATTACGACAATCTATGGCACAGAGGGCTTGGCGATGGACAACACGAATTGTGAGACTGATACGCATATGAAGTAACCTCACTAGCATAGAGGGTTTACAATGGCAGCCAATATTTGCGCCACAGCATCTATATTCAGTTACATAGAATTTGAAAACTTTACTCGGTCAGCAATAGTGGATGAATCAACACCAAGGCATATTAATTGGAGCCACTTCTCCGAGTACGTTGGAGGTAACTAGGGACCATGGATGTTGAAGCAAGGCGAGTCCGTTGGAGGCAATTAGGTATTTCAAAGTTTTTCCCGGGCAGCGGCAGCCATGAATCGGATTGGGTAAGTGACTATTGGACTAATTAGTAACTTTAACATAGAAGTGACTTGGCAGCAGATGGAAGACGGCGACGGCCAAAAGATTAAACGAGGTTTAGATCAAATGTATGTGGTTAAGTCAAAGAACAATTACTAAATTACCCATATTTATAAAATGGTCTCAAAGTTACCCCTCGCAAATAATGGTTGATCTTTCTTTTAAAGAAGATACTTGAGGTACCTTCCAAGCACCAGAGAAAGTCTTGTTCTCAATGCTGTAAGCAAAATCCAATATTTTCCAACGTGTTCTGATTTTTTCAGGACATCTCATCCTATTAGACCTCAATTGTGTTGAGCCGACTGAACTATACTTTCGCTCTGTACTATGGACTTGCACAGAAGCTATGAACTCTTGTTCCACTGGCTATCTGTCTTGGATTGCTTGCTTATGGAAGCAACTTAATGGATTAATAGAATTCTTTGGTCATGTAGTGCTCATGTATCATGCATCCAAGTAAGGTCAAAATACAACGTTTGCATGTGATTATATGGAGTATGGTACTACATCACTGATTTGCACACGCCTTTTGCGTTTGTGCATGAGCATATACAAGCATGGGATCATGCGTCTTTCTGTTTCATTTGTGCATGTTTAAGATTCATGCCTTTTGAGCTTCGTTTTCTTTTATTTCTTCAGAAAAGAGTTGGTCTCTTTTTTATATATAAAAAGAACTGGAAACATCCTCTTGAGCTCAATTTTCTTGATTTTTCAGTGTGTCCTGATCCTTAATTCGCAGGCTTTGTTCGTCCCTTAGCCGGTGGGTGTATGTCTCCGTTTCCATGGTCGGGTGTCTAGGTGTCCTGCATCTCTACGTGCTATGACAATCGACAAGACAATGGGGTAATCGCTACCTGTTGCTTTGGTTAGTGCCTAATCTATCTCATGCCCTCCTTGCCTCTGGAGATGCCGATGGCGACGACTGGTTGGGAACAGAGGGAGACAGAGAAAAGTCAACGGACGTAGGCATCAAAGTCTGAACATAACAAGCTTACAAGCATATCTTACTCTGAGCTCTACTCTGCTGTGCTTATTTTGCAGCTTTGCGCAGTGGAAAAAAATCAATGTATGTTGTTCGGTACAGTTAGGCTTTGACTTCACAACATGCAAACCTTTTGTTGATTTCTGCACTTGTACATCACCAATTTTGCTGTTGAAGTTGCCTTAAAAAAATACTGTTGCTGGATAAAGCACAGAGAGGAGTTACCCGTTATTGCAGGATATTTCAGAAATTTGAAATGATTCAGTCTTGCCTTGTCTGGACAGTAAGGCAAGCATCACTCTATGGTATTGTAGTGTAAACATGCATGTCTTGTTTACAGAGCTACGCTTTCTTCTTTTTACTTGTCTTGTTGTGGATTGCCTACTTTAAATGTGCTCTTTATGTTCAGTTAAGTTAGACTGTAGTGTGATCGCATCTTTATCCCATACGGCATCTAAGCAAATTTTAGCACTGAAGATTAGATTAATATCTCTAGAAAAGTCAGGCATCCAAGCAAGACTTCATGTTTGTGCCAAATTATCAAGAGTACAACAAAAGATGGCATGGTTTCGGATCACAACAACAGAGGTCACAAACAAACCGTACACCATTAGAGTATGAAATGTAAATCATGGGCGGAACGATGAAAGCTCTGGTGATACGTCCATTTTCGGCATATCTTCCTGACGCTGGTATCTCTTGGTATTTTTTTTCTTGCTTTGGTTTTGCTTATGCTGATCGGCCATGACTTGGTGCAACACCATAAATAGTTGAAGGTTCCTTTGAATAAAATTAGGAAAAAAATGTTAGCAAGTCAAGATTGTACAGATAATGTCAAAGGTGACTTCTACAAGCTGTTGAAGAATGTATCAGATAAGAGTGATGCGCATGTCAATATAGTACTATAATAACATGGTAGCAGTAAGGGGTCTTATTCTTGGAATGTGATTAAATTGTATAAATAGAATTTTTGATGTATATCTAATATACTAGGCCTGCATTTATGTAGTCTATACAAATAGTTGAAGATATCTAGATGCTTTAGAAAATAATTCAGTAACATAACTATTTAACCAGCTCACTTGAACCATTTGAAAAGTTCATTCCGTCGGAATATAGAAAGAGCGGAGGACAATCAAGTTCTTAGCCACAAATCACACTTGTCAGGAATGGAGCTGCAACATAAATTATGGTCTAAACTAAGCACAGAGCTTTGAAAACAAAATCAAGACATTCTGTACCCAGAAGGGAACTGGTACATCATACAAAAGAAGTACTTGAATGCAACCGAAGATACCAACTTCGGTTTTAAGTGTTTTGTGAGGCTCTATTTGCTCAATAATTTTCCCCGAGTATCTTTTCCTTGAAGGGATGCCAAATTCAGTAAGATTCAACAACGGATGCCAGAAAATTGTTCGCGTAATATCTGAGTTGGACTGGTACATGTAAATCACAATTGCCGGGACCAAATGATCTGCACATAGTATTCATTTGTTTCGTGGATATTGGCTATAACCTAATGGTCTGCACCATTTCGTTGGTTTTATCAAAGGAAATGCTATTCAGAATCATTTCCAATCAGGACATAGTTTAGCTAATCCAGAACAAACTGCTGAATAGTGTTTACCTGAATTCAGGGAACCTTCTCTACATCTACAAGAAGCATTCCCTAACATTGGCTATAATTTTAGAACAGAAGCTCTAATTTTTTTAGCATGTATGTCAGTGCAGATGAATTTGCTATGGTCATTCTACATTGCTACTCACTTGGAACTACACTTCACTATTCCCAATTCAGAGAGCTAGCTTCATGAAAACTTCTTCCCACAAGACACACTACCGAATTGCATACACATGGTAGAATTGCTGTCACTGCTCCTCATATGTGAAATTAGCTACTCCGTTACTTCCTCCAGAGGACAATTCCAGAATAATCAATAGCAGCTTAATTAGGCATAGCAGTATGAAGTAGAATTGATGGGGAGGACATAAGTATATAACAAGGACACATCACTAGAATCTTTTCACTAACATGATCTTACAAAGTACACGCGCGATAACCAGCTGACCCTAATGAGGAAAGCCGGTGGATTTCCACCGTGACGCATTGCCAGAACAACAGCTGGTCTTAGCCACCATGATCATTGTGTATAAACCCCTCCCTTCAATCCTTGCAAATATTTTTCTCTTTCCATTTCAAATTTCCACCCAAAGATGCTTAATTAGATCATACTACGAACCAATTACTGGAACATACCCCCGGGGATTCAATAATAGTTAATGCAAGATTTTAGTCTAAATGCCACAATGTCAACGAAAGTATATGAAAAGGTCCAGTTTACCATCCAAATAAGCTGAAAAGTAGACCACTTGATGTCTTGATCGCAAACTCCAATTTCTCATTATCAAGCAATTAATGCAAAATTTGCAAGGAAACAACTCCTTACCTCCAATAATTGGTCATGTCTTCCTTTCCTCCTTGAAGTCCCAGAGCTGCAGCCTTCGCTCCACCGCATTGGACGTTGCCGGAGCAGCAGCAGCAGCACCGCCTCCAAGAAAGAACGGCAGGCCGGCGGCATCACCCGGAGTAGCAAACCTCTGCATCAGGCACGGGTGCTGAGACGGCGGCCACAGCGGCGCGGCGACGGCATTGGACTGAAGTGTGCCCCGATCGAAGGCGACCGCGGGGTCCTGCTGCTCCTGGGAGAAGGCAATGTGGGACACCATCTCGAAGGACATGGGCGCGATGTGCGAGCTCTGGGCGGCGTAGTAGGCAAGCGTCGTCTGCTGCTGCTGCTGCATTGGCTTGTCGTTGGCGGAGCAGTGGAGGAGCTCGGCGAAGGTGCCATTGGTGCTGCCGTTGTAGGCGTTGGCCTGGTGAGCAGCGGCGGTGGCGGTGGCATGGCCGTTGTCGGGCGGGGCGTTGGCGAGCGAGAGCACGGAGCTCTTGCTGGTTTCCGAGGTGCTGACCTCGGTGTCGTCGGCCGGCGGGGAGGCGGGCAGGACGAACGAGCAGTCCAGCGACGGGAGCGCGTCGATGGCGGTGGCGGCGGCGCGGATGAGCCACTCGATGGCCTTGCTGGGCTGGTCGACGCCCAGGCGGTCCTGGATGTCGTAGAACTGGATCGCCGTCGGCACCGAGAGCCGGATGCGGCGGTCGCGGAGGCCGCGCGCGGTCACCACCTTGCTGTGCCGATCCTTGCCGCCCGCAGCCGCGCGCGCCACCCGGCACGTCGGCCACGCCGCTGCGGACGCCGCCGAGCCGCCGCCGCAGGCGAGCGCCGCGCGCGGGCGCTTGCAGGAGTTGCGCTCCTTGCCTACCTCCTCCATGGCTTAGCTCATGCCAACCCGCAGCTTCCTCTGCTCATTTGGGAGTAGAATTCAGAGAAGGTTGGAGGCTTTAGCATCAAATCTTGCAAAAAGATTGGGAAATTTTTCTGGCGAAATGCTGCAGCTGTGGCAAAAGCTCTAGTTCTTGAAGTGAGAATTAAAACAACAAAATCTTGCCGAAGGATTGCAAAAATGCTGTGAAGGGTTCCAATTCTGCACCAATTTTTGTCAGCACTACAAATCTGCTAGAACTTCATTGCTCTTCTCCTGCTGCTAATTAAATGAGTTCTTTAGCACCCAAAATTACAATCTGTGAAAAGCAGAAGCTTTGTCAAAGGAATCTACTAAAGGCAGAAGACATCTGAAGTGTAGTATCTGTTCTTGCATAAATTTATGGTGTCTTGTTCCCTTTGCTGAGCATTCTGTTAATAATGGATTCAATTAGAAAAGAAAAGAGCAAGCAAAATAGCAACATGATCAAGAAATTGTATTTTGGGGTCCTGTATCTGAAGCTCCCACCTTCCTAGAATCAAATCTGGCAAGTAACTGAAGAAAACTATGGGTAAAATAATTCTAAAAAATTGGGGAAAAGAAAAGGGGAAGCCAGCTTGATGGGCATATTAGAAAGGCTTGTTGGGCAAAATAGTTCTCAAACTGAATGCACTTAGCTCTAGCACTCTTGTCTACATTAACCAGAAGTAACTCATCTAGGAAAGGAACAGCACTCAAATTTTCAAGAAAAGGAAAACAAAACTGCATCCAAAAGAGGAAGAATTATTTAATCCTAGGAACGAATGGCTGCTCCATCCAAGAAGTCCTTTACATTCGAGCACCATCAAATCTTGCTGAGGAATCGCAAAAACGAAAGGGAAAACAATGCAACCGAACCGGAGTGAAATGTCTGTGGTTGCCATGCTCTCACAGAACCAAATCTTTGGCCAGAAAGAAGAGCTAGCGCAAGGAGGAATCAAGCGGAAGCTGCTCACCTGAAGGGGATCGACCGAAATGCCAGCCAAGAGGACTAGATTCTACCAAGTCCAAAACGCCAAGGGCTTACACGCAAAAAAAACCACTGAGCTCTGAACAGCTGCAGCTGCTGCAGCTGGGCTTTATCCCCTGTGACGAGCAAGGTGAGCAGCTGAGCTGAGCTTATATGGAGGAACACCTTTTGCAGAAAGGACCTCAAACGTTTCACACATTGCAGCTGTACCTGCTGCACAGTACCATGCAGGGGCTTGACTGCAAAACACCGGAATGCAGCTGTGCGCTGAGGATTATCATGTTATTCGTTCCAATTTTTTCTTGGTAGCTACTGCCTACTAGCAAATAGCTAGCAATGGTCACTTAATCGAAATAGTAGCAAAATGCACGCTCCTTCATCTATTTAATTTTCCACTATTGATCAACCTAGCAAATCAAGAGTCTATAGGATGATCTATATCTGAAATGCAAGACAAATTAATTAGGCCGTTTCTGCTAACAAAGTTCAACAAATTCGAGTACGTGTCTCTGTCTCACTCTCGGCCTCATTAGTGATGGTGCTTGTGAAAGACTATATGGAGGTATGTTTGTGATGGGTTATTGACAGTGTTGAGCATATGGTGTTCAAATTTGAGTTTGTTTTGAATATTATTTTTAATTTAAAGCAATTTAAGGTGTTGTGAGGTAAAAGGCGACACTAACAACCATGTAGCAGCGGGTTGGCGGTAGTGCCGGTCCTGCGGAGCTACCGGCCTTGAGAGAGGAAGTCTTTTTCCACAGAGGTGTTTTTCTCTGGGTTGAATGTGAGCGGCACTACTGGTCATGTGGGAGTGGTAGTATTGAGGGTGCGGTACTACCGGCCTCCAGTGGTGGTAGTTATCTACCAGAGAGGGGTCATTGGGGATTTTCAAAAAAGCGGTACTACCGGCCATGTTGGAGCGGTAGTACTGGGCGAGCGGTACTACTAGCCCTGGATGGCGGTAGTACCGACTTTCCAAGTGAAGTTTTGCTTAATGTTTTGTATTAATTATTATTTAATGCATATTATTGTGAATAGTGCTATGTAACGGTTTACTTGTCTGTGTTGATTGCAGGACTCCAGGTCTAAGACATAATGAGGCGAAGGCGAGACCGGACTAGGCTAGGAGAGCTTTGGTCCAGAACAGTTGAGGGACGTTGGAAGATGACTGAGGTCAGGAAATGGTTGCAAGCGAAAAGACAAGGAACCAGAGCGTGAACCACTAATGAATGATATGGTGGGCAACCGCATGGACCGGGACTAGGCTTAGGGAGGAGTTGAGGTCCAAAACAGTCAAGAAAGCTGGTGCTTCCATGGTGAAGTGAAAATGACAAGTGGTGGTCAAGTGACTTGGGCTCACTTGCAAGCGAGGACGGTTCGGGGGATGTAAGGCCCCTATTTTTTATAATAAATACCAATAATGGGTACCATGTGCATAC
The DNA here is from genome assembly GCA_036346275.1 of Otatea glauca. Lineage (NCBI taxonomy): Eukaryota > Viridiplantae > Streptophyta > Magnoliopsida > Poales > Poaceae > Otatea > Otatea glauca. The sequence continues at coordinate 37,983,343 of CM070733.1, read as the reverse complement.
AGTACTAGTCCCATGATCAGTGGCTAGTACGCACAATTACAGATTGATATCACAACCATACATAAGTGTTTATTACACAGCGAAAGCAGAGTTACATAATATGCTTACAATACCAAAAGTAAAAAACTGCAGTGAAGACAACATCTTGTAGTATGCCTTTTTGACCCATTATCCCAACAGGCAACTAACAAGGTAAAACCTAGTAAAATTCATCGTTAACCTCCCGAATCCTGTATCAACGTATGAGTCGTCGGGATAGTCTGATTCTTTACCTAAAAATATCAACATAGGCAAGTTGAGTACTTACGTACTCGCAAGACTTTTACAAATCCTATAATACATGCAGGTCATTTTAACGGAAGGTTACTATGGTTAATTTGCATAAAGCCAATTTGAAATGTAAATACAGAATAATAGATTGCAAACGATATTTAAGAAAAGCAATTTAATACAGAAATAACAATATGTAGAGTACGAATAAGAAAGATCATGAACCTGGGTATCATGACCACATCCAAGAATCATTTCCCATCAACACATGGTAGAAACCATATTTATGAAAATAGAAACATCTAACTATGTGATGACTTTACCAAGTGCCCTTGACCGCGGGCGCGGCTAATCGATTAGTTTTACACTCTGCAGAGGTATACAGCTTTCCCCACAAGACATGACTGACTCTTTGTGCAATCGATATTAGCACACTTCCTTTGGTGTGCCGCAGAGAGTCATGATATAATCGTTACATTACTTAACCCTGACTTTGCACCAGCACGGTGACGATATACCCATTTTATGGTGGAAGAACTCAGAGCATAGAAATGATGGAACTCCCCATAGCATGGCATACACCGTTATATTGGTAAATGTTTGTTTCATGATCACTTTGGTGTGGACGTCCCTTCGAGCAATCCATTAAGAAACAGCTCGTACTACTCTAGCCTTCCGAAGTGCAAAGCCAATTTTAAGTAACTTAATAAGTTAAAGCTGTCCCACACCAGCACTTGTAGTTGTATGGTAATTCTTGGCCTGAAAACAACCCATAGTTCGGTCCTTAATCCGATATGGGCAATAATCTCTCCTACACTACGTACAAGTCCCTTGTACATCCGGCTATTGCCAATAATTTTCCGCATCTAAACCATAATTTTTATTTTTGATCAAAATACCAACTATAAAGAAAGGCCATACCCATTGAATGTCATATCCAATATTTTTAACCATATTGAAATTTTAAAGTTATTTAAGCATGGCTAGGCATGTCTGCTAAGTGGAGTAATCCCATGATGACATTATCTATTGTCTCCCTTATTCTGGGGTTATCAAGGTTCACAAATCCATACCTATCAAGGAAGTTCTAGGAAACTACAGGTACAAGTACCATTACCTACGAAATAGTAGACTTTAATAAGAGTAACGCATGCAGTAAAACATTTAATGAAAACATTTATAAAGCTGGGATCAATATGATCAAAGGGGGTGCTTGCCTTGTTGATTGTCCTCGATGTCGAACTCCTGGTCATCAACTATTTTGGATTCGTCGGGTTCTACACGTCATTCGGCAATACATAGCAAATAATAAATTTTAATAGGGAAAAAAGAAATCATATGGAAGAATCCAATAAAAACAATTACATAAGACGGGTATGGTTTCAATGTTATGTTATTTATAACTTTATGTGTTCATGTTAGTTGATTACATATTCTATATATAGATATGCATTCTTTAACAACTTTGGCTTAAGCAATTAATGATTCTTGTTTCAGGAACTATTATTATTCTTTATTCTACCATTATAAAAGACTAAAAACATATCTTTTGTTAGTTCACTTAAGAAGCTAGAATTATCACATTACTTACTACATATTTAATAGCTTGAATATTTCTTACAGTGAACCCTAAGTATTTTTGCATATTCAGGTTCCTAAGGATACAAGGAGTCTAACAAAATTTGTTTCATTCAAATTGGAGTTTATTTGCAAAAATTCTATGAATGCCATATTTTAGTCTTTCTCTTTGAGTTTGAATTTAAAATTAACAGAGTTCATTTTCAAAATATTTTTACATATTTTGAATCTACATGATTTATCATAAATTTATAAATTTATTTCATCAAATTTGGAATTTAAATACACATGATATGAACCATTGAATAAGCTAGGGTTTGAAAAATACTAAAAAATCAGAAAATTGCCAAAAGGAAAGTGTGCTTTTGGGATCAAAACGCGCTTTCCGTTTTTGGACGACATCGGGCTGAGGAACTGACGGGTCGGGCCCACATGGCAGAGAAATGGCTGCGCTTGAGCGACTAACTTGCGGGCCCGCTAGTTGTGCGACACGAGGCTGACAACAGGGGCCCGCTCGGCAGAGGAACGAGGCACAGCGCATGCGGGAGGCTGACAACCATGGTCCGCTTGGCAGAGATCCAGAGCAGGGGCGGCGATCTTCTTAGCTGCCGACGGCGAAGCATCGCCGGAGAGATGGAATGGATTCCACCATGAGTTTCAGCATGCTCGCGCGCACACGGGGGTGGTGGCGCGGTGGCCGGAGATGGTCGGGAAGTGGGTTGCCACCGTTGACTTGCGGCGGCGGCCATGGCCGGCTAGCAGCGAAGCACTGGCAAAGGCTCCCGCGGCGCATTTGTGCCCCTATGAGCATCTGCGCGACTCAAGCGATCCATTTTGTTACTAACACCAGAGAATGAGTTAACGAATAGAGCTCTCACCGTGCGCTGGCGGCGACGGAAAGGAAGCTCGACGTGGCAACTCACTAGGAAGGATGAGTTTCAATTGAAGCCGAGGATAGGTTCCATGGGTTATGAGGAAGCTGCAAGCTTGATGGTTCGAGAGGTGGTTCGACGAAGAGCCTGCTTGGGGCGGGGTTTTCTTCCTCTCAGTTGGTCATCGGAAGTGAAGGAGACCAGGGGAAGCGAGCGGTAGGAGGCGAGCAGGAGAATAACGGGTTGCTTGCCGCGACATGCGGCGCTTATATACGACGGTGGAGTCGGTTTAGCGCAGGCACAGGGAGCGGCGTTGAATCAGGACGGCTCGTCTCTGCGTGGGATAGATCGAGAGAAAAGAAGAAGGGGTAAGAAGGAATGGGAGGGGCTGACGTGCGGGGGCGAGTTGGCAGGGAGAAGGTCGGCAAGGAGACCAGCTGCAGCGTTGGGCCCACAAGTCAGTGAGAAGAAGCGGCAGCGTCGACGAGAGTTCTGGACAGGCCGAGGTAAATCCACTAGCTTAAGCTAACATTTCAACTTGGTTATTTCTGAACATTTTTACCTAGGTCGGAAAGGTAAAGATAAGCATCCTGTAAAATTTTCAGGTAAAAACTCTAGGTAAAAATTTTATTAAAATTCTGACAATGGGACTTTTCAATTTCTGCTGGCTCTGATTTATATTTAATTGATGACCAAAATTAGTTTATAATTTTATAAAACTTTTTATAAGGATCTAAAATGGTATTACCTACCTTCATTAAAATTTTCATATTTTTATATTTGATATTAATATTTTTAATAATCTGACATTACTATTTTCAGCTTTATTTATTTTCTATTTTCGAATTTTTAAAATTACAAAATATAATATTAAATTTTTGATATTTTTACTAGAGGTAAATAATGTTTTGATGTCAGCATGATAAAACTTTTGACCCGGGATAACCTCTGGAGAATTCTGTAAAAATCTAACATAATCTGCATTGATTTACCCTCACATGTTTACACTTTGCTTTTATTATATTTTAATGGTTCAGGTCACCTTAACCGCCATGAGCTGGGTTATAGAGTGCTCTAATATTTTATTATGATTTTTTTAATTTTTATTGACTTTATGTTTTTACCTTTTTACTTTTACCATTTTATTATATCCCTAATTTACTTTCTTTTATAAGAGAAATGCCAAAAGAATTTGTAATAATTCAGGAAAAACCAGAAAATACAAAAATAAATCACATGAATACTTTGGATGTTATATTTCTTATTTTATTAATTTTGTGATGTTACAAGGTAGTCTGGATGCGTGAGATGCTTAGCGACAAGTCATTGGGGCTACGTGAAAGCACGAAGCATGGTAATACTTCGAGGAGAAGTAAGACCGGTCATTAGGGTAAATTGGTAATTTGTCTAGTACTGACGGTCGACGCGGTTTGAAAAATCGCGGTGACCGCGGTGGTGGCCTAATGTACCATCCCGAAAAATGTAATAAAATGAAAATGTATATTTTGAATTTGAATATAATTATTTCTGAGTTTTCTTAACATATTTGGATTTTCTTTGGATTGTGTATTGTGAGAAAAATCAACTAAAAGGAATTAATGAATGGATAATGTTAATAAGATGAAAAAGTAAAAGTAAAATTCTGGAAAGCTGATAATAAAAATCTTAAGCACTCAGGTGAATCATTTCAGCCAGTAAATAAATTCTAATGCACAAAATGTGAGAAGATAATTAAAAAGACATCTCTTTTGACTGGAGATAGTGCATAGTTAGAATTAATATAAAATTTTTGAACAATATATTCATCTTAAAATTTTATTAAAATATTATCAAGACATTATTTACCTCTGGTAAAAATATCAAAATTAATAATGTCATTTAAGACTTTTTGAAATTCAAAAACAGAAACTCTGAAAATCTAAAAATTGGAATGTCAGAATTTTTATAAAATAAATATACAATATTTTGAATTGAAAGTTTTATGGAATAATTATAAGATCAAATATAACTCTACTAAAAAGTCTAAAAAATAATTAATATCGTTTAAATCCTCAAATAAAATAAATTCACAAGGGAGATTTTAGACCAATCACTGTGTTAGAATATTTATAATTTTTCAATAAAATATTTTAACCTAAAATTTTTACTAGATGACAAGCCTTATCTGGGGACTCAGGTAAAAAAGTTTGGAAAATTTTCTCCAAGGTTTGATAGCCAATTAATTTTGGGTCGTGTTCGGTCCGAAGCAGTCCTTACGCTTATCCCATCTCCTCTCGCTGACAAGTGGGCCCATCTTCTGTTTTGACTCCGTTCGCTGGAAGTAACGGGAGACCACCTTAGCCACTGTCCAGTGGACCCCGGCCCACTTGCCATTCTCTTTTCCCTCTTCCTTCTTGCGCAGCCGAACTCTCACGTCTGCCTCGCGCGTGCTCTGCCTTCTCATGATTCATCCCCTCTGAGTTTCATCGCGATTCAAGCCGCAACGCGATGCAGACATCCTCCTGTTGCCACGCTCAACATTTAAAAACCTCACGCCATGCCCTGCCTGGTCCAAGAGCCAAAAGACTCGCGCCACCTTGCTAATGAGCACAGCGCCTGTCGCAAATTCATCTCCCCATTCATACACTGGAGCAACCGCCTTAACCCTCTATATAAAGCCATTCGCAGTACTTGTCTGAGGCACTACACTCCTCCTTCACCTTTACAACCCGTCGACTCGAGCTCAAAACCCAGGAACTCCTTTCTTCCTTGCCATTGCCGCCAAGAACCAGAAAGGGGGCAAAAGCTTGAATCCGTCACTCCGGTGAGAGATTCTGTAATTACTTCGGTAAAGAGCTACCTTATGCCCTCCTGAGTTTATTCCATTACTGATTTTAGCTCAGGCAGACTAGAACGCTTTCGGTGTCACTATTCTTCTTCCCTGGATCCGGTCGCACGGTGGTGGAGCACCTCGGCCAACTAGGAATTTCACCAATAGGTAAAATGGAACCTCTAGTACCCATTGATGCTTAATTCGCTACCGATTTGAACCGAGACTCATTCGTTTTCTTCCCCGGTGAGCCGCCATTTTATCTGCCGCAAGCCCTCAATGGCAGCTAGTCCTGGCGAACCTCGAGCTTAGCTGAGCCTATCCCCAAGCTCATGGTATCCATCTTCAACTCACCAAGCCGCCAGCCTGCCGAATCCGGTCGCCGTTCACCGGAGCCGCCATGTCCTAGCCGCCCCCCTGCTTTGTCTCTCTATCTTATGGAACCCAGTATTCAGTCGGTGTGAGTTCAGCAGCTCAAAGAGGTAAAGACGCTTTCCCAATTGAGAAAACGAATTTTGCGGTTTCTTATGATTTTCCACACGGGAAGCAATTCAGTTAGCTATAACATTTGAACCATAGCTCCAAATTTGATGAAATAAAATTATAAAATCATATAAAATCAAGTAATTTCATAATATACGATAATATTTTGAAAATGAACTCTGTGAAGTTTTGAAATTCAAATTAAAAAAGGCCTAAAGATATGCTACGTATAAAACTTTTGCAAACAGACATAGATTTGAATGAAACTAATTTTAATGAAATCCTTATGCTTCCAGCAACTCAAATATATAAAAATATTTAGATCTCAACCTTGTTTGAATCATTTTCCATTAGAAGTTGTTCTCAATACTATAAATATTCAAAAATACATAGTTTATGCAAAAGAAATCTAAAATGAGTAGAATTGATTTCTAAATACTAATATGTTAGTAGATTACCTAAGTAAGCTAAAATACTTAAGAAATAATCTTGACTTGAATTGTTTTATGAATAAGAATGAGACCCTAGTGTAAAAGTTATGTACGTGCATATATTCCAACGACCATTTATGCTATTTCAGTAGCAAATAAAATATCTCGTCTAAACACTAAAATTTATAAAATTAGTTTAGAAATGCTGTCCAAAGTAAATTCTATCATATTCTGAAGAAAGAATCTCATTTTGTCATGCTTTGCATATATATCTTGATAGCAAAATAATCTCAAGTATTATGTTTTCAGAAACGCTTAAGCCTTTTCGGTAGCTCTCAAAACCTCTCGTCTAAATGCAAATTTTATGAAGAATAGCTCAAAAATTATCTTTGGGATATGGACTACCATAATCTGTAAAAATATTCTTATTTTAACATGTTTATCATCTGAATCCTGCTAGTGCAATACCCTTAAGTGATAAGGTTACCGGCAACACATTATATGTATAGTTGAGTATATGAAACCTGTAACTAATGTCTTCAATTTAATTCAAATAATTTTAGCATCTAAAATTTGAAATTATAAATACAAGAATACATAATTTTAGCCTCTTGAATTCATAAGTCAAGAATAGATAATCTATAAAGGAAATCGTGCATCGCTCAACTTGAAATCTATTAGCATATGAATGCTTAATCAACTGGAACACAAGAATGTGAAATCTTTCAACCCAAATCCTAAAATATTCCTATTTTCCTCAATGAGTCTTTATTTGGTTTCCTATCTGTCTTCTTTTTGCCCTTATTAAAGTTTGTTATTTGCTATATTTTCGATTGAACGACGTGTAGAATCCGACGTCATTAACTCCGTCATCGACTCTGTCAGTTGCGACTTCGACTTCGTCGTAAACAAAAATTAAGCAAGGCAAGCACCCCCTTTGATCATATTGATCCCAGTATTTAATTTGCATTGTGTTTATTAAAATATTTCATGCATGCGTTTATTTTCTGTAAATTCGCTATTTTGTGGTACTGGTAGATATACCTGTTGTCTCATGAAACTTTCTTGATAAGTATGGACACGTGAACCTTGATAACCATAGATTAAGGATAGACATTACTTAATGTTATCATGGGTATATGCCATTTCATATTATCCACGCTTAGCCATGCTTTAGAACCAACGATGGAAATGATTAGATCAAAATTGTTTCTTGAGAAAGTGAAAATGTTAGTTATGACACTGTTGGTTACTGGTACTTTGATTAAAAACCCAAAATCAAAACTATGGTTTTGACACGGGCGATTATTGGCAATAGCCGGTTGTGCAGAGGGAAATGCACGTAGTGTAGGGTGAAGTATTGCCCGTGTCGGATTAAGGACCGAACATAATGTTGTATGATCCAAGATAAATCCGTACAAACCACAAGTACTAGGATGGGGTAGTCTTAAACCAATTAAGTTATCTAGTTTAACTTTGCATTTATGGAAGGCGGGAGATAGCACATGTATTCCTTTCAAAGTCTGCTTGTAGGGGTTTCTACTTACCAATGTAACGGTGTACGCCATGCTATAGGGAGTTCCCATCATTTCTATGCTCTGAGTTCTTCTACATAGTATGGATTAATGTCCCTGGCTGGTGCAAAGTTAACCTAGGTAATGTAAAGGTTTTCGTCATGAACATTCTGGCCACATCGCCAAAGGTGTGTGAAACATGCGGCAAAAAGAAAAAGTCATGACTTGTGGGTAAAGTTGTACACCTCTGCAGAGTTTAAATCTAATTGATTAGCTGTCCCCTCGGTTATGGGAAACTTGGTGAACTGGCACTAGTTAAAAGTTTTGGTATTTTTTGAAAATGGGTTTTGGTTTGAAACTTGTTTAGCAGCTGTCACTTTATGTCAAAGGGTCGACATTATTGGATTTCATGATCTGGATTATTCGTTGCTTGTGAAGGGCTATGAGTATTACTTATGCTTTACTTATTTCTTATCAGTCAAACTTGCTCTTACAAATTCCGTTTACAAATAACTTGATTTACAATTTCAATTTCGCTTTATGAAAATTAACCGTAGAAACCTTTCCTTTGAAATGGCCTGCATATATTATAGGTTTTGCTAAAGTCTTGCGGAGTACGTAAAGTACTCACCCTTGCTTATTATGTTGTTTTTAGTTGGAAAAGTTAGCGAAGCTTCGAAGATATCTTTTTATCGCAGGTTGCGGGAATTTTGATGATGCGATCTTTCTAGTGATTATGCCTTGTTAGTTGCCTGCGGGTTAGATGGGCACACTACAAGACTTTGCTTCTTCTACCACTATATAAATGCTCTGAGTTGTAAGATTGTTTTGTATAATAGCTTCCGCTTTAATAAATGTTGTATAGTTGTGGTTCCAATTGTTGAATATGTGCGTACTAGCTACTGATCATGGGACTAGTACTGTTTGCACATTAGATTTCTATTTTTGCATTTATGTGAAAATAGGGGTCGTTACACCTAAGTGGTTTAGATCACGCCAAAGTGGAGTTGGATGCAAATTCGGGCTCGCGTAGCGGATTTAGCGTAAATGTAATGGCTATTTTGAGAGTGTTGGGTTTCAGGTAGCCCATGTAAGATTGGATGGAATCCACTTTAGTGTCCAGATTTAGGGTTAGGGTTGCCTCCACTTTATAAGAAGATATAGTGGAAGGTGAGGACTTGATTTTGGACTTAGTCACTAGGAGTATTAGGGTTTCCCACAAGATTTTAGTTTTCTTGTGTGCGTGAGTGCTCCTTAGGAGTTTTGCCCTCAGGAGGAGAGGTTTTGTAATCCATCCTCTTGGTCTAAAATAAAGATCAAATTCGTGCTCAAATTTTTGCCTCAAGTTTTGATCTTCTTCTTACTTTACTCTTGATCTTTTCTTGTGGTTTCTTTCTTGCCTGATCTTGTACTACCAAGGATGAACGATTGATGGATGTATCCTCTTTAGATCATCTTTCAATCATCTAGGCAAACCTCTTCTTGATCATTTAAGTTTCTTCAAGAAACGATTCTTGAGTTGAGAAGGAAGATTTTGAGTTAGATCTTGATCTTAGCCATTTAGGAGCAATCCCTTTAGGGTTCTTGCTTGCTATGACATGTGGGATACTATCTAGGTCTATCTTGATCATGAAATCCCTACAAGCAAGCTCAAAGCAAAGTTTTTGTATTTGACCCGGTTTTGGTGCAACCTTCGATAAATTCGAAAAAGGTCAGAACTTTGATGTCAACCCTTGTGATCGAATGTTAGAATAGATTCCTGACACTCATAGGAAGGAGCATACAAAATTTCATGGGTTTTCGATCAACCAATCAAAAGATACATCGATTTTCGTTTTTGAAGCTGTGCTGATTTACTGTTCATTTAACTGGTTTACTGTTCATGGCACTACCTCTACAGTAACTAATAGTACCGAGATTACTGTTTATCCAGGCACTACCAGCATCTGTAGCGCAGTAGTGCCGCCCCAGAGCCGATTTTTCAATAGATTTTCTTCTTACACTCTTCTGAGGTCTTGGGGGGTTTTGGTTGGATTCTTTAGAGAAAAAATTATTGTGTGATCATTCACCCCCTCTAATCACCATTTTCGATCCTTTAGATTGGATCAGTAACTGTAAGGATGACCCAAGTTCCAACCCCTAACTGTCCAGAGTCCAGACTCAATGCACTCGGGTCAACTTGAAAATATAAAACAGTTGGTACGGGTTTCTCCCTTTTGAATTGGTGTAAAGATGGTGGGGGCTACCCTTTACACGATGTGTTGCCCTTTTTCATAGAACTCACTTTAAAGTATGCTCAAAAGGATAAAGAGATATAATTTTTTGCTTAAGCGGTATATACAAGGTGGGAGTATGGAACCAACTTGTATATATATATATATATATGAAAATGGTTCCATATTCCCACCTTGTGTGTGTGTGTATATATATATATATATATGAAGTCGAAATGGGGCACCATGGTGCCTGGGCACCATGATTTCAAATGCACAAATTTAAGCCATATTCAAGTATATTTTTCAAAAATTTCAGTTTTAGTGCATATACCCATCTATAATAATTCAAATGAAACACATACCTTTTAAAAAATATACTCGAATTCAAAGATTTTGAACGAGTTTGGATCACATGCTTTGTTAATTTATATATAAAATCAGCACATACCTACAACCAAACTATCATCAAAAAGGGAAATTCTAGTTTAAATTTCAGTTCAAACTTGTTTGAACTAGTTAGTAAATTGGTTAAACTCAGCATCATAAAATTTTCAAAAAAATATCGCATGAAAATACATAGGGTAAATATCCGTTTTGGATTATGGAGCCCAGGCACTATGGTGTCCCAGGTAATTGTAATGTATGTATGTATGTATGTATGTATGTATGTATGTATGTATGTATGTATGTATGTATGTATGTATGTATGTATGTATGTGTGAAACTCTCGAGAGTATGTACTTCCACTTCTAATATACTACTTAAACAAACGTGCTATACTTCTTTATCACTTTCGTTACACTTAAATACTAATTCTAAGATACTCAAATGTGGCATGATTGAAAAAAATTTATCGGAGCCCTTTATTTTTGCTATATATCTTTTTTCATATGTAAAATAAGTATATACACAAATTATGCTATAAAAAGTGCACTTTGATGGATTATGGATGAGATTGGATATAATGAGTTAATTTTTTATTTGGTTGGATGGATGAAAATAGATGAGCTAGTTGTGATCAAGGTTTTGAATTTTGGTTCGAAATTTTCCTCGAAATTTGATTTTTTGACAAAATCTGAATTTTTGAATAACATTTGACTAAAAATTCAATTTTGGACAAAATTTGGTCACAATTTGATTAAGTACACTTCGACGAATTTGAATATAACCGAGTACCACTTTATACAATAAACTAAATGAGTTCGTTAGATTTCTTTTAAAATATCTCTATCCAACACTAAGGGCAGCTAGCAATCTTTTTCTTGGCGCCGCTCAGTTTGACTCGTCAGACCAGACAGGCGTTAATGCTAGCAGGCGAAAAGGAAGCTAGCACCTGTTCACTGTGGATGTCTTGAAGGGGGAGTAAACTTAAACAAAGAAGAGGCTTCTAGTTTAGTGCAAGTAGGCCCGCGCATTTGTCCACCTCCCATTGGCAGAGACCCCGGACACGTTTCGACGACGGCTGCCTCCACATTATGGGCCGGCCCGCCATTTTCAATCTTAGCCCATTAATATAGGCCCAACTACGGGCTGGCCCGGGACTGTTAAATATAAGCCGGACAGGACGAGGCCCAAGAGCCCAGTTAGGGTTGGTCTAAGTTGGGCCTCACTCTTTCGGCCCTGCACATACAGATTGAGCTCCCGAATTTTTTTTTCTTTAATATTTATTTTTATTCTTTTTTTCAAAACTATGCGTCCGAAAAAAAAATTACGAAAATGTCTCCCGTCGCCCGTGTATGGGACGATCGCCCATACACAAAGCGATTTGACCATGCTCTCTCACGCTCCAAGCCCGCCTGTTAGCGCTGTCGCTGTGGCCCCTATCGCCTTACATGGGCGATCGCCCCATGTAGGGGCGACGGGCTTGTTTAAAGCTGTGCCTCCTTCGTCTGAAGCGCACAGCAGACCGGCCGAGCGAGGAGAAAGAAGAAAAGAAAGGAAGAAAGGAAGAAAGAAAGAAAGAGAAGAAAAAAAAAGAAAAAAAAGGTAAATTTTGATTTTTTTATAGTTATTTGTAAGAATTTTTTAGAGATAATTGTAGGAATTGTTTTATAGGTTGCGTAATTAAAGTATTATTTAATATTTAGGACTTTGTTGTAGTATTTAGAAATTTTAGGATTCATGTAGTGTTTAGAATTTTAGAATTGTATAGCTCTCGTGAAATTTAATGTAGCATTACTTAATGTAGTATGTAGTATTTAGAAACTTAATGTAGTATTTGGTATATGCAAATTTAATGTAGTATTTTGTATGTAGAAATTTAGTTCATTATAGTTTAGGCAATATTTAGAAATTTAATTTATTAGGGTTGTGTATTACTAATTTTATTACGTAAATAATGTATTAGGCAATGTAAATAATTTTGTAGTACGATCAATGTACGCTTTGTAGATTGTATTTTAGAGTAATATTTTTCGCTTGACGTTAAAGCATGTCGGAGAAATTGTATTTCCAAATATTTTATGGAGATGGGGAGATAGCACATGGGGCGGATGGGGTAGATCTATCATCATTTTCAAGAGTCGTACAGGGCATATGCAGACCGAGCGATAGGACATCTGGGTTTGTTGGAGTGGATGTCTCGGATGTTCGGTTTGATGCCCAGAGTGTTGATTCTGGGTCGAGCGAGAGCGAGCCGAGCGCAAGACCGTTTTACGAGAGTTGATTCCTATTAACTCAACGTCAACATGGAGGAGTTATGTTGGTTTTGCCAGAGAGCGGGTTGGCGCTCATGTTGTTGGCACAATGCTACCCAGTAGCTCCATCGGTGTCGCAAGTTCGTGATGTTGGGGTGGACATTACGGCGGAGGGACATCAAATGTAGAAGGATGCGAAGAGGAAGACGGCGAGGAGCCCGAGACGAGGAGCACGAGGCTGGCGGTGACGAAGGGACCGGGGCAGAGGAGACAGCGGTGGAGGCGCGAGGTGGCCGACGAGGGAGGAGGTGGAGGACATTGTTGACTGATGGAAGAGGAGGACCGTGCGGATGAGGAAGTCCACGATGGTGAGCACTCGGACGAGGAGGACAACGCCCGAGGTGCCTATCCTCGTGCGTGGACCAATTACAATTTCAAGACCTAACAATGAATGAAGGAACATTGATGCATGGGAGTATCGTGAGAACGAGGTGACGCAGGGCCATATATAAAGACAAGGAGGCCGTGATGGATGCGGTGAAGTACTAGGCAATGTCTCTCCGGCGACAATTCGGGGTTGTGAAGTCCAAGAAGAAGGACTACGACGTGAAGTGCGTAGTTGATTCGTGCCCATGGCGGTGCATGCATACCGGGAAGTGGACGGACTATCGGAAATGCTCCATAGTGATGGAGCATAATCTGGAATGGAAGAAGCGGAGAAGGGACACCGCAATCTATCGTCCACTTGGGTGGCAAATGTGTTTTATGGTCAGATCGTGGACAATCCCCATCTGCAGCCTCGATCTATTATCACGGTAGTGAAGGAGAGGTTTCAAGACAAGATTAGCTACGCAAAGGCATGGAGGGCAAAAGGATGACCTGGAAATACGGTTCGGGACGACGAGGCTTCAGACGAGAATATTCCCCACTTGCTCGTGGCAATCGCACAAAGGAACCCCAGACATCCATCGACCTTGCGGAGTTCCCTGCGGGTGGTGCGTGCACCGGGAAGTGGGTATTGCAGCGTGCATTCTTCGCCCTTGGCGCATGCATAAATGCGTTCCGGCACTGTCGCCCGGTCCTTTGCATGGACGGCACATTCCTCACGGGGAAGTACAAGGGCTAGATTCTAACTGCGATCGCGGTGGATGCCAACAACCAGGTTCTACCGGTTGCGTTGGCATTCATGGAGGGGAAAACACGAGAGTCGGCATCGTTCCTTGAAAGAGTGAAGTGGCGTTGTTCTCGACAGTTCGATGTTTGTGTCATCCATGACCGACATGCGAAGGTCGCTAAGGGCGATCGTGGATATGCAACAAGGGTCCGCCGTCGTGGGAAACAAAGTGGCGGATCGAGGAGCGGGTGGTGCATGAGGCACATGGGTGCCAATTTTTTCCGCCAGTTCAGGAACAAGGAGCTTATGAACATGTTCAAGCGCCTGTGCAAACAGAACCAACGGAGGAAGTTCGACGCGCTTTGGAAGACGTTGGACGAACTAACGAAGAAGCAATCAATGGATCCCGTGAGGTACCGCTACTTCATCAAGGAACCCGATGGTGTACCATGAGCAAGGAGAGGACCCCACGCCTTTGTGTGTTGTCGGGACCGGATTTACAAATCAAAACCCTCGTATATCTTGCACTAGTCCAGATCACGCTAGTGCACACAAGTGGAAACACGGATGTAATATCATTCCATACAACGAATTAACTAAGAAGAAGCAAATTATTATTAAATAAAGCAAACGACCTTATGGTCAATGTTTACACCATTGTGCCTTAAGGGCTTAAGAAACAAATACTATTGCAATGGAAAAGATAACTTGAACCATTCGACATGCCACGTGCAATCGTCTGGGAACGCCTTCCTAATCCACGTAGTCTTCATAGAATTCCTCTTCATAAGATTCATTATCTCCTTCAAGAATCGATCAACAAGGGCATAAAGCCGTGAGTACAAAGGTACTCAAAGAAGCCATAGGGAATTGATGCAATACATTTATGCACGGCTTGATAAGGATGGCTATATGTTTCATTTGCGTAAAGCAATAACTTGAATTGAAATACAATAAATAGATTGAAAGCATATTTATGAAAACATAAATAAATAAGCGATAGATCAATGATAGACAACAAAACAACGGTGAACTCCCGCTCACATCCAAACAATTCCACATTCCACATTTTATGAAACACTCTATACCCGTGTGAAATTCGGGCTTTGTCCATGATCATGACGCGCTATCCGAATAGTTTTACACTCTGCAGAGGTTGTACAACTTTACCCACAAGACATGAACATCTCTTTGTGCAACGTTACTAACACACTTCCTTTGGTGTGTCGCAGAGATATCATGACAAAGCCTTTCCAATGCATCTAAGCTCGATGCGCTTCGCTAAGGTTTCGCCCATAAGGCCCCCTCTTGCGCCATGTGAATCTACCCGTCCATCCGGAACCCGCACCACCATTGGCGATTACTCAAGACTAGACATTACAAATTAATCACCTAGGTCTGTCCCATTCCGGACATGTGGTAGTACGATTAGACCAGTTCAATGGCGCACAAGATTAAGTCCTTAAGTTGTCTCGTGCAAGACATCCACATCCCAACATGCTAGAAAGCACCCCTTTATCGCACGATCACTTGCGAGGGAAAACAATTCGTTCAACCAAGACCAATGGCAAACCCCGCCATGGTACAACAAATTTTACAACAAATGGCTAACGGCCACGATTCAATATCTCATTAAGTCAAGATTAACATTATTCAACATGTGACATGAATCCCAGCGTATATGTAAGCATGTCTAAGCAAAGCTACGATAACCCAATGTTGGTATTATGATTATGTCCAACTAGTAATGTCCCAACCTAGGTTTAACAATGGATACATGGCATACAACGAATCAAGGTGGCATAATGTCAACTAGGCATACATCTACTCCCATTAAATAAACATTGATACGTAAATAGCATGCAAGTGTATAAAATAAATTACTTTGCAAACATAGGATCAATATGATCAAAGGTTACGACTTGCCTTGCTGATCTAGTCTGAATCTTGGTCTTGAAGTCTTCGTTTGCTCCTCGGAATTAGCGTCTACCGAAAAGAAAACGATGAAACCAAATAAATACAAAACAGAGACTCAAACAAGCTCAAAACTGAAAATAAATGGCTCTGGAAGATAGATCTTGATTTTAGAAAATTTTAGAAACTTGAATCGCCTCAATCGGAGTTCGTATGGCGAGAACGACCTCCAAAGATTAAATTCAGAGAAAATACGAAAATCGAAAATCGAATTTTGGATTTATTTTTGTCTTGAAAAGCGATTTATTGCGCAACGCCGACGTCATCCGGCTCACGGTGGACAAGGTCCACGGCTGCGCCACGGTTCACCGGCACCCGCCAGACGGCCGACGCAGAAGGCCGACGGCGGGCGGCTGACTCGGACGCGAAGGCCGACGTATAGCGGGCGACGTCGGCTGCCACGCGGTGTCTTGACGAGGCCGGCCACGTGTCGCGCAGACGGACGAGGAGCGATCGAAGCGCCACGCGCGGCTCTGCTGGAGGAGAGGCGTGGCGCAATCCGGCGTCGTTGGAGATCCAACGGCGGAGCGCGGCCGGCTGGAGGTCGACAATGGCGGCGGCGCCATTCACCGGAGTGGAGAAGATGACGCGAGAACAGCGGCGGCGGCGGCAGATCGGGCGCGGATAACGGGATCCGGACGAGGACGTCACGCACGCGGAAAGAGGTGCTTGGCTACGGCGGAGACGCACTAGAGCGGCTAGACGCGGACGGAGAAGCTTGGCGGCGACGGCGGACTCGGCGAGCTCGCGGCGGATCAGCAGCGTCTCGCGGCGTGAAGTGGGCAAAAGGCGGCGGAACACGGCGAACCTCGGAGGGGTGCGCGCGGCTTTTATAGCCTAGGGAGGCGTGAAGGGCACGAACTCGAACGAGCGGCGGCCTTGGCGCTGTGAATCCGAGTCCGTTAGGTTAGGGTTCCGAAGCGAAAGTGGCGGCATGAGAGGCTGAGCTTTCTTGGGCATGGCGGAAGCAAGCGGGCATGGAGCGGGCCAGGGAAACGGGCTGGGCCAAGAATCAGCCCGAGAAGGTTTTCGAAAATAAAATCATTTTTCGATTTTAAATAATTCCAGGAATCCGAATAAAACCAAATAAATTCAAATAAATATCAAATAAATTCAGAAAAATCCCTAAAAATACAGAAAAATTCCTTGGAGCACAAGGAACCCAACTAAAACTGAAATTCTTGATTTTGATGAATAGTTTAGCCAAATTAAATCCTTTTATTATTTAGAAATTCAAATTAAGCTGGAGTTAATTCAAGAAAATGCAAATGGTTAAATTTTGAATTCCAACATTCCAAAACTCAAATTTTGGGATGTTACAAACCTCCCTTAAATGGAATCTCGACCCGAGATTCAGTCAGCTAGGAATAGGTGGGAAACTCGGACTTGGATCCTCTTCTCGCTCCCAAGTTGCTTCCTCTTCGAATGATTGCTCCATGGACCTTGCAAAACGGATGATCTTGCTTCTTGTGATACGCTCTGCTATATCCAAAATTTTCACCGTTGCTCCTTGTAGGTAAGATCCTCTTGCAAATCAATGGCTTCAATGGCATCTGTTCCTCCGCACACGCAGCATTTCTTCAATCGCGATACATGGAACACATCATGGATTCGGCAAAAGATGAGGCAATTCTAACTTGTAGGCAACCTCGCCTCTTCGTTCCAAGATTTTGAGCGGTCCCACATATCTAGGGCAAGCTTTCCTTTTACTTGAAATCTCTTAACTCCTTTGAGAGGGGTAACTCGAGGTAAACATAATCATTGGGCTCGAAACTCAAATCTGCGACGATTATCGCATAACTCTTACATGCGCTTTGAGCTATCTTCAAGCGGTCTCGAATTAGTTGAACTTGCTCTTGGCTTCTTGCAAAGTATGGCAGGACCAAACAATTGTCTTTCTCCGACTCCTTCCGGTTGAGAGGGTTCTGCACTTCCTTCCATATAAGGCTTCAAAAGCGACATTTGCAGATGGCTTGATAACTATTGTTGTACTGAAAACTTCGGCGTAGGGCAAACACTTGTCCCACTTGACACCATAAGTTAAGGCACAAGCTCTTAACATATCCTCAAGAATCGATTCACACGCTCGATCATCCATCGGTTTGAGGTGATAGGCGATCTTGAATCGAGATGAGTTCCCATGGCCGTGCGGACTCGCCAAAAACGAGAGGTAAACCGGGTTCCTCTATCGGACACTATCTTCTTAGGCACTCCGTGAAGACCGAGCGATCCTTGACATATATAACTCGCTAATTTATCTCCCGCATAGGTAGTCTTAAGCTGGAATGAAGTGAGCTACCTTAGTCAATCGATCCACTATTACCCGGATCGAGTCATAACACGCTTGGGTTTTAGGAAATCCGTAATGAAATCCATACCAATTTCTTCCCACTTCCACTCTGGAATCTTCAATGGTCGCAGCAATCCTGCTGGCCTCGATGCTCTGCCTTGACCTTCCGCGGACATCACAAAGTGCAACATATTCTCGCAATCTCACGCTTCATACTAGGCCACCAATACCTTTCCTTGAGGTCTTGATACATCTTGGTACTTCCGGGATGAATGGAGTATAAAGTCTCATGCGCTTCCTTGAGAATCAATTCCTTAAGCTCTTTCTCGATCCGCACGCAAATATCGCTTCTCATACCAAATAGTACCTTGTTCATCTTGAGAGAAACACGAGGCTTTTCCTTTCTTCATATTGCTCTTAATCTCCTTAATGTCGGCATCATCTACCGTGCTTCTCGAATCGATCTTCCAACGTAGGGCGACTTCCAAGGTAGCTAAATACCCTTCTGAATCAATTCCAAACTAAGCTTCGAAATTCCTTATAAAGGGTGGTGACTTTCCTTAATCATCGAGTGTTGCAAGAGCTCTTTCTACTCAAAGCATCGGCTACGACATTGGCCTTGCTCGAATGATAATGAATCCCAATGTCATAGTCCTTGATCAATTCCAACCATCTTCTTTGTCTCATATTGAGGTCGACTTGGGTAAAATATACTTCAAACTCTTGTGATCGATATAAACTTCACAACGATTACCAATGAGATAGTGACGCCAAATCTTTAAAGCATGCACTACGGTGCTAATTCCAAATCATGGGTAGGATAGTTAACTTCATGTGGCCTCGGTTGTCATGAAGCATACGCTACAACCTTCTTATCTTGCATTAGCACACAACCGAGTCCTTGTCGGGATGCATCACAGAATATCTCAAAATCCTTCCTATTATCCGCGGAATAAGCCAGGCGGTTGTCAAACACTTCTTTAATTCTTGAAAACTTTGCTCACACTCCGATGTCCAAACAAATTTCTTTTCCTTCTTTAAAAGTTGAGTGAGCGGTCTAGCTTTTCTAGAAAACCCTTCTATGAAACGGCGATAATATCCCGCCATTCCAAGAAAACTTGATTTGGGGTACCGTCTTGGGTGACTCCCAACTTAGCACATCTCGTACCTTTCCGGGGTCAACAATGACTCCTTCTCCCGATATGACATGTCCTAGGAAAGCAACTTCTTTCATCCGAACTCACATTTACTAAACTTTGCATAAAGTCGATTCTCTCTTAGCCGTTAGGATTTGGCGCAAGTGATCCTCATGTTCTTCCTCACTTTTGGAGTAGATCGAATGTCGTCAATGAAAACAACAACAAACTTATCCAAATACTCCATGAATACCTTATTCATCAAGGTCATGAAGTAGGCGGGGCATTGGTCAATCCAAAGGACATCACGGTATACTCATCTTGCCCATACCGAGTAACAAAAGCTGTTTTGGGTATATCCTCTTGACGAATCTTCAACGGTGATACCGATCTTAAGTCAATCTTCGAGAACACTCCGGCTCCTTGAAGTTGGTCAAACAAATCATCGATTCTTGGCGGAGGGTACTTATTCTTGATGGTGACCTCATTGAGTGAGCGATAATCCACACATTCTCTCGAGTTCCATCTTTCTTTTCAACTAGAAGAACTGGTGCTCCCATGGCGAAGAACTTGGTCGAACAAATCCTTGATCTTGCGGCTCTTTAATCTGTCTCTTTACTTGGCTAACTCATTAGTGGCATCCTATAGGGTCTCTTGGAAATGGGTGGTGTTCCAGAACTAGTTCTATCAAGAACTCTATATCTCGATCCGTGGCATCCCGTGCAACTCATCCGAAACACATCAGAAATTATTGGCGATCGCACATCTTCCAAGCTTATTCCTTTGGCACTACAAACTCTAATCCTTGGATTGATCTGAATCGGCTTGAACTTTTAACTTGGTTCCATCTGGGTGGTTAGGGTGATCTCTCTATTCCCACAATCCAAAGCGCTTGGTTCTTGGAGAGCCAATCCATTCCTAGGATCACATCTAGGGACTTGGTGTCTAGGACAATAAGGTTGGCTAGAAATTCTACCCTCCAATTAATATCTTAACCGGGGCAGCCTTGGTTCGTACTCAAATCGTAACCGTGAGATTGCACTAGTAAAACGATCTTAAGAGGCATTGTCTTTAATTGATGATTTGCGGCAAAACTCAGAAACAAGCGAATCGTAGCTCGAATCAAACAAAACCATGGCGGATCTTTGAGTTGACTAGGAGCTTACCTAGTATGACGTCAGTGCGCATCGGGCATCCTCGGTGGTGGCGTGATTCACGCGCCTCTTCCAAGAAGCGGCGGAGTCTGGTGGCTTGATTAGGAGTTTGGGCACTCCACGTCCCGCTCTGGGCGGGGTCTTGGTGGCGTAGATCCCAAATTAAACGGATCATGGCGTCACGGCTTGCTTTCAGGGCAATTGTTGGCATAATGACCGAGTTCATGACAGTTGAAACAGGTGACTCCTGCAGCTGGATTACTGTTCCTCTGAGGTGGGTTGCTGTTGGCGCTAGGGTTGCGATTGACTGAAGGAGCTGGGCGAGTCTTTGGTGCGGGTCTGAATGTATTCGGAGGAGTGAAACGAGGCGGTGTTGAGCATTGGTTACGACTCTCTGCTGGTGACTCGATGGGCTCCATGTTGCATCATCTTTCTCTTACGGATTCTTCCAATTCCGACGAGATTCCTCAATGAGCATAGCCTTATCTACGGATCTTTGAAATCTGCATAGTCATTGCCAATGACTTGCACCTTTAATCTGGATTGAGTCCACGCTTGAACTTCTTCGGACGAGCATCATCGTGGCTACATCCTGCAGTGCGTGGCGGCGAGTTGAGTGAACTTATTAAGGTATTCACCACCGACATTCCTTCTTGCTTAAGCTCTCGAAATTCATTCTTCTTCATTTCCACTTTTCCATCGGGAATATGAGAGTGGCGGAAGCGGTGGAAAACTCGCCCAAGTGATAGTCGAGGATCATCATGGCAAGATCAGAGTTCTCCACCATTTCGGCGGTGCCTCCGGTGATGGCGGCATAGAGAACCTTCTCACGATTGGTGCACTGGGCAATTTCAAGCTTCTTCTCAATGGAGCGGATCCAATCATCGGCGTCAATGGTTACGAAGAGTTGGAGAAAGTTGGCGGACGAGTCCTCATAAATTACGCTAGCTTGGGTGGAGACGAGCTTGAGGAGGTCTGCAGCGGCTTGGTTTCTTTGGTTCAAGCAGTTGGCTAGAGCAAGCTGCGATCGGTTCTGGCGATTCATCATGTTGTTCATGTTCGCATCATTGTATTCATTAAGCGAGTCGATTTGCTAGAAAATGTCCCATGTTCCGTGCATCACGGTGGTGGTGGTGGTGCATTGGGGTTGGAGTTGGTGTTGGCACCGCTTTGGCATCCATTGGCGATCCACGGCCGGCTCGAGCAGTGTCAACCATCGAGGTGCGCAAAGGTTTGATAGGTAAGAGGAAAAGCGATAGATGCGTGGTAAGATCATCTAGGGAGAAGGTAATACCCAGGGACAAAAGGATACAACCGAAAGGCTTCAAATTAAGGAGGCAAATCAAGTTTTTTTTTTTTTTTTTTTTTCAATTAAAGGTATGGTTGTAACACCGTGCTTGAGGCAAGTGTACAACATACCGGACGCCTCAAGAAGAAAAATCCTAGTATACGCGGACTAAGCGTAACTAAAGCGAAAAGGGTAACACATGCTCAAATACCGTTGAGCACCAAAACCTAACTTATATGGTAGTCTTTTGGCATAACCTCGATGGCTTGATCATCATCGTCTTTTGTTGAATCCTTGCGTAAACTCGAGGCTTTGAGAAGTTTCATGAGATAAGGTCAATTTAAATTTCAAATCAAAGTTTTAGCAAAGGAGAGGAATAAGAACCTAAGAATAAGACGAGAGGAGACGAAAGCTATTAAGTACCAATTTTGTTGGTTTGATTTAGAAAATAATTTTGAAGACCATGCTAACTAGGATAGCGACCTACAGTCGATATGGCTCTGATACCATCTCTGTCGGGACCCGGATTTACAAATCCGAAACCCTCTGTATATCTTGCACTAGTCCAGATCACGCTAGTGCACACAGTGGAAACACAGATGTAATATCATTCCATACAACGAATTAACTAAGAAGAAGCAAATTATTATTAAATAAAGCAAACGACCTTATGGTCAATGTTTACACCATTGTGCCTTAAGGGCTTAAGAAACAAATACTATTGCAGCGGAAAAGATAACTTGAACCATTCGACATGCCACAGGCAATCGTCTGGGGAACGCCTTCCTAATCCACGTAGTCTTCATAGAATTCCTCTTCATAAGATTCATTATCTCCTTCAGCAACTGATCAACAAGGGCATAAAGCCGTGAGTACAAAGGTACTCAGCAAGCCATAGGGAATTGATGCAATACATTTATGCACGGCTTGATAAGGATGGCTATATGTTTCATTTGCAGAAAGCAATAACTTGAATTGAAATACAATAAATAGATTGAAAGCATATTTATGAAAACATAAATAAATAACTGATAGATCAATGATAGACAACAAAACAACAGTGAACTCCCCGTTCACATCCAAACAATTCCACATTCCACATTTTATGAAACACTCTATACCCGTGTGAAATTCCGGGCTTTGTCCATGATCATGACGCGCTATCCGAATAGTTTTACACTCTGCAGAGGTTGTACAACTTTACCCACAAGACATGAACATCTCTTTGTGCAAGCGTTACTAACACACTTCCTTTGGTGTGTCGCAGAGATATCATGACAAAGCCTTTCCAATGCAGTCTAAGCTCGATCGCCGCTAAGGTTTCGCCCATAAGGCCCCTCTTGCGCCATGTGAATCTACCCGTCCATCCGGAACCCGCACCACCATTGGCGTACTCAAGACTAGACATTACAAATTAATCGGCTAGGTCTGTCCCATTCCGGACATGTGGTAGTACGATTAGACCAGTTCAATGGCGCACAAGATTAAGTCCTTAAGTTGTCTCGGGCAAGACATCCACATCCCAACATGCTAGAAAGCACCCCTTTCTTGCACGATCACTTGCCCGAGGGAAAACAATTGTTCAACCAAGACCAATGGCAAACCCCGCCATGGTACAACAAATTTTACAACGATGGCTAACGGCCACGATTCAATATCTCATTAAGTCAAGATTAACATTATTCAACATGTGACATGAATCCCAGCGTATATGTAAGCATGTCTAAGCAAAGCTACGATAACCCAATGTTGGTATTATGATTATGTCCAACTAGTAATGTCCCAACCTAGGTTTAACAATGGATACATGGCATACAACGAATCAAGGTGGCATAATGTCAACTAGGCATACATCTACTCCCATTAAATAAACATTGATACGTAAATAGCATGCAAGTGTATAAAATAAATTACTTTGCAAACATAGGATCAATATGATCAAAGGTTACGACTTGCCTTGCTGATCTAGTGCTGAATCTTGGTCTTGAAGTCTTCGTTTGCTCCTCGAATTAGCGTCACCGAAAAGAAAAGCGATGAAACCAAATAAATACAAAACAGAGACTCAAACAAGCTCAAAACTGAAAATAAATGGCTCTGGAAGATAGATCTTGATTTTAGAAAATTTTAGAAACTTGAATCGCCTCAATCGGAGTTCGTATGAGCGAGAACGGCCTCGAAAGATTAAATTCAGAGAAAATACAGAAAATCGAAAATCGAATTTTTGGATTTATTTTGTCTTGAAAAGCGATTTATTGCGCAACGCCGACGTCATCCGCTCACGGTGGACAAGGTCCACGCTGCTGCGCCGATTCACCGCGGCACTGCGGCGACGGCCGACGCAGCGCCGACGCGGCGCTTCGGCCGACGCGGTAGCGCCGACGCAAGCGGGTGGCGTCGGCGGCCACGCGGTGTCGACGAGGTAGCCACGTGTCGCAGATCGGACGAGGAGCGATCGACGGCCACGCGGCGGCTGCTGCGGAGGAGAGGCGTGGCGCAATCCGTAGCGGGTGGAGATCCAACGGCGGAGCGCGGCCGGCTGGAGGTCGGCGCGGCGGCGGCGCCATTCACCGAGAGGGAGAAGATGACGAGAACAGCGCGGCGGCGATCGATCGGCGCGGACAACGGGATCCGGACGAGGACGTCACGGGCAGCGGAAAAAGAGTGCGCGCGGCTCTGGCGGAGACGCACTAGAGCGGCTAGACGGCGACGAGAAGCTTTGGCGGTGACGGCGGACTCGGCGAGCTCGCGCGCAGATCGGCAGCGTCTCGCAGCGGCGTGAAGTGGGGCAAAAGGCGCGGAACACGGCGAACCTCGGAGGGGTGCGGCGCGGGCTTTTATAGCCTAGGGGGGCGTGAAGGGCACGAACTCGAACGACGCCATGGGCGCGTGTGAATCCGAGTCCGTTAGGGTTAGGGTTCCGAAGGTGGTGGCGGTGGCATGAGAGCTGGCTCTTGGGCATGGCGAGCGAGCGGGCGGCCAGCGACGGGCGAAGGAAACGGTGGGCCAAGAATCAGCCGAGAAGGTTTTCGAAAATAAAATCATTTTCGATTTTAAATAATTCGAGAATCAGAATAAAACCAAATAAATTCAAATAAATATCAAATAAATTCAGAAAAATCCTAAAAATACAGAAAAATTCCTTGGAGCACAAGGAACCCAACTAAAACTGAAATTCTTGATTTTGATGAATAGTTTAGCCAAATTAAATCCTTTTATTATTTAGAAATTCAAATTAAGCTGGAGTTAATTCAAGAAAATGCAAATGGTTAAATTTTGAATTCCAACATTCCAAAACTCAAATTTTGGGATGTTACATGTGCGCTGCCGACAGACCCCCCAAACATCCGGCGTAGGCCGGGTACCAGCATAAAGAGTTTCACCGATTGGATACGACGTGAGCCTTTGGATAAATGGTCCCTTCTGCACGACGAGGGCGGCTCGCGTTATGGGATCATGACAACGAACCTGGCGGAAATTTACAACTGGGTAATGAAAGGCACCAGATGCCTTCCACTGGTGGGTATAGTTGAGGGTGTCTTATTAGGGACACAGAGATATTTTATTGAGCGATACAAGATCTCCGCAGCATGTATGTCCGACAATCGACTGTCTTACTCAACTGTTGTGTCTACCTACATGACCAAGAAAACAAGAAAGGCGCAGACACATCGGGTTACACCGGAGAGTGGCGTGGAACGGAGATACCACGTGCATCGCGGTGACCGAGGTCGCAGGTGCCACCGGAGAGGACTTCCCATCCGTGCATACCCGAGCGGTGATTGCGAGTGCTCCGCCGAAACCACGCCATCGCACTTGCCGTGCTCGCACGTCATTGCCGCAGCCGCCGAGACGCATCAATCCTATCGTCCGTTCATCTCCCCGTACTACTACAAGCAGAGCGTTCTCAACACGTGGCATCATGAGGTGTACGGGTACCGAGTGGATGGATCGTTCACAATAGCCCTCTCTCGGACCATCGATGGGTACCGGACATCCGAATCTTGTCAAGATGAAGGTCGGGCGTCAAGGACAAGGCGATTCGAACGATATGGACGAGTCTGAGGCGCGTCGCAACCGCGGATAATGTAACTTTCCATGTTATTCCCATCTTGTATTTTTCAATGGACCGGTAAGTTGTAATGTACGTTGTAATGTTCGATGTAATTTTCAATGTACTAGTAAGTTGTTGTTCGCATCATGTAATTCTCCGATGTTCCAGTTAGTAGCTACGAGGATAATGTAATTCTCGACGTTGTGTGCCTCGTCGAACATGTCTTTGTCTTTCGTATGTTTGCAATATGAGTTTTTTTTGGCTCTTCGCACTTCGGTTGTATTGTTTGTTGAGTACGGTACAATTCGTTATTTCGCATTTCATTTTGTGTGCACATGTAATTACTGACAAATCTGTTGTATTTGCTTTGTAACAGGCCACGATGGCGCGACCTTGCCTCGAGTGCTGGGCGTGATCGTCGATGCGACCATCGGTCTAGGTACTCCGCAGAGGAGAACCGAGAGCTAGGGCCACCGACCTCGGTGCCTGTGGAGCCGCCGCGATCGACTCACGCTGGGTTCCACGGTAGTCGCGAACGCTTGCACTCTTTACGCACACGCATTTACCGTGAATGCAATTTAACGACGCAATGCACTACATGCGGTGCGGCGGTGGCTTACTTCCTCTTTGTAGGATGGTGGAGCGGTGATCGCCCGTTAGCGGGCAAGGAGGTCCCGCGGTTCGGCGATCGGTCCTCGCCTGGCGCGCTCGTGGACCGGTGGAGACCGGAGACGCACACGTTCCACCTTCCGTGCGGAGAGATGGCTCCGACGCTGCAGGACGTGTCGTACCTCTTAGGCCTCCCCTGTGCGGGTCCAGCAGTCGTGCCGCACGACGCCTCCGTCACGTGGCACGCCGAGTTGTCCGCGCGTTTCGCCGAGGTACAGCGGCACCCCAGCGACCCTACCCCTTCTTAGGAGGCCGAGCGCCACTGACCCGACGAAGGCGTGGTCGCCGATTCCACTGATGAGTACCTCTTTCTTTGAGAATTAAAATAGAAGCGCCAAGTTCTTGATAATGTTTGTTGCGAACAGCTGCAGCTCGGCTTCTCCACCCGCACGCGGAGGAGGCGGACGTGGCCCGCCACTTGGAGGCATACCTCGTTGTTGTTCGGTTGGGTGATGTTCCGTCCTCCCACGGAACACGGTGGACCGTCACCGATCGAGTACGCCAAAGACATCGCCGACACCCGGTGGATGAGGTAACACACTCGGTTCCAATCTCGTCTCGTGAGCACGCCTAACTCCCCTTTGTAAACAGTGATGCGGTGGTCGTGGGCCTCGGTGTGCTTGCGGCGACGTCTGAGGTCTCATGCGACGCCGTCCTCAAGCGAGCACGACGCGACGATGTCAGGTTGCATCCTACTCCTCCAGTTGTGGTCTTGGGAGCGCTTCTCCGTCGGCAGGCCTGTTGTTGACACGAAACCGTACCCCGAGGAGCTTTACGGAGACGACCTAGTGGACTGGCCCACCATGGGCCACTACTGGGTCCGACGACAGGTATGCTCCCTCGTATCTTTTTCCCCACCAACGCACTTGAATAACCTTCGTCATTTCTTATTTCTTCGCAGCGGAGGTTCGCGCACCGACAGGTGAGGAGGTCCTATCAGGAGTTCGTTCGGGAGTTCGACCGCCTCCACGACGAGGACGTGCGGTGGACGCCATACGCCGCGTACGACGTCCACGCCCGAGCACCTCACGGGGTCTCCGTGCTTTGCACGCGAGATGAGGCCTTTTGGCTGACCCGTAAGGTGCTCGTCTTTGACCTTTGTGTCGAGGAGTACTCCCCGCACCGAGTGCTGCGGCAGTTCGGCCTGTTCCAGTCCTTTCCTTTGCCGCCTCGTCACGTTGTCGCACGTGGCGCTCACAGGTACTTGCCCTGATCCTACTACTCCGCATCTTTGCGAAATTAATGTGGTGTGTACTTACTGTTTTTGCATTGCAGGATGATCCGGATGGGTCTTTGCGGTGGGCTCTCGATTCAAGACCGTATGCAAATGGGCGTGCGGTGGGACTCGCGCTCGACGAGAGGTCACCGAGACCGGCCAGACGACCATGACATGTACGATCAAGACATGGAGTGGTTCGCCGCAAGACTCGCCTCGGTGGGGTACACACCAAAGCCGCCGTCGTCAGACGACAGTATCAGTAGCGGACACGTACCCTTCACAGATGTCCCAGAGGGACAACGCCTCGGTAAGTGTCGCAATCGAACCTACATGGGCACGTCTTTTTCATGTAACTTACGTAATAACAATCTGACGTTACATGCAGACTCAGCTCTTGGCGGAGATTGAGGTGGAGGCTGTGTCCATGTTGACGCGCCTACAGGGGGGCATACAGGTGACCACCGCCGAGTCCGAGACGGCTTGGGGTCGGGTCCTCGATGCGGTGAGGCGGTTGGCTCGCAGCCACCGCCGGGCGCGGAGACGTCGGCGGACGCAAAGACACCACGCCACTTCGCCCCAAAGACCTCGCCCTACCCCCCGGTGCCTCGTCACGCCCCACGCAGTGCAGGGGGCGGTGGTCGACGAGGCTCCTTCCGCGTCTCGCCCTACCCGTCGGTTCCTCGCTACGCTCCCGCGCAGCAGAAGGGGGCGATGGCTGGGAGGCTCGTCCGCGTCTCGCCCTACCCGTCGGTTCCTCGCTACGCTCCCACGCAGCAGAGTGGGGGCGATGGTGGGAGGCTCCGTCCGCGTCTCGCCCTACCCCGTCGGTTCCTCGCACGCTCCCACGCAGCAGCAGTGGGGGCGATGGGCTGGGAGGCTCCTTTCGCGTCTCGCCCTACTCCGTCGATTCCTCGCTACACTCCCACGCGGCAGAAGAAGCGATGGTCGCGAAGGCTCCTCGTCGCCCCACGCCCGGCGAGACCCTGTGGTGGTTTCGACGACCCTTTCGACGACGAGTTCGACCTGGAGGAGTACCTTTCGACCGACTACCTCGACCCTCTCGGCTCTGGGCGCCGCCACAGACTTGGCCTCGTCGCCAAGACTACTCTACGCGCGCCGCATGGCGGCCTAGAGGGACGTCCGTCCGCCGTCGCCACTCACCTACCCCACGGGCCAGATTAGGAAGCGTGACCGTGATTGACTTGTTGTACGGATGTATTTTTGTAATGGCTTTACGTTCAGCAGCACATTGTATAACTCTCCGAGTTAGTAACATGACAGCGTTATCACTTTAAATTGTTCAAATCATTTATGCATTGCTTGCCTATGCCACACGACGTGACAACACACCAACGTTTGGTGCACCTATCGCCTCTAGTAGGGCGATCGCCTAATGTGAGGCGATCGCTTACATGGGGCGATCGCCTAAATATGAGGCGATCGCTCCATACCCGGCGATATCGCCTTTATAAGATTCGTTCTCAAGCGGTCTCGCAAAGAATAGCGGAGAAAGAATAGAGGGTGAGCATCAATCGAAAATGCCGAGGCGTGCAAGTGCAAAGGGTAAGGGAAGGCAAAGGAAGAAGCAAGTGCATGCTCATGAATTTAGCGTACCAAGATCTCTTCCTACCTC
Source organism: Otatea glauca (assembly GCA_036346275.1). Classification (NCBI taxonomy): domain Eukaryota; kingdom Viridiplantae; phylum Streptophyta; class Magnoliopsida; order Poales; family Poaceae; genus Otatea; species Otatea glauca. The sequence continues at coordinate 37,954,006 of CM070733.1, read as the reverse complement.
GTGGAGTCAGAGCACCCATGTGTATGTGGAGATCTTTGCGTGCTTGTCCGCTCTTGGGAAATTTCAATTTGGAAGAGGAGGTATTGGAAGTGCCGAACCACGCCTTCGATCCGCCGGAGAAGAGCTCAAGGATCGCCGCATGGTAACAATCGTACGGGGTTACATAATATTTGTGAATGAAACTTTGCTAATTTACGTTTCATGCAGTCACCTCCGCCACTGTGTGAATTTGAGCAGTGGTTTGATACGGAGATCAACCCCGAGGACCAACGGCTTCTTGACCAAGCCAACCGGCAGGATGCGTTCACGCGGCGGTTTCAAGAACAACGCGATGCCGCACGCGAGGAGGCATGTAGGAAGGAAGCGGAGGAGAAGGAGGCCGAGAGAGAGAGGAAACGAGAGAGGGCGCGACGTGCCAGAGAAGCCCCGCCGGAGGCATGGGCGAATGGGAAGTGGCCTCAAGCACTCGATGAGACGTCTGGTGTTAACTTTGGTTTTCTTTGTTCGTGGTACTCCTTTTAGTTTTAAGTCGTAATAAAGAGTGCGACCCAACCTTCAAGAGTATGCTCACTGTCCGGAGGGCTCGTATATGTCCTACTGCTCCAGTTGTCCCAAATGATATTATTTTTCTCCATCGAGATAGGTTATAGCATTTTCAGTTCGCCAGATTTGATTTCATCGAGTTTTACCATCGTTTGCGAAAGATACGGCAATTTTCATGTTTTACCGATTGCATGTTCGGACAACAATAAAATAGTGCAGCCTAAAGTGACATCTAAATATTTTTGCATAATTGTAACCTATGCAAGCCCAAGAATGCAACAAAACCGGTTCTCAAGTTTTGAGGTCGTTCGACATTATTCTAACTGCTTGAACAATGAATGTTATAAAGGGTTTAAACTAGCCATCTTTTATTCAAAATGCAATCATATTTACATATTTTTGAAAAAATGAAGTGCATAAAGTTGTAGTAACTTATTCTATTTATTTCATGAATTATGGATCAACACACATTATAATTCCTTCACAATCCACAGTTAGAGCCTAGCATTCGAACTCAAATAAAGATATTTTTCTGCAAATAACACATGGATTTTTATTTTACACTCTAATTCTTCATTCCAAAATTTAAATTTAGAAACAAGTTTCATTTAATTTGGACACTCCTAGCAAAAGTTACGGGGTTTATATTAAAAAGGCATATAGTAATTACAAAACAAAACTAAAAAAAAAAAATCCTGCGCTCGGTCGCCCTTGTCTCGGGCGACAGGGGGACCCACCAACGGCGCCGTTCGGCGTAGACGGCGCAAGGCACTGATCGCCCGTGTAGACGGGAGACATTTTCGTAATTTTTTTTGGACGCATAGTTTTGAAAAAAAGAATAAAAATAAATATTAAAGAAAAAAAATTCTTGAGCTCCCTTCCCTTCCCTTCCCTTCCCCTCATGGCCGCCGGCGCCGCCACTGATCCCTCCCATCCATCTCATCGGGCTCGCCTCTCTCTGCTAGTTGCCGCGCGAAGACGCCTACGAACAAGACCAGCAGCGACTGAGGCGTTATCTTCTCCGCCTCTTCTCTTCGTTACCACCGTTCGCCAGGCCTGGTCCCCCTTCTCCGGCGGCCGGCGCGGTGAGCTCTTCTCCTCCCCTTCCTTCGTTTCCACCGTTTATCCGGCTGCCGGCGCGGTGGGATCCAGCCGGAGATCCCCTGTCAACATCCTCGTGGGGGAGTACTAATAGCAGTTTATTTTCCAAGTTTTTTGGTTATTGCGAGGTTCTTGCCGCGCTGAGTTTAATGCGTCATTGCGCCCTTTTCACTTGCAGGGAAAGCGCAGGCAAGGAGCAGGTTAGCAAGAAATGGTAGCGTTCCTGAGGTCAACATGTTCATCAGGTATCAGTTTGAGCGACCTCAGAGTTTTCAGTATGTAGGCTTACTGCTTGGTTTCACACATGACATGGGTGCCTTTACAATGAGAACTTCGCCCTGCATTAGCAGTTGCTTTCACGTAGTAAACAAGATTTGGTTGGTATCGAATTAGATTGAGGCAACAGGTCTCCTTTTTGTTTGATATCTGTCTTTTTGCTCGTTGCAAAACTCAAAATTGTAATGTGCAGCTATGGCTGATGCTATTGGTACAATGGGAAAAACTCGGTGCCTCAATCAATTCAGCTGAATTAAATTCATGGCTGCCAGTTAACTTATAGGGCTGTGATCTTGGTGATGAATGGTGATCAGGTCCTATCACTTAAATGCTTACATATGATCTACCTATGAGGAAGTGTTAAGCTTATGTTTCTGTTCGAGTCTCGAGTGGTTCAGTTTCCTTTTAAATTTGCCCAGTGACATGCTGTGTTGGCTTATGGTGCTGTTCTATGACACTGTTCTAATTCACATCATGCAAATGCTTCTTGATCTGTATAGTTGGACGTAATTTGATGGGAAGCCTTGGAAACAATCTGTTCGGAGCTGTTAACTCGTCTGTTGAAGCAGTGACAAGACCATCTCATTGTGATGCTATCTGTCAGGTATTGCTTCTTCTTTCAAGCATTTTTTTTTATCTTAACATGTCCTGACTATTATGGATTTTTTCTGTAGTCAGCACTCAGCAAATCATTACATGATCTTTACTGTTTTAGTAATTTGTAAGACATTAGTCTTGAAAGTTTCAAATTTAATTAACAAACAATAGTCTGCCTTTTATTTTCCCGTGGTATCCATGATCCAATATGTTACTTAACTACAAGGTACTTTGCTTGATATAGTTGAAACTCTTGTGTTGATCATTGTTGTCAACATCTGAGATTTTATTCAGTTGCATTACTTCGCCATTATGAAGCAATGGCGGTAGGATTACAACTAGATTCCTCCGACAGATTGAACTCCGTGTTTCAGGGTTTCCTTTGTGAGGCACTGATTTAGTCACTCTTCGTGAGCACTTTTCATTGCTTTTGGTTTTACTCAAAACCAGAAGAGGCTAAGTATTTACAAAATAGTTTACCGGAGAAAATTCTCTGTAACCTGCTATATGGTGCAAGTAAATTCTTTGTAACCTGCTATATGGTGCAAGGTATTATTTCTGGAATATATAGTTCTCTTCAAGTGATTGTTCGTATCAGCATTTGATGTTTTTAAAGAAGACGATAATATATGTTCTTATTCTGGTTTCAGCAAATCAGAACATTCATCCAGATGAGAACCAATCTCAAGGTGGTAGACAACTCTGGAGCCAAGCGGGTTATGTGCATACAGTCCTTGAGGGGGAAGAAAGGGGCGAGACTTGGGGACACAATAATTGGATCTGTCAAGGAAGCACAGCCTCGTGGTAAGGTCAAGAAAGGAGATGTGGTCTATGGAGTGGTTGTTCGTGCTGCTATGAAACGAGGGCGTAACGATGGCAGCGAGATCCAGTTTGATGACAACGCGATAGTCCTCGTGAACAATAAAGGCGAGCTGATTGGCACTCGTGTATTTGGCCCTGTTCCCCATGAACTTAGGAAAAAGAAGCATCTCAAGATCCTGGCGTTGGCTGAGCACATAGTTTGAGATATGTACCTACTTAACTATCGACATGGGGGCCTGCCTTCAAGAGTGTTCTGGGAATGTTTTGGTTGTCTCATGCTGCTAGTGTATTCCTCCTTTGCTTTAGTCATTTGTGCTCCCAATAATGTACCCTAAAAGGAGCATATGAACCAATGGAACTGGACTGGAGTGAGTCCTAGAGAATTCAGATTTTTGAACTTTCATCTAACCTCGATATTACTGCATTCCATTTGGATGGTGAACATATATTGCTCGTGTTCTTTCTTTTACCGTGGGATCAACATGAGTTGCTTGTATTTTTGTTATGTATCACCAAATGTTCAGCTCTTACATGGTATCATATCATTATTGTCCTGGGATATCTGTACGATAAACTTCCATTCCACCTTGACATCGACAGCTCAGATCCTGGGAGATTTCTTCACTTGCTTCCGGTTTTGGCAGAAATTTTCCATGCGAATATTTCTTAAGTAAACATGCGATTATTTTTGGGGCAAACGACGTGTAAGGAAACGGCGATCTTCGGGAAAGGTCCCTCGTCCTCTTAAATAGCTTCGAGGCGTAGAACACGGGAAAGCGAAGCGTCTCGGCGGCAGAGTCCATGTCCGTGGCCACGATGGACTCCCGAAGACGACGCAATCCTGAGCGTACATGCGTCGTTGATCCATCGGACTCCAGTGTGGATGACGCGACGCAACCAGGGACGTCCGCGATAGCTCGATCCAACGGTCGAAATGCTATAGATTTTCAAGATCGACATCCACCGTTAGATCAAGATCCAACGGCGGACACCTAGGGTTTTTAGAAGCCGGGACGAGCAGCGGTTTGGACTAACCATAAACCCTAACCCCTAACTTGAACCTAACCATAAACCCTAACCCTAAATTTGTATTACTAACCATAAACTCAAAGTTAGTAGTAGTACTAACTATAAACCCTAACTAGCCTAGTACTAAAAATCTGAGCATTTCCCATAAGAATGAACACCTCATATACATTTGAGCCTAGCAAGTGAATAATTATATAATGCCTGCTGTTGATATACATTCTTCAACTTTCTTACTTCCAAATTCTGTATTCCTTAAAATTTTATCAAATGAACTAAAACTCTGTATTTTTGAGGTTAGATACTTTGTTTCTTGATAGCATTCAGCTCACGTCGATCGACTAGGCGACCCAGATGATAATCGCCAAGGGCACAACCCGTGGCCTGGCCAACCTCCACGACAACCTTACCAGCCCTGTCCAAGCTTAAGAAGGCGAGCGCCAAGACCAACGTCTACAACCTCAGCTTCATCATTCTTGAGTTGCTCACCGACAAGTCACCGACGAACACAACCAACGGCATGGACCTGTCGGAGTGGGCGGTGTCCATCGTCAAGGAGGAATGGACAAGCGAGGTGTTTGACCTCGAGCAGATGTGGGACACGGCCATCGGACCTGCAGGAGACGAGCTCATGGACACACTGAAGCTAGCACTGCATCGCGTCAACCCGTCGCCATCAGTCCGTCCTGAGGCCTGGGAGGTGCTCAGGTAGCTCGAGGATTTTCGACCATGACCGAAGGGCGACGCCGGATCGAGGAAGTTGGTGCTGGGCATGTGGCGGATTCTGCAAGCAATGAGTAGCAAGCTAGAGTATTTTATATGTAAATATTTAGTATTTTGTATTCAAACGGATAGAAAGGAAACCATTTCACACAGAGTTAGAAAGGGTCGAAATTTCCGGGAGCAGGCAAGAATCGCGGCACGCGTTTCGAATTTGAAAAAAATCGCGGCACGCGTTTCGATTTGGCCGGTTGCTCCGTGATACCTAGCGCATACCGTTACAGCAATGTCCAATAAACGAAAAGAACCAAAGCCTCTTTCCTTCCTTGCCTTTCTTCCCCAAATCTTCAAAAGCTTCTCTCTCCTATGCTTTTCGTCATCATCTTCTCTCTTTCCCTCTCCACTAACGAATCGCGAGCGATTGATTCCCCTTTGCTCCCCTTCTCAAATTCGAAGCCATCCCCGCGGGCATCATTGGCACAGCCGCACAGTCTCAAATCTCTACAGATCCCACTCTCGTTAGGCTGGAGTTTGTACAGTGGCGAATTTGGGGGAAGTGACGCGATCCGTGGAGGAGGGAAGCAACCAGGGTCACACGGCTCGCTCCAATGGCCGGATAGGTCTCGCTCCCCCTTCCTGCCCCGCGCGCGTTCGTGATTGTGTTGCGTTGGATTGGTGGTTGAAATTGCTTCTCCTCGCCGGGAAAGGAGGCGGCGGCGGCCAGGAAGACGTTGAAGATGTCGGAGACCTGCGATTTCATCTCCTACACCGCCGCCGACGACGACACTAACAGCGAGGGTACGTGCGCCCACCGCTTGCCCACAGATCTCGATCGCTTGTCTCGCGGTTTTCTCGGTTCTCTAGCCTGCCATTGTTTCCAAGGATCTCATTGGATATATTTTTTTGGTTGTTTTGGTTTGGGTCATCAGAGGATTCCGCAGGGGGTTCCGAACCCTCGGGGTCGACGGGTGCGACCATTCCGTCGGCTCAGCCGCTCGACGTCGCCAGCTGCACCGGCTCGTCCGACGTCCCGTGCGAGGTGATGAAGGACACGCCCGATTACATCAGGGGGGGCGCCGCCCGCCATAAGATCGCGCCGGTCGAGCTCTTCTCGGCCCCCTCGCCGGCTGGACCGTCGCTGACAGGACCGTCTCAGGCGAAAGGCGCCACCGCCGCCTTGGAAGCTTCCGGCAACGACGCGGCCGTGCGGGTGATCGGTGAATGGCCTGAAGGCATAGGTGGAGTGCATGAGACCATCGGTTGTCAGAGCGTGCAAGAAACAATGCACACGCAAGAGGTTATATCTAGCTCTAAAGATTTCAAAGAAATAGGAACTTGTTGCTCTTCTTGAGGTACCTAATGCAAGATGCTGTATTTTGTTGCAGGGTAAATGCAATTGCTGTGGCCATCTGAAGCAAGAGTACGGTTTGCTTTTGAGGGAGAAAGAAGAATGCAGGACACTTTTTGAGCATTTGGCGAGGGAGAATGAGCTTAAGAGTAGGGAATGCCACGAAGCTCAGGCGTCCCTGCATGAACTAAGGATGGAGTTGGTGCGAAAGTCGATGCATGTCGGCTCATTGGGTAAGAACTCGTGATGCAAATCCATATCCATTGCAGTTGTTCAATGACAAAAGCAGCAAACTAAGTTATTAAGTCTTATCATATGTGATTAAACAGTGATGTCAGGATTGCTTATTGCTACTACTAGAATTGTATGCTTACGATTTCCTGTCCTATTGGAAGCACTTTGTGAAAGTTTCGTTGTTCGTGCAGCATTTGCAGTGGAAGGGCAAGTGAAAGAGAAGAGTCGTTGGTGTCAAATACTGAAAGACTTGAGTGAGAAATTTAAGGTATTCAACCAGAAATCTTAGTTTCTTTTAATACTGTAGTACTATATAAACACCACCAGTGGGTAGACTTGAGCTTGGGAGCGTGAATGGACTTACCCTTTGTCATGATGATCTGCAGGCGTTGAAGACAGAGCACCAGATTTTACAACAAGAATCACTGGAATACAAAAAAAGTGTGGCCGATGCTACAGGAATGACTGCAACGGTTCATAAATATGGTATGTCTGGTTAACAACACCTGAAACAGTTTTCTTGTTTGCATACTCTTACTAGAAACTGCAACAAACATGGTATCTTCATTTGAACAGTGAATCAATATGCAAGTTTAGAATGTGAATTTAAGGACCTCAAAGAAAAGTTCATCGAGGAGGCAAAGGAACGCAAAGGTCTTTACAACAAGCTTATAGAGCTCAAAGGTTAGCTGTTTATTCTATTGTCAGTTTATACATTGTAACTGCAAGAAATGGTGAACAATACTTACTGTGAATTGCATATTGCTCAGGTAATATAAGAGTGTTTTGCCGGTGTCGGCCACTAAATGCGGAAGAAATAGCAGAAGGGACTTCGATGGCAGTTGATTTTGAATCTGCAAAAGATGGAGAGCTCATTGTTAGAGGTCATGTATCTTCGAAAAAAGTTTTTAAATTTGATTCTGTCTTCAGCCCTGAAGAAGACCAAGGTAACTCACTTCATAAATGCAGTTACTCACCTTGCATCCTTGCACATGTTTTTAACAGTGTACTGTATTTTCTTCAATTTTTTAAAACAGAAAAGGTGTTTGAGAAAACTGCACCATTTGCAACTTCGGTGTTGGATGGATACAATGTTTGCATTTTTGCTTATGGGCAGACTGGCACTGGTAAAACGTTTACAATGGAAGGAATTGACGGTGCTCGAGGGGTTAACTACAGAACTCTGGAGGAGCTCTTTCGAATAATCAAAGAAAGACAGGGCCTTTTTCAGTACGAGATTACTGTCAGTGTTTTGGAGGTTTACAATGAACAAATTCATGATTTGCTACTGACTGGATCTCAACCAGCTGCAACAACAAAAAGGTATGTCTTGTGAACTATGTTATTATATCAACAACCTGAAAAGACCAGTATACCAAGATACCTCCACAGGCTAGAAGTAAGACAAGTTGCAGGAGGAGTTCATCATGTACCGGGACTTGTTGAAGCACGAGTGACTAACATGAGTGAGGCTTGGGACGTCCTGCAAACTGGAAGCAAAGCCAGAGCTGTCAGTTCCACGAATGCTAATGAGCACAGCAGCCGATCACACTGGTCAGTACCTTATTGTTCTTACCTCTGCTTGGCAGATTTTCATCCACTTCTACTAAGTTGTACATTGTACAATCCTAGTCTCACTAATTTTGCGTTTCAGTATACATTGTGTTATGGTCAGAGGAGAAAACTTGATGAATGGAGAATACACAAAGAGTAAATTATGGCTGATTGACCTAGCTGGGAGTGAGCGTGTGGCAAAGACAGACGCTCAAGGAGAACGTCTGAAAGAAGCTCAAAATATTAACAAGTCCCTTTCTGCACTTGGAGATGTCATATCTGCTCTTGCAACTAAGAGCCAGCATATCCCCTTCAGGTTTCCAAATTTCAGTCCTTACTTATAATTTGCATTGGTGATTATATGAGCCTGCTGACATATTTATTTCTCAAATTGGCAGGAATTCGAAATTAACGCACTTGCTACAGGACTCGCTAAGTATGTAGCCTTTTGTTGTTAGGGCGGTAGGATTTTGAGCTATTCTTTAGTTTTTGTGATAATGTGTGTGCACTGCAGGTGGAGAGTCGAAAACTTTGATGTTTGTTCAAATTAGCCCTAATGAGAATGACGTGGGTGAAACTCTTTGCTCACTAAACTTTGCGAGCAGAGTGTGGGGCATAGAGCTTGGACAAGCTAGGAAACAAGTTGACGTTGGAGAACTTTCAAGATATAAGCTTATGGTACCTACTGTACTACTCTGTTAATATATGTTTTTAGTACGATTTTAACTTGCATGTGTTTAACCCGAATACATACCGCTGGTTCTGCTAGGTTGGTAGAGCCAAACAGGATAGCAAGAACAAAGATGGTCAGATTAAGCGCATGGGAGAAACAATCCAGTCCCTCGAAGCGCAGAACAAGTCCAAAGGTCTGCTCAATTTGAATCTCCAAGAGAAGGTATTTCATGCATATTTAGCTGCAGCCTTCAACATCTTTTAGTTTCCTTTGCTACATATAAATTATAATCACCATTGGTTCGATACTATAATTTGCCTGAATACTGTTATGCATGAGGAAAAACATCTTTGTCGTTGCTTCTCATTTTTTTTCCAGATCAAGGAGTTGGAATCACAGCTGCTGATTGAAAGGAAGATAGCAAGGCAGCATGTTGACAACAAGATCGCCCAAGATCACTTGCAGAAGCAGCAAAGCATGAAGGAAGAGAACTCATACCTGAGAAGCCCTATGGCAGAGAGGAATCTCAATTCCACAGCAGAGAAACCCACAGTAGCCAAAGATTTTGGGATTGGGAAGCAGATGTTTTCTGACAGCAAAACTGACACCTACAGCTTCAATCAGCTGATGTCTCTAGCAGAGGAGAAGGAAAATAACACCGACTTTGCTCAGCTGTCCCTGCCTACAAAAGCTAGAAGAGTCTCTCTCTGCAATGGAGCCTACCAGAATCCGACAAACCCTGCTTCCCGGCGCAACTCACTGATACCGCTTCCACGGCGCAATTCTCTGATGCCTCTACCCATAGCCAAGCCTGCAGCGGCACCCTCACCCCTTGAGAAGATCACAGAGCACTGTTCACCACCGTTGTGCCCTCCTCCGGTCATCTCCAACGACAAGGGCAGCCGGAGCAGGAGGATCAACAGCATCCTGCGGCGCAGCCTGCAGAAGAAAGTGATCATCAGGCCATCAATGGCGCCTCAGACGGGGAGGGCTGGTGCCCAGGGGATCGACAGTGCTCGCAGGGCGCGGCAAGTACCACCGGCGAGTGGGGCTGCCGGTGCACAGAGGGTGCAGCACCACAGGAACAAGGAGAGGGGATGGAACAACGGGACAAGCCTCAGGCACAACTTATTATGAGTTCTGACGATGAGGCATCGGCTCTGAGCCTCTTGAGATTTGTGGATTGGTAGGAAGTTTGTGTTTATAGGTTGAGCGGTGAGTTCTCGATTGTATTGTGAGAGAACCCTCCCTGGATTTCTCGTATAGATCGATGATCCAATTTGAGTGTGAGCCAATTATGCATCCCAGTTGATATTTTGTAAATGATTGTGACATCTGCCCCTTTCGTTCTCTCACAATATCAAGAGAGGTTTGAAAGTTGAACATCCTTCAAGTAGAGAAAACAAGAGAAAAAATAAATTCATGCATACAAGTATACAACTAGTGCCTGCTTGACAGATTTTCACACAGTAGAAATGGTTCACATTGAAAACCAGCCATACAACCGGATCACACAGTAGCTTAAACATTAAGCACTTCATGCTCTAAAGCCAAACTATGTTGATGTATAATTGACAATTGTCATACATTTCCCATGAATACAACTAGTGCCTGCTTGACAGATCTTCAGCATGAAGCCTGTCCAGCCCGTTTGTCCAATACGAATCACTGAACTAAACATTACAAAATTGGTTGTGCGGCCTCACTTCAATAATTTAACCGGACATCCTCTTCGTTTGTGCTTTCCTTAACTCCTGCAAATGAAGTCACATCAAATGGTAGAGAATCATAGGTCAGAGCTGAGCTACTTGAAAAACAAAGATGAATTTCACAAGTGAATTAACATAAAAGAGTCATGCTAAAGAAAGTTGTGTATCCGTTAAACAAAAGTACAAGGATTTTGTTTATTCCTACAGATTTCAGATAGGTAGGAAGCATTTTTTGTGGCAACAATCAAACATAATATCTGGGTTTTCAAGAGACGGAATGTACTATCTTATGCAAGATACTTGAAAAACTAAACAAATATAGAGGCAAAGAGTTGATTCTTAACAAAATCAACGATAAACTACATCTTATTAAACAAAGTGAAAAATAATCCCAGAAGACAAACCAAATTTCACATCTATCTCATTAACAAATAAAAAAGAAGACTCTTAACATAAGACTAAGAGCAGCAGTGACTGGTGACCACAAACGAGAATATTGACAAAAATGAACAAATTGTCATTGCCATTTTATTAAAGCATAAACTTATAAAATTCCAGGTTTAACATCATTCATATTCCTTTTTCAGTGAATAACCAATAACTAATTTAATGTTATGTTCTCACACAAAATGTTTGTTGCATCGTTTTCACTGTGAAGATAGAGAGTAACATTCATCAGTGGATGACGTTTTTGGACTTACATTTCAATGATGTCCCAGCAAGACATGTTAGCCTTGCTTTTGTGTTAGCCTCTGCTAATGGAGTAGGCTTCTCATTTCCAAACACCCGAACATCCCAGATCCTTATGACACCATCAGACGAAGCTGACGCAATTAGATTGCACAATTCAGATCCATCATTCCTGTTATCAAAGGTGACAATCCCCTTTACACGAGTTGAATGAGCGTCCTCAATGCGTGATGAAACCTTGCCACTGGACAGATCCCAAGCAGTAATACCACGATCCTCTCCTCCAGTGTAAAGTACCCCATTCTAACACATACATGATAAACAAGTGACCAATATGCAAAAGGCAAAAGCATATATTCATATTCATATGGCGTTTCTAAAAGACAGATTTAGTGGAAAGAGTAGCGAAGTTACAGAGGTTGGGGGTCAACCCAAAGTGCTATGAGACGAAGCACATAAAGATCCACCCTATACATAAAGGGAAATTGTCCTAATAGCTAAAATCATAACATGAAGTTGTACCTAGTAGTCAATTCACCACATTATGGGCAGCCACGTAGCTTCTCAAAGTAGAATTTGCATCCAACAAGATGACACATTCAACAATTTATTAGTCCCTATACTCTAAACCACTCATAATCGTTTAATTCTAAGCACTCCGCCATAAGCATTCTTATGACATGCTCTATGCAAATTTATCCAGAATCGCAGAAAAAGATAGTGGTAATACCTTTACAGGCGCGAATGAGAGCACCCTCTTGCCGCAGTCCATCTCATGAATGATCCTGGCGTCCTCGGAGTCGTGCACGCTCACCTTCTCCTCGGCGGCCATCACGAAGCGGTCGCCGCCGGCGCCGTCCTCGGCGTACGCGACCGCCGAAGCGGAGCGCTCGAGGCGGCACGCGAAACTGCGGCGCCCGCGGACGAGGTTGAGCATCGCGAAGCCCCCCGCGCGGCCGACGGCGAGCGCGACTCGGCCCGAGGGATGCACGGCGAGGCCATCCGTGGCCTCGTGGCGCGGGAAGGCACGGAGCGACGCGAGTAGGGCGAACCCATCGGCGTCGTAGAGGTGGAGCAGCCCATCGTCGGAGGCGGCCAGGAGGTTGCGGGGGACAGGCCCGAGTGAGTAGAAGGCGAGCGCGGAGACGGCGGCGGAGGGGTCGAGGAGCGGGCCGAGGTCGGCGGCGGTTGGGAGGTCGTAGAGGCGGACGGAGTCGTCGGCACCGCCGGAGGCGGCGAGGCCTGCGCGGGGCGCGGCAGCGACGCAGCGGATGGGGCCCGAGTGGGCGGGGTAGGAGAAAAGCGGCGTGAGGGCTAGGGTTTCGGAGGAGGCGTAGGCCGTTAGGGTTTTGAGGGAGAAGCCCCAGATGAAGCGTTCGTAGGAGCCGGCGATGAGAGCCATTCGAGACGGAGGGGAGCAAGCAAGCCTTCGCGCCGCCGCCGGAGTAAGGGTTGGGGAAGAGAGGGAGGGAGAGCGAAGAGAAGGGTTTGGGGTTTTGTTCGGTGGTGCTGGTATGTGGGCCAGGCTATGAAGCTGGGAGTCACGGCACCATTGCACGAATCGCGACGAGCATCGCACGGCCGGTTGTCATGGAGGTCCACCTACGAGAACCGACAAGCGGGCCCACGATAGGAGCAGTTCACTCCTCTATTGTATAGACCTTGGGCCTAGGCATTGGGTCGGCACGGCATGGGTCTCATAGGCCGCATCTCCTCCACCACCCGACGGCGTCTCTCAGTCCCAGATCTGATCTTCTTCATGTGTAAGCCTCTCAAATAGATTGCAGTATGTGTCATTGTGTCTATGGATTCATCAAGTAGACTATCTTCTTCATGTCCAAGTCCAAGGAAGGAGGTCGAACAATGTAAGAGTGAAGTGGCCCCAAATTGCCATAGCTATTAGCTTTTTTTAGCTGGAATATATGTTTGCCAACTGATAAAGAATATTTCTTCTAGAATTAAACCTTCCAAATTCCAATGTTCCGAGTTTTTGGAGAATCAGTGTTATTTGCATGACATATAGTTGGATTATGAAAACAAGTTGGTGATATAGCTATCCTCCAACTATGTAAAATATAGATAACATTAGTATAAATCAATATTTTATATTCAACAGTTTGTGTGCATAACCTGCAGACTACAATGGGTCTATTCTATTTATTTTTTACACAACCGCACAAATAAACTGGGCAAAGAAAAGAAATCTGTTATGTTAATTTCATACTGGTTTAGGGCTTTAGGTAGTGTTTTTCCAATTTGTTGAATATAACTTGCTATTATTGTCATGTATTTATGTGATTTGATTCACCATATATTACTCAATGTATGCGTGTGTTATCCGTATGTATCTATCCATTCTCGATCTGAATCCATCGCATATCTGACACGTGTTCGTATTCCGAATGATTCGGATTCGTATCTGTATCCAGCTAGCCCGTATCCGGTTCTGAATCCGGGGAAAATGGGTTAGAATATGGGAAGAGCAATATCCGCCCGTATCCGACCCGTTTTCACCCCTGGAGACAACCTCCTTAACTCAAGTATCCTCCCTACTGAATTGAATGTGGCTTCCGACGAGACAGTCGTACCAGAACCACAAGTACATCTCGTGCAAATTGTGATAGCACATGATAAATACATTGGTGATTCTTCCACCGCAAGAGTAGGTTGGGTTCATTGCCATCCACGAGGTCAAGTTCGATCTCTGTAAAAAGAGTGTCAAGATAGTGGTTGATCTCTACTCTTAGATTCCATTGCAACTTGGTTGACGCGTTGGAAAACGAACTAGACACCTTGCCTTTTTGAAAGGACAGGGGATGTCGCCTAGAGGGGGGTGAATAGACGAATTAAAAAAATTTGTAGCAAAATAAAATCTCCAGAGGGTCTAAGTCCGGAGTATCCGGGACTTATCTCCGGATACTCCGAAATGTCCGGACTATCCGGGTTCAGGAGTTCGGATACTCCAAATTGAAGACCTCGAAATGAAATTTTAAATCCCTGCAATTTTTCAACAATCTACTTGAATACAAAAGATCTAAATGCTATCAGATACCTAGGGATGATGTAGATCTAGAGCCAAACACAACAATAGAGTAGATCGGGCTCCCAAAGTCTAAGATCACAAACCCTAGCAAAAGGCAAATGAAGAACACGAAGACAATAATTTTTACCCGAAGTTCGGATCCTTGAGGGGATCCTACGTCTCCGTTGAGGCGACTCGGTCACACTTGAGCCAGGGTCTCTTTCAACCCTCTTCCTCCCGGTGTTGCACAAATGCACTCGTCGGTCTTTACTCCTTTGATTCCTTCCCTTACGGAGGCGGAACCGGCCTTCACAAACTTCCCACGGCCAACCACACAAAGCTCCAGTGGCTCGTAGGCGACCTCCTAGCCGTCTAGGAGTCCTCAACCTCCAAGAGTAACAAATGCTCACGAAGAACAAGCTTGGAGATGAAATCAAGTGCTCAATCAACTCAAGACTCACTCAACCTAGCACCTCACTCCTCAAACTCTTCCCAACCCTTCTCCCAAAGGGGATCACTTAGATCTAAGGGTAAAGAGGTGTTTTGGGGGCTCAAGAACAAGGGTATAGCACCTCTAATCAACAGGGTAAAAGCCCCCCAAAATGAGGGAGGATGGGGCTATAAATAGAGCTCCCCAAAAACTAGCTGTTGGAGACAGCTGCGCACAAACCAGAGACTCCGGACAAATACCCCGGAGACTCTGGATTGGAAAGGATTAGATCATACCGAGAGAGCTAACACCGAGACTCGGACAAACCCGGACACTCGGACTAATTCAACCCGAGTGTCCGGACTTAACACGGATACTCGGACCAAGCGAGAGCAGCCACCGAGGGTGTCAACCCGAGTGTCCGGACCAAATGTCCGGATACTCCGGATTGTCCAACAGACCGAAAGCGATCCGACGAAAACGAGCATAACTTTTGACTCCGGACTCCGATTTTAGAGATCTTGGACTCTACCGAAAGCTAAGAACGAGGGCTACACAACCAACAAGGTCTCACTACCCAAAACTCAAAGAATAAAAACATATTTTACAAAGAATCCAAGGGAGACCTACAACTCTCACTTTCCGGCACACCAACACCACTCTCTTTCTAAGTTTCACAAGGATGGATCACTTGAGCACTTGACACATCTAAAGGTCATTTGACATCGCATCTCTCTTAATAGTACGGCAATCCTTAGACTCAAATTAAATCAAAGATAATATAAGTCTAGAAATAGTCACTTCGTCTTCTTTCTTAATGTCGATGCATGAAGACTTTCACCATATAATTGATGACATCTTCGCCTTGTCCAACTCAACTCGATTCACCTCATGAGACTCTCGTCCTATCAACCTTGACTTGATCATCCTCTCTGACGATCTCCACGCCAAGTCGATCTAGACTTAGTCCTCAACTCTTGGTGACACTGCCGTCTTGTTGACCTCGGCTTAACGATCATCCTCCAAGATACCTTGGTCATCATACACATACGGGACCTAAGACTTTCCAATCCACTTATGATAGACATTAGTCCCAAAAGCTCAGTAGATATAAACAAGTTGATATTTGTGAACAATTGATTACAACAAGTGTTTCATATAAAGAAGCACAACATAAATGGGAACACTTGACATAAGAAATGTTCTCTACTAAGTACATCATGATGAATATGTAATTGATCTATATGCACTAGAGAGATAATTGCCAATATGATGAATCAATTAAATCATGGCAAGGATCACAGTCTTTACTTAAATGAAGCACATGATAGAATATACACAAATTGTACATGTGCAAATAATATTTTGAATAAGAGTAAATATGTGATCCAACATTAGATTAAACTTCACTAAGAGAATTGCATGAGAAGATATACAACTAAAACATGCATGCACCAAGTCAATCTATAGCAATATGAAGTTTAACTTTAGTTAATACATGCATACTAAAAAAACAAAGCACATAATGAACTCAAATGAATATATATGCACAAATAAATATGACATGAACCAATGTTCATATATATAATCAACATGCTACTTGGAGTTCACTATGCATTTGCACAAAAGGAATGCAATAACAAATATAGAAGAGATACCAAAATTGCATACCTTATCTTTGCTTAACCATCCCACTTGATTTTCCTCTAAAAGATGAGACTGATACTCAACTAGGCAATAACATGTTAGTCTCATAGCAATATAATCATATTAGAGGTTTGTCATTTGTTAAGCACTAAGTTAAGCATTTACTTAATTACATAGATTGTCATTATGTGCGTTTGTCATTAATCACCAAAATAACATAAGTGCCTAGATGCACTTTCACCTTTAGCTTCTTCCAAGCACTTGAAGCGCTCGGACCGTGTCGTGGTTGTTGTATTGTTGGGGCAGTTAATGTTGCTTCACTTCTACTTCCAAACTTTTCATATTTTTTGTTAAAAATTGTAAGAAAAACTCATTATAACCATGAGTGTAAGCTTTAGAAAAATCAAGATCAAATGCATCACCGATTCCCTCAAATGCTCCCTGCAAATCATATAATTTTCTCCGATAATCTAAAATAGTACCAAAACAATATAGATGTGGAATAGCTGTAAAATATTTTGAAAATATTTTTTCTTCATTGGTTGAAGAATTGGTTGTAAAACAAAATCACCTCTTTTTTCTTTAAAAGAATTGGCAAAAGTCAAAAACCACTTGATGACTAAGAAAGAAGTTGCATAATACACACCGAAAAAACATATAGGTTGCATCATAAAAAACTTTTTAAAAATCATGAACAACACCAGTAGCTTTCTAATCTGCATCATTAACCAACTGCTTACTAGAATTACAATTGACGACGATGGTGATAATGTGCTCGTTGCTCTTGCACTACTCCAACATAGTATACGTAGAGTTTCATCTAACCTTCATGTGAAGATTGAATCTTCTTGGTCTCTTATTTTTGGCCTTACAATACTCCACAAACTGAGCGTATCTTATAGTCGAAGTTATAACAAATTGGATAGCATCGTATATTTTATCCAAACTAAGTTCCATTACATTCAAACATACCTGCATGATGAGATTAATGATGTGGCATATGCATCTTTAGTGGAGTACAAAACCTCTAATATAATAAGTCTCTAAGTGCTGTGAGAGATACTTTATGGCCGTCGTATTAGCTGATGCATTGTCAAGAGTTATGGCAATAATTTTACTTTCTATTTTAAATTTAATAACAACCTTGAGCACACGTGCAGCGGTAGTCTCTCCGATGTGTGCCTCATCGATTAGCCTAAACACTATGATCCTTTTGTTTAGGGTATAGTCATCATCCATGTAACGTGCGATGACACTAAGATAGGCTACCCTTTGGGGGAAGTCCATATGTCTGAGGTCAAAGTAAAGGAAAAACTAACTCTCATAAAATTCTCTTTCAAGCTTGCTAATTTACATTTGTATTGCATATATATCACATGCAGGTGTTCTCTTACTAACGTGTTGATATTGTGGGCAAAAACTACGTTGGATTATTCTTTCAAAACTAGAGCTTTTCTCTCATTCTAAGTGAAAAATCCTCGGTAACTATATACAGTGCAGTTTCCTCTCTAGTTACATCAACGTTGTATATTCATGTGCTTACTGAACTATCGATGTTAAAGTTAAGCTGTGTCTGTATGCTCTCCCCGGTCATACGTCTGGCCGATATCTTCTTCAAGCGTGTCTCCACGTGTCGCTTGAGATGATATGCTCCTCCACCTGCATGTGCAGATAATTTAGCTTAACAATATTTACAGATAACATACGCTACCTCAGGTCCGCTCTCAATTTCGATGATTCGATCTATATGTTACCATCACCATGCCCGTCGACTAGCGGAGCCTTTGGCCACTGCTTGCATCGATGTAATGGTATCGGGATTGCGTGGAGCTCGGCCGCTCGGGAAGGTAAGAAGCATCCTCGATGACCTTTGTACCTTTCATATGACAGTCATCTATGTCATAGTCTCCAATGCCTGGGGAGAGCGAGCATGATCTCTTGATCCTAGGAAAGAGGGCTTGGTGTGTAAAAGTGTGTCCTCCTGCTCTCCCTCCTAACTTTTTCTTACCATGCATTTTGATCTTTGAAAGATTACTGACACAGCAAAGGTAGAATAGAGAGGAGACGATCGCGTGCTAAAGAAACAAGAAGAGGAGGGGGCTTTATAGCAATGTATTAGGAGAACATTGCCATCCAGCTCCACCTCTCTGCCTTCTCTGTCACCTCTCTTTCCCTCTCCCTCCCCACCTCTTTCCCCATGCCCCAGATCCGTGCATCAGCACCGTGACTGTCCACATCGTGGCGTCGATGGCCACAAGTTGGTGGCGTGCGACCCCGTGGCAAGTTGGGGCATCACTGGCGCGGTCCGTGTTGCAAGTATGGGCGGCGTCACGGCCGAGCTCACCGAGCGGCACGACGTTGCTGGCAGGCCCATGTGGCGAGCGTGGCGTCAATGGCGCAGGCACACGTGGCGAGTGGCGGGGCAAGGTCTCCTCTCTCTTTCTCCACGAGTGCGGGGGCGAGGGAGACTCAGCGTGGCACGATGTAGGGAGACGCGGAGGGCTCCAGAAGGACCAACCCCACGAGGATCCAAGACCCATCGAACAGGGGATGCGGGCTCGATCCGATGGCGCCGACGCGTCAAGACGCTGATTGGCCGAGAACGAGCCCAAGCGTATGGCACGCTGTAAGCTTCGGAATTCCTTGCCGCATAAGGATAGTTATTATTATTATTATTGCGAAATTTATGTATTTCAAACAGAGCCTCGACCTGTAAAATGATTTGGGATATCAAAGTTCTTGTGCAACAGAGTACTGCCATCTTACAATAAATCAAACCATCTTCAATCCCACAAAAGGTCAACTGCAAGTCAATTGTCTGAATTCAACTTATTACACAAACTGGAAGGCTTTGCGAGCACTCTCCTCCTCGGAGGAGCAAGCAAGAACACACATCATCTTTGCCATATCCAAAATGGAGCTTCTGGTGAACATGGCCAAATTGAGCTCTAGATATTCCCAATCGGATCACTCGCTGCCATCGTCGACGGGAATCATGCCATCGTCCGCGGCGCTGCGATGCAGTCGCTGAATCGCCTTATCCACCTTCAGAAGCGCATCACCATAAGGACCGCCACAATTGAGCAAAGCTTCTATGAAAATCACAAGATATGAGGAGCTCACCTCCCTGTCCCAGTTGGTCCTGGCTGTGATAACTATCAGAGCTACCGTCTGCACAGAGACTCCTATGATCAAGCCCCACCAGATTCCCTAGTTAACATAAAGAGATATTAATTCCAACTGATCAGCACCTCCCTATGAAAAAAAAATGTAACAGCTGAAGTTAACTAAAAGAGGAAATAAATTAGCAGACGAAGTTACAGCTGCTCCAAGGCTTGTCTTGTATCCTAGGACGCATCCAATTGGTAGCCCAATCAGGTAGTAAGCCCCAACATTGACATAGGCAACTACGACTTGCCACCCACTCCCAACGGCGACTCCTGCAGAATTCTCAGAGACAACAAGCAAGAATAGTCACTATAATATACTATTTGACATTTGAGAAATGCGAACTAGGCAGTGTTTGATGCGCTCTATGTCAAGTGTACCTGAGAGGATTGGCTGAATTCCATTCAAGAAGATGCTGATGGCCAGCAATGGTGTCAGACTGACAACGGTCTCAACTATCGTGGTGCTGCTCGTGTAGAGTGTGCTCAGTGGATACCTGAGGATCATGACTAGAATTGTAGCAAGAATGCTGAAGGCGATGCTCGCTGTGACAACCACAATGACCGACAACCTTGCCACCATTGGATGGCCAGCTCCAAGCTCATTGCCGACACGGATACTGCATATAAGTTCATGCGCATGTTTTATCAGTAAGGGGAAATCTGCAAGCACATCTCAGTAATTTGCACTGACCTGGCTGCATAGCTCAAGCCAAGCATGATCTGGAAGTCCCAATTCCAGTAATTGATGCTGAAATGAGTAAGAGAGATGGCAATGCAAGTTATGTCTGGGTATGCATGTATCATAAGAATTGGGAAATTGCTACCAACGGGTAGCATGAGCTTGTGCGACATACCAGATAGAGAGGGAATCAAGTGCGATCTCTGGGTTGGGGAGGAAGCCAGTCAGAAGCACAAATCCTTGCACATACCAAATCTCCAATCTAATCAAGTACACAACAAAACAAGATACAAATTAATCAGCAAAAACTACCTAAGAATTGACAACGGCGAATAAGATCACTCACGCTAGCATGACGGCTGACGCGAAGGCGAGCTTGGTGTATCCCCAAAGGCCTCTGAACGCGAGCACGGACAGTCCAGTCCACGTCTCCTTGCAAGCTGGGCTCCAGACGATGTACCCCCATGTCAACGCCACGAGCACCCACCAAGAGAAGCTCAGCGTCAGTGCTGCGCCGAGGAGGCCGAACCCAAGCACAAACAAGACAAGCCAGGAGATGAGGACGTGGAAGATCAGCACAGCCAGCGTGATGTACGCCACGGGGTTGACAATGTTCTGGGCCTGCAGGAACCTCTGCATCGGGCAGAAGAGAGCGAACGCGAGCAGCTGCGGCAGCAGGCCGCGTGCGTACAGCTGCCCCGCCGCGGCCACGTCCGTGGCCTGCCCAATGAGCCGCAGGAACGGGCCGGCGTACCAGTAGAGGAAGGCGATGGGAACGGCCGTCACGAACTGGAGCACGAGCGCCCTCTGACACACGACGCCCATGGCCCTGTACCTCCTGGCCCCGTAGGCCTGGCCACACACTGTCTGCACCGCGCTCGCCATGCCAATCTGCAGCATTGCATGCATGCAACATGACATACAATGCAGTGCGTGTACTGTACGCACAACGGAGCGCAAGACACGTGCAGTTTACCATGATGCCGTAGGCTAGGCCCTGGATGCCGATGTTGGTGATGGAGGCGCCCGCGAGCTCGAGCTCGCCGAGGTGGCCGACGAACATCTGCGTGACGAGGCTGAGCGTGAAGCTGAAGAGCGTGATGAGGATGGACGCCCACGAGATGCGCCACAGGTTGCCGGCCTCCCACACAGCCAGCCGTGACAGCACGCCCCACGGCACCGGCTCCCGCCGCAGCAGCTCCTCCGACGCACCCGACCGGTCGTCGTGGGCGACAAGCAACGGCGCCCGCACGTTGCTATCTTGCCCCATTGTCTCCTCTCCTTAAGTTCTTCACTCGGTTTACTTCATAATGGAACAAAACAATGTGATGCCGATATATAGCCCTTTAAGTGGTGGCTAACTAACCTTCAAGTGCCATATCTACCGGTCCATTTGCTGGATATAAAGAAGGTGGTGAAGTGGTAAGATGGGGTAGGTGCATTAATTGCATCCAGTATAAAATGAACAAGCTACCCAGCGTGTAATGCTTCAGATTCTCACAACAACAACTGATTGCTCACCAAGTCTTAAAACATCATCTTATCAACAAACACGAAATACACCAGCATGTTAAAAATCAATTATCTTGTATTTCTTGTTTCAGAAGACCCCTTTCAACAAACTTAGCGATAAGCTTTCCAGCAGCTGGTTTGTGCTCCTGTGAGGCCAGCTGATTGTCAACTTTTTGGCATAATTTAACATCAGGAATTAAATTCCTTCGAAACATTCGACACGCCACATTGTATGACTGAAGTACGAGGCCTCTATTAAGAAAACCCTCCATCAGAATGTGGCATGTCTGGGCATCTCTCTTTGAGGCGGTTCTCAGAACCTTGCTGAGGAGACTGTAAGCCTCGTTAAGTTTACCGAATGCACATAGCTTCTCAATGACCTGATTGTATGCACTCTTAAGCTCTTGTCTTGCTAACATCTTATCCAGTAGATTTAGTAACTCATCCACTTTACCCTTCTCACAGTATCTATGTATCACTATCCTGTATGTAACAGGTGTAGGCAGCAAACCTCTATTAAGCATTTTCTCTACAAGCTCTGTGGCTTCTTTCAATCTACCTTTCTTTCCCAAAACATCAACAACAACAGTATAAGTTACAACATCTGGATGCCTGTTGCTCAGATACATGTCATCCAGCAAAGAGAGCGCAGATTCCAAATCACCCTGCCGAGAAAATCCATGAATCACAGTAGTGAAGTTAACAACATTAATGGTACAACCTTTGCTTTGGCACTGCTCCATGAAGTCTTTCGCCTCTGCCGGCTTTCCTTCCTTACATAACGCATGGATCAACAAGTTAATCTCCACCGTGGTGGGGAAGAAACCCTTCTGCAACATCTGCACTACGACATGACACGATTCATTCAGATTCCCTTCTCTTCTAAATCCATGCATTACAACGCTGTATGTGATATCACTAGGAGTCCACCACTCCTCTTCACTCTTGTTTAGCAATTCCCAGGCTTCTAAAGTTTTCCCAACTTTGCAGAGCCCATTTAACAGTGCAGTATGTGTAACTGTGTTTGGTTTGCAATCATTTCTATACATATGCTTCATCATCTTTCTCGCTTGATCAATTTCACCGATCCGGCAGAACCCATCAACAACTGCACTATACGTCACAACATCAGGGCGACACCCTTTAGAGATCATCTCACCTACAATCTCCTTCGCCTCTGACATCCTCCCATTCAAGCAAAACGAGTGCACAATTGCACTATATCCGACCTCATCAACACGGAATCTTTTGCTCTCTGACTCCCTCGAGAACTCCAATGCCTCGTCTGCATGACCATGCTTTGCAAGCGCATGGATAAGCATGTTATACGTCACCTGATCTGGAAATAGACCAGAGTCGTTTCTCATCCTCTCAAGCAAACCTCGCACCTCTTCCACCCTCCTCTCCTTGCACAAGAAGCTCATCACTGTATAATAGCTAATCTTATCAGGTGGGCACCCATTTTGTAGCATTACATCGAACATCTCTAGCGCATCGACAACCCGTCGAGCGCTACATAACCCCTTGATAAGGCAATTGTATGTGACCACGTCCGGCTCGACCCCAACACGGCGCATCCGTTCGGCAAACTCCAGCGCTTTGTCGATACGGCCGGCCACAACAAGCACATTCACCGCCACGTTGCATATGGATATGTCGGGCGCGCACCCGTCCTTCTGCATGAGTTGGAGCACGCGCATGGCGGAGCGGAGCTTCCCCGCTCGGCTGTACGAGAGCATGAGCTGCGCGAACTGCCGCGGGCCGCGCCGCACGCCGCGGCGCATCATGAGGCGCATGACGCGGCGCGCGGGGTCGTGGAGCCTGGTGCGGCTGAGGAGGCTTAGCATTTCGTCGAACACCTCCGGGGCGTGGCGGTAGCGCCACTGGCGGTCTGCCCACTTGAAGAACTCCAACGCATGGCGGACGTCCGCCTGCGCCTGCGCGCGAAGCACGGCGCGTACCTGGGGCGGGGAAAGCACGCGGAGGAGGTGGCGGATCTGGGCCTCCAGCTTCGGGCTCCACGAGTCGCGGAGCTCGAGCAGCCTGCAGGTGTCGCGCACGAGGCGGCTACGCGATTCCTCCGCGAGGTCATCTTCTCGCAAAACTTCAAGGCCGGAGGAGACGTTGGCGAGTTCTCCGGCTGGGGCCGAAGAGGATGTGGCGGTGGTGCAGAGGCGGCGGGGTTGGAGGAGCAATGGGTTCCTGCTTAGATGCCTAGGCATGGCGCGCGCTCGTGCCCACGTGAAGGAAGCGTTTGGTGGTTATGAGAGCGATCGGCAATGGCCGGAGGATGCAGGCTGCCGGGGAAGGTGCCGCCGGCGGTGGGCTTTCAGGTGCAGAGTCGATGAGTCGGGTACCCGACGGCGGATTGGCGGAAGCTGTGGGTGGGTGGGGTCACGACGTCAGCTCACACCCACATCCTTTTTGCTACAATGTCCAATAGTTGAAAAAATTTGCATTAAGCACCATAAAGGTACAGGAATTTCTACTTTTGTCAGAAAAAATACTGATTTGAGAAGAAAATTGAACCCACAATAAATTTTAATTATATTGGGTGGTGTTGGCTTTAGGGTAACTTTGCCTTCCATTTTTCTTGGCAGGTCGATCACAAGTTCAGGGCTTGTGTAATAGTGTGATATCAGTTATCTATATGTTTTGTTACGTAAAATTTTTGTTGACATAGAGTAGAGAGAGGGAAGGAAGAGAGAGAGGGGGTTATAATTGTATAGGAAACATAAATCATCATTGTATGAGTTATTTTCTATAATAAACACCTTTTCCATAACATAATTAAAAGATTACACGATCTTGTAGAGATAATCTTAAGATGATATTTATTATAGAAGTTGTTTTTAGTTATGTTTTTAGATGACATAGAAGGATATAAAGACAACAGTCGTCTCTACTATTATACATGCTCTTAGCCATCAAGATCAATTGTGTTAGCATCAATGATATCATCAGACATTAGGAAAGCAAATAGCAAATTGCGATAATGTTCACTATAGTAGTATAGCACACGAATAGAGTTTGGACAACACTACATGTAAGAGATGCACTTAAGAAACATGATCCAAGTCCATACAATTACTTGTAGTGCCAAATGCAAAACTAGAAGCAAATAGTACTTTATTACTTGATAGATCATTTAGCTTCATTTTGTAGAAGGTCAAAACTCTTGTACTTTAAAAACACACAAATTAGTTAACCTACTAAGGCATTTTTTATACAAATGCTCTCTTTTTTCTTAATTATAGAATGCTAAATTCTTTGAAGTGAAAAGGTAATCTATGTTCCTCTACCAATTTAATAAATTTATATAGCCCCTAAATTCAGTAAAAAATAATTTCAAGTAATGGCATAGTGAGTCCAATGAAAAAAGCATTACATGTCTTCGAAGTGCAGATGCTTGGCCTCTTCTCATATGCGACATGTTAACCTTCTTGCTTTTGCATTTTCGTGTAAGCATTCCGCGAATACTGCCGTATTGGCAATATGGCAAGGTGTAGCAAACCTTTTGACACGTAACCTTCTTGCTTATGTATTTTCCTATAAGCTTCAGGCGAATAACTATATAGCGATATAACAAGGTATTGTAAAATATGGATATAATTTGGTTTGCAGAATCTTGCGCAAATGACAACCAAAATAGTGAAACTAAGGCTAAGCATTTTGTTTTTAAAAAAGATATACTGTCAGGGTTTGTTTGTTTTTACTGCAGATTCTCCAAGCTGATCTTAGATTGTGGCTGTAAAGAAGTTGATACTGGATTCTGAATTCTAGGATGGTATTTAGTAGGTAATTACTTAGAATTTTTAGTGGCATTCTTATATTTTTATCGCTCATAATCCACATAAGTACATATAAAATAGATTATGAATTCTAATGTATATGGATGTGCTGGATTATAAGAATCGATTCCTAAAATCAAACGATTTGTTTTTATTCAACTTTTAAGGTTAGAATCTAGAATCCACAACAAAAACAAAATATACCCACGATGGAAAGGATCTAAAAAACCCGTTACTTTCGTAGAAGCCCTGTAAAAATACTTATGTCAAATATTTTCTTTAATATTTATTTTTATTCTTTTTTTCAAAAGTAGGCGTTAGGGTTCCGAAATTGCGGAAATAGGCGTCGGTCGCCCGTATATGGGGCGATCGCCCCCCATATACGGGTGATCAGTGCCGATTTTAACGGATGGTAAACGATAGAGAACAAATCGGCCCATTATGGGCCGACCGGTTAATTTTTTTTATAATTTTAATTCCTAATTTCTTTTTTGAGAATAATCAATAGGAGAAAAATAACGAAAATGCTCATAGTACTGATGTACTTTAATATTTTATATCTTTAAAGAATTGATACCTCTTAGTATTGATTATAAATATTTTTATCGAAAATGGTCATAAGTTACAAACACTGATCTTTAAGTATATGATACCTCTTAGTATTGATTTACTGTAATATTTTATATGTATTGGCAAAAATATACCATAAGTTAAAAGCACTGATCTTTAAATTGTTGATACCTGTTAGTATTGATTTACTGACATATTTCATATGTAAGTGACTCGAAGTCGTATCTTTCGCAGGAAGTCAAAAGTGAGTATTTATCTCGTCAGTCACGCACACGCTACCGTCGCGCCTGACTACATTCGACGTGCGCCGCGCACTGATCCCACGCGCATGGTATATTATGGCTATTAAAATATCGGGAACTACCGTTAAATGTCGTCGGTATCGACCAACAAGCGATCAGGGGCAGTCGCTTCACGAGGAAGGTCCAACTAGAACAAGATAAATTTTACAACATTAATTAATATATAAGGATTTGCATTATGTTGTGAAAAGTACTATGTGTCATGCAAATTTAAATTGTATAAATCAATTTTAATTAAAGACCATTTAGTGCATTATGAATAAATTACACAAACCATGGCTCGAAAAATCCTGAAATAAATATATCTTGTTCGTAGAGTGTTAGGTGTCCCATTTTAGGCAGCCCGTGAAATATCATGTTCAAATGTAATTTGTAGGGATAACGGGCTAGGTTTTCTCTTCGATATATGCACTACCATATGTGGGAAAATATTTTATTTACACCTTGCTTTGCATATTAATTCTGCCAGTGCAATAACACAAAGTATTATGGTCGAGGCAACAATGAAATGCTTAAGCCTTCTCGACAGCCCGTGAAATATCATAACGAAGGTCGAATCGTAGCTTACTGCGGAAAATAAGGTAGGTCACACTCTTTATTACAGCTTAAAATTGAAAGGAGTACCACGAACAAGGGAAATAAAAGTTAACACTAGACGTCTACTGAGTGCTTCGAGGCCACTTCCCATTCGGCCATGCCTCCGATGGGGCTTCTCTGGCACGCCGCGTCCTCTCTCGTTTCCTCTCTCTCTCTCTCGACCTCCTTCTCCTTCGCTTCCTTCCTACGTGCCTCCTCGCGTGCGGCATCGCGCTGCTCTTGAAGCTGCCGCGTGAACTCCTCCTGCCGGTTGGCTTGATCAAGGAGCCTTTGGTCTTCGGGGTTGATCTCCGTATCAAACCACTGCTCAAATTCACATAGTGGCGGAGGTGACTGCGTGAAACATAAATTAGCAAAGTTTCATTCTCAAATATTATGTAACCCGTACGATTGTTACCATGTGGCGATCCTTCAAGTTCTTCTCTGGCAGATCGAAGGCGTAGTTGCGGCACTTCTAATACCTTCTCTTCCAAGTTGGAATTTCCCAAGAGCGGACAAGCCTGCAAGGATCCGCACATACACATCGGTGCTACAGCTCCATGAGGTAGAAAGAGATTTTGGTATGCTAAATTGCGCGGGCATGCACTTCCTTCTTCCTTTGCTTTCCCCTTTCCCCTTCCACTTGCACGCCTCGGCATTTTCGATTGGTCCTCTACTTATTTTTTCTCTCCCTCCTTCCCTCCTCTCTTTTATTCTTTCTTTCGAGACCGCGAGCGAGAACGAATTTTATAAAGGGCAGATATCGTCAGGATATGGAGCGATCGCTCCATATTTGGACGATCGCCCCAATTAGAGGCGATCGTCCCTATGTAAGGCGATAGGTGCACAGAGACATTGGTGTGTTGTCACGTCGTGTGACAAAGGCAAAGCGATGATAGCACAATTAATAAAACATACATGTATTTCCACAATTTAAAGTGATAAGGCACTCATATTACTAACTCAGACAGTTATACAATATGCTGCTGAACGTGAAGGCATTACAAAAATACGTCCGTACAACTAGTCAATCACGGCCACGCCTCCTGATCTGGCCCGCGAGGTACGTGAGTGGCGACGGCGGACGAACGTCCCTCCTAGGCCGGCCCTGCGGCGCAGGGGTAGAGTGGTGTGGCGGCGACCCGGGCGTGTCCTGGGGCGGCGCTCCTGAGAGCTGAGAGAGGGCGAGGTAGTCGGTCGACAGGTACTCCTCCAGGTCGAACTCGATGTCCGCAAGGTCGTCTAAACCACCCTGGGATCCTGCTGGGGCGCGAGACGACGAGGAGCCTCCTCAGGCCACTGTCCCCACTGCTGCTGCGTGGGAGCGTAACGAGGAACCGCCGGGGTAGGGTGAGATGAGGAAGGAGCCTCCTCAGCCCACTGTCCCCACTGTAGCTGCGTGGGAGCGTAACGAGACACCGGCGTGGTAGGCGAGGTGCTGGGCCGCGGGGATGTGGTGTGCTGCGTCCGCCGACGTCTCCGTGCCCCCGACAGATGAGAAGGCGAGCCAACCGCCTCGCCCTATCGACGATCCGCTCGTAAGATGCCTCCATCTCAGCGGTGCTAAGCTGTATGCCCGCCCGAACGCGTGCCAGCATGGATGTAGCCTCCACGTCCACCTCCCCTACGAGATGTGCCTGCATGTAACGCCGGATTGGTTTTAGGTAATTTACATGAAAAAGACATGCCCATGTAGCTTCGATTGTGACACTTACCGCGTAGCTGTCCCTCTGGGACATCTGTGAAGGGTACGTGTCCGTCACCGATGCCTGTCAGCGATATATGGTGCTGGTGTGTACCCCACCCTGAGGCGAGTCTGCGGTGCGAACCACTCCATGTACTCGTCGTACATGTCAGAGTCGTACGGCCGGGTCTCGGTGACCCTCTCGTCAAGTGCGTCATCCCACTGCACCGCCCATGGCTGCATACGGTGCGCGAACTGAGTGCCTGCTGCAGCACCCATCCGGCCCATCCTGCAATGCAAAAACAGGAAGTACACACCACATTCATTCTGTAGAGATGCGGAGTACTAGGATCAGGAGAAGTACCTGTGAATGCCACGTGCGACAATGTGACGAGACAGCAAGGGAAAGGACTGGAACAAGCCGAACTGCCGCAGCACTCGGTGCAGGGAGTACTCCTCGACACACAGGTCGAAGACGAGAACCTTACGGGTGAGCCAGAACGGCTCATCTCGCGTGCAAAGCACGGAGACCCCGTAAGGTGCTCGGGCGTGGACGTCGTACGCGCTGTATGGCGTCCACCGCACGTCCTCGTCGTGGAGGCGATCGAACTCCCGAACGAACTCGAGGTAGGACCTCCTCACCTGTCGGTGCGCGTACGTTCGCTGCGAGAAAATAAGAAATGGTGGAGGTTATGGAAGTGCATAAATGGGGAAAAAGATACGAAGGAGCATACCTGTCATCGGACCCAGTAGTGGCCCATGTGGGCCAGTCCACTGAGTCGTCTCCGTAAAGGTCCTGGGGGTACGGTGCAGTGTCAACAGCAGGCCTGCCGACGGAGAAACGCTCTCAGGACCACAACTGAAGGAGTAGGACGCAACCCGACATCATCGCGTCCTGGTCCGCCCGAGAGACGGCGTTGCACAGACCTCTGTACGTCGACGCAAGCACAGCTGAGGCCCACGACCACTGCATCATCTGTTTATAATGGGGAAATTAGACGTGCTCCGCTGAGAGGAGATTTGAACTGATTGTGTTACCTCATTCACGTGGTGTCGGCGATGTCTTTGGCGTACTCGATCAAAGTCGGTCCACCGTGTTCCCGTGGGAGGACGGGAACATCACCCAACCGAACAACAACAGGAGGTATGCCTTCATATGGCGGGCCACGTCCTCCTCCTCTGCGTGCGGGTGGAGCAGCTCAGCCTGCAACGTTTGGTACAAATATTATCAGCAACTTAGCGCTTCTCTGTTAATTCGCAAGAAAGAGGTACTCACCGTGAATTGAAGCAGCCACGCCTTCGTCGGTCCAGGTGCGCCACCCGGCGAGGGGTGGTAGGCTGCCACGCACCTCGGTGACTCGCGGACAACTCCGCGTGCCATGTGTCGGAGGCGTCGTGCGGCACAACTGCCGGACCCGCACAGGAGATGCCTAGGAGGTAGGACACATCCTGTAGCGTCGGAGCCATCTCTCTGCACAGAAGGTGGAACGTGTGCGTCTCCGGTCTCCACCGGTCCACAAGTGTGGCCAGCAGGGACTGGTTGTACCCGAACCGTGGGACCTGTCTGCCCTCTAACGGGGCAGTGACCTGCTCCACCATCCTACAGAGAGGAAGTAAGCCAGCCGCTCGCAACCTGCATTTAGTGCATTGCGTCGTTAGAATTTCATTCATAGGTAAGTACATGTACGTAAAAGAGTGCAAGCGTTGGCAGCTTACCGTGGAACCCAGCGTGGGTCAATGCGAAGCAGCTCGTTGGGCACCTGAGGCCGGAGTGTCCCTAGCTCGGTTACGCTCGCGAGTACCTAGACCGGTGGGTCGCATCCACGGTCGCGTCGAGCAGCTCAGGGCAAGGTCACGCCATCGTCGCCTGTTATAAAGCAAATACAACAAATTTGTCAGTAATAAAATGTGCACACAAAATGAAATACAAAATAACGAAATGTACCATATTCAACAAACAATACAACGGAAGTCCAGAAAGCTAAAAGAATATCATGTTACAAACATACTAAAGATGAAGATATGTTCGATGAAGCACACAACGTCGAAAATTACATTATCCTCATAGCAATTAACTGGTACATCGAAAAATTACATGATGCGAATAACAACTAACTGGTACATCAAAAATGACATGACTGGAACAACAGTTCACTGTTACATCGTAAATTAAATGATGGGAACAACATCGAAAATTACATTATCCGCGGTTGCGATGCTCCTCGGACTCGTCCATATCGTTCCGAATGCGCCGTGTCCTTCGACGCCCGACCTTCAGCCTCAACATTCGGATGTCCAGTACCCATCGATGGTCCGGAGGGGGGGCTGTTGTGAACGATCCATCCACTCGGTATCCGTACACCTCGTGATGCCACGTGTTGAGAACACTTTGCTTGTAGTAGTAGGGGGAGATGTACGGACGACATAATTGATGCGTCTCGGCGGCTGCGGCAATGATGTGAGAGCACGGCAAGTGCAGCAGGCGTGGTTTCTGGCAGGAGTACTTGCACTCAGCTGCTCGAGTATGCATAGATGGGAAGTCCTCTCCCGGTGGGCACCTCTGCGACCTCGGTCCCCGCAGTGCACGTGGTATCTCCGTTCCACGCCACTCTCCAGTATTACCCGATGTGTCTGCGCCTTTCTTGTTTGAGCAGTGCTTCAATGCTTTCCCTCCTAATACAAGTTGCACAAATCTTGAAGCAAGCGAAAGGGTAAGTAATCTCCATCTACCCTTCATTCATGCTTTAATATTTGTGTAACTGTAAAAAAGAAAAGCATTGAAGCACCTCTCTTCTTGTTTTCTTGGATATGTACGTAGATACAATCGTTGAGTACGACAGTCGATTTTCCGACATACATGCTGCGGAGTTCTTGTATCGCTCAATGAAATATCTCTGTGTCCCTAGTAAGACACCTTCAACTATACCCACCAATAGAAGGCGTCTGGTGCCTTTCATTACCCAGTTGTAAATCTCCGCCAGGTTCGTTGTCATGATTCCATAACGCGAGCCGCCCTCGTCATGCAGAAGGAACCATTTCTCCAAATGCTCGTGTCGTATCTAGTCGGTGAAACTCTTTATATTGGTCCCCGGCCTGCGCCAAATGTTTGGGGCGTCTGTCGGGAGCGCACACAAGGCTGTGGGGTCTTCTCCTTGCTCATGGTACACCATCGGGTTCCTTGATGAACTAGCGGTATCTCTTGGATTCATTGATTGCTTCTTCGTTAGTTCATCCAACGTCCTCCAAAGCGCGTCGAACTTCCTCCGTTGGTTCTGTTTGTACAGCCGCTTGAAAATGTTCATAAGCTCCTTGTTCCTGAACTGACGGAAAAAATTGGCACCCATGTGCCTCATGCACCACTGCTCTTGTGTCCGGTCACTTTGTCGCTCCCACGACGGCGGACCCTTGTTGCGTATCCACGATCGCCCTTAGCACCTCGCATGTCGGTCATGGATGACACAAACATCGAGCCTGTCCGAACAACCGTCGACTTCACTCTTTCAAGGAACCGATACAGACTCTCCGTGTTTTCCCCTCCACGAAGGCCACCGGTAGAACACGTTGTTGGCGCCCACCGCGATCGCGATTAGAATCGCCCTTGTACTTCCTGTGAGGAATGTACCGTCCATGCAAATGAAGGCGACAGATGTTAAACGCATTTATGCATGCGTCGAGCGAAGAATGCATCTTTGCAAGACCCACTTACCCACATACACACCACTGCGCAGAAACTCCGCAAGGTCGACGGATGTACTGGGGTTCCTACGTGCTATTGCCACGAGCAAGTGGGAATATTCTCGTAGGAAGCCTCGACGCCCCGAACCGTATTTCAGAGTGTCCTTTTCGCTCTCCATGCCTTTTCGTAGCTAATCTTGTACTGAAACCTCTCCTCCACGGCTGTGATAATAGATCGAGGCTGTAGGTGCGGATTGTCCACGATCTAACCATAAAACACATTTGCCACCCAAATGGATGACAAATTGCGGTGTCCCTGCTCCGCTTCTTCCAGCTCGCAGTTATGCTCCATCACTATGGAGCATTTCCAGTAGTCCTTCCACTTCCCCTTGTATGCATGCACCCGCTATAGGCACGAATCAACTATGCACTTCACGTCGTACTCTTTTTTGCTGGACTTCACTACCCTGAATTGCCCGAGAGACATTGTCCAGTACTTCACCGCATCCATCACAGCCTCCTTGTCTTTATATATGGCCCCCTCCGTCACCTCGTTCTCACGATACTCCCATGCATCAATGTTCCCTTCATTCATTGTTAGGTCTTCGAAACTGTAATTGGTCCACGCCCTAGGGATAGGCACTTCGGCAGCATTGTCCTCCTCGTCAGAGTGTTCACCACCAGGGACTTCCTCATCCGCACGGTCCTCCTCTTCCATCAGGTGAACTACGTGCTCCACCTCCTCCCCCTCGTCGGCCACCCCTCGCGCCTCCACCACTATCTCCTCTGCCCTCCCGATCCCTTCACCACCGCCAGTCTCGTGCTCCTCGTCTCCGGGCTCATCGCCACCTTCCTCTTCGCATCCTTTTACATTTGACGTACCCTCCCCCGTAATGTCCACCCCGACATCACGAACTTGCGACACCGATGGAGCTACCGGGTAGCACTGTACCAACAACATGAGCGGCCAACCCCACTCTACGACAAAAACAACATAACTCCTCCATGTTGATGTCGAGTTAATAGGAATCAACTCTCCATAAAAACAGTCTTGCGCACGGCTTACTACTGCTCTAACCCGCAACCGAACAGTTTGGGCATCCAAACTGAACATCCGAGACATCCACTCCAACAAACCCCTGTATGTCCTATCACTCGGTCTACATATGCCCCGTACGACTCTTGAAAATGATGATAAATCCACCCTATCCGCCCCCTGTGCTATCTCCCTAACTCTATAAAATATTTGGAAATACAATTTCTTCGACATACTGCAACGTCCGACGGAAAAATATTACTCTAAAATACAATATACAAAGCGTACATTGATCGTACTACAAAATTCGACTATAAATAAATCATTCGACTAGCCTACCATACGGTCTAATATTAAATTTCTACTACATTACATTTGTATATATTGCCTAATACATTATTTACATAATAAAATTAGTAATACACAACCCTACTAAATTAAATTTTTACTACATTACATTTGTATATATTGCCTAATACATTATTTACATAATAAAATCACTAATACACAACCCTACTAAATTAATTTTCTAAATATTGCCTAATATTTCTACTGTATTAAATTTCTAGATACTAAATACTACATTAAATTTGCATATACTGAAATACTACATTAAGTTTCTAAATACTAGATACTACATACTACATTAAGTTTCTGAATATTAACTGCTACATTAAATTTCAAAACACTATACAATCCTAAAATTTCTAAACACTACACAATCCTAAAATTTCTAAATACTACAACAAATTCCTAAATATTAAATGCTACATTAAATTTCTAAATACTACACAACCTATAAAAAAATTCATACAATTATCTCTACAAAAATTCCTAAAGCTAAACTCTACAAAAAAAATCCGATATTTACCTTAATTTTTCGGCTTCCCCTTCTCTTCTCCCTTTCTTCCTTTCTTCTCTTCTCTTCTTCTTCCTCTGCGCTCGGCTCGCCCGAATGAGGCTCTAGACGCTTTTAAAGTCACCCGTCGCCCCTACATGGGGCGATCGCCCATGTAGGGGGCGATACGTGGTCTGCCCGTTTTGCCCGTTAGATGCGTCGTTAGTTGAGGGACATATCACTCGCCCCATATACGGGCGACTGACGCCTGTTTTTGTAATTTCTAAACCCTAACGCCTAGTTTTGAAAAAAAGATTAAAAAAATATTAAAGAAAAAAAAATCACATTGCACGGAAGCATCTTTACACTGCAAGTGCCTATTCGCAAAACCACCTTCCAAACCAACTAGGTACGTTTGCGCGGCGGCACGCCGCGCCGCGTAGATCGTAGCCAAAGAAAAGAATCGCAGAAAAAATATAAGAATTTTTTGGAGCGCACTATCGATGAGAACCGAGCTAAACGTAGAATTTGAGGTATTTCAAATTACATTTCAGTGTGTTTTTTAGGCTAGATGACACAAGACAGACAGTAAAAATCACATGAGTTGTGGGGGGTTTAACAATGAAAAATTAGATAAATATGTATTTTTTGAAGGTCTCAGGCAAATTTACGTGAAAGACGACGTGTTAAAAATAAATTGCAGAAGCTTCGGAGGGCCATCATAAAAATTTAAGCGCCTATGTAAAAACTGATGTATTAAAAATGAATCTCAGAAACTTCGGAGGGTTTGTGGGAAAATTTGTGCGCCGCACCGCACAGAAATGGCGTTAAAAAAACAAAAGAAGGTAAAAAATATATCGCAGAAGCTTGGAGCGGTCTACGCAAATTTGAGCGCTTCTCTATATAAAATGACGCACTCAAAAAAATTGTAAGTTCTGGACGGGCCGAGAAAAAAATTGAGTGCGTTTTTGTACAAAATGGGGTGAAAAAACGGTAAAATTTGAGGATGGCGCCATAAAAACCAGGGCACCAAAAAACAAGCGGTCATAAAGGCGCGGCGCAACGCGATAGCCGTAACACGGAATGTGTTTTTTTTTTCCCGCAAAGAAAGCGATGCAAAAGTATTTTTTTAAAATTCTTCAGAGCGAATCATATAATTTTCAAAGGCGCGGCGCAACACGATAGCCGTAACACGGAATGTGTTTTTTTTCCCCGCAAAGAAAGCGATGCAAATGTATTTTTTAAAAAATCTTTAGAGCGAATCATATAATCTTCGCCTCCTGCAAACAAAAGATAAATATGTATTTGTGCCGCCGGAGAAAAAGGCTAATCTGTTAAAAAAATAGATAAAACCGTAATTTTACAAAACAAAAGACTAATACTTTTCTTCACTAAAAGCTAAATTCGAAGAAAGATTAAAACGTTACTGGTTGAATCTTGCGGTCGCTTTTTTTTTTGTTATAGACGTCCACGAGCTGGGCTAGGTCACCCATGCAGCCGCCCACACACACGCGTCGTATCGTCGGTGGCGCGAAAAAAGAAACGCGCGGGAAAGCGCGACAAAAATATCGAGCGCGGGGAACGCTCGCGAGCCAATGCGGCCGCCCACGCCCACACGTTGCACCTGAAAAATTCACTACAGCGACCTGCGCGAGACGGAATCGAACGCGCGGCGGCCAGACGCAAGCGAGAGCGCCTACCACTACGCCACACTCGCAGACACGGAAGCGAAGCGCAACAAAACATCTGAACTTGGCACGACCGCGAGCCAGGTGGGCGACGTGGGCGAACGACGAGCCGGCCGTACAGACAAACGAGCCTTCTCCTGTACAGCGCGCGACACGGCGGGTCGAGACGCGACCACGACTGCAAAATGGCGACGTGGACGGGGCGGCAAGCGACCAAACTTCCCATCTTTTATATACGGAGTACTCCGCCTCCCCTGAATTGATTCCGCCCTCTTCCACGGCACGGTCGCCTGTTGGGGTCTCGCTCCGGCAACGCAATGGCCGCCTCCGTTCCCAACGGCGACATAGCCGCCGGCGAAGGGACGCACCCGCCTCCATCCTCGTCGTCCCTGGTGTTCCTGGGCACGGGGTGCTCGAGCGCCGTGCCGAACGCCCGGTGCCTGATCCAGCCTCCTCACCCGCCCTGCCCCATCTGCTCCCAGTCCCTCTCCGTGCCCCCGGAGCTAAACCCTAACTACAGGTATCGTCTCCCTCCTCTCTCGTTCTCTGAACGTCACGTGTATCGAGATGTTACTGCCGTGTGGCGATGCGCCGGGGTCGTGTTCGTGGTCCGGGCGATTAGGAGTTGTCCGGATCTGGAACGTTTGCCTCCGCTGCTATTTTGGCACCACGGATAGTTTTTTCTTCTTTCACAGTGGAATCGTGGGATTCCTGCTGGATTTGTTTGAGAGATGTTGCTGAGATAGGCAGCTCATTAGCTGTGCCCTGTGCTTCAGAAATGGATATTTTAGGATCCTGCGTGCTGCACAGATGGCTCTATAGTTGATGCTTATGCATATTTTGTATGTAATGTGAATCTTGAGTCCTAGGAGAATTGTAGCAGTATCTGTAATCAGTGTTATCACGGCGTCGCCTAGGCGACGCCTAGTCGCCGCTTAGGCATCCCGGCGGCCGATGGGGGGTGCCAGGGCCAGGCGCCTCGCCTGGTGTGTCAGGCGGCCGCCTGGGACGTCTAGGCATCGTGGCGGCGCGACTAGGCATTGGTCCAGGTGTCGGGGCAGCAGATTGCGTGGAGACTGGAGAGGACGGGACAGCCGGGTAACCCTTGCTCCATCGCTAGGCCCGCCACCTCCGCCGCCAACAGCCGCCGCCGCCTCCACTGCTGCTGCTCCGCCGCCTGTTGCTCCCTCCTCCCGAGCCCTCTTCGCTTCTGCTAATCCCGATCCCCCTCCTCCTCCTCCCCTGCTGCCGCCATCGCTGCTCCCTCTACTACTCGCTCTCCTGCTGCTGCTAGTGGTGCCGCTGCCGCCGCTCTGCTCCCTCTTTTGTTGCTCTGCTGGGCTGCTGCTCCCTCTGCTTCCTCTGCTCTGCTCCATCTGCTGCATTTTGTTTAGTCATCTAACTGTCGCCTAGGCGTCCAGGAGCCCCGGAGGCGACTCGCCTCGCTGGGGCGACGTGATAACCATGTCTGTAATCATGTGATGAAGAAAATGTTGGGATGTACTGGACCCAATAACCAATCAATCCGGTTAGTGGTCAGCATTGTTATTACGGCGTCCACGACTAGGCGTTGACCTGGCATCCGGGCGGCCCGACTGGGACTGGAGTGGAGGAGGTATTTGAGCAGTTGACTGGACTGGAGACGGGATAGATCAGTGGGATCGGGAGGAGGCTTGGGAAAGAAGGAAGACTCACGTGATCGGGTGGAGAAACCAACAACGGCGCCGCCGCCAGCAACTCCGCCGGTAAGCCCCTTCCGCCTCCCCCTCCCCGTCAGCCTCCTGGCTTCCCCCTCCGCCTCGAGCGTCTCCGGATACGCCGTCCCATATCTGGCCGCCGTCGTTCCTGATCTGCAGCGGTTGTATGCGGGGGCAAAGGAGGGGGGAGAGGAGTTGCCAGCCATAGGGGGAGGGGAGCAAAGAGGTCGCCGATGACAGAGAGAGGAGAGGAGTCGGCGGCGGCTGGGATGGAGAGAAGGCGGCGGCTGGGATGGAAAGAGGGCGTCTGTTGGGTGACGAGAGGCGCTTGCGAATGGAGAGGGAGGAGGGGGAGCAGGGAGGCTCATGTGAATGTGAACGGCTCTGGGAATGGACACATGGGCTGGTCACATGGGCCGGTGCAACACATGGATTTCACAGGCTGCAAACAATATTGCTGATGTGAATGGCCCATGTGCTACTACCTTGAACATTTTTTTTGGTCGCCTGTTCCTCGCCTAGGCGTCCTAGCGCCCCGGAGGCGACTCGCCTCGCCGGGGCGTCGTGATAACTATGGTGGTCAGGTTATCTCGAATGCTCAGACTATTTTCAATTCAATAAAATCAGGACTGGAGCATCACGTTGGCTGTTCGATCTGTGTAGAAAACTCGACCTAGCTGAGAGAACAAATATATTAGAATTTTTAAAAATGGGGTCATAGGTTATCTATAGTTTCATGTATTTGCTATAAAAATGTGATAGCTTTCCAATTTTCGTATGTATAAACATAAAGTGATTTGTTTGTTGTGTGCATTTCTTTCAATCTAGTAGTAAGTATGGCTTTTACTATTGTACAGTGAATACAAGAAATGCAGCACTGCTGTAGGCAAAGGTTGTATGGTTGTATCTATTGCCGGGGTTTTAGAACTTCTTTTTTTTTAGAATAAATAAATTGACTAATCTAATAAAATCCTGTATTGATGAGATATCTATATTTCAATACGTAGAAAGTAGAAACAAGGCACACAATTTCTAGTTGCAATCGCATTATGTCATGCAAGTCTGGTTTGACATTAAATTTCAGAAATTTTGTGCTTTATATGAGAAATGATACATGTTCTTACGAATGAAATTTATTTTCAAATATTTCTTGATGATAAAGGCACCTCGACTTTATTGAGCTACGTTCATGCTCTTATTTTCATTTGATACTCTTGGCCAATTCCTTCTCTGGGACCAGATTGATCTTGGTTGGTTCATAAGTAGGATAGCGTCATGGTTATTTTTGTACATTTGAAGCCATGTGAACTAGAACTTCTTTGCTTGACTTTTCCACAGTAATTTGGTCACCTTAACATTTAATTGTTTACCACGCTTGTTTTCCGATTGTTTTTGGAGTATTAATGCACTTGAACGTGGTCAATGGCTACATTCATGCTTATGTATGCATTTTTTTGGGACTAGATTGATACTTGGTTTCCTACAGGTGCAATACTTCTCTTCTGATTGACTATTTCCAAGATGAAGGTGCACACAAATATATTCTAATTGATGTTGGGAAGACATTCCGAGAACAAGTTCTACGGTGGTTTGTTCGCCACAAAATTCCTTGTGTTGATTCTGTGAGTTCTTGATTGTGTTCTTGTTTGCTTCAACTTATCGTATATGGTCTACTGGACTACTAAACTGCCAACTATGGGATCACTATAACAGTAAAATGAAAAAGCCAGTGTTATGCATACACTAACATCTTTTGCTTTATTCATTACAGATTATTCTGACTCATGAGCACGCAGATGCAATCTTAGGTCTTGATGATGTTCGGGTTATTCAGCCATTTAGTCCTACAAATGATATTGATCCAACCCCAATTTATCTTTCCCAATTCGCTATGGATAGGTACTTGAGTTCTTGCTGACTTTGTTAGGTTTTCATGTTGGTCTGTTGTAAGAGAGTTCTGTCCAGTTCTTGATATGCTAAAATATATTAGTTTGTATTTTTTTTAGGGGAATACTACTTTGTGTTTTGTGCTATATTAACTATTTACCTTCCTGGTTACTCTTTTTTTTTTGTTTTATTCTTTGAACTGATAGTATTACTTGCCTCGAGTTGTGATGGTGGATACTACAGTTAACTTACTGGCACTCACAACATACATTAAGGAGCCTGTGTCTGTTGCGTTGTGTGCAAGATGGACCTATCGATGATAAGTGATGGACTAAAATGATAGCCAGAAAATTGGATGTGCAAATACAGAATTTATCGATCTAACACATTTCAAGGAATCAAGTTGATAAAGGAAAAAATCTCTACTAAAGACAACGATGTTGAATAGAGCATTGTTGATAGATTATTAACTCGTGTATTCATTGTTCAAGAACTATCATTGATGTATGTATAATTTTTTTATGTGGGCCATGCGGAACTTTTGTCTAATCTGGGAAAACCTTTTCTACCCTTTATAGAAGTGTTGGCTATTTGGTTTGCTCTGAAGACCTATCTTTGGAAAGGAACTAGCCTGACTGAGCAAAGAAATATTTGCCCAACATGGAGATCCAAATTTTCTCTCCTGCGCGAGCAAGATTGGAAAAAGGCAGAATGTTCACAAAGCATCCATCTTAACTAAATATCAAATTATCAATTCACTTTTCTCATGATATTGTAGTGGAATCAGTCCTACTTGCAAAGAATAGATCTCTATAAGTACCAAATACCATGGAACCATGCTACCAAAGCATGTCATCAAAAGCTACAAATCCAAACAACCAACCCTGCTCAGCTAGGCTATGCCAAAAATGGCTAAGTTGGAATAAGATTGTAATGATCCTTAGATCATAACGGGAAAACACCGCCGAGAGGACGGCCTGGCGGCGTCAGTTGTTGAGAACTTGAGATGAGAGAATGGACTATAGATGAGGGTGAAGAACATTGGGATGAGAGACTAGATTAATTCGTTGATCTTGCTTGATTACAAATAATCTGCCGAGAGCCTTTTTATAGAGCTGTGGCCAGCTTCTAGCGAATTGCGCTAACAACTTAACTAAGGATAATAACCAAAGATAACTTCTTGCTAAAGCAAAGGAACAACCAAACAATTAGATAGATGGATAACTGGAGGCCTAATCCTGATGCGCATGCTTCTTCCTGTGCTCCAGCTTCTTGGGCCCATAAGGCTGGCCGGCCACACCGTGTGCACACACAGTGCACATGACAAAGATCCAAATGACTTATTTATTTGTTTCATCAGGTTGTATTATCTTGTACTTTTTAATTGTTAAGTTGTACTGAAGTCTAAATGTGCAGTGCGTTGTAATTCCTATTGGCAATCGTGTGCTAAACAGTAAACATGAGCAAGTTTCAATGGATTCTGCTTCTAACCCTGAATTGTGGCTTGGTCTCGTCTCTCCTTTTGAACTTCTCTACAAGCATTCATGTTTTTGTATGCTGTGTTAGATGAAGTTAGCTGTCTAGTGCAAACTTAACTATAGGACAGTTACATATGCTTTTTTCTTGACAATACTTCCTAATAGGAGGCACTGCTGATGAAGAATTTGCATTTCCTAGGCCTTCTCGTGTTTCATCATTAATTTACAGCCGATATGTAGTCATTTGGTAGGACATTAAGCGAGGATTTGTACCATCAGATTTACTTGCTTAATTTTAAACAGCATTGCCCAAAAGTTCCCTTACTTGGTAAAAAAGAAACTAAAGGAAGGAGAGGAGGTCAGGCGAGTTGCTCAACTTGACTGGAGAATAATCGAGAGTGATCTTCAGAAACCATTTACGACCTCAGGGCTAGAGTTTGTTCCCTTGCCGGTAATAAATGCTTTGCATTTTTCTATCAACTCCGTTTTATTTTACTTCATCATTTTCTCTTAGTTTTTGTATACCTCTCAGGTGATTCATGGGGAGGACTATGTTTGTTTGGGTTTCTTTTTGGAAGAAAATCAAAAGTTGCCTATATATCAGATGTTTCACGGTTTCCAATGAGCACAGAACATGGTATACCTATGACTCCTAGTGCTGCTACATCAGTTGTATTTTATAATCATTTCTATGCTGCAATGGTGCTTGTGTTGCCTATTGAGAAATAAAATTCCCCTGACAGGACACCATAGTGCAATATTCTCTTAATTTAGATTTTGGTCAAAATGAATTCCATTAGTACCAACCTGGTCCAGCTGATCAACAATTCTCTGCTTGGTGCTCAGTGCTCACCATAACACTACATCAGAAATTATAGCGCAATGTTAATTTATGGACCTTTGTACTTAAACATGGATTTTGAGAAGTAAATATTTATCCAAAGTATTGCATGAATGAACTGTAAGCTCTTTCTTTGCCATACCATCCTTCTTTCCCTTAGATGCATGCATGCGTGGTCTGGCAGAGTTGTTCACTGTTTGCTTTGAAAAATAGCTACAAATCTGGTAGATTTATTTCCTGTCCTTTCTTGTTGTTTTCACTATCCAAGAACCTCATTATTGTTTGTTCATATGTTTACCTTTCAGCAATTTCAAAGTCTGGAGGGGGTCAGCTGGATTTGCTCATCTTGGATTGCCTATACAGGGTTTGTTTCTTCAGTTCTTTCAATTGTCTATATGGGTGTTTTCCCCTTCTAGTTGCTTGTTTTATATTTGTTTCTGGAGAACTTTCTAATCAATTGCGGTTCATTGAGATTTGAGAGAAGGGCCAGGAGGCACGTTCCATCTCATATTTTCATTCAGACTTTGTTAACCATTTCCTTCAGTTAACTGTCTTTGCTTGTTATACCTTGGAAATTTCACATTTCAGAATTTAAACTGTTGAAACAAGGGAACTTTTATTAATCCCCAGCTCACTAGAGAAGCTGAATAAAAAAGCAAGTACATCAGTGCACAAATGAATTTAAAAAAACAACCCCTTAGCCAAAAATTGCCAGGAGACAAAACCTGGTGAGCCAAAAACAGCAAACCACAAACACATTTCAGTGTATTCAGAGGAACTTGTAAACAAAAAATTAGTTTTTCTTATTTTTTTTAATTTAATAAATACATACTGCAGCAGAAAATGTCAGTTCTGGAATTATGTAAAATGGTTGAATGGGTTATGTTCAGATGGTAAAGATGTGATCTGTCTTATTTTGCATTATAGTAATGAAGTTGTCCAAGTCAAGTGCTGCGTGCAGACCGCAGCAAGTTGATGCTCTTCAACCATTATTTATATACTAAAATAAGTAACAGAAATGATTTGGTACCCATGGTGGTGCATGCCCCTGTTTGCTAAAAGTGCGTTATTCATTGTTCATTTGTTCTAATAATATCCAAAAAACTGTAAGAAGGAAAAGATAAGACCTGGACAGAAGGTTGTGTTACTTTTGTAATTAACAGTATTCCCCTAGGCGGCCACCTAGCCCGCCTAGGTGCTAGGCTACACCCTCCCGCCTAGCTTATTTATCTCGCTTAGGTGGCCGCCTAGCCTGCCCAGGGCGGCGATTAGGCGTTAGGCGCCGGTGTGCCGTCCGCCTAGTGCCTAGGGGAACACTGGAAATGAAAATTACATGGCTGATAAGTGATAACATCTTACATAATACTGATTCTTTAGTTACTTTTGGAAGCAATTCTTCACTTTATGCTTAAATAACTATAATTGATAAGACCAGAGATTTGGAAAAAGTTAATGGTTTTTTACTTTGTCAATATGCACATATAGAGCTGATTTGTGTAGCAATTCATGGGAACATCATCACTGATTGCTTAAAAACGTCGATTAATTAGCCTTATTAGGTTGTGTCACTGTCTTTATTTATGGTCTCTGACATTCTCCCTGTGTGAACAGACCGGTTCTCATAACGTGCATCTTTGTTGGGATCAGGTTGGTTTACTCTTGCACAGCTCAATCAATTTGTTTGGTTTTTTTCAATTTCTTTGCTTCTGTTTTCTTTGGTGCTAATACTATGTCATGCTGCAGACACTAGATGCTGTTAAGAGGATATGCCCCAAAAAAGCATTGCTCATCGGGATGACTCATGAGATGGATCATCACAAGGACAATCACACATTGGAAGAATGGTCCAGAAGGTAGGCTTCCCCAAGATGGTTTAAATTATTTCACCCACATGCTCATGCCCCAAATAAGTTGGCGCGAATAACACACTTGGACACTTGCATCATCTAATAAGCAATACTGTCTTCAAATGGTCACTATTGATTTCGTTGTACTGTAAGTTCCTAAAAGGGTTGCGTGCTCATGCATTGTAATTTGTGAATGCAGAGAGGGGATAGATGTGCAGTTAGCTCGTGATGGCTTGCTTGTCTACATTGATCTGTAAATGTGACAAGGTACGAGCCTACGCATATATTCAATGCTTGGAGGGCTATAATAAGGATCAAACATATTACTTATTTCGTTCAAATAATCAATAGTTTCTTATTACCAGTTTGTGAGACTCGCTTCCTTTTCTGCTTATTGCACCTGTGTAACTATGTTATTTCTGTTGTTTAAATTTGTTCTCGTATTTTTCTCGTCTTTTTAAATCAGGACTGTTGCATATTCAGCGACCTGCACCAAGTTCCCAGTCGCTGTTACAATTCAGCTCCTCTTGATAAGACAATTCAGCTCCTCTTGAGAAGAAACTGAAGAAAAGGCGAATGATATAGACTAGTAGAATCATCTGTTAATTACTGATTCAAAACGGAAATAAGTAGAGCAGTTTCTGCATTTGCAGTATTGGCATCCCCACAGGTTATGTCTCTGGCGATCCCATACTTGAATGTTATCGTCATCTGGAGGCTGCACCTGGATGCATCCTAGTTCGACGGATATCAAATAGTGTGATGCAAATATAATCCTTTTGAAGGAACACACTCAGAGAGAGTTTTTGGAGCCGTTTGTGCGTGAGCGCATCTCATTCTCAAGGTCATTAGCCGTTCATGGGCATGGGCTACGGTTTTGAACCGTCGAAGTTTTTCATCTTCCGAGTGATTGTTCTGGCTGC
This sequence comes from Otatea glauca, assembly GCA_036346275.1. Taxonomy (NCBI): domain Eukaryota; kingdom Viridiplantae; phylum Streptophyta; class Magnoliopsida; order Poales; family Poaceae; genus Otatea; species Otatea glauca. The sequence continues at coordinate 37,909,420 of CM070733.1, read as the reverse complement.
AGAAGGGAATAAAAACCAAGTTACAACATCAAGTTCCACAAACGTCAAAGATGTTGCACTTGTGTTGTAGTCCAATCACTGTAAATGTAAAAGTAAAACTCCATTTGAAATGCTTGAATTTCACGCAAAACAGTTCAATTCTCATGCGAGCGGTGTCGGGTCCTAGCTACCTATATTATTACCTAACAATCCCGGATCGGATCAGGTAGGCTATACGGTTTGATACTAAGGTTCAGTTTAGAATAGTTTTTGATTTTGCATATTTTAGATTCTTTAAAAAAAAAAGTTATCATCTACTCGACTTTTAGAGAAATCATAATTTGTACCATCAGAAAGCTGTTTCAAACTGGATGAACATAACAATCCATTAGTTTTTTTGGCACGGGCCCACATTTGTTCTGGCCGTCATGGGCGACAGGGCCCACTTGCATAGACACGGGCACAACAGTTGGGAGAGTCGTGTACGTGGCGTGGCGAGAGAGACGCCACGTGGAAAGCCCATCGACCCACCACTCATCCTCTCGTGATCTCTCGCTCGCTTGTCACTTCCACAACCATCCGCTGCTCCCCTCCTCGACGCGGCGGCGGCGGCGGCGTTGCGCGCGTCTCCGACCAAGGGAGATGACCTCCACATACGCTCCGAGCGGTGCCGAGAGCCTCGCGACGGGCAGGATCAGGGTGCTCGCCCCCTTCGGGCTCGGCTTCCTCGGCCTCGGCCCCTCCAAGGCCGGCCTGCGCCCCCTCGCCCTCACCAAGCGGAGCGGCGTCGGCGCGCCCGTCTCCAGGCTCAGGTGCACGGCCTCCTCCTCGTCCGCCTCGGCGGCGGCGCGGCCCATCTCGGCGCCGCGGTTCATCCAGCACAAGAAGGAGGCCTTCTGGTTCTACCGTTTCCTCTCCATCGTCTACGACCACGTCATCAACCCGGGCCACTGGACCGAGGACATGCGCGACGACGCGCTCGAGCCCGCAGACCTCTACAGCCGCAAGCTCAAGGTCGTCGACGTCGGCGGCGGCACGGGGTTCACCACGCTCGGAATCGTCAAGCACGTCGACCCCGAGAACGTCACGCTGCTCGACCAGTCCCCGCACCAGCTCGAGAAGGCCAGGCAGAAGGAGGCCCTCAAGGGGGTCACCATCATGGAGGGCGACGCCGAGGACCTGCCCTTCCCCATCGACACCTTCGACCGATACGTCTCCGCCGGGAGGTGATTGATTTGCTCACTTCACACATTGTGAATCAATGCATGAATGATGTTATGATGGTGCATTCTTATGCAAATTTCCTGAACTTTTATGATTGACGATGTTTCTGTCCTCCAGCATCGAGTATTGGCCTGATCCACAGCGAGGAATCAAGGAAGCTTACAGGGTCTTGAGGCTTGGCGGAGTAGCTTGTGTGATTGGCCCTGTGTACCCAACCTTTTGGCTGTCTCGCTTTTTCGCTGATATGTGGATGCTCTTTCCCAAGGAAGAAGAGTATATTGAATGGTTCAGAAAGGCAGGGTTCAAGGATGTTAAACTGAAAAGAATTGGACCAAAATGGTATCGTGGTGTCCGCAGGCACGGCCTGATCATGGGATGCTCTGTGACAGGTGTGAAGAGAGAACGTGGAGACTCCCCTCTTCAGGTAAATCTTGCCAATTCAAAACATGGCTTGCAAACATAATTGCCCAAAAGTAAATTCATGGATTGGCAACTTGATGTATGGATATGACAAGTTCAATAGATGAACATGTCAATGTTGTCTCATTAACAGTAAAAGGAACATAAAGTAACTTTTACTAACTTAAGCATTTTTTATCTATCGTTTATAAGGTTATAGCTTCTTTTTGTAGATTAATAATATGCAAAAATACGAGAACTTAATATAGCAACCAAAATATGCCATCTACCAATCATATAGTTCTTGCTAGAGCAGCCCCATCCACCAAACTTGTCAGCTTTCGTAACCTTTGTGCCATCTATTGGCTCTTTTAAATTTATGATTACTAGTATGTGAGGATAGAGGATGGCATAATGAGATTGTTTGGATCATTTTGTAACATACCTACCATGTAAGAACTTGTACAAAGAATATTTAAATCTTTAGTTCATGTGAAAGCTTGACATAGCTTGTAACATGTTGTTACTCACCGTGTTGATGTGGACTAAGCAGAAGAAATATTTTTAATATAGAGACAATAGCTTGTCTGACGATGTATGGAGAACTCATCTTGTGCTCTCTCTCTCTCTCTCTCTCTCTATTTGCTCATCAAGACTGGAAATTGAATTTTAAGCTATCGAAAAGGAAAACATTTACTGAATGAAAATTGAATTTTAAGCTTTGACACTGGACCTGTATACATTTCCATGTTTGCATATTGTAGTTACCCTAAGGGTTTGACTACGAGTTTTCCAAAAAATTTCCCTGCAGCTTGGTTCAAAGGTTGAGGATGTCAGCAAGCCTGTGAATCCAATCACTTTCCTCTTTCGCTTCCTCGTAGGAACGATATGCGCTGCGTACTATGTTCTGGTGCCTATTTACATGTGGATAAAGGACCAGATTATGCCGAAAGGCATGCCAATCTAGAGGAGAGGGCCTCAGCTGCAAGGAAGAGATGATAGCCTATATATGATTTAGGCTTCTCTATATTAGGCGCTTCCTGTCTGTGTTGTATTTACCTTTTAGTTTTCCTATTGTTGGTACTTGTTTTACTGTGGTTCCTGTTTGTGTGAAGCAATAATATTTTAGACCTTGATTAAGCTCAACAGAACCCTTGAGCATGAAATGGATCCTCTGTAGCAGGTTGTTGTTTCTGAATTAGAATGAATGTACAATCTAGTTGGTTTCTAGTTGTGCAATATCTCTGCATTGTTAACATGCTAAGTGGTACACGGAAATGATATATGAATTGTATTGTTCTTTTGTTGTTCTCTGTCCCCTTGAATTTTTTTGTTGTGTTAACATGTGCATGTCAAGCAGATTTTTCTGCCAACTCAGGTGAAAATAATTAATGATTGTATAAGGACATGGGATTTGTTAACCATATTTTTATTCTATAATATTTCTTTGTCAATATATTCTAACATTCCCTCTGTAAGTGGGCAGACAGGTTCTCATAATTCACATCGTTTTGGGACCAGGTCAACAATTCAAGCAGTTAATCTCCCCTTTCCCCTTAATGTTGTGCTTCTGTGTTATGATGTTCAGACACTTGATGCTATTAAGAGGATCTGCCCTAAAATAGGATTTGTTCATTGGAACTACAGACGAGGGCCATAACAAGAACAACCATGCATTAGAAGAATGGCCTGGAAAGTAGGCCTTCCTGCAAGAAAAATATATGATTGTATGTGCATGCTTTTACACAAAAGAACATGTTTTACATGCAGTAACACACTTGCCTGTGCGCATTTGCATAGCCTGATCTGGAACTGGGGCAATGTTAGGATAATCACCATATATTTGGCATGTACTAAGTTCTCTGAAAGGTATCCGTACTCATGTCCTGTAATTGATATGTGCAGGGAATGTATAACTGAGAAATTAGGCCTTGATGATTTGCATATGTATGTTAATCTGTATGTGTGATAAGGTATGTGAACTTTTGCATTTATTCAATGCTTGGAAGAAGTATAAGGATACCATGTATGTTGCTTAGTTCATTTTATTAAACCTAATTGGTCTTAAACAACAATATGCCAAATTTGGATTTTTAGATGCACTCTTACATTATTCTTTTGTTCTTTTTGCTTATGCTTTTTTTGTCAATCACACACCCTGGAACTTCTAACTGGCTACTCTAGAGACTTTTCCCCTTACTTTCACTAAGCAAACACCCAGTTTTTTTCTTCTAGAAATGGCAAGCCTATGTCTTAACCTCTGTCTTAGCCTCATTTCTGGTAGAGTGAATCTGGAGTAAAGACGCCTCGAGGTAGATTTGCTGTGGTTTATCTTTGTTTTTTACTCCTTTCATGGTGAATTACCTGCATCAAGTTTTCCATTGTTGTTCCATAAATCATCTGCACAATGAACACCTAACAACCATGGCTTATATCAAACCATTGACCAAATAGCTTATCGAGAAGAGTTTAATGCACTTGCTGCATTTGTAATGCACCACTTATCTTTGTAAGTTGTATACATGCATGATGCATCCATAGATGGTGCTGTCACCTTAAACTACACATCACATAAATGTAGCATAAATTTGGTTCAAGAGCCCCTGCATTTACTGCTTGAATATTCTCGTTTTTGAATTTTACACTCAATGTATCTTAAACCAGTAGGTAGGAAATATTGGTTTTAGAGAGAAAAATTGTTCGGATGAATGTGTAAAGAAAAGCTGTAGCTCTTTAATGCGTGAACAACCTAACTTCACATCTAAACAGTGTTTTAAATTTCATGGATGAAAACTAAGCTGGTAGATTTTTGATGATTTATCTTAGAGTAAATTTCAGAAAACTACAGATTTTAGAAGAACTTTTTTACAAAACTACAGGTTTCTTATACAAACTATCATAAAACTACAGATTTTAGCTTCTATTTTATAAGACTACAGGTTCTAGAATAACTTGTTTCACAAAACTACCGGTTTCTTATATAAACTATCAAAAAACTACAAAATTTAACTTCTATTTCACCAAACTACAGATTTTAGAAGAACTTGTATCACAAAACTACAGGTTTTAGAAGAACTTGTTTCACAAAACTACATGTTTTAGAATTGACCGTTCCTTGTAACGGGTCTGACGGCGTGGGCCCACATGGTGGTCTTACACGCCCTCATTTCCCATTTCACTCACACATGAGGCTGTCATGTGGGCCTAGGCTGTCAAACCCGTTATAAAAAACGATTAATTCTAAAACTTGTAGTTTTGTGATACAAGTTCTCCTAAAATCTGTAATTTTGTGAAATAGAAGCTAAACTCTGTAGTTTTTTGATAGTTTGTACGAGAAACCTGTAGTTTTGTGAAATAAGTTCTTTTAAAATTTATAGTTTTATGAAATAGAAGCTAAAATCTATAGTTTTCTGATAGTTTGTACAAGAAACCTGTAGTTTTGTGAAATTTACTCTTTATCTTAAGAACTGCAGGTTCCACCTTGCAGACTACGTAAATGATGATTTTTGTATGCAATTGCATACGACATACAATAGCATAGTTACAACGATGACTTAGACATAACAAACTGACCAATATACATTAAACAGAGTTACCTTGGAAGATATACCACTGCTTTTACCTTAACAAAGAATTAAAGACATTTCATCTTGCAAGATCTACATCCAATACCAATTTGGCTGTCTCCATGCTCTGGTATTTCATCTCATCTGAAGGGACTGAAGTTGATGGTCCTCCATAAGTGTGTCGTCCTCTAATAGGATTTGTTTTTGTGACTAACTGAATTTGCAGTCTCCTCAACATTTGTAGGCGCTCTGCAACTTCCTTCATGGTTGGCCTCTCATCTCCTCTTGGGCTCAGACAACGCATGATGAGTTCAGCTAGTTTCTCGAGTACTACCATAACTTCATCATCTATTATTTCATAGTCCAACATATTATGGAGCTTGTTCTGGTGGAACATCAAGATAAAAGTATGCGACAATGCTTTCTTTTCATTATAATTATCGATGTATATAGCTTTCTTTCTTGTCATTAGCTCTAAAAGAACAACACCAAAGCTGTAGACATCACTTTTGTCCGTAAGTTGGTGACTGGCAAAAGTCTCAGGGTCAAGGTAGCCAAGAGTTCCTTGGATTAACAAGATAAAATCATTTTTGTCCATGGATTTCAGTGCTGATGCCCCAAAATCTCCAACTTTTGCATTGTATTCATCATCCAAGAGTATATTGAGTGATTTGACATCCCCATGCAGAATTGTGCGGGAAGTTGATGAATGAATGTAAGCAAGAGCTTCTGCTGATTGTGTAGCAATCTTCAATCTAAGATCCAAGGGGATTGATGATCTGTGGTCATTGCCGTGAAGGAGCTCAAAGAGGGTGCTGTTCGAAATGAACTCGTACACCAACATCGGCACATCTACCTCCAAACAGCAACCGAGTAACCTCACAATGTTCCTATGGTTAATCTGTGACAAGATAATTATCTCATTGACAAATTCTTCTCTACAGTCATCATCAATTATTTTGGACTTCTTTATGGCAACTTCTTTGCCATCATCTAAAGTTCCTCTATAGACCATTCCATGACCACCACATCCAACGATTTGGTCATCACAATAGTTGTCTGTGGCTTTCTTTATCTCATTCTCTGTTAGTATCAGAATCGTGTCGACTTGCCTTGACCTCATCTCATCATATAACTTCAGACCACCGTTTTGTTTGAAGTACTCATCCTTTTCCTTCCTGTGTCTTTTTCTTTGTATTTTCATAGCCAACAAGCATGTCAAGGCCATGATCACAACAGCAGAAACACTGAGGCCTGCAGAATGATTGTTTGAGATGCTTCAGCTCATCAAAAGCTGGAGACAACTTCATTTAGATGAACCAAAATTATACTATCAGGTATGATCCTTACCTATTACCACTTGCTCAGCTTGGGATAGCACTGGTCGACATCCAGAACTTGTACCATCTGATCTTGTTCCTATCCTGCATTTGCATATGTAGCCTCCTGGTGTATTGCGACAGGCCCCATTTTTGCATGGATATAATTCTTTATACTTTGGGTCCTGCTTACGCAGCTTGCACTCATCTATGTCTGAAAAGAATCAAAACAGATTAACATGTATTCAGAAAAAAAAACGAGTGAAAATGTGAGCTATTTCAGTATATTAAGGAAGGTAAAGAAAAAGTTGAACCCAAACGACTGGCTTCTCCGCAGTTAGAAGCCAAAAGCCAGTAACCTATTTATACTAGGAGAAGTTGAAATCCAAAAGCTGGTTTAGGGTAGCTTCTCACGGCTTCGGTGGGTTGGGGTTCTGACTTTGCTATTAGAGTTGAAGAAAATTACCCTACCAAGTATAAAATCCCAAACTGCACCCCTCTCACCCTCATTTCCGACCCGCACCCCTCATACCTCAAACTATACTGCCAAACATCAAACCTCATCAACCCAGATGTTCATCCGTGCAGCCATGTAGCCTAGCCGAAAGGTACTTTTCAAAAAAGTTATACCAAACAGAGCCATAAGCCGTTGGCTACAATTGTTCGTGCGGTTTATGATCTTGATTTCCAAACACTAGTTTAGAGCAAGCGTATTTAAGTAAATATTTTACCTTGGCAGCCTTTGGGAAGATAAGGATTACCCTCATATCCTTCAGAGCAGTTGCACAGGTACCCTGGGCCATTGCTTGCACTCACACAATAGCTGTTTGAACTAGCACAGGCATAGTCTCTATGCGCCTTTGTCCCATCCTTCGGGCAGGAGCCATTTCTGATGGCCCAGTCACTGATGACAGGGACACCTCTCTTGGCTCTTTTGTTGATGAACCCAAGGTGCTCGACAAGGTCCTGCTGACTGAAGCTGTACCACCCGACCTCGGCAAGCATTGCATAGAAGCATGGGTTGAAGTTCCACACGCTGCTCTGGTTGATCACGAAGAGCGCCGCGAATTCGGTGAGGTTCGGTGAGATGGTGGTCTGGCAGCAGCCCATCCCGGTGCACGGTGCGCCGTCTGTCGTGCTGTTGATGCCTTGGCAGTAGGAGTAGCAGCCTGCCACGTACAGGTCAGGGTTGCTGTGCATATAGCCACCAATGATCCCCAGGGTGTTGCAGCCAATGACTGTGAACCGGTTGCGGGCAGTGGAGGGGAGGAATGGTGTGCTCTCCAGGCTGTACCCATCGGTGTGATTGTCCGACATGGTGGTGTTTGACGTGAAGCAGTTGTAGCTCACAGGGCCGTAAAGGCGCATCTCGCCATGCTCCAGGGAGATGTTGATGACCTCTCTGGGTGTCGGAGGGTCGCCAACCATAGGCCGTGGTGGCTGGAAGGTATCGTTGCAGGTGATGGTGAAGTAGCGGTTTAGGCTGGTCGCAGCGCAGCCAGCGCCGATGCCAAAGGGGTAAGGGATGGACACGCTACCGCACTTGTCAGGGCACCCTGGCAATGATACGGTGAGCCCTGAAGAGGTGGTAGACATCATTGTCACTTGGAAGGTGATGAGCATCAGGAGGACTGATGCTTCTTGCATGGCTGGAGACTTAGGTATGGTGCTCACTTGCCATGACACTGCCTTTCTAACTAGCTAGCTAAGCCTGTGGCTCTGTGTCCTCTCATGCTCCATTATTATCATGTAATTATGTATACTAGACTGGGTTAGATGAAGAAGACTGGCTATATGGAAGTAGTCGTAGCTCAGAATTCCTCCAGATGGAGGAGGCTGCTGCTGATGCATTGGATATTTGTTACCAGCTTTTCCACTATTGTTAATTAACTAATGTAGGTGAGATCAGCCTTAATCCGGAGAGTTTGACCTGAGTTTCATATCCCTTTACTGTTGAAAGTTGAAAATCACAAGTTGATTTACACGTCTGGATTAAGAAGTTTCTCTGAATTGCAAAAGGTTTTGAGAAATCGGTACCAGTGTAGGTTTATTCATAAGCTAGACAGTTTGAAAGCTTCCATCTGTAATAATAGACTAGATGAAAGCAACAATCTATCAGCTTGAAAAGTCAAGACAGCTCAGCCGGCGAGAAATTCGAAGTATAGTTGATTGATTATTTTCCAACTATAAATTAGCGTATGTCTAAGCTTAATTCCGCTTTGACTGATCAATCTGTTGTGTTCATGCCATTTTCACAGGCATATAATCTATAGTATTGTGGCAAGAAGAACGATCTCTGCGCTTCCCTGGGTATCAGTAATTTGTTTCTGACCATCTGATCAGGAGAACTCAAATGCAATGCAACTCAATTCCATATTTTCCACGGTGGGTGAGAGGACGTCGATGGTCACAACATGATTTTGGTTTGGAATAAGTTACGCTATCCCATTTACTAAATAAGAGAAGGCAAATGTATTACATAGTGGGGTCAGTAACTCAAAAAGGTATTGTTGAATGTTGCTCGAAGGAAATTACAGTTTAGCACGCTCCAAGCCAGGTAAACTTACTTCAGATGTCCAAGCAAACACAGCCCTTCTGCAACGCATAACTGAATATCTTAGAATAAAGTGAATTATCGTGACAGAAAGAACAAACGGTTAAAACACAAGCTGGCAGCTATATCTCGGGCATATCCTGGCTAGTTTAGTACAGAAACAGCGCCATCTACAGTTTTTGGGTAGTTCTTCTGGAGCTAATGACAAGAAAGAGGACTCTTGAAGGACCGAAAAAGACGACTAGAGGGGTGAATAGGAGCTAAATAAACCCCCCCTTTTTGAAAATCCAAACCACTTATCTAATTAAAATAATAGGTCGGATGAACAATGAAAACAGTAACTAGTCAGATAAACAGTACAATCAACAGATGGTCGGACGAACAGTACCGATAAATGATAAAATCAGTAGCTGGTCGGGGGATGAATTGTGTTCAAGTGAATAGTGCTTGGATGAATAGTATTTAGGTGAATAGTGGTTGGATGAACAGTGAAATCAACACGATCTTAGAACCAAGAATCAATGTAACTTTTGATCGGCTGATTCAAAACCTGTAAAATTTTGCATGCACCTTTCTAAGGAAGTCAGGAACCTATTTCAACCTTCAATTACAGAGATTGATGTCAAAGTTTTGATCTTTTTTCATTCTAAGGAAGATTGCACTAAAACCAGACAAAAACTACAAACTTCATCTTGAGCTTACTCGTGAGGATTATACCATAGCTTACTCATTGTGGCAACGTTCTAAAGAATGAAATTATCATTAATACGTACAATACCTGTAGCGATGACTCTACCTGACGAAGCATACCCAAAGGTGATTAATTCATCACTGGGGGCACGGGCTAAGGAAGAGAACCAACGAGAATCTCCGGTCATGTGGCGAGAACAGCTGGAGTCTACGATCCAAACCTCTTCCTTCCCACCCTACGCACCTGAATCAGTGAAAGCGAGAGGTCGATGACTCAATACTGGGGTAGATAAGAGCATATCTAGGAAATCAATACTGAGCCACACAACGAGCGAAAATACCAGTCAAGGAAGCAAAAGATTGAATTCTAACATCTCTCCGACGCTCAATTCTCACAAAATCAGGAACAACACTTGTAGAAGGTCTAGGAGCTGGAGCTGGGTTAGCTCGTCGACGTGCAAAGACTGAACCATCCCAGTAATACTGCTCAAATCTCATACCAGTAAAAACCTCACGCTGTTGATATCTACCTCAATGAGGAGAACGAGGAATATCAAGATGATGACAGAAAGACTGATCATGAACAACTCTAGAACCAAAACCAGAACGAACAGACTGAAAACCAATCATGGACGGTGTCTAACAACAAAAGATTCTCTAGTTTATCTAGGAGTCGTGGGTGCCTTAGGAGCACTCCGAGTCTAGGGACGACCCTGAATACTCCTACGAGCACGAACACACTCTTGACGTGCTATCTTGGCACGCTTGAAGTAGAAGTCAGCTAAATATCCATTCTTCTGACAGAAGGTGCATGAGTACTTCGCCTTGATAGAGGCTGAAGCTGTAGGAGGGCAACCTTCTCACCAGAGATCCCATGAACTACGCTAGCTGACCTAAACACTGTGCTGCTAGACCTGGGAGCAATCACAATCTCTCCACTCTTGGAAGCATGTACAACGGTGGGAGGATGTGGCTGAACGTGCTCCAAGTAGTCAAATCCTAGGCCCTGATTGAATCTACTGATTTTGGATTGGTCTAGGATAAGATTGAACTTATCCTTATCTCCTACGAACTTTTCAAGAGTGGTCATGAGGTACTTATACTTCGAAGAATAAGGGGAAGAAGAAGATGAAGAGCGAGAAGAGGAAGAACGAACAACACATGCATCTCTCCATATGCACGGTTGCCTCAATCTTGAGGGCCTCATAGAAAACGCACTTGGTATTCCTAATCCTAGCGGTTTGGACCTCTAGCTTCTTCCTATGCTCATCATGGATTCTACCCATGCCCCCCTCAATCTTAGCACATTTAGCACAAACAACTTTGACTTAGCTAGTAGGTCCTTAGCAAGTTCAGCATATTTGATATTCAAAGCATTATTGTCAAGTTTTAGTTACCTATAACCCTCACATGAGCTGACTAGGTCCTTAGAAGAAAATTGTTCAAGTTCTTCGTTTCTAACATAAAGCTTCCTAAAGTGAGTGCTCATTATATCAATTTTAGCAAGCAATTTAGGGTAGTTGTCACAAGAAGCACAAGTACGATCATGAAGAAAACTAGCATCAGTAGTACTACAGGTAGCATTCTTTACCCTAAAAACCTGTACCTCAGAAAGCATACTATCATGCAAGGTCTTTAGGTTCTCCAACTCCACAAGCAAGGCATCGCATAAAGAACAATCATCAGCGTCATGGGAGGATCTAGATCTAAGTGAAGCAAGCTCCCATAACAAACTTTCTACTTCCTTCTTAAACTTCGAATATCTAGCTCTAGCATGAAATTTTCATAGCTTGCAGAAAGTATCATTGAGCTCATCGTAGGAAGGTACCTCATCAGACTTGTTGTAGAGGTCGTCGTCGTTGATGCTATGAAGCACATGCCTGTGAAGTCATCGCCGCCCTTGATCTTCTCTTGCAGATCATCCTCTCCTTCATCATTGCTCCATGTCTCGGTGTCGAAGAAGGAGATGTCGTCAACCATGGCAAGGAAACAATGGAAGAGCTTATTGTTTTTGGAGAAGTTACGGTACTTCTTCTCATGCGTGGGATCCCGAGCTGGAGCCTTCTTGTTGTGGTTCTTATCGGTGTAGTCGTTCTTTCCAGCACCACCATAGTCATTCTTGCCCTTCTCCAGCTTGGGATAGTTTACCCAAATATGGTTAGGGCCACCACACTCGAAGCAAGTGATTGATTCTCCTCTCTTCCTCTCTCTTACCTTCTTGTATGCATGAGAGCATTTTTTGGCTAAGAGAGCAAACTTATTTTCTGAAGACCTCTCCAGCTGCTCATTGCTTATCTCGCAAAGAGCAAAGAGGGAAAAACCAATAAAGTCTCAAAAATGGGATCGGTGACCAATGCCATCGACTATGACTTCGTCTTTCATGAGACTTCAATCTCATGAGTCTTGAGTCAGGAATAAAACCCGTCAAGAGTTAAGATTGACAAGTCAGCGGTGTCCTTGATGGATGTCACTTTCATCTCCAAGTAGAAAGATCAAGTGCTGTGAGAAAATGACAAGCATTATCTAAGTTAGTGTATGTGGTACCAATAGCTCGGAGGTCGCTCAAAATCTTGGTGAAATGCCCAAAGCACTCATCCAAAGATTCTCCATCGTGCTGCTCAAACTTGTTGTAAGCACGCTTGAACTTATCTTAGCTCACCGTCTTGATATGGGTGGTACTCTCATGGTATGCATCGAGGGTAACCCAAATCTGGTGGGAAGATTGGAGATGGGTGATCCTATCATACTCACTGTGGCCAAGGCTGTGTATGAAAATATTCCTTGCCTTAGCATTTGCCTCAACGTCAATCATATTTTCGGCATTGACCTTTTCATCGTCAAGTACCTCATATGGGAGTTTAACTTTTTACCATATCATGAAGCCCTGAGTAGTGATATATGACTCCATCCGAGATTTTCAAAAGAGATAGTCAACCCCATAAAATAACGGAGGCTTGGTGGAATACTTGTCTGTCGTCATGGCTCTTGAGACCGGTCGATCTAGAAAGAGCAAAATTGGCTCTGATACCAAAAGCGACTAAAGGGAGGTGAATAGGAGCTAAATAAAACTCCCCCTGAAAATTCAAACAACTTATCTAATTAAAATAATAGGTTGGATGAATAGTGAAAACCGCAACGGGTCGAATTAATCGTAAAACCAACAGCTTGCTGGATGAACAATAAATTGTTAGCTGGTCGAATGAACAGTGTCGATAGACGATAGAATCATCATCTGGTCGGATGACCTTAGATGGTCTCCTCCATATCACAGCAAGCAAGAATAATAAAAAACAACCCTCAAACGAGCAGAAACACGATCAATCAGAAATCTCTCCTCTTAAGCAAAAAGATCGGTTTCTTGCAAAAACTTATAAGAGGGATTTGCAGCTTGCCTATAACATTGGGATATTATCTATAGAAGATTCATCCAATAATCATTTTCATCCTTGGTAACACAAGAACAAACGAGAAAGAAATCAAAGAGAATAAAATTCAAGAGGGAAGGGTAACTAGATGAGTATGAACTTGAGCACTAAAATGATTTTTATTTCTTCATGAAAGAAATGGTTACAAAGCCTCACAACCAGGCGGGCAAAGCTCAAGAGAGCATAAGGAAATCAAAATCCTTCTCACAAACCCTAAAACCCTTGGGGAGAGACATCCCTCTACCCCTTTATTCACAGCATACTCGGAGCAATCTCCACCATTGGATAACTTCCTTGTCCTATAAGGAATCTCATCAGGGGTTGGGATTCACTCTCTTACACATACATAGGCTAACCCAAAACCCAACAACATAACGGGTTTTGACACATACCTCTCAAAGCACACTACTAACTTAATCACTACTACATCCGCGAACCCTTGATACAACCATCCTCCTTCATTTGAGTAGGATTTAAGTTAGCATCTCCTCTATCCACTTGTCATCCCGTCTTGCAGCAACTCCCTAGCCTCAGTCATCTTCCAGCGTCACCTTGGCCGTCTAAACTTCAGCTCTCCTATCTTAGTACCGGTCTCCTCTGCCTCACCATGACCTAGCTTCGAAGTCCTGTAACCATCACCGACAAGCAAACCCATCACATAGCAATGTCCAACAACGTATGCAATTAAATCAACACATAACCAGAATGATACACAATTCGTCCCAACTAGTTTACAACCTGTCCCGACCAATTTACAATATGTCACAATATGTCCCGACCAGTTTACAATATGTCCCCACCAGTTCACAACCAGTCCCGACCACTTAAGGCTCTGACCAGCCAAGGCCCGTCCAGCTAAGGCTACAACCAGCCAAGGCCCGACCAGCTAAGGCTACGACCACTCACTCACAGTCGTGACCACTCAAAATCACAACCATTCACTGGTGCCCCGACCACTCAAGGGTGCTCCGACCACTTAAGGGTGCTGACCACTTTACTCAGATTGCTCAAAATCAAAGCAAACTAATTTCAGACTCAAACCTGAGCACCACAAGCTCAAACACAGTTAATTACTCATCACTAACATAGGTAGACCACCCCATGGTCTCTTAGCTCTATACTATGCGACAACAACTCTAACAAAAAGGAATCGTTGTCTTACTCTTCTCTTGATGTTTACCAGAACAAGGACCGTACTATGCTTGACTCCAAAATTATAGATGGTGCAGCTATGGTGATGGTGCCAATATCACTTTTGTCGGTCGTACGATTGTTGATAAAGCTTTCCAGGTCAAGGTAGCCTAGTATTGCTTGGACAAACATAATGAACTCACTTCCATCTATGAACTTCAGTGTTGATGCTCCAAAATCTATAACTTTTGCGTTGCGCTGATCATCCAACAGGATATTGGCATATTTGACATCCCCATGTAGGATCGTGCGAGATGTGGATGAATGTAAGCTAGCTAGAGCTTCTGCTGATTGTGTAGCAATCTTCAGGCGGAGATCCAAGGGGATTGGTGACCTGCAATAAGCACCATGAAGGAACTACAATAAGGTCCCATTGGAGACGAACTCGTAGACCAACATTGAGGCATCCACATACAAGCAATAACCTAGTAAACTCACAATGTTCCGGTGCTTGATTTGCGACGAGATTATTATCTCATTGACAAACTCTTCCCTCCAATCATCGTTGATTACTTTGGACTTCTTTATGGCAACCTCTTTGCGGTCAACCAAAGTTCCTCTGTAGGCCATTCCATGACCACCACATCTAAGAACTCGACCTTCATTGTAGTTGTCAGTGGCTCTCTTTATCCCTTTTTTTCTGTAAGTAGACGAATTGTGTTGACCTGCCTTTGACCTCATCTCATCATATAAATTGAGGCCTTCATTTTGTTTGAAATACTCATCTTTCTCCTTCTTGTGCCTTTTCCGTTGTAATTGCATGAGCAACAAGCATGACAAGGCCATCACTACAATTGCAGGAACACTGAGAACTGCAAAATTATTTTTAAAAATAATTGATGCTAGTAAATTACTATTATAGATTCGGGCTTTAGTCTTTTCTTTTTGCTTGTAAGGGGTAGGGGATGGACACATTGCCGCACTTGTCAGGGCAGCCCTGCGACGACAGAGAATGGCTAGAAGACGCTCGAGCTGCCGCTGCCACTTCTGGAGAGATGTCTAGTACGAGGACTACTGATTTTTGCATGGTTGGGTGCTTGGCGCGGTCACTTGCTTTGGCACTGTATATTTTAATTGCCTACACCTAACTTTAATGCCATTTACTCTAGTTACATGTGTGCAAATAGTATACCAGATTGGCTTAAATTGCTAGGAAGTAGGTTTGTCTTGGTCTGTTGGTCGTTGCCTTGCAACTTAGTGCAAGTTGTAGTATAATATTGACTGGATATACTCACTTGTGGAAGAGATTTTCAAGCATGTTAGTTAACTACCATGAGTGATATCAAAGTACGTTAACATGTACGGAGACTTGACCTTCGTTGGGTGTTGCACTACTCTTTAATTGAACATCGCTATTGCTGCTTACTGTTAGCAAGAATTCAGCCATGAACATAATTAGTCAACAATGCAACAAACAAATATCTCTTGGTTTTGCCAATGGGCTCACTCCTAACCTATTTTAAATCCATAGTTTGTTTCTGAATGTTCTCCCTCATTTTATTTCTCTTGATTCAGGACGAAGCAACCCGTTGGTGACAACTGACAAGAAGAAGAACCTATCATTGATTGGTCAGTTGGAGCCTACACTATCCATCAACAATGTATTAACTTTCAATCTTGGGAGTGTGTAAATTGGTGATTTTGATCATCTACTGGCAGTATAATGGTTTGGTGCTAGGCTTCATCGAATCAGCCCGCCTTGGTTTGACAAATTTGATCTTCTTGACATGAACCTATAGAGGAGTGTGTACATATTACAATGATGAGCTTGTCCCCTCTGTATTTTTTTTAAATAATCCTTTTTTATTTGCTGAGTATGTCGTGCGTTGTTCATGTTGTTTGGCCTTGGTAAGTGAAAGAACCGTAAATAAAGGGGGAGAAGTCAAGTTGCTAGTTTTGGTGGATTAGATGGATAACTGGATGTGGTGTTAATTGTGGCTTCTTTTATCTTAATAAAAGCAAATTCTCTTAGATTTTACAACTAGCTTTTTTTCTTGTACTGCATTTGGAGGCATACTTTGATGTCCATTTTAACCACAGGGACAAAAGAATAGATGGGGGGAAACGACTACTGTTTGTCTGTTCTGAATTCTCTGCAATCTGCTCTGTTTGAATTGAGCGAACTATTTTTTAACATGAACCAGGAGATGGATGAGCATTATCGTACTGCAATCACTGGTCTGCATGGTATCATTTGGCGGATGCTCACGACAAATATGCTGAAACATGCAACTGATCGCAAATGTAGGTGATGCTGTCGCCAGGAACTTGATGGGCGCAAGGTGGAGAGCGAGAGATGCTCCTTGGTTAGAACCATACATATATTGGTTCCATGTGTATTCATTTCCGAAGGTTTATGGTAATGTTTCCAAGTGATTATACATGCATCAAGTCATATCAAGTGAATGATGTGGGTGTTTGGTTTCTTTGTAATGCTCTGTCAGACTCCACAGTTCTATTTGCTGAATTCAGTCATCGATCGATCTGCAGCGACGCCGTGAAGAGCAAACAAACTATCGATGGACTAGGCAAAGGGACATACAGTGTTATAGATAGTGGTTATCTGTAATATATCTCTACATTATCTATAGACGTAACTAAAGATAACTTATAAAATGAATTGTCCATATAATTGTGAAAGACTATGTGAAGGTCTACCCATGTGTGTGATGAGTAATTGACTGCATTTGAGCTTGTGATGCTCATATTTGAGTTTGAATTGAGTTTGCTTTAATTTTGAGCAATTTGAGTTGTTGTGAGTTGTCCCAGGATTAGATGTCGGGCCTTGACGGGTCAGAATTTTAAGTGGTCATATCTTGATTGGTTGTGAGATAAGGTGGGATCCTTAGATGTGTGATTGTTCAGTTGATTACTTATTATATATCATTTAAAGCAATGCTATGTGATGTGTTTCTCTTGTCTATGATAGTTGCAGGACTTCAGAGCTAGGTCATGATGAAGCGGAGGAGATCGGGACTATGCTGGGAGAGCTGAGGTTCAGACGGTCAAGGTGTCGTCGAAGGATGACTGAGGCTAGGAGTGGCTACAAGCAGAGAGGACAAGTGGATGGATGAGATGCTAAATTGTCATCTAAGGATGGAGGTTGCTCCCAGTGTGCTATAAGTAGAGGGGTAGAGAGATGCCTCACCCCTAAGTCTTTAGAGAGGAATTTTGGCTTTTTTGTGCTCCTGTGAGCTTTGCATACCTGGTAGTGTGGCTTTGCAAACCTTCCTCTCAAAGCAATGCAAGATTAAATTTCTTCTATATTCTGAAATCTCTTTTATTTCTTGCATTTTCTCTTATTGCCTTTGGATTTGCCTCTTCTCCTTCGAAGTGATTTTGTATATTGTGCCAAGGATGAAAGATTGCTGGATAAATCTTCTATAGATCATATCCCAATCATTTAGGCAATCTATAACCTCTTCTTTTCAGTTTTTGTAAGAAATCGATCTTTGTGCTTGAAAGAAGAAAGATCATTGTAGATCGCATTCTTGTTTGTTTGAAAGGTTGTTCATTGGTGTTCTTACTTGCTATGATATGTGGGAGATCATCTTGATCATCGATTTCTCACGAGCAAGCTAAGGGTGAAGTTTTTGTGTTTGACCTGGTTTTGATGCAACATTCATTAAACTGGAAAAAGGTTAGAACTTTGATGTCAATCCTTGCGATTGAAGGTTGGAATAGGTTCCTGACATCCATAGAAAGGTGCACACAAAGTTTCACGGGTTTTGGATCAGCCGATCAAAAGTTACACCGATTCTTGTTTTTGAGATTGTGCTGATACTATTCACCGAAACACTATTCATTTTGGGGGTACTGTTCACCCTGGCCAGTGTTGTCGACCGCGTTTTCGGAGTACTGTTCATCTGACCGGTGCAATTTACGAGCACTATTCATCTGACTAATTTTCTATTTACTGTTCATCCGACCAATACAATTTTCATTGTTTATTTGAGTACTATTCATCTGACCTCCTAGTCGGGGTACTATTTATCCGACCATCTATTTGGATTGTACAGTCATTCGATCTGTTCTCTCGGTGGTTTGAATTTAGGTCCTACAAGTTGTCTGTAATAGTCTCTCATATAATGGTACGTATAATATAAAACTGTATATGATATTGTATGTTAAATATTAGGCACTGTTTTTCTCTCTCCTCTTTCCTCCGCATCACACAAAATCCTACTCTTTTGTTCAGAAATATAAGGCATATTTTGACTTTATATAAGGATTAATATTGCAGTGAAAGTTTTAGGACAAGGAAACGGGCTAGCTAACCACAGGTGTGAAGCAGTCAAGCCGTGCTCTTCCTACTTCGCTGGGTCAGGTTGGATAGGCCGACCATGGAGTGATCACAGGGAGATGGGCCTAACGGGCCCACATGGACCTTTCTGACGTAGTTAGGCTGGGCCTCGAAGTTTACTAGACTGCTCTCGTGTTTTGGGCTCCATGTACGTGACGCCCGAGAAGAAGAAAAGGTCATCGCATCGCACACATCGAGATCACAATTTTTTTTATAAATCTAGTCTCTTTCAAAATTTTTGCAAAAAGTCTCCTTCCCAACCATGAAAGTTGCAAGGAACAAAAGCTCGGTAGGGATTAAATGAACTAATCAATCATTAATTAATGGATTAACTACTTGATTAAGGGATCGATGGTCAAGAAATTGATTAATCAATCATTAATTAGGTGAGTAAAGATTCCATTAATTAATGATTGATTAGTTCTCTCGCTACAGCGCTAGCTACGACCTGACCTCACCGTGCAGGGGATCAGCAAGAGCCTAATAATTACTTACGTAAAGCAGAGATCGATCAACTCCAACAAAATCTGTCGTCGCGTCTCGTCTCACCGCCGGACACTCGTAGAGGTACCAGCTGTACCAGCCTACTCCTGGCGCGCTCTGTAGGGAGTAGGAGTAGCTTCTGGCCGCCTGCATTGGACAGAGACGCCATGGATGAGCTATAGATAGCCCTGCAGCGCGCGACCATTACGAGAGGGGAGGGTGGGGTGCAGAAGAGCGCGGCAGAAACCAGCCAGCTTTTTTGGCCGCGACGGAGACGGTGATGATTAAATAGGAAGGAGGAGGAAGGTGGCGCGACGCAGTCACCAAGCGGGTTTCGGCGTGAGAAGCCGAGAGCCCGACAAGTACAGGCTTTCGATCGTCTGCCTTCTGCGGCTTTCCCTTTCTCTCCTACGCTGCGGATCCTACAGCTTAGGCCTGCAGATGTAGGCAGGCAGGCATCGCATTGCGAACTTGCATTGCATGGGCTCGTTCTAGCGGTAGCATGCGCCCATGACATCACAATCTAGCACCTGTTTCTGTAGTGATGTTACCTCTCCGAGACTGTTAAAAAGTCGCTCATCCAAGTTTTGTCCTAGCCTGTTTATGTTATTTTTTTTCCGTAAAAAACTGTTGTTGTAATAAAAATCATAAAAATAGTCTCTACACAGTAAAAAGCAACGATCCCCAACCATTGAAAAATTGCCCGCTCATTTGAAAAATCACTGTGAACGTCGTCCGCTGAAAAATAGAAAACGGTATTTCGGTAGACCGAAAAATGAAAAAAGTCCAACAGACTGGAACCGTTGGAAATAATTAAAAAAATCAAGCTCTTCACTGATTTTTACTGTGTAAAAACTATTTCGATGATTTTATCGCAACAACCACTGTTTACGGGAAAAAACAACAACAACAGATCTAGAACATTAAAAACTTAAGCGCTCATCATCAGAATCTACAGTTCTACACATCCACAAGCTCGCTTATCGATGGCAAAATTCAGATGGCCTTTGCAGTCACCCAAAACCACGATTGGCTGGTAAATCCGTTGCTCCATTGTATTAGGATCATTAATTGCTCGCTGAAACTCCAGCAGCTAGCTAGCCATGCATCCTTGATGAGAGAATCACAGGAGCGGAATTTACCGCTGGTGATAAACAGGGATACAAATTTCGTTAAAATTGACGAATTTTTGGATGTCGGGCTACCACGAAATTTAAACTACCGATCGGATAAAAACAATGTAAAAAATTGAAATTACTACAGTAACTAAGATTTCATTTTTTGGCCGAAATTTCGTGATTTTGAACCGGTTTTCAAACTTTTAGGTCCAGATTTGACCAGATTTGGTCTAATAACCCTTAAGAAAGTCATCTTCTATGAAAATTTGTAGAAAAACCGAATTTTTAAGATATTTTAAAATTTTGGTAGAAACACTGTTAGATTTTTATAAAAGTGTACAACCTTGATAATGATCTGAAATATTTATGGTACTATATTTAGTGTAGCATCATATAGAAAAAAAATTCATAATAATTTAACTTTATTTGTTATCTTTAAAAAAATCAAAAACAGAATGTACATAATTGGGACAATAATATTGTCAGAATTCTATAAATTTTCTCGAGTGTTATCATGATCTAAATTTTCTATAAGAGATTAAGAATTGCCTTAGTACCATACCATTCTATAAAGTTTTCAAAAAATTTCAACTTTTTTTGTTTGATCAATCAAATCTATGTAAGCATTGAACTTCATTTGTTATATTATATTTCAAAAATAAAAAGAGAAAGAATATAAATGGTACTGTGCCTTGTAAGAATTTTATAAATTCACTGGAGTATGATCATGATTCAAAATTTTTATGAGATCTTAAACATTTCTTTATCACCCTTTTGTAAAATTTAAACCTTTTTTAATTGCTAAAGCAAATCTATGTATTGATCATTAGGCTTTTACCCAGACATAGCACTGTCAGAATTTTTAAAATTTTTTAAGCATTCTCATCATATAAAAATTTTATAGAAACATTAATTTTACATCAGGACCATTCATAAAAAAATTCAAAATTTTCTAACGTGGTTTGAACTATTTTTCATTTTGTCCAAGTTTGTTGGTAAGCCTTTTAACGGATAGTAGCACTGTTTGAATTTTTTAAAATTCATGAAGCTTGATCATCATCTGAAAATTTTATGAGAATATTAGTGATGCATGATGACCATGCACAAAAAAAATCAAAATTTTCTAACATGATTTATCCTATTTTTTATTCGGTTCAAAATTACTGGTCAACGTTTTATAACGACAGTAGCAATGTTTGAATTTTTGAAATTTACATGGGCTTCAGAATTTTCTGAAATTTTTATGATAATATCACCAATTTGTCAGGACTCTCCAATAAAAATTCAAAAAAATTTGTCGTCGTTTGATGCTCTTTTCAGCCGGTACAAACCTGTCGAAATTCTGGGTATTCCGTTCGAAATTTCGGGATTTCTCGATTGCAAACGGATCGTATTTGAATTTTGGACGAGATTTGTTCGTAATATCAAGATTTCGTCGAAATTTCGGATTTGAGTCCCAGGCGAGATCCGAAAACGAAATTTGAATCCTCGGTGATAAATAACTTGTAAAAACCTTCGCTCTTACTCCGCAACCCAATGCATGCAATTTCTTTCGATACGACTTGTGTTTGGACATTCGATTTTTCGGATACTTGCAACATTTTTTCCCTACGCGTGCAGCATTTTCCTTCGATAACAACGAAAATATCGTTCCGGATCGCTGCAACATTTTATTCTTATGCGTGCAATATTTTTCTTCGATAACAGTTGAAATGTCGTTTCGGATCGCTGCAACATTTTTTTCCCATCCGTGCAATATTTTTCTTCGATAACAGTAGACGTATGCGCGCGCGAAAAAAAATTGCAAACGTTGAAAAAAAATATTATATACGTTAGCAAAAAATATTAGACGGACGCGTCTGAAAAAAAAATAACGATGGGACGTTCGATTGCTAGCACTCGCCAATTTGTTTACCAAGTTTGGGGCTGAACCGGAGCCGCCGCGATGCACTGCACCGTACGTCCTGCACGCCGCATGCGGGAGGTAAAGAAAGGAAGGAAGGAGGAAGGAAGAGGCGTGCATGGCCGGGGCCCGGGGTGGCCATGGCCAGGGACAGCCCTAGACAATTGTGCACGAGTACTTGCTCCTGTACTAGCCTCCGGGTCATGTCAACCTTTTTTTTGACATAAGAACCCGTATGCTCCAGGTCCAGGCCAGGCCATTTTTTAATGATGCTACTGCTCCCAAAAACTACCCCGGTTTTTTCCGAGCACGAGAGACGAGATGTGAAAGAAATGATGTTTTACTTAGTCTTTTCGTGAGTCCTATTCTTCACCTAGGTCAGTCTTCAGGCTAGTCATTAGCTCACGTTTTTTCTGTGAATATGGTGACTAATGCCATATTTGTAGGATTAAAACTGTATATGATTTGGCAATATAAACAGCACTCCAGTACCGTATTGTGTACGCGGGATTGTAAACATTTCTTTCTTCTCCGGTTGAACTTTACAACGATTGCTTACTTGATGTGTTTGAAGATTTCACACAATTTGTACTGAGAGCACGATATATAGAAGCACTGTTTTTGCTTCTAGGGTATCA
The DNA here is from genome assembly GCA_036346275.1 of Otatea glauca. NCBI lineage: Eukaryota > Viridiplantae > Streptophyta > Magnoliopsida > Poales > Poaceae > Otatea > Otatea glauca. Next base: position 37,886,628 of record CM070733.1, on the reverse strand, counting down.
TCCTTTGAGCCCAACTCGACATTAAAACCTTTGTTTGAAACATAGAAATTTTACAGGAATTTCGCATTACACCCTTCAATTTCCGCAGAAATCAGCATTGTGCGATAAACGGAGCTTAAATCGTGGCCCCCGCTTGACAGCCGCCGGTGATGTGGCCCATAAGCAGGTGTTACCACTACCAGTACTGACTTCACTGTAAATGACGGATCAAAAGCGACGAGCCAAGCTTCCAATGGATGGCTCGGCCGGGCAGGCACGTCACGAAAAGTCAGCCAGCACCGAGTAGCTCTCGCCGCCCGTGGTCGCCACCACCACACGCGGCTAGTCCCGTGCTCACCCCCCTTGATGTCACGGCTCGCTGACTCCCTGCGCTCTCTAGGTGCGGTAGCGCTGTCTCCTATGCTCCTCGAGCGTGAGAGTACCTTTCACGTTGAGAAGATGCTGAATTTAAAAATACATTTATAAAGATATTAGATTTGTAAAAAATAAGACAATGATGTTGAGGTTAACACGACAAAAACGGAGCTAACCCTAACTGGAAGGGCCAGAAGATCTCAAGCTTCCCAACTCTAGATGTCAACACGCAAAAGTCCATACTACTAGTACTGTATCTCAATCCAACCAAGTTAGGCCCCTAATGCCCTATATCATTAGCAGGATTAATTTGAGGTAGGAGCGAGAGTATTGGTACCACTGCAAAACGGAAAGAGATCCAATATAATTCCTGTTAAGACTACAACTTAAACAGTTACATGTGAACCGTTGAATTAAAAAACAATGATTTAGATCTTCTAGAATAATGTTCAAAACCATTGAGCTGATTTGCACTGTTGAGAAATTTGAATCATGCGTTCACTCGATCGGATAATCCTGACATGTCAGGACCACTTAAAGTGCCGTTCCCATAAGAATGGAACCTTATCCCTGCAAAACAAACGCTACCTTCTTGGTGTAAGCAGTATATATATGTATCCAAAAGTTTGCAGTAAAGTAGGCATCCAATCTTGTATACAAATTAGCTTGGAATGTCACACCTCTCCCCAACAAAGCAAAACCACTCCACAGAACAACTCAAGCCACATCATATTATCAGCCCAGAGAGAGAAGCAGAGAGAGGAGACACGCACAAGAGACAGGTCAACACGAGCCATTAATGTAATCGCCAACCAAAGCCAAGTAGGCAGCATCGATCGCAAACCTGTGACCAGACAAGTCCAACACCCATGTGATGTTAGGACTTAGGAGTGTTTCTTACCCCTAACTCTAACCCCCTTAGTTAGCACCCGACAAAACACCGAGTTCTTCGGGGTTTTTTCCCCTCCGAAACACTTTTTCCCCAAATTTGTCTCTCACGAATCATCTATCTATTATAGATGGAAGGATTCACACGTTGTAGGCCGTTTGAGCCGGCTCGGTGGTGGCTCGGCTCGCGGCTTAAGCCGAGCCGTGAAAAAAAATACGTTTGGGTCGTTTTTCAGAAAAAAAATTACAGTTAGATCCTTTTTCGGGAAAAAAATACATTTGGGTTTTTTTTAATAAGAATATATATTACGTTTAGGCCTTTTATGAGTTTTTAGGCATTACGCTCAGATCCTTTTACGAAAAATCAAAATTACGTTTAGGTCTTTTTCGGGGAAAAAAATAAGTTAGGTCTTTTTTTTTTGAAAAAAATATACATTGCATGTAGGTCATTTTGCATTTTTCTAGCATTACGTTTAAGCCCTTTTTCGAAAAACACAAAATTCTGTTTAGGTCTTTTTTCAGAAAAAAAATTATGACCTTTTTTCCGTTTTCCCTGAGTCGAACCTTCCGCTCCAGCGAAATCGCGGATTGTATCCTTTCAACCGTTTCGCGTGTTTCCTTAATTTGCTTGCGTAGGGAGCGGCAGTCGCACGTTTTCTCGATTTGCTCGCGTGGAAAGCGACGCCCGCGACGTGGCACGCCGCATATGATTATCTAGTAAATTTATATAACAAGTGTCATTCCGATCACCGAAGCAATGTAGACAACACATATCATCTGTTATACTCTCATTGGCACCTCACCGATGCGACAGCAGCATAGTTCATCACGGCAGATAGAACGGGCCCATCATAACTGCTACGGACTAGAGGCTTCGCAAGCCCCTAACGAGGTACAATTGCTCAACAGGTTATAAAATAATAATTAATCAAATTATTTAATTAAGTAATTTAATTATGATTAATTAAGTAATTAATTAAAGAGTAATTAATTGAGTTGATGGCGAATTTCTACCCAGCAAGAGGAGCTTGATAGAAACCTGCCATAATGTGGCAAACCAGTGGCCCCACCCTACCGTATTGATCGCCTAACTTACCGAGGTGAAGAACACTGCCACACTACCAACAATTTGCAGTGGTATGAGAATGCAGTAGTTGATATATATCACATATTACTACTTTTGCTATTGAGGATGGAACTAGTTTTACAAATTCATTGGCACAAGGTTATATTCCTCCTAAAAAAAGTAGCGAAAGGGGAAAAAAAACCGTGCTAGAATGAATTTACCGCTCAAAAGTCAAAACCCTCACTCACTGTACTGTGTACACGTTGATGAATCACTCCTCCACGGTCTAGTTGTATTGGAAACTGGACTGATTAGGCCGTGTGTTTAGCTGTTGCGGCCAAGTAAGATCGATGATTAAGCACATAGTAGCACTAATTAGACCGTATTGCATTAAACTACCCCTGGTTATTTAACAGACAACGTTTTAGGATTTTATAATTTAACAGGGCTCGTGTAAAAATAACTAACAAGTAGTGTTTTTATACATCACCTTACAAGTAAAACAAATCTTAAATAAAATAATTGAGTAAGTAATCATCTTATAACTTTTATTTATATTTTAATACTTATACAACTTTTAAAATGTAATGCATCAAAAAAAATCATTCTCATTTATTAGCTAGGTCATTTAGAGCAAGTACAATAGCAAAGTCAACTACTAGCTAATAGTAACTGTCTTTAAAGATTGTCTCTAGATGTTGTGCAATAACTATCTTTTCTCTTATACATAAATAATCTATCTATACTCCCGTGCAAAGCTAGCTATAAGAGCCAACTCTCTTTTCACCTCTTTTCTCACTCATCCATATAGACCAAAACTGATGTATACAAACCAAAAACCAATCTTTTCTCTTATACATAAATGATCTATCTATACTCCTGTGCAAAGCTAGCTACTAAATAAAAACCAGCTCTCTTCTCTCCTCTTTTCTCACTCATCCATATAAACCAAAACTGATGTATACAAACCAAAAACCAATCTTTTCTCTTATACATAAATGATCTATCTATACTCCCGTACAAAGCTAGCTACTAAATAAAAACCAGCTCTCTTCTCTCCTCTTTTCTCATTCATCCATATAGACCAAAATTGATGTATACAAACCAAAAGCCAGCTGACAGCTGACGTAATCTTATTGTACATGTCCTTAGTGCTTTTGAATGTATTACTCTAGTTCACGCTAATAATGAACGATAGAAGTACTAGAGAATAACGTATATTTACTAATAAAATTTAAAAATTAGAATTTTAAAACAGATATAGTAGATTAGATTAGATTAATTTAGTAACCAGGGAGAGGTAATTAACAGTGTGTACAACGGTAGTGGCTGCTAGATGGACAATGCGCTAGTAATTATGGGGTTGACGTCGTCGCGCCACGAGATGGCCGGAGCGTCTCCCGTCGGCAAGGTAATGCCCCGAGGAGACAGCAACGGTCAGAAGAGGTCGAAGCGAGCGTAATCCGGCTTGGCCGGCGTCGCCTTGCAGGACTGCGACCGGTGCAGCGTGGCGCCGGGGACGACGGGCGGCCGCGACGACCGGAGGAGCGCCAAGTTGAGGCCTCTGAAGAAGGTGTGCGCCTTCACGTCGGCGGCGCCACGGCGGGACCCGAGCCGCGCGGCTGGGTCCTTGGCGAGGAGGCGCGCGATGAGGTCGCGGGCCGCGGCGTCCGCGGGGCCGCAGGAGCCAGAGCCGTAGGGGAAGGCGAGCGGCCGGCGAACGATGTTGCGGAGCGTCGCCTCGTTGGTGGGGCCCGCGAACGGGGTGCGGCCGTAGAGGAGCTCGTAGAGGAACACGCCGTAGGCCCACCAGTCCACGGAGGCGCCGTGCGCGCGGCCACCGGCGACCTCCGGGGCCACGTATTCGTGCGTCCCGACGAACGAGCACGACCGCGCAGACACCGGCTCCGCCACGAACCGTGGGGGAGGATGCGCCGCCGCTGCCGCACCCGGACGATGCCTCCGCCGCTTGAACCGGAGGAGGTAGTCCGGGAAGCAGGATGTCGTGGCCGTGTCCGGCTCACTACAGTCGCCCTGGTGCCCGTCGGCGGCAGCGTCCTCCAGCGACGGTGATGACGTGGACTCCAGCGACAGGTCGAAGTCTGTGAGCATGATGTGGCCGTCCGCCCGTATCAGCACGTTCTCCGGCTTGAGGTCGCGGTAGACGATGCCCATCATGTGCAAGTACTCGAGCGCCAAGAGCACCTCCGCCGCGTAGAACCTGGACGTGTTCGATGGCGTTAACACCAGCGCTTCGATCGATTGACATGAAAAGATCGACATGCCCATCATGTGAGCATGTGTTGTTTGGGTGTACGTACCGAGCGGAGGGGAGGGGGAAGCAGCGGGAGGGCATGCGATGGCGGAGGGAGTGGAGATCTCCGCCGGGGCAGAACTCCATGACAGCGCAGGAGAAGTGCGGGGTGGCGTCGAAGTCGGCGAAGAGGGTGGGGAGGAATGGGTGATCGAGCAGCCGCAGTATGCGCTTCTCCGCAGCCGCGCGCTCCAGCTTCTGCTTCCTGGCCACCGCCCGCCGGTCCACCACTTTCATCGCGTAAAGGCAAGGGCTTTCCTGCGCCGCCGTGGCCGAGATTCGGAGCCGGCACAGGTAAACCGTCCCGATGTCGCCGCCGCCTATGCGGCGGACCAGCTTGAAGTCCCTGGACCCGAGCGACGCGGCGGAGGATGATGCCGCTCGTATCGCCGCCCACGCCACTTCGCCGGACCGGTGCGGCCGGTGCACCGCAGGCGGCGACGAGCATGACGCCGCCGCCACGGCCGTTGACGGGGAGCAGTCGAACGAGAGCCGCGAGAGGCTAGAGCAGCGCGCAAGGCTGCCGGTGCTGCTGGCTGAGCTGAGGCTCGAGTTGGGCGCCCCCGTCGACGACGCCGTCTCCATGTCTGACAACCCTTCCTCCCCGGGCGACAGCTCCAGCATCGCTTCCTTCGGCGACGACGCGTCAGGCCTCCTCGGCGGCTTCGCTATTGCCGGAGCGCGCACCGCAGCTACCATTAACACCAGGCTCGTCTTGCCGTGTCTCGAGTGATACGCTACTTAAGTCTAAGATCTCTGCCCGCTGCTCTGAGGCCGTCGCTGTTTGGGCGTTTTATACCAGTGGCGAGGAGGCAGCCAGTGACGTACACAAATCCTGAAATCCTCCTCTCGCTGACACGTGGGCCCACGTGTCTCCAACATGGCCCGCACGTCAGCCCCCCACACGAGCGGGGCGGGAGGTGCGTCGCGGCCACCTGGCACCTCGACGTGGCCAGTTGCAGAAGTGTGAATAGCGGCAAAAGGAAGTCGTCACATTTCAAGCACGTTGCCTGTTTTTTTTATAAAAAAAAACTCTAGTTACCACGTGAACTCATTTGCAGATTTAACCTTCTCTTCCGTCTCAAAAGAGGCAATAGGTGACACTTATCCTCTATTGTGCTCAAGGAGGGCAGAAGTAAGCACTACCATGCTCGAGGAGCGTGGGAGCCGACAATCGCGGCAGCGGGGTGCGAGTGCAGAAGCAGGTGCTATCGCGCCCACGAAATTCGATGACCTTCCGCGGTATGGAGCACGAAATATAACACATATCAACTTTCAACATTTTTACATGAGATTATATTTACAATTCTGCTCCTCGGAGTGGAGCCAAAATTGCAGAAAATAAGGTAATGGAAGTGATCATTTCTAGGAAAAGCGTGGCAAAGGCAGAGGCGTGCAGGAGGACATGTGTGCGAACCTAGGGGATCTGGCAGTTCTGCACAGGCTCATGGGCTTGTCCACCCGTACGAGCATATCCATCAATCCCCCACGTCGTAGCTTGTTTCCAATTTACTGCCATTCTTTAGCCTCGGTTTGATTTTCATCTATAAACCTTGAAGCCATTAAAATCAATATCTCGAACTGACGAAATCATCAACTTTACCTCTCTAGATTTAAACCACAGTGGTCGGTCTACAAAGAATTAGATTTATCCATATTGATTTTTTTAATACCTATTTTTATACAGTAGAATAATGCATAAAAATTCATTCGGAGAAATGTTCTAGCTACAGATTTAAGTAATATTTAGTTTTACCCAAATCTCTCATCTCAAACTCCGTCATAAGATAAAAACTTGTTTCCTTTATATCCTCTGTGGTTCTAATGATATTCAGATCATCGACATAAACTGGGATGATATATAATCTATTATGCGAATTCTTTATGAACATATATGGACAATCATTATTATTGGAGCAATCCTTCTTCACGGAACTGACTAAGTCACTTGTATCATTATTATTGGAGCAATCTCCAACTGTTTTAATTTATATAGCGACCTCTACAGTTTAATGCTCTACATGTTGCGATAACTTTTACTATGGTCTAGAATTTTAACTCTTTTAGGGATTATCGTATAAATATTCGTATCGATTGATCCATATAAATATAAGGTCACTACATCCATCAGTTGTATTGATAAGTTCAAGCTAGCTGCTATCAATATCAAATATCGGAACGTCATTTCACTCATCACAGAAGTGTAAATTTCATCGTAATCGATACGAAGTCTCTGCGTAAATCCTTGTGATTACAAAGCTCACTTTGTATATCATTACCTAGTTATTTCATTTATCATCCTGATGAAAACCCATTTGGATCCTACAGAGAACATATTAGGAGGAGCTTGGTCAACAGGATCAAATACTTTTCTTTTGTTAACTGACTGCAATTCTTTCTCAGTTGCTTCTTTCCATTTAACCAAATCTAAGCACTTCTGGCATATTATCATGGACTTTTGTTCTGTATCTAGATCAAGAGTTTCAGCAATTTTTTGAGGCAAAACATATGTCGACAATTGTATTCCTCCATTTACACAACTCTCCCAAACGGACATGATTTATGGATACTTCTTTATTAATTTCTTCTATCCTCTTGCAATTTTTCACAACGATAGAGTCTGAGTGTTCTGACTTTCCAGCGTCAGATTGTGCATGTAAATATTTGCTGACACTACCATCATTAGGATGACTCATGTCAATGATTTTTTCAACATTAGGTTGAGCTTTTTCCACTGTCTTGGGGAGTATTCTTACATATTCGGTCCTCAGTTTCGTTTCCTCGGAACTAAGTCACATGCACTCAGAGGTCTCTCCCTCTTCTTATCGTGAGGGGTAAGAATAGATCCAATATCCTTATGAGGTATTTTCTTTTACTCTTTTTTATGAGTTTACTGTAAAAATATATGAAGTTTTGTCATTCCCTTATGATCAATAAAGGTATCTGGTATATTATTAACTAATTGTTGCAGATTTATTATCATTTGAACTTCAAGTTTTATTCTTTAGTGCATGGATCTAAGGTTCAAGTTCTGAATTGTTGCTAATTTAACATATGTATAAACATGGAATTATGCTAGAGACGATAAACCCAGTGATATGATGCTTTCAATGTGTGCTATATCTAGAGTTCAACAATTTACGAAAGCCCATATACCTAAAATTTTAGTTTCTAGGATTTAATTTTCATAATTTATTAACTAATTTTTGGGATTACTGGAAATATAAGGATCAATAATGTAAAATTTTCTTTATCCCGATAAATTTCTATAATTATGTGGAACTTCAGGATACTTTACGCAAAATTACCGACCTATTTAAGTACATAGGCCGAATCCTGTTTGGCCAGGCTGTATTAGGCCGGATCCGGTTCGACCCATTTACCTCCCAAGCGCTAGGGTTTCCAAGCCCCAGCGTTCGAGCGTGGCGGAGGTGGTGGGCACGTGCGGCTGAGCCGGTATTCGCAGCGATGGGTGCGGGAGGAAGAGCTGACGGGCACTGTAGTGGGTGCATCGGCTTGTGTGTAGTGACGCGCGGTAGGCATAGGCTTGCGGGCACACGGCGGGCTGGAAGGCTCAGGGTGATGGGGCTCGCGGTGGCCGGCAATGACGATGCCCTACACGGACATGACAGCGAGCGTGTATGGTTTAAACCATAAAATGTTAATCAATCTGAATGCTAATTTGTAAGAAAACCATCTAAGGTCTAGCGAACAAGAATTAATTTACAAGATCAATCTAATTGCATGGGGATTGAAGGCGTACTATTCGGTATTGAAGAGCTTCGTAGTGAACTATCGATAACGTATTGAATAATAAATTGATCGCCGTCGATGAATCCCAAACCCAATCAAGAAAACTCGAAAAACAATCATAATAGAAGAACACCAAATATACGAGATCACAGCTCTTTTCTCTTTATTGATTGTAGATTGATTCTCTTATATAATAAGGTGCTATATTTATACTCAAAGCCAGGGTTCACAAAACCGAATTTCGAATTTCGCGGTACGAAAACCGCAAAAACCGCTCGAAAACCGTCAAAAACCGAAGAGTTAGAAAATCAATTTTTTTTGAAAAATTCCAAAAAAATAGAAAAATCGCGGTTTTTCGCGAAAAACCGCTGGCAATTGAATGTTCATCGCAAAATGGTTTTTGTGAGCGGTTTTTCACGAAAAACCGAGCGCATAAATTTTTTCAAATTTTTTTAAATTTTAATTTTTTTTAATGGACCGGTTTACCGAACGGTTTTTGATTTCGAACCGCAACGGTACGCACGAAAACCGCGGTTTTCGCCGGTTTTGTGAACCCTGCTCAAAGCTCTTCATAGGCAACTTCAAAATTCATCCACCAAAACTAAAAGTCCCATTATATCTCAACATTTTATTCTTCTAAAATAATTAAAGCTTGTTTTACCATTGCGTAGGTGGAGATTGATCCAACTCGATCACTTCCTTACGCTTGCGCACGTTCACATTCACACTCCATTGTCCGGAACTCATCCAGGTCCCTAAACTTCTCATGCATTTTTTTTTCAATGGATCATTTTCTTCAGAAAAATGCTGTGGACAATAATTTTTTACTAGTAAATGGTACACGAAAACTCGAATTTCCAGGTCATGGCAACTTTCTTGTTCCCTCTTTTCACTTAGAGTTTATAACTATATGACCACAAAAAATTTGAACACTGGACTACTGGAGTACCAATCTAGAAGCACAGTACGGTTAAAAGGCCACTTTGACCAAGATTGCTTGTTACGTACGTAAGCACGGGATTATTATATGGTAGCCGGTAATTATGTCGGGACTTAATGTCAATATGCTCGTCTGTTAATTAAGTCCAATTACCTGAACTGCAAGGCATTGGCTTAATAAGTCTTTACAGGAGTCTAGCAGGTCAAAAGGTTAAACTTTAAGCAAAACAGTTAGGACAGTGAAGTAATAACTCGTTACTCTCTCCAATCACAAATACACGTTGTTTTGGATATGACACCGTATCTAAAAATATAATTTTAATGACTAATTTATATTGTAATATATTAATAAAATTATAATATTATAAGAATGTTATACAAGACAAATTTATATATATAATTTTTATATATCTAACCTAAATATTTAAAAAGATTACCGGAGAGGGTAAAGATTATTTCACTTACGTGGCTCAGATGCCGGGTCAAATTAGCTAGTCTGGATCCCTTGACTACCAAACTGATTTTGGGAGAAGAACCTGGGCGCACCGTGACTTTTGTGTTCTCGTATCCCTACGTAGCGGTGGGAGTTAGGCTGGTCCGTAGCACGATAGATACGGAACAGCTAAAGCACAATACGTCGTATATGTGTGGGTTAGATTTGTTCAGGCACGATACAACACGTTTGTATAGGTCGTGTTTGAATCAGCACGGGATGAAATAGGTCCAATGGATTTGAAGCAAACACGGCACACGCAGGGCACACCGTAGCATGGTATCCTTGCATGCAAAGAAAGAAGAGATATTGAAGATGCCAAAAGATAAAGAATTAAACCAGAAAGTACATACTCACTTACACCGAGCGCGTGCAACGAACCAATGCTTTACCATGCCTCTCACTGAGCGAGCCTAAGTCATCGTGCATAATCGTTTTCCCACTTGCTTCACGTGGCCATCGACCCCACCACATTAGACGTACGTTGACCTATAATTCATGAATGACCTCGATATTGAGGAGTAATTAGTATGTATGTATGTATATTGGTACTGTACTTTTTCTATACAAGGAGATTCCACTCTGGGGTATAAGGTTTAACGATAATTTTGTATCTGTATCTAATGAATAAATAAATTTAGTTCTTTTTCTTCGTAATAATCGTGTGTACCAGATCCTTACCGGTAGTCAACGCTCGTTGCTTGTCCTTGAAGCCGTTCACAGAGATGGACTGACGATGACAACGTCCACAACTTCACAAGTCCAATAGGATAAGATATGGGCTGGCATGGTGTGCCTTGGGCTATGCCACCTCGCTGTGCCAGACAGGCACAACACATCGTGGCCCAAAGCCCGTTGGGCTCGTGTCGTGCCCAACTCCCACCGGCACGGTCCAACTCTCACCTCTATCCCTATGATGGTGTTTGGTTTGTGGGTTTTGATTGGTGGGAATAGGAAATGAGGAGGAAAGGATGTCTTTAACCTTGTTTGGTTAGGGAGAATGGGAAATAAGGTGAGATAGGGACCGGGATAAGAGCGGCTTATTTCACATCCATCCAAACCCAAAGGGAGGGGTGGATTTTGACTAGAAAAATGCATTAGGGAATAGGATTAAAAGTTCATATTCCATATCCCGTACCATTATCCAAACAAGGAAAACAGGATTAAAAGCTCATATCCCAATCCATCACATACCAATTATCCAAATGCCACCTACTTGGTTTTGCGTCCAAATCATATAAGATAATGCGTGCCACCTGTCGGCGTTTCCGCGGTCGAGGATTGCGTAATTTTTACAATTGCGTACACATTCATGCTAGAATTGAAAAAAAGTGCAACGGATTAGAAAAGCCTAGAGTTCCTTAATTAATCCATGTCAGGAGAAATTAAGATAGCTTAATCAGCACCGATAGTCCTAATTATAAAGCACAAGCAAATTGAGCATGCATGGCCTAACGGGAGGACGTAACAATGCTGCACTCAGAGGTGGGAGTTGAGTCGTGACGGCACGGCAAGGGCCTATCGGGTTTTGGATCATGGTGTGTCGTGTCGTCCCGACTCATCTTTGACGAGGTTTAGGCGTAGTTGAGGATACGTCATGCTGTGCTGGTCCAAGCCTTATTCTGTTGGACATGTGGAGTTGTGGACACCGTCGCTGTCGGTCTATCTCCGTGGACGGCGTCAAGGATGAGGAGCAGCGTCGACCGCTGGCGAGAATCTGATATACACAATTATTTAGGAAAAAGAAACTAAATTTTATTTATTCACTGGGTACAGATACGAAGTCACTGCTTCATTAAAAACCTTAGACTCCAGAGTGGGGTTCTCCTGGTAAGAAAAAGTAAAGTAATAGTATACATATATACTAGCTAGTACCCAATATCGAGATCGTACATGAGTTCCAAGTTAGTGTACGCCTGATGTGGTGGCATCGATGGTCGCGTGAGGCAAGCGGGAAGATGGTTGTGTACGGCATGGCGGGCGCACTCATCGAGTGGCACAGCAGAGCGTTGACTTGGTGTGTGTGCAGCTGTCAGGGAGCATGTATTATGTAGTTTCCATTCTCCACGTTTGATATTTCTGTTCTTTTCCCTTTCTCTGCATGCAAGGATTGCATCGATGCTGGCCTTAGGGAGAGCTACAACATGATGCAGTGTCGTAGCAAGACACCCTACCACATGCCATGTAGCCTAACGTGCCTAACCGTGAGGCTCTGCACAACACTATCATTTGTGCCATACCGGCTCGGATCATATGCATACGTGTTGTGCCATGTTTGCCAGGCTACAAGTTGGCCCAAAAAAGGTCGGCCTAGCGTCCTGGTCTAGCTGCACCTGTTGGCGGCAAAGCCAGCCTTTTTCACCAAACAAAAGGCCATGGTGCATGTTCTGTCCACGATCGAAATGTTTACTGTTATAGCCTTATAAATATTTTTTTTACTGAACTAGTCCCAATAGAAATTTCTTTTCAAATATGGCCCCATTCTACGTAGTGGAGTGCTGAATTTGTCGGGCCATCCCCACTGCGAAAAATCCAAATCTCGTGCACCTATTCCGTGGAAATGCATTTCTTGCGGCCCTATACCGCGGAAAATGCATTTACCGTGCTCCTATTCCGCGGCATTGCACTGACACTGGTAGATTTTGTACAGTCGATTTTCCGCGTCCCCATTCCATGACAATTTAGATTTAAAAAAATGCAGCCTTACAATACTATGGTACTGTAGCAATTCCGCGCTACAGTACCATAAAATTTCCTCTCTGTTGTACTTTAGTGTGGAGAGGGGCTATTTTTGAAAAAAAATTCAAAAAAGAGCCATTTTTTAAAAAAAAAAGAATAAAGGGCTAAATATGCTAGCAGTTCTCCCCGATCAGTCCATCTACCGACGATGAGATTGTTGAAGACACATCTATCGATGCTGGAACGACGATCTAAACTTAAGATTAGATTGTATTGGATTCTTGCAACGGCACAGGCAAAATCATTGCGTACTACAAACACAACAAGGAGAAATGAATTGAGTTCGTTGGTACAAGCTGTAGGAACAGCTCAGGGCCTGGTCCTCCCGTCCAGGCCCGCATTATCCCGTAGCTTGGCGACATGGATGGATGGATGCGTTATCCAGCTTTGTCTCCGTGAGGATGATCGATGGTGCCCGTTTGGCTCCTTGCCCTTTTGTTCATGACACCATATGTTGCATGCATACTCACTCTCCTATCCTATATGGTGCAGTAACTTAACAAAAGTAGGCACATATATATATTCTTTTCTCCTGAGACGAAAAGTATGAGTGTATGACACATTATCTAGGTGCAGTGTTGTGGTCGAATGCGCACAAGGGGGAGCCCGGAATTATGTGCCCAAGTTGTTGAAAAAGAGCAAGAGGACATGAAGCGAGCTGCCAAGATGCAAATCCAGAGCACGGCCGGCCAAGCCAAGCGTTTCCTCATTCCTCGCGATTTGTGTAGCCTGATTTAACAGTGGTCGATCCAAAAGCGCACATTTTTTGTTTGATCCTGCTAGAACATAGGTCTCTGAGAGAGAGAGAGACGGGTTAAACCAACAAGCCTTCATAGCAGCAGCAGAAATGCAGAATCAACCAGTGTCGCGAGCACGTCGTGAGATCGAGATGTCGAGATCTCCCGCGCGCGCGGCGGCAGCAGCAGCAGCGGTAAAAAGACACCCGTACCGTACGCAGCGCACGGGTGACGGGTCCATGCGTGCATATCCGTCCGACCGTGCTGCCGGCCGGCCGGGGTTGGCCGCGCGCGCCAGGCCGCCCCGCCTGTCTTCACGACCCACGGGTGCCTTTTCGTGGCGTTTTACGTGCGGATGTGGTGTAAAATCCAGTACAGGTGGTAATCGATATCAAAATAAAAAGATGTACAATCCAATTTCTTGTTCTCGATTCAATAGAAGTCTAAAGAGGTCCATAAAGTACCCAAATAAGGATAGGATATAGATATGTCAAAAGCAGATCTGATTATACCTATTTCTAATCCTAAACCTATAGATATGTCAAAAGCAGATCTGATTATACCTATTTCTAATCCTAAATAGAATGTAAGGACGTAGGGATTTCTACGGTGGTACTAAAAATTAGATCTTAGTTTTTGATTTATTGAGGATGTTTTTATTGCTGTGCTGCCAAAGGAAGTATAAATAAAGAGAGGTGTTTTCATGCTTTTTCTTTTTGGCAATTGCAGAAATATTAAAGTACGAACGAATGATGGATAATGATTATTTACCCCTTCGATTGTTTTAAAATTTGTGTAATTTATAGTAGGAGCAAAATCATCGTAGTACTGCTAACTAATATGATGTATTATATCGAAAAAATAAATAATACACATTAAGTCTAGCACGCAGTAAAAAGAGCTAGCTGGCCTAGAGGCTAGCCGGTGCGAGCCGCTCCGGCGGGTGGTGCCTCTTGTCAATGCGCACTGGGGAGTCTCTCTCCCCCTCTTGAGTTCGAAAAAATGGAGATGCTGACGGAGGGGGTGACGTGTCCGGCTGTGGAGGAATCGAGATGGCGGCCGGATGCCGATCCATTTGAGGCAGGCAGCGTTGCGCCATGCGTCACTGCTGCCGTGAGCTCAGTATACTACAAATGACTTGCATAACCTCCTGCGCACGTGTTCATCGAAGCTACTAGAGCCCGTGCTAGTACTACTATTCCGCCCTAATGCCTCCATCGTCGAGACGTATATATTGCCTCCACGCCATATATCTCGCGTCGTTGTTACGTATGGTGATCGGGCATTCGTTAACTCTAAGCATGCACGTGTGCATTGAAATTTGGTTCCGATCGATCCGTCTCCGTCTACATCACCTGCTCGTGCTTCCAACTCAGATCGATATCTAATCTACCCCACTACTACAAAATAGTACGTCACTATCATTTCATCTAGGTTGGTTCTTAAGTTTTTAGGAAAAAACAATTGTGATAAATAACTTAGAAGAGGTGTTAATAATAATCACTATCGGTTCTCAGGTTAGAAATGATTGTGATATAAAGATCGAAGACATCACGTCGGTTTTATGTGAAAGCGATAGTGATGTTACGCGCATCACTATCGGTTCTCACAAAGAATCGATTGTGATGTCGCGACGTCTTCATCATTACGCGCATCACTATCGGTTCAAAAGAACCGATTGTGATGTGGATGTCGTCATCACTATCGCTTTTTTTATGTGAAGCGATAGTGATGAGACATCACTGATGCGATGTAGTTATCACTATCGCCTTACATGTGAACCGATAGTGATGATAATCGATATCACTATCGCTTCTCACATAAGAACCGATAGTGATGTGCATGATCACATCACTATCCCTTTTCAAGTGAGAACCGATAGTGATGTGTGCACACATCACAATCACTTCTTAATTGAGAACCGATTGTGATGTGTCTCGCTAGGTTATTTATACTCCTCGGGCTAAACTCTCCTCTATTGTTGTTCCAGAGGATATTTCTTCATCGCCACCCCAAAAATAGCTCATATTCTGTGGTTGGAAGCAATACTTAGGTAAGAAAAATTGAAATCCTCAAGGGTGGGTTGTACATAACTGTAGTTTCGTGTTTACAAAGGTTATGTGCACGTATGAAACTTTCACAATTTTTGTCAATAGATTGTGGTATGTAGCTACTTATTGCAAGAAAAAGAAGGCACTCTACAACAAATCATTTCTGGTAATTTTCAAAATACTTGGATTTTATGTGAGAAATATTTGACTTTTCTACTCGTTGACCAAAAATCATGCCTACAAAGTGAATTTGGGCTTCCTTTTTCAATGCTAACTCTTTTTGCAAAAATATTTTTTGAAAAAGATTTGTAGTATCACAAAGTATGTTCCTGCAAAATATAAAATAATTCCAACTATATTTGCAAAAGTTATGACCTTTTCACTCTTTGATCAGATATTTGCAAATTCATACTTCATGGTTTGTGTGGAAAACAAATAGTGCAGTGAACAACATTTGTGTCGGTTATATTAAAACAACCGATAGTGATATAGGAGAATTTGTGTCGGTTTTTAATAAACCGATAGTGATATTTAATCATTTGTGTCGTTTTTTATAAAACCGATAGTCATGTAGTGCTTTTATTTGTGTCGGTTTCTTTACAAAAAGCGATAGTGATGTTCTCTTTTTGCTAAAAAATAATACTGTGCTATGTGAATTATTTGTATCGATTTTCTTAAAAAACCGATAGTGATATTTCACATTTGTATCGGTTTTTTTGTAAAACAGATAGTGATGTTTGTTTTTTGGTAAAAAACATACTGTGCTATGTGAATTATTTGTGTCGGATAAATATCATCATCTGTGTCGGTTTCTATGGAAAACCGATAGTGATGTTCTATTATTACCTCTGTGGATGAGACACATCTGTGTCGGTTTTATTTAAAAACTTATACTGATAATGGAAAATAATTGTGTCGGTTTTTGTGAAAAAACGATAGTGATTCTCTATAAATTGGCTTGTGCATCGACTTGTACAGTGCCATATATCTGTGTCGGTTTTTTTCAAAAACCGATAGCGATAGTGATAATATATTTGTGTCCCTTTTGGTAAAAAACCGATAGTGTTAATTACAGTATTTGTGTCGGTTTTCTAAATAAACCGACACAGATAGTTATTAATTCGTATCGGTTCTTTAAAGAACCGACACAGAACACATGAGTAGGAGATCTAGCTTCAGACTATTTCTATCGGTTTTATAGTGAACTGACGCGAATACAGGAGATATTTGTATCGGTTTAATGGTTGGACCGACGCAGTTGTTGCACACGAATAAATTAAATTACTTAGCTCATCTCGATCCTCACTCGCGCGACCCTGACCCCAGCTCCAAACGTACCATAGCTAGCTCTCCGCCTCGCCTTCCGCCACCGCTGCCGCCATCGGGCGCCCCCACTCGAGCTCCCGACCGGCGCATCCCAAAGACGGAGGTCCCCACTGCGCCTCCCGCCGACGCTCCCCACTGCGCCTCCCGCTCGGAGCTCCCCACCTGGCGCCCCACGCTCAAGCTCCCACCCGCCGGAGGTCCCCACCGGCACCTCCCCTTTTCGAGCTGGTCCACCTGCGCCTCCCTGATCGGACCTGGTCCACCAGCGCCTCCCTACGCGGACCTGCATCCTTGGGCTCGTGCTCCTCCACCGGCTACGCCTCCGGCAGTTCCCGCGCCCCTCCACTGGCGGATTCCCAACTCCAAGCTCGCCCTGCAGCCCTCGTCGAGCTCGCCCCCGCAGCCCGTCGCCCTCGAGGTTGACCAGATACATTATCTTTTCTTTCTTTGCTTTGTTCTTAGTTGTTTTTCAAAACAATTTTTTCGTGGAAAGTTGAAAGCTCCACATTCATATGTATGTACATATCTTGCCTTTGTGTTAGTGTTAGAATTAGTCTCACGGACATGATGAGTACATACTATGGAAATATATGTGCCTGAGCAATAGAATGTCCTGCAATGAGAACCATTTTGTTTGGTTTAATTGAGGACCACTTTTTGATATACTTATCAGACTTCTTGTCATGCTTCTTGAACTCCTAAAATTGCAATGAACGCACATAAGAAAATACAATCCTTCTCTTTGTTTAATAGAGATGTCTATACTATAGTTCAATCTTGCAGGTTGAATTTGAAGAATAACCTCATGTCATACTTGTCAAAACACAAATTCGTAAAGAAAAAAAAACACAAATATTTTGACATCACAAGATCCTAAAGACCAAAAGGTAAGTCTTATAGAGTTACAGTCATTGTTAAAGCAACACAAGCAATTATAAATAGCATTTAAACTAATTTTCAACAATCAAATACAAGCTAGCAGTAGTTTTTGCACAGTGAATAGGTTTTATCCATAGGCTTAACTTCAACAGCGAGACTCCAATTCTCATCTATTCCATTGAACAATGTACTTGTGTAGATCAATGGACAGTACATTCGACAAAATATTATCAAACCATTAGCTCCAAGCAACAAATACCTTCACAATGTCTGAAGAAGAATAGCAATACATTTCTTTCACCTTACGAGCTATATCCAAAGAATCCTCAGGTGGGAGAAGTTCACCTCTTTCCTGCGCATCACGAGATGACATTATAATTAAAAGCATTTCATTATATAATACATGACCACAACTAATTATTGAGTGCATAAAGAACAGAGTAACTCAAAAGTTACAGTAGACCATAACAACTGCAAATATGATTTAGGTTCACAGCGGTTCTGCAGTGAAATGAGGTTTCTTATCTAGATGACTAGCTACGGCAACATAGAATATCCACTTTCCCATTTTGAAGTACAGATTTTTCTTCAGTCATACAGACATCATCGAGGGTAAGAGGCCACCCAAATGCTATGTCAGCACTAGTGAATAGCATATGATTCACTTTTATTCTAGAAGCATGTGCTGTTCATAGGACCAAAAGATAAGCTCATGTGCCAATCTTTTAGTAATTATCAACACACAGCTTTTCTACCCATATGTGACTATAGAGTATATGTGCTTGAATTTGCATCTTATTCCATCCATCAAACCATCACTCTCCTTGTAGCCTCTCCTGCATGCAATCTTGTTCTAAAGAAAATAATAGATAGCTTTGGCCATGATTATGAAGTGATTTTTGATCTTACACTGTAACTGGTTTGCACTTGCACATTCGCTGCAAAAGTGAGTACTGTCTTAATCTCGGCTTGAATTACTTCTTTTCGTTCTTGAGTATGTCTCCGTATCAGCTTGAATCCATCCTTTCATTTTCCTCTTTGCTTGGAAATAACCTGTAAACGAATGTGATATGTGCTGTAATAAAATATTTGTGTTATGTGAATGTGATATGTGCATAATGTGTGATATTGCTGTGTGAATGTGGTATGTGCATACTGTGTGAAATATGTGCTGATTGGAGGGTGAATTGAAAATCACACCCCTCATCTCTATCGATTCTGAGAAGAAAACGATAGAGATAAGGAGTCATCTCTATCGGTTCCTTAGAAGAAGCGATAGAGATGATGGGATCATCTCTATCGCTTATTTAGAAGAACCGATAGAGATGACGCATTCATCTCTATCGGGCAAGAACCAACTGTAATAGCGCCGCCTCATCTCTATCTCACGACTTTGTGTTGTCACTAGAACCGACTGTGATGACAAAAAGAATCGATTATGATGTATATTCGTGTAGTAGTGCGCCCCTTGCAGCTGCAACTGCAAGGCCAGTTTCCTAGTGTTAAAAAACAGATCGAACAATTAGGCATTGTTAAGCAAGAGAGACGTACGTATCGGGTATTGAATCTTCACAGTATTATGGTTGTTGAATTGTGCTCGGTTTTCTTTTCCTTTTTTCCTTTCTATTTTGAGAGGGTCTTCCTTAGTTACTAGCTAGTAGTTACCAGGTACTCTGAGTCCAGGTTTATAGAGCGTTTTTATATATATATATATAGACAAAGAGATATTGAAATGATTGGACTACATTTAATTATTATCTCTAAGTATTATATTTAATGTATTCATACAGATAATATTAAATAAATCTAGATATTTATTAGAGGTATAAAGAAAATATCACACTAATTTGTATTGAAAATATATATATATATAAATGATTCCATACTCCTGGTGTACGTACTCCCACCACCAGTATACCATTTAAATGACGTTGTTATACATCTTTATCCTTTTGAGTATACTCTAATACTGATTATAAGATACCCCAAAGTGAGTTCCATGAAAAATTTCATTAAAGTCCACCCTTTATAGCATAATTTGTTTTTTATTCCTTTTACATATGGAAAAGGGTATGTAGCAAAAAAAAATAAGGGCTCTGATGAAATTTTTTCAACCATATCGCATTGGAGTATCTTAGAATTATTATTGGAGTATACCAAAAGTGATAAAAAAGTATAAAGCGTTCATTTAAGTGGTATATTAGAGGTGGGAGTATGTACTCCTGAGAGTACGGAAAAGGCTTCATATATATATATATACGCGCATGTAAACTTGGTCGAAGGATTACCAAACAATATTCGAAAAACTGATTCAAAATACCGGAGCAAGAAACCAAAGTTGCGAGCTTTTTCAAAGGTTGCGGATTCTTATAAAATAATTTTCCTAAAGAAAACAAGAGCTAGTACATGAGCCTTTTTATTATTATTATCTAGAGGAAGTACTTCTCCACATTGGCAGCATGTTTGCAGCAATGAAATGGCTTCCAAAGTACTACAACTAGTGTCAAACTGATAGGACTACCTGCGCGTACTTAATTAATCTGGCCGCTCAATTAACTAGCATCATTAGTGCACTCATGATGAAAATTTGTCTGGATAAATGCCAACCATAAGTACACCTAGTCGCGCCAATTAGAACACTCCTTTTTTTTCTTTTCCTCTCAAAGATGCCTGATGAGAAGATTCGATGATACGATCTATACTTAACTAGTTGGGCAGCTTTTGTTCTTTAAACACTACCCTCTCTATATATAGGGTTTCCTTTCCTTAAACAAAGATTAGGGTTCTCAATTTTCAATTATAGTGCACACCACCATGTGGATCTCCCTAGCTACCTTTCAAATTGACTAGCTGCTCCCCACATGATAAGAAGCTTGTGATCAGAAAACACAGTAAATCATAGTGCAAATGAATCAGAGCATATCTCTAGGTAATTATTGGATTGGATTATTTGCGTACAAAAGATGTCCGGGCCCATGGTTCAGTGGTTCAACAAGCAAATTAAGACAGAATTATGCATATGCTGCCAATGTGGGTCCTGTACCCTTGAGCTATGACTGAGTTGTTACTACTGTAATAGCATATGCAAGGGTTTGATGAATGATCATTGTAGCACTCCACTATAAAAGTTTGATCGCAGCAGCAAAGTTTGAATGAAAAACAGTGACGCCACTGAGCAAGACACCTGAATTTGATGTTACATTAGTCATTAATTACCTTTTGATTTGCACCCCCAGTTCCAACATGTATTATGTATATACAGAATATAGTCCAACCAGTAAGCATTCATCCTTCTGTTTTAATCATGATGCACCAGATGTCTGACAAACTAGGTACTTGTACGCTGCGTGTCACGCTGCGGGCGCTGCTCCCCACGCGAGCAAATCGAGAAAACGCGCGATCGACGCTCCCTGCACGAGTAAATCGAGGAAACGCGCGAGAAGGACCTAAAAATGATTTTGCGTTTTCCCGGCTTAAACGTAGTCTTAGAAAAACGTGAAAAGGATCTAAACGCAATGTATATTTTTTTCAAAAAAAAGGACCTAAACATATTTTTTCTTTTCCAAAAAGGACCTAATCGTAATTTCAATTTTACTCAAAAGGACCCGAGCGCAACGCTTAAAAACGCATAAAGGACCTAGACGTAATATATATTCTTTTTTTTTTGGAAAAGTACCTAACTGTAACATTTTTACCGAAAAAAGACCTGATTATAATTTTTTTTCGAAAAAAGAATCTGAACGCAAAATATTTTCTCGCGGCTCGGGCCGTGAAGAACCGGCTCAAATGGCTCTACGCGCGTGATTCTTCCAAGTACAGTATATGGATCTATACCCCTTTATAATGCACCTAAGCAATTTTTCCTACGTCCACCCTAAATAATGCACCTCATTAGAGATGGCCCAATGTTCGTGCACCCAGCAAAACGTCCCCAGAAATTTGCATTCATCAAAATGAACGTTTCAGATCTTTCCTCAATTTTACTCACCCACATCCGATGGCCATTATTTAGTGTGTCTAATCATCCTGTGGCCCACAAATGACCTCCCCAACTACATATTTGGAAGGAGAGCGAATCAAACAAGGAAATAAATAAGGAGGATCCGCATACAAGGAAACCAGACTTGAATTTTTATCGCCAAAATTGTACGTACTACATATTTGGAAGGAGAGGTGAATCAAACAAGAAAATAAACAGGAGGATCCGCATGCAAGGAAACAAGACTTGAATTTTTTATTGTCCTAGCATTGTGATCGATTTTTTCCGAATATGACCCTTCTCGAGACTTTTTACGGATCTATCCCCATAGAGTTTAATTTTGTACACGGAGAGCGCTGAATTTTGTTTTTATTTTTATCTAAGGAACCACGATGCGTGAGTCTTTGCTTAATTTTTTCAATTTTTTCTCGCGGAACCAGCGGACGGTGAGCACTGTTTAATTTTTATCTTTTTTTCCTTGCGGATCCAGCGGTCGACGAGCACAGTTTATTTTTTCATATTTTTCCGAAATCATCCCTGTGGCCCACAACAGACCTTCCCTCACCTCCAGCATCAACAAGGAAAAGGAAACAAATGTCCTGGAATCAAGGAAAAGGAAACAAACGTCCTGGAAAAGGAAAGGACCATAAATTACGTGCTGGGAAAAGGAAACCGGGAGATGGGGTGTGGGCCGGAGAACGCAAGTCCGCAATGGCTCAACAGTCGCCATCGGTGGTTTTGCCGACGCAGCGAAGGTTTTTGGTCAATGACGACCAGAATCGCCGCGCCTCGGCAAATTTATAATTTAAATTTTTTGAAAATAATTTTATTAAGTACAAAATAATCGAAAGTTTTTTGAGATTTTTCTAGAATTTTTAACCTAATGTGCTATCTTTTCAAAATCCTTCTATATTTAAAAAATGAAGGCAACTCACCTGTAGCTTCTTCTAGCTGCAGCCTGCACTGCAGAAGCTTCTTTCTTCCTCCTCCATTAAAGCAAGAAAGAAGCTCCAAAGCTCCATCAATCCTGCATCAAATCTCCTCTTTCGATCTATGGTGTTAATTCCCAAATTTCGTGCTCTATTGCCAAAATTTCCTCCCAACTGATTTGATCCCAAATTATGGTTTCCATAAATATGCTTGTTTCGGGCTATAAAGCCGCGAGCTCTCCTCCACCCCATCGCATTGCGTAAATCCTCAAGCGCTCCTCTTGTAAAGATCGCGGATTTTGGAGGTAACCTAAGCCATCACCGTCATCTTTCCCGCGAAATTCACCGCAACCGTGATCGCAAAAAAATCTAAAATCGAAAATTCCTTTTCTTTCTCTTTCTTGATTTAAAATCTTTTGGGAGCCCGCTGCCCATTCGACCTCCATTTAGTTCCGTTTTTCTTTCTAAATTCATTTAAAATTCTAAATTTCTCTTTTATTATTAAGTGTTGTATTCATACTTATCTTCTCATTTAATTGATAAGCGGATGTACTGCCGTCGTAGCGTTAGCACAGGCACTATACTAGTGATTTTTGGTAATGCGATCGACCAAACATGCACGGCTCAGCTAGCTAGCCCCAGATCAATGCTCAGATCGAGCATGGACATCCCAAATTAGTCAGTGAACCATAACTAGAAAACCGGTCAAACTCTTGACACATAGCTTCAATTCGCCGTAACTTCGAAACAACAGGATTAGTATTTAACTTGTGGTGATCTGGATATATAGTCATACCTGCAGATCGATGCATCACATGCAAGATCGATTAGCCTGTCGAGTTGTCATGCAGAGTAGCACTACTACTATCTAGAAGCTGAGGTATATACTAGAGAGTAAGATCAAGTTAAACTAATCAAGCATTGCTTGGTTGAAAAGGCCAAGAAACCTGGAGGACTCGAGGATCTTGAGAGAAAATCGTAACCATATGTGCATGGCATGGGACAGGAGCTGCAATATTCGCGCTGCGTTGGTAGGGGGACAGGGTAGGCACGGTGCAGAGGCGATGCCCCGTTCGTATCACCCAAGAACCCTGCAACCACTAAGCAAAGCATCGTGTTTGTCTGAAACTGGAGTAATTAAGCTCTTAATTAAGCAAAGAATCGTGTTTGTCTGAAACTGAACTGCTAGTTTAAGAGGCTTGCTTGGCCAGCTCATAACATTCTGTTTTATATTTGAGCCAGTCAGCTATGCGATGAGTTGCATGCATGCATGGCGGTACTAATGAAAATACAAAATAATACTAAAATGCATGGATTAATTGTTGAATATTCAGTGAAGGGCGATGTCGCATTAGTGGCCACATTGTGACTTCGTTTACTAATTTAGTAGAGTGATGCAGTAGTACTGGCTAGAGCACATTGTTTAGGCAGTGGAGGATTACTAATTAAGTGGAGTACTACTAGCTTGTAGTATTTTAGAGATATGCGTGTGTTGTATTCCTTTTTGTTTAAATTTACAAGGCATATTTTCTAATTAGGGCAATGAGATATTAAAAATTGCTAAACTATCCCTAATTATTATCTAGAAGAACTATATTCAAGACATGCATGTAGAGAATATAAAGTAAAGATGATATTTATTAGAGATACAGAGGTAAACCATACTAATTTTGTACATAAATATAAGATACCCTATATATTTACAAAGATCATTAAAAAAAATACGATTTATAAAACTTTGGACATGGCAAATAATTTGATACGCAAGCAAGCGGAAGTGAACAATGGCGTGAACGATCACGAGCCGTTCTCACTCGAAAATGGAGCGGTCGATACGGTCAAAACGTTTCAGCATTCAACGGCGACGAACGTGGCTCTTCTAGTGCTATAGTACTCCTAGTTGAGTTGCTCGGAGATCCGAGAATCGAGGGAGAAACTCCAACGTTTAATTTGCACTGTGTTTCATTAGTTTCTCCGTGACTATCATCGAGGACTTAAACATGTGAGTATATCTAGGAGTAGTACATTTGATCCCCTGATTTGTGCTGATAGCCGTTGTGCTGTTGCTGTTACTATACATCGGTTTGCATTCACCGGAGCTCTGAAGAAGACGACGAAACAGATGGAGCGTGTTGATTGGTTGGGCTTTAGTGTTTCCAGCCAGCGTGATTGCTGCCGCAAGTAGTAGCTTCGATCTCTTTTTGCAGAGAGAAGGAGAGGGGTAGGTCAAGACTGGATGAAAAGCACAAGAACACAATCTCGTCCTTATAATCCCGATTTCCGAAGGAAAGGAGGAGCAAAAGCATCGGTCGCAGAGTCCCAATGCCATTCGCTTCTTTATCCGTACTACCATGCCCCCATAAACTTTTCTGCTCGTGCTCCTTGGGAACGAAAGAGAAAGGCTTCCGCCTTGCTCGCTCCGTACAAATCGACGGGACATATTTATTTAATAGTTTTGTTTGTAAATATAAAAGTGCTTTTATATTTAAATAAAAAATTAGTATGATAATAAATATCTATATTTATCTCATATCCTCTCTACATATATGCATTAAATATAGTGTGGAGAGATATAGTTTAGTTATTTTTAATATCTACTTAGTATACGTGAAAAAAAAGTCTGATAAAACTAGCTATTTTTAATATTTACTATAGTCTATATATGTCAGAAGAAAATACGACGTTAAACTTGGACTGAGGAGTGCTTGTTACCTACCGGCCGGCTTAACGCTGGATGGCGAGCCTTTTTCAAGTGAGGAAGGGATCCTTCTGACCTCTGAAGCTTCCAAAGCCCAAAGTTGAGTGTAGCCCACTGGCAGTGGGCTTCTTGAGCTTTTACCACACGCCGGTGCCAAGGGTGAGCCTCGTACAGTGAAAGGAATATTGGATTTGGAGCACACGACGACAGTGCAAGAGAACGACAGAAGGAGCCAAGCACAAGAGGCTCGAAAAGATCAGAGCCGGCGATCTGCCTGCGCCTGCAGTGAGTTGCATGCAGCACGCAGGACAGGACGGGACGGAGACGAAGACGAAGGCGACCCCCGCCCCCACCACCGTGATGCGATCCGATCACGGATCACCACCGCGACGTGCTGCTACTGTATCTCTCCTCTCCCTCTCTCTCTAGCTGGTCTCTGGAGCGAGTCTGCTAGGCTCCGACGTCGGGTCGGGGCCCGCCGCCGCCCTGCTCGTACGGATTGCCGCTTCGACACCCCCCCTCTGCGTCAACGTAGCTTCTGTGATCTGTAGCCATGTGCGCGCGCGTCGCGTACTGTACCTGTGCTCCCATGACGTCACCGGCGCCTATCTGTACTTTTCCTCTGTTTTTCTTAAACTTTCGAACCCAATACCTGCATCTTTACGGAGATTAAGGTTCAAAACTGTGTTTTACAGATCATATTAATATTCAAAATAATAATTATTTATAATTGAAGGGGAGTAGTAATTAGATAGGCTACACACTATGTAAACTTACTGGGACAGGTAACAGAGCTCTCTTTTGAGCATGTAACAGACCTCTCTTTTACGAATGCTAAATTCAACATGGGTGGCTTATTTTTTTTAATCAATGGATCAGCTTAGCTAGCATTATTTTATATATTTTTGTACTAGAGTAATACGAATATTCTTAATAAATCAATAGTTAGATCAGCTTTTCATTATCCACCGTGTACTTATTAGTATAACTAGATAATTAACCACGACGTGCCACGCCACGACCGTCGCTCTCTACGCGAGAAAATCGAGAAAACGTGCGATTGATGCTTCCCACGCGAGAAAATCGAGGAAACATGCGAAATGGCTAAAAGGATATAAACGTAATTGCGTTTTTTCGTATTTATTTGACAAAAAAGGACCTAAATGATTTTTCCCCGAAAAAGGATCTACACGGAACGCTAAAAAAACGGGAAAAGGACCTAAACGTAATACATATTTTTTTCATAAAAAGGACCTAATCGTGTTTTTTTCCCGAAAAAGGACCTAAACGTATTTTTGATTTTCCGGAAAAGGACCTCAGCGCGACTCTTAAAAACGCATAAAGGACATAAGCGAATATTGTTTTTCCTTTTCAAAAAGGACTTATCCATAATTTTTTTTTCTTAAAAAGGACCTATCTGTAATTTTTTCAAAAAAACCTAAACGTAATTTTTTTTCCGACTCGGGCTCGAGCCACGAGCCGAGCCGGAGCCCTCCCGGCTCAAACGCACGGGAGGCCAGGAAATCTCCGGATTTAGTAGAGGGAGTATGCGCTGCAAAAATGCATGTACATAGTACGTACGAACTCCAGACGACAGCGAGAGATTGGGAAGCACAGGTTGGGGAGACACGCTGCTGTTGCCGTTACACCATGTTGCAGTGCACAAGCTCATCAATGAAAGTTGTCTGTAGTCTGAATTTCTGGTGGCTCGATTATACAGATAGTTAGATCTGTTTTTTCAACTATTATTATATATACTATTTATATAATACACTGTAAAATTTCTCATCCGTATGAGGAGAGACCCAGAGACCAGAGCACGTGAACTCGTAGAAGATCCGAAAGTGAGAGGGCCCACCTGATATCCATGGGCCTTCTAAAGGCCCACTTTCACAACCATGATGACCTTTTCCCCGGTCCGACTACGTCATGTTCGGCTCTTGGGCCTGCGCCTTCCAAAGCACGCACTCCAACTCACAGAATGAATAATACCCTTACTAATGTCGGAAGAGTTCCTGCGATGCGGTGCGTTTGAGCCGTGGAGCAAGCCGGCTCGGCTCGCGGCTCGAGCCGAGCCGGCCGAAAAAATTACATTCGAGTCCTTTTCCAAAAAAAAAACATATAAGTCCTTTTTTCCGGAAAAAAATACGATTAGATCCTTCTTTTTCGAAAAAAGAATATATATTACGTCTACGTCCTTTATGCGTTTTTAAGGCTCGCGCTCGGGTCCTTTTACCAAAAAATAGAATTACGATTAGGTCCTTTTCGGAAAAAAAAACTTTCGGGTCCCTTTTTTTGGAAAAAAATGTACATTGCATTTAGGTCCTTTTTGCGTTTTTCTAGCATTACGTTTAAGCCCTTTTGCGGAAAACACAAAATCCTTTTTAGGTCCTTTTCGCGCGTTTCCTCGATTTTCTCATGTGTGGAGCGTCGATCGCTCGTTTTCTCGATTTGCTCGCATGGAGAGCGGCGTCCGCGGCGGACACGCCGCGTACAAGTTTCTAGTATTTACTAGGGAAAAAGAAACACGAGATTAGCCATGGTTGCGAGCAGAAAAGGCCAAATGGACGGCATAGCCCGGCTCGTTTAACCGGCGGCACGGCCCATTTAGGCCCGACCACTAAACGGGCCGTGCCGTGCCGGCCCAGTCCTTCGCGGGCCTAACGGGCCGGGTCGGTCTGGTAGCCCGTTAGCGCAAAAAAATTTAAAAAAAACCAGAAAAATTAGAAAAATAGGAAAAATAGGAAAAGTATGAAAAATACAATACAATAAGAAAAAAGGGGAAAAATAGAATAACTAGAAAAACTAGAAGTAGTTAGATTTTTTAAAAATATATACACATTAAGAAAAAGCTAAAATATGAGATAAATTCTAAAAATTAGAAGAAAAAACTAAACGGGTCGTGCCGGGCAAGGTTCAAAATTTCGGTTTCGGAATAAATTTCGGCCCAGACCGGACGACGAAATTTCGGCGAAATTTTTAGATTTCGGAAATATTTCGGACAAAATTTGAATTTAAAAATTCAAATCCGGTCCATTCCGGAAATAAAAATCCGAAATTCGGGCGAAATTTCCGAAATTTTGGGTTTTTTGCACCGGCTGAAAAGAGGTCGAAACGTTAACGAAAAATTTTGAAATGTTTTTTGTAGGTTCCTGACACATTTATTATGTTCTCACAAAAATTTCAGCTAATTATCACATCTGAGGAATTTTTAAAAATTCAGAGAGTGGTACTCTCCTGATAAAACACTGACCGATAAGTTTGATCCGAATGAAAAATAGTACAAATCAAGTTATAAATTGTTAAAAAAAAATTTGGAGATTCATGACACATTCATGATATTTAAATAAAAATTTCAGATTATTCTAAAGTTTGTGTATTTTTTCAAAATTCAAACATTGGAACTGTCCTGATAAAACGCTGACCGGCAATTTTGAACCGAATGCAAAATGGTTCAAACCACGTTATAAAAATTTTATTTTATTTTTGCATGGTTATGAGGTATCTATAATGCTCTCATAATATTTTCAGATGATGATCAAATTTTATGAATTTTTAAAAATTCTAACAGTACTATTGGTCTACTGCCCTGTTAAAATGTTTACCGGCAAAATTGAAAAACATGAAAAATTATGTAAACCTTGTTAAAAACTTTTGAAAATTTTTGTGGATGGTCCTGATACAACATTAATGTTTTCTTAAAATTTTTATATGATGATCATTCTCAAATAATGTTTAAAAATTCAGACAGTGCTACGTCCGGATAAAAGTCTGATGATCAATACATAGATTTGATTTAGAAGTAAAAAGAAGTTTAATTTTTTTTAAAAATTTTACAGAATGGTTATAAGGAAGTTATTAATATCCCATAAAAATTTTGATTCATGATCACACACCAGTGAATTTATAAAATTCTTACAAGGCACACTACCATTTATGTTTTTTTTTGTTTTTAGAAATATAATATAACAAACGAAGTTCAATGCTTACATAGATTTAATTGACCAAACAAACCAAGTTTAAATTTTTTGAAAAATTTACATCATGGTTCTGAGTCAATTATTAATCTCTCATAAAAGTTTTAGATCATAATCACACCCAAGAAAATTTATAAAATTCTGACAATATAACTGTCCCAATTATGTTCATTCTGTTTTTGATTTTTTAAAGATAACAAATGAAGTTAAATTATTTTGAAATTTTTTATGTATGATCCTAAACTACTAAGGATAGTACCATAAAAGTTTTAGATTATTATCAAGCTTTTACAATTTTATAAAAATCTAACAGTATTTCTGCCAAAATTTTAAATTATTTAAAAAATTCGGTTTTTCAACAAATTTTCATAGGAGATGACTTTCCTAATGGTTATTGGGTCAAATCCGGCCCTAAAATGGTCAAAACCGGTCAAAAAACATGAAATTTCGCCCGGAAAAACGAAATATTCGGATTTTACTGTAGCAATTTCAAAAATTTTTAATATTTTTTTCCCGGCCGGTAGTTTAGATTTCGGGGGGGTCCGAAATCCGAAATTTCGGCGAAATTCGCCGAAATTTTGAACCTTGGTGCCGGGCTAATCGGGCCGTGCCATGTCAGAATCGTCGTCGGTCAAGACTGGCCGTGCATGACATGGCGCAAGCACGCAGCACAAGCTCGCGGGCCGACGCAGACGCCCGCGTTCTGATCGGGCTAGGTGTCGGAACCCGAATATGTAAATCCGGACCCTCTGTGTATACTGCACTAGTCCAGGATCACGCTAGTGCACATAGGATCAACATCGGTAAATATCACAATCATACATAGCGGAAACGTTATGAAATACATCATATATTAAATAATACTAGTTGAATGACCTTATGGTCAACTTACATGACTATGCCTCGCAAGGCTGAATAACATATTAAACTGCAGCGGAATGAAAACGTAGATAAACCCCTCAGTATACCACAGACAACTGACAAGGCTCGCACCCTAAACTTTCATCTCTTCCTGGTACTTCTTCTCCAGTATGGATGCAAACTCCTTAACTGATGATGTTGTTGTGGGCAAGGGTGAGTACTTAAAGCACTCAACAAGTTGTGAACAGAATGCAATTCTAACATAGCTATATTAAAGACTTATTCCAAAGGAATGGCTTTCATGGTTATTTTGCAGTAAAACAGCATTTGAGAACAAATACAGTAAATAGATTGTAAAAATAGTAAAACAAATAACAGTAATAGATAGATTTAGCATTTCTTAAGTAAACCAAGTTTTTCATTCCTTAATCAAGTTCCAACCTCCATGGCAACCTGTCATCCATCCCATGTTTTCATTTTATTAATCTCTAACCCTTAACTGTAATTCCCGAGCATTGCTCAATACCGCGAGCACGGCTATTCGAATAGTTTCACACTCTGCAGAGATTATGCACTTTACCCATATGACATGATCGTCTCTTGGTGTCTTCCGAATTAACACACTTCCTTTGGTGTGTCGGCGGAGAGATCATGACAAAGCCTTTACAATGCTCTGTCTTAACCTAGTACTACCCGCTAAGGTTTCAACACTGGTGGGTTTGAAAACCACAACCAGGGCCCCTCTTGCGCCATGTGAGTTGCTCTATAACTCGGGAACTCACACCGCCATTGATAGTACCAACTAAGACATCACAAATTAATCAGCCAGGCTGTCCCATACCAGACATGTGGTTGCATAATTGACTCAGGTCAAAGGCTTGCAAGGTTAAATCCTTAAGATGATTGAAGCAAGACTTCTACATACCCTCTGCCCATCGGGCCCACCTTGACATACTCGCCCCTTGCCACTTGCCCCAATCTAAATGATTACCACCCCAGTTGATTACCAAGCACCACGTGCCATCAACAATTCAATATCGTTGCGTGACATGACTCGCCACTACAATTCAATCTCATTGTGTGATCTCACATGACACACAAGTTCATATCCTTGTTCCATATTCCATTAGTCAAGATTAAATAATGATGATTCAGGTACATGTGATGACGTGGCATGGCTAAGCAACTATAACGTTCTAACCTTCCCATGTTGATTTCAGTACCAACCAACTATAGTGAACCAATCTAGGGTGACAATAGATCATGGCATACAAATAACAAAGTAGGGTATAGATCAAATTGGTATTAGCTAAATCCCAATTTAATTTGAAACCATTGTATATGTGAAATAATATGCAATAGAGTAAAACAATATAGCGATCTAGTAAACATGGGTTTGACATGATCAAAGTACAACTTGCCTTAAAGAAGCCCATAATCTTGTTCTGGACCTTGGTCTTAAGTCGACGAATCTTCCTCGGATGCGTCGCACAATTCAACGTCTATGCAAAACAAGAGAGAACAACAGATAAACACAAAAATAGAGAGCAAACAAACTCTAAAAATCAAATAAAATTCACCATTAAATAGATCTCAATTTTGCAAATTTTTGGAAATTTGAATCACATCAAACGGAGCTCGTACGAAGGAGAACGGGCTCGTAGAAGATTCAAAAATCTAAAAATCAGAAAATTGGAAAATCAAATATTAATCCGAATGATTTTAAAACTGAAAATCCTTTTTCTGCGTTATGCTAATGTCACGCTGACGTCACGGCCACCTGAACCACTCACGTGCCGACACGTCTCCTCGGTCCATGTACTCGGTCCACGGTTTGGATCCGGCCCACCGTGGACCCGGTCCATTTCTCTTCGGTGACTGCGCCGACACGTGACTTCGCCAGATTGGTTGCGGCGCCGCCCACGACGTGCATCCCAATTACCAACACGTGGCAGGATCAGAACCACCCATGGAAGTTCGGACGATCCCGGATGATGGCGATGATGGCGACTACATGGCATAATCCTAAGCGTTCGCTAAAGCTTGGATGGTCACGATCGAACGAACTGGCACAGCAGCAAAGACGGCAGCGTGAACTCACCGACCGTGAGGAAGACGATGACGAAATGAGCACTCCGGTGAGCTTCTGGCCACGGAACTGATTGGATCTGACGCGGCATGATGCGACGTTCGCGTACTGGTCTCAAACTTGGCGGAAGACGGAAAATCGACGACGAACCACGGAAAAACCCGCAGCGGTTTGCTCCTCAAACTCCGACGGCCTCGCGAGCTCGAACCACAACGTCTCCGACGATGATGCTTGGGCCAAAAGATGCGGTGCTCAAA
Source organism: Otatea glauca (assembly GCA_036346275.1). Classification (NCBI taxonomy): domain Eukaryota; kingdom Viridiplantae; phylum Streptophyta; class Magnoliopsida; order Poales; family Poaceae; genus Otatea; species Otatea glauca. The sequence goes on along the minus strand of CM070733.1, from coordinate 37,854,299 downwards.
GGGGAACCTTGGCAAGTGGGCGCAGCTTTTATAACGTCGAGTTACGTGCCCTATACGGACTCCAAGACACACACGGTGGCGGAACCGCGTGAAACCCAAACTCTGACGGCGGCTCGGATTAGACCTCGTCTCTGCTGTCCACGTGTTCGATCAACGGCCACGATTCTCGATGACGTGGCAAAATCTAAGCCGAACGCAAAATCCAACAGACGCAAGCCTTAGGGTTTCGAGCTAATCTCGCGTGTCGGATTTAGATCCAACGACGGATGATTCTCGTTCTAGGAAGCAGGCCGACGGGCTGCACAAATAAGGCCCACGAGCAAACAGTAATGGGCTCCGGCCTGTTACTATTAATTGATCTTCTGGATTTTTCTTTAAAAACAATTCCAGTAATCCGTTTAATTGGTTTTAAGCAATAAAAATATCAGGAAAAATCCAAGAAAATTCCTATAAATACGTTGAGACATTTTAAACTCAAATAAAATATTTTTGCCAAACTTTGTATTATTTTCACCTATAATTAATTAATTTTCACAAAAGGGCCATTATACTTAATTTGAAATAATTCAAATAAATTCTAGAAAAATCCAATAAATCCAGAAAATCACAAAATGCACAGATAACAATAAATTAAGATTATAGGAAATTTTTGGGATGTTACACCGCGCCGTGCCTACAGTGGCGTGCCTCGGGCCAGCCCATTAGGCACGGCCCATTTGGCCATCTCTAGTTGTGAGTCTTTTGGATGATCATTTTTTTTATCTGTGGGTACAAAGGACGTACACACACGCATGTGTGTCCTACATATGCAGAGAAATTTTGTAGAGACCTTTCGAGCCTCTAACTAACTAATTTATTGAAACACACGTTTGTATGTAACTTGAAGAGGTGAGAAACTCTAGGTTCAATCCGCCAACGCTCGGGACTCTTTTCTTTTTTGTTACAACAACAGTTTGATGATCATTTTTTCAATCATGGAGCTAGTGTGACCAGATCGGCGAATCTCCGTCGATGTTTAATGCGTTGGTTGACACATAAAGAAATTCCATATGTTAGGTTATGCTGGATCGATCTAATTACCACGATGAAAACGACTAGCTAACATAATCTACTACGTAAATAGATCAAAAGAAAGCATATTACATGAATCAGAAAATTGCGAGATAGAAATAGTAGAAACAACTAAAAGTAGAATAATCAACTACAAAAATAATTAGAGAGTAATTATACAACGATGATAACATACACAATGGATTTACATGTCAAAGTCACAGCTTCGGAACCTCATCTACTAATAAGAACCATTACTAATTAGGGCTTACTTAGAACCTCTCTAATTAGATAGGTTAATTAGATCCATAATTATAGAGGTCAATTAGAGCCCTCTAATATGATTAGAGAGGCTAATTAGAGCATTCTCTAATCTCTAGACTATCATTCTAATAGAAAACCTGGCTCAAGATTTGCTGCCGTCCTGAGTTGAGAACTTAGCTATTAGAGCAATGGTAGAGTTGGCAACAACGAGAATAGAAAGTTTGAATTCGGAATCTCCTTCGTATTCGAGTTGTTGTGTGTACCTTCCTTCTGTGCAGCGAACCTTCTAGAAGCCATACCTCGGTCATTCGAACTCCAAATTAGATTATTCTTTTTTACATTTATCTAACGAAGAGATGTTCAACTTTCTAGTTGTGGAAACTTTGTGAAAACATTGTCTTTATTGCCAAATCTTCCTAGGAAGTTGACTCTGTTATAGACTATCATTCTTTGTGTAGCCTGTCTTACGGGGTCCACACTCCACATCAAAACTTCAATTTAGGTCAATGAGCACTCTAAATTAGAATAACCGAAGATGTCTATAATTTTTTAGTTATGCGTTTTTCCATTGGAAGACATTTCGGTCACAAAAATCGCGTTGCAAGATGATGGACGGATTCTTTCTCATTTGTTGGTGTGGCAAATATGGAATCTCCCAAATATCTTATCTTTTTGGCTTTCCTTTATTTAAGAACTACGTGAAAGCATCCGATAGCAAAAGAATAAGTTTTCATACTCAATTGTTGGTAGTAATTATTTAGCCTTAGAAATTAGCGTACACGTAGCAATCTTCCACATCGACATGTAAACCGACTTGTCGAAGCATCGGTGTTTCCATCATAACTTTTCCATCCAAACTCTGAGTGGGCAAATGATATATGTGCTTCGATCTTGTCGATGAGAGCATCATTTTGAGAGACACTAAATTGGGATTTGAATATGTCTTGGTCATTGAAAGATCATGTAAAAGCTCTTCGGAACCTATTGATTTGTCAGTTTAGGATCAGGCTTCTCCAAATGAGTAATTTGGCATGAAAAGTACCTAAAAAATTATGTTTTCCTACAATACAACACTTTTACTCGTATATCTCAAATATAGATGATTAGTAGGACAATAGGTAGTATTAGGTATGTAAAAGACAATAAATGACGTTGTGGAAGAATATGCAATACATATAAAAGCGGCATCAACATAGTGCAAGATTGCTACCTCCAACCAAAGAAGATTAGTTACACTTATTTACTACATGCCAAGTTAGTTAATGAGCATGTGCTCTGTATAATGGAGCAGTAGCCCCCCTCCCCTTGCCGATGATAACCCCACTTGCCCAGTGGCCATAGCCTCAGCTCAAACAGAGGAAGAAGAAGTGGGCCTTAAGTGGGCCTTTACCAAATCCCACAAGGCCCAACCATGTCCTAATAAGAAACATCCATAGATCCAATCCAATATCCAACACACATTTCCCAAATCCATAGATCCAATCGAACAAGAGTAGAGAACCTAGAGCGCACCTAGCAGGCGACAGCGACTGGCAGCGCAGTGTGACGAGGAGAAGCCGGGCCGAGGCTCGGGCGCGTGGCCGAGCAGGCCGATGGAGAATGGGAGGCAAGGGGCTGGGCGCCGGGGCGGTCGGTCGGTTTGCGTGACCACATAAGGAGGCGCGTCGAGGAGCCGACCGACTGAGAGGCCGTTCGCCACCATCGAGGAGCCATGGTCTGGGTTGCTAGAGGGGCAGCCTACAGCTGAGGGAGATCTCGGAGGGAGGAGGAGGCGTGGAGGAAGCCGACTGCCCAACTAGAGAGCGACTGAGCGAATGAAGACTAAAACTAACTGCCAACCGAGGCGATTACTGTGTTGCTGACCGAACCACCAAAGCGACTATTCTTGTCTTTCCATTAGCCAGGTACCTTCCTTTATTGTATTTTGCTTTCTTGCCATGTTTCTCTTTTATTCATATGAATTTCAATTGCACAAGACACATTTGATATGTTTGTCTCGATTTAGTTTAGTATTTTAGCCTACTCTCTATATTTATCCTGGCTTCGCCACTGGTAGTGTGCATGTACTACTAGTGTTACAGTTTGCTTACTTTAATTTGTTCTTGTTGTAAGTTCGTTAAGAATTGCAAGAAGTTCCTTAATTAGGACAAAATAACAAGCTTTTGAAAGTTCGATGCCAATTCTCTTCACTATCCTTACAAGTAGGTTTCAGTAGCTTCTGAGCATATAGCTATTGATTAAGGGCCTGTTTGTTTTAGCTTTGGATTCTCTAAAAGCTGATTTTAGATTGTGGTTGTAGAGAAGCTGATTCTCCAAAAGCTGGAATCTAAAAGCACATATGAAGTGGATTGTGAATTCTAGTGTATATGAGTGGGCTGGATTGTGAGAATTAAATTCTAGAATCGGGATGTTTGTTTTTTATTCTGCTTTTAGGGCCAGACTCCATAATCAAAAGCTAAAACAAACAGACCCTAAGCATGCAAACCGGATACATCTTTGAGACATGTGATGCTTGCGCTGATGCAATGATTAATGTTTCAGCAGACACTTTGTGAAGCCTTACCATGGGTCCAACCCAAGGTTCAAAATATCGCCGAGATTTTGGAAATCTCGGTCGAAATCTTGGCTTTCAGCTGGGGCCGAGATTCCAAATCTTGACGAGATAATAAATTTGAAAATATTCAAATTTCTATAGTGATTTCGGGAAATTTTGGCGAGATTTCGCTGAGATTTTGGGGTTTTTTCCGAGATGATCACAAATTCGATCAATTTCCATGTTTTTAGGATCGGATTTAGCTCCAATTTTTTTGTGGAGAATTATAATGCCTTTTCTGATGAATACATGTGAAATTTTTACAAAACAATACATATACAAATTATATAACCCTAACTTGGATTTCATGATTTGTCGGCGAGATTTCGGGTTTTTTGATCGAGATGATCACAAATTCGACTGGGTTTCATGTTTTAGGACCCGATTTAGCACAATTTTTTTTGTGCCGAATTGTAATGGCTTTTCTGAGGTATACATGTGAAAATTTTGCAAAAAGAAATACATATATAAACATGTGAGAATTGTGCCATGGCTCGGGAGGCCATTTCACAAGAGGTTAAAAGGGTCGAGATTTCGGTCAATTTCGTCGAAATTTTGGTTTTGCCAGCCTCAAACATATCAGATTTGAAATTTGATTTTTGAATTTTTACTGAAATTTTGGATTTCGACCGCCCAAGATGTGATCCGAAAACAAAATTTAAAACCTTAGTCCAACCCCATGCCATGCAGACAAACCACAAGTATATTACAAAGCAGCAAGAAATCACTATACTACGCGTCTACACCAGATAAACACGACCACTTTCCCTTCGAAACAAACACAAAAGGGGAGATTAATTAGTTTGTTTTTCTGATCGGCATGAGGACTACTGTCTCATGGTAAATCAATGATTTGACCAGAAACCTGATCTGAAATTGCGGACTACACCTAGCCTTACAAGAACAATTCTCTCATTAGAAATCCTAGCAGTGGCCGTTTTAGCCTTTGTAGCTTGTACTAGTAGAGTTAGCTCACCAAAGAGCTTCTACACAACATGACAGCAATGTCGAAGTATACATCAATGCCTTGTACGACATAAAGGTCCTATTTGAAGGGTTTTAAGTCAACTTCAGTTTTTGAAAAGCCAACAAGCTCTCCTCAAACAACACAGCTTTTAAGCGGCTTTTGGCATAAGACAGAAGCCATATATAATTAGCAAAAGTTAAAAGCTGAAAGCTAAGCTGAACCTGATTTTGTAGTTTATTATTGAGGAAAATTAGCTATTTCTCAAACGGCCTCTTATAAAAAACTCAAACGGTCTCTTATAAAAAGCTCGAACAGGCCCAAGGACATTGTCACTCATGGCGGCCAAGAAAACGAGAGGGCAATACATTGCAGACTAACTGACACGAAAACAGACAATGGGGTCATTTCATTCATCCACAACCGTGCTCCAATCAGTGCACGCATTACAGACTTGCAGCCTACAAAAGGACTTGACCCTGCACAAACCGCTAATTAATGTGGATTTTGTCACACACTCTCATGTTTGCGTTCACCTCAATGACACAAAATTTGTCTAGTAGATACAGCATATGAGTTCCAGGAGGTGAAGCATGCAGTTGATCACATTCAGATCGATGTGTCTCGTGTAGAGAACATATAATGGCGAGATGGTCTCTGCCGTCAGTCGTGCAAATGGAACTCAAGTCATATAGCTGGAGACACTGCTTGATGTATCGACCTGTTCTGCACAATGTCGTGATGGGGATGTTGCCTAGACCGTCAGTTGTTCCAATGAAATCTTGGAGCGCCGTGTCATCTGTAGTTACAGCAGTGTGCTCGGCCTGTCGACAGTTTATCCCAGAGGCACACCATCTGCCTAGGGGACTGGTAGTGCGCAGTGAAGTAGTTATCCACGCAACCGTATTGGCAGAACCTCCAACTGTGGATGTACTGGACAGGAACGGTGGCATTGTAGTCTTCGACCCACATGCCCATGCTCACATCTTCCATCTTGAACAACTGCAAGCAGCAGATGGCCATTAGACAGTGTTGATGGTAAATGCAGAGGAAACAGATGCAGTGCTGTTCGGTACAAGCCTCACCCTTAGAGAGTGATTTGCATGGCGGCTTACAATCTCTCTTGCAATGTCGATCGAGATGACATAGCCAGGTCCATTGGCATATGGGGGATACACCGCTTCTGGCCATTCCTGCAGGAATCCGTTTTGTATAAGTAACCAAACGCATGCAAATTCATAAAGTATACGTTGTACAAAGTGGAGGTACCTCATAGCTCACAGCCCATTTACCACTTCGGAGAGGCCTGTGTAAGAGATTTAGGTTGCCCAGATAAAGAGGCATAGTTTTGTTGTAGACAGAGATTTGTTGCAATACTATATCCAGCCTCACAAAGTTATCATCATCGCACTTCATGATATACTCTGCACTAACATTTTGCACCTACATACAAATCACGACAACATTTGTTTGAGGAAAACATGGATGCTAACGTAAACATTGCAAGAGCAATCTAAGTTGTAAAGAACTGTAGCAAGACTTGCCCCGTATTGACATATCGCAACTGTTTTCAGAACCACCAGCTCATACCGGTCGATGAATGGCAGAATAACAACGTCTCCAAAATATTCTGCTTCCTTCTTTAGTGCTGCATTTATCTCTTTTCTATGGCTCTACAGAAGTAAACAGGCCATGGACCCGTGATGTTACTGTATGTTATTTTGCAATTATTTGAATTAGCTTCTACAGTACTGATGTATATACAGGAAGATCATACTGCAGCATAGCATATGTCAAAAAAGCGGACTAAATTGTTGTAAAATCATGAGAACTTATCTTACCAGCGCGACAAAGAACCGAGCAACCACATTTCCCAACTGGATGGAAGGAAACTGCATCCAGGTTTTTCTTATAGCCATGCGCTCAGCGAAATGGTTTGTAGAGGAGAGGATGCCAATAAAAAGCTGAATTGGTTCCTCTGGCACAGGGCGAGCTTTCCACCTATCGGACATTTCCAAGACCTGTTGGAGAGAAAAACTAGGATGGGCCTTTGGAAGAGAGGTTGCATATACGGAGTGAACGTCTATGCCCCCTGTAACAGCTAAACCTGTTGCGTCTTCGAGAGTGAATCCCTGATAAACATTGACAGCCAAAAGAAGCACTCAATAATTTCATTCAGAATTGTACAGCATCTGTAGTTCTGTACAATGGAATGAAATCTTTGTCACAGGAACAGAAAATTTACCATCCTATGAGGAAATGAGGCGACATGACGACCTCCCACATTGATATGGTATCCTTCGACACTGGCCTGGATGGTCAGAACAAACATTTTCCCTTCCGAGAATGGGTACGGCCATCTCATTTCTGGTTTCTTTGCTCGGCCAACGAATCTGTTCAACCATGAGCTTGTCTTTGTTTCTTTTGAATCAGCAGTGTCGCTTCGTTCCCATTTCTCACATCTTTTAAATCCATCAACTGCACATAATGACAAAACAAAATTGTAAGAGTAGGTACAGGCGATGCAGCCATAATGTAGTAACAGATAGCATTTGAGGAGACAGATTGGCAAAACATGATGCAGACAATATGACTGGTAAAATCGTAAATTCTGGAGCGCGAGGCAATTATACACACTATCAATTTAGCAATCTTTGCTACTCCTGCAGGCAAAGTCTCCTTTTTTAGCTTACAATGTGGGTTCACTCAATACCATAGCAACCACCATTGTAAACAAACACAATTATACAAGAATCAGGAACAAACATCGTTACTTCAACCAGTAACTAATTAAGATGAACCGAAACATAGAAGGATGCATATTAATGGTATCTTGATCCATACAGACTACTAGTTACTTAGCATTTCTGAAGAACCGGCAAAATTGCATAGTGCTCACATCCGAAGCAGAAAGCCAGCAATTAAGCAAGCTTGAGTACAACTAATTGCCATGCAAGGCAACTTAAGGTTTCCGAATATAGTTAACGAATGTGAAGCAAGAACGGGTAGAGGGCACGAACCATGGTCGTCGTCCTTGGAGGGAGTGCCGTCGCAGCGCTGCGCCTTGCCCCACTGCATGCGGAAGCAGGTGTTAATCTCCACGACGGGTCGCTGGCTCCAGTCGCCGCGCAGCCGCGGGTTGAGGTGGAGGACCCTGGGCGGCTCCTCACCGTCGGCGGTGCGCAGGCCACGCAGCTCGACGGCGAACTGCGCCACCATCACCGTCCCGTTCCCGACCCCGCTCCGCTCCAGCGCCTCCACATACTCCGGCCGCGCCGCCCGCGCCGTTCCCACCACAGTCACCGCCGACCCCACTGCCAGCCCGCACGGCAGGAACGCGGCCGGCTCGCCCTCAACGCCGCCGAGGGCGAGCGAGCTGGGGCACTTGGTCGCCCCGCCGTCACCCGAGACGATGGAGTCCACGTCGCCGGTGAACGCGGAGGCCTCCTCCCACGCCTTGGAGCCGAGCGCCCACGCCTCGCCGGCCATGCGCTCGAGCTCGGAGAAGTTACCCAGCAGGCCCCACCGCCTCCTGCCTCCACCAGCTTCGTGGCGCCGGAGGATCTCCCCGGTGATGCGGCCGTACCCTGCGACAGCGCCCCCAGCGGCGCGAGCGCGGGACGCCGGCTCCTCGAGCCGGCGCTGCAGCGGCTCGCCCAATACGGCGGTGGCCGGACGACTGACAGCCGCAGGGACCGCGCTACCGAAGCCGGCAAGCTTCACAGACACGAACAGAAGGTACGCAAAGGCCGCCGCGGCGAGGAGAGGCACCACACGGCGGCGCGCGCGCCACCGGCCTCCCAAGAAGATCTCCGAGCTGCGCGCGCGCTTCATGGCGGCGGCCGCCGGTGAGGAGCAGCGCGGGTGGGTTTCCGGGTCCGGAAACGGGCCCGGATGCGGAATAGCGGTGGCGCTTCCCGGATTGGGATCCGGGAAGAACCGGGGAATCGAATGACAAGGGAAAGTGACGAGTGGTAAGTGGTTATTGTACAAGAGGCACAAGGTTAAGGTTAACCTAAACAGTCGTGTGCGCACATAATTGGATTAAAAAACAGTGGACGGAATTGATCTAAAATATTGTAGCAAAGTAATGTAGTGATTTGTACTGTAGCTTAACACCGTAGTACATGGATTTGAAAGATCTGGCCCATTCGTTCACTTGATCAGACGTCTAGACCTATAGAGACTGCTTAAGTTGCAGTCCCAATGGACTGCACTGGAACCTTGTCCATACAAGACGAACCAAAAGAAGAAATAGTTTAGATTCTTATACCGTGTGTTCATCTATTATAATTATTCATCGGGTATTTCTATTGTTTTTAAAATCAAACTACGACGACTGTATTCAATATGTTATCAGCACGAAACTCTCTAAAACCGAAGATATGTCATCGAATTCATTTACAATCCTGCAGATTAATTACTCTAATCTCCTAGATTATATAGATCTAATTATTTATTTGGGTTCTAGATTGATCCCGATGCAGTAAACTAACATGAAAAGATAATATGTAAATTAAGGTTTTAATGTGGGTTACCTGTGCACTTGGCACAATCGCTGGCCATGGCCACAACCTCGCAAGGCTTGGTACTACCTAACTCGTCGTCATCGCCATGCCCTCACATAGTGTCTACAGACACAACTTAGCTTGCGATGACAAGGCGAGGTCCCAAGTGACGTCTGAGACACCAGGGACCTTGCCTTGCTTGAGTCGCAGCGCCACGCATGGTTCTGAGCCGTACTGTTGCGGACATGCCACCCTCGTGTGAGCCCACCTCCACGAGTGACCGCCGCCACTCCTGATGAGTGCCATGCGACCGCGCACACCCGTGTTGCATCGCCACAAAGCTGCGCCCGATGCGCCACCACCGAGCGCACGCTACTGTGCTCGACGTGCTGCCGCGCGCACTACTCTACCATACGTTGGCTCGCCACACGCTAGTCTACCCATGTTGACACCATTCCTGCTAAGCCGCACCATCCAAATCTGTGCCGCCCGAAGCGTCTCCACCGAGCGCCGCCATGTGCGCCACTCCTGATATTGCTCGCACCCACCGTCATTTCTTTGGCACCCTGCCAAACACCATGGCGACTAGGATTTTTAACCCTAGCCATTTGGTCCACCTAGACCCTTATGGGCCCGCTAGCTTAGATCCGCGAATGACTGACAGGCCAAACAACCAGTTTAATGTCGGCCTAACTTTTTAGGTATAAGGTCTTCTGAAAATTGTTGAACCTTAGATATAGCACACATTGGAAGCTTGATATCTCTGGGTTTACTTTTCCTAGCATATTCACATATTTATATATGCTAAACTTATTTTCTATTATTTAGTAATTCTGGAAATTGCTTAATAATTAGCAGAAAATTATGTTAAATGCTAGAAAATTCTAGAAATTCTAGACAATTATTTACCGGATAGATATATACCAAATTTTACTGATTCAAGAGCGAGCATGCAATATATTTTTTCTACCTGTAAAATTCAATTTTTCATGGATATAGGATATGTCGGATATCGCAAAGATGGAATTTTGCTGAGCTCACCCTGAATGGCAGCAATTCCCCGAACTGGGCAATGGATGCCAAGATCAACTTGACAGTGCGGTCCCTTGGAGCTGCTATCAACCAACCTTAGGCTAGCGCCCCTGTTCTTTCTGAAGCCACCAAGTGTGCAGCTATGCACTTCCTAAGACACAATCTCTTTGAGGACTTGAAAGTCGAGTATTTGATAGAGGAGGACTCGCTGGTACTATAGAATTCCCTGAAAGAATGTTGTAACCATCAAGATCTGCCATGCTGCCAGAGACACATCACGAATAGACCCTCCTATGCTTCTAGGACTATACCACCGTTGCAGCATACAACTCTGTCATGCACAAGCTTGTCTCCAAATTACGTTTTTGTAACCAGAAAGTTACATGTAATGAAATGATAGATAAGACATTGTGTACCTTCCACCCCAACATAAGGATAATGTAGCAACATACTATTATGCTAAGTACTAGAAGTATTATGAGCATATCTACATTTTGCAACAAGTAGAGAAGCATGATGAACTCTTGATGAAGAATCATCATATTTTTCTCAATGGGACACAGGTAATGCCCAAAGCGCATGCCAATGCTTAGCAAGCTGGCGATAGCTATGGTCGCAGAAAAGGCCAAAAGCACCAAGGGTAAAATAGAAGAATGACTGAATACAGAAGTTCACCGTCGGCAGCATCGCCTTAGCCTACGCTCTGTTCTGAGTCGTTGGCAGGAGGGCCCCGCTTGTCAGGCACACACACAACTCTCTCTTTCTCTGCACACAGTCCCTGACAGGCCAGCCTCACCGGTCAGTTTTGTTTTTAAAACTGGGTTTAAAAATTGAGTCACTGACATGTGTGCCCAAGTGAAAATAATAACATATTTCGTAATTTAAGCCGGTATTTAAACATGAGTCACTAACATGTGGACCCCACATATCAGTCATTTAAAAAAAATAATAAAACCATAACATATGGGCCCCACCTGTCAGTCTCTGTAAAATATGCTCAAAAACCTCTAAAATGAGAAATGCACTTTCAATTCAGCTCAGAATATACCTTCTCTGTAAGGAAGCATAATTTCCAAAAATAACCTTCGACGTTACTTTCTTTCTCATTTTCAAGAATTTCTAGCCAATTTAAATTCAAATGCTAGTAACTTTTGTAAATAAACTCCAAATTGAATGAAACCAGTTTCTAATTTTTTTTCTAAAATCATGCACTTTCTGTTTCTACAAAAATATTTGAATTTGGAATCTATTTGGATTCATTTGGTTCGTATTATTGCTTTATGATGTACTGCGTGTAGATACCGAATTTATATTGTTTTACATGTTTATATATGCATGCGTGTATTTTTAGTAAAGTGGCTATATTGTGGGTATCAGTAGATATTCCTACTTGTTGCATAAAATTTCCTTGATAAATACGCAGAATTTAGCCTTGAAATCTATAAGATAAGGGTTAGACGATATTTGATGTCAACATTGGGTATGTTTGCTTATACATACTTATGCATAGCCATGCTGTAAGTTCAAACTCCTTTTGGTTTTGGTGATTGGTTTTGGATTAATGTTTAATTATTATTTAATGACAGATCTAATCATTATGAGACTAACTCTTTTATTGAGCTTTCTTTTTATTAGTCTCATTTGGATAAAAAATGGAAACCCCAAAGGTATACATCGTTACAACTCTATTGTTTCTATAGCATACTTTGGATTCAAGTTAAAAGGTGAACTCCACCATAGTTTAAACCTCAAGCTGTGCATTTTGTGTCTAATTACATATATACATGAATGCACACATTTAGGGGAGTTCATACTTTACCTTGATGTTTTATAAGTACTGATCCCTTTCATAGCCAAATAAATTAAGGATCATTACTTAGAAACAAATCCTTGAGTATATAAAAACTTGTGTAGTTGTAATGTACTTATGGAAGAATAGGATAAACTCCAAAGCAATGTTAAATTGAATATGCGCATATCGATTCAAAGTTCAATTATTTATATGAACATATTTAATGGAGTTTACTCTATGTTTGATAATGTCAATAGTATTGACCCCTTTTTGCCACTCCATATAATTTGGATCATTACTTGAAAACCATCAAAATGAGTATATGAAACTTGTGTAGTTAATATATACTCATGACAATTTAAATTGTGTTCAGCTGTCGTCTAATCATAAGGCTCTCCATCACGTGTTGATGGTGTTCTTTATTGATTAAAGGACAAACGAAAAATTCTTAAGTATATGAAGCATTAGTTGCATCAATACTCAATACAAATCAATATTTTCATTCAAATTGATTTGGGTTGTGGTCAATCATTAAAGGAGTAGATAGAAGGAATCCTGGTACTACCGGCGTGCAAAACTTGGTAGTACCAGACCTCCTCCAACGGTCAGATTGGCGCATTAAATGCGGTGGGTAATAGCCGTTAAAATGAGGTCCGGCACTACTGGCACAGAAAGTGTGGTAGTGCCGACTTCCTTGAGTTCGATTGGCTCCAAAAGACCTTCTCTGTAAAAAGACTACCGGCATCCGGTAGTACCGACCTTTTCACTTCGGTAGTGCTGGCCTACAAAAATTCAGAGAAGGTACACAAAAACACCCCTTTCTGTGAAATAAGTACCGGAGTTAAATCCCGGTACTACCGATCTCCAACAGTCCGGATTTAACACGTCGGTAGCTTCGGTCCCAAACAAAAAATAGCAGAGAAAGGATGCTTTTGTAAAATAAGTACCGCACTCAAATATGGTACTACCGCACTTGCGGTAGTACCACCTTTAACATGGCAGTACTGCTAGCCTAGAGAAGAAGACATTGTTCGAAAGGATTTCTCTCTGGCAAAAGACTACCTACAACAAAAGGCCGATACTACTGCCCTTGCGGTAGTACCGCCCGTAGCATTGCGATAGTCCCAACAAAACTGAATTTGCATGAAAATGTTTGGAGAAGCATGTTCAAATGCAACTAAGATTCAAAGATGAGTTTGAGCCAATTGACCTTAAGCATACTGAAGCTACTAGACATCACTCCCCCTTAATAGTACAACACCTATTCTAGCAATCCGATATTTTTCTTCTAACTCCAAGATCGGTAAAACTACATAAAAGGTCCTTAACACAATTGTACCTTGACTTCGAGCCTTTAGTCTTCATTTTAGCCTTAGGAATTTCACTTTTTCATTTTCATTGACGAGGACCAACCTACTTTTGCACATTTAAAGCAAATTATTAGCCCTTTTACATTAATCGTCATTAATTACCAAAACCAAACGAAATTAGAGGCCCAGATACTTCAATGGGGTGGCCTTAACTTATTAAGTCGTCTGGGACTAACTTCGCACATTGGAAGGTTGTAAGATCGAGGATGCCAACTAGAGGGAGGTGATTAGGCGGCTTTAAAAATTATTCTCACTAAATACACGCTCTATTGATCCCTATGTCAAAACCTAAATAATAATCAATGCAAAATCGATAAACTAATGTTTTGACAATTTAAAGCCTAAGTCAACTAGGCTCACTAAGTGCACTAGCTAATTATGTCTCTAGCAATAAATTACAATTCTAAAGACAAGCAATCAATTTAATTCTAGGAATGTAAATTGCAATAATGTAAATAAGGAATTGCAACATATACAAGGAGACACAATATTTCTTACCGTGGTGTTCGGAAATTTGTCGGTCTCCCTAATCCACGTTGAGGCAAGCCCAAACCACTTTGAACCGGCTCCACGAATTGAGCACCCGCCTCGATTCCACTAGTGGTAGCTCTTTCCCCCTCCGGGTAGGCGAGCTCCGATCTTCACAACTTTGCCAGGCTTTCTCACAATCTCTTTTAGAAGGTCACCGCGCACGACGCCTTCACACACCATCTAGGTGTCGGCAAACACCAAGAGTAACAAGTCAAGCCCTCTAACTTGAGCTCCACCAAGTACAACACATGTACAATGGTGATCACCGGCTGCAACACATGCACAAGGCACCCCTCAAGTGCAACACATGCACAAGAGGCTCACAATCCTCTTCTAATTGCAACACATGCGATTATAGCTCACTCTTAGCTCAAAAACTAAATTAGAGAGTGCAACACATGCACAACTCAACAACAAAGAGCAATGAACTCTCTAAAACTACAACAACACAAAATACCAGCCCCCAAGGCTTCTTATAGCCCCCACAAGAAAAATTAACACATAATGGATGCCCCCATGATCGATTGAGCACAACCATAATCAATTTGAATGATTTAAAGGTGTCTTGAGTACTTTGATGCAACTAATGCTTCATTATACTCGAGAACTTTCCGCTTGTCCTTAACCAATGAAGAAGCACTATCAACACATGATGAAGCATTCTTTGATTGATTGAAAGACAACCGAACTCAATTTAAATTTTATTTAAATTGATATGACTATATATTAACTACACAAGTTTCATATACTCATTTTGATGGTTACTAAGTAATGATCTAAATTATGTTGGAGTGGTGGAAAAGGATCAATACTCTTAATATCATCAACAATAGAATAAACTCAATTAAATATGTGCATATAAATAATCGAACTTAGAATCAATATGCACATAATCAATTTTGATTGCTTTAGAGTTTATCCTATATTGACATGAGTATACTACAACTACACAAGTTAAATATACTCAAGGGGTTGTTTCAAAGTAATGATTCTTGATATAGAAAGATGAATTAGATCAATACTATTGAAACATCAAGGTAAAGTATGAACTCCCCCTTAATATGTGCATTCATGTATATATGGAATTGAAAACAAAATGCATATCTTAAGGTTAAAACAATGGTGGAGTTCACCCTTTATCTTGAATCCAAGAAATGTATCTAGAAATAATAAAGTTGCATTGGATACATACCTTTTGGATTTCCATTTTTCTTTTTCATGAGACTATTCAAAAATATACTCAATAAAAACGCTCGTCTCACATTTAGATTTATCAATAAAATCATAACATATTTGACATCAAAGAATGCAACAATATATATACTATGTGTTATCGAATGCATACCTTTGATGATTTCATCCTTTCATCCAAAAGAGACTAATAAGAGTTAAGCTCAACAAAAAAGTTAGTCTCATAAAAAGATTTGTCATTAATTAACAATTGAGACTAATCAATATTATGATTATCAAAAGAGTTAGTCTCAATTTTAGATATGTCATTAACACCAAAATCAAATTAATGGATCTTGAACTTTCAACCACAAGAAGCAAGATTTTTTTATCATCCTTAAAAGATACAGAGACATCTATTAAGCAGTGTGTACCACTAAACTCTAAACATGATAAAAACTCGAGCAGTGCTTCTATGCTTTCCCTCTCAATATAAGTTGCACAAATATTGAAGCAAGTGAATGAGTAAGTAATCACAATCTACCATTTATTTATGCTTTAATATTTATGCAACTTTTAAAAAGAAAAGCGTAGAAGCACCTCTCTAAAGCCTTATTTGTTTTGGCTTTTTTCATTGGTTTAAAAGCAAAAAAGGTCAAAGCCAAAACAAACGGGTGACTTTTCAGCCAGTCTTTTGGAAAAACCTAAAGTCGTATATAATTAAAAGCCATAATCCAATCAAGGGGGCTTTTTTTTTGCTTTTGTAGGTTGAAAATAGCCATTTGCCACTGAAGTTTGTCAAAATTACCCACCAATACCATTCATATATAAAAGAAAAAATCTTTCCTTTTTCTCTCATTCTCCTCCCTTCTTCAACCCGTTCGGTCCCCCACGACTCCGAGTGCTGCCGTCGTCCCCATGCAGCGATGACTGGTGGCACAGGCGGCGTTGGCAATGGCGGTTGAGCCCTCTATTGCCACAGATTTTGGAAGGCCGGTTCATATGAGGCCCCCTTCGCCCCCATCCGCGAGTTCCACGGTTTGTCTCCTTCGAGCATTTTCTGCTCTCTAGTTTTGCTCTGGTTTTGCGATACTCCGATGCGAATTGCATTGCTGATGCTATTGTTTGTGGTCGCAGATGCTCTTGAGATGGGGGACTTCGATTGCACGTGCGTGCACCCCAAGTTCCTCCACACCAATGTGACCTCCCACAAGTAGGCGTTCGGAGGTTGGCCCCCCTCTTCTCCTTATCCCTTCCATTCTGTAATTTGGCTTGCTTTTTTTGTGTGTTGGTGAAGTCGGTGGCGGAGGTGGTTGGTTTACAGATTAGGGATGAAATTGTTGTGTTAAATTGAGAGCTAGGTTTGTTAGAGAAAAGGGAAAATATTAGGTAATTACAAGAGTTGTCCCTCGATTACCGTGAATGGGGTATGCATACTGCACAGTGGTTCCTGATAATGTTATTGGATCAACTGATTTTTGGTGGAAGGAAATTTAATTTATTTGTTCTGGATGAATGATACAAATTCATAGTTTGATGTGTATAGGATGTGTTGTCCTTGCTGTTAGTACCAATGATGCATAGTAGCCTTGCTCTTTGGATCGCAGGCTACGTTTAGTTTTCGCTTATCTACATAAAATAACTTTGACAAGCGGCACTCAGAGATGTGATATCAGTTGTGCTCTAAACCCCAATTAGGTCAAAACACATGATCTCCAAATGCAATACTCACTCTGTGGTACTTATGCTTAACTTGTGGCATAGAGGGGACAATCCTCGGAAGTTGCTATTTAGCATATTTGACAACTATATCATCACCTTTTTCTTATGAAAGGTAGAAAGTTGCTACTTATTGCTTCCCGAGCACACGCAAAGGAACCGTAGACAGGCAAATGAAATCCAATCCACAATCCATGGATGGCACCGTTGTGGTAAATGTTGTAATTCTTTTATACATGGATAAAAGGGATGGGAATAAGATAGTATATTACGTAAGAAGAAAAACTGTTTGCTTTTATCTACTTCGGTTCTTAGTGAGAGAAATAATGATTTTGCTTAAGAACCTTACTAAATAATATTGTATCTTGCTTCTAATGTATTCCCTCCAGGTATATTTGGGCACAACAAAATGTAAATCCATGGAGTGCACTTGTCTCTCTCTTTCACTTAAGAACTCTCTGTGGTCAAAATGAAAAGCCTGTGGAAGCTCACCTCGTTCTCCCATTAAGCATGTACAATGATACATATCAGTTTTCTATAAGCCAATGCTACATAAGAGATATAGAAGAGAGAAAAAAGTGTTGTCTATTATTTAATACTCCATCCGTCCTGGAAAGTAAGGGACAGAAGAAATTTTAGGACAGATTATGGTTTCTGCCAAAAGACTCTAATGCCCCTATTTAATACTGTGTCTCTATTAATTGGCAACATGCATGCATTAATTAATCACGATTATAGGGAATGACCTGCCACATTTTTGTTTTGGAATATGTGTGGTCGCATGTATCTGCGTGCATCTGCATGCATGGGCACAATTTGAGGACACAATTTAAGGGGGGAGAGTTCTCAATCCTTAATATTAGAGGACACAATTTAAATACTTCTCTCTTTTACTTTCAAGGACGGAGGGAGTATTATTTAACAAACGGTCTTATAGACAGTTCTAAGAAACACATAAAATCGAGAAGAAAAAAAAAACACCCTTCAGACTTCCACTTCTCGATCCAGCCATGGCCAGGCCACCTAGCCCCTAGGCTCACCCGCACCGAGGTGCCCCCTACCACGGCGAGCATCCTCCCGGCCTTCGCCGAGCACCCATCTCCCGCCTCGTGGTCGCGGCGTCCGATCCGGCCGCCGGTGGCGAATGGTATGCTGCTCGGCGCTCGGAGCCGGATTTGACCGCGCCTGGGCGCCGCAGTCCGCGATCCCTTGAGCTCGGCGGCGGTTTCGCGAGCTCCGGAGGCGTGCGTTGTGGCGGTGCCCGAGGTGGGTTCGGTTGCCGTGGGGTTGCGCGTGCTTGGTCTCGGAGCGCGCGCGCAATGGAGACTTGAGGCGGTTCCGGTGAGTCGTCGCGGTTCTCGGTCGCGCGGATGCTTGGGCTATGCTCCGGAAGCTGCGGTTCTTAGCTGCTTCATGATCTGATGAGCTCGGGACCGGTGGCCTCCCTCGGTTTCTCCGCGTATCTGCTCCGGCGGCTGCGAAAAATCCGTTGTATTGGATTGACATGTGCTCGTTTTGGTGCTTTTCTTCATCTCTTGGGGAAAGATTGAAGCTTTGAGGCGGCGCATCCCTGTTTCGACTGAAAGTTTGCTCAGCTAGAGTGTTGGGATATGGGAGCGATGAGGTCCGCGGTGGAGATGGTTTGCCGCGATGGCCCGGGCTTCGGGTAGGGGTTGCTTCAAGCTGAGGCCGCTGCTGCTTCCTGGGAAGGGGAAGGCAAGTGAGAGGAAGCAGCAACAGGAGATGGAAGAGATGTTCTGGGTTCAAGGGAGGAAGGCAGGCGTTGCTGCTGGGAACGTGATGGGGCGCTGAGGAGCAGCTGCCCTGGTGGTGGCTCGTCGGGGTGCGGTGGATTTCGGTGCTCTTGGTGTTGGTCGCATTGCTGATTGGAGATGAAGCTCTCCCCTTCCGAGATGCCGCAGCCCTTGCCGGAGAACGATGGTACAGCGCGTCTCACAATTTCGACATTGTTTCAGTTGTTCATTTCTCAACTTGTGCTACTTTCTGCATTATTTAGTGGACTATGGATTATCGAATGCTGTGATTGGCGTTTTGAGTTGAAGATGGTAAACGCATTAGCAAAATTGGCTTTGCTTCAGTGTGCATGATTACATACATGCATTTCCATTGCTGACTTGCACTAAAAAATTGCTTGCAATGCTTGGTTCCATTCATTGCTCCCATGTTCTAGCGTTATTGATACTCACTGAGCCTCCTCTTGTCTGTGTCCAAGTACAAATAGTAGCTTCACATGAACTCTGCTTTCTGATGCTTTGCTGTTCCGCTCATGTGTGTCTGCAGGGGAACAAAGGTGCCTGAACTCAGAGCTGTGGCATGCATGCGCTGGGCCCCTTGTGTCTTTGCCTGTGGTCGGGAGCCGGGTCGTCTACTTTCCACAGGGCCATAGTGAGCAGGTCGGTTACTCAGTTTGCACACAAATATCTCCTTTGAATAAAGTAGGCATGGCCGGGCTTTGCAGTTTATTTAGATTTTGCAAAAGAAGAAGGGTTTTGTTTGTGCTTGTGCCTTTGTGCTTAATAGGTTATTCTTACTGTTTGCCTAATGCATCGCATAAACATAATACTGTTGAAGATTTTACTGAAACACTACTTTGGTGAACTATTGAAGATACCATTATGTGAAGAATCGATCTTGTTGCAGGGGTGTGATTTATTTAAAGTTCTCTAAAGTAATTTTAGTTTTGTGCAGGTGGCTGTATCAACTAATAAGGAGGTTGATGCTCAAATCCCTAATTATCCAAACCTACCGCCTCAGTTAATTTGCCAGCTTCATAACGTCACCATGCATGTGAGTTCACACTTAATAGGGAGCATCATGTAGTTTTTTTAAAAAAGTGCCCTGAGATGATTTCTTGGTGCTAACGCAGGCTGATGCAGAGACTGATGAAGTTTATGCCCAAATGACTCTGCAACCGCTGAGCCCGGTATTTAACCACCTTGCTCTGCCCTTGTAGCCTGATTTTTTTTTTTGCTGTAAAAACATCGCAAATAATGATGTGTTCATATTATGATTCCATTGACAGGAAGAACAAAAGGAGCCTTTTCTTCCAATTGAGTTGGCTGCTGCTAGCAAGCAGCCAACTAATTACTTCTGCAAGACGCTTACTGCAAGTGACACTAGCACCCATGGTGGATTCTCTGTTCCTCGCCGAGCTGCTGAGAAAGTCTTACCTCCATTGGTTTGTTTTTTTAAAGACCTTGACAGAAATTCAGTTGCTTCAAGCTCAATATATTTATAAGAAATGCTCATCTTGTGTGCATTCATAAAATTGATTCGTTCAACCATCTCTAGGATTTTTCACTACAGCCTCCGGCACAGGAGCTGGTTGCAAGAGATCTTCATGATAACGAATGGAAATTCCGCCACGTATTTCGTGGTATGTACTCAAACTATGGGCATCACATGCAGGGATGATTACGAGTGATTATTGAACATGTGAAAATAATATTTAAGAATCCACAAAAAAGTACAGATGAAAAAAATATGCATTGTGACTTCTAGATGAGCAGCTTCCACTAGTTGCATCATATGAATTGTCCATTTCTTTCTGCCAGCGAGACTCTGTTAGTGTGGTTTTGCTTGGCTGAGGAATTTATCTGAAATTTTTTGTAATGATACTATTTCTTTACCTCGTGTAGTTCCTTTCTTGCGGAATAGTTGATGCATTGAATTCTATTGTGGCGACCCGCATAATTAGCTTAGGGTAACGACAATAACACTGTCATTACACCGAGTTAATTACACGAATCTCGGCATAGTAGCTGATAAAATATCGGGCGACCCGATACTTTATTAGTTACTATACCGTGTTCAGAGTGTTGCAGCAGAACAATAATTAGAGACTGAATGAAAATTTATTACATCCAAAAGCCACGCATGGCTGCATGTCCAGTACGACTAATTATACATAAGATCCAAGTACAACAAAAGTATATTACATAAGCTCTAGTTACCCTGAAGATTGACCAAAACGAGGATACAGTCTATAACACCACCTAGCCCTCCTGGTGGTGGTAGTAGTCGTCCTCCTGAAAGTCTGGGTCTTGCGTGTAATCCTCACCCCATGCCTCGTAGGTGGATCCATAGGACTCATCTAAGCAAAAGGGGATTTAAGCAAGAGTGAGTACAAACATACTCAGGAAGCATTAATAGCAAATGCAATATATGAATTTTTCCCTCATTTTCAACTGATACTCACCTTCCCTCAAATTCTTATTTTACAAAAATTAGTTTTTTGGTTTTCTTTAAGGGTTGGTTATTTTAGTTATGAAAATTGCTACTAGTACTCATATATGAGGTAGACTTAGCTACCGTAGCTTTCAATTAAGGAGACATGCATGAATTCATGATTTTGACACTGCGCAGGTTTGTATCACTTTACCCATAGTGACCCCATCCTGTGAGCCCCCAGAATTTTTATCACTAATCCAGTATTAAATCTCCAACCCTGTTACTCGAGTTGGGGACACCTATCTCAGACCGTCCCACCAGACTTGCAGCTATCAGTTGTACTCCGACCAACTATCGGCAGTAACTGTACCCATGGCTTCAAATATACCGCTATTCCATTTGCTAGCCCCTCTGGGCCTCCCGGCATATCCCAGAGGTGCGCACTAAAATTTTTCTTACCCAATGTGGAGATCCTAATACCTTCATATGACAATCTCTTCTGACCGATTTCACATACTATGGTTCATACTGTAATTACGGCTCATTGCTCGAGTGTAAGTTGTTTATCCTTATAGCCTATGTAGAGGGCCCTACCGGCACGAAGCTCCTTCTCATTGGCGCCCTCTACCTACCATATATAAACATACGCCAACGGCTCCTTTCGTTGGATGAGCCAAATCACTATACCAAAAATCCACTTATCACCTCATCAATTTATTCACAAACCATATTTCCATCCGAGTCCGATTTAAGATTTTCAATTGGAATATACACTTTTCCAATGCATTTGATGATGTATTTATATATCTGAAAACATTAATAAAGATGATCAAGGAGAGCTTGCCTGGTATAGAATCGAAATGTTCGACCTCGCTCGAATTTTAGAACTGGTTGACTGATGGGTTTAGTTCGGGTCCTGAAATCATAGAATATTAAATTTATGTGGTAATTAATGATAACATGTTTTATGGTGTCTTAACCTTTTCTGAACGGGTTGACATTAGAAAAGATGTGTTGCTCATTTTAATTTAAAACCTATTAATTTGTCATATTCTTAATTTGGCGTATTTTAATTAAGGCAGTTTCATTGTTTGCATTTTAGTTTATGCTCAATTTTTATTTTAGGAGGCTCAATAAAATCCCTGGTTCAAATTTTATTTTAGTGAGGTATTACACCACTATTTTTAGTTATTAATGGATTTGCAAATTTTATATTATTCATTACTTAATTAATCGCGGTTACTTGTGTTCTTTTTAATTTTCTGACATATTACGAGGTGATTAATCTAATCTAACGCGGTCCGCGACGATTGACACATTTTCTATTTCCCCCTCCTTTTCTCTATTTTTCTCCTCCTTTTCTTCCTTCTCTCTCCTTTTCTTTTTCTTCTCTCCTTTTCTTTTCTCTCTCTCTCCTTTTCTTCTTCCTAGGCCGAACTCCTCTCTGGCTCTCCTTCTTTCCTTCCTCTAGGCCAAACTCCTCTCCGGCTCTCCTTTTCTTCCTCTCCTTGTCTTCTCTCCTGGGACCAAATCCCCTTCCTGCCTTCTCTCTCAGTACTTCTCCTCCTCTATTCCCACTCTATTTTCTTCTTCTACTCTCTCTACTCCCACTGCTCCTCTCTTTTTCCTCCTCCTCCCCCTCTTTTCTACGGTAGAATCCCTACTGGCCTTGTCGCCGCGCCGGCCCGCCCCCTCCTGGTAGCGTTGCCTCTATCCCCCTCTGGCTTGGCTTGGCCCTGGACCCCATGGTCCGGCTATCTACCGACCCTAACCCGCTCCCCTGGTCTTAACGGTCCCCTAACAACCTATGGTTTCCATAAACCGATTTACTCCAAGGGAATTCTCTTGATGGATTTGTATGCTTTTCTTCTTACTCAAAAGTCTGATTTAGCATTGATTCGGTCTATGATGATTTAGTGGGGAATGCTCTAGGTTTTTGGAGGCATGGCGATGATACCCGGTGACCCCTAGTGCGCCGGGGAGTATTAGGCATCATGGGCATGAGCTATGCAGTCCCTAGGGTGATCTTCCTCACTGAGGCTAAGGAAACTACCCCAAGCTATTTGCTATCTACCCGATTTACTCCATCTATGCACCATACAATACTAGTATTGGTACTACTATAATGGTGCACCTGATGGTCTGGGTCTGATGGTGAGGATGGTTGATGGTGTTGGGGTGGAGGTACTGGTGGAGATGGCTGGTTTCTTGAGCCTCTGCTCGGTCTACTACTCCTGGTCCTCCTCCTTGGTTCCCTCTTCTTGGTGGTTTCCTCGATCTGGACCTCCTCTTCTTGCTCCTGATCTAGCCTTCGGCTTGGGGGGTCTCCTGGCTATGCTCTGGTTCTTGCTCTCGGTTGGAGTGTAGGTGTGGAGTAGAAATGGGGAGATGCACTGGCTGCTCAGCTAAGGCTTGGTCTTATCCTAACTTATAGTGGCTTCTTTACCTTTTTACCCTTGGCTCTTTTTACTAAGTTACCAAGTGATATTTGTTACTATTCACATTTGGCTATGGATACCCGCAATCCTACCAGGTTTGTATATTTTTGCCGAGTGATGACACCCGAAAAATAGCGAGAGGTGCCGATCTGGCCCTAGACGGATCAGGTATCTCGGTGAGCGATACCCTCGCTTGCGGGTCTGATGGCATTTCTCGATTTTTTTTTACTTTCCGCTATTCTCGCATTATGGTTTACTTATGCATGACATTTGTTATTAAGCAAGATTACTGATTACTTTATTGATTGGTTGCTTAAAGGTGTTACTTGATTAATTAATTCTTTGGGTTGTTTCATCTTCATTGCAATGCAATCATAATTAATATGCTTGCATTTGAACATATGTTAGATATGACTATATATATATAGCTTAGTAGAAATAGGAGCTAAGATTAGGAAATGGTCCTAGACTATGTTGCCTCGGCGTCGCCTAGGCGTCCCGGTGGCCGAAGGGGGACATCTGGACCGGCTGCCTTGACTGGAGGGCATACCTCAGGTGGCTGCAGAGGCGCATATGGGGGAGGGGGAGCTCGGGCGAAGGCGTCTGGTCGGGGAAGAAGAACCCCAATCGGTCTCGAGGTCTGCGTCGGCGTCGGGCTCGAGCGGAGGGGTCGGCGTCGTGGGCGGAGGCGTTGGCGTCGAGGGCGGAGGCGTCGACGTCGGGGAGTAGTAGTACTTATTAGTAGCAGTATGCAGTAGTAGTAGTGTAGTAGTAGTACAGTACTTAGTAGTACTGCAGTAGTAGTACTTAGTAGTAGTACATTAGTACTACCGATGATGATGGCGATGCACTGATGTTGCTGTCGTGCTGAATTGCTAATGGTTGATGCTACTGAACTACTAATGCTTGATGCTACTTAAGTGCTAATGCTTGATGCGTGCTGGGCTACTGCTTAATCGCTAATGCTAATGCTTGATGCTACTTAGCTGCTAATCGTCTAATCATCGCCTAGGCGGGCGCCTAGGCGTCCAGGCGGTCCGGGCTCGCCACGCCTAGCCGGACCGCCGTGACAACTATGGTCCCGGACCCATTGTCCGTGGCATGCTTGGACACGTGGATCCATAGCGTGCTCGAGCGCGTGGTCTCGATGAGTTCTTGGTGCTCGGACACCAAATTTATTTTATCGTTTATCTTCTTTAGATATAGTCGCAGCTCGTGGCGCTACTCTCGAGTTCTTGGTGCTCGGACACCAAGGTTGTCGTTTTCTTATTTGCATCTTGATCGTGGTTTCATGATTCTTCTTTAGATATAGGGCGGCCCGAGTACGTTAATCTCGGGGAGTTCCTCGTGCTTGGACATCAGGTTTATTTTTCGTTTCTCTTAATTCGCGATTTATGGTTCTTATTCTGAGATGATTAGGTAGATAATGTATGTCAGTTCTGCAATGGAGTGGTGAATGGGAGCGATAAGATCCGATTTCTTTCCCATGCTTAAAACAAAACCATAATACCTTCTATACACAATATGACCCCTCATCTTGTAAATAAATGCAGATAATGGTAAATTCCAACCTTTCCTTATTAAACCACTCCAATTAAATTTAAGAAGGACAAATAAGACTAAAGAAAGTGATAAGGTAAAGAATTAGCTAAGTAATGCTTTTAAATGATCTCTTTTGCAGGTATGTCAGACCGAGAGATATTTGAGCAAGATTTAATCCTTAGGTTAGGTTCTACCTAGAACCCACCCAATATGGAGGAACCTCTATCTGTACCTCTCCAAGACCTTAACCAAACAAATCCTCCAGAGTCTAGACAGCCCACACCCTAGGAGGTAATACTAGTACAGCTAGAACCCCAGAAAACCCTGATCAGCTAGAGAGAGTCATGATGTTCTTGGAGAACTCTAGGAGAGAGGCTCAGGAAAACCAAAACTAGTTTATGGAAACCTTACTCACCAACCTAGTTTCTGGAGCCCAACCTCCGGTTAGACACCGAGTCACCTTAGGGGAGTTCCTCCAAACTCGCCCACCCACTTTTTCTGGAGCCACAGAGCCCCTTGAAGCAGATAACTAGCTTCAAGAAATTGAGAAAAAGTTGACCACGATAGGTTGCTCAGAGGAGGAAAAAGTTTAGTTTGCAGCATATCAGTTGATGGGACCTGTGGCAACTTGTTGGACTAATTATTGCCGTGCCCGTGCGGGAGAGTAGCCTATCTCCTGGACAAAGTTTACAACTCAATTTCGTATCACCCATGTCCCCTTGGGAGGGATGGATATCAAAAAGAGGAGTTTTGGGACTTAACCCAAGGAAGTAGGAAGGTCACGTAGTATTTACATAAGTTCAATGAATTGCCTAGGTATGCTCCTAAGGAAATGGACATAGATGCTAAAAAAATCTATAGATTTAAGAAGGGTATGAACCCATATCTGAGGATGCACCTGTCTAATCACATGATCATCGAGTTTCAGGATTTGGCCAACAGAGCTATCATCTTAGAAAGTGAGCAAGCCAGCTAAATGAGAGGAGAAAAAGGCAAGGTTCGATATTAGGCCACCCATTCCTAACCAACCAAGGCCTTTCAGACCTCCAGTGCCAAATCGAAACCCAGCACCACGACCACATGTAGTTGCACCAACCCAGCGTGAAGCATTTAGGCCCCTAATTTTATTTGGGTTTTGGTAATTAATGACAATCGTGTTAAAGGACTAAAAATTTCTCTTGAGTTCGTAGAATAGGTTGGTCTTTGTAACGGCACATGAAAAGGAAAGAAAAACTTGTGAAGTAAAAGGTCTATTGAGGAAGACTAAAAGCTCGAAGTCAAGGTATAATTATGTTAAGGACCTTTTTATATAGTTTTACCGACCTCGGAGTTAGAAGCAAAAAATCGGATTGCTAGAATAGGTGCCGTATTATCAAGGGGAGTAATGCCTAGTAGCTTGAACTTGATTAAGGTCTTTTGGCTCAAACTCCTTTTGAAATCATCCCTTAGTTGCATTTGGAATTGGTTGTCCAAAGTCATTTGTGCATGTTCAGTAAAGTCGGTACTACCGCCGTGTTAAGTCCGGTACTACCGCAATATACATAATGGTAGCCTTTTTCCAGAGAACTGTTGCTAAGTCTTTTTTAAATCTCTGGACCGGCAGTACCGACGTGCTAAAGACGGTATTACCGCGGATGTAGTAGTACGGAGCTTTTGACCGGTAGCTTTTTAACAGAAGCACCCTTCTGTGCGGTTTTCTGTAGCCGGAGCTACCGACATGCTATGTTCAGTACTACCATATCATGGCTCCCGTTCTTTTATCATAGGAAGGGTGTTTTTTGAGTGACACGTCTACATTCTGAATATCGGTACTACCGCTGTAGAAAAGTCAGTACTACCGGAACTCGGTAGTACCGCAAAATGTATACCGGTAGTCATTTTGCAAAGAGTTTGTTCTTTGAGCCAATCTTGCTTCAAAAGTCGGTACTACCGCATTTTGTGTGCCGGTAGTACCGGACTGCTTTTAACAGCTCTTCCTTGTCGCATTTAATGCACCAATTCGACCGTTGGGGAAGGTCCGGTACTAACGGGTTTTGCACGCCAATAGTACCGGGATTCGTGTTTTTTATGGATATTGATCCTAACGGTTGGAATTGTGGGTGGGGGCTATAAATACCCCCACACCTGCATCAATAGGGCTTCTTGGACACTCATTGAATACATTGTGAGTTCTAGCAAGTCTCCTCTCCTCTTTGTGCATTAAATTATCATTTTGAAAGAGTTAGGAGCATTCAAGTGTTGCATTTTGAGTTTGAGCCATTTAGACACTTGATTCAACCTTAAGCAAGTGTCATCACTCTATTCTCTTGGAGGTTGCCGCCTCCTAGACGGCTTGGAGGCGTGAGAACCGGTGATCTTCTCAAAGGAGTTTGTGAGAATGCCCGGTGGTTTGTGAAGGCCGGAGCTCGCCTACCGAAGCGGGGAAGAGTTACCAATAGTGATCGAGGAAGGCTCATTTGCGCAAGGAGTCGGCTTGAGTTGGTCAAGCTACCTCAACGTGGATTAGGGGAGATCGGCAAGTTTCGAGACCACGGGATAAAAATTGTGTTCCTCTACTTGTGGTTTGATAACTTGTATTTAATTTGTGCAATTTACATTCCTAGTTGTCTTATCATTTGATCTTGTTCCTAGGATTGTCAATTTGCTTAAAACATAGCTAGTTGGTGCACTTAGTGAAATGTAGACGATTTAGGCTTTAATTGTCAAAAATCTTAATTATAGTTTTTCTTGATCATTTATTGCAATTAGAGCTGAAGAATTTTTTTAAAAACCTCCTATTCACCCACCCTCTGGTCGGTTATCCTTAATCCTACACAACGTCCCAGTAGTTTTCCACCTAGACCCCCACTCAAATGCTTCAGATGTGGAGGCCCTCACTATGCTAACAACTGTCCTCAGCCTTCCACTAAATGCTTTAACTGTGATCAAGGACACAAGAAGCTTAATTGTCCACACCCAGTCAGCCAAGCTGGGCAGAACAACCCAGGGAGACCCCAGAGTCGTCCACCAGCAGTGGGACATGTCCATGGGAACACCGCTGCCACATCTTCCCAAGGAACCAGTCGTGGAGCACCAACTGCAGGTTCAGCCCGCCTGAACAACATTTCAGTGGAACATGCAACCTGTCATTATTCAGAAATGGTAATCATAATGGTAATGCAATTCAGCTATCCTATCATTCTATATGTGTAAGCAACATTAACATAATAAGGTGCAATCTGATAGAAAAGCAGGTACGAATAGTTAGTTCTTACAAAGGGAAGTAGTGGTACAACAGTCTCATACAGAAAGTTTCACTACGTGCTATATATTACATATCCGGTACAGTAAATAAAAACTGACTCGTGCCCCACCCTACTCCTCTGGATCCTCCTCTACCTCTTGACCCTGATCTCCTTCACTCATACCCTGACCTATATGTCCTAGATAGGTAGTCAAGTAAGACGCCTCGGTACTAGGACCAGGGTGTATGTACCCTTATGCGGGTAGTGCGGTGAGAAGACCGCCTACGCGGTGGCAAGGAATAAGCAGTAGTGGGTTTAAATAAAACCTGAGTGGTATCCTGGAGCGAAGGTATACTGGTAGGTGGAGGGTGCTGGAGCTGGAATACTCGCCTCCGAAAAGAAGGTATACTGCTGGGTGGAAGCAACTAAGGTGGTATGTTGTGGGTGAGTGGTGGAAGGTGGTACTGTGGAGGTGGTGTTAGCGGTAGTGACTGGTGTAGTGAAGGGGTCAGTATCTGGACGCACCATATGCAGAAGGGTAGCCTCTAGGAACTCACGCTCAGACTCAGCCTCACTATACTGTTGTCACCAGAACGTGGCTTGACTCTCAGCGTCCGTCGCTACTTCATTCATGCCCTCACAATACATGGCATCAGCTGCCATCATATAATTGCTGGTGACTCTGGGCTGAGGCTCCCGAGGTCTCACTAGTACTATATGGATGGGGCGATGGAGGTGGTGGGTAGCGAGGGACTCCATGAGTGAAAAGAGGAAACTGGCCAAACGAAGTACCACTCAAGTGTCTCATGAACTGGGTCCTAAGAGCTATCACCGCCTTCCTAGCGGCGTCCTGAAGAGGTAGAAAATACTCTGCGTGGTGCCATAGAGCGGTAAACTCTTCATAATAACTAGGTTGGACTACTATCCCCGAAACAACTACCCCAACCTTAGGTGTAGACAAGTCCTCATAGGTTATCCGGGAAGTACTCTATCCAGCCGCCTCCTAGCTCCTACACAATCTGTCCTGGTAGCACCACGTGCTGACCCTGAACATGGGCTGTCGGAATCCTAGTACAAGACATCCTACATAAAGGGTTCTAATCAGCATTGGTGGTCATATTAGCAAAATATTTAAAATTAAACTTCGCACTTATTAATTGACAAGGTGAGATTTACGATATATTTAGTGCTATATAGCCAGAGAGATCTCTTTTTACTTAGGCTTCCTATCAGTCCCTAGTTATTTAATTGTGTGGCTCTCGTAACCATTGCTCTGATATCACCTGTGGCGACCTGCATAATTAGTCCAGGGTAACGACAGGTATATTTGTCTGTTTAACTCTTAACTGGCCAGTGCCCTCAGCCCTTGCACTGTTATGCAGGCCAGCCAAAAAGGCATCTCCTGACAACGGGTTGGAGTGTGTTTGTAAGTGCGAAAAGACTGGTAGCAGGGGATTCTGTTATATTTATCTGGTACTATCTAATTTAATTTTTAATCGATCTCCATCATTTTTACCTTTGTTGGATGTTGTACACGTTGCTCACACTGTAATATCTTTTCATTTTTACCAGGAATGATAATAACCAACTTCTTTTGGGAATCCGTCATGCAAATCGTTCACAGACAGTTATGCCCTCTTCTGTCCTATCAAGCGATAGCATGCATATAGGTCTTCTTGCAGCAGCAGCTCATGCTGCAGCCACAAACAGTCGGTTCACTATTTTCTATAACCCCCGGTATATATATTACAATGTCATTGCAATAGAGTGATAGACAGATCACCTTATTTCTACACTTAATTTACATGGTCGTGTTTTATCAGGGCTAGCCCTTCTGAATTTGTCGTTCCACTGGCTAAGTATGTGAAATCTGTTTACCACACACGTGTGTCTGTTGGATTGCGGTTTAGAATGCTTTTTGAGACAGAGGAGTCAAGCGTCAGACGGTGAGTTGAAAGTTGAAACTGAGTACACAGCGTGAAAACTATGTGATCTTATGGTTGTCTCTTCTTTCAGATACATGGGTACAATCACAGGCATAAGTGACCTAGACTCAGAGCGTTGGCCAAACTCGCATTGGCGTTCTGTGAAGGTAAGTTCTGTTAATAAGCTGTCATGGTTTCAGAAGACTTGTTGCTATCTTCTTTCATTATTCACTTTAACCTGTCAAATCTGCTGTCACATACTTCATGGACCCCTTTGTGAGAACATGTTTACGCTTTAATTGATGAATGCTTAACTTTAGATTTGTTATACTTTAGGTTGGTTGGGATGAGTCCACCGCTGGTGATAAACAGCCGAGAGTTTCACTTTGGGAGATCGAGCCATTGACAACCTTTCCGATGTATCCAACTGCCTTTCCTTTAAGACTGAAGCGTCCATGGGCTTCAGGACTGCCCACCATGCATGGCATGTTCAACGGTAGGCTGACTGATGACAGGAATACCAGTATACATAGTTCTGCTTTTATACAATTCAATTAAAATTTTCTTTAATCAATTTCTCTTTTTATATATACAGGTGAGAAGAATGATGATTTTGCTCGTTATTCGTCTCTCATGTGGCTTCGAGATGGAGATAGAGGGACTCAGTCATTGAGCTTCCAGGGACTTGGAGTGTTACCATGGCTTCAGCCAAGAATAGATTCTCCATTGCCGGGTCTTAAGCCAGACACATACCAGCAAATGGCTGCTGTAGCACTGGAAGAAATTAGAGCCGGTGATCCTTTGAAACAGTCTTCGGCTCCCTTGCAATTTCAACAGACTCAAAATCAGAATGGTGGATCAAATTATCTGTTTGCAAATCATGTTGTACAGCAGATGAAGTATCAATCTCAGCTGTCACCCCTGCAAACTATTCAGCAAGGCCATAGTCAGATCACTGGTAACTCTGGGTTCCTTCAAAGTCAGCTGCAACTGCATAATCCTCAGCAACTGCGAAAGCAGCAAGATTCGCTGCCACCGCCGCCGCAGCAAAGACAGCAAGTTCTGCAACAACAATCTCATCAGGAGATGCAACAGCAGTTCTCATCTAGTTGTCATCGTATTGCTGATGTACCTTCTAGCATGTCTGAGTCTGGATCTGTTTCTCAGTCACAATATTTGTTGCTTACTGGACCATCGTTCTGCCAGAAGAACCTCCTAGAAGGAAACAGTGACCCATCGTTGCATCTGCGCAACAGCTTCCATAACTTTTCTAGCCAAGAAGCCTCGAACCTTCTTAGTTTGCCTCGAAGTAGCCAGTTAATGGCACCAGAGGGATGGCCTTCAAAGAGGTTGATTGTAGAACCCCTTGCTCATCTTGAGGCTCAGTCTGTGCAGCCCAAGCTTGAGAAAGTAAATCACCAGGCTAATATATCCCACTTTCCTGGCTCCTTGCCACCACTGTCAGGAAGAGACTATTCTAGTGTCCAGGCTTGCGGGACCGATGTTGAGAACCACGTGCTTTCATCGTCATTTTTACTCCAGGACGGCATGGCAAACATCAGGGGTGGCGGCGGAACTGATTCTTTGGTCATACCTTTGTTGAGATATAGTGGTGCAAATTTGCCACCCGAAAACACCTTACCAACTTCCGATTGTTTAGGTCAATCAGGAACCTTCAATTATCTGGATAATGTTTGTGGTGTAAACTCATCACAAGATGGAACCTTGGTGAAGGTATGTGTTTCCTATTTATGTGTTATATTCCTTTACATTCTTCAGTGAGTATTCACTGATAGCCAAAGTTGGTAACTGTAATTATACTTTACTATGTAGATGTAATGATTTAGAGGTACAAAGTTCATTTTTAGTGGGTTGATGGTAGCAAAGCAGTCAATTATTTCTAGGTTTTGTATGAAGCCTGAGTATATCTTAAGCACAATGTTGGATTGCCAATAACGTCATTTTGATGACATTAGTTGCCCTACTGGCTAGTGCACACTCTTGCAAGCTCCTTTGTGTTGTTATGCGTAATCATTTTGTTCTGCATAAACTGGCTAATTCTTTGAGTATTTTCTTTTCTAGGTTTACAGATCAGGGTCCCTTGGGAGATCGCTCGATATCACCAGATTTGGCAGCTACTACGAGTTACGTAGTGAACTCGAGCGTCTATTTGGCCTTGAAGGTCAACTGGAGGACCCTGTAAGATCAGGCTGGCAGCTTGTATTTGTCGACCGGGAAAATGATATTCTTCTCGTCGGCGACGATCCATGGCAGTAAGCCACCTAGAAAACTATCTTCCTTTGTGTACATGCACGATAAATTCTTAGTTTGTATCTCCACAAGTAAACATGATCTTCGGATGCCATGCTTTCCAGGGAGTTTGTGAGTAGCGTATGGTGCATAAAGATACTCTCGCCCCAGGAGGTGCAGCAGATGGTTCATGATGGCGACGGCCTTCTGTCTGCACCTGGAGCAAGGATGCTGCAGAGCAATGTCTGTGACGGCTATTCTGCGAACCACGATATGCAGAATCTCACAGGCAAAATTGCATCTGTACCACCTCTGGACTACTGAAATGAAGACCGGCATCCGAACTGAACCATCACTCTAGGACCGCAGGATCACACGTTCGTGACAGCCTGCATTTCCTGTGTTATTTTCACCAGTCCTCGCTTCACCAGGAACAATTTAGTCAACAATATAGTTAGATGATCTATTGTGTCCTTCTGATCATGGATATGCTGTATGGTAGTTGCTTTAGTTCTATAATAGCCTAAGCTCTAAATGGCAGGCAAGATCCATTTTCCCTTCTATGAATGAAGGCGCTCACTGTAGAAGTGACCTTATTCTGTAGCTATATATATGTTATATCTAAAACTGATGATTCCAGCTGGAGCCTAAACTTTTCAAACTCTTGCCCCCCTTGTTCAAATTTTGCCACAAACTGCGGTTGGTTAATCTTGATTCATGGTATGCAGGTCAAAAAAATTTGTCCTATTTGCAGGCTTTGAACTGTCAATTTGCCTAGTTCTATGTCAGTTAGCATGATTCATGGAAAGGGTCGTTATGTATGCTGGACCAAATCATGGTTCCATGCTTGCAAAATGCAGGCTATAGAGGATAGCAACCTTTTAAGGGGCCATTGAGCTCCCTACTAGCTCCATGTGGTGACATTGATAATATTGGACTCATGCTTAGCTTAGATGCCGATTTATTTATTGATAACAAGGGAGGACCTCTGAACTTTGCCTTGTAACCTTAAGCAGGTAATTTATTGAATGCCGTGAATTCAAAATTTACTTAGGCCCTATTTGTTTGGATTTATTCACTAGTTTAAAAGCTAAAAAGCCTAAACTTAAACAATTAGGGGCGTTTTTACATGGGTTTTTTCAAAAGTCAAAAGCTACTGAAGTGGTGTTTTTTTAAGCTCATTGAGGGTTTAGTTTTAAACTAATGCCACTGAAGTTAGACCAAAATTACACACCTATATTATGTATAAAAGTCTGTTTTTAAGCTATTTAAGTCAAAAATCCAAAGTCTAAACAAAAAGGGCCTGGGGCCTAGTTTTGTTTGGTGGGATTCTTGTAAAAAAAATTGCCTTTGTGTCAGCTAAGCTTCTTATTTGTCTAAAAAAATTGAGCTATCAGAAGCCTGATCAGGGAGGTTAGGCCTGTCCTCTTTAACTACAGCAAACGATCCAGATCCCATCTTTTGATTCTATGGCAAAAAAGAAAGAACCCTGGTCTGGGCGTTTCTTGATGACATACAACTGGCCAATGGTTTCTCCTCTTTCTAGAAATGCTCATCAGTTAAGAGCAAGGTTTTAAATTTCGTTTTTGGACTATACCTCGGAAGCGCGACCAAAATATGAAATTTTGGCGAGATTTCAAAATTTTGGACAAAATTCAAATCCGGATTTTTTTACCACGATTTACGAGCCGAAATTTCGACCGAAATTGCCGAAATCTCATAAAATATCAATTGAATGGAAAATGGTTCAAACCATGTTGATGGCCCTGATGCATCACTAATATTTTCATAAAATTTTCAGATGATGATCAAGCTTGAGGAATTTTCAAAAATTCTGACAGTACTATTGTCTTGAACTCTTGATAAAAGACTTACAGTGAGAGAAT
Source organism: Otatea glauca (assembly GCA_036346275.1). Taxonomy (NCBI): domain Eukaryota; kingdom Viridiplantae; phylum Streptophyta; class Magnoliopsida; order Poales; family Poaceae; genus Otatea; species Otatea glauca. The sequence goes on along the minus strand of CM070733.1, from coordinate 37,819,850 downwards.
TTTTGATTGAGAAACCAAAGCAGGTTTAGAATTTTTGAAACTTTTATAGAAGGATGCTGAGGTAATGCTTAAGCTCTCCTAAAACTTTTGGATTATGATCACACTCAAGCGAATTTATAAAATTCTAACACGGTTATTTTCTCATTTTTGTTCCTTTTTTTATTTTTCAAAGATAACAAATGAAGTTCAAATTTTTTGAAAAAATTTCTGTATAATCCTAGACTACTAAAGATGGTACCATAATTTTTTCAGAGCATGACCAAGCTTGTACATTTTAATAAAAATCTAACATTGCTTCTATTATTTTTATAAAGTCTAAAAAATTCATTTTTTCAAAAAAAAATCATGGAAGATGACATTCTTAGGGCCTGTTTGGCACAGCTCCTACTCCAGTTTTTTAGCTCTAGATCTCAGATTCTCAGTGGAGTGGATTCTTTGAGAATCTAGAGTTGTCTATGGGAGTGTTTGGCTAGGAGGCTGACTCCAGATTCTACAATAGGAGGATTGTGTGTAAATTGTCTACAATACCAGATTCTACAATAGGAGGATTGTGTGTAAATTGTCTACAATACCCTTAGTGTAAATTGACTAATTTGAGCTCAACCATCCTCCAAAAACGAATACAAAACTGGTCAGTTACAATTCATTCCACTCCAACTCGTTTGACAGGATAATCCACTTCTATCCAAGCTGAACAATACCCAGAAAAATAAAATGGTGAAGCTAAGAGTAAATCCCAATGAAATCCGTTACAATTGGATGCCCCTGATTCGTGATTCATCGAATCTGGTTTCGCTGAAAGAAATTCCTCCTATTTCGACTAACTAGTAAAGAAACAACTAGCGGCAGCAAATTATAGGGTTTAAGGAACAGCAACCGCAAGCCAAGCGCGGGGAATTGGGAGAGGAGCAGAGTTGTTAGTAGGGGTGAAAACGGGTCGGATACGGGCAGATATTGCTCTTCTCGTGTCCTAACCCATATTTTTTCGGATTCGGAACCGGATACGGATACGGATACGGATTCGGAACCGGATACGGATACGGATTCGGGTTATTCGGGATACAGATACAAGACGGATATGTGACGGATTCGGGTCAAAAACGGATAAAGATATACGGATAATGCACGCATATATAGAGTAATATATATTGAATTAAAACCATATGAGTACATGACTATAGTAACAAATTATATATCAATTAAATTCAACAAACATCAGAGAAAGAATATGCTATTTGAGGATCAATAGAGCCAACTAATTGTTAATATAAATGGGCTGATATGGAAAAAAATGATGAAAATGGGCTGGGCCTTGCTGATATCCGAATAGAAAAATACGAATATCCGATCCGATATCCGAACAGGAAAAATCCGGATATCCGAATAGAAAAAAATCCGAATATCCGGATCATGTCTCGTATTTACCGGATATTGGATGATCCGGATCCGATTTCGAATCCGGATTCAAGTATCCGGATCCGGTCCCGGATCTGGTCCCGGATCGGGCGGGAGATATCCGACCCGTTTTCATCCCTAGTTGTTAGGCGTGGCCGTGATTATCGAGTCCTTGAGGATGAGGTGCATGCAGCGCATGAACTGCTCGCACATCTGCTTGCGGCGACGGTTGAGGAGGTCTTCGCGCGGGATGGCGAAGCGCTTGCGGTGCAGCACGCCGTCCCCGATCTTGTGCATCTCGCCGTCCACGGCCCACCAGTCCGACTTCTTTGCACCCGCGGCGGTGGCGCGACCTGGCGGCTGCTACTAGCCGCTGTCGTTGATGACGAAGTCGCCCCGCCGATGCGCCCACCGTCGCTACGTGTACATGACCACAGCATCGATTTGCCCCCTTGCCATCAGGAGCCACCACCGCCTAGGGTTTGAGGAGGGAGGTGGCCAAGCTACTCGTCGTGGGGTGGAGCCGTTGCCGTCGCCTAGGGTTTGAGGCGGGAGGAGACCGAGCTGCGCGTGTGGTTTGGGGGGCTCAATCTCGAGGTACTATCCAGTGGCATTTGCGGGTAATTACCCCCAACACAAAGGGTAATTCTGTATTTTAGTGCTCCGCTCCAAGTGAGAGTGAGGGAACCCCCACTCCAAAAAATTGTATTACAACCCACTCCAGATCTTCTCTGCTCCCACTCTGAAAATTTGTGGAGTTAGGGTGTTTGGCACAGCTCCACCCAACTCCCACTAGAATTCAGAAGTGGGAGCTATGTCAAACAGGCCCTTAAGAGGTATTGTCCTAAATCTGGTCCAAAAAAGTTAAAATCCGGTTAAATTTTTTGAAATTTACCAAAAATTCTGAAATCACTATAGCAATTTGAAAAAAAAAATCCATCAGGATTTGTAATCTCTTCCCAGCCGAAATCTAAACTCTCAACCAAAATTTTCGAAATTTCACCGGAATTTTGAACCTTGGTTAAGAGAGAGATGATCTGAAGTTGGCACATTGGTCGGTAGAGCAGCTACCTGCAGTCCAAGTTATCAATGACAACATGCCACACATAACACATTAGCTCAGGTTACAACCAATTCAGATTGCACAAAGCAAGCAACACCATCTACAACACATTGCTCCAAATAAACCTGTGACGATTTCATATACAGAATCATGGCATGACAAGATGGTGCTCTGAAAATCTAGTCACTGAAGGTGCATTGAGACCTTCAGGCTTCAGTCAGGTTGCACCCAGAAGTCTGAAGCTGATCAGAGGAACCAGCTGCAGCACCGCAACCGGGACGGCACACGGCCGGTCTTGCGGATCCGCTCCACCTGCCGGGCCAACCGGGTGGCCTGCCGGTTCCTCCTCGCCTCGATCCTCGCCTGCTTGCCCTCCACCTTGTGGCTCAAGATGGACAACCTCTTCGTCAGGTTGTTCTTCGCGCGCGCCTTCATTTGCTCGGCTTGCGCCTGAAACAAGTTTGAACATTTCCAGTCAGCCAGTCTGTAAATACAATGAACAATTCAGAACGCAATGCAGATCAAGCTTTTGCATCCACGAGCCTTCTTATTAACTGGACTTTGTTCCATAAATTCTCTAACTTACAATTATCATTCTCTGAAGAACGCTGGTACGAATGCAATCAGCTCTGTAGTTAAGCAATCGGAACTAACCTCAGCATGCCTCATTTTGGCTTCAAATTTGAATTTCTGGCAATTCCCCCATTCCTGTATCTTTACCTCCTTCCTCTGATATCTGGGGCATTATGGTCAAACATAAGGTCCAAAATATGCTTGATTCAGGGGGAAATGAAGCACAAAGGAGAGAGAGAGAGATCTTTGCATACCTTGATGCAAGTCTACACTTCTGAGAGTCTTCCCATGCCACAGCTCGTGCTTCAAACTCCTCTTTCTTGGCTTCATCTTCGTCAGGGTTCTTATCCCGCGAAGCCTGAACAAAATCCTCCTTGCTAGCCCAGGACGCAATGTTCAACTTGCCCAGCTGCAGCCCAAGCGCGGCGATCTCCCGGCGTGTCCTGATCTGCAATTCCCTTTCTGATGCGGAAGACGAAGCAGACTGCCCGCCTTTCGGGCTCGACGGCACCGAACAGAGCGGGCTGAGAGTCGGCGTGGTGGCGCCGACGGGGGTGCCACTCCTCGACTGCTCCTGGCTAGCGATCGGCGTCATCTCCGTGCCGATGTCCCTCATCGACACCGACTGCACCGGCGGGCTCACTGCAACATATCAGCAAACACAGGTCACAACACTGCAAGAATTCTCGACAAAACCAGAAAAATATTCAGTCTTGTCATCTCTTCGTCCCAGCGGCATTGCGTAAATTTTGATGAACTAATCAGAATCCCGTAGAATTCTGTCGCGTTTGTGTAGATTTGGATGAACAATTCAGGATGCTATGGGACACCTGTGCTAGTTTCACTTGGCATCCTCTCTGAAACACGAAGCTTCTTGTGATGAGGCTGCCTGTTCGCCGGTCCGCTCACCGACGACGGCGACGACGACAACTCGGTCAGCGCGCTGCCGACGGCGCCGCGTGAACTAAAAAGAATATCTGAAGAGGCGCCACTCTTATTCACGTCCGACGACGCTACGGACTCCGGCGCGACACGGACGCCGCCGCTCTGGCTGTGCAGGGCGGCCTTCTTGGAGAAGATCGGGTTGGAGTGCACGACGTGCCTCCCGGCGATCCACTTCTCGGCGTCGTTCCACTTGGACGGCACCTGCCTGAAGAACGGCCCGACCACCGGCGGTGCCCTCCCCCTATGGAACTCGAAGTTGCCGCTCTCGTGCCCGCTGTCGAAGCCATTGCTGCTGCCAGCGAGAGCAGGCCTGCCGTGGCTCGCGTCCGAGCGCGACCGGGAAGAATCCGACCGGTCCTTCGGATACTCTGATGAGCCATTCGCCGGTGTCAAACACATACAGTACCACCACAATTGAAGAAAAAAAATCGATTTTATCTCTCGTTGGGAGAAATGTGACCTTCATCGAGTTCTTGGGCTAAGAGACTGTTCTTGAGGTTGTCGGCGTCGTCGAGCCTCGAAGGCGATGCTCGCGGCGACTTGCTTGCATCCTCCTCCTTGCTGCTTCCGTGGGATCCTAGCAGCTTCATCCTCAGCTTAGATGGAGACATGACCCCCATCTGCATCTCAATCACACAAGAACAGGGAGCTGAACATCTTGATGGTTTCCAATGGGGTGAAATTTATGCCCCTATGAATCAAACAACAAACACTACCAAGTACCAGGGCATTAATAATACTAGCAATTGATCACACAGGAAGAATCAGGGGAAATTCTAAATATTCTTAATCGCTAAGTATGAATGCCTTGATGGAACTGCTGTGTGCTGCTACTGAAGTTGCTATTGGAGAGTGATGTGAGCAGAGCGAATCTCCCACCAACCGCCAGCCAAAACCACCACTCACTTTGAACTGAACTGATCAGCCATGAATATTATTCTGAGTCTGAGAGCAAGGTAGGGGATATCATGGCAATGGCAAGGGGTCCTAAAAAGGAAACAAATCCAAAGCTCCTTAAATGGGCATGCTAGAGAGTTCAATATTGGAAAGTTACTTAACCTACCCCTCGCCTCATCACCTCCAAGCTCCAACAAAGTAAGTTAATGAGAGAGAGAGAGAGAGAGAGCACATGGCAGTATGGCACTAGCAATGCTTCAATAAGAACACAAAAGATTAATGCATGAACAGAAATAAGGATCATCAAACCCTTATAATGGATAATTTGCAGGATGTAGTGCTCGTCACCACACAAATTGACAACGAAGAAGCATATACATTAACCGCAGTGACTTAACAAAAGAGCTCAACACACGATCAAAAAGATTTCCCTTTGGATAAAACTCGCACAAAGCTTTTTTTTTCTTTCCAAAAAAACCAAAAAAACATATACTGCACATTATGCATAACTCTAAACAAAGGAGAAAATGGGAACGAGCCGAAATTAGAGCATCTTCTCGCTACATTCTGCAATGTGTTAAACAGCCCATGAAGAAACCATTAAGGAATGAATTAACCAGGCAAACTAAAACTGGAAGATGTGCATCATTACCTGAACTTTGTGTATCCTCTCATACTCCATAGCAAACTCACTCTCTATATGAGAGATGCTGCAAGTAGAGGAGACTAGGAGAGATATCAATGAAAGACAGCAGCAAGCATTCAAGCAAGTGGGTGTTGCTCAAGCATCAAGCGTGCTGTGCTCAGTAGTATATAACGAAAGGAGCAGGGAGACACGTCGCACTTGGAAGAAGGAAAAAAAAATGCCAAAGCTTGCGGGATCAAGTATGGACCACCGCAGGCGCGCTCGTCGGAAAGTTTTTTTTTTCGGATTGCCTAAATTTTTCCATTTTGCAGGTCTTTGTAAATCGAAAATCTAGACCCTCTCGACCGCAATAGCCATCCACACTTCTATACTACCATGGATATTTATCATTATCACTATTAAACTATGATAGAAAGCTAAAAAAATTAGGTCCAAGTGCAAAAATAAAAAAGCCCAAAAACTCGGTCGTTGGTGTGACTTCCCTACTGCAGAGTGCTGCTCACTTCTTTTTTTTTTTTTACCTCGTCTATTCTTTTTGCAGATGGCCGGAACAGCAACGTGCAAGGGTAGGTTGGTGAGGAGGACCAGGTAAAAGTTTCACCGGACGTGCGTGTGGAATGAGCCGGGATCGGACGGTCAGAGCTCGGAGCGTGCGGTTGTGAAGCGAGCGAAAATGGAAGAAAAATTTTCAGTGAACTATTGAGTGATTCAGATTTGATTTGAGTCTTGAGATTGCACAACGAGGGGAGACTTTGGACACGATGGATTCAAGTTTCAAAAGAAATTTGCCGGTTTTATTAGTTCCCTTCCGTTGACGAATTCCAAAACTCCAAATTCCAAACCATCTTGGTTACTCTCCTCTCCTCCCGGCGAGGAGGCAGCCAAATGATCCTCGTTTCTTCTTTGCTGCGTCCTTCTGCCCGATAATTCGAAGAGCGCGCTCTCTCTCTCTCTCTCTCTGAACCTACACGAAACCACATGGCCAGCAAAATTTTTGGAGTGATCTACTCTACTCTCTGTCTGTCTCTCCTCCTAGTAATCTTTTATGTCTCCCGTGCAAATTCCACAGTAGCCTATCAACACTTGTTACGTGTACCCAAGAAGTGTTGTTCCTGACAGATTGCAGAATTTGTACGTCGTGCGCCGTGTCCTACTGATCCTATACTCCTATGTTTCTCCTGTATTGGACTACTACGACGATGAGGATCGGGTGCTGTAATTTAATTAGTCCTTCTCATGAAAAAATGACGATTTCGATTTTTTTTAAAAAAAAACTGTAGCAAATACCTAGTAATTTACTTTTACAAATCCGATCTATCCAAAACTCGATCGGATAGCCCGCGCCTACAGGAACCGCTTAGTTACAATCCCCGTATAAATTGCACCAGATCCTCATCCCTACTGCTACTACTCTGATTTTTCTTTTTTTACTTTTGTGTTCCTTGAGTACTGAATGGGGAATCAAGCTTGTAGATAACATAAGACTGAATATTTGATGCGCTAGATGAGAGCAAGTTTGCGTAAAATTCTTTGCTAAAAGGTGCAGAGAGAGTGCGTGACACCCCGTTCGTGAATTTACGATGCGAAAAACCAAATTTACCTAGAAGCAGAGTTTGTTGCGTCATATCAAATAAACACTCTGCAGATGTGACAAATAACCTATGTTGTACCGTATATATGAGAAAATGTTCTCTTGCTTAGAGGAGAGTCCTTAATCCTTATTACTGTTTGCTTGGGGAAGACTGAGGATGACGACGGTTTGAGCAGTGCTTTAATGTTTTCTCTCTAATACAAGTACACAAACTTAAAGCAAACGAAAGGATAATTTGTTCATGTTTTAATATTTGTGCAACGGTAAAAAAGAAAAGTATGGAAGCACGTCTCGAGGGTTTACCATAGTTTACTTATTATTAAATGTTTTGCAAGGAGCATGTGAATTATTTAGTGTTTTCCAAAATCTCTCTCTACTGCCCGCCCTATTCAACACTAGACCCATGCACGATAAAGCCACAAAGAAAGGGCAGGGAGAGAAGACTCCAAAGCCCAAACCCCAACAGGAGGAGAAGCACACCACAAAGCAAGAAAAATAAAACATAATCCTGCTTTGTTAATTGATTTGCTCCTCCTTAGAGGACACAAACCACACCATAAGCACCACTTTTGTTTCTAGGGTTTGGCAAAGCCATCAGCTCATGTCCTCACAACCCAGCATGAGTCCACCAAACCCATTTCTGTTGCTAAACCCTTTTTTTAGGTCACACACCCCCGTGGCTTCTTGTCTTGATGTTTCTAGTTAGTTTCACCACCATATAGTTTAACCTTACAATTTTGTTTTTTGAGGTTTTTGAGGTCACATTTTTCAATGCTTGATGTCACCATTGTGCAAATATTCATGTAAATTAAGTGCTTGTCTAACTCAAGGATGATAATATTCAACAGTAGACATGCCAAGTGAATTCCAATTTGTCTTGTGGCATAAATTTTGGCGGCAACTTGCATACTTCAAATGGTAGGTAGGATGCTATGCTACTAGTCCATTTTGGTTGGTGCATGCCAAAATGCTTCTTCTGCTATGGCGCTTTAGAGTATAGGATGCTATGCTTTTAAGAATGCTAATTATTTCAAGGTTGCCATGCATACCCTAATATGTGAGGTGTGTCCTTTTATACTAACAAATGGTGGTAGATGTGATCATGACTTTTGGTGCACAGGTTTAAATTTGTGTGATCATGCTATCATTTGTGTACTGTCACCATATGAAAGGCTTCCTGGGCTGGGGCACCACTGGCTAGTAGTACTGGCTAAGGTTTTGGTTTGCTTGCAATCCAAGAGAAAAGATCTGCAAAAGTGTACCTTTCATTGTACATGTTGGAAACCCCACTCAATCTAGCTGTAGTAGTATTGCAGCAGGTGATGAACTCCTTGGCTCTGGCCCCTCCACCTCATTGTACTGTGGGCTTGTGGTAGTTATTGTGATGTGAGCTATAAGGCATCAATAGGATCAAACCAATTTCTTTTTATTGTTGCAAACAGTTCTGAGTTTGAATGGATTTTTGAAGTACTTGAAGATAGTAGAAAAGCTGTGCACATGTATGCAGGCCAGGCAGCAACGAAGCACCAGCCATGCATTTACTACTACTCCCTAATAAGATCATGTTTTCTAGCAGGTGGTCACAAAATACTCAATTCGGAGGTGATAACTTGGTTGCTTGTGCTAATCCAGAGCCAATTTTTAGATAGATATATAGAGTTTGACAGCAACAGCAATGAACCATAGTATTAGTTTCAGAGGAGAGATTAACAATTTGTCAAAACCAAGGGATATTTCTGACAGGGAGACACGGGTGCACTCAAGACCCACAGAGATGTAGTAGCATCCGTATGTGACGCTGGTCTTTCTCCTCTCGTGTTTGACATGAGCTCTGCCTCTGCTTCACAAAGCATATACGGCGTGCACCATGCTTCCCATGGAAGTATGGAACCACTACTCCAGTACTCCCTGAGTTGAAACAAAGAAAATGTCCCCCTGCATTGTGTGAGCCACACAGAAGAAGCATGCATACATGCAATGCAGCCAGAAAGGCAATTCTTCCAAGGACCAAACCAGACAGGGCATGAGCTACAGTGCATGCAGCATGTCAATGCATCTCTTGGAAGTGACCTATCTAGGTTAAGATAGGCTGGGACGCTGGGTTTGGTTTTGTGCTAGGTTACTGCAGTGGCACATCTCCTCCTGCCTGGCATTGGTTTCTGAGGATCTTGACTACCACAGATCAGTGGAGCAGCAGCAGTGGAATCAGCTCCAAGCCTCCAAGTTTTGACTGCATTTGAATGGACCAGCTTCAATGGGGGCCTCCACTCAATGATGGATGCTATCATCATCATCATGAGGTTTGTTCCAATGTTGCTGTGGTCATTGTGGGCTTATGGCAGACACAGGCACTCTCCAGTCTCCACAAAGCAACAGCAGCTCAGCTTCCTCTTCCCCTACTAGGCCCTTAGTGTCCTGTCATGTGCGATGGGCTGAATGGGCTTAGATAACGGAGTGAGGAGATTCTGATGATGGCCCGACCCAGCAGTTTATACATGCTTCGGATCGTTACATACGGCCTAGCCCAGCTACTACTGCAGTTTATACATGATGTTCATCTCCAGTTTCAGCTTACAGCTTGCTGCTAAAATGGACAGTTGACACCGTTCCAAACAGGTAAAACTGGAAAAAGCCTCGGCTTTTTTTAGCCCGGATGACAATTTTTCATTTTGCAAATCTGACCTCCGTGCGAATACAATTGTAAAAATAGCCTCGTCTTCCATCGCGGAAGCGTTGATATGTAACACGTGTCACCTGCTCACTAGTGTACCGCGGCAGGCCCTGACCCGTGGCAGCTGTAAGATCGAGGATACCAACTAGAGGGGGTGAATAGACGGTTATAAAAATTATCTCTTAAAATCTTTTTGGTCAAAACCGAGTTTATATGAGTAAGCATAAATCAAAACGGTTTTGTCCAATTGAGGCCTAATTCAATTAGTCTCAACTAAGTGCACCAACAACCTAAGTCTAAATCAATGTTTGCAACCCTAGGGAGATAAGCAAGCAATTCAATTCTAGAAATGTATATTGCAATAATGTAAATGAGCAATAGGAAGCAAACCACAAGATGACACAATCTTTTTACCGTGTTATTCGGAGACTTGCCGGTCTCCTCTGAGAGCATCTAGGCTCCCTATTTGTGTAAATTATGCTTATTATATAGGTTTTGGTGTTGATGACTAAAAAGGATACTCAGTGAAAATCGAAAATAGTCAGATTTGATGATCAAGTCTAAGGTATTTTTCTAGTTTTGGCTTGAGAGTTGATTCAAGTCATATAGTTAAAATCACCGTACTATTAAGAGGGATTATACATAAGAAATGATCTTGGTTCATATGCAAAATCACTAAGATTACTTGGAGCATAGTACTTTTCATGTTTCTCACTCAAAAATCCAGAGCTTTATCTTGTAAGCCGAATCAATTCTCTCTGGACCAAACTTCATATTTTTCAGGTGCTCAAAGATCCTAAGTTCTAATTCTAACCGAACGTACACCATGTACGTCAAACCGATATTTTCGGTCCGGCGCTGAGAACTTCCCTCACCGAGCGTACTTCATGTACGCCGGACCGATTTTTGATGGTCCGGCGTTCTAAATTCTCCTTTGATTCTTTTTCAACCAAGTATAACTATGTTCGTTCGATCAATCTAAATTCTTTCTTAAAATTAGTCCGACATAATTTATACTTTCACTCTAAATAAAATTCTAGTCTGTGTTAAAATTTATTTTAACCAGAAATATAAAGTCTGATGCAGACCAGAATTCCTTGTGTACGTCGGACCAATTTTTTTCGATCCAACGCAAACATATTTCACTCGGATAAAACCAGCCATTTTCCCATGCACGTCGGACCATCTTTTTCGGTCCGGCGCAAACGTTATTTGCTGGTACTCAAAAGAAACAAAAACATGTGTACGCCAGACCAACTTTTTCGATCCGGTGCAAGCATTTTCTTGCTGATATCAAAATCAAACAATGCATATGTACGACGGACCGATATTTTCGGTCCGACGTAAGTGAGTCATTTGAGCACAACAATGCTTTCCAATCCTATGTACCTCGGACCAAAGTTTTCGATCCGGCGTATGTGTATACTTTGACTTATGACTTATATACCTTAAAATTCTTATAAAAAGGGGCAACAGTTGACCTACCCCATCTATCCTACCAACCCCCAATGGGCAAATGGCAGGTGTAACGACTATCTCTGTTCCGGATCTATATATATATATAGAATGCCTGGGTTCACAAACTAAAACAAATAGAGCTTTGCACATTCACATCTTTGATATCCTGACCATCTTTGACATCATTCCAACCATATACAACTCTTGATCTTTAGAACTCCTGAGCCCCATTTCCATCAAGAGTTTGAGCTTCAACTCAGAAAATTACAAACATTCATTCTGAACATTTAGAGTACTTGCTCCAAGCTAAGTTTAGGTTGCATCTAGCTACTGAACCAAGAGACAGGGCTTGTGGATAGTCTATTACTCTTGGAATTAGCTGTTCCTAGACGGTTGGAGAAGTTATTGTTGCGACCTATCCAACAGAGATTGTGGAAGGCCACTATTATTGTGAAAGGTTGAGACTCACCTCACTAGAGTAGTGAAAGAGTCAAGATAGTGAAAAATCAAAAGCTATTGAGATTGGCTGTTTGGTGGAGCAATACTTCTGAGGAAGTGCTCTAACGGGGATGTAGGAGTGATCTCTAAACCTCGGTGGAAAATCTTTGAGTTCTCCTGTTTTTTTGTTTATCGTTGCTTATTATTCACTTATTGTTTCTCATTCAAAATTCCCTTCCTTACAAAGTTTTCTTGAACAAGTGTTGTGCTGGACTTCTATACTAATTGCTTCTGTTTTCTATTTTTATTGAGAAAAGTTTTTCATAATAATTAAAAAGTTTTAAAATTGTCTATTCACCCCCCTCTAGGCCAACTTGGTCCTTACATCCTCTAGTCCACGTTGAGATAAGCCCAAACAAATTGGACCGGCTTCACAAATTAAGCCAAGCACCTCAATTCCACTAGTGGTAGCTTTTGCCCTCTCCGGGTAGGTGAGCTCCAACCTTCACAACTCGCCAGGCCTTCTCACAACCTTCTTGAGAAGATCACCGGATCACGATGCCTCCACGCCATCTAGATGTCAGCAAACACCAAGAGTAACAGGTCAAGTATCTTGCTTGATCCTCACCAAATGCCACACATGCATAAGGATACTCAATCCTTCTCTAGATGCAACACATGCACCTAGGCTCTTCTTTCCTTGCTCACAAGGTGCAACACATGCACAATTGAGAGGAGAAGCTTGCTCTAGCTCAAGAGAATGAAAATGAAATACCAAAGAATCAATTCGTGAAAACTTTAGCTCAAGTGATACTCAAATCACTCAAACAAAGCTCTATGAGCTCAAGAGGTTTTGCTTTATGTCTTAAATGGGTGCAAGAGCAGCAGCAAGAACCTCATAGCTCGGGCCCTTTTATAGCCCCACAAAGAAACTAGCTGTTATTCACTCCAAAGTGCTCACAGAGCACTGTGTGGACATGTCTATACAAGAGAAAGTGTTTCGGTTGGACATGTCCACCTTTCAAACGGCTAGTGCATTTCATGCGAGAATATGACCATTGGAGGCTAGCTCAGGTTCGGTTGGGCATGTCCACACTAAAACACATACTAGTTGGACAGGTCCACCGCCTTCTCTATTGGAGAAATAAACTAGCCACTATGTTGAACATCCTCACAGACATGTCTGCAAGCCCTCTGTCCATAAAAGAATTCAACAATGACGTAGTGGACAGGGGCATAAAAGGATATGCATAAGACTAAATTAAGCAAGGCCCACCACATGCATACTAAAGATCTAAGCAGCCATAGATATTCCATAAAACACTACAACTCCATCAATTACACTCTCTGGAAAATATGTATCGGCAACTAAATAGGGGTACTACCGGACCAGTGATAGTACCTGCCCTTGAACTACGGTAATGCCGAATTTCAAACTCAGAGAAAAACAAACCCTCTGGAAAATGACAACCGTCTTTTAGCACTGGTATTACCGACTTGCGGTAGTACCGAACTTAACACATCAGTAGTGCCAGCGTTCAACTTCATGGAAAATTCAAGAAACACATTTTCAAAAAAAATAACTACAGCTCCTAGGGAGCGGTATTACAGGACTTGCAGTTTGGGCTTGCCTCAACGTGGATTAAGGGAGACCGGTAAGTCTCCGAACACCATGGTAAAACATCGGTATGTCTCTAGTCGGCATCCTCGATCTTACAAAACTTCATATGCTTAATAGATGTGTTTCAAAGTAAAGATCCTCAGTATCTATGGAAAAGAAGAAAGGATCAATACTAATGAAACTTTATGATAAAGAGTGAACTTCCCTTTTATATATATATATACACACTGTAACATTCCAAAAATTTGGATTTTAGAATTTTGAATTTCAAAATTCACTATTTGCAATTTCTTTGAATTAATTTCAGCTTAATTTGAATTTTCTATTTATAAAAGGATTTAATTTGGCTAATATATTCATCAAACATTAGATTTTTCTGTATTTTTGGAGATTTTTCTGAATTTATTTGATATTTATTTGAATTTATTTGCTTTTATTTCAATTCCTGGGATTTTGTTAATTCGAAAAATGTCTTTTATTTCGAAATCCTTTGCGGACCGAATCCTTCCCGCCGTTTCCTTTTCCTTCTTGGCCGCTTCGCGTCGCCGCCTAGATTCTCGGCCAGCCACTGGCTCGCTCATGCCGCGCCCGCCGACGCGTGGCCCCTTTGTCGGCCGATCGGCGCCGTCGTCTCGAGCCGGACTCCGCCGCCGTTCGCCCGCAGCCGCCGCCGCGTTTTCGCGCCGCCGCGCCAGATCTGCTACGGACTCCTCGGCATTCGCGTCTATAAAGCCGCGCGACGTTCCTCTATCTCGTTTCCGAGATTCGCGCAATGCACCGCCCGAGCTCGTCTCTTCGCCGCCGTGCCGTGCATCTCTTCGCCGCCGTTCGCGCCTCCGGTGAGCCTCGCCGTTGTTTTGGTCTCGCCGAACTCCCGCGCCGCCTCTTCCTTTTGCCCCTACTCGGTTCGGATCCGTCGCGGTTTTCGCAAAACCGCACCGTCTTCTCCGCCTCGGCGTGCCGCGCGCGCCGTGCTTGCCGCGCCATCGCCGTGCTTGCCGCGCCATCGCCGCCGCCATCTCCTCGCCGTGTGCGTGGCCGTCCGATCCGCCCGCCGTCCGATGCCGTCGCGTGGATGGCCCCGATCGGCCGCGTCGCCTCGTTCCGCCGCGTCGGCGCCGCCTCGGCTCCGCGCCGCGCCCGCGTCACCGTCTGCGTGGCGGCCGCGTCACCGCCGCGCGTGTGCCCTAGCCCGCGTGGAAGCCACGTCGGCGCCCGTGGCGTCCTCGTCGGCAAGTCCATCGCGTCACCCGGATCGCCTCGGTGCACCCGGTTCACCGTGGACCGAGTCTCGACTCGTGGGTCCCGCTTGTCACCTAATCCTTTTTCTTTTTATTCTTTTCGAAATCCGAAATTCCAGCCAATCGCGATGCGCCACGTGTCGACTTTCGAATTTTACGATTTTACGATCTGGGAATCTTCCAGGAGCCCGTTCTCCTTCGTTCGAGCTCTGATTCCAGTGATTCAAATTTCTAAATTCATCTAAATTCAAGATCTATCTTCCAGTACCATTCTTTTCAATTTTTGAATTTTATTTGAATTTGTTTTATTTATTTGCTCTCGTTTAGCGTATAGGCAGATTGATCGCAAGATCGATCGAATCTCGCAATCGAGGTAGAACCAGCAAGAGGCGTGAAGGCAAGTCTTCCTTGAACATGTTGATCCCAAAGTTTATGAAAATGTTATGTTGTTTTTAAATTATGCATGCTTACTTTATGCAATGTACTTTAAATATAGTTTTAGAGTATAGTTAAATTCAGTTTGTTATACCCTCATTGGTATTGATCATGTCGAACCTTTGACACCCTAGATGATATATACTAGCTATTTTATTTGGTGATAACCAGTAGATTAGCATGGAGCGGTAGAATTGCTTAGTCCGATTTAAGCGTTTGGTATTGTGCCATTATGGGAATCATTTCAAATATTGTTCAAACTTATTTGTGAAAGTGCGGCAATTGGTGTTGCTGCTGTGATTTAAATGAAATAAAGTGGAAATGGTTTAGACCAGGCGGATGGATGTTGGGCGGTGCGAAAGCACGAGACCTTGGTATGTGAATGTTCCACCTAGTCAATTAAGGACCGAGCGTGTGTTACCATGGACCGAGCACTCTTTGTACAACCACAAGTCTATATGGGTACAACTGGCTAAATAATTTGTGCGTCTCATTATTAGCTTCGCCGGTTGGTGAGTGCGGATGTTGGCGGCGCAAGAGGGGCTTCAGATCTTTGGCGGCTAGAACCACGACAATGGTGAAACCTTAGCGGCGAGGTTAATAGTGGGTTGTGCATTGTAAAGGCCTTGTCATGATCTCTCTGCCGACACACCAAAGGAAGTATGTTAAGTGCATGGCAACAAGAGTCGATCATGTCTTGTGGGTAAAGTGTACACACTCTGCAGAGTTAAAACTACTTAAGTAGCCGTGCCCACGGTCAAGGGCGGCAGCACGCTTGCACATTGTAGATTTTATGGTTTTGTTTCAAAGGAAAATGATGGTTGTTTGGGAATCCGTGAGCAGATGGAACTCTCGGGTTATGGTTTGGCGGATGGAGCCAGACAGGTAGATGGAACCTGCTTTAATTGTTATATCAAATTCAATTGCTATTCAATTACATTTTGTTCAAACGATGCTTTATGAAATTACTATTGGTATTCTGATTAAACTTTGCTTTATGCTAAAAGAGCCATATTATGCCTTCAATTGCTTAGCCTTGCATATAGTTATCATGCATTATGTTTCCAAGACTTGCGGAGTACATTTTGTGCTCACCCTTGCAACATCCCCAACTTTCCACAGAAGAGTGTGCAGAAGTTGAAGCTGACTACGATTTCTACGCTTGTGGTTACGACGAAGGTGATCCGGAATGCTAGGACGCGAACCCCAGTCGATTGCCTGTTGGGCAAATGGATGGGCTTACTTACTTTGCTTTTGTTATTTCGTTTCCACTGTTTCTTATTGAACTCAAACTATGATGCTTCTTATTTGTAATAATTGGCCATAAGGCTAATACTCTTTTGCTTAAGTAATATTATTTGATTCGTGATATGGATGTGCTGTCATCACTGTTTCCACTGTGTGTGCTAGCTTTTCCTGGACTAGCACAGGTTATACACAGAGGGTTCGGATTTGGAGATCCGGTCCCGACACACACACACTTAGGGCACCATGGTACCTGAGCACCATGATCTAAAAAGGATATTTTCTCTATGTATTTTCATGCGAAATTTTTATGATACTGAGTTTAACCAGTTTACTAACTAGTTCAAACAAGTTTGAACTGAAATTCAAACTAGACTTCCCCTTTTTGATGATAGTTTGGTTGTAGGTATTTGCTGATTTTATATATAAATCAGCAAATCATGTGATCCAAACTAGTTCAAAATCTTTGAATTCGAGTATATTTTTTCAAAGGTATGTATTTCATTTGAATTGTTAAAGATGGGTATATACCCTACAACTGAAATTTTAAAAAAATATACTGAAATATAGCTTGAATTCGCGCATTTCAAATCATGGTGCTTAGGCACCATGGTACCCTATTTCGGCTTCCTATATATATATAAAAACTATTTTGGAGCTCACCCTACATTTTACGTCAAAGGAATGCAACATGTATAATAATGTGAAGTCGGATGCATACCTTTAATAGTTCCATTTTTCATTCAATTTGAGACTAATAAACATCATACTTGACAAACGAGTTAGTCTCATATTCATATTTACCATTGACTAGTAAAATCGAATACATGGAATTTGAGCATATATTCAAGATATAGAATGAACTCCCTCTAAATATGTGCATACATATATGTATTAGTTGGAAGCACTATGCACATATC
Organism: Otatea glauca; assembly: GCA_036346275.1. Lineage (NCBI taxonomy): Eukaryota > Viridiplantae > Streptophyta > Magnoliopsida > Poales > Poaceae > Otatea > Otatea glauca. The sequence goes on along the minus strand of CM070733.1, from coordinate 37,802,711 downwards.
CAAGTTAAGATATTTACAGAGTTCACCCTATATTTTGAATTCAAGACATGCAACAAGATGTAACAGTATGATATAGGATGCTACCTTCGAGATGTTCAATTTGATCATCCAAATTAGACTATTCACAATTTTAATTATCAAAGGAGTTAGTCTCACAATTAGCTTTGTCACTAACCACCAAAATCAATCTAATGGAGCTTGAATTTACAATCTCCCCTTTTTGGTGGTTGATGACAAATCCATTAACAATAAGCACATTTGGATATAAATCAATGCATTTAATAATTTTAATTTATTGAACAATATATGTACATATCATTAAGCAATTTAATCATTAGCATGAGAACGACATGCACCAAACTTCCAAGTTAAAACACCCAAATGTGGGAATCGATCAAATCAAGCTCATAATAATTCTCCCCTTTTGGCATTAAACACCAAAAGTACAAATCAAATCTAAGCCAAAATGGAGTCTTTTCGAATTACAGAGCTTGGCAATGAATAAATCCAAATTTGGTCATAAAGATATTGAAATATATGCATATGACCTATATGGGGATTTGAATTTAAACCTTTTCAAAAAGTTTCAAGAAGTTCACAAAACTTCCCCTATATGGCCTAAAAGATGAAAACAACTAGAATCGAGGCCATATTTTAATTTAAGCAAAGAAAAGATATTTGAAACACATTCGAATAGCATCAATGATGAAATCTCCTCATAATGCTTTTTAATTTGCAAGATATCTTATATTATGAGTCCTTGATAATTTAAGAGGTTAAAACGAGGAACACATCCAAATAAACTTCAAGCTTCATGATTTTTTTAAACCACTTAAAAGATTCAAATTGGGTAGAAATCATGGAAAGAACCAATTTCATGAAACACCACTTGAAGGAGAACCTGTAAGATTCTACTTGAAGAAATTTGATACCACTTAAAAAAATGATACCACTGGTGTAAAAAACTTGATACCATTTGTAGAAATCACTTGTAAGAACTTATTAACCCTTTTCATGAGGACACCACTCTCATTTTCTCAATGACCAAAAATATGTGTCAATTTGAGATCAAATTGAGAATCATGACAAATCCAAGGTGCCTCTTTCAAACGAATAAGAACTTGATTAAACAAGCTCCAAAAAGATTTTGAGATAAATCATAGAGCTAAAACATTTAAACATGCTAAAGTTTTGTTTTGGGAGGCTCTCCCAATTCACAGCCATTTAGGAGATATGAAAACCACAAAGATTTCAAGAAATGAGAATTTTAGGTTTTCAGATTTTGACCTTTCATTTTAACTTCGAAAGAGGTCTAAAAAACTGGTTAAATGAGATCCAATAAATCTAATAAATTTTGGCATGACAGACCAACTATGGAGGATCAATTCTCATAATAATGACCTCAAATTATGATCTGATTTGGAGATACAAAAATCACAAATCAGCTCAAAAACATGCAAAAATCTGAATTTTCAGCATTTGATCAAAGTGAGAAAAGGCCACAACTTTTTCAAATATAGTTGAAATTATTTGAAATTTTACAGAAACACACTTTGGATCATAAAAGCTTTTCCAAAAAGAATTTTCGAAAAAAAGGAGTCTCTGTTCAAAAGATATCCCAAATTTTGATTCGTAGGCATGATTTTTAATTAAAGAGAAGAGAAAATCAAAACTTTTAAAAATTAAATCCAAATGGTTTGAAATTTTCTAGAAATGAACTTTAGACTGTTTAGAAAGTTTTCCAAAAATAATTGTGTGAAAAATAATTTTCTTTCAAAAGATATCACCAAAAGCGCTTTGAACGCATAAAAATAAAGTGAATTTCCATCACAGACTCAAAATGCAATCCAAATTGGATTTTATGGAGTTTTCAACTTTCATGCCTTTGTATGAGTTAAAAATACTATCTCAAGCCAAGATACAGAAAGAAATCCAACTCAATTAACAAAACCCACTATATATAAGAATAGGTCATTTTTGGTTAAATGAAAGATTTGGTAATTTTCAAATGGCTGTTTAAATGGTTGGTTGTTTGGAAAAACCTTGAACTAAGGAAATGTTTGAAATGACAAATTCTAAGAGTTTTGTATTGACAACTTTTTAAAAAATCAATAGATTTTGATTTATGAAAATATATCATTTAATTCAAAAACAAGGACATATAAGATCCTATTGAGGTCAAATTCGCTATATTGTTTCTCAAATAGGGATTTTTACTCCAAAAGCATAGTAAAACATTTGATATACATATTTAAATACTTTTACAAAGATTTTAACAAATTTGGGCCTTTTAACCAACATTTTTTACTTTTGTCCAAAGTAGCTCATTCACTCCAAAAGATATCAAATGAAGCAAATGAAAAGATATTTGATTGCACAAAGTGCTATAATATGACCAATATAGGTCAAAAGGTAGTTTTTGGGTGTGTTTCAAAATCAAATAACTTTTGATAGGTTGGTCTTTTGAAAATATTTTGAATACGAGAAACATTAAGAATGACCAACTCTACGTTTTGGAACTATTTTCAAAATCCTTTTATAATTAATTCTATGCAAAATACAAGTTTAAAGCCAAAACAAGATACTAGTAACTAGCTTTTGGGCTAAAAACTCGTTGTCTTTTGAAATTGGTTTTTATAATGCCAAAACCTTTGGAAAACCTTTTAAAAGCATTTGTATACATTTTTCAACTAGTTTTGCACAAGATTACTAATAGTTACAAAATTTTTGACTTTTGGCTACTACCGCAGTCAACCGGGCTACCGTGGTACACGGGCGACACGTCACATGTTAGTACTTCTGTGGTCGGGAAGAGGGCTATTTTATAATTGCATTCGCACAAGGGCTAGTTTTTTTAAAAAAGTAAGTGCTAGGGGGTTAGAAAAGATAAGGCTTCGAACTGGAACATGACATACCAAATAATAGTAACTCTGGAAAATAGCCACATATGCAGCGGGACCAATACTATCCGGCAGGAAACAACAAAAAAATAAGTCACTCGAGGGTTTGTGTTGTCTTTGATGCAAAAGGGAAGTAAATTCTGTACTAGAAAGAAATCGGGGAGAGAGAGAGGCACCAAGTTAAGCCAAATTAATGTGGATCTATCCTATTTTTGTCTATGTGAGGTAGATAATCGCACTCTACGTTAATCACGTGATAAACTACCGTGTCTTCCGACCAGGTAACTGGTTGCTGTTGCCTAAGATTAGTCATCTCTTAGTTATAAGAGATTGTTATTAGTTAACCAATTTATTACTAAAGAAGATAATGCTATTTTATTGCCGTGAATAGAAAAGAATATTAAGAGAATGAATTCGGATTAGAATGAGAACGTCCTTTTAGGGAACATAGTCCATCCTATTTATGTCTATATAAGAGGTAGATAACTGCTCTCATGTTAATCACATGATAAACTACCATGTCTTCCGACCAGGTAACGGTTGTTGTTTCCTAAGATTAGTCGTCTCTTAGTTATAAGAGGTCGTTATTAGCTTATGGCCAGTTCATATACATAATTGTGTTATGTTAAGTAGGTCCTTAATATATGAGCCTACTTTTCAAATAGACTTGGAAAGTAAAATGATACCTGAACAAGAATCCCCGTCAATTACCAAATGGAGGCACGACAGCAAGTAAAACGATATGAGGTAGTCAGTCTTTCATGTCGCATTAGTGGCTGCAAAATGATACATCTCAGTGAGTTCGATACAAAACTTTGATGATTTAGCAGGACATGCAGCATATCGAAATGGGCACACCACGAAAATTTTATGCTTTTCTGCATGTCCTCGCTTCTTTCTTTCAGCACGACTGATCAAATAATGGTGGTAAGAATGCGGAACAGCGCACAGCTTGCAGAAGCAATCACTCGTCGTCTAAATCGTTGAACTTAATTGAGTGGGTTTGCAAATCAATTTGCCCACCCCTGTAGGTTCCTCGCTTCTTCTTGGTCTTCTCATGTCTAAAGCCCCTGCAAGAGAAAATAGAACGACGATGAAAAGATGTTCATCAGTAATGGGATTATAAATGATATTAGACCAGGAAATTAGCTTAGGTTAGAACAGCAAAATCAGAAGGAAACAAGAGTAAAGGGGTGTTTGGCACAGCTCCAACTCCACCAAAATCCATGGAGTTGGTGAAGCAGCGTATTCCTAACTCCAGAAATTTATGGAGCTGGAGCTGTGTGTACATTAAGAGTGTTTAGGTGGATCATCTTGTTTACATTTTAGATTAAAAATATAAAGTTAATTCACTTTATTTTAGCCTACAAGCTCCAGATCTGAGGTGGGACTGGGATCTGGAGCTCTGCCAAATAGGACCTAAGTATCCAACCTTCCTCTAACTTGGCCAAGAATCTCTTGTGCCTTCGCACCATACCCAGAGTCTGCACCACCCTGTGCAAAGTACAGATAGGCCACACAAGGTTATTGTAGACAAATGTTCAAATATCTATGAGTAAATGATCAATAAATCTCAGAAAAGATAAGCATCTAGCATTGAGTACTAAATACCTTAGCCCAATATGAATTATCCTGTAGCCTTTCATCAACAAATTTGACCTCTTCCAGCTTCACTCGTTGAAATGCATTCAGAGTTTTAGGCTGCAGTGAATGAACATGATAGGAATAATCATAATCTCATCAATCGTCGAACTACTTAAATATATATATCCAAGACATCAGATAAAATATAATTATTAGGATTCAAGGGTGGTATAAACATTAGATCAATGGTGGTAATGATGATGTTGGTCAAATTACCTATCTATATCCTACATAGTGAAAATATCAAATTAGACCAACCTCAACATGTCAAAAAAAGCATTATGAAGTCATTATAACGTTGGTATGAATTTGCACTGTTGAATATACCGTTGACCAATTAACACTTATTGGTACCAAAACTTCTAACATTAAGCAGATTTTGCGCATGAAATAAATACTAGAAATGCAATAGGTTAATATATAACAAAAAATATATATATTTAGCATGACCATAATATTATAACTTAATTAACTATAGAAGAAGACTAAATGAAGCTTCATGTATGAAAACATGAAACTACTGAAAATTTTCAATGAACAGCTTTCATGGTGAATAAACCAAAATGGTAGCACAAAAAGCAATGAGAAGCGATTTGAAGAGACCGAAAACAACATACTTCAGATGAATGTTTATGCCTTGTTCTCCTTCGTATCATCCTTAGCAAAGCCGTTGTTGAGCTTCTGATTAGTAGTGCTATCTTCTTTGGCAGGGGGTTTGCTTCCATCAACTTCTTCCAGTTTCCTCTTCTTACTAACAACTGCATTGTCAGTTGAAGGCCTTCCATTTTCACCTTTGTCGATGTCCATTCCACTCTTGTCTGAATCTTTTCCTGCAACTTGTTTATCTTCTACCATAACATTTTCTTCAATACCTGACATCTTTCGCTTCTTTTTACTTTTCTTCTCATTGTTGCCTTTCCCTTCTTCGACAGCATCACTATTTTCCTTGGCACAATTAGATTTCCCCTCAAGCTTGGCAGGTGCAGTTCCTGCATCAACCTTATCTGAGATCTTCGAAGTTGATTTAACCTTTTTCTTTTTCTTCCCTTTACAAAAGAGCGCCATTGCCTAAACCATTCTTGTCGGCATCGTCATTCTGATTCATAGGTTCTTCCTCCCTCAATTTCTTACCATCCTCCTTATGCTTCTCAGAAGCTTCAAACTTGTTTATCATTCCTAATCCTACCATTTCCAGCCTAGCTTCAACATCATCATCCTTTTCATGTTTCTTGATTTTCTTTGTCTTGCCATCAATCTTTTGATCATCACTCTTCACTGTTGCATTTGCTTCACTACCACCATCATTCCCTGCTGAAGAGCTATCCTTCTTCTTCTTCTGTTTCTTTTCTTTGATCTCACCATCCGCATTTTCACCAGGCTTTTCCAGGGCAGAAGGCTCACTTGCCTTACCCTTGGGTTCACGAGCTTCAGCACCACCTTTCTTCTTCTTCTTCTTGCCAGCATCGTCCTCTATTGCTACATTGTCAGATGATTTATCTGCATTGCCAATTCAGGTGAGCATCAATCAAAAGGAAATACAAGGCCTATGCCAAATTAGAACGCTTATTGACCAAAGATGCTACCTTGCCCAGTGCACCCCGCAATACTAGCTCCTGGAGTGGAATTGCTGCATACAACAACCAAATTCTATCAAGAATCAAGCATACCACGGAGCATAGTTCTTCAGTAAAGTAATTTAACAAGACTGAAGATTCTCTTGTTATTTAAGTACCTCGAGTCCAAAAATTTGGAAAACAACTCTTCCAGGCTCACAAGCGATGATTTCCAGGCATCTCCCTGGAAGCATCAAATTTCCATTCGACGACTTAATAACTGCGCATCGAAACAGCAATACTGAACACGCATGCATGTAAGAGAGAGATATCATGGTTATACCTCGAGGTTGACCTCAGATTGGAGGGCGGCGAGCGTGCGGGGGAAGCCGTTGGACTCTAGGAAGGCGGCGACGGAGGTCACCACACTGGCCCTGGATTCGAGGAGGAGGATCCCTTGGTGGCCCTGCCCTTGCACTTCCTCTCCTTCTTGGCTTCCTCCTTGGCCATGGCGACGGCGGGGAGGGAGGCGAGTGCGACTTGCTGTGGGAGGAACAGCATCGAGACGAGGCGGCTAGGGTTGGGTGTCAGAGTTTATACACCAATCACAATGAGGCTTTGTGTGTTACCCTATGACATGCGGGGCCAGTGAGTTGTGGGCTCATGTGGTCACTGAGGTTGGGAGTCTTCAGCTGGGTGAGGAAGCTTCTGGAAAGCCAAGGTGCTCGAAGACTACTTGGGCCTAGTGTCAATTGTGTGGCGAGTCTGGCGACTCCCGAACGAAAACTGTATGCCAATTGCCACACCGTATTCTCTTCCCACCCTGCAAGAAGATAATGAGGAGGAAGGGAAAGAAAATATTGCCAAATTTTTGTAGCAAACTAAATACTTATCGAATCCAGTCGATAATATCAAATTTTGGTAAGAACGTTGATAGGATGATCCTAAGAACTATGCTATACAGTATACGCTAACAAGGAAATACGAGATGCAATGAGATGTAACTAGCAAAGATTCAATCATCGTATCGAGTTACAGTGTTGGCATAACTATTACTCCTGTTTGGTTAGGCTATTGGAGGGTGTAACCTAACTACATAGTTAATGGTTCCTGTTGCATGCTGTCTGCTTCAAGTAATCGGACTCCACATCAACAAAGATCGAGTCCACAGAAAGCCTATTACACTCATATTTGAGTGGTGTTGGATTACGATACCGTAACACCCACCACTCGACCATCTTCTCGATCTTGTCTTCTTCTCGCGGAAGCCTTCTCATGGACCAATTTTTTTTGGCCTTTTAGCATAATTTTCTTTTGTAAAATTGATCTTCTGAACGAAATTAAAAATTTGGTGTGCTTCCACACTACGGTAGGCACCTACTATGCTCTTATTGGTGATATACCCTTGAGGTAATCATTAAGATGATTGTATCATGTCTTAAGTTTATGAAACTGTATAATTGTTTGTCATTTGAATAAATATCGGTTGGATTGATCAACAAGTACGTGACTTGTTTGAGCAACTCTTTTCATATATCGATGTTATTCAAGTTATCATTGATCGGTTATCATAATATAGGACGATTATGTTTCATAGATCAGTACATGTATTAATTGATGACCATGTTTCATGGGTCATAGTGATATGGAGATATCTAATCAATAATATGGACACATGTTGGAGAACATTCGTTGGATAAACCCATATGAGATACTAAGAGAATTGTTATATATTCTTATGTGTCATCAGTTGGTCTCATACATAGTGTATGTATGATCCTTAGACCTGAGATCGTCATTGGTTTCCTAGATGTGTAATGGTTTACTTAGGGGCTGTCAAACGCTACTCTTTAACAAGGTAGTTATAAAGGTAGTTTTTGGGTTTACCATGAAACATGCTGAGGTACATGAATGATCACAATGGAATTTGCCCCTCCTATATAACAGAGAGATATCTCTGGCCCCTCGAGGTAGATGGATTAAGGAATTTCATGCCCATACTGAATGTGATTGAGAGTCAATCCAGATAAATTAATCCACTACGGTATGAGTGAAGGGATAGAGCTGTCATAGGATGACATGACTCTCGGCTTGAGTTCGATCTGATATCGTGAGGCAAAGGGAACATGACATTATCACACTATAGTAGGTTCGTCCGATGCTTTATGAATATTTGGGAATCGATATGTACTGCTAGGGACCGCTATTGATTATTGGTCGAAAAGGTGTTTTCGAGTCATGTCCAAATATACATGAACCTATAGGGTCACACACTTAAGGGGTTTGGAACGGTTACAATCGGTTATCAAAGTTCGGATTGGATCCGTTTCTAATAGGACAAATTGAATGTAGACTCAGTTTGGGCCCAAGGGTTGGGCGCCACTGAGGGCTATAAAAAGGGGACGTAGGCTTAGGGTTTCAAATAGAAGTTGTATTCAAGAGTTACACCACCATCGAAACCCTAACCATCCTCCACCATCTCTGTCATGCGTACGGTGCTAACACCTCGGCACTCGGCATTCCAACCTCAGACATGTGGATACCGATAGAGGCGCTGCTCTATTGCGGTGCTGTAGAATCAAGGATAACCGACTAGAGGGGGGTGAATAGGAGGTTTCTTAATTTTTTGACTCTAATTTCAATTTGCAAGATCACTAAGCAAGAAATTACAATTTTGGCAAATTAGCACTAAGTTATCTAGTGATCACTAAATGAACCAACAATTCAATTATAGGCAAAGAATGATTCTACACCCAAATCAATGCAAGGTTCAAAATTTGGTGAATTTATTGAAATTTCGGATTTCGACCCAAATCTAAACTACCATGGGAAAAAATTTAAAAAATTTGAAATTGCTACGATGAAATCCGAAATTTCGTTTTTCAGTGAAATTTCACCGTTTTTTTCCGGTTTTGACCGTTTTGACCGTTGGATTTGGCCGGATTTGACCCAATAACCATTAGGAAAGTCATCTCCTATGAAAATTTGTTGAAAAACCGAATTTTTAAATATTTTAAAATTTTGGCAGAAATACTGTTAGATTTTTATAAAATTGTACAAGCTTGATAATAATCTCAAACTTTTATGGTACTATCCTTAGTAGTCTAGGATAATACATAAAAAATTTCAAAATAATTTAACTTTATTTGTTATCTTTAAAAAATCAAAAATAGAATGAACATAATTGGGACAGTTATATTGTCAGAATTTTATAAATTTTCTTGGGTGTGATTATGATCTAAACCTTTTATGAGAGATTAATAATTGACTCAGAACCATGATGTAATTTTTTCAAAAAATTTAAACTTTGTTTGTTTGGTCAATTAAATCTATGTAAGCATTGAACCGTTTGTTATATTATATTTCTAAAAACAAAAGAAAAAACATAAATGGTAGTGTGCCTTGTAAGAATTTTATAAATTCACTGGTGTGTGATCATGAATCAAAATTTTTATGGGATACTAAGAACTTCCTTATCACCATTCTGTAAAAATTTTAAAAAATTAAACTTCTTTTCTTGCTAAATCAAATCTATGTATTGATCATCGACTTTTATCCGGACGTAGTAATCGTCTGAATTTTTAAACATTATTTGAGAATGATCATCATATAAAAATTTTAAGAAAACATTAATGTTATATCAGGACCATCCAAAAAAATTCAAAAGTTTTTAACATGGTTTACATAATTTTTCATGTTTTTCAATTTTCTTGGTAAACATTTTAACGAGGCGATAGACCAATAGTCTTGTTAGAATTTTTAAAAATTCATAAAATTTGATCATCATTTGAAAATTTTATGAGATCATTATAGATACCTCATAACCATGCAAAAAAAAATAAAATTTTTATAACGTGGTTTGAACCATTTTGCATTCGGTTCAAAATTGCCGGTCAGCGTTTTATCAGGACAGTTCCAATGTTTGAATTTTGAAAAATTACACAAACTTTAGAATAATCTGAAATTTTTATTTAAATATTATGAATATGTCATGAATCTCCAAAATTTTTTTTAACAATTTATAACTTTATTTGTACCATTTTTCATTTGGATCAAACTTATCGGTCAGTGTTTTATCAGGACAGTACCACTCTCTGAATTTTTGAAAATTCCTCAGATGTGATAATCAGCTGAAATATTTGTGAGAACATAATAAATGTGTCAGGAACCTACAAAAAAAATTTCAAAATTTTTCGTTAATGTTTCGACCTCTTTTCAGCTGGTGCAAAAAACCCGAAATTTCGAAAATTTCGCCCGAAATTTCGGGAATTTCGCCCGAATTTCGGATTTTTATTTCCGGAATGGACCGGATTTGAATTTTTAAATTCAAATTTTGTCCAAAATATTTCCGAAATCTAAAAATTTCGCCGAAATTTCGTCGTCCGGTCTGGGCCGAAATTTATTCCGAAACCGAAATTTTGAACCTTGAATCAATGTTCTCAAATTGCCAGAAATGTAAATTGCACAAGAGATCAAAAAGAGCAAACCACAAGAAAAGAACACACGAATTTTTTTCGTGGACTTGGAGACTTACTGATCTCCCCTAATCCACGTTGAGGTGACTTGAATGACTTCAAGCCGGCTCCACCTTCTTGAGCCTTCCTCGATCACTATGGTAGTTCTTCCCCGCTCTAAGTAGGCGAACTCCGGCCTTCACAACTTATCGGGGCTTCCCACAATCTCCGTCGAGAAGCTCACCGCGCACAAACGCCTCCAAGCTGTCTAGGACGCGGCAATCTCCAAGAGTAATAAGCCTTGACGCTTGCTTGAGGTCGGATTGAGTGTCTAAAGGCTCAACACTAAATGCTACACTCAAATTTGCTCCTCACTCTCTCAAATGAGAATTGAATGCACTAAGGAGTGAAGAAGACATGCTAGAGCACAAATATCACCAATGAGGACCAAGAGATACTCTAGAATGCAGGTGGGGGTATTTATAGCCCCCACCAACAAAACTAGCCATTTGAGATCAAATCATGCATATATCAGGATTCCCGGTGTTACCGTCCATGTAGGATCAGTAGCATCGGGCTCCAACCCAACAGGTTGAGCAATGCATTAAATGCATTGCTAGAGGTCGTTGTGTAGAGGGTCCGGTGCTACCGCCCAACTACGATCGGTAGCACCGGGCCCCTTTTAAATTTGCTCGGCCAAAAGAGTGTCTCTCTAGAATTTTTGTACTAGTCATTTTGGCCGGTGCTACCGCTCGTCCGGTAGCACCGGGCTACCATAGGCGGTATCACCAGACTACCAAAATGCCAAAAATGCAGGCCCTCTGAAATTTTTACACCGCTCCAAAGGGCTGGTACTACCATTCGCCCAATAGCACTAGGCTACCATGGGCAGTAGCACCGCCCTGCCAGGTCCCCCAAAATACTCTTCTTAGGTTTTTACAAACCGCTCTGGGGGCCCGGTAGCACCGGGCTCTCTGATGCTTCCTTTAAAATTCATAGAATTTTCAAATGGAATCTTAATTTGACATAATACATGATCTTAAGCATAGAGTTGAGCCTTTAAACCCTAAACGACATCAAGATAAACGTCAAGAAACCTCTTAATAGTACGGCCCTATTTCCAGCAATCCGATCTTTTCTCCAAACTACAAGATCGGTAAACAGGCTAGGAAAAGGTCCTTAAATTTATACCTTAGTCATTTTCTTGACGAGTTGATCTTCTTTTGCATTGCTTTCATGCCTTCACCGATCGCCAAACTTAGGACCAACCTATTTTCAATATTTTCAAAGAAAATATTAGTTTTTAACCACGATTGTCATTAATTACCAAACTCAAAATGAATATGGGGCCTAGATGCTTTCAAGTGTTGCTTGAGGACGATTGTTTGGACTGATCAAAGAGTTGATTGGATCGATCCAGAAGTCGAAGGAACAACTTGCTGCTAGACTACCACTCGGATCGATCACACTATTCGACGGCCATACTAGGACGCACAACATCGATCTGCTTCGACATCCTGCGCGTCTAGTGGTAACAATCTATAATCCATAATCATTTACTTGCGTGGCTTCTTGGGATCGATATAATTTTAATTTGCGCTTGTGTAGCCTACCATAACCCTTCAACTCCCACACCTCGGTAGGTGGACTAGCTATGGTCTCACAGCGCTGCAAGTGACACACGTCATTCTCTGATCCTTTTACGGTCAAGAAAGAAGCTAGATTTACAACTTTGTTTAGACGAACACCAAAGTTGTAAAACAAATTTAGGCAACAAGCCAAAGACTCTTGAAATAGTAGGAGCAGCCAACATTGGTGAAACGGAGAAAGGAGATGACGCGACAGCAAGCTCCCGATCCCCGCAATCCCCTGAACCATAGGGCGATGTGCCTCCTAGGTTTTGCCGACGGCGGCAAGAGATCCATCTGCCAACCAACTCTAGCCACGATTCCACTGTGTTGTCAAGAGGGCACGAGTGTGGGCTCTAGCCGCTACTCGACTGTCACGGATAGATGATGTCGTTGTGGGGTGGTAGAAGGGTCCGTGGCAATGGCATGGCACATGGTGTAAAGTTAGAGAAGGTGAAATGCCCAACGACAATGACGATGGCGCTTTTGTTGAACCCGAAGTGGCGCTCTCCTACACCTTGGGTGCCATGCCTCACCACATCTCGTTCTCTTTCCGATGCCATCATTTCAACAGAATAAAAATGCTGTAATTGTTTCTCAAAAAAGTAAGAGTAATCGTCCATTACACCAGTGAATCCCTCCTTAATCCCATTCAAACTATGTTTGTGTTAACCATTCTTGAAGCAAACACCGCCTAATATATATACTAATTGTGAAACAATTGTGGCTTCTGCTTCCTCTTTCTCTCCGACAAATTTGCTTTGCCATGTGGCCTTCCTATGACATCCCTTTCTAAACGCCACCTTTGCCATCCACCACAACTCTACGAGTCCATCATCACATCCTTGCCTTCATCTCTCAAAAACAAGCTTGATAGTTGGTTCTCACACCATTGCCAACCACTCTTCCGCTCCAGAGGTCACTCATCAACAACGCATGTGTACATGAAATTTCCATTGTTTGGGTGTTTCTAACCACTGAAGTGTTTATGTACTACCTTCTCTCTGTTTCTATGATATAATATGACAAACTCCATTAAACCAGGGCGTAGAATCACCGGTCACTAAGGCCCGTTTGTTTGAGCTTTTTCTTAAATTTAAAAGCTAAAAACCAAAGCTAAATAAATGGTTGGTTTTTTATCTGGGCTTTTTAAAAGCAATAAGGCTCTATATAACTAAAAGCCATTGAAGAGGTGTTTTTTTTTCTTCTTGATGGTTTGTTTTAGACTAATATGTAGGACAAAATTGCTCACCTCTACTACATATAAAGGCGGATTGCGTTAAGCTAAAAAGCTGACTTTAAGCTATAAGCCAAAAAAACCTTAGGGTCTGTTTGGGAACTGTAGCTTTTTCTGTAAAGCTATTTTTTGGCTTTCTGAGCTGAAAAGCAGTTATAGCTTTTTATAAGAGACCGTTTGATAAATAAATAACTTCTCTCAGCGATAAGCTGCAAAAGCAATTCCCGTCCAACTTTCAGTTTTTGGCTTTTGCTAGTTATATTTGGCTTCTAGCTTATGCCAAAAGCCACTATAAAGCTGAATTGTTTGGAGGAGCTTATTGACTTTTCAGAAGCTGAAGCTGGCTTAAAGCCCCCAAACAAGATCTAAATCTAAACAAACAAGGCACAAGTAAGATACACAGTTTGGCACAAGGTTCAAAATCCTAGAAAAATTTCATAAATTTTGACCAAGATTTTGGATTTCGACCGGAGACGAGATTACAAATCCTGGCAGAATAAAAAAATTGAAAAAAAATCAAATTGCTAAAGTGATTTTGGCAAATTTCATTGAAATTTTAGAAATTTTGACCGGATTCTAACTTTTTTGGACTAGATTTGACCAAAACAATACCTCTTAAGAATGACACCTTCCATGATTTTTTTTTGAAAAAACCGAATTTTGAGACATTTTATAAAAATAATAGAATAAATATATGATTTTTATAAAAATGTACACGTTTGATCATGCTCTAAAAAATTATAGTACCATCTTTAGCAGTCTATAATCATACAAAAAAATTTCCAAAAGAATTTAACTCTATTTGTTATCTTTGAAAAAATAAAAAAAGAAGGAACATAAATGAGAAAGTAAGAGTCTTAGAATTTTATAAATTCTCTCGTGTGTGATCATGATCCAAAATTTTTAGGAGAGCTTAATAATTTCCTCAAAACCCTTCTCTAAAAGTTTCAAAAATTCTAAACCTGTTTTGGTTGCTCAATCAAAAATTCTCCCACTGTAAGGCTTTTATGAGGAGTTCAGGAAAGTAGCACTGTCAAAATTTTTGAAAATTTCTTAGGCTTGATCATCATATGAGAATTTTATGGAAATATTAGTGATACGTCAGGACCATCCAAAAAAAATTTCAAAATTTTCTAACATGGTTTGAACTAATTTTCATTAGATTGAAATTTACCGAGATTTTGGCAATTTTGGCCAAAATCTCAGAAATTGTAGTTCAAAAAAAATCCGGATTTGAATTTTGAATTTCATCCGGAATTTTATATTTCGGCTACCTCCGAGATAATAATCCAAAAACAAAATTTGAAGGCCTGGTCTGGCACCTAATCCTGCCTGCCATAGCAACCAACATACGACTCTAGGCTATTAGCCACACCATGACATTACGAGGGTAGGTAGGGAAGGACTTTGAAATCTACGGATGTTACGTGACCTTTTTTCTTGATCAAACCACGAGCTTAAGCTTGATCTACAACAGAAAGCTTCAGCTCCTGAATCTGATGGAAGATGCCCATGATCTCCGAGCTGGCCCGTATCGAATTAGGCTAATTGGGCCCTAACTAACTTGTTTTGGGCCCAAAGATTACGTGCGGCCCACATAGTGGCCCACTTCCAAGCCTAACTAATCTCGGCACAGCCCATCCATACTTTACTTCTCCTCCCTATCCACCCTCCCCTTCCCACAGAGATCTCCACCTCCCACCCCCACACCTGCTCCCATCCACGGCCTCGCCGGAGATCGCCGGCCAACGGAGTCGGAGCGTACCGACCGGCGGGCACGGCGCTACGGCCTGCGGACGGGGACCAAGGTGAGCGCACTCATCGCGAGGCACGCTTGTTCGTGCGCTGGCTCTGTTGCTTCCTGCCTCCGTGGATCCGGTGCGCCGGCGCGGGGCTAGGCGGGGTTGGCTCGTGGATTTGATACGTCGCAGCCCCGTTCATGGATTGAAACTCGGATTCGATTCGTGGGTGTCCTTTTGATTAGCCAAGATTCGGAGACTAGAGAAGGTGGAAATGGTCTTGAGTTGGTTTAATCCATAGATTTCGCTCATTTTGGATGTGCCATGCCTGTGCTTCCGTTTCCCTAGTAGGAACGGCGGTTGCTAAGTTCATTCCAGCATCGGTTGTTATTTTGCATGCGCTTATTTGATGCTTCCATTGGAAATGTTCAGGGTACGAGTTGAGCGTTCGAAGAGCTGTTGTTGAAGAAGCAGCCTAGCCTAGGGCACGAGCATATGGGGGCACCGAAGCAGAAATGGACTTCAGAGGAGGAGGCCGCCCTCAAGGCTGGAATAGCAAAGCACGGGGCGGGGAAGTGGCGCACGATACTGAAAGACACAGAGTTCAGCAACATCCTGCGGTACCGCTCCAACGTTGACCTCAAGGTTTGTCGCAGCTCAGGAGCTCCGGCCCAGTTTAATCGGTTTAGGGGAGGAAATTCTAACTTCTGAGGTTCATGCGTGTGCTCCTCCTTTTACCGATTACGATTGTTTGCAGGACAAGTGGCGCAACATGAATGTGACCGTGAATGCATCTGGCGCTCGTGATAATCGAAGGACGCCCACTGTTAAGAAACCAAGGTCTACTCCTAGGTATGAAAGCCACTCGACAGCGGTCACCGCAGTCACTTCTGATGGTGATGATGACATTGCCGATGCTATGCCTCTCGCAACGTCTAGTTCAACGAAGAGATCCCTTTCCAGGTAGATGTCCCGTTTGCTTTAGTAGTTAAGTTTAGTCTAATAGATGATCATGGTATTCTGTTCTTTGTTGTACCAGTATCATGAACAAAAACTACAGGATTATGACTGCTGTAATGTACCTTTATGGCATTCCTGCAGGCTAGACAATATCATAATGGAGGCTGTTAGGAGCTTGAATGAGCCTACAGGGTCATACAAAACAGCCATCACTAATTACATAGAGGTTTCTAATTATGCTTCTTCTATTTATCTTGTACTTTACGATTATAAAATATCAAGAACCCAACATAGAATCAGTTACAACTGCCTACTTGCTGAACTTAAATGCTGTACAGGCTGTCGCTACTGAATTCTTCTGTTGCCATCTGTCCCATTTCCCATAGAAATTCTGACCTGAAACTCCTTTGTTTATCTTATTTGCCTCTGCCTAAATTCTTCATCCATTAGTACTCATATATGCTACCATCAACCCCTCAACATTGTGTGGAACCTACAATTCATTAGTATGTATGTACCTAATGTCTGTTATTGGCTTATTCCCAACACACACTTTTTAACAGTACCTTTTTGTAGAGTCTTCCTGAGTACAGTACACTAGTACACATTTGTGTCACTAGTCCCTGAATACAGTCCTTCCTGGTATTCGGACATGCTGCATCAACTGCGCAGAAAGTTCTGTAATAATCATAGACTTGCAGAAATGATATCTGAGAATCAGCGGCTATAACTATAAGATTGGAATTCAAAATGGCAAGAGTTTTACTTTATCTAACTTGCTTGGTAGGTGGCAAATTTCTTAACCTGATTTCTCATGTAGGAGCAATACTGGCCTCCTGCCGATTTTGATCATGTACTGTCTTCAAAACTACATGAATTGACAACATGTGGGAAATTGATAAAGGTAAATACTCCTTTCTATCTCATACCGCATTATTATGCATTTCAGAGTAATGACAAGTAATACAATGATCAAGTAAAGAGTTGAAACTAAATGGCTTTCTCGATTTGGAGTAGCAAATTCACCAAAATGTGAAGCCTGCTTAGCTCAGTTTAATTGAACCGGGATATTGACATATTATATATTTACAATAATATATGGGGGTTTGCCATTTTATGTATGACTGTACTGGATACATTGTGCTATTGAAATGCATAAACCCATTCGCACCTGCATGAGCATTCTCTGTTGCAAACATCGTTTGTCTGGTATTGGCATTTATCCTCTACTCTTTTATATTTGCTTCCAGTTTCATATCTTATGTAGTGGAGTACTTGTCTAGTTTGCATGTTAGATTAAAAATTTCAGAAAAACACTTTTATACTTGTTGCTGGACCTCTTTGGTGCTCATGATATCTTCTGTATGCTTAAAACTATTTTATTGGGCCAACCTGGGAACTGCTTAGTTCTACAGATTTTGTTGATATGTAAGGTCCCTGAAACCATGAATCTGGACAGTCTTTCCTTTTTACTTAGGCCAAGGCAAGCTGTTATTTGGCACCTAGCTTGGACTAAGTTACACATACAACGACTAAAAACCATTCTGGCATGCAACCCATTACCCATATCCAACAATTCTAGGTGAATCGGAAGTACAGGTTAGCCCCTAGTTCATCTTTCTCAGAAGGGCGAAGCTCCAAAATGGTGCTGCTTGAAGATATACAAGGAGAGCCAATGAAGGTAGTAGAGAGGGATGATGTTGCAACCCTCACCAAATCTCAAGTCGATTCTGAATTGGCACGAATGAGAACCATGACTGCAGAAGAGGCTGCAGCTGCTGCCGCTTGTGCGGTTGCAGAGGCGGAGGCTATCATGGCTGAAGCAGAAGCAGCAGTAAGAGAAGCAGATGCTGCAGAAGCTGAGGCTGTAGCTGCACAAGCCTTCGCTGAAGCAGCAATGTTGACATTGAAAAATAGAACTTCAGCAAAATTGGTAATTGATCTAAGTACTTTGGTTCTATGTTCAGTTGTTTTTCTTTTGCATATTTTCACTTGTCATTCCTTCGCTTCTTTGTTTCAATTGTTATTCTTTGGCATTCTTACACTGTCACTTATCAAATTCAAGTATAGATATTCACCTTGCTTGACCCTGTCCATGCATCTCTCTCTTTAATGTGAATTTGTAGACCCTGTGCAAATATTCGGCATTCATATTGATGAGGGAAGCATAGCAGTGTATATAAACTTGGAAGACACCTTTTCTACATTGATGATTTTATCAAGCAAGTTATCTAGGAATGGAATTATGGAGCAACAAATAATTGTAAAAATAACGATGTTATTTGCTCAATTCTGATACCTTCATGCTAACATGCAGATCATTCGAGCTTGAGACATCTTGTGGCAGATGTTACGGAACTGCTGCAGAATCAGTTTACCCCGACCTTGTTGTATGTACATGCGTACCGCAGTCCGATGCAAACTAATTGCTGCTCCAGTAGTTGCAACTTGTGTTATTTCACTTCATGCAAGCTCATTTCCGAACCAAGTGGTGCAAATTGGTCCTGATGCGTCTCATTTTCTGAATGCCAACAGCTTGTTGCATCTCCATCTGCATTGCAGTATTACAACATAGTTTAAGATTATCCTTGCAATTTCTCCCTCCTTACTAAGACATTTGTCGGTTCACCAAGGGAGAAGACCTAACTGATATTTGACTTGTACATGGTAGAGGAGATCTAGACAGGCTGGGATGCTCAGAAGAAGACCAATAGATCATGATTATTCCATCTTTGGATCTTTCTTTTGCGAATTATTTTTTTTAATAATTTTTTTTATGAAAAATTATAGAAATAATATACCAAATTAAAAAATTACAAATATACACCTCTATTTTAATTAGCGATAGAGAGCTACTACCGTTAGCGACAGCTCTCTATAACTATTAGCGACAGAGTCTTTGTCGCTATTTCAATTAGCGACAGAGGTGTATATTTGTAATTTTTTAATTCGGTATATTATTTCTGTAATTTTTCATTAAAAAAATATTATTTCAAAAAAGAATTCTTTCTTTTGCTGCCACACTGATCACTTCCTGTGTCCACTGACAGCTTGGAATTTTCTTTGCCATGTGGTAGATTACCCTTTCTTTCCCCCGCGCCGAGTGGTAGATCTTCCGAGCAAAACAGTACATTTCTGTTTTGTGTTGTGTTGTTCTGATCTCGCCCGTCAGAAGGTATGCTTTCCTTGAAGCAGAACAGTCAGGAGAAATTTGGTTATGCCTCTGAACCATTGGTTTTTTGGCATCAGAGTAATTGCTGTCCTGCTACATGTCCAAGAGATTCATGTATTAGTGTATGTCCTGTGTACTAGCACTTCATCGGCTAAAGGGTAGAGTACTACGGTGAATCGCTGACACTGGCCTACTGCGGGAGTCGTCTTTTTTGTCGGTGAGCATTGCATGACGAATCGCTTGCATTTGCATTGCAATTGCCGTCGCCGCGTGGAGTGAAAGGCAAGCAAGTGTCCGTTCCGTTTTTGCCCTTCTCTTTTTTCTCTCTCTCTCTTCTTGCAGTCCTCCCTGTTCCTGCTGCGCAACTTCTGCAATCCCAAAGCTTTGGCCATGCGCTGATGTGCATGCAAATGCCAAAGTTTTTCTACTCCTAATACCCGTACTGACTGCAGCAGCAAAGGTTAGTACTCCCTATAAGACGTATTTTGATTTGGCATAAAGATTAAGATTATAGTAAAATTAAAAAAGACATGAGAGGAAAATTGACTTATATATCCCTCTTAATTGTCTTGAAATATGATAGATAATACTTTGTGTAAGTGGTAATGAATAAATGCATATGGTTGAGAGAGAATAAATAGGGGTATAAGTGAAAAGGCTTGTTAAACCTAGATGCACATCTTATATTTTTCAATAAAACCATTCAAACTATTGTCTTATATTTATCAACGGAGGGAGTATATACTCATATAGCGGTAACCACGAAGACAATTAGACAAAGCAACTGCCAGTCCGTGTACTATTTACTACCGGAGATTTTTTACCGTTTTCAGGAAGTACCAAAATTTATATTACTATATCTAAATCTATAAAAAAAATTACCCTATAATACACATTTCAAGAATGATAAAAAAGTCTTTTACCGCTAACCTAGCATTAAGGTTAATACAATGCTGTGGATCTGTACCACACGGGCACAGCGCCAGCCGCCAGGTCCCCCACTGCCCACTCCCTCCATCAAAATCAAGAGTATCTTTGTGCACTTAGACCCAGATTTCCAGAACAGCTTTTGATCTCGCGCTCATTTTCACCGAGGATAAAAACGCTCCAAGTCTCAAGCCATTACAATTTACATGCACCCCCAGACAAATCTTGCAGTCCTCCAGCAGCCAGCTGCCGCTCTGCTCTCACTCTCACTCTCACGGTCTCACGCCTCACCATCAACCAATCACCATTTCTTGTCCCCAGTTAGTCCTTTTCTTGCTTGCAGGCTTGGAGCTGCCGGCTTTCGGCGCTGCTCATTTTCTTGCCTGTATATTTGCCCCGGCGAAGCTACTCTATTCATTTCTTTTTGTTGCCTTCTCCCCCTCCTTGCCCTGTCACAGTTGTCCTTTGCCCCGCCCGCCCCCCGGCGGCCCCAGCCCCCTCCATTGTTACCGCACTCAAGAACATAAGCCAAGAAGCTGCCCCTCGTCACCCTCCATTACCAAAATCTTGAGAGATTTCTAGTTTTTACTACCTCACAGCTCACACATACAGAGAGCAGTAGTAGTCCAGTTCCAGTAGAGGGGCAGAGCAGGAGCTGGCCTCCCCAGGAACCCCACACCTCTTGGTCTTCTCTTCTGTCCCAGGCCCCCTTGGAATGATGATGTTTTCTTGGTTCCTCTGGGGTAGTTGATTAGGTGGCCAGGGGGTTGGCCATGGTCTGAGCTTCGGAGTGAAGTGTAGTGCAGTGGTGTGCGCCGGACCGCCGGTTGCCTAGTTGGGGTTCCTGTTCTTGTGTGTCTCTCCGGCTTGGCTCCCTTTGGAGGCAGCCAGATCCGTCCCAGGATGGGCTCCGTGAAGCTAGGCCCGAAGCCTGACGCTTTCACAAGGCGAGGGCAAGCATGGTATGGTTCTTGCTCGTTTTTGTTCAGTCCCAGTTCAATTTGTTTAAGATTTCTTGTCATGTATGTATGCATGGGCGCTTCCTGACGAGATAAATAATTGGGTGTGCTTGTCCTATTCCTGCTGTTAGTTTGCTAATCTGAGATGGGAAAAAGAACGCCTTTCTTTTCATGGGGATTTGGGGGCATAAAAATGGAAGGATCTTTGTCCTTTCTTTTGTTTGATTTGTGTGTCTTTTGTCTAGTTTGGTCTTGTCTTGTGACATTGTTGCTTCAGTTTGCAATCTCCGATAAGTCGAACAACTCCCAATTCTGTTAAGCTCGTTGTGCTTTTGAAAGTCTATAGTTTTACCCTTTTCCTTTCATGCGCATACTCACTTCAAGAGGTTCAATGAATGGAACTGCTAGATTGTGCATTTTGCTTGTACTTGGTTCCTTATTATAGTACCTGTCACTTGTGTTCATGAGGAAGGCATTCAAAATCTTCTTTGGAAGAACTCAAATTTGTTTATTGAACTTCTTGCACTACCAAAATTAAATTGCCATGGTGTTATGATAGTCATAAATGACATACTTATTGGAGTTGTTCCTTCCCAGGATTTTGCATCACATTAGTCGGATGCAGGTTAAAGCAACCCCAGATGGGAGTGAGTTACTCCCTCCAGTTTATTGGACGTATTTTTTGAACAGTGTATCCGCGAATTTCATGTTCCAATGCAAAAACTAGTGTCATATTCCCTTTGTACGTCTAAAAATATCCATATTTACTTGACATTCTCTACATGCATGCATTGAATATAGTGATTAGTGATAGTAATTATAGATAGCAGTGGCGAATGTAGGATTTAAACCTAGGGTATGCCGACCAAAAAATAATTCGGTAAACGATTTAAAATTTATTGAGCAATTCGGTATACAAGTAAAAAATAATTAAAAACAAGATGATATATTCAAAAGAAGCTTATATACCTATAATATTACTTCTTTTTGTTCGGTCTACGCCTTCTATGGCCATAAAACTCTTGATTATATCATCTTCTTCCACTTTGAAGAAAATACCTCGCTCAATGTTGCAGTTTGTGACGAGGGAGGAGGTGAAGTAGCAACAGCCTTTTTTGCTACATGTTTCCGAAAAAGAGATGCAATATCTCCGTTCCTCTTCGTAATTTAAAAACCTTGCAAATAAAATACGTCCATTGAGTGGTTAAAATACTAACTAAGATAAGCAATAAATAAAGATATAACTATGTCAGCTATAGTAGGAGTCGAATAAAGTATATGTGTAGGATCGAAATATACTAAACTAGCAATCAGAGGGGGGTGAATGATTGAGCGGAAGCTAAAATCAAATTTTTGATCTACAAAAAATGCACCCCAATTCAGACTCAAATAATTGCTTCGTATTCAACAAAACAGAGTAGATGTGTTCGGTAAATCATGAATTCTCAGAGATCCAACCGTTGGATTGACCTGAAATTTGAACAGAATAAACTAGATTCCAATACGCATCTAACTAAAATAGAATTAGCACGATCGGAGCTACGGATCAAAAGTTATAAATCCTACAAGGTTGCTGTGACAGATTATGACGTGAATCGTGTATGGATTGAGCCAAATCTACCGGGTATGCCGCGGCCCACCCGGCATACCCTGTAGATCCGCCCCTGATAGATAGTCTAGTCATTTTCAATATCTCCTTAGTCTACGTGCCAAAAGAAAATATGTCCTATAAACTTGGACGGATGGAGTATTTTATATCACATTAGTATTTTGGAATTTCAAATTACTTCAATTTGCAATCCTCTCACATGTGCCCATCAGTTATTGACAGCATAATCTTCGACCGTATGCATGCAAATCTGCGTGTGATAGGAGAAATAAACTCCTACCCTTTCCTAATCTTTATTAGATAATTGTACTTTTTTCATTGAGAAATATAGTGGAAGTATCTCGGTTTGAGTATTTTATGATTTAGGTAGCCTAAAGCAAGGTATGATTCTTTTCTAGCTTAGCCAGAACCGCCAGAAGTAATACTGTTTTGTTTAACGAAATAATGGATAAGCAGGCTCTGTCGAAATATAAAAAACTATGTATTTGTTTCCTTTGTTGCTGCACTGGAGATATAAGAGTTCCTTTAGAATTTTGCTTCCCTAAAAGAGGTTGTTTACACTATTGTTTCTCAGTCATTCGTTCGTTGTGCTCATTAAACTGTGTGAGATACATATACATGATTCGTGATTGACTGATGGGCTTCTTCTTGTGAACCTGATAGGTTCTGCACAACTGGGCTTCCCAGCGATGTTATTGTTGAGGTCGGGGAGATGTCTTTCCACATTCATAAGGTATGCTTTTCTATCTAGTAGCCCACTGTATATTTTTAATTATAAGAAGCAAGATGTTTTATAGCTTTGCTTGTACTTGTGATTAGGGATAAGTTCGAAGAATAAGAAGAAAAAAATCATCTGTACCTTTCTTACATTTAACTGACCTTAATTCTTAGATGGAACTCTGTTTCTGCAGGATAATCATCAGTCTCATATTCGCACATTTACATACTGATTCTCAAAAGAAAAAAAAAAACATCTACAAGCTATTTTCTCTCTAAATATAGTTTCTACTTGACCTTTACAAAGTTTTCCTTTTCTCTGAAATGCTTTTTGTCTCTTTGCAGTTCCCTCTACTTTCAAAGAGTGCCATCCTGGGAAGGTTGATTGAGGAGAGTTCGGACCAAGATGAATGTATCGTCAAATTACCTGACATCCCTGGGGGTGCAAAGTCATTTGAGTTCGTGGCAAGGTTCTGTTATGGGGTGAAGATAGAACTCTCTTCAGCAAATGTTGTGTACCTTCGGTGTGCTGCTGAACATCTCCAAATGACAGAAGAAACAGCTGAGGATAACCTTATTAATCAGACGGAAGTGTTTTTTAATCAAGTAGTACTCCGAAGCTGGAAAGATTCCCTGGAAGCACTTCAGACTTGCGATGACCTTCTCCCTCGTGCTGAAGACCTTCACATTGTGAAGAGATGCATTGAATCGTTAGCTGGCAAAGCTAGTATTGATCCAGACCTCTTTGGCTGGCCAGTCTCAGAACATGGTGCCATGCAAAGCCCTGGGGGCAGTGTATTGTGGAATGGTATAAGCACGGGTGCAAAGCTCAGGAACTGCAGCTCAGATTGGTGGTATGATGATGCGTCATCCCTGAGCTTCCC
The DNA here is from genome assembly GCA_036346275.1 of Otatea glauca. Classification (NCBI taxonomy): domain Eukaryota; kingdom Viridiplantae; phylum Streptophyta; class Magnoliopsida; order Poales; family Poaceae; genus Otatea; species Otatea glauca. The sequence continues at coordinate 37,778,328 of CM070733.1, read as the reverse complement.
TATATACAAGAGGCTAATTTCCACTATGGAGTCAAGAGGCATCAAACAGGAGATCATTGCTGGTTCGCTCACATACTATGCCAAGAAGTTCCTCCCAGGATTGAATAGGCGTCAAAGTACAGGACCGATGCCCCTGACTGCTGCTAACCTATCTGAGGAAGAACAAAGGCATTTGCTTGAAGAGATTGACAGGATGTTGCCTCTTCAGAAAGGTTTAATATCCACAAATGTTTTGCTCTGGCTGCTTCGAACAGCCATGATTCTGAAAGTCAATCGTGCTTGCATTTCCAACTTGGAGAAAAGGGTTGGTATGCAACTAGATGAAGCCACATTGGAGGATCTACTGCTGCCAAACTTCTCATACACCATGGACACACTCTACAACGTTGAGTGTGTGCACAGGATTCTTGATCACTTTTTGGCAATGGACCAGACCACAGGCGGTGCCTCCCCATGCTTGGTTGATGTGATGGCATCTCCTTCGTTGGGGCCAATCACTGCTGTTGCTAAGCTAATTGATGGATATCTTGCAGAGATTGCACCAGATATCAATCTGAAGCCACCGAAATTCCAATCTCTGGCAGCTGCTTTGCCTGAGTATGCTCGGCCACTAGATGATGGTCTTTACCGTGCCGTTGATGTATACCTGAAGGTAAAGTTTTGAGCCTACTATTTTTAATTTCAAAATTGGTTGCTATGCAGTTTCTTCATCTCCATTTGAAAGCTATTAGTGTTCTGTTTCTGAAACCGATACTTCTCCAAAGACAAGATGACTTGTGTCTGTACTACCATCACATCGCCAATTAAGGTCTTGCACAAAACAATTTAACAAACCTAAAGCTATTAGTGTTCTTCTGAAACTGACACTTCTCAAAGGCAAAATGAAACTGTTTCTGATTAAGTTCTTGCACCAAGAATCGAAGACACGGAGAACCATGTGTTACCATAACATCTGCAGACCTTTTTTCTTTTCATCATCTGCACTCGTTACCATTTACTGATTTACACCTGAAACTACGTACACAGATCATTGGCCGACTTGACTTGCAAAACTTTGAAATGTACTATGGTTCAAGTTGCTTAACTTAATTTGTTCCATAATGCCAACTGCAGGCGCATTCATGGCTGCCAGAAGCGGACCGCGAGCAGCTGTGCCGGCTGATAAACTGCCAGAAGCTCTCCCTGGAAGCATGCACCCACGCTGCGCAGAACGAGCGCCTACCGCTGCGCGTGGTGGTGCAAGTCCTCTTCTTCGAGCAGCTGCAGCTGAGGACATCGATCGCCGGGTGCCTGCTCGTCTCCGACAACCTGGAAGGGTCGAGGCCCCTGCGCAGCGGAGGCGGTGTGGCGACGTCCGGTGAAGCTGCGGCCGGTGGCTGGGCCACGGCCGTGAGGGAGAACCAGGTGCTCAAGGTCGGGATGGACAGCATGCGGCTGCGGCTGATGGAGCTGGAGAAGGAGTGCTCGGACATGCGCGAGGACATTCAGAAGCTCGGCCGCGCCAAGGACGGCGGGTGGGCCGCGCGGGTGCAGAAGATTCTCGGCGTGAAGACGAAGCTGCAGATATGCAACGCGCAGGAGGGGAAGGTCCGGAGCGCGAGCGCCAAGCTGGAGAAGCTGCAGGCCAAGGTGTCCACTGTGCAAGCACAAGAAGCAGTTCTCCATTGACGCCTGAAACCTCAAACTTATTTACTCCCTAATTGCCTTGGAATTCTAGATGCTGTTGCTGCTACTTGTTTACTAGCTAAGAAACTGAGGTCGTCCTGACTAGAGTAAGAATGAATTGAGTGTTCAGTTATGAAGGAGCTTGGTGATCTTTTGCTGGATATTAGATGTATTCTTTTGGAAAACTTTTTTATTGGTATTTGGACTTTGAACGGTGTTAGAGATCTTGGTTTTTTTTAAAGAAAAACCTTCTGATGTTCAAATTACGATCTAGTCACTGGTCACTATAGCACAAGGTCGATCTGAAGTTTTAAAAACTTCATAATGCCATGATACTTCAGCGAACTTCAAGAGTTTTTAGGTGTTCTTTGCTATTACGAAATCAATAAGTTTTAGGTGGTCTTTCTATTGTCCAACATGCAAATCCAAATCGATACAGTAATACAATAACTATAAAGAAGTTTCTTCTTTTTTTTAGAGAGAGGGAGAGATTTTGATATAATACCCTCCCGTCGTCAATTGATTTGAGCTTCTGGCCAATCGAAGACAGGGTCCTATTTCCATTCGAAAGGATCTTTATTTCTGTAAAGTTTTTCTAAGGTATTTATTTTTATCGTATTAATAAACAAATGACTTGTTTAGAGGGAAAAAAAAATCTGTAGGAAGAAGCGGTGCGGTCTACGTGTAGCATCCGGCCGTCCGTCCGTCGATGCTGCATGCATGCATGTATAACTCTGACTCGTCAACCGTACGTAACGACCATCTATGGCGCTGGCAGAGCGGAATCTTGTTACGCTGGTAGTCAATGCCAGCTCAAAACAACAGGTTAATTACAGCTCCTTAATCTACAAGCTCTACCCTAATCGATCGTAATTACATTGTGATCGATTCTGTCGATGGGTCTAGGTAGAGATGCCCTGAGCTGCACGAATCTTGACGCCTAATGAGCTCACCTGACCTGGCTGGCGTTGTAACCACCACCTGTTCCGCGATTTTCCTTGCAGTCAAACAGCCATGCATGCATTCCTCGTGTAGCTAGCAACTCCGCTTTGTAATTGTGCCAGTTTTGTCCCGTCTATGTACTTATTATTTGCCATTGTTGGTACAACATGACATAAAACTCGGGATCGTACCACTCGTAGATCCATTGGGTGGGAGATTGTGCATGAGCATCGAGGATTGCGTAGTTATAGCTGTCATATGAGTCATAGCTCCCTTGTGCCTCTGCGACGCTATAGGAGCTAGAGTTATCCTGCGGTGCGTCATTTCCCTTCCCTCCAGCAGTCGTCCTCTATGATTGGGGAGCGCTATGGTCTCTGCCTTGTGTTGTATGAGTGAACTACGACTCCCCTATAAATTCGACGGCACATTGCTCTTCTGATTGGTGCGTGGGAGGTATGGAGTTGCTACCATTGGACTCTTGGTATGGCGAGCTCCGACGGTCCCCGCTCTCAATGGAGTCATCACTCCCTAAATAATGCGGCTCATCTGCGGGATGCTTCCCCTTTTCTTTAGAGGATGCTATCCTTTTTTCTGTATCCCTTCTCGGCACTGATTAGTGCTTTTCTCTTCCCTGTATGAGTGTCCCCGACTGTCCTGTCTGTCCATTCGAAGATGCTTGCAGCCCAGTGTCCTTTCTTAATATAGCAGGGTGAATCGGGTCTGTCACAAGCTGTGATGGAAGAGGGGTGTCACTCACTGTATCCTTCTCATTAAGTAATGGGTCACCGTTGGACCTTTCTTTTTTCATCCACTGTCGGATCGGATTTGTATCGTCGCATAGTGTTAGCTCCAAAAGACGGTGGAATAGATAGTCTTCATCTGAGCGCTTTTGATTTTCTGTGGCTTGAATTCGAAGCCAAAGATTGTAGTTGATATACACCAGCTTATGTAGCTTCTTGTATGATAGGTGGTTGCAGATTTTTGTGTGGATGAACGTAAATGTACTCCAATTGCGCTCACATCTGCTAGAAGATGCGCATTGCGAAACGAGACGTAGGGTAAACCCTTAAAGGATGGGTGTTTCCGAACCGAACACATCCCACCAATGTGTTGCAAATTAACGAATAGAATAGTAAGTACCAACGAGAGTATCATTACATTTAAGACGGTGTAAGGAATATACCAGGGGATGTTTTGCCATCTCGTGCCATCCTCACAGCTAGAGTACTTGAGAACGATCCAGCCTTCCTTTTGAAAACATCGGCATCATGAAGAACTTGCGCGACGCTTTCAATATCATCAGCAAGCGCTTTAAAGGCATCCTGGAGATTTGGCAAGAAGTTGTTATTCGTTCCATAAGCATAGACAGTTCGGGGGTTTAAGGCGACAGTTGCATGAAGTGAAACGGAATATATCTGTACAAATATGTAACATATGTGCAACTGCAAGATACTGTGTTCAGAGAAGAATGTATTACCGGCATTCATATAAGTGTGGCACGTTAAGTCGTCCATTCTTCGGTCCACCACGTCCATGTATATCTTCTTTATTGCTGGAGAGTCATATAACAAACTGTCGTACTCCTGTTATAATATGGTGTACCGTAGGATCGTCTCGCTCAATATAGGCACCCTATCCTGATCGACAAATCGCAAGAAGGCGTACAATGGTTCCACCGACTTGACATCAGAACGAAGATTATCCTACCAGTCCAAGCTCGAGAGGCATCCATACATGTACCTCCCCTCGGTGGTATCAACAAAGGGAGAGCTTAAAAAAATTTCGACATCCATCAATTGCATGAACTTGTCCTTTCGCCGAAAGAAACTGTCCAAGGACATGTAGTTAGTGCCGAAATGAGTTGCATTCTACTTGATTAACTCGCCTCCAATATACTTCTTCATCATAGCATGAAGCTTAGAATGGTTGTATATACATCGAGAGATTTTTCTTGCACTCTCAATGATCGAGGCATGATCAGGGAACTCTTCAATCTTCTTCAGCATCAAATTAATGGTGTGGGCCATAGAAGGCTGCCACAAGATGTTGCGGTGCTGCTATGCGATGAGCTTGCACGCCTTCTTGTAGTTGGCACCATTATCCGTGACAATCTGCACTACATTTGTCGGACCCACCTCGCGGACCACTGAATATATTTCCTGCATGAGGAAACAAAACCGAGTACATCCATTACGTGATGCGTATGTTAATTAAATTGCAGAAGAGGGCCAACGAAACCAAGTACCTTGCGCAAGTACGAGGCATCCTGAGATAGGCACGTGGCATCGACGGACTTGTGGAAGAATATGGTGCCATTGGAGTAAATCATGAAGTTAATTATGCCCATGCGTGTCGGCCCTGTCCAAGAATCACACATGATTGTTACTCCATACGTAGGTCATTCCTGCTTAAACTTTGCGAAGTTCTCCTTTATGTCTGCTTCATTGGCGTCTAAATATTTCTATCTATTTCTCTGTCACTCGGGGACAGGACACTCTCGTCTGCAAATAAAACATAGTACAAAAATGTTAGCTATGAATCGGCGTACAACTGAATGAACATTTTAAATCTCACTTATCGTATTTTTGTTTTTCCCTCACGACGCTAACAAAGTATAAACTATCTATTTTCTGCCCCACAATACCAGCAGTGTAAAAAAATTTGGCCCATGCCGAGCCAATTGCCTGCTTCGCACTCTTCCCCTTCTGTGTTCACTGATGGGTGTCAATCCTTGGTTGCACGGAGCCACGGGCCGTACCAACATTGTAATCCCCCATCGCCTACGGTCTTTCTCGTTGCGAGGAACTCCAAAATATTTTCGACAATAGACCGTCGCAATCTTCTCCAGCCCCTTGGAGGAGCCACTACCACCAGCGTGCTCATACTTGTCACCTGCCCGACTTCTAAATTCTGCCTCCGCCCTGGAGGCAGTCATAGCATGCTGGAGTTGGTCCTCCTCATCAGCATCACCCGTGTACTCTAAATATGCACTTCATCTCGGCGCGGAATCTCCAGCTGCTCTTTCTTTCCTTAGCCTCTCCTCTCTCTTGTTCTTCTTCTCATCCCTCGTCCTATTTAGGTCGAGCTGAAAGTACTCGCGAACTTTCACAGGAACTTTACTACAATGGACGACACTCGTACCGCGCCCTGCCAAGTGCTGTTTCAATTGGGTTGCACCGCCTCCTTTCTTCTCTTTAATACAGTGCTTGCATCAAAATTCAGGACCCAACTTTTCGCTGTGCTCCCACACCACGTCAACATGGTCTGCCATTTGCTAATAGAAAACAATAAAAGTAAGTATACATACAAATATCGCTACTTGAACAAATAGTACCATTTGCGAGTGTCGTCCATTACTACTAAATATACTTAAACAAATATTGCTACTAAATATAATTGAACAAATATTGCTACTACATATACTTTGACAAATATTGGTTCTAAATATAATTGAACAAATATTGCTACTACATATACTTCGACAAATATTGCTACTAAATATAATTGAACAAATATTGCTACTACATATACTTCAATAAATATTGCTACTAAATATTGCTACTTGACATAATTGAACAAATATTGCTACTTGAAATACCTCAACAAATATTGCTACTTGACATACTTGAACAAATATTTCTCTTAAATATAATTGAACAAATGTTGTTACTAAAATATGTTGATGCAAATATTGCTATTTGACATACCCGAACAAATATTGGTACTAAGAATTCGTGAACAAATATACAGTGAGCATTTCGTCATGAACGCAGTGAGCATTTCAACATGAAGTAGATATTGGTACTAAAAATACACATACATGTATCAACAACACATAGCTACAACTATCAAGCGGTTTTCATACAAAACCGAGTGAAAATCATTGCAAATCGGGAGAAAACCGAGCTGAATTAGCGAATTTCGTGCAAGCTATCGAAATTCGCCAACCGCTTCGAAAACCGCTCAAATCAAGCAGTTTTTATGGCTCTCCACTCTAAAATTGCGATGGTGACGACGGCGAGCTTCGACCGGATTGTAAGTTCAAGCTCTATTGGCTTTGGTGATTGGTTTAATATTACTGTTTAATCATTGTTTAATGATAAATCTAATCATTATGAGACTAACATGTTCTATTAAGTATTATTCTTATTAGTCTCATACTTGGATGGAAAATGGAAAACCTAAGGTATGCACTCGTATTCATTCTATTATCTAAATGCATACTTAGAATTCAAGTTAAAGTATGAACTCTTCCATTGCTTTAGTCCAAATATGTGCATTATGTTCCTAATTCATATATGAATGCACACATCTAGGGGGAGTTGATAATTTAACTCGATGTTTCAATTGTATTGATCCATGTCCTCTTGTCATATAATATAAAGGATCAAGATCTTGAAACAATCTTTTGAGTATATATAACTTGTGTAGTTATAATATACTCATGCTAATATAGGATAAACTCGTATGCAATCTAAGATTGATTATGTGCATATTGATTCTATGTTCAATTAATTATATGCACATACTTAATGGAGCTTATTCTATAGATGATGGTCTCAAATGTATTGATCCCTTTCCATCACTCAAACATATTGGATCATTACTTTCTATCAAATTGAGTATATGAAACTTATGTAGTGATATATACTCATGTCAATTTAAATAAGTTTAAATTGAGTTCGGTTGTCTTTCAATCAATCAAAGAACACTTCATCATGTGTTGATGGTGTTCCTTGTTGATTAAAGATAAGCGAAAAGTTCTTGAGTATAATGAAGCATTGGTTACATCAAAGTACTCAAGACACAATTAATCATTCAACTTGATTGGGGTTGTGCTCAATCGATCTTAGAGGCATCCATTATGTGTTAATGGAGTGCAAGTGATGATTGAGACAACCGTGTTTGTTGGACTATGATAGCATCTAGGCCCCCTCAATTTTTATTATCAAGTTTTATTTTAGTTTTGGTGTTGATGACTAAGTTAATAATGCTTAAGTTTTGAAGAGCTGGTGCTAAAATGAATGGAGAAGCAAGTTGGACTAACAAGATTAAGGTGTTCTATTATTAGTTTATGACTTGGGAGTTGATTCAAGTCAAATAGCTAGGATTATTTTCAGTTTGGCTGTCTAAAGAGGGACTTTGCACAAGCTAGTGGATTGGATCATAAGGCAAAGACAAAATTAGATTGCTTAGAGTAAAAGACTCTTAGTCATTGCTCTTTGAATGAAAATTCTCCTTTGATTTCAATAGTCTAAATATGCGACGGACTAAAATTCAGCTATCTATTTCTTAAGTCTGTTGCATACACAGCAAAAATCCTTTTAAGTCAAAAGATCCTTTGGTCCAGCATTAAAAATCTTCTTTGTCAAAACTCCTATCAAGGCATCTGCTCATCGGACCAAACGTCTTATTTTCACATTCTTTAGTCCTTGGTGAAAATTCCTTAAAAACATCTTGCAACCAAGTGTTTTTCTATGTATGACAGACCAAATTATTTGGTCCGACATACATGTAAAAGTCACTCTTCTTTGACAGACCAAAAAATCTTCTCTGTTTCCATCTACAGCGGACCAAATATTTTAGTCCGGCACTCTTTCAGATTATAAGCCTTTTTGCCGGACCAAACCTTGGAGTCCTATTTATTAAAACCTTGGATAGATATTCTTTCTTATTCAAAGGTTTTTGCTTTGTTGATGGACCAAATATTCTTGTTTAAAATCTTAGTCCATTGCTAAAGCAAATCGCTTGGATAAACTTTTTTTTGTTGAAAAAGGTCCTTGGCTAATGATCTTACAAATTTCCATGTATGACGGATCAAATAATTTGGTTCGGCATACATGTGACTCTCTCATTCCTTTGCCGGACCAAACTCTCTGAAATTCCCATGTACAACGGACCAAATATTTTGGTCCGTCGTATATGTCCTAAATTGGTCCGTCATACACATGACCAGTATCGCTAGATTCTGTTGCTTAGTTCGTTGTAAACGTATATATTGATATTTTTGACATTCTGACACGTCCAACGGTTACAGTAGCAGATGTAACGGCTATATTCATTCCAAATAGCTATATAAGCATTTCCTGAGCCATCTACCAAAAGATAGAATGAACTCTTTGACCTTTTAGCATTGAAAATAGCTCTCATTCTCAAAAGGAGTTTGTGCTTCACTTTCAAACCAAAAATCATCAACATCTCTAAGTGTTTTAGCTCCAAGCCGAAGTCTAGCTGTGTGATTTGCGAGTGAACCAAGAGACAGAACTTGTGCAAAGTTTATTACTCTTGGATCTTAGTGATCCTAGACAGCTTGGAGGAAGTGAATAGTGCAACTGTCCAAAGGTGATTGTGGAAGGCCACTGTGATTGTGAGAGGTTCGGAACTCACCTCACTGGAGCAGTGAAAGAGTTACCTAAGTGATCACCAGGGCTACTGTGACTAGCTTTGGAGAAGCAATACTTCGGAAGAAGTGCTTCAACGTGGATTAGGAGTGCGGCTCTGAACCACGGGATAAATCTCTGTCTCATTTGTGTTTTATTTCGCTTTATTGCTTTCGCTGTTATCTGTATTTGCTTTTTGCTTCTGTCATATATATTGTATTGTGCTATTCACATATAAAGAATAGTATATTGTCTCTAAGAAGTTAAAATTTGCAAAATTTGCCTATTCACTCCCCCCCTCTAGGCCAACTAGTTCCTTCAGACTAACATCTTTCATGAGTTGTGAAGTAGGCTGAATCCAAGAAAATGAAGAATTAGGAACGAGAAGTCATTATTGTTGATGAGCTTCAAAAGGTGATCCCGAAGTGAAGAGAAGAGTTAGAAAAAAGTTCATCATGTGTTGATGAACAAGAAGAAGAAGATGGGATACTGGAGATAAGATGATTGGAAATCATAAAAGCTCCAAATGGATCGCGTGCGGCAAAGGTATAACTAGATAGGCTAAAATGTCTAGTTTAGATCGACGTACTATTAAGAGGGGTTGAGTCTTTTAGCTTGAGCTTCATCATGTGTTGATGAACTCAATCCGGTTCATGCTAGCTCACTCTCTTATTTGGTTTTTGCATGGACCTAACCATTTAGCATGTGTTGCAAATGGGTAAAGCTTGTGCATTGGATTTTGCGTGAGCAAAGTATTTGCATGTGTTGCAAATAAGGGGGCTCATGCTTGAATCTTAATTGAATTGGTTTTTGCATGAAGCTATGGATTTGCATGTGTTGAAAAAGGGAGATAGCTTATGCAATGTTGTTTATGTGGCTATTGCTTTGAGCTAAGTTTTGCATGTGTTGCAAAAGGAGATAGCTCAAGCAATTTGGTTTAACGTGGTTGAATGTAGCTAGAGATTTGCATGTGTTGCAAATAGAAAGCTCACGCACTTGAGTTTGATTAGTAGTTTGTTAAGAGCTAGAGATTTGCTTATGTTGCAAATAGAGAACTCGTGCATTGGAGTTTAGCTTGTGATTGGATCATGTGTTGATTATCATAAGGCTAAGTATGCTTTGTGCTTTGAGTTTGTAAAATGTGTTTTTGCAAAAGTATTGAATGGATTCGTTATTTGCAAATATGTTTTGCAAATGAACTAGAAGCTATGGGTTTCGATCCTAGAACATGTGAATAGGGTTTGCAAATGTGTTTTGCAAATTGACTTGATCATGTGTTGATCATCTCATGACTAAAGGATTGATCTCATTAGTTCGTAGTTTATTTGCGAATGTGTTTTGCAAATAAGTTGGAGTTGTTGTTTGCAAATGTGTTTTGCAAATGAACTAGAAGTTATGGGTTTCGATCCTAGAGCACGTGAATAGGGTTTGCAAATGTGTTTTGCAAATTGACTTGATCATGTGTTGATCATCATCACATGGCTAAGAGGATTGATCTCATAAGTTTTTGGTTTATTTGCAAATGTGTTTTGCAAATAAGTTGTGCTAAATGAGATTCTTTGGAGTATGTGATTAACATGTGCAAATGTGTTTTGCATAGTGTTGTGATCATGTGTTGATCCTCATATAGCTCAAAGAATGAATCTTTAATGGTTTGAAAAAAGTTTTTATGAAGAAAACAGTGTTTTCTCCCTAAGGCCGGTCGTACCGCCCATGTAGGACCGGTAGTACCGCTGGGCCGGTAGTACCACTTATGGGAGCGTTACTGTCGCTTGGCTGGTACTACCGCCCTTGTAAGGACGGTAGTCCGGGGTCCGTGCTACATGATTTTGGTAGTACCGAAGGCGTCTCTGTTTCGGTGTGGAAATCCCAGAGAGGGATGTTTTTGGGTGGATTGGCAGTTCAGTGCAACCACCCATGGTAGCTCCGGTGCTACCGCTCCTCTGGCCGGTATGAAAATTCCAGAGGAAGTGTTTTTGAGTTCGGCTTGGGTCCGGTGCTACCGGGGTGGAGGCTGGTGCTACCGCCCCAGTTGGCCGATGCTACTGAATTTCCTGCAACGGCTAGTTTTGTAGCCATTAGCGAGGAGGCCGGTGCTATTGTAGCACCCTGAATTTTGATCTAATTTAAATTTTGGAGCCTTTTTTATTTCTGAGAATTTATTAGAATTTCAATTGGATTTATTCATTTTTGACCTTTCTTTAATTTAATTAAATTCATGCAAAAGCTTGTGCAAAGTTTTGTTGGAAATAATTTATTTGAGTTCTAAATGTTCCAAAAATATTTTCCAGAATTTTTCTGGATTTTTTCGGGCATTTTTGCTATTTATTTTGGCTTTGTTTATTTATCTGAATTATTTTAATTCAAAACATTTTAAAAATCGCTGGAATAGTATTGGGCCGAAACTTCGATCGGTCCAGCCCATTTGTGCCCGTTGGCCCAGCTCAGCCCGCGCCGCGCAAACCCTAGCCGCCGTCGCGTTTCGCCCGTTGGATCGGCATCGTGTGGCTGAGGAGTTGCCACGCCGCTTCGTTGCCCGCTCGTTGGATCGCCGCGCGTGGACGTCCCCGATCGTGCCACGTCGCCCGACCGTTTCCTCCATCTCTCGTCGCCTCCGTCGTCGTCGACGACGAGTAACGGCAGCTTTTACTCGAGTTTAAGCCCGCCTCCCGAGGCCCTTTTTAACCCCCGACCGCCCTTGGCTGTGGAGCGTTCTTCGCGCTCTTTCCGCCTCATTTCTCAGCGCCTGTCTCGCCGTCGTTTAGCCGGAATTGCTCACCGTAGTTGCTAGTGACCACTGCTCTTTCTTTGCTTCATTCCGTCATCGTTGAGCCACCTCTGTTGTTGCCAAGGGCGTCGCCGACCTCGTCGCAACGAGGCGCGTCGAATGCGCGCTCATCTTCGCCGGAGAAGCCCCGTAGCGCCGTCGTCGAAGTCGTCTTCCTCCGCGCCAGTCCAAGCCGCCGTCGTCTCGCCATCGCCGCCGCTCGAGTTCTCTCGACCGTCCGATCTCCATCCAACCGTCGCGGTAACGCCACGTTTTTCCTCTCGATTAAATCCAGATCGTTTTATCTCATCCGTTAGATCTTAATCGCATGGCTGTATTAATTCGCGTAGATTATTCGTTTAGGTTTTAATTAAATCTTTTCGCTAGACTCAATCGCAACCGTCCGTTTTGATTTGAACGGTAGAGATCGTGCCATCGCACTAGCCAATCGGGAGCCAACGCGTGTCATCGGTGACCGAAGCGTCGCTTGATGTCTTGCGTCGCGCATGGCGTCGGCCGATGACGTCATGGGCGTGGGGCTACTGTCACCAGAAGCGATGCAGTGGACCAAGTCCACCATAAACCGAGCCGGTGAGCTCAGCCCACCATACGCCCAGCCAACCAGAGCGTGCCACGTGTCGGGTGACGTCAGCAGTGATGTCATCAGTGGGTCCCACATGTCATTGTCTAAAAATAATATTTTTCGAGTATTTAATGAATGCTGACGTCAGTGATGACGTCATAAATATTTTATATATAAAAATAATTCGGCTGAATTTCATTTCAGTGCTGACATCATCATTAGGTCATGCTGACGCAATAAATTGGTTTTTCTATTGAAAAATAATTATGTTAATTCGGTTTATTCTTTTTAAAATATTTGCAAACTTTGAAAGGCTATAACTTTTGCTTGAACTCCGATTGAGGTGATTCCAGTTTCTAAAAATTTGTAAAATTATGCTCTTTTTAATGGTGAATTTTAATTGAATTTTTGAGGTTATATAGTCTACTGTTTTGATTATTCATTGCATATGTCATTGTTACGCGTAGACGCAAATTTGCCAGAAAGTTTCGAAGAAGAGTTCGTCGCCCAAGATCAAGCTTCGGAACACGACCAACAACTCTTTGAAGGCAAGTGATGCTTTGATCATTTTGATCCCAGATTTTAAAATGTAATTTATGCTTTGAAATTATGCATGCTAATTTTATTTAAAATGAATTTAAATTAAATTGGGTAATTTAGCTAATCAACCCATACTGTTAATGTCACCTTGAAATTATTATTTGTATGCCTTTAAATCATTGTTCACCCTAAGATTTTATATCTGTTGGATATTAATATGATGCCAACACGGGAGGCTAGACCGTGAATAGATGCTTAGCCTTGCAACGAATCATGAACGATCTTTCGGAAGTACTACAATATTAACTATTGAAATATTGAATATATTTTGAAAGTGGTGTGATGATGTCACATGATGAAATTGAGGTATAGAGATCTGTGTGGTTCTGTACCGATGTTGAGTTATTGCTGGCATGTGTTGCACAATAATCAACTGGGTGGGAAATGATTTAGACTGGGGCAAGTGGCAAGAGGCTTTGTGCCAGGTGAGCCTGTGTGGCAATGGGTTGATGAGTGAGGTGAGTCTGTGTGCCACTGTTGAGTGTTGGAAGTCTTGCCTTGGTCAGTTAAGGACTTCACCTTGCAAGCCTTTGATCTGAGTCATCGTACAACCACATGTATGATATGGGATAGACCTAGTTGATTAGGGTTCTGATATCTTTCCTCTGATACCTCAGGGTGATAGTACACGGGGGTGTATCTGTGTAGGGGAGCGTACCTGTGCTACGGCTTGGTGCCCATCCAACGGTGTTGGCACATCCTATACCGGCTCTGTGTGGGGAGTGATAGTGAAGGCAATACCGGAGAGGTTCATTGGTTAAGGTAGAGGTTCCTGAAAGGCTTTGTTATGGGCAATCACCTGTGTGGTGAGCGGCTGTATCTTGTGGGTAAAGTGTACAGCCTCTGCAGAGTGTCAAAACTTTTCGAATAGCCTTGCTCGCGGTATTGAGCATTACTCAGGGATTACAGTCAAGGGTTAGACTTTCAAAAATAAAATGTGGAATGGGTGGCTGTGTGCCTGTGTCGAAAATGAACTGTTTAAGGCTGTGTGCCAAGTTTACGGAGCAAAACTGTTTGCAGAACTTAGTATTATATATACCTGTTTCACTGCTTTTAATCTAAGTAAGATATAAGTTTAAAATGTTGTTTGATGCAAAAGAACCAAGTAAGCCAATTCTTTGGAATAAGCCTTGCATATAGTAATAAGCACTGCATTCTGTGCATTACTTGTTGAGTACGATGTGTACTCACCCTTGCTTTCAAAACAACACCAGTGGATGAATCAACGCCAGTATGGGAGGAGGAGTATGTCGAGGAGCCAAAGATCTAGGGGGCAAGCCCAGTCAGTTGCCTGTGGCAAGATAGGGCTTCTACGGATGATTATTTATTTTCGCTGTTATTTCTATTTACTCTGATAATGTAAGCCCTACGTGGCTGATCTATGTAAGGAGACCATAAGGTCGCACAACTCATTTAAATACATGTTTGAAGTACTTTATTATTATTCCGCTATGTATGATTGTGGTACTTTAACCCTGTTTAGCCTGTGTGCACTAGCGCGATCCTGGACTAGTGCAGAATACACAGAGGGTTCGGATTTGCAGATTCGGGTCCCGACAGCTATCGGTCCCAGTTGGACGGTAGCACCGGGTTTGCTGGACATTTTGCCCAATTGGTCCCCAATGGCTAGTTTTGTCTTGGAGGCTATAAAAGGTGGCCTTGTGGGGCAAGGGCTGAGGTTGTTGCTGTTACTATAGCATTTGGGTGTTTGTAGGAATTGAGTGTATGTGTAGCCCTCTTCCATTTGCTTCTTGAGCTAGTGTGAGCCTCTAATTGCATGTGTTGCAATTAGGAGAAGATTGAGAGCCTCTTGTGCATGTGTTGCACTTGAGGAGGATCCTAGTGCATGTGTTGTACTTAGGAGGTCGCCAGAGTGCATGTGTTGCACTAGGTGAGGTTCAAGCTAGAAGGCTTGACTTGTTACTCTTGGTGTTTGCCGACACCTAAACGGCGTAGCAACGGCGTGCGCGGGAGCTCTCAACGGAGGTTGTGAGAAGCCCCGGCAAAGTTTGTGAATGTTGGAGCTCGCCTACCCGGGAGGGAAAAGGAGCTACCATTAGTGGATTTGAGGTGGGTGCTCAACTTGTGGAGCCGGTCTAATTCGTTTGGGCTAACCTCAACGTGGATTAGGGGAGACCAGCAAGTCTCCGAACACCACGGTAAAAAGGTATCGTGTCTCTTGTGCTTGCATTGTATTCGTTATTTATATTCAAGCAATTCGTTATTAATAATTGTTAAGGTTTTGGTATTAGGATAATTAGAGGTGAATTGCTTTGTAGAAACTAGTAGAAAGAATTTTAAAAGCCGCCTATTCACCCCCCTCTAGTTGGTATCCTCGATCTTACCCGGATCTAGGCGAAAGCGGCTCTGTCGGCAAGAACGCGTGAAGGGGAATGTGGTTGCTCAATTATTGTGTCTGTTCGACGCTGCTGATAGCTCGCGAGGTTATAGCATTTGAGTTGGGCCGGGTGGACTAGGTGGCCCACTGGTGGCTTGGCTTGTGGGCTGAAAGCCTGAAGGCCGAGCTTTTCTTTTTTCGATTTTCTAATTTCTACATTTTGAATAGCTCACAAAAATCTCCAAACTTCATTTTTTTTAAAAAAAATCACACCAGAGGTCATAAAGCTATTGATACTTATTTTTGGGTAATTTATTTTAATTTTTCCCGAATTTTTTAATTTGAATTTGAACTTCACCGGTAAACCGAGCGGTTTCATTTCTCAAGCCGACACGGTACGGGCGAAAACCATGGTTTCGAGCGATTTTCGTCTATTTTTCGAACCCTACTGGGACAAAATGACAGAAAATCACTTAGTTTAAGCAAGATAGGATTTGACGGGTAAACATTAACATGGTAACTAACCACCACCCGCGGCCGACGGTGCCACCACCCAACCCACCCAACCTAACGATGATCGTCATGCCCATCACCGGCAAACCTATGGTAGGCGGCGCCCTCGCCGTCCCGCCGTCGCGTCCTACTTACCACCGGAATGTACGCTCGAGGTTGGGGTTGAACCGTATCTGAATTTGTCGTTTTTCAATTTGTAGCCAGCTTTCACCCTTAAGTAAAGAAGTGAATATTCACTGTATAGCATTTGCCTTTTTTTTTTCTCTTTCTTTTCTCTCTTCATGCATGCTCAATGGATGCTCCATTTTCGATGTCACTGTCGTCGTGGCCATCTAATCTAATCTAATCTAATTTAATCACTTGTGAGGTGTGCATCATGGGACAGTCAGTTCTTTGTTAGTTGGCAGTCGGAGATAATGACAGAGAGGAGATAAGAGGAGGGTGAGGTGTCATGGAAAAGAACAGGCTACGGTTAAGTGAGGCAGACACCTCGGCCGCCACACACGCGGATGCGGGGGGGGGCGGGCCCACCACGCGCTGCGCGTGGGCGCTCCCTGGCCGTCCATCCGCAAACCGACGGCCGCGATCACGGGTTCCAGCCACGCGCGGCTTCGATTCGAGTCGTCGTCGGTTTCCCGATTCCTCGGTCCCTCTTCCTCCTCCCCTCTCCCCCGTCGCCGACGCCGCCGCCGCCGCGGTACACTCCTCGGGCTCGGCTCCGGATTGATCGCCTCCCCCGCGCGCCGGAGCTTCCGTCGTCGAGCGGTCCTGTGAGTGAGCCGCTCTGCGATGCTAGCGCTCTCTGTCTCCGCCGCTTCTTCCGTTCATAGCGCCTCCTCCTCTTCTTTCCTGTCCTGTTTCTTCTTGCGCGTGTGCATGTCTTCCGCCGCGCGGTCAGGTACTAGGTCAAACCCGCTTGCAGCGCGCTTCGGTTGCTTGCTCCCCGTGGAAGCGCGGTGGCCGTGTCCCGCTCGCACTTCTGAATCGTGTGGATTCGGTGGTGCCTCCTCTGCGCTCACGCTTGGTTCTGGTTGGGGGTGTCCGGGCATGATGAGAATTTCAAGGGGAATTGGGTACGGACCACGCCGTTGGGTGATAATATAACCAGTCCTGCATGATTCTTGTGCGCGTGTTGCTAGTGTGGGCAAGTGTTTGTGACAGGCAATTGCGGATGATTCCACCGACAGAGCTACATAAATACAGTTCGTTAAATTTGGAGGCTGAAAATTCTATGTTACCCTGTACTGTAGGAGGGTTTCTTACCTGTATCAGTTCGAATTGTTCCTGTGAATTTCCTTCGCTGCTGTGGTTTAACTTACCAATTTTATGATCTCGCTGACACATCATTGTTGTTCCTTGCCGAAAAGTGTGGTGCGGTCTTGTCAAGAGCTCAATTTTTAAAACCTGTTCTCTGGCATTTCAGCACAAACTTAGCAATCCGATTCAGAGAAGTTATTGCTGTGCTTACTACAAGATCTTAAGCTAAAGTATTATCGAAGCGAATGCAATGATGTGCTAGCAAGTGTGGCTTTTCTCTGAGCTTGATCCTGGTTGTGCTTTGCCTGGGATCAACAACAAATCATGACTTCTGTAGTCCATGATGTTTCAGGTGTGCTTCTTTCGCTAAAGCTTTTAGCATTTTAATGTTTTACTGCGATACTAGGGTAGTGTTTGATTGGGAATTGTAACTGAACCGCAATGTTTCTTAGGATACATGAAGTTGAGATTTACTTTTAACGAATCCCACCTTTGGGTGTGTTGTGAATTCTCCTAGAGTGTATGTATTGCAATTATGGATTGATCCAAG
Organism: Otatea glauca; assembly: GCA_036346275.1. NCBI lineage: Eukaryota > Viridiplantae > Streptophyta > Magnoliopsida > Poales > Poaceae > Otatea > Otatea glauca. The sequence goes on along the minus strand of CM070733.1, from coordinate 37,760,733 downwards.
CAAACAATGACATTAGTGCCAACATCTACAACAACAACAACCGAGCCTTTTCATATGTGCCAAGAACTAATTGGCAATAATGGGTATACTGCACCATCTATTCATCCACTATACAAATGACTCAAATAATTTGTTTATGCAGGCAGCTGAGCTAGAATCAGGGTTTAGACTTTAGAGCATACTACTGCTTTCAGGATTTTCCCAAACAACATAAGCAGCTTTCATTGAAGAAACTAGGGATTTTATTTTTGGTTCTGCACCAGTGCTACGGTGTACCAGACTACCAGCTGCAGCCTGGTGCTGGCAAACAGGTTTTATATCTGGTGGGATTATGGTGATTGGTGAATGCTCTCTGCAGTGTTTATATCAATCGCTTCCATGTCAGAAATGTTTAAATTGTTCATGGAATACCTGCTGTTACTTGTTAGTCACATGACAAGTGCTGGTCCATACAAATCATTTATTCATTTTTTAGACAGATAAGGGCATTTAAATCAAGTATGTGATTCTCATTTTGCATGTGCTTTCCTGTGCAGGCGACCACAGAACTGATGAGCAACAGCAGAAGCAAGTTGAATCCGAGTACCAGCAAGAAGCCCCAGCTAATAGTTCAGGTAGTCAGACAATGGTGTCAACACCATCGGCAGACTATGTGACACCCTATGCCCCTCACGAAGTGGGCCATGCAATGGTACAATGCTGTAATTTTTCATATTTAGTTATTGTTAAATAGTGGTACTACTATATTTTTCTCAATTTGCAGTCTTTTCCTTTGAGCAACGTCTAAGGAGAATTTTTCCATTGGTCATAGTGAAATACAAGATGTGTTACATTCTTATAGAATCACTATTCACTATGGAAATTCAGTTTTGGATTTAGATTTTTAGGGCCTGCTTACCTGTTACCGTGCAACTACTAGCATCATATTGATGGCCATCTGCATCATACTTTTGCGATTTTTGCTTGTTCCATATAATCAATTCAAGTGTCATCTTTCCTGCTTCAACCACTTCTTCAAAACTAATAATAACAGAACATATTGAGAGCAAAACTCCTACAAAGTGTTAAGGATAGGCTAACATCATTTTCCCTGTTATTGAAGGGAATTGTGAAATATTTCCCACTTTAATGCAGACTATTTGTAACTAACCATAGCGATTATATCATATGGCATATTCTTTGGTATACCACCTTTTATTCTTAAACTGTCACCAAATGTATACTGGCAAAATTTCTTCATTGGAAACCTCTCCTGGGTGGCATCAATTTCTTGTTATTTTTTCTGTATCCATGTATATGTTTTTTTTCACCCTTTTTGGAGTCATGAAGTTTTGTTGGTGCATTCTTTCTTCTTTTCTGCTTCCTTTTTTTGCCGATTCATCTCTGGCACTGGTGTGGATATTTTTTAATTGCGCTAAATTGTTCTTTTGTTCAAAGCAACCAATTATTGCTAAATCATGTCTAGCAATCTATGTGTTCAACGAAATAACCCTTGCTATATACCTTCTAATCATCAGTTTCCTAGACCTTCGCTGGACTGATTGTTGCAAAAAAAAATTCACTTGTTTCTTTTTTATGGTTTTCAGCAAAATTCATTCATAATTTCTTGAACTATGTTGTAACCTGTGTTGGCTAATTTCTTGTTTTGTGCTTGGCAGGGTCAAATCGCTTACCCAAATATTGATCCATACTATGGAAACCTTTATGCAGCTTATGGTGGACAGCCTATGGTAAGCTCTTATGTACAAAATATAGCTAAATATACAAGTGTACCTGGGGAGGGCAGGCCAATATAATGTTGCTAGATTGCCTATTCTCTGATGCCTTGCCAGTCAAAAAACAACTTTTCATAATTGTGTACCTTCATGTGCTATTGTAACTCTTTCTTTGTACTTGTATGTTTGAGTTAATTAAATTGTTGTGCTTTTCAGATGCATCCGCCATTGGTTGGAATGCATCCGACTGGATTGCCATTGCCTACGGATGCAATTGAAGAGCCAGTGTATGTAAATGCAAAGCAATATAATGCCATATTAAGGCGTCGTCAATCTCGAGCTAAAGCTGAATCAGAAAAGAAGCTTGTCAAGGGTCGTAAGGTAAATTTCGTGGGCACCTTCTACATTGCCACAGGACTCAAATGTTTATCAGCTATTTCTGTTCCTGATGCTTCATTATAGTCGAGTGAATTCTCCAATCTGCACACCTACTTCCACTTGAAGATCAATCTGCTTCCTATTGTAATATAAATTTTAGGGTGAACATCATTCCAATCTTCTATCATGTATGTATTTCAAAACAAGTTTTCAATGTCTGTTTGGTTGTTGCTTATCAAGTTGTCATAAAAGCAGAAAGGATTTGGGAATACAAATTGGATTTCACATTTTTATTATGGAAGAAGGCTTGTTTGCTGCTTTCTGTTTTTGTCTGGGAATTTGTTTCTAAGCTGGATCTAGTTGAATTTGTCAGTTGAAGTATCATCATTTGCTACTTGGATCCGCGTATGCTCTTACTCTCGATACAGAGTTTAAGATTTCTGCCCTGTTCAGATGTTCTAGTTTGCTGATTGCTTAGAAGTGTTTCTCACTCTTGGGTAGTATGTCAAACAATAATATCTGGAATGTATTTATTTCTTATGACTGTGAAGCTCTTTTTATCCATTTTCTGTACGTTCTAATGATATTTTATGTACATCTGCACTGTGTAGCCGTATCTCCACGAGTCACGACATCAACATGCCTTGAAAAGGGCCAGGGGAGCTGGAGGCCGATTTCTTAATTCAAAGTCAGATGACAAGGAAGAGCATTCTGATTCCAGTTCCAAAGAAAAACAGAATGGAGTTGCGCCCCACAACAGTTCCAAAGGTGCATCTTCAGCTAATCAGACAGGCAATCGTAAATGAGATGTCAAAAACCCACCACCTGACGCGAGACATGCCAACAGTTTTGTACAGTATATGCTAGCGATCAAGAAAGAATGGTATCAGCGGATGTTGTAGGATATATGCGCGGTATAGGGAATAGATGAGTCAACAGATTTTTCAGCATTGGTTCAGTTCGCTCCGTTTGTTTACCTTCTGGACATTGAGTAGTTTTGTGTGTTGTACTTTGTCCCGGGGATATCTTCACTTCTTCAGAAAGTAATGTAGTATTGGGAGTATATTAGCACATTGTTTGTTTTGGAGTGGATTTCGTCTCTTGCTGTCTTTCATCATCATCATCATTTGTGGTGCAGAGAATAAACTTTGGCTATGTGTATGTTCGTGACAATAAACCTTAATGTAGGATATATACTAACTTCCCCTGGAGTTTTGTTTGCTTTTCATGCATTCACTGCAAAATGATACTCATGTTTGGTTGGATATTGTTTTGCATTGCATGATTTGGAGCGTGTGTTTGGACCCCTGATATGATGTCTGCGTCTGTGACTGATATATTCTCCATCGAGTTGCCTGATGATTTTCAGAGTTTATGAACATATCTGGACCTGAGATGGGCAGGCCTTAAAGGGCCTATTCAATTTAGGCATGGCAGCTCCATCATACTGCCATCACATAAGCACTGAATCATACTTTCCTCGAGAAGATGTAACTTAACAACCATTACCAAGAAGAATATACTATACTTTCTCGAGAACGCTGAAGCATATTTGCATCCTTTTCTCGCACGAACGCATCTCACTTTTTGCTTAGAAAGATCAGAAAGAAGATAGAGAAGAAGAGAACTTAGTGCTATAAATCTAGCTCCTGGAAAGAGTCATATAATCTCTGCTAACTAAGGCTTCATCTGAATTTTTCCACATCCTACACAGACAGGCAACTTTGAGCATTCAAGCAATTTCTTTTTCAAAATTAAGGAGGAAATGTGCAAAGTTCTGAACTTAGTGCTATAAATCTAGCTAGCCTCTATCATAAGCTTTTTCTGAAAATCTGAACCAAAGCTTGCATATATACTTCCTTTTGCAATTGGAAATTTTGCAGACATGACTGACCCACTTGATTATCTTAGGCAGCACTCTGTGATTATATCATGTGCCTACCAAAGGCCAGACACACACTGCCACGTCACCGTACTTCTCCCTTAGCCCACAAGTTACTAAAAGAAAGCATCCTCACATACATAAATCTCCTCTTAAACACAAACATGCATATGAGAGAGAGAGAGAGAGAGATATTAATATATAAACATGGGAGCAAATTAATCGATTAACGCAGAAAGCGAATGAGATATGGTTACTGAAAAGAATTATGAGTGAGACCTGTATGCAGGCAACAGCACAACTTATGTATATATGCAATGCAGAATCTATATAAGTAGTGTATGTACGTACCGACACTAATCATGTACCCCTGCATGCAATTACGCACGCATACACATTTTTAGTCAATCTTTAATCATGCTCCCATGCATATTCAGCTTGATTGACCCATCTCTTCAGATAAAAAAGGCACCTTGATGAAGACGTACCGGTTTTGGATGCAAATTATTCTCCCTGCATTGGACCAAAGTTTGCATGCATCTGCTTTGGAAATTAAATTGATCTCACTAGAACTTGCATATAAATGGACCTATGCATGGTATATATAAGTAGTTAATTACTAGCAACAACAAATTGGGCAATCCGAGTGAAGTGAGCTTTTGCAAGTGCATGTTTCACTGAATCAACATCTGTTATTGTCGATTTTGATGGAACAGTGGTGCTGCAAACTTCCAAAGAGGCCAAGATCAAGATGGACATCCTAAAAAGAAAAGAAAGGAAAAGAAAAGGAGACATGAGCTCCCCAAGGAATAGTGAAAGGGATTCTTGACATGCTTTGCTTGCACTACATGCATGCCTCCCCCAAGAATAGTGTTGTACTACAACATGCATCTCTCTCCTCTATTCTTGTTTGATTTTATCACAGAATTGCTGTCAAGGAAGGAAGGACAGATATCGAGAGAGATGGCCATGGAGAGGCATGGGAAAAGTGACATGAGCCCTTATCATGGCAATGGCAGGGGGACACGGCAAGCAGGGGCACACAACACATTGGTGTAAGACAGACAGACCCTTTTGGCCCATTGACCTCCCACCCTCTCCCAAAATCCATCATTACCCATTAATTGTATTGTTATGGTTGGTGGTAGTTGCTATTCTTGTTCTTTTCTTGCTGCATGCATGGGATTATAAAGGACATCCCCCCCCACCTCTTGTGTGCTTGCCTTGTTCTTGCATTGCATCTACAATCCCAACAATCTCAGTACTCCATGTGTATGATTTGGTTAAAAACAATGAAACCAAACAACTTACAATTAGTGCATATACTAATGGTGTAATAGCACTTCTACCAAAGTTGCATATTAAGCTAGTTGATATCATGGTATGTACGTGTAGCTAATTAAGTAGCTATGCATCATCTGTATGTACGTACAGACACTAAAGGCTGAGGCTAGCTACATCTCACTCAAGTCATATCAATCTTTACAAGATTGGGGAAGTTAAAGGATACTACCATTCTTCGGTGTTCTTGTGGCTTTGGTCCTTCTGCTCCTTGATACTGCATTGCAAGCATATGTAAAAGCGACGTGACATACGAGTATGTCTAGTACTGAGAAGAGCATGTACGATTGTCCCCAACTATGAAAGGGAGAGGGGAGAGAAACAAAAGTTGTAAGAATGGGTTATGAAAAGCACAAAAAAGCAATGTCATGTTGTACCTGCCGAGCTCAGCAGAAGAGGGTACTGCGATACCCGAGCTCGATAGGAGGGTACCTATGATGCCGACCACAGGGGAGCACGGTAGGCGACAATGCTTCCGCGGTCGAGAATAAGGCTAGATTTGCAATTTTATTTGGGAAAGGACTAAAAATGAAAAATAATAATGTGCAAGAGGGCTACATACACACCTCTACAAAAACTAGAATGCATGCCCTCAAGAATGTAAAAAGTATGGTGCTTTTGTTCTCTCTGTCTCTCTCGCAAGTCTCAACTCTCTCTCTTATCCATCTCTTTATGAATGCATAAAGAAAAATGACAAGCTTGGGAGTGAAGGGAGATAGGTGGCCAACACTCTCACTTGTCACCCATGGAAGAGAAAAAAAAGAAGAGAAAGGGAAGACGAGAGTGAGAGAGAGAGGAGGGGAGAAGAATTTTATTGGAAAGCGGTGGTTGGTGCCTCCCTCTCTTCATGCCAAGAAAGTGGCTTTTAGGACAAAGTAGGGTCCTGCTAGGGTTTTTAGGGGTTAAGGCTGTGATAATACACCACTAGCTAGATACGTGTGATCAACATACACTGAAATGTTAGGTGCGTTGTGCGTGAATAGGTACCCACACGCGTATGTTCAGTGGGACAACATGTACTCGCGCTCCGAAGGCCAGAGGGCCTCTAAGAAAATCTCCTTGGAGTGAAACACTAAAATGTGATGCCATTTGGCTGCATGATCTTGACAAATTGCTTTTGCGCTGGATTTGAAAGGCTATGTTTGTAAGGTTGCAAGGGGCAGAAATGCGTTGCCTTTTTCTCTTATTTTTATGCCACTCAGCTAGTAGTCTCTCCTTTTTGTTACCCTCTAAGAAAAGCTGACCATCCAAAAGTAACTCATGAGTTCTCAAAAATGAGAGTGATATCTGAATGTGACTGCACACACCAATTGGTGGTTAAGCAGTTGAACTGAAGTCAATGAATGGCCTGCATGTTTTGATCATGAATCTATCCTGAACTCTAAATCACAGGTGGTTAGTACCATCTCAAGTGTATAAACAATGGATTCAACTCCTAGTACTCTGGGTGTATATGGAGTATGCAACAATGACAACCAATTGAATGCACTGTGTCAGTCATGCAGCAGAAAGCTCAAACCAGAAGCTTGCCATTTCAAACCCAGCACAGGCACTTGAACTGCCTCCATCCATCCCATACATCTAATGAGTAATCCCATTAACTGCACCAGGTGTTTAAATGCAGGATCTTGCGTCCATCAGCTTTTACCTGCCTGCCATTCTGAAGCAACAGGGCATAGCATTTTCCCTGAAATTGTTTCATCCTGAGTCTTCTCTGTTCCAAGCAATCTTTTGTGTGAGGTACTAAGGCAAGAACAAATCTTGGTCTATAGATAATGTCTGACATTTTGGAGGAGCATTTGAATTCACATCCGTCACCTTTTGCAGATGTGAGTGTACACTGTACAGAAATGGAAGATTGCAAGTTTCTTCGGTGAGGAAACCTGATGAGGAGAAGATATTAGAGAGCACTTTCCTTTCAGTTGTTTATCCTAGATCCTTCTTGATGCGTGTAGAATTTTTTTAAATGTGCTGTTGTAAGTGCCCAAAGATGGAACATTTGTAAGCTTATTTGTGAATCAATTTATAGACTGATAGGTACAGGAGCTGATGGACACTGGCAACTGCATATACTCCTTGTTTGTGTAGAAATAGCAAACATTTCAGATCTGAATTGAATGCCCAAAGATTGCAGGTATCTGACAAGAAAGACACTAGTACCAACCTTGGAGCATCAGTTACTTCGCCAGTCTAAAGATGTGCCAAAATTTTGCACAGGTGAGTAACCTACAGATACAGCAACAGTTATTACAGTAGAGTAAAAAAACACTGTTCAGAATCCGATATCTTCAGGATAACAGGTAATTTCAGAGTAGAACTCTCTGACGACCCTTCGACGAACAACATTCTACAGATCAGTTTTAGAATCATTAACCATAGATGAACCTGTCATTTTTTACCTTGAGTTTCTTTTTTAGGCCTCAATTTTTTTCCACTTTACACACATTTTCTTTCCAAAATCTTTTTCCCTTTCTTTTCTCATAAGCACGTTTGGTGATCATGAAATAAAGCCTGCATTTGTGGAGCTAGTGCATCCCTTTGGCTGCAAGGCACATCGCCAAAGCCCAATGCAAAGATGCAAATCTTTTATTTACTCACCCCTTATGTGACCATTTTCTCATGCATGCTTTGCCCCTAACGCTAGGGCATGCTCAGTGCTCCATTGCAATGTGCTAATAAAACAATCATATCCCATGGAGCCCCACTAATTAGCCCCATTTGGCACTTGGGGCTCTAAAAAGTATTGATTTTTCTTCTTCATTTGATCTAGGAATTTGTCGGTCCCAGATGGTATACTGGAGCCACATGTTTTACAGCTTTATGTATTCTAATCTCAATTGCAATACACACTGGATTTGGATTGTAAGAGCAGAAGAACAGCACTTGGAGGTTACAAATTTGGCTTATATTCCTAAAAAAAGGCTTATTTGTTAGTTGTTACTGTTACCATCCATCATAGAACTGAACAAACACAAGCAGAAATTGAACACAACCCCACAGAAAAGTATCATGATGCCCAATATCCAAATATTCCTCTGCCATGTGGTCCATGAGCTGCATACTGTCATTCTAACAAAGCACCACCGCGGGAAGAGGAGGAGAGAATGGAATTAAAAAATCATCACACACTAATACTATCAACAACATATCGGTAAAAATTCAGTAAAAGATTAGCCCCTCATGCTCTAATCCACACGCAGAACGCATGTCTGAAGATAATATACATGTAAGCATAGCTCGGATATTTAACTCGGATATTCAATGGAACCATGGCTTATACAAGGTAAAAATCGGAGAGGGGGGAATTGCAAGAACTGCAAAATGCGATGTGGCCTGCATCTTGGCGTGCGCTGCGTGCTGTCGCCTGTGGCTGTAGCAAAGCCTGCCGACGACGCACATTTCTGCTCTGGACCCGCGGCCCGATGTACATATCAGTGTATATGTGCCCACAGCAGCGCACACATACTCCTACAGAGTGCAGTAGTAGGACATGCTGCTACTACACTCCTCCCAAAGGGAATCCAACACAAGACAGGCAAGAGGCAGAGGAACAACACCGCGTAGCGCACTGGAATGGAACAACATCCCCAACCTTTCATGCTCACCCTCTTTCTTTACTCTTCTGCCCCCCACATGCGCGCACACACACAACACTCGTGTTATACTCACGCCCCTTATTATATGCAACAATATTTATATAGATCAGAGTTTTAATTTGATAAAATAAGAATGTGTATAATTTCAAAAATAAAAAAGATGAATTTTGCAAGGAGAACTAAAATAATGACTAGTTAACTACAAAGACAAAAAAGATTTGGCAAAACCGATCGCAAATTCTTTAAACATAATCTCAAAAGATTACAAGGGATTGTTGCTCTCTCACAATCTCTCAAACCTTTAAGCACCATTAGATTCTTGCCATATACAATTATCTAGCGCTAAAGAATAATCTAATGTTTGTTCCTATAAGGCGCACCTATTGCTTTAGATGAGTTATTTTATAGCTTCTTGATTGCTTAGCTTCTCCATAACCATTTCAAATAAAGTAGAAAGCTTACTCCAAAAGAAAGTAGAAATTATAATCCTATTAAATTTCATCTAACACATCTTTCTAGATCTAAAAACTATATATGAGTCACATAATTAATAACAAGTTTAACACAGTACATAGGAGTGTTATCTCGTATAGAGAGAGATTACCAGCAGAGAGTGCTTCTGTTCTCCGACAATGATCTGGAACCTTCAATTAGATTATTAAGCATGAAATGAAATTTAGGTTGATGCATGTTAGAGAAACGAGAAATCTATCTATGTCCTCTCGTTGTTCCTTTAGCGGTATTTCCTCCGTTTCAGAATATAGATGGTCCTACCTTTCAAATTTTGTTTAATTTTGATGTGATTTTTTTTTCGATACCTCTCTTTTTAGCTATTTTCAATGTTATTCACTATTAATGACTAGAATAAAATACATCATTTAAAGATATAATTAAAATAAATAATATAATCTTTTATAGATATATCTCGATGTTATTACAAAAACTTAAAATAACAGGAATTCAGAAACCTACGGAGCAACGAGGAGTACTGTAAAAATCACTCCGAACCAACTGACTGTACTAACTAGGCTACCAGCTGTGCACTGCAGCTACTGCACGCTTAAGGGTAGCCTAATTATGATGTAATGAGACCAACTTGCAAGGATTATTACTCTACATTGGAACAGTCAACAATTAGCCCATGTCATCGACCTCTGGGTGTTTAGCTAGGAGAGTACTCGTACGAATGATAAATCAAAATTACAGGCTCGATCTGCTGCCTCCAATGGAAAGACAGCAGCGAGTTAAAACACCCAGTTAATTAGTTTACTTGGTATAGGTATGTGAATCGCATCATCTGCCGTCGAGAGCGCGCTCACCCGATTAGAAGTGATGAATTTTCTCGCTTTTTATTTTTTTTCAAATCTAGTCTTCTATATAAATGCAATTACAAATCTAGTCTTTTTCAACGTGCTCTCATGCCCCCTACCACGGGAGACGGTCTTCCCCCCTCCGGCTGCCGCAGCAAGTCGACTCCCCTGCCTCTCGAGTCCGGTTGCCATGGTAGCGTGCCCTCGTCGGCCGGCGCAGTGGAAGATATTATATTTGCAATTTCGCTAGAGACTAGATCTGAAAAAAAAAAACGAAATAAAAGGTAAATAAGTCATCACTTGGGTTTCTTAACGTGTATAGGAGATAGACGCGTGTGTGTATGAGTATATTGTACGAAAGTTGTGTGTGGTCTTGTACTGTTAAAAAAAATTTGGCCAAAGCGATTTCACTGCATCAAAGTGACATTAATTCTATATATACCGTAGGGATCTCATCAATTGAAGCAAATTTATTCTAGTGGACATACTGTAGCGATCAATCAATCTGGGCCGTTTGCTTTCGGATTGGACTGTCCAAAAGAACATAAAGACAAGCTATTAGTTGTACATATCCGCCTTTATTGAAGCAACGCACAAGATATGTTTCTGGATTTTTTTTTTCTTCTAAACAACCCATATGTTCATTGATATGACAAAAATAAATTCCCTAGAAAAAAATTACAGAACTACTTGTGTGTTTGTGAAGAGATGTACTCTGGTTTCGATGGTAACTAGTATTCCGTTTCTCTCAAAAGTCCTGTGGCAACGCGAGAATTGTTCCAAACGTAGATAAATGAATCATCTCATGCACAAACAAACATACAGACAGGGTTAACTAAACAGATTTAGGGTTGAAAATTGAAGTCCCGGCGGTACTCATTTACCGTGAAAATCGAGCGAAAATCGTTAAAAATCGAAGGGTTTCGAAATCAAACGTTTTGGAAAAAAATTCAAAAAATCTAAAATCGAAAAACCGACGGTTTTCTCGAAAATCGATTGGCGAATCGATTTTTTTAGCGATTTTCGTTGATTTGAATTGAAAATCGCTCGATTATCACCAATTTTCGACCGGTTTACATGACATAAATTTTTTCGAATTTTTTGAATTTGATCATATTGATTTGGTTGGCTTTCATGATTTTTGAGTCGGTTTTCGTGATAAAGTGAAAACTGCACACAGGTGTACCAAGTACATAGGACCTCAAATGCAAAGTGCTGATAGTTCTGACTTGTACGGTACCCTCTTAATGTATCACATAACTAGGAAAAAGAGTTTTTAAAAAATCCAGGTAAAGAAGCAATTAAATCGAAGCTAAGGGCATATATCTTGAATTAACTCACGAATATTGCATAAAACAGTTGAATTCGAGTAGCCTGGCTGTTTGGAAATGCAGGACCGAGGGCTATGGACTCAAGGCAAGAGTGTAGGATCAAGGATAACCGATTAGAGGGAGGTGAATCGGAGGTTTTAAAATTTTTTGCTCTGATTGCAATAAACAAATTGTCAAAGCAAGAATTATAATTTTAATAATTAAAGTCTAAATTCTCTATGTTTCACTAAGTGTACCGACAATCTAAGTCTAGGTAAGGATACAATTCCAAGCACAAGACCAATATACTAAAATTGTTAGGAATGTAAATTGCATACAAGAATTAGGAATTCAAACCATAAGTAAGAAAATGACACGAGGATTTATCCCGTGGTCTCGGAGACTTGTCGGTTCCCCCTAATCAACATTGAGGAAGCTTAATCAACTTCAAGCCGGCTCTAATTCACACGAGCCTTCCTCGATCACTTGGTAGTTCTTCCCCTCTCCGGGTAGGCGAACTTCGACCTTCACAAACTTGCCAGAGCTTCTCACAATCTCCGTTTAGAAGCTCACCGCGCACAGTCGCCTCCAAGCCGTATAGAAGGCAGCAGCAAGTCTTGACGCTTGCTTGAGATCGAATCAAATGCCAAAGGCTCAACACTAAGTGCAACACTTGAATTTGCTACCAACTCACTCAAAATGAGAATTTAGTACCCATAAGAGAGTTAGAGTCTAACTAGAGCTCAAATATGATCAACAAGGTCCAAGAAAAACTTTAGATATAACCCCCACCAACCAATTTGGCCATTAGAGTAAATTAATAATAAAAATGCCAGGAATCCTGGTGCTACCGCTCATATGGCTAGTAGCACCGGGCCTCATTTTCTAAATTTTGGCACCTATTTTAGCAATCCGATCTTTTCTTCAAAACTCTGAGATCGGCAAAAACTATGAAAAAGTCCTTAAATTTTATACCTTATCCATTTACCTCGACGCGTTGATCTTCTTTCGTTCTATTTTAATGCTTCTATGATCGCCGAATTTAGGACTAACCTATTTTCAATATTCTCAAAGAAAATATTAGTCTTTTAGTCGCAATTGTTATTAATTACCAAAACTAAATTGAATTGAGGGCCTAGATGCTTTCAAAGAGGTGTAGCGGAGATTAGATTTGTAATTTTGTTTGCAAAGGACCAAACTTACAAAAAAAATATAAAAAATCAAATCAAAGCGTAAAAAAGGCAAAGCTTCGAGGTGTAGACTCTAGTCTAGTCTCACACCTGCGTGTCGTGCCCGTGGTTGATGTCCAGACTCTAGTCTAGTCTCACACCTGCATTGGGGCTGAGCGAACTAAGATAATGAAAGATCATGTGGAGGTCTATCCTTGTTGGTGTTGAGTTATTGACTGTGTTTGAGCATATTGTGCTCAAGTTTGAGTTTGTTTCGACTTCTATTTTGAATTTGAAGTAATTTAAGGTGTTGTCAGGTCAAAGGCGGCACTACTAGCCTTGTAGGAGCGGTAGTGCCGACCAGACGGTACTACTAGCTTGGGTTGGAGGTAGTGACGGTCCTACAGAGCTACCAGCCTTGGAGCGGTAGTCTTTTTTCAGATAAGAGTCTCTTGGGTATTACCAGAGCAAGCGGCACTACCGCCCATCTGGGAGCAGTAGTGATAGGGGAGCGGCACTACCGACCCAAAAGCATGGTAGTTATTTTCCAGAAATAGTCTCTCTGGGAATTTTAGAGGCAGCGGCACTACCGGCTACCTAACAGCGGTAATACATGTGGTGCGGTGCTTCCGGTCCTAAATAGATTATAGTGCCAATTTTTCAGCGAGATGTGAATTAAATTTTGTTGATTTAATTGCATATCTTTGCGACACAGTGCTATGTGATGGTTTGTTTGTCTGTGTGGTTGCTGGACTTCGGGGCTAAGCCATGGTGAGGCGAAGGCGAGACCGGGACTAGGGTAGGAGAAGTGAGGTCCAGAATGATCAAGAGACACCAGAATATGACTGAGATCGAGAAGTGGTTGCAAGCCAGGAAGATAATGAACCGAAGCTTGATGCACTGATGATGGACATAACGGGCAACAACTTGGGCCCGCTTGCAAGCGAGGACGGTTTGGGGGAGTTTGAACGCGTGAGATGCTTGGCGGTAAGTCATTGGGACTATGTGGAAAGCTGAAGCATGACGATGCTTCGAGGAGAAGGAAGATCGATCATTAAGGCAAATTGATAATTTGTCCAATACCAACGGCTGAGGCGGTTTGAAAAACCGCAGCGACGGCCTAAATGGTTTATGTCATGCTAAAGTGGGTTTGACGCAAATTCGAGCTCGTTAAACCGATTTGGCGTCAATATAATTACCGCTTTGAGCAGCGTATTTGTGTAAGTGAAAAACTCGTTAAGGTTGTTGGGTTTCGGGTTAGCCTATGTAAATGTGGATGGTATCCACTTGTAGTGTTTAGGTTTAGAGTTAGGGTTGCCTCACTATATAAGGAGATGTAGTGGTAGGACAGATGTGAGATCTTAGACTTAGTCACTAGATTTTGTATTCTTGTATGGTGTGTGTGTGTGCGCTCTTTGCGAGCATTACTCTCAAGTGAGAGGCTTTGTAAAACTCTTTTAATGATCTGAATGCAAATCATCTCTTTGATCAAGTGTTTGCCTCAATTTTTGATCTTTTTCTTACTTTTCTTTTATTAATCTTTTATCGTGGTTTCTTTCTTGCTTGATCTCGTGCTGTCAAGGATGTATGATTGATAGATGTATATTTTGTAGATCATCTCCTCAATCATCTAGGCAAGTTCTTTCTTAATCAACTAAATTTCTCCGAGAAACTGTTTTTTGAGTTGAGATGTAAGTTCTTGAGATAGATTTTGATCCTGTTAGTTTGAGGGATTTTTCTTGAGTGTTCCTGCTTGCTATGACATGTGGAAGAACATCTAAGTTTATCTTGTCTATTAAATCCCTACGAGCAAGCATAAGATGAAGATTTGGGTTTTGACCCGATTTTTGTATACTCTTCCTTGATCTAGAAAAAGGTCAAAATTTTGACGTCAATTCTTGCGATTGAATGTTAGAATAGGTTCCTCATATCAATAAAAAGTTGTCTACAAAGTTTCACATGGTTTTGATCAAGCCGATAAAAAATTACACGAATTTTTGATCTTGAATTCGCGCTAATTATGCACTGTTCATCCGGCACTACCGCTATTGTATCCGGTAGTACCGAGGTTACTATTCATCTCGGTACTACCAGCCATCTACGAGCGGTAATGCCGTCTCAAAGCTATTGTTTCTTCTTCCGCTCTTCTAAATTCTTGAGAGGTTTTGATTGGAATTTTTGGAGGAAAATTTGTTATGTAATTATTTGTCCCCTTCTATCGTCATATTCGGTCATTCAGATCAAAAGAAGCCTGCCTGTAGCTAGCCGCCACATGAATGAGAGACAGAATGACCAACGGAATGGGACACAGCAGGCAATACATACACGATCGATCGACGCGGTGCATCGCAATTGATTTCGCATTCGCATCGCCATAACGCCATTCGATCGATCAGCATCGAGCATGCAATGCAAGCTGAGTAGCTATCGCTGCAGCACCGGCCTGCCTACCCTCTATCTGCTGGCTATCTGCACTGCAGGCAGGGGAGGCAAAAGGGATGGAAGTTTACAACGCATGCATCGATAGCTTGGATGGATGCATGCATACTGCAAGTCCTTTTGCAGGCAGGCTTGAAAGCAAGCAGCCGCAGATGGATGAAATCCAAAGCCATTAGCGGTCTCGCTCCGTCTCACGCAGAGCCTTGCTCACTGCTGCCTCCGACGCGATCCTCGCCAGAAATCACGCTCTGCCATGGCATCGCATTGGGCATCGGCGTGCAGCTCAGCTAAGCTAAGCTAAGCTAAGCTAAGCTAGCGGCGAGAGAATTCAAGTCGCGCAGCGCGGCAGCGATATTCCCATGCCGCAAGCTAGCTAGCGCGCAGGGCAGGACGTATCATCGGAACAGAGCGCGCGTGGCCTGCAACTGCAATTGCATGCTGCGGCTTCCTGCAGTCCTGCAGCTTGTGCTATTAGCTACCTCTAGTCCTCTACTCTAGCTGTAAAGGCCATGCCATGCACGGTCAAAATTACTACTCCACTATTTGCTTTCCCTGTGAGCAATTAACGTACTCGACCTTTGAACACATCCTGTCCCCGTACTGTTGCACATTAATCTACTCGGCGGACATGACAGTTACGAACAAGGTTTCAAATTTCTTTCTTTTTTACTACGTTTTGGAGGCGGCCGAAAACCAAAATTTCCACGAGAATTTATAATTTTGACCAAAATCTAAAAAATAAATTTAAAATCCGGTAAATAATTTCGGCGAATTAATTTCGCTGATTTTCAACCCTTGTGAAATGGTCTTCTAGAAAAAAATATAACAAATAATGCAAGCATTTATTTATATTTCCTATCGTTTGAATGCAAACTACTAAGTATTTGCACAAAAAATTACTAAGTTAGGGTTTAGATTGAAAATACAATTTAAGATCGAAATTCAAGTTAGGGTTTAGACTAAAATACGTCAAAATCCATGTTAGGGTTAGGGTACATAATTTGTATATATTTTTTGCAATTTTTTTCATATGTATTCCTAATAAAAGGCCTTACAATTCTCCAAAAAAAATGGTGTGAAATCCGGTCCAAAAAGGGCGAAATTCGTTGAGATTTCGCTGAATTTTTACTGAATACTGTAGCAAACCCTATTTTTTCTGCCATGATTTGAAATCTTGGCCCGGCTGAAATTCAAAATTTCATCGAGATTTACCAAAAATTTGCCGAGATTTTGTACCCTGATTATAAAGGGGACTACAACTTGAGCAATCTCCGGTCCTCACCACCGTTTGGTTGAGACAAAGAATGGTCCGAATCACCAACTACAGTGTTGCTATTGTGACAGAATCGGTACAGAGTTTTTGAACAATACCCTGAGAAGATCGCTTTTTATCCAACGTCCATGTGCAACTGCTAAGGTTGCAGTCGTGGATCTCTTTCCCTAAACCGGCCTATACACCCTTATGCTCTACTACTGTGCAACCTGTCGTTTTTGGACATTAATATAGGTATTACTGCTTGGAGGAGTCTTCGGTAGGAAAGGTGGTGGTGAAAACCGAACCGTAGGCACCATGAGTAAATAAAGGGTATGTTTGGTTTACTTTCAACGGTAACCAATGCTTGTCTTACTAAATTTTAATAGTATTTATAAAATTTGGCAAGTATTTGGTTTACTGCTAAATTTTGGTAATATTCTCTTCTCTCTTTGTTCTTTAGTCATTTTCTTGCCAATCTCTGACCAAAAGATTGGTAGTCAATTTAGTGACCAAATTTTGGCAATGCTAAACTTTGGTAAGATTTAGCGAGGCAATTTTGTTCTTTTTAAATGAAAGGGCAGAAGCTCTGCCATGCATTAAAAGAGGAAATCAGATAATAGTCATGATACAAAGAGTTCGTGGCAAATAGAGAGGAAAGAGATTAAATATATCTATCCATGGCAAAAGAAGGAGAGGCGACGGAAAACACGTTAACAAAGACCAACAAAGTTTTATAGAAGTCGAGCAGCCATGAAATTCCTCAAGAGAAAGGTGCGCCATGAGCACACGCAATTTTGCGGTTGCCGACGTCCTGTGCAACGATGTTGAACATCTGAGTCGGTGAGTGGAAAGAACTATTGAAAATCCTGTTGTTTCTTTCTTTCCAGAGGTTCCAAAAGACGTACAACGCAATTCCGTCCACTTCCTTCCGCTTGTCGTCATCATGAAGCCCGATCGCCGCCACCATTCATCAACGCCGCGGAGAACTGTGTGAGTCTTAGGAGCGGGGTGACTGATATGCATGGAACGAAAAACCTCCTGCCAGACCTGTTGAGCGAAGGGACAGAGTAGAAGCACATGACAAGCCGTTTCAGGTGCTGTTCCGCATAAAGCGCAGGACACAGAACGCGGCCATCCCCTAGCTGCAAGCTTATCCGAGGTGAGAATCCTGTCCTGAATGAACAACCAAGCAAAGAACTTACATCTCCCTTCCGCATTCGCTTTCCAAATGTTTGTGTAGTCGTGGTCCGGAACGGACCCCTGGAATTGGATCATGTACGTCGTTTTGGTTGAGTACTCCCCATCGTGCGGCCATTTCCATAGATTTGGTCGTCCACATCTGTTTGTAAGTGTACCTGTTGTATAGCTCGCCATAAACGGACGAAATCATCTAGTTGCACCTGCGATGTTATTCTTCGGAGCGACCGAAGCCAGTTCCCTGTTGATAGGTCGTCATGTACTGTACTTCCTCTCCTCCTAGAAAGTTGGAAACAGGCCGGGGCCAAAACTCTTGGGGAGACTCCATGTAGCCAGTTGGAGTCACAAAATTTCGCAGTTTTTTCGTCTCCAAGCAATAAGATAGTACACACATTGAACAGATTAAGGTTTGTGCTGTCACATGGCACAAGCATTCCTACCCAAGGCCGGCGAAATTCCTTCCAGACGTACCAGAGCCATCGGATGTGAATTGCCCGTCCAAACTTGTGCAGATCCTTAACCCCTAGACCTCCCAAAGACTTGGGCCTGTGCAGACTTTGTTCCAATTGATAAGGCAGCGAGGCAAATTTGTCATCAAAACAAACAGGCCCAAACTAGAAAGAAGCGTCACGCGGGGAGATACAATGCACAGATGCCAGGCTGAGGAAAGAAAATGCTGGTGATGAACAACCCGTGCTAGATGCAGATCCGAGAAGATCTAGAGGATTTGGCATAGAATGATCTGGAGTTTACTTACGCAATATCAGTTCCAAGAGGTGGTCGGAACTAGGAGGGCACCTAACCGGAGAAGAAATGCTGGCCGAAGGGGAGGAAGGAGCTTACAACCTGGTTAATATACAAGGAGGAAAAGGGCTGAGACCTCCTCCCACTCGACATCGGAGCTCGCCAGGGTAGATATAGGGCAGGAGGCATATCCGAGGGAGACAAAGAGAGGAGGCGGTTGGTGAAGAGGTTGTCGAAGATGTCTCGTGTTGTTTGAATCTGTTCACAGTTTGTAAGATGGATCTCTTTTATGTGACGGTTTAGTTTAAAGCTAACTTTACCACGTCTAAGCTTAGACGCACTATATATTCTTAGCTCCAACCTAAACATACCCTACATCTCCTGCTATAGTAGCACTACTGGGGATCGATCAACTTGCCACATGTGTAGATCACTATAGAGAAGACAATGTTTTTTGCCTCGATCAACTTTTTCATTTTTTTATAAATCTAACATCAGTTCGAATAAATTTGCAAAACTAGCCCTATCTTTAATCGTGCAAGTAGTAAGTGACATATGTCACCTGCCTCACTCCCGTATCGCAGCAAGACGCTTACAGCACGGCAGCGGCCTTCCATTGGCCTACCGAGCTGCCATTGCTTGACATCACCACACTTACTCAATAATCACTTCATTAATCACTAATTTTGATTAATGCTTAATTAATCACTTATTTAATTAATTACTCATCTAATAAATCATATGTGCTAGCCTACCTAGACATGGCTGTGATCTGTCGACCTCCCAGTATATGGCAGCTCGTTTGTTGCGGCCCCGCTGAGGTGCTACGGTATAGAAGCACGACAGGTGACACGTATCATTTGTTGCTTCTTCTCTAGTCGGGGACGGAGCTAGTTGCACATGAGGACCAAATGTAAAAAAAATAGTATGTTAGAGGAAAAAAAAAGCGTAGACTTCCATGGTAAATACAGCTAGTCAGGTCAGATAATCACTTTTTTGGTCTTATGGTAATTTTTTTGCGAATGTAGTTTCCTTCTAAACGTAATTATAAAAATAGCTTATTCCATAGCCGTGGAAGTGCCGGATCGTGATAAGTGCCTAGCGCGCTCAAGGAGCTCAATAGCTTCGGTAGCTTGTCTAGCTCCCAGAGTGCGAAAGATGGCACATATCATATTTTGACGTGTACGGTGGTGAATAAAACTATTTTTGTACATGTCGGATGAGAGAGGACCAATTTTTTTAAAAAAATTACGCAGGGTGCTTAAAAAAGTGATAAGCTCGTGGTTCCAACCAGGTTTCAAAATCTCGTTGTCGCTCCAAATTTCATCCATGGCCGGAGAAAAAAATCTCGACAATATTTTAAAATTTTGGATAAATTTAGGATACAAAAACAAAAATTCAAATTCGGTTTTTTTGCTACCGAGAACCGAAATTTCGCAGGTTTTGCCGAGATCTCGACAACATTGCACCGAGCGAAAAATGGACCGAACGATGTAGAAAAATTGTACAATTTGTTTTGTAGGTTTCTGAAACATAAGTGATGTTTCCATAAAAATTTTAGATTATTATCGAGGAATTTTTAAAAATTCAAACATTACTACTGTCCTGATAAAACACTGACCGGCAAGTTTGAACCGAATGAAAACTAAAACAAACCATATTATAAAATTTTGAATTTTTTGTGAATGTTTTTTATGCATCACTAATGTTCCCATAAAATTTTTAGATGATGATCAAGCTTCATGAATTTTTAAAAATTCGGACAGTGCTACTGTGCTGATAAAAGCTTTACCAACAAACTTCAACCAAATGAAAAATTGTATAAACCTTATTAGAAAATTTTGAAAATTTTTGTGGATGGTCCTGATTTATCATTAATGTGTTTATAAAATTTTCATCTGATGATCAAGCTTCAAAAAGTTCCAAAAATTCTGAGAGTGCTACGTCCTCGTAAAAAGCTAATGATCAATAAATAGATTTACTTTAGCAAACAGAAAATGTTTAAATTTTTTGAAAATTTTGCATAAGGGTTATAAGAAAATTCTTAAGATCTCATAAATTTTTTGAATCATGATCACACTCCAATGAGTTTATAAAATTCTTACAAGTACAATGCACTATTTATGTTCTTTCTGTTTTTGATTTTTGAAATATAATAAATGAAGTTCGATACATACATAGATTTGATTGAGGAACCAAAAAAAGTTGATTTTTAAAATTTTATATAATTATACTGAGTCAATTATTAAGCTCTTATAAAAATTTTGGATCATGATCACACTCGAGAAAATTTATAAAATTCTAACAATGTTACTGTCCCAATTATGTTCATTATGTTTTATATTTTTTAAAGATAACAAATGAAGTTCAATTATTTTTAAAATTTTCTGTATGATCCTACATTTCTTAGGATAGTACCGTAAATTTTTCAGATCAAGATAAAACACGTTCAATTTTATAAAAATCTGACAGTATTTCTGAAGTTTTTAAAAAATATCTCAAAAATTCGATTTTTCAACAAATTTTCATAGAAGATGACTTTCTTAAGGGTTATTGATCAATTTTCGGTCAAATCCGGTGGTCAAACACCAAATTTCGGTAAAAAAAAATGGCGAGATCTCGGCGATATTTCTGATATTATTGTAGTAAGTTAATTTTTTTTGATTTTTTTAATCCGACCGACGTTTCAAATCTCGTTCACATCCGAAAACCGAGATCTCGGCGAATTCTGGCGAAAATTCAGCGAGATTTCGAAGCTTGGTTCCAACGTGCCGGACTCCAGTTAAGATCGACGTCCTTGACCGTACGAGCGATCACGAATTCATGCAATCAGGTGATCGATGGATGAAGTGCGTATACGCAATAGCTAATCTAAGGCCAAGTCCAACGGTTCCCCGTATCACTCCCTTCATTGTATTTACAGGGCTCAGAAACCTTCAACAGTTCCCTGCATACCTCTTGCATGTATAGAGGGAAGTTCTGCACCATGCATATATGAAGGGCTTCTTTCTCCCTCATCCATAGTGAGACCAACGTGTGTTATGGCTGAGATGTGGGCCATTTATTTTTGTTGGTTCGGAGGGATTGAGATAGAGGGAATGGTTGAAGAAGATTTTAGATGAGGAAAGGAATCTTTTGATGGAAGGTAATATAGAGGGAGAAATATAGAGAGAATGGTTGGATTTGGCCTAAGACTCTAAGCTAAAAGCTAGCTATAGCTACTAGCGTTCAACCGTTCATGCATGCAGCATCGCTGCACTGTAGTACCGTAATCGAATCGAAATCAGCTGAGCCTGAGCCTGAACAGGCTGGGTATATGCTACGCATGCAGTTCAAAGTCACATCAACGCATGCACAGTGAGTGACAGTACAGATACAGTACTGCTCCTCATATATTCCTCCTAGCTTCTTGCGTTGTAATGTCAGTAGCACAGCATGCAAAGACTGAGCTACATACGTACGCTCCGGCCGTATAGCTAGGCTGGCTCTCGCTTGCCTCCACCGAGCTACACGCCAAGAACTAAGTAACAGATCGATCGATGTGATCGCACACAGAGATCGAAAGGATAGCAGCAGCCAGCTTGTTCTGAGGTGCAGAAATGTTCAGATCGTTCATGCATCGTATAATTCTTACATTGTCTGATTATTGGGTTTTCTTACGACCCGCCTGATTTCTTACCAAGTTTCCGCTGAATTTCCAGCCATCTCATGCGTCTCTCCTCTCATAATAGCGTCGTCGTCTTCAGCCCCAGCCAACGAGTTTCGTCGTCGCCGCTGCAGCTTCTTTCTAAGTACTGCTAAATACCTACCTCAAATTATCGCCTAGTACATAACTTCATACTTATACTCCTCCCTTTTGCACTATTTAGACATACATTGCCCTTCAAATTTAGGAATTCAGATAAGAAGGGCACGAGTAGAATTAAGATGGCGATTTCCGAGGAGAGAACAATGGAAGCTGTAGAGGGGGAGGGAGGGGGGGACAGGCGATGGTTGCCAAGATCCGCCGGTTGCTTAGGACGAATCGCCTCCAAAAGGTGGCGGCGGATCTATCTTCTTACGTGGCCGAATCGCAGCCGTCCTGATCTAACGTCTCGGCCGAATCGTACGGCTATCGTGTCGGTCAACGCGAGTCCACGTAGCCTCTCCTCTCCTCCCTCTAGTGTACGAGGCAGAGGCTAGTTGCACCCAGGGAGCAGAAGAGCCAAGCTACACCTCGGATTTTCTGTGGCCACCACTTTACATGCCGGTAAAACATATTGTTCCATTAGTGTATCTATCATTAGCTTTTTCTGAGAGGATCGTTAGTGTATCACTTGCACTTTTCTCTTATATAAGATTGTGGTCTGATACTAGGCGATTTCCATGTGAAGTTTATTATTACCGCTGCGAAAATACTAGCAAAGACCAAACGAAGTATTAACTAATATTGCACTGGATGTGATTTTGCAATGCTTGGGAATTGGGATGTTTGTGTTTGGTTGTTGCAAACTTGCAGTGTTATACTAGTCCATCTACTACTACTCATCACTCCTCTCAGAGGCACAGTAAAATAGCCCAAAAAGCTTTTCCTGTAGTGGGCAAAGGGCAGTGCATCATTCCATTTCTTCGTTTCTTGGGCTGCCCTTCATTTTCATTTCGCAATTTTTTTTTAAAAAGGACCTACTAATCTCTGCCCCCATGTTAAAACAAAAGGAATTATTTTTTAACAATAATTTTTGAAAAATAAAAAATTATAGAAATAATATACCAAAATTAAAAATTACACGCCTCTGTCGCAATTTCAAATAGCGACAGAGAGGTATATTTGTAATTTTTAATTTTGACATATTATTTCTGTAATTTTTCCATTTTCCAAATATTATTTTAAAAAATAATTCAAAACAAAAGACCAATGTCCCTCCGTCTACATGTTTTTTTTACCATTTCCATTTCTTCTGAAAGCAGAGAAAGATGGTTCAACAAAACACTTTGAAAGCATAGGGGTGCTGACTGCTGAGCCTAGCTGAGCTGAGCAGACAGGCAGCAGGCCAGCTGCACCACGGTTCTTTTTGGTTTGAGACAGTATATACTAGTAACACACTAACACTAGTATTTTTTTTATATAAAGAGCCACATTCTTGAAAATAATAGAAACATGCTCCTATCCATAACTTCAAAAAAAAAAAAAACTGATGTTCACACAGACTTCTAAAAAGTACCGGCAAAAAAATACTTCCCTCCACGCCTAAAGAATCTCTCTTTGAGAGAACTTTACACTATTTAAAGCTATCACTTATCCTGTGAACCCTACCAAAACCTTTCTGTTTTGGACAGTGCAGCTCTGTTTAAACCTAAACAAAGAGAATATATTATTGCAGGTGCAAAATCTGTACAGATACATTCAAATTTCGTTTTTGTGAGCCATCCTATTGATATTATATCACCACAAGAAATATATATATACACTTCTACATTGAGAAACCGTTCAAATAACTGAGTGCTCTGTGCCCTATTATTACCCCCCTTTCTTTTGCATATAGCACCTTCATATATACTGTCTACAACAACCTAGTACAGCCCCGGCATGCCATTGGTCCAAAGAAATCCACAAACATCCATAAAAAAAAATAGATTCAGAAGCTCTTTAGAGAAAAGAAGAAATTCAGAAAAGGAAATGTCTCATTCTCATGTGAAAAACTGAACACTCAAATGAGGAGAGAGAGATCTCCTCTCTCGAAAAAGAGAAGAAGAGAGAGAGAGAGGGAAAGTCTTCATGTGAAGACCAGAGGCAGAGCTAGCTATACAACTCCTTGCTTGCTAGTGAGTATTAAAACCAGCCCATACAGCTTGCTCTCCCCTCTCCCCTGTGCCACAGCCACAATCACCACCACAACCACCTACCGCTCCAAGAACCCGAGCAAACGACATGGCAACCACGGGAGCTAGCAGGCCATGACGCGCCGGCGTCCTTGGCCGTGGCTCCAGCACCTCCTCTCCCTCGTACTCCTCTTCCTCTGGTAGCAGCGATCGACAGACAGCACAGGGCGCCCCGGGATGGCGGCGGTAGGGAGCAAGGAGAAGCTCTCCCCGGGGGTGGCGCCGCAGGTGGACACGGGCAAGTACGTGCGGTACACGCCGGAGCAGGTGGAAGCGCTGGAGCACGTGTACACCCAGTGCCCCAAGCCCAGCTCACTGCGCCGGCAGCAGCTCATCAGGGAGTGCCCCATCCTCAGCAACATCGAGCCCAAGCAGATCAAGGTCTGGTTCCAGAACCGCAGGTTAGCCTCTCTCTCTCCCTCCCCGATCTGGGTTGCTCGGGTTGGTCTTGTTCGTGTGGGTTCTTGCCGGGAATGTTGGAAAGGAGCCGCCTCTCCGATTGGATGTCTCGGTTCTTGGAGGTTGCTAAATGTTTTTGTGTTTTTCTTGCGTTTTCTTTGTAGAAAGGAGCCGCCTTTATGCTGTTTTGCCGCGGGAGATTTAGTGTTTTTGTAGTGCTTGGACTGTTTATTTTGGTTGGGTTGTGAAAATGTGCCTTTTTTGTTTGTGTTTGTTTCATGGTGAAGTTCGGAACTTCGCCTGTTTAAGTAGTTCTAATGGGTTGGATTAGAGGTAAGGAGGCTCTGTTTCTTGGATTTGCTTCATGAGGGATGTGTTTCGCACTGTATAGTTTATTTTTTTGGAAATGACTAGGCTAAATGAGGCACCTTTGTATGATTTTTTGAATTTGATCTTAATTAAGCTCATTTCATTGTAATTTTGTCTAGATTTTGACAAAAAAAACCTTGCACAATTATTTGGGTTTTTGTACCTCAGCTGTTCTTCCCCATATTCTGTTGCCGTTCGTGGGGTCGGTACGGAGCAAAAGCAAGCATGTTCCGCTGGTTTCCTTGTGGATTTTTGTGGCGATGGGAGTGGCCAAACATCCTGTATTCTCCAAGGACTTCACGCGTCTTCTATTCGGTTTAGATGGAAATCTTTGGGCTATGTGTTACTCGCAAATGTGATGCTGTTTGTGGTGGCAATGATTGGGTCGATTTCTTGTTTCCTGTGCTTGCCATTTTGAGTTTGAGGTCCATCCTTTCATCCCTGTATGTGGTGTTCTTGTTTACTGTGCTTTAGGCCCCTCTTTGGTTACCATCTCGCTTTCTTTTTCAGTGGATTGCAAGTAGGGCAATAGTTTTGTTATTGGTGGTATCACTGTGGAAGATCAGGGGGAAGAGACACTTCTCGAGCAAGTTTGGTTATTAGTACCATACTGTACTCACGAAGGTGAAATATAATCAAGAATCTTTTACCCAGGGGAGGATGTTCAGATTTAAACTAGTAGACTTCACAGATGCAGACACAAACTTCACTTTCAATTAGGCAATGATTCACATACATATCTTTATAACATAGTATTACCGATCTGTCTCTTTTGCTCCACCTTTTCCTTGCTCCTGTTTGATGACCCCTCCTTTTATGCCATAAGAGAATATTTGCTGAAGTGCCTTTGCCTAACTCCCTTTGTGAACATTTGGTCTGTGCTAATCTGTAACAACAAGGGAATATTGTGTTAGAAGTTACCATCTCTTTCAGTTGTTTATTTAGGTGTGCTTTCCACTGAAGTTTGTGCGTTTCTTGTGATTGGTAGATGTCGGGAGAAGCAGCGCAAGGAGGCCTCCCGCCTGCAAACCGTGAACCGGAAGCTAGCTGCGATGAACAAGCTGTTGATGGAGGAGAATGACCGGCTACAGAAGCAGGTGTCCCGTCTCGTCTACGAGAACGGCTACATGCGGACTCAACTCCACAATGTGAGCCCCCCTGCCCTTTCCAATGGTCTATGGGCTTGTATGTTAGAAATGGCTACGAAAATTAAAGTTTTTGCAATGATGATTCAAAGGCTATTACACTATCTTGTTTCGCTTGCTGTAACATTTGTTTGAAATTCTGCAGCCTTCTGTGGCCACCACAGACACAAGCTGTGAGTCTGTGGTGACGAGCGGTCAGCACCATCAACAGCAAAACCCAGCGGCGCCGCATCCGCAAAGGGATGCGAACAACCCAGCTGGGTAATTGTAATACCTAGTCTCATTTCTTAGGTTAATGCTAGGTTTGATCTATGCAAGTCAGCTGAGATGCTCTTTTTCGGACAGTCTGCTCGTTATTGCTGAGGAGACAGTGGCAGAGTTCCTGTCCAAGGCGACGGGAACTGCTGTCGAATGGGTGCAAATGGTTGGGATGAAGGTAATGCATTCGTTGTACAAGATAGTACTATGAGTTCATTTTTCTTGCTTGTTTGGTCTAACCACTTCAAATGGGAATTGGATTGCAGCCTGGTCCGGATTCCATTGGAATCATCGCTGTTTCACACAATTGTAGTGGCGTAGCAGCACGAGCTTGCGGCCTTGTGAGCCTTGAGCCCACAAAGGTAAGGCGTTGCTCATTGGCATTGCTCTGTGGTTTCCCATCTGCTGACTAGAGACACCCCTTAATGAGCTTCCTTTTAGGTTGCGGAGATCCTCAAGGATCGCCCATCTTGGTATCGCGACTGCCGGTGCGTCGATATCCTCCACGTTATCCCTACGGGTAATGGTGGAACGATTGAGCTGATCTACATGCAGGTACAGATCCTCTCACAATTCGTAGTTTCCACGTGCTTTTTTTCTTTACTCTTTGCTGTCTTGGTGTTTCTGTACTCTTTGCTGTCTTGGTGTTGATGATGATCATTGCCCTTTTAATTCCTTAGACTTATGCACCGACGACTTTGGCGGCACCACGCGACTTTTGGACACTCCGTTACACCAGTGGCCTTGAAGATGGCAGTCTTGTGGTATTAATTCAGTCTTTAATTGGCTGCCGTCAGTTTACCATAAAATTCTGCTGTCATTTTTCTTGTACTCTTTGTCATTTTCTGATCGGGTTCAATCTGTTTGGACAAACTGTATTATTGCGACTTTATACTGTAGCGTAATCACTGTTGTACTAAATGTAAGCAGGCTACCTTTTTTTCCCTATCACTGTGAGTGCTATTTGCCCGCAGTGTTGGTGATAACGTGACATTGATCTTGTTCTGTAGATCTGTGAAAGGTCATTGACTCAGTCCACTGGCGGTCCGTCAGGTCCTAACACTCCGAATTTTATCAGAGCAGAGGTGCTTCCTAGTGGTTACCTGATTCGACCATGCGAGGGAGGTGGCTCCATGATTCACATTGTGGATCATGTTGATTTGGATGTAAGCAGCAGCAAGGCTCTCGTATTAATGAGTGTTACACAAATTATTTTGCGATTTATGCATGTTATTAATCATATGCTTCTATAGGCTTGGAGTGTGCCTGAGGTCCTTAGACCGCTTTATGAATCTCCAAAGATCCTTGCGCAGAAGATGACTATTGCAGTATGTCCGCTGTTCCATTTCATTGTTGCTAATCACTTGTTGAGATTTTGTACTAATCCTGAATACTTTATTTTACTGCTGCACCACTGCCATTTAATGGTTATTTGTGTACAGGCATTGAGACACATTAGGCAAATTGCGCATGAATCAAGTGGTGAAATCCCCTATGGTGCTGGGCGCCAGCCTGCGGTTCTCAGAACGTTCAGTCAAAGGCTCAGCAGGTCTGTAATTATTATTGAATGGCCCTGTGCTCTTATAACCACTGTACCTCACCTGTAACTCGAGACTCGAATTTGCAGAGGGTTCAATGATGCTGTGAGTGGATTTCCAGATGATGGTTGGTCTTTGTTAAGCAGTGATGGTGCTGAGGATATTACAATTTCAATAAACGCATCTCCAAACAAGCTTGTTGGATCCCATGTCAGCCCCCCTCTGCTCTTTTCTGCTATCGGGGGTGGCATCTTGTGTGCGAAGGCATCAATGCTACTGCAGGTTTTTTACTTCATTTAGTTCGTTGTTGCTCTACTATATAGATAATCTATATGTTTGTTTCACTTGATCAAAATTAGTCCTCCTTTCATAAAGTTATGCTTAACCAAGTGCACGTACCTTTTGGAAAATGTAGAATGTCCCACCTGCTCTACTTGTGCAATTTCTGAGGGAGCATCGCTCTGAATGGGCTGATCCTGGTGTTGATGCTTATTCAGCTTCTTCTTTGAGAGCCAGCCCATATGCGGTTCCAGGTTTAAGGGCTAGTGGGTTTATGGGCAGTCAGGTTATACTACCCCTTGCTCATACCTTGGAGCATGAAGAGGTAATGAATTAATTTAGTCCTTGAAATTTTCTTATTATAATGAGAGGCCAATGGTAGTGCATCAAGCTAAACTTTTTGAACTGTAGTTCTTGGAGGTTATCAGGCTCGAAGGGCATGGTTTTAGCCATGATGAGGTACTTCTACCGCCGGATATGTACCTTCTGCAGGTATGATGTTTTTTCAGTTTATTGCTTTAGATAGCACTATTTGTTGCGTCGTCCTGATGGTGTGCTGTTATTTTCTACTGCAGCTTTGCAGTGGGGTTGATGATAATGCTGCAGGTGCATGCGCACAGCTCATCTTTGCACCTATTGATGAATCTTTTGCTGATGATGCACCGCTGCTACCCTCAGGCTTCCGCGTGATACCACTGGATGCTAAGACGGTTAGTATATCCATAGAGTTACTACTGAAGTCTTGTCTTGTCCATGTTGTGACAATAATTTTCCATCATGCACTGCAGGATGTGCCATCCGCCACACGCACACTTGACCTTGCATCCGCCCTTGGGGTTGGATCAGGTGGAGCTTCACGCGCTTCAAGTGATGCGTCCAGTGCGTGCAACATGAGATCAGTCCTGACCATTGCCTTCCAGTTCTCATTTGAGAACCATCTTCGTGACAGCGTGGCAGCAATGGCCAGGCAGTATGTCAGAGCTGTGATGGCATCTGTGCAGAGGGTGGCCATGGCGATAGCTCCTTCTCGCCTGGGCTCACAGATCGAACTGAAGCACCCTCCAGGCTCTCCTGAGGCACTTACACTTGCTAGCTGGATTGGGAGGAGCTATAGGTAAAAAACCCTTCTTCTCAGCTTGGCAATCTTTTGTTCCGTCTTCATGGAGGGAGCCACCTAAATTGCCTATCATGGAATCATATATTCTCTATTGCCTAGCGTGGAACTGGAACCTTATTTGATTCAGTACTGTTTCTGAAGTAGTTAACACTGGTGAAACTTTCAGGGTTC
Organism: Otatea glauca; assembly: GCA_036346275.1. Taxonomy (NCBI): domain Eukaryota; kingdom Viridiplantae; phylum Streptophyta; class Magnoliopsida; order Poales; family Poaceae; genus Otatea; species Otatea glauca. The sequence continues at coordinate 37,731,262 of CM070733.1, read as the reverse complement.
ACACTGGAGGAGAGATCCGTTGGTCGGACACTGAAGACGCTGATTCTCCCCTGAAGCTCCTGTGGAAACACAGCGATGCAATACTCTGCTGTTCTCTGAAGGTCAGTGCCGCACAGTTTATGCTGTTGTTTCATCGCATTGCCTGTGCTGGAAACCACGTACTGATGAGAATTTTGGCTATTGGCCAACCACAGCCCGCTCCTATGTTCACCTTTGCCAATAAAGCCGGCCTCGACATCCTGGAGACGACGCTGATCAACCTGCAGGACATATCGCTCGAGATGATCCTGGACGACGAGGGCCGGAAGGCGCTGTGCTCGGAGTTCCCCAAGATCATGCAGCAGGTACCTTACTAGCACTGCATCTACTGCTTCGCTGTTGAACTGCGGTCCACCCGGTGCATTGCATGAACATTCAGACTGAAACCTCGTCCTCTCTCCAGGGTTTCGCGTACCTCCCGGGAGGAGTGTGCAAGTCAAGCATGGGGCGGCAGGCGTCGTATGGGCAGGCGGTGGCTTGGAAGGTGCTGAGCGACGACGACGCCCCGCACTGCCTCGCCTTCATGCTCGTCAACTGGACCTTCATGTGACGAGCCTAGCCACCCATCATTTCTACTACTGCATGCTTTTGCTTGTGTCAAAAGACCTCCTCTATGTTACTTACTATATTATTGTCAGATGGTACCGGCTATATATCCTAGTTATTGCGTGCATCTGTCTTGTATCTGATGGGATGATCAAGGCCTATCTATTAATCTATCTAGTCCGCACATGTGACCATGGACGATGGTTTGTGTGATTTGCTATGTACTTTACTCTGAAGTCTGAACTACTATTGCTTGCATTGTGTTGTCTCCATGCATCATGTGTTTCGATGGATTTGGGTTCATGGTGATGTGACCGGCCGGCTGCCAACCGCGGACGTTTCGTATCGTTTTGTTTTTTGCATGCGACTCTGGTGAATGAGGACGAGGACTTGGTTTTACTTGATTGGCATGGAAGGACGGTAATGAGATCGCCGGCGGCTTGCTTAGCCGATTGACCGGTTTTCTCTGCGGCTTCAGATGACGGCCTTTGGTGGTCAGATGGTGCGGTGCGGCCAAAGCATCGTCGGCTACAACGTATGCACTTGCTGCTTCGTGTGTGCTCGGCGGCTGCCTCGCCGGACCAACGTCGGCACGTCGGCGTTGATGGGACGTGCCACGGTGGCAGGCAGTAGACGATATTCTACTATAGAGCTGATAGTCTGCTACGCAAACAGCAGAACTTACAGTATAATCCTCGCAGAAACATGCACTCAAACATAGTAATTTACCACAACTGTAGTCAGATCGTGGCTTTTGTTGATTACATAATCCGAACTATTATTTTGATGGCGAGTAAAACACGGTTTCACGGAACAAATCAAGGCAATTAGTTGAACAGAATAAAAGTACTCGTAAAACAACGGCAGAGAAAAATGGCACATCTCTACATATAAGGTGCGTTTGGTTGAGGTTAGATAGGATATAACCATCCAGGTGGCTGTTTAGTATGGTGGATAGAGGTGATCCAATTTTTGTTTGGTTGGACGGATGAGGATGGATATGCGGCATATGCCAGTTGTAATTAAGGTTTCAAATTTCGGTTTGAAATTTTTGGATAAAGTTTGATCGAAATTTGAATTTTCGGATAATATCTACTGAAATTTGAACTTTTAGATAAAATTTGACCGAAATTTTAATTGTCGGAGAAAATTTGAATTTTTGGACAAAAATCGACCACAATTTGACTGAAATTTGAATTTAACCGAGTACACTTCGGTGAAATTTGAATTTAATCGAGTACACCTCTTAATGCTATAAATTGGATGAGCACGTTCGGCTTTTTTTTTGGATGGCTTTATCCAGTATTTTAAGGAAATATTCTAAGAAACTGAAAGATCATATCCGATTCATCCACTCATTCAACAATTGGATAATTCCAAATCCATAAATACCCATGTCTCATCAACCCTCGTCCACCCAACCAAATGCAACCATATAGTTTCGGGCTCATTGCATCACGGAAAACGAAAAAAAAAGAAAAGAAAAACCAACAACCAAAAAACATGTCCGCGACGAGAAAACGCGGCCCTTTTCTGTTGGGCGTGGCCCGCTCTCTCATCTCCGCGGCCCAACCTGGCCCAGCTCGCGGCGACGCCAGCCTTGCTCATCTTCTTCCCGTGTCCGCCTTGGACACGGCGGCGTGCGCGCCAGGCACACCAATCCGCACTGCCCTTCATCAGATATAAAAGGCCACCACAACCCCCCTCGGTCGAGAGTACCTCGAAGCTCTAGCCGTGGTCGCCAAGTCCGCCGAAGACGAAGCCGCCGCCATTGGAGCCGAGAGCAAGCTTCGCCGATCCGTCGAATACGAGATCTTCTGTCGAATTAGAGCGCGTCACCTCGCGTTCCGAAGTCTCCTCGTCGAAATATTTTAACCAGTCGAAGCCGAGGTGCTTTGGCCGCCGAGATCGAGGTCTTCTTCCCGCCGCCACCCGAGTCCCTTCGCCGTCGGATTTCGCCTCCTTCGGTGGGTTTTCGCCGTCTCCATCCATGTCCGTAGATTCTCCGTCCCGCGTTCTATCTCGTGCTTGCATCGCCTTCGCCTGAGAAGCCTTCTCGTGCCTCGCCACCGCGAGCCATGGCCGCGCGGCCGCTTTCTTCGTCGCCGCCGGCAACCACAGTATAATCATTATTGTTCACGTCTGTATATAACATGTGAGCATGCAGGTACAAGAGATCGATCGAGTCCCATGGAGACGAAGCAAAAACCAGGGAGCACCGGCCGGGCACGCAAAGCACGGATCCTGAGTGCTTCCTCGGGCCCGAAGCGGATCGCCTTCCGAATCCGCAAGCGAGGATTCATCGTCAGAGGCAGCCCGGGCCTGCTCATAACCAACAGTCTGGGCGTCTGGTGCATGGCCCGTCGCCGGTACATCAGGAAGACGCGCCACCACCGCTTCTGCATGCTCACCGCAGGCCTCCGGCCGGTGACGAGAGCTTACTGCTCGCTGCACAGGCTCGGGATGAGCAGCTGGGCCGAGTGCGGCGGCCAAGCCATGAGAGAGATGACGTTCTGGAAGCACAGGCTCATCGACATCTACTGGCAAGTCGCGAGCGACTCGTACAGGGGAAGAGCCATACGATACTACCGCCGCCGGAGGGAGTGGTCGAGGGACCGCATCGCACGCGTTGTTGACCGTGTTATCGCGGTCGAGCTCGCCGCGGCGAGAGCTTTCGTAGTATGGACCGTCGTGCAGAGCGGAATCTGCCCAGCGTGGGTAAAGCTTGATAGAAAAAGGTTTAACTAAAATATGAACATAAGCTAGCCTAAAACATGATCACTTAAACATTAGGGCCGAAAAGAGGAATCGACAATTACCAATCCGGAGAAGAAGAAGCCATTAGGGTTCAATCGGTAGATGGTGCCTTTGAGTGTCGGCGGAGACGCGTACGAAGAACACCGAGATCGCCTCAGTGGTGGTGATGGTCTTCGCTAGCTTAGGCGCGAGCTTAGGATCGGATCAATGTGGGGAGGAGGCAAGACTCGAGATTAGCTTGCCAAAAACGAGCGCCGGCCTTCCCCCTTTTAATCTTGCGCTAGCTAACGGGACCGCACCAAAAGGTAGTTGGAGCGTTCCCGATCAAGGCGCGATTAAGGTGGGTTTAGCCCCATAATTTCGGATCTGGCAGTTAGTTAGCCAAGATCATATCCAACATTCTCCCACTTGATCGTAAGGCTAACATCATAAGTCCATACTAAACAAAACAATACACCAAGATAAAGTATTACAACGATTAATAAAAAACACCGCAACCCCAAGATCTATAGTGCATCATTCTATTTTGATAGGATAATTACTTATTCTTAATGGGAGTTGGTTTTATACTTATGGTCCTCATTTTCAGAATCAGAGGCTTTCCAATAAACCCATGCCGGCAACATGCTCTCGAAAGAGACTGGGTGGTAAGCCTTTAGTTAATGGATCCGCAAGCGTAGACTTAGTACTTATATGCTTGATATCAATAGTCTGATCCTGGATTCTATCTTTCACAACATGATACTTAATGTCAATGTGTTTGGCAGCACCACTTGACTTATTGTTACTTGAATAGAAAACTGCGGCTAAATTGTCGCAGTATAAAGGTAGTGGTTTAGATATGCTGTCTACCACTTTTAATCCCGGGATAAAATTCTTAAGCCATACAGCCTGCCCAGTAGCCTCATAACATGCCACAAACTCAGCTTGCATCGTTGATGATGCAGTAAGTGATTGTTTAGAGCTTTTCCACGAAATGGCTCCTCCCGCAAGTGTGAAGATATAACCTGATGTGGATTTCTTAGTATCAACACAACCTGCAAAGTCAGCATCTGAATAACCCACAACCTCAAGGGCATCAGACTTCTTATATGTGAGCATGAAATGCTTAGTGCCTTGCAAATAACGCAAGACTTTCTTAACGGCTTTCGGTGGTCCAACCTCGATTTGATTGATATCCGCCAAGCATCCCTTCACGAATGCTAAGTCGTATGAGTACATACTTGAGCATACATAATGCTTCCGGCAAGTGAAGCGTAAGGAATCCCTTCATCCGATCGATTCTAATTGTTTCCTTGGACATTGGAATGTTCCAAACTTATCGCCCTTAACAATAGGAGCAGGCGTGGCAGAGCAGTTATGCATATTAAATCTCTTAAGCACTCTGTCAATGTATGTCTTTTGGGATAAGCCTAATATCCCTTTGGACCTATCTCGGTGAATCTCAACGCCCAAAACATAAGAGGCATCACCAAGATCCTTCATGTCAAAATTAGCGGAAAGAAATTTTTGGTCTCATACAAAGATATCCTTATCATTGCTAGCCAATAAGATATCATCCACATAAAGCACTAATATAGTAAATTTGCTCCCTTAGTCTTAATGTATATGCAATTGTCCACTTCATTTTCTTTGAAACCAAAATTTCTTATGGTCTCATCGAACTTAAGATACCATTGTCTAGATGCTTGTTTTAGTCCATAGATGGATTTCTTAAGTCGACATCCCATATGTTCCTTGCCTTCCACGACAAAACCTTCCGGTTGAGCCATGTAAACATTCTCATGCAAGTCACCATTAAGGAATGCGGTTTTAACATCCATCTGATGTAGCTCTAAATCATAATGAGCAGCAAGCGCCATGACAATTCTTAGTGAATCTTTCTTTGAGACGGGAGAGAAAGTATCAACATAATCAATCCCTCTCTTTGTGTAAACCCTTTGCTACAAGCCTTACCTTGAATCTTTCGACATTTCCTTTAGAGTCATGCTTAGTTTTGTAGACCCATCTACGACCTACTGCTTTGACTCCATCAGAATTTCTACGGATCCCAAACGTCATTAATGCTCATAGACTTAATTTCATCCTGCATGGCCTCAAGCCACTTGGGTGAATTCTTAGCCATCATAGCCTCCTTAAAAGAGGTAGGATCATCGACCTTCCCTATGTCATTAACATCTTCATTCATGTATACGACATAGTCATTCGGGATGGCAGACCTTCTTTCCCGCTGTGACCTTCTTAGTGGTTCATTAATTATCACAGGGGGCTGTGGAGGCTCATCATTAAATGCTGTATTATTAATCCCAGAATTCTCAGGTGGAGGTTCAACTCCAGGGTTCACAACTGGAGGTATAACTGAAAGAGGTACAGGAAGAATAGTCTCTTGGATTATCGGTAATGGAACATAAGTCCGAATCTCCTCAAGATCTATTTTCCTAGCCTCTGAGCTCCCACTGATTCCATTATTCTCTAAAAATACAGCATGTCGGGTTTCCACAAACTTAGTGACACGATTTGGACAGTAAAACCGATATCCCTTAGATCTTTCAGGATATCCAATAAAATGGCAACTTCTGTTTTAAGATCTAATTTCCCAATATGTGGATTAAAGATTTTTGCTTCAAAGCAGACAACCCCACACACGTAAATATTTTAAGCTCGGTTTCCTCCGGTCCATAATTCATAAGGTGTCTTAGGTAATGATTTATCGGGAACCCGATTAAGTATATGTGCGGCTGTCTTTAATGCTTCCATCCACAAACCAACCGTAAAATCGAGTAACTCATCATGCTACGCACCATATCCATAAGGGTGCGATTGCGTCTTTCACTACTCCATTTCTTTGAGGTTCACCGGTGTTGAATATTGGGCTATTATACCATTTTTCGAAAGAAACTTAGCAAATGGACACGAATTTGTCCATAAGGAGCATGTCTCCCATAATATTCTCCTCCACGATCTGATCTTACTACCTTAATCTTTAAATTATGCTGATTTTCTACTTCAGCTTTAAATATTTTAAACTTGTCAAGTGATTCAGATCGATCACGAATGGGGAAAATATAACCATAACGGGAGAAGTCATCAGTAAACGTGATAAAGGAGTCGTACCCATCAACCAAGTTATAGGAAAAGGTCCACATATATCAGTGTGGATTAATTCTAATATTCCTTTGCTTCGTGTGGCTCCTTTCTTAATTTGTTTTACATATTTTCCCTTAATACAATCAATACAATAATCTGAGTCGGAGAAGTCTAATGGATGAAGTATCTCTTCCTTAATGAGACGCTCCATTCTCCCCTTCGAAATGTGGCCTAAACGACAGTGCCACAATTTCGATGAAGTCTCATCATTTATACTTCTCTTTTGCTTATCGGTGGCATCACACACATTCATTGACACAGGGTATTCAGGGAGAGAAAGCATATAGAGTTTGTCTCGTCGAGTCGCGAGACCAATATTATTTGAATTAAAACTTATAATACATTTATTATCCCCAAAGGTACAAAAGTATTTATTATCATCTAAAAGAGAAACAGAAATAAGGTTTCTCCTCATATTGGGAACATAAACAACATTATTTAATTGAAGGATGAAGCCACTATTTAATGCTAATGATAGTGTGCCAACGGCTTCAACTTCAGCCTCCCTCCCATCAGCAACTCTAAGGCTTCGTTCCCCCCTTCTTATTGTCTTCACGGTAAGGAATCCCTGCAATGAATTGGAAACGTGCACAGAGGCACCTGAATCAATCCACCAGGTATTAGGGGAAAAATCAGCAAAAAGGGTTTCATCGATGAGAAATTATGTCATTACCCTTCTTGGCAAGCCATTTCATGAAGCCTCACGCAGTCTTTCGAATATGCCCACTGTTCTTACAAAAGCAGCAGATGGGCCCATTAGAAGTTGAATTTGATGCGAGGCCTTCTCCTTTGGCTTTGACTTACTTGACTCACCTTAGGGGAAAAATGCAGCTTCTTTTTGGACTTAAAATCCCCTTGGAATTTCCTTTTCCCATGGCCAACATGGAAAACTTGGTCCTTTTTCTCAGCCTTAATCCTCTCCTCCTCTTGGACACACATAGCGATCAACTCGCTCATGGTCCACTGCTCCTTCTGAGTATTATAATTAATTTTGAAAGCATTGTACTGAAGGAGGAGGTCATAATAAAATGGACTAAGAAACCATCTGAAATGGCCATGTCCATGCCTTTAAGTTTGGCAGCCATATCAGTCATCATCATTATATGCTCACGTACGCTATTAGAGCCATCATATTTAGTGGTGAGCATCTTCATGATTAAGGTACTGGCATAAACTTTTGAAGAGCCCTTGAATTGCTCCTCAACTAAGGCCAAGTACTGCTTAGCATTATCGGATTCAGGGATTGCTCCTTATCCCTCTGAAATGGTGCTTTCATAATCATCAAGGACATGCGGTTAGACCGCTCCCACTTTTCCATTTGTTAAGTCATAGAGTTTCTTTTTCTCAAGAAAATTCTCATCATCACGGAAGGAGCTATGGAGCGCCTCGTAATGCATAATCCAAGTCCATAACTCCAAGGACAATCAATATTCTCTCCTTCCAAGAAGGAAAGTTTGTCCCATATTGCTCAATGCCGTTCAAGTAAGCGGCAACATTAGTGTTGTTCATGGTGAATCAAAATAAAATTTAATCAAGAAACATTATAAAAGGAAATTGAACGTCATACATGAAATTAACCCTACGTTGGTCCGATTAATAACATGCTAATGACAGAAAACATTCAAGTTCAAATTCGCATCACCGTAAGCGTAAACGAAAAGAACTAAATTATTTTATGGGTGACACATGTTCATAAACAACGTTGGTCGAGATATGAATATGGTCATGACATTATCCCAATTTTCAACATTAGACAATTAATCTCTAATCAAAACTTCGTTGGTTCCATTTTAATTAGAGATAAAGCTAAGAAATAATCATTACATTACCACATTAAATAATATGTTAAAAGTTAATCATTAAATTAACCATAACATAAAAGCCAGGAATAAATAATCACAAAAAGATACAAGTACTCGTGAAATGAACATTTAAACAATACTTAATTGTGAATTAAAAGAGACAAATTAAAAGGAGTTAAATGCCGGAAAAGCGGCCCAAAAGAATTCGCCCAAAAGCGCACGCGCAGCCGTAAAAACAGTGCGGCCCAAAGACTCCGCGGCCCAGCTCGCCTAGTAGCGGCCGCGCGACGCGACGCGCAGACACGGTACCGCGGAGGGAGACGAGGCGCGGCTGCGCAGACGGAGAGCGGCAGCGGCTTTCGCCGGCGGCCACGCGCTGAGGAGGCGGCGGCGCAGCATACACACGCGAGGCGCCACCACGCGCAGAAGCAGGCGGCGGCCGCTGATCCAAACAAACGGATGCGATCACCGAGCGAACAAAAGCGACGCGCGAGAAAACCCTAGCTCACACCTCTCGCCTCGAGAAAAGCGCACGTGGCGAAAACCGAGCGAAGGCGGAAGGGAGGACGGAGCGGTGGCACCGGCCGCGAAGCGGCGGCTCCAATGGCGCAGGCATGACCGACGCGCCTACACGGGTGGCGGGGTCGATCGCGTCTGTGGCGGCGACGAAGGCAACAAGCCTTGCGCAGCGCGGCGAGACTTAAAGCCCGCGACGACGAACGGAGTGCGGCGCGCGGAGCAGCCAACGGCGACGATGACGACTACCCGAGGAGGTAAGCCCCGAAAACCCCTCTTAGGATCTTTAGGTTTTGCTTGATTTTGGGAATTAGGGTTTGGGATTTGGGGATTTTCGGTTCGGATCTGCTCTTTCCCCTTCTTCTCAAAGCTAACCGAGCCGCAAAAGACATTAAACAACCTTAACCGACGAACAAAAGAACAAAAAACCGGGCTTAAAGGATCAAGACTAGGCTAGGGAGGCTCTGATACCAAATGATAGAAAAAGGTTTAACTAAAACATGAACATAAGCTAGCCTAAAACATGATCACTTAAACATTAGGGCGAAAAGAGGAATCGCGAGCTACCAACCGGAGAAGAAGAAGCCATTAGGGTTCAATCGGTAGATGGTGCCTTTGAGTGTCGGTGAGACGCAGACGAAGAACACCGAGATCGCCTCGGTGGTGGTGATGGTCTTCGCTAGCTTAGCGCGAGCTTAGGATCGGATCAATGTGGAGAGGAGGCAAGACTCGAGATTAGCTTGCCAAAAACGAGCGCCGGCCTTCCCCCTTTTAATCTTGCGCTAGCTAACGGGACCGCACCAAAAGGTAGTTGGAGCGCTCCCGATCAAGGCGCGATTAAGGTGGGTTTAGCCCCATAATTTCGGATCTGGCAGTTAGTTATCCAAGATCATATCCAACAGTGCACTGTGTTTGCCTACATCTTCACGCTCTGCATAGGAGTTAACTATGTGTGCAGCCGCGGACGGGCAAATCATCATCCGTGCCAACCTTTAATTAGGATATGCAGAGTATTAGACCTTGATTAATTATTAGCACAAGAAAACCCTAGCTACCAGTTCATTTATGTGATACTCCATCAATCAGGGCTAGGTACGTAGCTAGCAGTTTGGAATAATCCGTACTGTATATAGCTAACCCTTATTACCTGTCGTCATAATTTTTTTATTTTTAGCAAGTACTTCAGAATTAAGCTTCCATGTGTCGTGTGTAATATGTATTGCACTATAATATATATTTTAGGGATATATCGATCAAGTACTTTTTCCATGTATGCCGACGAAGCGTAGGCGTGCGTCAAACTCCATGGTGCATGGCCACTGTATATCAATCCGTACTCCTGCTACTTATAAATACGAGTCGCTCTGTTCTTCTTTCCTAACACCCCTCGTATCCGTACGTAGTGGATTGACGTATCATACCTTTCCTAAACCCTGCAGAGTTCGCGTCCTGAGACGCTGCCCACGTCACAGTTTTTGCAAAAACGTCTGCCCGTTTTTCGTATTTTCGTGCAGCTCCCAGCTGTTTTCGTCCGTCTGTTCTTCGCGTCGGTGGGGATCCGCCCATTCGTCCTCTCCCCGCACTCGGCCCGCGATGCGCTCGCCGGCTCGCTCCTTCCCCGCGCGCCGCGTGCCCCTCGCGAGAGGCTTCCTCCCCCGCCACGGTCTTGCTTCCTTCCCCCGTGCGCCGCGTGCCCCTCGCCGAGAAGCTTCCTCCTCCATGCATCCTTATACCGCGAAGAACAAGAGGCGTGAGGCGATGCTTACCCCTTCTCTCGATGCGGTCCCTCTCCTCCGCCGAGCCCATGGCCGTCAACGGCTCCGCCTCCGCCGTCGCGCCCTCGCCTTCGGCCCTCAACAATGTTTACATCGGCCGACGTGTGCCGCTCCTCTCTTCGCGCACTCTTTTGCCGTGAGGAGCCACTCCCCTTCGAGGCGCGCGGCCTTCCTGCTCAACTGCGTCCTTGAGGCACCGATGAGGAGAGGAGGAAGCCGACCACGCGGTGGCTGCGCGTCGTGGGCTTCGAGACCACCGCCGACAAGACGGGGAAGCGAACGGACCTGTGCCCGAGATTAGTGCTTTCTCCTCCTCTGCTCCCCGCTTCCTTGTCCCAAGTTTATTAGGTATCTCACTTCTTCTTCTCAGCCAGGTCTTCATAATTCCTACATTAAATTTGGAAGGATTCCAACTGGCTCCTCAACTCGAGCTCAGGCTCAAATCCAGACAGGAGGAGCAGGAGAAGGACCAGCGCCAGCCTGGAAAAAGGGCACGCTGCTGCTAACGCCGACCTATGAGGTACCACCACCGCCAGCAATTCCTCTTCAGCTTCCCCTAGCAGCAACAAGAACATGGAGCTACAGAATGGAATAGGCACAGCATCTCGGAAGAGGACATCCGGCTGCCAAACTTGGGAAAGTTAATTGTTCTTGCTCTCATTTGCACCAAGCTTTGTTTCATTTAATGCTATAATTTGATTAGTGTTTTATCTTTCAGGTTCATTCACAACTCTTCGTGCTGGCAAATTTGCTTCGCTATGTTATTCATGTCTTGTGTCCAAGGAAGCTCGGGATTGTACCAGGCACCTTTGGTAGTCATTAGTTTATGACTTTTTAAAGTTGGTGAATCAAAATGAAGCTATTCTATTAATTCCTAATAAATTGAGCCAACAGACAATCTTAGCTTGCAGAGTTTACTGATACTAGAACAACTGCACGATTACATATGAAACTATTGGTTTTGTTTATGTATCTGCTTTACCGATACTGATATTATTTTGTTAAAATCATCTATCCAGAAGATAGTGTGAAAAAAGAGATTGTCATCTCGACAGATAATGAAGCCTGACTGCATAGTTCAATAGCGATTCTACAAAGGCTCAAACCACCATTTCCTCAAGCTGGTAACACTACTATTGGTAAATAATTAGCAGCAGAATATAGCTGCATGCAATTACCTACTAGCTGTGTTCGCGATTTAAGATTACCATTATTTAAGTTTAATAGGACATGTTAACTAAGTGAGTAATACCAGTAGAGCTGTCTTACTGATCAAACAAGATGTTGCCATGCGAAAGAATCTTTCGACATTTAACTTCAGATATTAGTGCCTCTTTCGTATGCTGTACAGGAATATACGTTGGTTTACATCTGCATTGTGTATCGGTGTAGGTGATATCCTGTAGTGCCTAACCGATACACTGAATATTTAGTTTTACTACTGATTTTGCCTCACTGCACCCACTGTTATCCGTCACTATAGATTTCTCGGGCAGATACATTCAAGTAAAGATTTTCTACCAGTTTACAGTTAATCAGATCTACAGACGATTTTGATTTACGTAATGTACTGGTACTCACCGCGTTTGAAAAGTTGTATATGATAACATCGATGTACAAACACCAGCTCCAATTAAAGATCTGATCCGAAGTCTTTTGCATCTACAACCTGCGCATCTATCTTGATTATTGACACCTCTGATAGTTATCTTATACTTCATCATAGATCAAAAAATAGCAGTTCTTCCTTAGTCTGAAATGTTTTTGGTTCTCCGCATTTGCAAACCTCTTCAGATCGTCGTAACGGTTTACTTAGTGCATAGCACTGGATCATATGGTTTGTCGATTTCATGTTCTCATCAAGGGCTTGCACCAAATTCTTGGTACATGCTTTTTGAATATTGCTTACAGCTATATTTTTTTATTAGCTATCAAATTTGTACGTAGATGGCACTACTTGTTTATTAATCTTGCTGCTTAGCATTTTTTACTTAGTGAATGCTTAAACTATTATTACTAACGTCGTACCTTTACCGACCACCAGTTTTTCCCTTTCAGGATAATTGCATCAGAATAGATTTCTATTGCTATTTTGCAATTCATTAGATTTCCGCAGTCTTCGTCTACATAGACTACAGGTATAGTCGCACCTGAAAGACTACATACAATACTCACCAGATTCATGTTTCGCACTGCTAATCTTCTGAAAGATTCCTAAACCCTTTAGTATTAATTTTCCTAACATGGACACGTTTACAAAAAATATTATCGTTTTCTTCCCCCCACATAATTGTAGAGTTGTTCATTATACTACTTTCTTTTATTACTTGTCGGTGAATAGCTAACCAGCCATCTCCTTTTTTGCTTGCCACTTTCCATGTCTGCTTATTTGCTTTCTCCCTTTCTTATCATCGGATTACACTACCAAAATTTAGTGTACGCTATTAATTCCTAATTTATGTTTAAGGAAAATAATATTGCTATCATGTTTCTGCCATCGGCAGCCAAGCTGGTAAAGATGTCCAAATGATAGACTGCGTTAGTGCTGATGCTTATGCTATTGTACTAAATTTGAAAGGAACAAATAGAAAAAAAGCAGACATGTATGCTTGGTCTTTACCAGAGCTTACACAACAATAATACATAGTGATAGACAATTGCTATAGCATGTTTTGTACATTTGTTGCCTATAGCAACTCTAATTATCTTATATGCTTTGGCATACCAAGCACCAACCGCAGCCAGTAAATCATAACTCAGATAATAAATATACAATCCTTATAATCTTTTTCCTTTTTAAAAAAGTTTTAGATATACCTATTCTAGCTGTAGTACTGTTAGTTTTCTAAAGCTTCATTTTACACACTATGTACCTTTTCGTATCTTTTTTTTTCGATGCTCAGAACTACAGAGTTTTTCATTTATCTAGAACACAAGAACACATCTTGCCTAAAACTCTTTATCAATCACGAATATTTCCACATATACCTGTTTTAGCAATGCTATTATTGATTTTTTAGAACTTCCCCTTACAAATTGTGGAACTATTCGTGCTATTTTTTACAATGTTTATAACCTTATACTTCTGCACCTGTCCAGAGTATGAACCAAAGATTATTTCTTAACAGTTTTCCTACTGCTATCATCTTTCCTTTTATGTTTTAGGCTGCTGTTTTTTGCTTGTCTTTCGGACTGAATTGTTTCCTTTTTGTTTAAAGTGTTGCTCCAAGCCTACAATCTGTAGTACCAAACAACGTTTGTCTGGAGAAACAAGCAAATCTCAGGGTAATTCTAATATGCTGGCTAATACACCAAACCTTTTTGCTTTTAGGTATACGTATAAAGATATCTATACTAATAAAGAAATGTGCTGCAGTACCAGGCTATTTTACATCGAGCTATTTTCTCCAATACGTGATATTCTTCTACTAACAAGGCTGCCATCTAGGAATATTATACAACAGTTCAGTATAGCACGTCTCAAGCGAGATCGAACTACAATGTGTCTATTGAATCTCTTTTACTGCTACACTTGCGTGCGTATGAAGCTATAAGGTAACTATCACGCAGTATGCTTCTTGCTCTTGTTGCCTTTGATACTGCTCGCGAAATCGGATCGCACAAAAAAACTACAATAGCCGCTGCTATCGGTACATTTAGAAAAAAAAAAGATTCAGTTCATACAGCATAATGGTATGCTTTTATGTCCTCTTTTCGAAGTAAACATATTGCTTTTGAGTTATTTTATACATCTAGAGTTTTAGCCATTTTTTATATCCAGAGTTTTAGTTTTACTAGTGTATGTGCTTTGTTCATACTTCTATTATTGTATAGAGAGAGTCAGTACAGGCAGCAGTGTAAAGGAGAAGATTATCGTCGTTGCACATAGTGATATCTAACCACATACTACGCTGCCAATTCTGTGAAAACTCATAGTAGCATTTACTAAAAACAACTACAGTATTACGTGTGTATAAAGCTATAAGATGGCTATCGCGCGATATGCTTCTTGCCTTTATTGTTTTTATTACTACTATCGAAATCGAGTCTCACAAGAAACCCGCAATGGCTGCTGCTATCGGTAGATTCAGAGAAAAAAACCGTTTTGGTTCATGCAGTATAGTCATGCGCTTTTATTTCCTCTCGAAGTAAACGTGTTGCTTCTAAGTCATTTTATACATTCAGAATATAACCTATTTTGTAAATCCAAAGCTTTAGTATTATTGATGTATGTACTTCGCTGACGCTTTCAGTATTGTGTAAAGATCATCGGTTCAAGCAATAATGTAGAGAAGAAGGTTATCGTCTCACATATAGTGAAATCCGACTACATACTACACTGCCAATCCTGTCAAAACTCAGACTAGCATTTTCTAAAAAAGGACTACGCTGTTCTGTGTGTGAAGCTATAAGGTGATTATCGCGCAATATGCTCCTTGCTCCTATTGTTTTTATTGCTATTGTCGAATTCGAATCTCACAAGAAACCTGCAATGTCTACTGCTGTCGGTAGATTCGGTAAAACAAACGTTTCGTTTCTATACAAATTCAGATCACCATTTTCTAAAAACGGTAATGATATTGCTGCTAGATGATTAGTGGAAAGATATAGTTGCATGCATTTATCTATTAACTGCGTTCGTATTTTAGAATTAATTTACTAGAAAATGCTAATCAGGTAAGGTAGTCGCTCTGAAGCTATCTTATGAATGAAACCAAATTTTCCTATGCAAAAGGATCTTCCAGTGTTCAGCTTCTTCAAAAAACACTTTTTTTTTATTTTGTTCTTCAACTAAGTTATCTTCTTTTTGTTTAAAGTATTGGTGCTGACCTGCGATCTATGGCACTGGACTGCATTTGTCTAGAAAGGTAAATGAATTACAGAATTAGTCTGACGTATCGGCCAATGCAGTAAGCCTCTTTTATCTTTAGATACATGTATAACCGTATTTATGCTGATAAGAAAATGTACTAGAATATCCAACTGTTTTAGATTAAACTGTTTTTTCAACTGCGTAATTGTTTCCTACTAATAAGCCTTATGCCTAAGAATATTACGCAGCAGTTTACCATAACACAAATTCAACAAGATCAGCCTGCTATATGTTCCTTAGACATCTTTCGCAGCAGCTGCTGTTGCTGCATTTGTGCTAATGAGAAAGTGTTGTGGCCTTGTTTCACTGTGCTGCTGAATGTACATGCCAACCCTGCGCAACAAATCCTTTTGTTATACCATTGTTGTTTTGCGTACACTTAATCTGTTCTCTATTAATGCTTACTTTATCCGTTTACCAATTATTAGAGTCTATCACCACTGTTGCTTCCCTACACATGTACAGCCGTCTACCACGATAATCATATACCTACTTCGGATCATCCATCTATCACACTCAATAGAATTTCTATCTCATGCAACCGCATGTATGCATGCAATCCAACAGATAAAACATAAAAATCTTGATTCAGCAGCATGAATCCACCTCCCTAGATCGTCTATGTTCTCCCTCAGGCCATTGCGTCTTCACACATGACCAGCTTAACAATCGCGCTTTAAGCATCACAAATTTACGTTTACGCTAAATAAATACATTGTTGCATATATATAGGAAAGTATCGGACGCGGCGTAGCACGCCGCGATTACTTTCCTAGTGGGTCCAACACCCAATCGCTCTGCTTGCCTAACCTCTGAAACAATGTCCACTACTAAATGTGGATATCTGTGTTTAGTTTGACATAAATATGTACATACATATTTAGCTATATGCATGTAACGTAAAATTAAATGTTGATGGTACTTTGCTTTTAGTATTAGTACTATTTATCAATAACTTACAGCAATTTAGGTACATTATATCCTTCTCACCCCCAATCTGTATTCTATTATTATTATTATTATTATTATTATTATTATTATTATAGTTTTACTCAGTAACTTAAAGCTAGCTTCTACATTACAGCCTTCCAGCTCCGCACATATACGGGGCGTGGCATGTCACATTTTGATACTGTTCTCTAATAGACTAATACATATATCTTTATTCTCGATGAAGTGCTGTTAGTGCTACTGTGACCATGTAAAAAAATTTTCAAGCATTCTTCTCGCTGGTGACCATGATGTGAATTATATAGGTGGCTTCATATACTTTGTCAAGTTATATATTGTGATACGACACTACAAATATTACAGCATAGTGCACAAAAATACCACGTCAATCACTATATCAGTAGACCTCTAGATCACATGTACTCAGCATAACATGTCTACCAGGAGATATCTAGATCGAATCCGCATGAGCCAAATTAGGAGCCGACGGTAAAAAGCGCAAAGACAAGGCGTCGAAACAAAACCCTGTTATTACGTCTCCATCAGCACTGCAAGCATAAAACAGAAAAAAATTCATGTGATTAGTTTCCTAGCAATCTTTGTAATTAGAGCTGAGCTACTAAATTCCATGGAAACTAGGACTGTAGAAAGCAACAGGACTAAACTGATAAACACATGTACGGATTCAAAAAGATAAAACATTCAGAAACTAATTAAACATCATCACTTCTTAAATAATGCTTAACAGTGTCCATATTTGGTTGCCCCGCCACTTGAGCAATAGCACCAGCTCCGATGGGATGGGCATGAAGCAGTAGTTCACCAAAAGTCACTAGTGACAAGCTAAGTTTCCAGTATAGCAATTAGATAGGGTAAAATTTATGATTTATCCTCATTTATTTGTGCTATTGATGATTTATTCTATGGGATCACATGTTAGTGAGACATCCAAGACAAATCATCAATTGCACCAATTAAAATAGAGCAAATCATCAAATCTCCCATTAGATAGACTAGTCCATACAGTACTCTACACCAGAGGATCCAAACCAGCAACGGTGTGAACAATGTCAAAAACATTGTCGGAACCCGAATATGCAAATCCGGACCCTCTGTGTATTCAGCACTAGTCCAGGATCACGCTAGTGCACACAGTCTCAACATTGATGAAATATCACAATCATACACAGCGGAATAATAAACAAAGACTTCATTTATTAATATAGAACTATTGAACGACCTTAAGGTCAAACTTACACTTGCGAGGCCTTGGTGGCTTCAACTCAAATTAAATAAATAGCAATGGAATGAAGAACGTCGTTAATCCCATCAATATGCCACGTGCAAGCGACAAGGTTCAATTCCTAGATATTCGTCCCCTCGTGGAACTTCTCCTCCTTTGAAGTTGTAGTCTTCTCCTCAACTGATGATTTTGTTGGTGGCAAGGGTGAGTACATAAAGCACTCAACAAGTTGTGCACAGAATGCAATTCTAATATAACTATATGCCAAGCTTATTCCAAGGAATGGCTTATCATGGTTATTTTGCAGTAAAGCAGCATTTGAGAACAATTACAGTAAATAGATTGTAAAGGCAATAAAACAAATAACTGTAATAAATAGATTCAGCATTTCTCAAGTAAACCAAGTTCCAATCCTTAATCAAGTTCCAACTTACCATGGCAACCAGCCATCCATCCCAAGTTTTGTTTTGCAAAAGTCTAACCCTTAATCAGTAATTCCGAGCATTGCTCAATACCATGAGCACGGCTATTCGAATAGTTTTACACTCTGCAGAGGTTATGCACTTTACCCACACGACATGATCGTCTCTTAGTGCCATGCAATTAACACACTTCCTTTGGTGTGTCGGTAGAGAGATCATGACAAAGCCTTTACAAAGCTCGCCTTAACCCAAGATTACCCGTGAGGTTTCAACTTTGAAGGGTTAAACCACCACGCAGGGCCCCTCTTGCGCCATGTGAGTTAATCCGCACACCCGGACTCACACCGCCAATGGTAGTACCAAGCTAAAACATTACTAATTAATCAGCTAGGTTGTCCCATTCCAGACATGTGGTTGCAAGAGAGACTCAGGTCAAAGGCTTGCAAGGTTAAGTCCTTAAAATGACCAAGGCAAGACTTCCACATACCCCTACCAATCCTGGCCCACCTTGGCACACCGCCCTTACCACTTGCCCCAATCTAAATCATTACCACCCCGGTTGATTACCAAGCACCACGTACACCAACATTTCAATCTAGTTGTGTGACCTCCTCGCCACGACAACTTAATATCACTGTGTGACAACACATGACACACCAATTCATAAACATTATTCCATATTCCATTAGTCAAGATTAAGTATCAACATTCGGACACATGTGATGACGTGGCATGGCTAAGCAATCTACGACGTTCTAACCCACCCATGTCGATTATCAATATTAACCAACTATTAATTAACCATCCTAGGGTGACAATTAGATCATGGCATACAATGGCAAGGTAGGGTATAGATCAAATTGGTATAATAGCTAAGTCCCAATTTAATTTGAAACAATTGTATAATTGAAATAATATGCAATAGGGTAAAACAAATATAGCAATTTTATAAACATGGGTTCAATATGATCAAAGCACAACTTGCACGGCCCTTGCGATTTTTATCGTTCTTTACTCTTTATCTTTAATTCTTGATCTTGATCTTTACCTTCTTGATCTTGACTCCTTAGAACAACTTAGGACGATCGTCTAACGATTAAAGAAGAAGCAAATACAAACCAACTCAAAAGATAAATCAAATAAAATCCAAATTGAGAACGGATAGTACTGGATCATGAAGGCTTAGATGAATTTAGGAACTTGAATGGATTAGATCAGATATTAGATAAAAGAGAACGAACTTCCAGAATACACCAAAAAGGAAAAGACTGATAACTGAGAAAGAAAGAATAATATTCCAAAGAATATTTCTTACAAGTTATTATCTTGATTGGATAGACAATGACATATGGGCTCTCGATCTATAAACCGGGTCCATAAAGATACGTTAGTTTACAATGAACTAAACTGATGCTTAATGATGACTTTTGCTGATTAAACAGATACACAGTCAAACAAAAGCAAGATAGACTAATAGATTAGATATGGCACAAGGATATGACATATGGCCAATGGTCTATCGACCAAGTCCACGAATGACTTCTAGGTCCATGGCGATTAGATTTCAAGAATAGGACATGGACAAGCGGGTTGACATTCATGCGATTCGATTTGAGATCGGTCATCGTCGATCAAGATGCTTGACGATGACAAGGCGAGGAAATGAAGACAAGGCTAAACTCATAGGTGATGGGGTTAGATTACAATAAGGCGATAGAGAGGATGATGATATTGCACTAGAGCTTTTGCAAGCATGCACACATGCGAAGATAGCGAAGCAACGACAGGACACTCATGCAAAGATGAGATGTCGATTGTCGTACAACGATATGGTAGCAAGGACATGATATGGCTCAGGATTGATCTGCGAGTTGCGAGGTTTATATGATATGATGCATCGTCAGCGACAGATTGGACACAAGGTTCAATTAGGGTTTGAGAGAAACGACTCGTGGATAGATCCATTTGGCATAGGGATAGGATAGGTAGGGTTGGCTCTGCGATAAAAGATTACCAAGGGTGGCTAACCGAAACACGAACCGATAATGAAAGAACTGGATCGAACGACGACGGGTAGATTCTAGAATATGGCATTGATGGCAACCGAAGATCAAATGAACTCTAAAGATGAGCAAACCAGAGAATGATGGCCTACTGGACATGATGACACGACCAAGGCGAACTAAGATGGTTGGCGGCAAAAGACGGCGCGCGGTACTGACGAAAGGCGGCGGCTAACGAATATAAAATTTTTCGGTAGATGGAACAGCAAAGGGGAAGTGAGCACCACGTAGAACGCGGCGAGACGATCTCAACGGTATAAGCGGATTTGGCGGTAACCCAATGGACAGATCACAAACTGGCGATGAGCAATGCTAAAGCTAATAGATCAAACGGCCATAACTATTAAGATAATGGATGAAACCTAACCAAAATTTACAGAGAGCTATCTGGGATCATTTGGCACAATATGACGCGAACGGATCTGAGTTTTACCTTCTAGATCAACGGGGAACGCGCGACGAAGTTTTCAGGTGTACGTACGCAGTCTGATCGGGGAAGATTGAATTTTCTGCACCAATCCCGAGGACAAAACTTTGAGTTAGGGTGAGCACCAGGTAGAGGACATCAAGATGAGTCTACAGAATAAATTTCACGGTCAAACTCGCAAAAACGAAGGAGAACGGGCGACGGCAAGATTCGAGATTGGAACGGCCGTAACTTTTGATTTGCTTGGTGAAACAGCACCAAATTTGGTGGAGAGTTATATGGGACTATATGGCACGAGATGACGCGAGCGGATTTCAGAAAAACTCACCAGGACGATGGAGAACGCGATGCCAAGATCGGCTGGCGAGGGCGGCGCCCCGGAAGACGACGGCTGCGGTTTTTAGGGTTTGGGAGGTGCTCTGGGGATTAGAGGTGCGTGGGAGGGGTCTTAGGACACTTATATAGGCTAGAGAGTCGTGCCATACAAGGAAACACGAAGAAAACCGGATTTAGATTGAAAGCGGATCGGATCGAACACCGCGCGCAATGAGCGATGCACGGTGACGTGGCGCGTTCAGTGCGTCGGATGGAGATCGGAAGGCTGAGGTTAAGCGATGACGTGGCGGTTCGGAGTATCACGTCGATTTAGCCCAATTTCCGAATTAAAATTATCCAGAAATTAAAATAATTCATTTAGAGCAATAAAAATACCAGAAAAATTCTAAAAAATTCTAGAAAATATTTTAAGACATTTGGAGCTCGAATAAAATATTTTTAACCAAAATTTATTTAAAATTTTGCGGTATTTAATTAAATTTAACAAAAGGCTTAATTTATATTAATTCCGAATAAATAGCAAACTAACTCCGGAAAATCTTTAAAAAATTACAGAAAATTCCTTGAAGCACAATGAACTCAAATAAAACTAAATTTATTTTAGTTGAAGTTTATATTAGTCAAATTTAATTTATTTAGCATTAAAAAATTTCAGATTAAGCTTTATTAAAGAGAGAAAATCCGCCGGGATTTTTGGAAAGATGAACTAAACAAAAGATTTTTGAAAACCCAAATTTTGGGTTGTTACAAAGCTCCCCCCCTTAACAGAATCTCGACCCCGAGATTAAGGTTGTGTATAGAAATAGGTTTAGGGGGACTCAACTCTCGGGACTTTCTTGAACTTTCAAGCAACTGTACACTGGGCAAGGTTGCTTTTGAACAAATGCTTGACAACATCCAAAATTTGTAGGCTGTGCGATGCGGATGAGATCCTTTTGCAATTCCACTGACTTCCACGGTGTCTACTTTTCTGGCACAAGAAGGCACTCCTTCTGTTGGGACTCTTGAAACACATCACGCGCTCAGACTGACGTTCTGGCATCTCCTTTGATAGGCTCCCTTGCTTTCCGCCCTTTAACACACGGTTTTCTGCTTCTTCTAGAAATTGGACAAGCGGCATTTGACAGTGAAACTTGCTTGCAACTCTGCGGTCTTGCACAACATTCTGTTAGTACATTTCTAGCTCTATCGACTTGATTCTTGAGTCGCGCCTTAAACTCTAGATCAACTGAATATTC
The DNA here is from genome assembly GCA_036346275.1 of Otatea glauca. Taxonomy (NCBI): domain Eukaryota; kingdom Viridiplantae; phylum Streptophyta; class Magnoliopsida; order Poales; family Poaceae; genus Otatea; species Otatea glauca. Next base: position 37,709,127 of record CM070733.1, on the reverse strand, counting down.
CTTCACATTGAACTCAAGCTCCAACTATTACAGAGGTAATGGCATGGTTCCTGTTGGCATACACTACGGTAGCTAAAGTAATTCGTCAGGAAAACAATTATCCTTTGTAGTTATTAAGCATAAGCAACTACTCCTTTTCTTCCGATGTGATGGCACATCCACCTTCTTAGCTCAACCATAATGGAACAACCGGTCCTTAGTCGTCTCCGATATCTTTGAAGTTAAGCGATCACAAATCTTTCTCGAAAAACACTCGCTCCTCTTAAGCGATCAAATCTTTGACCATAAACCAAAATTGCCTTACACATAGGTAACGGCTAATTCCAGGATAAACATATCAAGCATGGGTTTCCAATATGATACGATTTATTAGGAACTCACTCTCAACAATAGACAAGTTAACTCTCAACATCTGGATTACATATGATTTTCAATCGATACAACATCCGATGCCTTCTAAGCTCCCGATAGTCATAATGTGGTTGATATGATCTTTTCTTTGCTTTGGCGGCATGGCTCCACAATTCACTTTACGATGCAAGTGTCTCGGTAGGTGTAGGATTAAGATTGAAGCGGACGGTATAACAACTTTTCTCTTAAGATAAGCTGTTGGCAAGTGTCGGTTCATTGCATCCAAGCAACGCTTGACCGACATCTGTTGACTTCCTTCCGACATAGCACTAATCTTGGTAGGAGCGGTGAGATTGATGCGATCCGCATGATCACTTTCTTCCGAGGCGTGTTTAGCAAAATGTCTGGTGGCGATAGGCAAAGCAACCTCTAGGCGATAAGCTTCCTCCTTGAGAAGTTTTAACCAGGTGGTGTTATGAAAATTTTGACTATCAAGGCGAGGCACGGTGAAGGTGTCTCGAACAAAGTCTGAGCAAGATGGCAACCGAGTTGTTGAGGGCACTCCTCATTTCTTTATTGCGGTGGTCCTTCTTGTGAGCTTTTCGACGCTTGCGGTTATCTTGTAATTTCTTGCACTCATCTCCTAGAATAAGGGTCTTGTTAATCAACTCCTCTTGCTTCAACCGACTCTTTGAGCAAATTAATCCTGCAGTTTACCACTCACTCTTGGGGTTATAAACTTTCTTCAAGTGATTTCTAGAATGATCATGGCTTCCAAAATTGATTGACCTTTTCGTGGGCATTCCTTAACAAAATGACCTAACTTACCACGTTGTAGCACGAATGCAGGTTGTCGTGTGCAGTTAGGTGTAGTCATATGCACAATATCGTCTTTCTCAGGCATCACCACTTGTTGGTTCATACGGCATTCCCTGGCCCAATGACCTTGTTTATCGCACAAGAAACAATTCCATGGTGACCAAGTATCCCTGGTTCTTTGAGGCAAACGGACAGAGTTGACATGATTCTTCTTCATTTCGTCACGTGGCACAGCAAGTGCGGATGACAATCCTTCTCTTTTCGCTAACTTTTGAGCAATGACGGCTCGAAAATTCACTCACTGATGCCGAGTCACGGCGGTCACTATTGAATCCAATGGACATTGAGCTAGACAATGATCACGTCCTTCATAAAGATAACATGTAATGTTGCTCATAGGACATTCTCCAAGTAAATGGCATCCTTCTCAGCTGGAACAATTGATTGCATGCTCATCAGCAGTGTGTTCTATTCCTCCACAACGGACGCACGCATAGTCTTTCGATTTGTTTGGTTGACAACACTTCAAGGAAAAACATCCTGGTACGACATCGAGAAAAGGGGTTGTACACTCCTCTGAACTTGCAGTAGTCATACTAACATTTGACAAAGCAACGAACTGCTGAAAAGTAGCGACGAACTCCAACCAAGTGATTTCTTCTGGTGTCCTGTAGGTAGCACAATAGTCCTCCCACCACTCCAAGGCATCTCCTTCCAATCGACATGTGGCGTAGGGAACCTTCTCTTCATCTTCACATTGCACCAAAGCCGACTTCCCTTCTATGACGAAGCTAGATTTACGCATCTTTGAGAGTGGTGATCCACCAAGCGTAGGTGGTTTGGTCCTCTTGAACAAGGCAAACTTTGTTGTGAATAGGTGGTCGTGGATTTGTGGTTGTAGGGGCATTGATTTTGGCATCGATAACATTCATCTGTTGTATCATTATGCGCAAGAGCTGGGTTTGAGCGGTGAATAAGCGATCCAAATTCGAATTGTCACTATCGGTGCGGTGGGAATTTGTTGGTCACAATCTACTTTATTACTAACACTAGTAGTAGCAAGCTGCTCTTGACTTGAAGCGCCTCGAAATCATTTGTTGTTATCGGTCCTTTCCATCTGTTGACCACTCCAGGGTTTAGTTAAGAGGGGAAAAGCAAAGATAAGGTTCAAGAATACTAGTGCAGGGAGCAGTCTAACCCAATAACTTATACAAACATTATTAAAAACTTGGTATGGTTGCTTACAAAAGCCTAAAAGCTATGCAACGACATCTTGCACACCCAACAACCAAGGAGAAAAAAACCAAATTAACCTAAGCACACAACAATCTATCGTCTAAAAGGGTAACACTTCTATCTTAGGATCGCGCAACTCTTCACACATGAGTCTCAAGCGGCCACCAAAGTACTAGTTCTTCTAACTTTGGAACACGTCATCGATCCACTTCTTTTTCCTTGAGCTCGACGATTCCTGTCTTCACGATCTTTAGGATCAGCAGCAAGACACCTAGTACTTTCTCCTTAAGTGTGAAACATCGTTAACTACTTAGAACAACTCAGGTAAGATTTTTATTTAAACCAGTGGGGAAAGAAGAATAATTTAAGCAAAAGAGGAAAGAATGAAAGAATAAGATAAGTCAAGAACTTATTATTCTTTCAAGTTAAATTTTCACATTTAGAAAATACTTTTGAAGCTCCTAAGGAACGGCCAAACTATCTAGGGTCAAGACCTACAGTCAGTATGGCTCTGATACCACCTCTGTCGGGACCCGAATATGCAAATCCGGACCCTCTGTGTATTCAGCACTAGTCCAGGATCACGCTAGTGCACACAGTCTCAACATTGATGAAATATCACAATCATACACAGCGGAATAATAAACAAAGACTTCATTTATTAATATAGAACTATTGAACGACCTTAAGGTCAAACTTACACTTGCGAGGCCTTGGTGGCTTCAACTCAAATTAAATAAATAGCAGCGGAATGAAGAACGTCGACGAATCCCATCAATATGCCACAGGCAACTGACAAGGTTCAATTCCTAGATATTCGTCCCCTCGTGGAACTTCTCCTCCTTTGAAGTTGTAGTCTTCTCCTCAACTGATGATTTTGTTGGTGGCAAGGGTGAGTACATAAAGCACTCAACAAGTTGTGCACAGAATGCAATTCTAATATAACTATATGCCAAGCTTATTCCAAGGAATGGCTTATCATGGTTATTTTGCAGTAAAGCAGCATTTGAGAACAATTACAGTAAATAGATTGTAAAGACAATAAAACAAATAAGCGTAATAAATAGATTCACATTTCTCAAGTAAACCAAGTTCCAATCCTTAATCAAGTTCCAACTTACCATGGCAACTGACCATCCATCCCAAGTTTTGTTTTGCAAAGTCTAACCCTTAATGTAATTCCGAGCATTGCTCAATACATGAGCACGGCTATTCGAATAGTTTTACACTCTGCAGAGGTTATGCACTTTACCCACACGACATGATCGTCTCTTAGTGCCATGCAATTAACACACTTCCTTTGGTGTGTCGGTAGAGAGATCATGACAAAGCCTTTACAAAGCTCGCCTTAACCCAAGATTACTACCGTGAGGTTTCAACGAAGGGTTAAACCACCACGACAGGGCCCCCTCTTGCGCCATGTGAGTTAATCCAGTACACGGGACTCACACCGCCAATGGTAGTACCAAGCTAAAACATTACTAATTAATCAGCTAGGCTGTCCCATTCCAGACATGTGGTTGCAAGAGAGACTCAGGTCAAAGGCTTGCAAGGTTAAGTCCTTAAAATGACCAAGGCAAGACTTCCACATACCCCTACCAATCCTGGCCCACCTTGGCACACTGCCCCTTACCACTTGCCCCAATCTAAATCATTACCACCCCAGTTGATTACCAAGCACCACGTGCCACCAACATTTCAATCTAGTTGTGTGACCTCCTCGCCACGACAACTTAATATCACTGTGTGACAACACATGACACACCAATTCATAAACATTATTCCATATTCCATTAGTCAAGATTAAGTATCAACATTCGGACACATGTGATGACGTGGCATGGCTAAGCAATCTCGACGTTCTAACCAAATTTATGTCGATTATCAATATTAACCAACTATTAATTAACCATCCTAGGGTGACAATTAGATCATGGCATACAATGGCAAGGTAGGGTATAGATCAAATTGGTATAATAGCTAAGTCCCAATTTAATTTGAAACAATTGTATAATTGAAATAATATGCAATAGGGTAAAACAAATATAGCAATTTTATAAACATGGGTTCAATATGATCAAAGCACAACTTGCACGGCCCTTGCGATTTTTTTGTTCTTTACTCTTTATCTTTAATTCTTGATCTTGATCTTTACCTTCTTGATCTTGACTCCTTAGAACAACTTAGGACGATCGTCTAACGATTAAAGAAGAAGCAAATACAAACCAACTCAAAAGATAAATCAAATAAAATCCAAATTGAGAACGGATAGTCTTTGGATCATGAAGGCTTAGATGAATTTAGGAACTTGAATGGATTAGATCGGATATTAGATAAAGAGAACAAACTTCAGAATACACCAAAAGGAAAAGGCGATGGCGAAAGAAAGAATAATATTCCAAAGAATATTTCTTCCAAGTTATTATCTTGATTGGATAGACAATGACATATGGGCTCTCGATCTATAAACGGGTCCATAAAGATCGTTAGTTTACAATGAACTAAAGCGATGCTTAATGATGACTTTTCTTGATTAAGCGGATACAGTCAAACAAAAGCAAGATAGACTAATAGATTAGATATGGCACAAGGATATGACATATGGCCAATGGTCTATCGACCAAGTCCACGAATGACTTCTAGGTCAATGGCAGATTAGATTTCAAGAATAGGACATGGACAAGCGGGGTTGACATTCATGCGATTCGATTTGAGATCAGTCATACGTCGATCAAGATGCTTGACGATGACAAGGCAGTGAGGAAATGAAGACAAGGCTAAACTCATAGGTGATGGGGTTAGATTACAATAAGGCGATAGAGAGGATGATGATATTGCACTAGAGCTTTTGCGAGCATGCACACATGCGAAGATAGCGAAGCAACGACAGGACACTCATGCAAAGATGAGATGTCGATTGTCGTACAACGATATGGTAGCAAGGACATGATATGGCTCAGGATTGATCTGCGAGTTGCGAGGTTTATATGATATGATGCATCGTCAGCGACAGATTGGACACAAGGTTCAATTAGGGTTTGAGAGAAACGACTCGCGGATAGATCCATTTGGCATAGGGATAGGATAGGTAGGGTTGGCTCTGCGATAAAAGATTACCAAGGGTGGCTAACCGAAACACGAACCGATAATGAAAGAACTGGATCGAACGACGACGGGTAGATTCTAGAATATGGCATTGATGGCAACCGAAGATCAAATGAACTCTAAAGATGAGCAAACCAGAGAATGATGGCCTACTGGACATGATGACACGACCAAGGCGAACTAAGATGGTTGGCGGCAAAAGACGGTAGCGCGATACTGACGAAAGGCGGCTAACGAATATAAAATTTTTCGGTAGATGGAACAGCAAAGGGGAAGTGAGCACCACGTAGAACGCGCGAGACGATCTCAACGGTATAAGCGGATTTGGCGGTAACCCAATGGACAGATCACAAACTGGCGATGAGCGGTGCTAAAGCTAATAGATCAAACGGCCATAACTATTAAGATAATGGATGAAACCTAACCAAAATTTACAGAGAGCTATCTGGGATCATTTGGCACAATATGACGCGAACGGATCTGAGTTTTACCTTCTAGATCAGCGGGAACGCGCGGCGAAGTTTTCAGGTGTACGTCGCGATCGATCGGGAAGATTGAATTTTCTGCACCAATCCCGAGGACAAAACTTTGAGTTAGGGTGAGCACCAGGTAGAGGACATCAAGATGAGTCTACAGAATAAATTTCACGGTCAAACTCGCAAAAACGAAGGAGAGCGGGCGACGGCAAGATTCGAGATTGGAACGGCCGTAACTTTTGATTTGCTTGGTGAAACAGCACCAAATTTGGTGGAGAGTTATATGGGACTATATGGCACGAGATGACGCGAGCGGATTTCAGAAAAACTCACCAGGACGATGGGGAACGCGATGCCAAGATCGGCTGGCGAGGGCGGCGCCCCGGAAGACGACGGCTGCGGTTTTTAGGGTTTGGGAGGTGCTCTGGGGATTAGAGGTGCGTGGGAGGGGTCTTAGGACACTTATATAGGCTAGAGAGTCATGCCATACAAGGAAACACGAAGAAAAACCGGATTTAGATTGAAAACGGATCGGATCGAACACCTGGCGCGCAATGAACAGTACCTGGTGACGTGGCGCATTCTGGTGCGTCGGATGGAGATCGGAAGGCTGAGGTTAGGCGATGACGTGGCCGGTTCTGGAGCTGCCACGTCGATTTAGCCCAATTTCCGAATTAAAATTATCCAGAAATTAAAATAATTCATTTAGAGCAATAAAAATACCAGAAAAATTCTAAAAAATTCTAGAAAATATTTTAAGACATTTGGAGCTCGAATAAAATATTTTTAACCAAAATTTATTTAAAATTTTGCAGTATTTAATTAAATTTAACAAAAGGCTTAATTTAAATTAATTCCAAATAAATAGCAAACTAACTCCGAAAAATCTTTAAAAAATTACAGAAAATTCCTTGAAGCACAATGAACTCAAATAAAACTAAATTTATTTTAATTGAAGTTTATATTAGTCAAATTTAATTTATTTAGCATTAGAAAATTTCAGATTAAGCTTTATTAAATAGAGAAAATCCGCCGGGATTTCTGGAAAGATGAACTAAACAAAAGATTTTTGAAAACCCAAATTTTGGGTTGTTACAAACATCCAACCAGAAACTTTACATGTTCTTTTTTTAGAAAATAGTCATGCATCACTGATAGCATCTAGGCACCCCTCATTTCTATTTCTTTATTATTATGGTTTTGGTATTGATGACTAAGTTAATAATACTTAAAGCTTTGAAGAAAATAAGCTGGAATCTATAATGGAACAAGAAGGGCTAACAAGATTAAGGTATTCAGTTTATAGTTTATGACTTAGGAGATGATTCAAGTCAAATAGTCTAGGTTTGTTTTCTATTCTTTTTGGTTGTCTAAAAGAGGGACTTTGCACAAGCAAATAGTTGTTAGGCAAAGGCAAAACTAGATCTCTTGGAGCAAAAGATACTTAGTCTTTACCCTTATGAAATCATATCTCTTAGTACAACGGACCAATCTTTATCTATCCATTTCTTCAGTCCGTTGCATACCTTGAAACTATTCTACGTCAAAACTCCTTTTGAATATCTGATTTTTCGATTAAAATATATTCGTTTTCATATTCACATATCCTTGATCAAAACCTTCTTTGAAAATCACCTGATAGCCAAAGGTTTGCCTATGTATGACGGACCAAACATATTTAATCCGGCATACATGCAAAAAAACTCACTCCTCTGTGACGGACCAAAATATCTTCAGTTTTCCATCTACAGCAGACCAAATATTTGGTCCAGCACCCTTTCAGTTTATAAGTTTTTGGCCGGACTAAATCTTTGATGTACTTTTAATCGAAACCTAAAATGAATGTTCTCTATCTTCAAAAGGATTTTACTCAGGAAACGGACCAAGCATTCGTGTTTAAATATTTTAGTCCGTTGCTAAAATAAAATGCTTGGATATAAAAAAATTTATCTTTGTTGAAAAAGGTCTTTGGCACCAATCTTTTGAAAAGTCCATGTATGACGGACCAAAAATTTGGTCCGACGTACATGTATCTCTATGCCAGACCAATCTTCTGAAAAATCCATGTATGACAGACCAAAAATTTGGTCCGACGCACATGTGTCTCTATACCTGACAAAACTCTTGAATTGTCCATGTATGACAGACCAAAACTTTTGATCCGACGTACATAGGTATCTTTGCCAGACCTATCTTCTAAAGTCCATGTGTAACGGACAAAACAATTTGGTCTGACGCTCATATATGTCTCTCAGTTGTATGCCAGACCAACCTCTATGATCAACCCATGTACTACGGATCAAAATTTTTGGTCCGTCATGCACTCTCAAATTTGGTCCGTCATACACATATCCAGTATCGCTAAGCACTGATACTTAGTCCGTTGTATATGTATATTTCTGTTGTTTCTGACATCTGACACGTCCAACGGCTACTGTAGGAGGTGTAACGGCTTTTCACTCCAAATGGCTATATAAGCATTTCCTAAGCCATCTACCAGAGATACAGATGAACTCCTTACACTTTGGTATTGAAAAATAGCTCTCATTCTCAAAAGGAGTCTGTCCTTCATCTTCACACAAAAATTCTCATACATCTCTAAGTGTGTTAGCTCCAAGTCAGTATCTAGTTGTGTGAATTGCAAAGTGAACCAAGAGACAGAACTTGTGCGAAGTTTATTACTCTTGGATCTTAGTAATCCTAGACAGCTTGGAGGAAGTGAACAGTGTGACCTGTCCAAAGGTGTTTGTGGAAGGCAACTGTATTTGTGAGAGGTTTGAAACTCACCTCACTCGAGTAGTGAAAGAGTTACCTGAGTGATCGCCAGAGCTACTGCGACTAGCTTTGGAGATGCAGAACTTCGAAAGAAATGCTTTAACGTGGATTAGGAGTGTGACTCTGAACCACGGGATAAAACTTTGTCTCTCCTGTATCATTTCGTTTATTGCTTTCGCTGTTATTATTAGTTGTTTGAATTCTGTATTATCCTTGCAGTAAGTTGCTCTCCGTTAAATTTAGTTAATCGTTTAAAATAGTTAGAACTTGTTGAAATTGCCTATTCACCCCCCTTTAGGCCAACTCGATCCTTCAAGTGGTATCAGAGCAAGGTTTACCTTGTTTAGCTTAACTGGCTTTGGTAAATGGCTGAGGGAAATGGTTCTACAATTGTTAGTATTGGTAGAGTACCTGATTTTGATGGCACAAACTATGCTTATTAGAAAATTAGGATGAGATGCTATTTAGAAGCTGTCGGGTATGATGTGTGGAGGGTTATAGAGAAGCCTATGCCTCCTCGTGTCATACCTGAAGGGCAATCTGCATATGGAGAACCCACTCCTGGTGAAATTAAAAATATACAGTATGATGCTCAAGCCAGAAATGCCATATTTTCTTGTCTTAGCTTAGGAGTTTTTGATAGAGTAAGTAATCTTACATCAGCTTATGACATATGGACAACATTACAAGAAAATCATGAAGGTACCTCTGATGTAAAAGAAGAAAAATACTATCTTGTTCGGGAAAAATTTGATCAATTCAAAATGCTTTCTCAAGAAAATGCAAATGACATGTTCTCTAGGCTAAATCCTATTGTCAATGAACTAAAGGGCCTAGGAACTAAAATTTCAGATGTTGAAGTATGCAGGAAGATGATTAGAGTGCTTCCACGGACATATCACAGCTTGATCACATATCTGTCTAACAGTGGTGATCTTAAAAGGCTCACTCCAATTGAACTACTGGGCAAAATATCTGCTCATGAGCTCACATTGGCAGATGAAGATGCTCCAACAAAGAAATCCATCGCATTAAAAGCCAGGGAAGTTATTCAAGACTCATCTGACGAAGATGATGATGAGTCAAGTAAAGATGAGGATGAAGATATGAAGAAATTAGCTCTACTCATGAGAAGAGCCAACAAACTCATGAGAAGAGTCAATTTCAAAGACAGAGAAAGGTCAAATTCCTACTCAAAGAAAAATCCTTTTTCTAATGTTGTATACTTTGAATGCAATGAAAAGGGGCACATAGCTGCTCAGTGTCCCAACAAAATTAAGAAGAAGAGCAAGTACAAGAATAAGGATGATGAGGAAGAGGAAAGGACTCATGAAAAACCAAAGAAGAAGTTTTTCAAGAAGAGCTACTCCAAGAGATTTGTGAAGAAAGGAAAAGGAGAAGCTCACATAGGAGAATGGGTCACTGATGATGAAAGTGAAAGTGAAAACTCATCCTCAGATGAGGAAAGCTCAAAGTCAAAGAGGCTAGCTGGACTCGCTCTAGATGAGTCAACTCCACCGCCACCCTCATTTCCTCTGTGCCTTATGGCAAGATCAGATGAGGAAAAGGTTAGTGACTCTCCTTCTTATGATGGGCTAGTAGAACTAGTTGAAGAACTAAATAATGCCTTGCATGATAAAACAAATTCAACTAGAACTCTTAAGAAGACTATCTCTAGCTTGCTAAATGATCAAAGGTTGCTAACAGAAAAGTATGAAAAACTTATGCATGAACATGAAAAGTCTGTACAAATTCATAATGATCTAGTTAAAAGTCATGCTTTGCTTGCTAAAAATTATGAAGACTTGCAAATTAACTACTGTGAGCTAGAAATTGAAAATGAAATGCTGGCTAACAAATCCAGTCATGTCCCTTTAAGTGATAGGACCCAAAAGTATTTGGGTACCTAAAGTGAAGAAATGAACTTGTAGGTAAATTATAAGAGTGGAGGTAGACATTGGGTCATTGACAGTGGCTGCACTCAACACATGACCGGTACCTCAAGAATGTTCACTTCAATTGAAGGAAAAAGTGATCCAAGTCACAAAATCACCTTTGGAGACAACAGCAAAAGAAAGGTAAAAGGTCTTGGTAAGATTGCCATATCAAATGACCACTTTATTGACAATGTTCTTCTTGTTGATTCTTTAAACTTCAATTTATTATCTGTTGCTCAATTGTGTGATCTTGGATTCCATTGTAACTTCGCTTCTGATGGGGTAACTGTATTTGATAAAAATGAAAAGCTTATATTCAAAGGTTTCAGATTTCAAAATCTCTATTTAGTAGATTTCAAATCTAACTCCTCATTTATCTCAACCTGCCTGTTAGTTAAAGTTTCCCTTAGATGGCTTTGGCATAGGCGTCTTGGGCATGTAGGTATGTCTAATCTGAAGAAGCTTTTCAAAAATGAGCTAGTGGTGGGTTTAAAAGACGTCAAATTTGAAAAGAATAAGCTATGTAGTGCTTGTCAAGCAGGCAAACAAGTAGCTAATTCTCACCCAATTAAAAGTATCATGTCCACCACTACACCACTTGAGCTTCTGCATATGGATGTATTTGGTCCCACCTCATATGCTAGCATTGGTGGTAACTCATATTGTCTGGTAATTGTTGATGATTTTTCCAGATTCACTTGGGTATTCTTCTTGCCAAATAAAAGTGAAGTTGGAAAAATCTTCAAAACTTTTGCTAAGAGGACTCAAAATGAATTTGATTGTCCCATCAAGAAAATAAGAAGTGACAATGGAACTGAGTTTGTTAACACAAATATCATTGAATATTGTGATGAATTAGGAATTAAGCATGAACTCTCAGCAACATATACTCCTCAGCAAAATGGTGTTGTTGAAAGGAAAAGTCGAACCTTGATTGAAATGGCTAGATCTATGCTAGATGAATATGAAACCTCTGATGCTTTCTTGGGCTGAAGCTATCTATACTGCTTGTCATGCTATAAATAGACTTTATCTTCATAGATTGCTTAAGAAAACTCCTTATGAACTATTGGTAGGAAGAAGATCCAATGTATCATATTTTCGTGTGTTTGGTTGCAAAGTTTATATCTATAAAAGAGAACTCATTTGGGAAAATTTCAAACTAGATGTGACACGGCTTCATGCTAGGATATTCCTCTAAGTCTAAAGCATATAGGGTCTTTAATAATACTCTTTGGACTGGTAGAAGAAACTTATGATGTAAAATTTGATGAATCTAATGGCTCACAAGGTGAGCATGAGAATTTAGATGATGTAGGAGATGATGGCTTGGCACAAGCAATGAAGAAGATGGAAGTGGGTGATATTCGACCAAAGGAAGACAAGGATGAACTTCCCACTCAATCAATGGTGCCTCATGTTGGAACTCAAGATGAAGAAGAAGAAGAAAAAGAACAAGATCGTCCAGTTTTCATCAAAAGCCAACATACCATTGCTAAGGATCATCCCTCGGACCAAATCATTGGTGAATTCAGTAAGGGTGTTCAAACTCGTTCTAGACAAGCTTCTTTTTGTGAACATTACTCTTTTGTCTCGTGTATTGAACCTAAAACAGTGGAAGAAGCACTAGAAGATGCTGATTGGATAATTGCTATGGAAGAGGAACTTAACAATTTTGAAAGAAACAAAGTCTGGAGCTTAACAAATCGCCCAAAGGATCACAATGTCATTGGTACAAAATGGGTGTTTAGAAATAAGCAAGATGAAAATGGAGTGGTGATAAGGAATAAAGCCAGACTTGTAGCTCAAGGATTTACTCAAATAGAAGGACTGGACTATGGAGAGACTTATGCCCCAGTGGCTCGTCTTGAAGCTATTCGGTTTCTTCTTGCCTTTGCTACTCATTTTAATATCACTCTATTTCAAATGGATGTAAAAAGTGCATTTCTAAGTGGATTCATTGATGAAACTGTCTATGTTGAACAACCACCTGGTTTTGAAGACCCAAATTTGCCAAATCATGTGTATAAATTATCTAAGGCTCTCTATGGTCTAAAACAAGCTCCCAAAGCTTGGTATGAGCGTCTTAGAGATTTTCTACTCAATAAGAAATTCAAAACTTGAAAAGTTGATCCAACATTGTTTCTAAAAGACATCAATGGAACATTAATGATTTGTCAAATATATGTAGATGATATTATCTTTGGCTATACTAATATCTCTCTTTGTAAAGAATTTGGTGACATGATGGCCAAAGAATTCGAGATGTCTATGATTGGGGAACTGTCATTCTTTCTGGGATTTCAAATCAAGCAATTGAAGGAAGGAACTTTTATCTCACAAGAAAAATATACTAAGGATCTTCTCAAACGCTTCAAAATGGAAGAATGCAAGATTATAAAGACTCTCATGGCTACTAATACACATCTTGACCAAGATGTGGGAGGTAAGTCTATTGATCAAAAGCCTTTTAGATCCATGATAGGCTCTTTACTATACTTGTGACATCTAGGCACGATATCATGTTTAGTGTGTGTATGTGTGCTAGATTTCAAGCTGCTCCTAAAGAAATTCACTTGAGTGCTGTAAAAAGAATATTTAGATATCTTAAGTTCACTTCAAGTATTGGTTTATGGTACCCCAAAGGTGCTCCCTTTGAGCTTCTAGGCTACTCAGATTCTGATTATGCCGGATGCAAGATTGATCGTAAGAGCACCTCGAGGAGTTGTCATTTGCTTGGAAGGTCTTTAGTTTCTTGGTTTTCTAAAAGCAAAATTCAGTAGCACTATCCTTGCTTAGAAGCCGAATATGTGGCTGCAGGAAGTTGTTGTGCTCAAATTTTATTCATCAAACAAACATTCTTAGATTTTGGTATAAAATTTGATAATGTGCCTCTACTGTTTGATAATGAAAGTGCAGTGAAAATAGCAAACAATCCGGTCCAACATTCTAGAACTAAGCATATTGAAATTCGACATCACTTTATTCGTGATCATGTTGCTAAAGGAAATGTTATGCTTAGTTATGTAAGAACTGAGGACCAATTGGCTGATATTTTCACTAAGCCGCTTGATAAGGCCAAATTTTTAAAATTAAGAATTGAACTAAATATCATTGCCTTTTCAAATGTTGCTCGATAATGTTTGACTAAGGGGGAGCAAGTTTATTCGCTATGCATATCCTAATGCTCATATCCCTTGTTTTCTTACCCCAGCTTTGTGTGACTTTTTGCTAAAAATCTCTTCGGTTTCCATAACCCCTGTTTTTCCGTATCTTCTCTAACTTCAAGCCGCTTCGGATTATGATGCATTTACTTCTCTCCTATCGCAATGGCTATAAAAGGAGAACCAGAGCTCCGGGGATGCAATCATTCACTTAGCTTTTCTCCTTTTTGAGTTCTTCATTATGCCGAAAAGACCTTTCAACGATGATCGGGACGACCCAGAGCTTGCGGAGCTCTGGAGGGAATTTGATCGTGCTCTAGCGAGTCGGGTGAGAAAGGCGGTCGTCGAGAGCAGTCTTTGCCGTGGATGCTTTCCTTGAAGCCTTCCCTTCTCTCTTCAGGGCCAGAGGAGCGCTCATAGAGGCTCTAGGGCGCGTGCGTAGGGGTGAAACCTAAGTTCTTGTCTTGTCCTGTTCTCTCCAAACTTGTCGACCGGGACCTTATATATAAATAAAGGTATGGTGTTCTGTAATGCTCTCTGAATCTTGTGTGTTTTCTTATTTGAATGATTATTCATATCCGTACGTCGCAAAACACAACTTCGACTAGTCGCACAACACATCGTGTTAGTATCATTCGCGGCTCTTGTTCGACAGCTCACTGTTTCGACTAAACGATGTGGATAAATTCAAAGTGATAATGTCAAGTGAAAATAACTCTTTGAATAAGTTCTTTTTAATGATAATAAAGATGCTGCTATAAGACTCACCGTTCTATGCTCATTCTTATCCAATCAAAAATTAAAGAAACCAAATTATCATCTGACTTTTTCATCAAAGTGTCCATATTAAGTACTTGAGTTTTTCAGATGAGCTTAGTTTAAAGAAATACTTAAGCTTATTTGGATATCAAACTCAAACATTCCCTGAAATTCTTTTTTTTTGTGTTATTTTGATTTTGGTTGTTAATCTTAGATATATCTCTTACTTTCAAAATCTTCAGAAATATAGATATGGTGCAGACTGAGAACAACTTAAGTAAAGTTATAGGTTCCTACTTGGATCGGACTAATCTCAAACAAACTATCAATGCCCGCCGGACTAAATTTTTGGTCCGTCGCTAATGAAAGTTTTGGTCTTAACACCATGCAAGACCAAAACTCCTCTACAACAGACTAAAACTGGTCCAGGCTGAATCTAAATCAATTTGGTCCGGCCCAATTAGTAAACTGTCTGACTCTGTTTAAATCAAGTCTGCCTCATGATCAAATATCTCTAAATCTAATTCTTATCTAAATTCAAATGAATTATATAAGCTTAAATAAAATTCCTTCTTCTTCTCTCAAAATTTCAAAATTTGCTCAAAATCTTACCTATTGCTTTAGGTCTTACCCATTGCTAACCTAACCCTGCTCGTAGGACTCCTTGTGCTTGTTCAAATCGATTCCAAAAGGAGGTCCCACCACCTTGCCAGAACTTCTGTTCCCCTCCAACTACCCTGGTTAAAGGTGTCAGTAACCGAGGCCTATTTACTCCTGCAAATACATTCAATGCAGTAACTTCTTCCATCAAATTCCTCTTTTGTTATATCCTTGCTTGCGCAAACTTCTCTAAGACACAAACTCCTCTGCACCGAAGCAAATCCTGATCGGGTCTTGGCAACGGTGATCTTTTGACATTTTGCGCAAGAATCTCCTTCAAGCTCAGTAAGTTCCTTGAAACTTCTTTTTTTCTCTTCTAGTCTCAAACCCTAGAACTAGTGCTTAGATTTAGTTCTTTCTTTTTTCTAGGTCTACTCTTCTGCTTGAAGAGGGTCTGGTCTTGATTCTGAGCAATAAGCCTGTGTTTAGTCTGAAATCAAAATGAGGTCAAAGAATCCAGATAAAAGGGGTTTGATCGGAAAAATTATTGATAAAGTTAAGAGTAAGAAGCAAAGAAGATCCAGTTCATCCCCCGAAACAAATCTGCCTGAACAACCTCATGGACCAGTACTAATCCCAGATGTTCACAATGCTGCACGAGCAAACTGAAAAGTAGTTACTTCTCACCCAAGAAAAGGAAAACAAATAATTGATTCTGAGTCATCCTCTGAGGATTGTGCCTATGAACCCGACAGTGAATCTTCCTCAGAGAGTACTGAACTGGTCTCTGAAATTGACATCCTTAGCAGTGAAGAACTGGCCAACCTAAGTACTAAGAAATTAAGAGCAGTTCGGTTAGTAAGTGAGAAGATTTGGTTTCCAGAGTCAAGGGCAACCCTGGGTGAAAATTTTGTGTCTTTGTTACACAAAAACATATACAATGCTTATCTGAACAGAAGAGATAGAAAAGGAAAGATGATTTCTGCTCTATCAACTCACCAATATGTAGAATAGGATCAAGTGAATACTATCATTGGCTCAACTGGACTATTTGATTGCATAAACTCAACTCCCGGACTGATAAGAATCATGTCAAACAAAACAATTCCATGGAGTGTCTCAAGGACTCTAGAGTTTTATGCATCCTTACTAGTGCAAACAAAGAAAATATATCATGTTCACTCTGAATAGAAAAATAAGAAAAATCAAATCATCTCAGTTTGAATCAGCAATCGGAGCCTCTAGTCCACGGCAAATAAGACAAGAATTTTTGAAAAGATGTATCCTCATCAGAGGTGGAGATTGAGTGGGGACATGCTAGACCTGCAAGTGTCAGGACACATATACAAAGACACCTCCAGCAAGGACTTTAATCCAAATAGAGTGACCTGTTTGTCTGAAGAAGCAAAGGTTCTGCTGTTAATACTGAGGCACACAATATATCCCAAGTCTGGATATAAGGAAGGAGTGACCTCAGTTCTAGCATGGTTATTGCATCTTATTTTATCAAGACAGCCTATAGATCTAGTTGATTACTTCTTTGGGCAAATGGAGGAAGCCATCTACAAAAAGTTTAGTAGTTCTTTGCCTTTTGCCCAGCTAATCACTGGAGTCCTGTTGGCTCAAGGCATAATTTCTCAAAATGATCTGAATAAGGAATTCAAGTGCTTTCCAAAGAAATATAACATGCATCAAGCCACTGGACCAAGTTTGAGGATCACTGGTTTCCTTCAAGGAGTGCCAGAAAATCAACCAGTACCAGATGAGGAGCAAAGTGAAGAAAGGGCAGAAGCTGAAAATGAGTTTGACAGAAACAGTTTTAGAGATCTTTCCCAGGCACAAGAAAGTGACTCCTGGCATCAATCCTATGAAATACATCATCAAGCCTATGAGAGTCATCATATATCTGATCAAAGTAGAAATGACAGAGAACCTAGTGTTCAAAGAGGAAACAAAGGGAACACTCTGAGCCACCATACTCCAGAAGCAACTGAAGTGATTCATGGAAGTGAATCATGGAAAATGGATGATGCTGCCACTCAAAAGCTTTCAAGTTCAGTTGATAGAACCTTAGATGAAGAGCATCAATTCTATCACTTTCAAGAGTCAGCAGCTGCAGCAAGGTTCATGGAAGCACAAATCTTCAGACCAGGAGCCAATGAAAATGAAGCAGGAGGATCTAGGATGCCCCAACAATTTGAAACATATTATCCTCCATCATCAGCTCATCCTGAGCATGATCAAAGGGATACTTTTCCTGGTTGGGAAAGTCTGTTTGACTGTCAGTATCCCATCCCATCTTCTCCAAAGTATAATGAGCAAGCACAAGATAATACATTTCAGGCTCAAGAAAATGTCTTTGCCTCTCAAACTTCTTGGTTTTCAACCTTTGAGCAACAATATCATGCTGATCAAAGAGGATTCCAAACAAGATATCTGGAAGATCATAATACAGCGGCTCCAAGATATGAGGAACAAATAAAATTTCAAAACGAAGTCATTATCTTTGTTGAAAAAGGTCTTTGGCACTAATCTTCTGAAAAGTCCATGTATGACGGACCAAAAATTTGGTCCGACGTATATGTGTCTCTATGCCAGACCAATCTTCTGAAAAATCCATGTATGACGGACCAAAAATTTGGTCCGACGCACATGTGTCCCTATACCTCACAAAACTCTTGAATTGTCCATCTATGACGGACCAAAACTTTTGGTCCGACGTACATAGGTATCTTTGCCAGACCTATCTTTTAAAGTCCATGTGTAACGGACAAAACAATTTGGTCTAACGCTCATATATGTCTCTCAGTTGTATGCCAGACAAACCTCTATGATCAACCCATGTACTACGGACCAAAATTTTTGGTCCATCGTGCACTCTCAAATTTGGTCCGTCATACACATATCCAGTATCGCTAAGCACTGATACTTAGTCCGTTGTACATGTATATTTCTGTTGTTTCTGACATCTGACACGTCCAACGGATACTGTAGCAGGTGTAACGGCTACTTTCACTCCAAATGGCTATATAAGCATTTCCTAAGCCATCACCAGAGATACAGATGAACTCCTTACACTTTGGTATTGAAAAATAGCTCTCATTCTCAAAAGGAGTCTGTGCTTCATCTTCACACAAAAATTCTCATACATATCTAAGTGTGTTAGCTCCAAGTTAGTGTCTAGTTGTGTGAATTGCAAAGTGAACCAAGAGACAGAACTTGTGCAAAGTTTACTACTCTTGGATCTTAGTAATCCTAGACAGCTTGGAGGAAGTGAACAGTGTGACCTGTCCAAAGGTGTTTGTGGAAGGCAACTGTATTTGTTAGAGGTTTGGAACTCACCTCACTCGAGTAGTGAAAGAGTTACCTGAGTGATCGCCAGAGCTACTACGACTAGCTTTGGAGAAGCAGAACTTCGAAAGAAGTGCTTCAACGTGGATTAGGAGTGCGGCTCTGAACCACGGGATAAATCTTTGTCTCTCCTGTATCATTTCGTTTATTGCTTTCGCTGTTATTATTAGTTGTTTGAATTCTGTATTATCTTTGCAGTAAGTTGCTCTCTGTTAAATTTAGTTAATCGTTTAAAATAGTTAGAACTTGTTGAAATTGCCTATTCACCCCCCCTCTAGGCCAACTCGATCCTTCAAGTGGTATCAGAGCAAGGTTTACCTTGTTTAGCTTAACTAGCTTTGGTAAATGGCTGAGAGAAATGGTTAGAATGTTAGTATTGGTAGAGTACACTGTTTTTGATGGAACAAACTATGCTTATTAGAAAATTAGGATGAGATGCTATTTAGAAGCCGTCGGGTATGATGTGTGGAGGGTTCTGAGAGAAGCCTATGCCTCCTCGTGTCATACCTGAAGGGCAATCTGCATATGGAGAACCCACTCTGGTGAAATTCAAAATATACGAGATGATGCTCAAGCTAGAAATGCCATATTTTCTTGTCTTAGCTTAGAAGTTTTGATAGAGTAAGTAATCTTACATCGACTTATGACATATGGACAACATTACAAGAAAATCATGAAGGTACCTCGATGTAAAAGAAGAAAAATACTATGTTGTTCGGGAAAAATTTGATCAATTCAAAATGATTTCTCAAGAAAATGCAAATGACATGTTCTCTAGGCTAAATCCTATTGTCAATGAACTAAAGGGCCTAGGAACTAAAATTTCAGATGTTGAAGTATGCAGGAAGATGATTAGAGTGCTTCCACGGACATATCACAGCTTGACCACATATCTGTCTAACAGTGGTGATCTTAAAAGGCTCACTCCAACTGAACTACTAGGCAAAATATCTGCTCATGAGCTCACATTGGCAGATGAAGATGCTACAAGAAAGAAATCCATCGCATTAAAAGCCAAGAAAATTATTCAAGTCTCATCTGACGAAGATGATGATGAGTCAAGTGAAGATGAGGATGAAGATGTGAAGAAATTAGCTCTACTCATGAGAAGAGCCAACAAACTCATGAGAAGAGTCAATTTCAAAGACAGAGAAAAGTCAAATTCCTACTCAAAGAAAAATCCTTTTTCTAATGTTGTATGCTTTGAATGCAATGAAAAGAGGCACATAGCTGCTCGGTGTCCCAACAAAATCAAGAAGAAGAGAAGTACAAGAATAAGGATGATGAGGATTAGGAAAGGACTCATAAAAAACTAAAGAAGAAGTTTTTCAAGAAAAACTACTTCAAGAGATTTGTGAAGAAAGAAAACGGAGATGGGAATGGATCACTGATGATGAAAGTAAAAGTGAAAATTTATCCTCAGATGAAGAAAGCTCAAAGTCAAATACCCATGTCTCATCAACCCTCGTCCACCCAACCAAATGCAACCATATAGTTTCGGGCTCATTGCATCACGGAAAACGAAAAAAAAAAGAAAAACAAACAACCAAAAAACATGTCCGCGACGAGGAAACGCGGCCCTTTTCTGTTGGGCGTGGCCCGCTCTCTCATCTCCGCGGCCCAACCTGGCCCAGCTCGCGGCGACGCCAGCCTTGCTCATCTTCTTCCCGTGTCCGCCTTGGACACGGCGGCGTGCGCGCCAGGCACACCAATCCGCACTGCCCTTCATCGGATATAAAAGGCCACCACAACCCCCCTCGGTCGAGAGTACCTCGAAGCTCTAGCCGTGGTCGCCAAGTCCGCCGAAGACGAAGCCGCCGCCATTGGAGCCGAGAGCAAGCTTCGCCGATCCGTCGAATACGAGATCTTCTGTCGAATTAGAGCGCGTCACCTCGCGTTCCGAAGTCTCCTCGTCGAAATATTTTAACCAGTCGAAGCCGAGGTGCTTTGGCCGCCGAGATCGAGGTCTTCTTCCCCGCCGCCACCCGAGTCCCTTCGCCGTCGGATTTCGCCTCCTTCGGTGGGTTTTCGCCGTCTCCATCCATGTCCGTAGATTCTCCGTCCCGCGTTCTATCTCGTGCTTGCATCGCCTTCGCCTGAGAAGCCTTCTCGTGCCTCGCCACCGCGAGCCATGGCCGCGCGGCCGCTTTCTTCGTCGCCGCCGGCAACCACAGTATAATCATTATTGTTCACGTCTGTATATAACATGTGAGCATGCAGGTACAAGAGATCGATCGAGTCCCATGGAGACGAAGCAAAAACCAGGGAGCACCGGCCGGGCACGCAAAGCACGGATCCTGAGTGCTTCCTCGGGCCCGAAGCGGATCGCCTTCCGAATCCGCAAGCGAGGATTCATCGTCAGAGGCAGCCCGGGCCTGCTCATAACCAACAGTCTGGGCGTCTGGTGCATGGCCCGTCGCCGGTACATCAGGAAGACGCGCCACCACCGCTTCTGCATGCTCACCGCAGGCCTCCGGCCGGTGACGAGAGCTTACTGCTCGCTGCACAGGCTCGGGATGAGCAGCTGGGCCGAGTGCGGCGGCCAAGCCATGAGAGAGATCACGTTCTGGAAGCACAGGCTCATCGACATCTACTGGCAAGTCGCGAGCGACTCGTACAGGGGAAGAGCCATACGATACTACCGCCGCCGGAGGGAGTGGTCGAGGAACCGCATCGCGCGCGTTGTTGACCGTGTTATCGCGGTCGAGCTCGCCGCGGCGGGCGCTTTGCAAGTATGGACCGTCGTGCAGAGCGGAATCTGCCCAGCGTGGGTAAAGCTGTGCACTGTGTTTGCCTACGTCTTCACGCTCTGCATAGGAGTTTACTATGTGTGCAGCCGCGGACGGGCAAATCATCCGTGCCAACCTTTAATTAGGATATGCAGAGTATTAGACCTTGATTAATTATTAGCACCAGAAATCCCTAGCTACCAGTTCATTTATGTGATACTCCATCAATCAGGGCTAGGTACGTAGCTGTCGTCATAACTTTTTTATTTTTAGCAAGTAATTCAGAATTAAGCTTCCATGTGTCGTGTCGTGCGAAATTTTGGCGCGTGACGCTACGACGCGTGAAATTTGGGAAATTCAGTCATGCGACGCTGCGCCGTGCGAAATTTGGTCCAACGGATATTCCAAAAAAACATTTAACTTTGGTTTTCTGATACTGTTCTCTAATAGACTAATACATATATCTTATTTATTCTCGATGAAATGCTATTAGTGCTACTGTGAACATGTAAAAAAATTTGCAAGCATTCTTCTCGCTGGTGACCATGATGTGAATTATATAGGTGCTTCATATACTTTGTCAAGTTATATATTGTGATACGACACTACAAATATTACAGCATAGTGCACACAAATACCACGTCAATCACTATATTAGTAGACCTCCAGATCACATGTACTCAGCATAACATGTCTACCAGGAGATATCTAGATCGAATCCGCATTCGGCAGAAGTCAGCCTCCAAATTTGTGGTTACATAGAGCCGAATTAGGAGCCGACGGTAAAAAGCGCAAAGACAAGGCGTCGAAACAAAACCCTGCTATTACGTCTCCATCAGCACTGCAAGCATAAAACAGAAAAAAATTCATGTGATTAGTTTCCTAGCAATCTTTGTAATTAGAGCTGAGCTACTAAATTCCATGGAAACTAGGACTGTAGAAAGCAACAGGACTAAACTGATAAACACATGTACGGATTCAGAAAGATAAAACATTCAGAAACTAATTAAACATCATCACTTCTTCAATAATGCTTACAGTGTCCATATTTGGTTGCCCCGTCACTTGAGCAATAGCACCAGCTCCGATGGGATGGGCATGAAGCAGTAGTTCACCAAAAGTCACTAGTGACAAGTTAAGTTTCGAGTATAGCAATTAGATAGGGTAAAATCGATGATTTGTCCTTATTTATTTGTGCTATTGATGATTTACTCTATGGGATCACATGTTAATAAGACATCCAAGACAAATCATCAATTGCACTAATTAAAATAGAGCAAATCATCAAATCCCTCCTTAGATAGACTAGTGCATACAGTACTCTACACCAGAAGACCCAAACCAGCAACGGTGCGAACAATGTCAAAAACATCCAACCAGAAACTTTACATGTTCTTTTTTTAGAAATTAGTCATGCATCACGCGTTAATGATCCTGCTGATTTTTCGCTCTGTCCGACAAACTGAATATGTGTTGCCGTACCCACGCGTCATAAGAAAACATAGTACGCATAGCATTGCTGATCTCATATATACTAGGTATACTGTCCTCAGCTACCATTGATCGATCCTATCTGTCATATATACTAGTGTTGACGCTAAAAATTTGAAGTTGGGTTTTATCGGTAACAATACACCAGACGAACATCGAGTTCTATAGTTCAAGACGTGCCAACCAATTTGACCCTACAATCGGTAAGAAAGATATAGAATACGCTCAAAACCGATCTCGTAGGTCAATCGGTTGAGATCTAATCAACTAAAAGCCGCCCAAATCAAAGATAACGATAAATCCAACTAGTCGATTAGGACTAATTAGAAGGTAAAGATAGATCGACTTTGAGAAAGATGATGTGCAATAAGATCGGAGAAAATCGAACCTGATGGGCGTAACAGAAAATGATTAGCAATCGGCGATGCACAACTTTATTGATCAAATCGAGTTATAAGAAAATCTAAATTACAAAAGCTACTCCTAATCGTCAGGAAAAAAAGTAGTGTATTCGGCAGAAGAGTCTTCATTATTCTTTCTTAATCAGCACCAAAGTCAACTAACAGCCAGTATGAAGTTTAGCTACTGTCATGTGAATTACACACACACGCATGCACTACTCGATAACTAGTTTCTCAGTTATGATTCCAGATGCAGATATTCATGGTTGTTCCTGCTATGCGGGATGATAAAAATGATTTAGACAGAAATTAGCAGCTATCTTGGTGGACTCTTTGAACAAGATTAATGGAAGCCGGCAAGGAAAAAATGAGTAGACATTGTACAGTTGCAATTATACTATCCTATATTTTGATAGGAATGAGTTTTAATACATATTTCACAGTTATTCTATTATTTCTTGTCATGCTATACGATGCAAACTTATTTAACTATCATTATTGTTGCATTACTTTTTTCCTCAGTGAAATCTATTTCAGTTCCAAACTTCCAATTGAGAGAAAAGTCCTGAGGTCAGTAGCGCTTATTATCCGAATCAAAGAAGTAGACCCCTCATACATTTATCGATCTCAAGTAAATAATTAACTGCATTACCAAAGTAAGTCGACTCAACTCTGGAAATGAAGCAAAATTAGTATGACTATTAAGGATGTAGATTTATATCATATTAGGTCTTCACAAAGTAATTAGTCAAATGAAATCAGTCTCAAAATTATTTCAAGCACCTTAACGTGTTATATAAGGTGCAACATTGTCAGGGTAAGATCACCTTACATGACTATAAGACTAGGGTTGGAAGCACTGAAGAAGATTGTTCATGGGTAGCTAAAATGACTAACGGTATATTCCATTTTACAGACCTCATGCTTATTTCTCAACAACAAGACGTAAAAATGATAAAAAAATCTATAAAGATGAGAAAAACTACAATAGCTTGGACAACAAACAAGGTAAGGTCACATAATGCACTTATTTCGTTGATTTTTATAAGTACTATTTGGTTTGCATTCTTATTGAAAGTTATAAGGCATACGTGCATCTTTAATGATATTTTTCACTCTTGTGCCTTACTTATTTCATTATCTTTATCAAGAATTCATGCATGAGTCGCATGACTAACCACATAAACTAGCCTCTCTCGCCTTTCTAAATTCTTCAATGGAATGGTACTTTAGTCATTTTCTCCAGTGACTTTTGCAATTTTAGATATTCCTTAATCTATATGATAAGTTAAATACGCCTTATAAAAGTCAACGGAGGGAGTAGACTACCGGGCAGTGTTGGTACCATATAAAACATTGGCTGCCCATTTAGTCTGCTTCTATATATTCTACTTAAGAACTGCAAATTTAAGGCAACATAAGTTTATCTAACTTGGTGAACTTCTACCATATGTGCATAACATGACACAATTAATGCTTAAGGAAAAAATGTTAAATATGACAAACCAAGAGAACCTACCGGGTTATGTTCGGGTTGAAATGACGAACTGAGATGTCATTCTTCTCTTGACTTGTTAAATTGCAATACCGTTCCAAGTTTCCAATAATCATGCATGCTCCTAATCTTGACACTACACTAAAAAACGTCATCAGTGGCGGTTCATAACCGCCATCAGTGGCGGTTATTGAACCGCCACAGATATAGTGCCACTGATAATCGAGGATTATCAGTGGCGGTTTTCTAACCGCCACAGATAAGTGTTATCTGTGACGGTTCTACACACTAACCGCCACAGATAACAATACTATCTGTGGCGGTTCTATCCACCAACCGCCACAGATAACTACACTATACGTGGCGGTTCTTTCCTACTACCGCCACAGATAACAATATTATACGTGGCGGTTCTTCCACCAACCGCCACAGATAACTATATTATACGTGGCGGTTCTATACACCAACCGCCACAGATCTATATTATACGTGGCGGTTCTATCCACCAACCGCCACGATAGTACCGATCAAAAATAAAAAGCGCATTTTGGGCTAGCCTCGGTGCTACTAGCCATGCCCTCTCAAACATATAATACATCAATCACAGATTTTGCATATACAGTTACAATATACAATAATCACCACATATTTCGCATATACACAACTACAATATAATACATCAATCACAATTGCAATTTTGCATATACACAATTATAATGTACAACAATCACAGCTTTTGCATATACACAACTACAATATAATACATCAATCACAATTACATATAATACATCAATCACAATTACAATCACAGATTTTGCATATACACAATTACAATGTACAATTAAAGTGTCTCATGCATGAGGCGCTCGATCATGGTGATGGTGTAGGGCATGCCTCCCATGGACTGCTCCTTCTCAAGTTCAAGATATCTTTGCATCAATATTTCTCGAGTATGTAAATGAAGTTATTATATATCATAGTATGGAAAGCTAAATAGATCACTTTTGTTGTATCACAAATCTAGCCGATCCATTGTCGTCTTATTCCATGTGAATGCCGTGGCATCCTCCATATGTTGTACATGCATTAGCTAGTTTATACTCCTCTATTTTTGAATATGTGACATTCTTTTTTCAATTTTTATTCCTAAATACATATCATTCTACAATTTTGATCCTACTTTTACTATTTTTCCTTCTATAATCTCCATTTAGCTATTTTTAATGGCATTTACTATCATACATTAGAGTAAAACACACCATCTAAAACTATAAGGACCATGTAATCAAATCTCTTATGAATGGACGGTAAAGATGCAAAAGGAAACTTCGCAACTAAATCAAGCAATCAAATAAACTCTTTGTAATGGTGCAGTTTTGAAATGAGCTCTTTCCGTATTCATCCATCACCCACGTCTATAAAAAGCTCTACTAGCCATCATGAAAGGGCACAGAGAAAAGCAATAGAGGAGAGCTCCTCGTCTAGAGCGCACGCACGCACACACACCACCCATCAACACACACACGGGAGAAGGGCAACAACACAAGCGCAGATCAATCACAACTTCTTAAATGAAATGACAAAAATTAGAACATATGCAAGCCATGCCATCCAATACTAAACTTGACATTCAATGAAACATCAATTTACACCACCGTACGAAAAAAATTAACTAGTTTTGTGAACTATAAGCCTCACGAGTCTTCACTGTTGGTAGGGGCCTCGGAGGTGGTAGATGAGTATGGAAGACTTCATCGTTATTATCTGGGTCATGAAACTCGCCGTTCTTGTTGAGTACTTCCTTCATAATGAAGTAGGCGAGCTGTCCCTGAATGCCTTGGATTTCATTTGGAACCAGTCCTCCCGTAGGCAACTTCAAACGCTATAGATAGAAAAAGTTTGTCTTAAGAGCTTATATAGAGAATGAGATGTGCAAATCAATGTGTGATGTTAGCGTGACAAACCTCTACGTCATTGTTTACTATTGTAGAGCCTAAGATTTCGCGCATGTATTGGCACACGAAGTACCCACATAAATTTGTTCTGGCGGTGCTTGGCACTCGCAAAAATTGAATAAACTTATACGACATTGAAGGAGTTATTGACTACGAGTGCGATATAGACAAATTGTTTTTGTGCGTCTGGAAATTTAGTACGGATTGTCGTTGATTTATGGAAAGGACGGTGTCTTGAGCACTTTTTACAATATGCTTTGAAGGCCCTATTCACTAGACTTGTCATATCTTTGTAGTCTTTTGGATCTTTGTCCATGGGTCCAAGATCGACATCTTGCTTTTATCCGGATGAATTACTACGAGAATCCGGTGGAAACTACGTACACATGTATGATGCCGTAGTCATTAGTCCTAACTCGAGCAAAGAACGAGATCAACAAGTAATTGAACTAGCTAGTGAGCCACTTACTTGAAATTGTATGGTAAAAGTATGAACTCCTTGTCTTGGAGTTTGATGAGGCGTTATATCGTAGTCCTCGACCTCCTTTGGTACTCTTTTGATTTCCGGTGGCAAACCGTTCCGGATCGAGGGCGCCATCGCCCTTTGGTTCTTTTAGTTCGATCAACTCGAATCTACATAACAAATGATTTAGACATCACATTTATCGGTATTACATGAATGTAGACAATGATTTTTATATTGGACACTTACGGTGACCAAACATCTCATAAGAGACACGTCGAGGGCATCTTGATAGTACATGTTGTGCAACTCATTGAATTCTATCATGAAGCGGCCGGTCCCTCATGGTGGAAATGTTCCTCTCGAAAATGGCGGTGATCACCTTCGGAGTACATGTTGGTTCGATCGCTCCATATACCATTCATGTAATCGCCTTAGTTTGCCTTTGTTAGACTATGAAGCTTGAAGGGGTGACAAGCGGCTTCCCAATTCGTATTTGATCTTTCTTGACTTGTCCTTTGGAGACCGCTTTACCCTTACTTTTCGCACACAACATCATACTCAGTTAAGCCGCTTGACCTACCGATATGGCTTGTCTATTCGCCATGCCTTGAGAGGAGGGTTTTAAGTCGGTCAACTGAAGTTGTCGCACTAACTTTCATCTGTTGATGTGTTGGTGGCGATCATGCGAGGTTTCTTGTAGGAGAGGAGGCGGAGTTCACTGCGGGAGAGGTGGCGAGTTCACCTCGGGAGGGTGGCGAGTTCACCTCGGGAGGAACAGGCACTTCATGATGGTCAAGGTGATGTCACGTTTGCGCCCTTTGGATGAATGTGTGGGCGGCACTTCCTAGAGTTGTAACCTCGTCGTTCGGGGCATTTCTAGCCCGAGGTTGGCGGCGGGATTAACCGTGTCCACGAACCTTTGCATATCCGGCGCTATCGCGAGTTGTGCAATACACCTCCTTCTTGGCATGGGTGCGCTATGCTGTATCCGGCTGAATGAATATGTTCATGGCGGGCAAAGTGGCCGCACGGTGTGGGGTCATGTATGTCGTCCACGGGATAATGACCCATGTCTGTTCTACAATTGGGGCGGATCGCAAGCTCGCTGCGACGATTCGGAGGGTGGTCGTAATAATGTTCTCGGCTTGTGGTAGCTCATGGCTTGTTGTACTTGTCGTTGTACTTGTTGTTCAATTGTGCCTTGTAATTCTCGAAGCATCTTTTCCTTCATCATTTCTATTTCGACAACGCTTCTCTAGCTCTCTTTCGGCTCTTGTAAGTGTGAAGGTGCTCGGGAATCTGTCTTCCACGGAACCTTAACCCGACACCTCTTGTTCGTCCGGATGCTCCTTGTTTCCCGTGGCACGTGTTAGTTCGTCGTTCTCCTATCCGGTTGGAATGTTCCTTGGGAAGACTCGACGTCTGACTCCTGGACCCTTTGTGACATTGCTTCGTCGTCGCTATTTACGAAGGATAAGCCCCCACGGACGTGACACTTGCCCTCGCTAGCACGTAGTGCTTGACTCGATCCGTAGTCCGCCAATTGACTTGTACCGGTCATTGTAGTGATTACGCTTCTGCCTCTCCCATTGAGGATTTTACCGGCGTACCCACCCGTACCAAGTGCGTGTGGATGGATGTTCCTTCTTCCGATGTTTATGTGGTCCTCATTTGGACTTCTTTGTCGCTTCACTTTGCTTCATCGACACGAAATCATCCCAATATGGTTCTAAGTTTGGGTAGTCCCCGATGGCCGATCGGTTTTCTTTACATAAGTAGTATTCACTGGCCTTGAAGTTCCTCCATGCCGCATCCATGGTCATCAACGCATCCCGACGACGCGGTGTTCATCTTCTTCGTGGAATTGAAGGTTTGTTTCAGCTCCATCCATAGATCCGCTTTGATGGTATCGGGCACTTTGTGCCAATCCAAAAGGTGATTGGCACTCTCTCCTTGCGATATACCCGCAGTTGTTACGTACTTTGCTACGAACTTTGGCGGTGCACTAGGGGCCCGACACGAGACCTCGAGATGGTATACCGCCTTGGGCTTCTTATTTCTTCCTCGGCCACGAGGTCTTGCCCTGGTATGTCGGCATCGGCAACACCGGTGGTTGGGTGGAGGTTGAGGAACTGGTAGGGCTAGGGCTCGGGCTCGGGGTGGATTGCTCCTCCATATCGACCTTGGATGTGCGAATCTGAAAGAGGTAAAGTATGGAACCATTAGAATTTGGCGATCCGATGGGTTAAGTGCGGAAGTTTAACTCGAGAACTAGAAATAAAAGTAATCGAAGAATTGGGCATTCAATTGATGGGCACGAAGTACCGAATTGTCTACAAGAAGGGTAAGGAGAATGTGGTTGCCAACGCATTGTCATGGGTTGGACAACTCATGAATTTGTCAATGTGAAACTTTTCACTAGCAACTCATTGCGCCACATAAACAATACCATCTTGTGAAACCGGATCAAGATGTTATTTGAACCAGATTATAAAGTTTGATAGAGTCAAATGTCCGATTTCATAGTTTGAAGTGCTATATGGACTTTCGTTCAAAGTTCCAGTGTCTTATGGACCATCTAGAATACTCATATGAACATTACATGAGCAGATTTGTCTAAAAACAAACATTAGCAATATTACAACATCACTAGATTTTATAAATATATTGTAATGCAAATTTTGTGGTCAAAGATACATTTTAGAAACCGTGCCTAATGCAAACATCACTTTTTTAGAGAGGAGGAACATGCGGTGGTAGATCATTAGTAGTTCATTAGTAATCAAGTTGTTGGTGAGGGTGCAGAAGAAGCGTACTTGGCATGAGAATTCAAACCAAAACAACCCATTTCGTGCATTCAATGCGATAGTACAAATCTCCTCACCACCAACACCAACTCAAAGCCAAGAACTAGTTATTCCCATTCTCTTAACTTTTCACTGGTGATTTGATTTTGACCCAACCTTTACATTCTTCCTCTCTTTCCTACACAAATCCCACCACAACATGCACACACACGTTGAGGTCACCTATGCATCGACACCCAAACAACAAGAAGAATGACCTTACTCTCTCTTTTTGAAGGAACTCATGTGTGTAGAATGAAGGTAGAACATACCTAGGAATCGTGGCGTCGTGCAGGGGTCGGGGCGTCGTTCGAGGGCGCGGGCGCCAGGCGGCGTCGGGCGGCGTCAGCGCGTCGGTGGAAAGGAGCGGCGCGGCGTCGGGTGTCGAGGCGTCGGGAGCGGCACGCAGGCGTCGGACGGCGTCGAAGCGCGAAGCGTGGCGTCGAGACGGCGTCGAAGCGATGGCCGTGGCGGCGTCGGGCTCGAGGCGAAGAGTGAAGCGGCGGGAGTTTAGGGGTTAGAACAGCGGTGAGAAGAAGAATGATCGTATCGACTTTTATATGTGGGGCCTTATCGTGGCGGTTCTTAACAAGAACCGCCATCGATCTACTATCTGTGGCGGTTCTTCAAAAGAACCGCCATGATATATAATTATCGTGGCGGTTCTTTATACGAACCGCCATCGATCTACTATCTGTGGCGGTTCTTCACAAGAACCGCCATCGATCTATAATTATCTGTGGCGGTTCTTTATACGAACCGCCACAGATTCACTATCTGTGACGGTTCTTCACAAGAACCGCCATCGTCATATATAATCCGTGGCGGTTCTTTATACGAACCGCCAGCGATAAATATATTCGTGGCGGTTCATTTAAGAACCGCCAGCGATAAAGTTATCTAACATAAGCTTTTGCGCGGACTACTTCAAGTGGTCCGGCGTGAACAGCTTTCTTGCGCCGGACTACTTCCAAGTGGTCGGCGTGAATCAAAAACAGTAATGACCATATATATTTCTAATATAGTAATATACCCTATATAATCTCTCTGTTTATTTTCATATCTTCTAGGATGTATACCAGAATAGAATATTATTTCTAAATATGTTCTAATATCATAAATGCCTTATGTACTATGTACAATATATTTGGTTTTAATTCATAGGAGGAGAAACCATTAAAACTTGTGTAATCGAATATAGTAATTACCCTATATAATCCTAATATAGTAATATATTAATGACCCACATTTCCATTACTCCACACAAATGCATAACACCATATTTCCATTACTCCATACAAATGCATATTGTTTACATCACATTGCCATTACTCGTATATAGCTAATTATTTTCTTTCACAATTTGCCCTTCTTCATGATCGTCGCGATGATAGGTAGTTTCTTGAGTGGTTTCTTCCTCGAGCCCGATGTTGCCATCTACGAAAGGAGGCAACTCGTCAAAGCTGGTTGTACTCATCCTCATCCACGACATTCTCAACTCCGACGATCCTTCTTTTTCCTGAAGAACTACATGCCGCTTCTTATCTGTCGGTCGATTACATAGAAGACTTGTGCTACTTGCTTCGCAAGTACGAATGGTTAAATCTCAGATCCGACATGTTCGATGTCCAAAGTAGTGAAGCCGTACTTGTCCACCTTGACACCCTTTGGGAGTTGTACCCAACGACACCGAAACATCGGGATCTTAAAAATACAATAGTCGAGCTCCCAAATCTCTTCTATGAACCCATAGAAGCTAGTCTTCTTACTGCCTGTGTTGTCATAGGCATCTATGCGGACACCACTATTTTGGTAAGTGCTTTTGCTATCCTGAGATCTCGTGTAAAAGGTATATCCATTTATGTCGTATCCTTGCCATGTCAAGATTGTACCTGATGGCCCTTTTGCCAACCACCTCAACATAACACTCGTTTCTTTCCAGTCATATGCTCTTTGAACCAATGATTGAACAAACGGTTATGCTCTTTTGTTACCCAAGCCTCTGATCGTCCACGATTTTCCTCTCGTAGCTTATCCTTGTGCATGTCCATGTACGAGGACACCTCAACTGACTGTTGCAAGGCGTGAAATGAGCTTTTGAACAATCCATGATCGTAAGAATTTGTTGATTTCCTTCCAATCGTCCCTTTTCGGCTAGCCTACCCTCATGGCGAGATCTGAGCACTCCTACCGGTTCCACCCTCCATGTAATCCACGCAAAACTCGATAACCTCCTCGGTTGCATAACCTTCCACAATGCAACCCTCGTGAGATCGATTGCGTACATACTTCTTCGGGATACCCATGTACCTTTCGAGCGGGTACATCGATGCGAGAATACGGGGCCACATACATTTATCTCATTCACAAGGTGAACAATGAGATGAACCATTATATCGAAAAATGATGGAGGAAATACATCTCTAGTCGGCATAGTGTCTTCACCACATCATTCAGTAGTTCGAAAGTCCGATGGGATCGATGACCTTACGTGAAATCGTGTTGAAGAAGAAACACAACCTCATGATTGCTTCTCGGACCTTTTCGGGCAAAATACCTCTAATTGCAATAGGAAGCATTTGTGTCATCATCACATGACAATCATGAGACTTCATGCGATTAACTTCAAATCTTTCATGGACACGGTTTCTTGATGCTTGGAGTAGCCGGATGGAACTTTCACACCATGCAAGCATTTGCAGAGGTCATTCTCTCTTTCTTGGATAGAGTGTAGCAAGTCGGGGAAGGTAAAGTCGGCCTTTCCGTTGTCTCGAGGATGTAGCTCACTCGATTTTCATATCTTCGGGTCCTTCGTGCCTTGATCAGTCCTTAGTTTTGCTAGGAATATTGACAAAATACCAATCAAGTCATCACATACATTTTCTCTACATGCATGGCGTCTATGCGTGTCGAACTTCTAAGTCCTTCCAATAGGGCAAGTTCCAAAATATCGATCTCTTCTTCCATGTGATCTTCTCGATCGAGACCTCGATTTATTATTACTCTCTCCTTTCCAAGTACAACATTAATATCCTTAACCATATCATATACCTCTTCCCACGAGGAGGCCTTGGAGCTATACCATCCTCTTTTGTCCCGTCGAATTGTTTCTTCATATTGCGGTAGGGTGATTCTGCGAAGGAACTGCGGTGATGCATGTACACGATTTTCCTTGAGTTATTGAGCCACACACTTGCGGTTTCATCCATGCAATGGGGCATGCTTTGGCCCCTTTACGATCTGACCGGATAGGTTACCAAGGGCGGGAAATCATTGATGGTGCAAAACAACAATGCGCGTAGGGTGAAGTACTCTCGCTTGTACTCATCCCATACCATACACCTTCGTTCCACGATATCACAAGATCTTCCACCAATGGTTGAAGGTATACATCAATATCATTGCCAGTTGTCTCGGCCCTTGGATAGCGGCGACATCATAATGTACTTCGTTTCATACACAACCAAGGAGGAAGGTTGTAGATCTGAGAGTCACAGGCCAAGTGCTATGAATACTACTCATGTTACCGAAAGGATTCATTCCATCCGTACTCAACCCAAACCTTACATTCCTCGGTTCATTCCAAGTCCATCCTAAAGAGCCTATCGATGGTTCTCCTTTGGCGAGAATCGCAGGTGTCTCGACTTTCCATCCTTTTACGCTCTTACGAGTGCCATCGCATCGATTGGGCATGCTTTTGTTTTCAAATAAGCGCTTCAACCGAGGTATTACGGTAAATACCACACCACTTTAGCGGAGCTCCTTTCTTCACCACGGTGCCCTCATTGTCATGGTCTTTACGCTTGTATCGCGATGATTTGCACACGGACATACATGCATGTCTGTATACTCTTTGCGATAGAGTATACAATCGTTTGGACATGCATGTATTCTTTCTACTTCCAATCCCAATGGACATACAACCTTCTTAGCTAAATAAGTGGTTATCGGCAATACGTTTCCATCTGGAAGCATGTCCGCTAAGAGATGTAATAGCGCCGTGAAACTTTTATCGGACCAACCATTGCTTGCCTTCAATTTTAGAAGTGAAAGCACGGTGTGCAACTTTGTGTATTCCTCCTGCAACCCGGGAACAAAGGTGTGTCCGAGTCGTCCAACAAACCCTTGAATTGATTAAACTCTCTCGACTAGTGTAGTTCCATACGCATCGCGCAACATCGAGCAAGATTATTATCGTCATCAATGTCCAACCTATCCTCATCGGATCCATAGCGATGTCACCGCCATAATGCCTTCTCCATCATCCAATACGTTATCACCTTCATGTATGTTTTCCTCTTCACCGTGACTTGTCCAACGTGTATAGCCAAGTACAAAACCTCTTGAATCAAGTGCAAGTGGATGTGCTCTTTGTCCAAAACATTTTCTCATTCTTGCAATCAATGCATGGACAATGTATGTACTCCGTCTTCTTATGCAATTTGTTCTCCTCAGTGCTCTTAGAAAAGCAGATACCCGTCGATGTAATCTCTACTGTAAGCAGTTCGCATTGTACATCCATCTCGGTCCATCTAAAATTAATTAACATATAAAAATTGATTAAAAACTAATCTAATTACTTATCATCTAAATGAGCTAGATAATAAATTCATCATCTAAAAATGATGAGCATCCACCTACCAAATTAGCTTAAATTTCATGTATATCAATATCCAATAATCTTAATTAAATAAATTTAATATATGTCCACACTAATGGAACCAAATTAATAGTAATTAAAAACTAATCAATACTTTTCTGTAAAGAAGCTAGATAATAAATTCATCATCTAAAAATGATGAGCACCCACCTACCAAATTAACTAAAATTTCATTTATATTAATACCCAATAATCTTAATTAAATAAATTTATTATATGCAAGATGTATATGTTAGTACACTAATGGAACCAAATTAATAGTAATTAAAAACTAATCTAATAACTTATCATCTAAAGGAGCTAGATAATAAATTCATATATATGCAAGATGTACATGTCAGTACACTAATAGAACCCAATTAATAGTAATTAAAAACCAATCTAATTACTTATCATCTAAAGGAGCTAGATAATAAATTCATCATGTATCAAATTAACTTAAAATGCAATTAATATTAAATATATGCTTAATCATAATTCATCATCTATAAAAGGAACACAACATCATCTAATGAACCTAGCTAGAAATAAATTCATCAACTACAAAATGGTACCTAAATAAAAATAAACAAAATCTAAACTTTTCATCTCATCTACATATAAACCCTAATTAAACTTGGTTTAAAAATTAAATTGCAACAAGATTAACACAAATCAAGAGAGGAGAAAAATAACTCACCAAGGAACAACTAGAGGAAGTACAAGCACAAGAATTGGAGAAAGCGAAATCAAATTTAGAAGTTTTGGTTTGCTCTCGGGAGGAAGAAGACCGGTCTTGCATCGACCACCTATTTATAGGCAATATTATCGATGGCGGTTTTTAACTAGAACCGCCACTAATAACATATCCGTGGCGGTTCTATCCTCGAACCGCCGCGATAATCATTATCGATGGCGGTTCGAGGATAGAACCGCCACGGATAATCAATAAATCGATGGCGGTTGGAGGATAGCACCGCCATCGATAACCTAGTTATCGATGGCGGTTCTAGCCTCCAACCGCCATCGATAATGTATTGTTATCGATGGCGGTTCTACCTCGAACCGCCATCGATAATCATTATCGATGGCGGTTCGAGGATAGAACCGCCACTGATATTTTTCCCGCCATTTATG
This sequence comes from Otatea glauca, assembly GCA_036346275.1. Taxonomy (NCBI): domain Eukaryota; kingdom Viridiplantae; phylum Streptophyta; class Magnoliopsida; order Poales; family Poaceae; genus Otatea; species Otatea glauca. Next base: position 37,673,395 of record CM070733.1, on the reverse strand, counting down.
AAATTGAACCGCCACTGATAATTATCTTTGTGGCGGTTCGAAAAAAACCGCCACAAATAGACCGTCACCTATTGCAGGTTTTGGCGTAGTGTGACTTGTTCAGACCAAAAAATCCACTTCAAACTATTTCGGTTTTTCCTCAGTGTAGCATCTAACGCTAACGAGATAATTGTATACCGCCAATTTAACACAGAATGCAAGAGCGGCACAAACACGTAGATTTGTGGGGTTGGGGAAAGAAAGAAACAAGTTTACCAGGAGGAATACGATGCGCTTGCGGAGTAGCAGGTTCGTGATGTCCATCTCTTCTAGCTCACGTCCTTCCTGCCGGCCGATAGCCCGGAGAGGTCCCTCCTGTTGGAGAGCGTCCGCCGCCTCCGATGCACGGACCGCCACTTTGGCGCAGCCCTCCAGCAGCACGAGTTGGGGCTGAGGAGCAGGTTAGATGGCGAGTAAAGAGGATGACAGGGAGAAACGGCATAGGTAGAAGCAGCAGGTACCTTCACGAGATTCAATCCAGAGGACGGTGCAGTAGATGACGAAGGCGGTGACGATTACGAATGGGGGACAGAGGTTGGTGCGGTTCCTCTCCGCCCCGGCACGTTGAGGTGGCTCATGCTGTGGGCTGCGGCGGTGTGGGGCTCCGGTGGCGTTGACGTGGTTCTCTGCCTCCACGGTGGCGTGTGGCTCCTGCTGCTGCATGAGGACGTCGTCGACTCCGTTGAGGGACGATAGGGCAGAGAAGCGGTTGTGGTTGACATCGTTGCTCTGGAGGCGAACGAGTTTTTCGTCGTCGATCACTCTCCCCTTCGCACCCTTAAGGGTGAACGCTGGCAAGGCGCCCGGGCCGCGGTGGACGACGAAATGACCCGGCGCCATGGCGCTGGAAGGGAGGGCGGCGGCGCCGGTGTGCGAACGTGGGGGCGAGAGAGAGAGGGTGGTGTGAGTGTTGTGCTGGTGGGGATGAGATGGAGCGGACGGAAGAAGGGAGGGGCGGAGCAATATATAGGAGGCGTGATGGGGAAGCTAACCTCCGTCTTAGCTTAATTTCAGAATTTAGTAGCTAAAATTCTTGGGTCGTAATTCATAATCCAACTTCTTTTTATGGTGCTTCCAACGACCTTAATTATTACATAACCCAATCAACTTCGCTGGACATTTGGGCTGCATTTGGTTCAAAGTAAAATAACTAGTGTAGCATAACCTTCCATTGCAAAATGGTTTTTTAGGCGAATACTAGGAGCCGGACGTCCGATCAGAACATGTTTCGTCGGACGCTAGGTGCAATTTTTTTTCAACATCTGCAATATTTTTCGCGCTGGCCTGGTATCCTTATCCTCGCGTTCATGATATCTACATTCAACTGTGCCCCGGAGACACGGTCGAAGCACGCCCGCCCCGCATATTTCTACTGTTATCGAAGGAAAATATTTCACGTGTAGAAAAAAAAATGTTTCACTCGTAGAAAAAAATTGTTGAAGCTATCCGGATCGACATTTCTACTGTTATCGAAGGAAAATATTTCACGCGTAGGAAAAAAAATATTTCACGTGTAGGAAAAAATGTTGCAGCGTCCGAAAAAATCGAACGTCCGGCTCCTAGCAATTATGTTTTTTTTAAGTACCTATCTGTAGCTACAAATCACACCAACACAGTCACATTTTTCTTTTAGTACCTGTCTGTATCTACAAATGACTCCGGCCGACACCTTTCCCCTCTTCTCCGTCGTTTTCACCGGGTTAAGTGATTAGAGGGCCCGTTAATTTTCAGAAGTAATTTTATTTTTCTTTAGTTTCTTAGGTTTTCCTTCCTAGAGCAATGCTCTAGTTGTGTTCTTCTCTGTCAAGTTCTTGGTTAGGTTTTCTAGCTAGGATCTTCAATTAATGTAAAAATTGGGTGCTTGTGTACTTCATTTATGTGTTATTAGTATATATATATCAGATCAGACGGCTTTCTAAGAAAACAAAAACACAAGCAATATATATATTATATATACTTCCCCATTCATAAATATATAACATTTTAGAAAAGGATACAAACGAACTTTTTTAAAACTTTTACTACTTATATACAAAAGTTTATTTAGATTGATCTAATGAAAATGGTATCATTAAATTAGTTACTAAATATTTCCAAATTATAAATTTCTTATATTTCTATTGTGTATATTCATATAAAAAATAGTGATCAGGACTGCATATCAGAGATCGTATTGATGTCCAAAATATCATATCTTTCTCGAAGAGAGGGAGTACAAGAGAGTTTATTTGACGAAAATTCATTAACAATACCAATTTCAAGAAATAAACGAGGGTTTGGTTTAGCTAGCACCTAGCACAGGACGAATTAATTAAGCCGGTACTTACTGGACTCATGCACGGACCCTGATCCGGTGGTCCCCACGCAATCATCGTGAGAGAAGATTCTCTTGTCTCTCCTCCTGGAAAGCAACTAACTACGTACACTTGTTCTCGACTCTGGTTAATCGCGCTCAACTCTAGTTAGCGGTGGCAACTACGTACTCAGGAGTTGGCTTGCAGGGCAAGTTAATCTTAATAACGTAATTTGTCGTTTGTGTGGCCTTGTTTTATACATGCGGGGAGGGTTACCATGTGGGCCCCCACGTCCATTCCCATGCTTAATTTGCATGCGTGCCGGTGAACGAACAGCTCCTGATCCATCGCCTGAGACTAGCTCGATCGGAGTGGAAGCCAATCCGGTGAGGTCATTTCCTTTGGGACTGCCGTATGATCGAATTTGAATGGACTAGATCGGTTAAAAATAGTGTGCAAACCTTATACTATGCAAGAGTATTATTCATAGTATTGTAACAAAACACTGTTTAAGTTGTAGTCCCCATAAGGGTTGCACCAGATCTGGTTCCTGATCAGAGTGTACTACTAGTCCTAGTATTACTCTCTTCGGTCACAAAAGAATATTTTTAGGTACATGTAGTTGGATTTTTAAACTTTCATTATTGATATGCTTTTTTATATTTAGATTGAACACATAAAAATAGTACATATAGATTTGTCTAGAATTTTTTCTTATAAAAGTATTATTTTATTTATGATTTATAAATCTATTATAATATAAATTAGTGATCAAATTTACATTTTGGAGATCGTGTCGATACCCAAAACGATATTCTTTTGTGACAAGAGGAAGTAGTATATTAGTATTACATTATCAAATTAATTGTCGATGACCGGGACCTAGGGTCCCCAATCGAACTTACAAGAAAGTAGGACAAGAGAGCATAGTTAAACAGAGACTTCATTGCCTTGGAAAGAAAGGGGATCGCGTGCGGCGAAGGTATAACTAGATAGGCTAGAGTGTCTAGTTTAGATCGTCTTACTATTAAGACAGGTTGAGTCTTTTGCTTGAGTTTCATCATGTGTTGATAAACTTAATCTGGTTCATTTTAGCTCACTCTCTTGATCGGTTTTTGCATGGAGCTAACTATTTGGCATGTGTTGCGAATGGGTGAAGCTCGTGCATTGGATTTTGCATGAGCAAAGTATTTGCATGTGTTGCAAATAAGGGAGCTCATGTTTGTTTCTTATTGAATCTTAATTGATTTGGTTTTTGCATGAAGCTATGGATTTGCATGTGTTGCAAAAGGGAGATAGCTTATGCAATGTTGTTTATGTGGTTATTGCTTGAAGTTAAGTGTTGCATGTGTTGCAAAAGGAGATAGCTCAAGCATTTGGTTTTAAATGTTTGTTGTTTGCATGGAGCTAGGTATTTGCATGTTTTGCAAATGGAGAGCTCATGCATTGGAGAATTAGCTTGTGACTTGATTATGTGTTGATCATCATAAGGCTAAAAAAGGATTATGCTTTGTGTTTGCAAAATAAGTTTTTTTTTGTAAAATGTGAGTTTATTGGTTCTTATCTTGGAGCATGAGATAAGTATTTGCAAATTGGATCATGAGATAAGCATTTGCAAATATGTTTTTCAATATGATGGGATCATGTGTTGATCATCTCATGGCTTAAGATGTGTTTTTAAGTGATTAATTTCGTTATTTGCAAATGTGTTTTGCAAATGAACTAGGAGTTATGTGTTTCAATCCTAGAGCATGTGTTGGCATTTGCAAATGTGTTTTGCAAAGTGTCGGGATCATGTGTTGATCCTTACATGGCTAGAGGTTTGATTGCATATGTTCGTGGTTTATTTGCGAATGTGTTTTGCAAATAAATTGGGATTTAATGCAATTATTTGGAGTATGTGATTGATATGTGCAAATGTGTTTTGCATAGTATTGTGTTCATATGGTGAACCTCACATAACTTAAATAATGTGATATTTGTATTTTGGAGAAAAGATCACGCGAAATCGGGCTTTGGTCAGTGGGGGCGGCATGATCAGCGCCCCTCCGGTGTGGTTTTTCCAGAGAGGAGGTTTTGGCGCTGAGGTGGGGCGGTATGACCAGGTGGTCTCCGATCGTACCGACCATAGGGTTTTTCTAAGTAACGACTAGTTTTCTAGCCGTTAGCTCTGAGGAGTAGTCATACCGGCCCTAGGGCGTTATGATCGGGCTCCCAAGGCACTTTTGCCCAATTTGCCCCCCCAACGGCTAGTTTTTCTCGTGGAGGCTATATAAGGAGTCTTGGAGGATGGCATTTGGGAGTTGCTGGTTCTTTGAGCATTTGAGTGAGGTGTTGCATTTGCTGCACACTCATATTTAGTTTTTGAGCTAAGAGTGAGCCCTAATTGCATGTGTTGCAATTAGGAGTGGATTGAGGGCCTCTTGTGCATGTGTTGCACTTGAGGAGGATCCTAGTGCATGTGTTGCACTTAGGAGGCCACAGGAGTGTATGTGTTGCACTAGGTGAAGTTTAAGCGGGAGTGCTTGATTTGTTACTCTTGGAGGTTGCCGCCTCTTAGACGGCGTAGAGCGTCGTGCACGGGTGCTCTCAACAGAGGTTGTGAGAAGCCCCGGTAAAGTTTGTGAAGGTTGGAGCTCGCCTACCCGGAAGGAAAAAGGAGCTACCATTAGTGGATTCGATATGGGTGCTCAATTCGTGGAGCCGGTCCAATTCGTTTGGGCTTACCTCAACGTGGACTAGAGGAGACCGACAAGTCTCCGAACACCATGGTAAAAAGTATCGTGTCTTTGTGCTTGCAATTCTTATTATATTATTGCAATTTACATTCCTAGAATTAAATTGCTTAATTGTATTTAAGATTGCAAATTATTGTTAGGGACATAATTAGTTAGTGAATATAGTGAGCCTAGTTGATTTAAGCTTTGATTGTCAAAACCTTAGTTTATCGCTTCCGCATTGATTATTATTTATGTTTTGACATAAGGATAAATAGAGCGTGTATTTCGTGAGAAGAGTTTTTAAAGCCGCCTATTTACCTCCGCTCTAGTCAGCATCCTTGATCTTACAACCTCCCCTCTCTCCCCACCTCTCTCTTGTCGACGAGACGAGTGCTAAGGACCGAGACGCAACGATATCATAGGCTCCGAGATGGCAAGTTCTCCATCCTACGCCCTCTCAAGCTGTCAAGTTATCCAGCGGCCATTTGGATTTTAGTAATGCACTTTCACATTTTTTTTCTTCTTGAAATAGATGTGCATGAAACTTGCAGAAACAAGTATGAAAAGAAATGACTGTATTTTTTTAAGAGTCTAGAAAGTAGGAATGCCACCTTTCTCTCATAGATTAATTTATTCTGAATGATAGTCAATGGATAAGATTTATATGGCTATAGAGTAGAAAGAAACATGGCATCATTGCATATAGTAATGACAACAACAGCTAAGATAAAAAATTTATGAACCCAGTTATTCCTCCATATCAACCACTTTCAGCAACAACTAAGTAATATAGGTTCTAGCATGTTTGTAGTGTGGACACAGTAAATATTAATGTATGGAAAAACCTGTGCAGTGTACAACATGTAATGATAACTACCAAAACTCGATAATTCTAAGCATACAAGTGAACTACGTACTCCATGATAATAAAATTTTATTACAAGGATTTTTTCTAATATACATTAAACCAACCAACCAAATCCACTAATTTGCGTCAAACTATACTTAAAGAAACATAAATCAAAGAAGCACAACTACAACCTGCAAAATCTAGCAGGCAGTCTAGGAAGGAGATCCTGGACCAGGTAAAGTTATTACAAAGTTTTATAATATTTTATTTTTATTCTAGTTTGAGAATTTGCCGTCCACAATTCAGAACTGATGGTTCATAAAGCAGCTCACAGCAAAGAGGACATGATATGTCTTCCAACTCTAATAAAACTTTTTTCAATTCTAGTATAATATTCTTCAGGTTCTTTGAGCTATCTGATTCAACAATGTCTTCCCCATATTTTCCATCTTCTTGCAAAAAGTGGTATATCAAATAAATAATTAGTTATAATTGTGACGACTATCTTTGTAGACATAACTGTTACCACTATTCTTCGAGTTTGAAAAATCAGTGAGTTCAGAAGAGTATTTCCCCTCAACCTTTTCTTCCACTTAAATGTAACCCATAGAATATAAATGATAACCGTAGAAGCAAAACGTGAGGTATAATGCTAACTACTAAAATATGGAACAGAGGGTATTCTTTTTGATAATTATGTTATTTTTACTAGAATTTATTACTCATGCATTCTTGACTTGTGAAACTTTTATTAGTATGTGCTACTTGGTGAACTTTTTATTTGTTAATATTGTAGAAAAATATCTGCAAGATTCTATGCCCATAGGAATAAATTATAAGAGATCAAGAAGAGAAGGGCCCAATAAACCAAAGCAACAAACACAGCTCAGCTATTAATTTCACAGTCCTAGTACTTCTTGTGAGTTGAAATAAATGAAGCATGGTGCTCATATTCATAGTTACACAGCTCCATATGGATTCTACCAAGTGGCATCAATCTAGCCCTACAACAATAAAATATCTAGTGCATTTGGAAATAGAGTTACAGCTGTATGTAAGTTTTTTTTTTAAAAAAATAGATTGTTGGTACCCAACCAAGTCCAAATTGAAAAGAGACGAAAAGCTTAAGCATGTAATAGAAAAAAAGAACAAGAGATATTAACGTAGAACGAATATGTTACCAAGCAGTTGGAAAATTTGAAGTTTCGTTTCCGGTGAGAAGAAATAGATATGTGGTGTGTGCATGATTGATCCAACGTGCATTCTACTATTACGTGTGCCTACGTGTGTTAGGGAATCAAAGTAGCATGGAAGATGGAAGTTCTTGTTGATTTGCTATTTGTATGTTGCCTAATGTTTTCTTTGACCAAAAAAAATATTTTTGTGACTGTTGACTTTGTAATGAAATTGGTGTATAGTATAATTTGATTTGATGGATGAAAAATATGGCTTAAGACAAAAATAGTCACAACATGGACTAAGGATAATTTGGTTTTAGTGTTCCATATATTTCTATTGTGGATTATAGATGTATGATATAATCAATGTTTTTTAAGTGCGTTTGTGGCCCTTGATTTCAAATTGAAGGCTTGGGAGAAAAAAATGTGGTGCTTTGCTAGGACATCTTTTGCGCATAGCTTTAATACAGAGGAAAGATACGTCAAAGTGCTTCTAAAATGTTAAAGAGGGGAACACACATTAAAAAAACTAGCATCTTGGACGCGGCGTGCCACGCCGCGGGCGCCGCCTTCCACAAAAGAAAGTTGAGTTTTTTTTCGGGAAAAAGGCTTAAACTTAATGGTAAAAAAAAGCGGGAAGAAATATATGTTTTTTTTCGGGAAGAATGATCCGTACGGGTTTTTTTCCTGACTGAAAAGGACCTAAACGTAATTTTGATTCTATGGAAAAGGACCCGAGCGCAAGCATTAAAAACGCATAAAGGACTTAAGTGTGATATATATTTTTTTTTGGAAAAAAAGGACCTATTCGTAACGTAAAAGGACCTAGAAGTAATTTTGATTCTGTGGAAAAGGACCCGAGCGCAAGCCTTAAAAACGCACAAAGGGCCAAATCGTAATATATATTCTTTTTGGGAAGAAGGACATGTTTGTAATTTTTTTACGAACAAGGACCTGATTGTAATTTTTTTTGTAAAAAAAGGATCTATCCGTAAATATTTTTCGGCTCGGCTCGAGCCGAGCCGCGAGCCGAGCCGGCGCCGGCGCCACGTAGATGCTCTCCCCATCCAGAGATTCTTCCAGGTATAGTAGGGTTATAATTACGAACCACCTCTTGGTGAGGTGGCAGAGGTATATATGCTAAATCCTGACGTCTATCTTTATACACATGCAACTACGTTTTCAGTAGGAATTTTAAGAGGTTACGGATTTATCGTCGGCCTATCTTTTTACGCATGTGCTAAGGGGTCAGACTCACTTGTGTGCGTGCATGGTGATGCGTGTGCGTGTATACATCTTCCTTCCTTGTAATTAGGGGAAAAAAAACATAATCTTACTTTCCTTTGGGACTAGGCACGCATGCTGGGCCAACGAGCCAATTTACTCGCCGTCTAGGCTCTCTTACAGTTGTAATGAAATCACATAGTACAGTTGTAAGAAAGGCCCACAGAGCCCGACCCATGAAGAGCCGCGCACGGCAAAGCTGAGCCCGGCCCATGGCCCGCGAATGACTTCTCCTCCTTCCACACTGCAACCGCAGCTCAGCAAAACGCCGCTTCCTCAAACCCGTCTCCTCCGCCTCCGCGCTGACGCCGCCGAGCCCCCCAAAACCCTAGCCCCGCGCCGGAGCCGGACCCCGCGCCGCTCTTCCTCCGCCCGCCGGCTCACCCGGTCCCGGCCGCCTCCCTCGCTGCCTTCGGCCGCCGGCTGCCGCGCTCGTCCCGCCCTCCGCGCCGCACCTCCACATCCGCTGGCTCCTCGCCGACGCCGCCCCCGACCCCGCCTTCGACCCGGCGCTCCTCCGCGCACCGCTCCACGACCTCGAGGCCCTCTGGCCCCGCCACGTCCGGGGCAGGCGCCCCTTCCAGTACGTGGTCGGGAACGAGCACTGGAGGGACCTGGTGGTCACGGTCAGGGAGGGGGTGCTGATCCCCCGGCCCGAGACGGAGGCGGTGTTGGAGGGGTTCGAGGCCGGGTGGTGGGCTGATCTCGGCACAGGCAGCGGAGCCATCGCGGTGGCCGTGGCCAGGATGATGGGGCTGGAGGGGAGGGTGTTCTCCAACGATGTCAGCGAGGTGCCCATTGAGGTTGCGCGGCTCAACGTCGAGAGGTACGGGATGCAGGTGGGGGGATTTCATCTGTCATTGGAACTGAGAAATTTAAGCTTTTTCTAGCCACCTTGGTCAAAATAAAATGCTGCTACTTATGCTGAGCTAACTGATAAACGCTCTCATGGTTATCATCAGCGAGTGTCCTGAGCTAACTGAACTTGTATTACAATGGACAAGAGAGTGGCGTCAATTGGTACTGTAGGGTTGAATTTGTGGATAGCTAGCTTGGATTTGCTGCAGAAAATGTAACATGAGATGGATCGAAATTGGTGACGGAAAGCAATGCTGTTCTGGACAATTTTAATGTGGAACACGGTATGAAACTCTACTTTTATACTACTAGTATTCTAGTACGCCTTTCAGCATTTTCTAGACTTGTTATGTCAAGAAAAGTATGCACGAAAACATCATTTTTAGCTACTAAGTTTGGTGTGCATTAGCATGGGTTTTTGCATAGTGTGAGTATTGTATGCTTGTTCATTGTACTGAACAAGAATTCACTGCAAGAATCGCACACTTGCCTTTGACCGTGGGATTTTAATTGTTGCTTTTCTGATCACAAGTATGCAAGAAAAGTATGCTGTATTTGTTGTTTTTCTGATCGCCAGTCTTACATCCACCTAAAGAAGGTGGGGACTACTTGCTCCTGGTAGCCTAAGACTAGAGTATTCCTGGAAGCAAAAAATTACTGGCTAGTGGCTACCACCGTGGGCTTTTAATTGTTTTGCATAATTAAATTTATTTTACCTTGCATAAGTGCATAGACACATTGTTGATGTTGAGTTTTACCGCATTGAAACTAGGATAAAGTTGAGCTAAGGCGTGGCTCATGGTTTGAGCCTCTAGAAGATGTGAAAGGAAAACTCATGGGTGTGATTAGTAACCCTCTATATTTACCAACTGAAGATTTGCCTGGCCTGCAACCTGAAGTTGGTTGGCATGAACCAAAATTGGCTCTCGATGGAGGCAAGGATAGCCTTGAGCATTTGCTTCATCTTTGTGAAGGGTTGTCTTCGGCACTGAAGCCTGGAGGTTTCTTTGTTTTTGAGGTAGAACATCTTTGCATGACATGTCTCTTATATTTCTATGTGTTTCTTTTTCCTACCGGTAATTGTACATTATACTGCATGTATTACTGGATAACTTTAAGATATTTCAGTTATATATAAACTTAATTTTCTACCAATATATTTTCCTGTTTATCTTAAGGGGAACTTTCGTTGTTATGACTTTCAGTTGATCATTTAGCAAGTGATTGGTTCATTTGCTTAGAAGGCTTGATGTTCATACGGAAATATCACATGACATGAAACAAGAAAAGTGTTGCTTTTACCATGACTATCCCAACATTGTTACCCTACTGAGCCTTGACTAGTATTCCCTTAATGAGACAGATGCACTTGCACATAATTCTTTCTTGCTTTTGTTTCTTTGCAAGTCCTGAAGGACTTATATGGGTATTGTTGCTCCAAAAAGATGTAACACACAAAGATCTCTTTGTGTCTATCTGGCAGACAAATGGAAACAAAACAGTCCGAGTTTCTTGTTGATTTCATGAGTATAAGGTGGAGTTCTTTTTCGCTGCGTGAAGGCAGTTTTAGACTTTGCAGACATCAAACGTCTTGTAACAGGATATCGCAGATGAAAAATAAACATGGATGCTGATGCAATATTTCGGGAGACCAGTGTTGTTCCCTCATGATCTTGGGTAAGAATCATCATGTTTCTGACTTGTTTGCAATGCAGTAGTAAAGCATTTAGTTATTTCAACTGTTCACCTTTTTGTCTCTGGTGTCCCTGAAGCAATTTGGGGAACTTCAATTACTTAAATGTGTGCTTCTCCTATGATATTGTATAGTCACAATCCGCTAGTTTGCTGAAAACTGAAATCAATCTCTTGGATTCACCAGTCATGTAGTTTTCTAAATACTAGAGAGAGCTTGGATAGAACATGTGATATAGCTTTAGGTTCTTGATATCTTATTTTTTTTCTTCAAATGATGTGTTCTTGATATCCTAGTCACTCAAGGTTTGAACAAGTGATACCAAGCTACGACGAGTAGGCTTCTATTCTGGCATGTCATGCTGATGCTGTGACTTGTTGCTTTAAATGATAACACGCGTGAAAGATATAATTGGGGTCTCGTAGTTTTCTCTTTTCTGAAGTGTAACGGACGGAAGTGATTTGCAGTTTATTGTAAATCTGTAGAATCTTGATTTTATTGTGACTTGCTATTTGACCGTTGATCATGCATAAATCTTGGATGAAGAATTAGTCTTTGATTCTGTTTTTTGAGAGGTGCTTCCATGCTCTTCTTCTTGATGTTGCACAAATATTAAAGCATTGCAATACATGATTAGACCATTTGAATTTGTTTGAAAGTTACTGATGGAAATTAGACTTTTTAATGATGAGTCTCTAGCTGATCATTATCTCTTGGTTCTTAATTTTAGGAAATGAGCTGACGATGAGTTCAATACATTTGTCATCCTTGCACTCATTGTAATGATATTAACATACTTGTGTTAGGGATTTTCATGATGAGGACCCTTTGATTTTTACTGTTTACAGCTTCTGCACTCAATTGCACAAAAGTGCATTTTGTTCACAGGGGTGTAGGAGTAAGACTGGCCCCTGTGTATCTGCATAATAATACATTTGGCCTGTAAGCTTTTGTTGATTTTTGGTCTCTGAAGTGAAGTCCACATCATGGCTGATTCCAGTCCCTAAGGACTAATGAGCTCCTCGGTTTTGCCAACATCTCCAATAGAGCTTCATGCATTGCAAATTGTTTTGCACGATCATGATAGCATCAAAATAAAGTTTGTGTGGGGAGTAAAATAGTTGTGGTAGTGATATTTTTGACAAAGTTCACATGAAGCTGCATCTAAACTATTTATGTGCGAAATGATAATGGGTTCAAGCGAAAATATTGAATATTGGTAGAATGATGGAAATCAACAGAACTAACGAATTGAGGGGACCAAATCGACAAAAAAATTGTTCAAGGGCAAATTCAAATTTTGGTGTTGTTTAATGAGCAATCCCATTATGGTGTGCCCATTTGTGTTTTCCCAATAGAACTGCTTTTCTCTCTCATGTCCCAAAGTTGTAGACTTGTAGAACTCTTCACGTGAAAGGTGTACACTGTACATCCCAGTGCTTTCCTGTGGTAAATCCTTTCTTATGGTATTGGTAATATTTAACCCTGCTCTTTCTTTTCTTCTGTTTTTCAGACCCTTCCCATTTGAAAAAATGAGACCAGTGTTGTGTGCTGGCTTCAGCGGGAAGCGAACAACTCGTTACATAATAATGACCCTGCAGAGCTTGTCACTTGTGATTTAAGACTCCCAGTGGCAATAATATAGTGCAAGTCAATCGTATTCTTTCATGCGTGTGAGATGGTATTTTTTTTGCCAAGATGCAATTCGATGGTCTAAGGAAGCTCTACGCCAGACATGAGTCTTGTAGCAGTTTGCACATATACAAAACAAAAATGTATCTGGCCACTTGTTTTTGTGGCGTGTTGGGTTATGATTGTGATTTAAAGGGGAAGGCTTTTGTAGCGTCCAAATTATTCCGCCGTTCACACGCGACCTTGAGTGCTTAATATTGGTTCTGTGGCCCTGGTGATTATTTTTGTTCTTCCTTGTCGCCCTCTGGATCCATCACCAGGTAAATTCTCTGAAAACAAGTCCACATTTGTGCTTATCTAGCAACTGAAAAGCTGTTCGATTCTTTCTTTTGGCGCAAAAAAAAGAAAAGAAAAGGAAATAAACATGGGAATTTTTAGGAACTAAAGAAGAGCTTATAACAATCGAATTGCTGAATGCCTGAATTGTGAACTTTTACTGTTTTACGTCGTGTACATTGGCTGATGATTTATTCATGGATAAGGCATGCCTCACAAAGTAATACGAGCCCGAAGGGCACCTTTAGTCGTTCCCGTCGTTCTCACATCCCACTTCTCCATTCCTCGCAAACACCTTAGATCCACCATGGACAGTTCTTCCTCAGCTCGTCCGCCATCACAGATTCACCACTACAAGTAACCGGTGTTTTACACACCATCGATGCAGCAGCTTCTTTCCCTACCTATTGTCACAAAGGAAGAATGGCCGTGACGCCACAGCTGCAGTGGCCGCCGCTGAGAATCACATCGGTGATCTTGATGACGAGCTTATGACCATGGTATTTTTCCTTCTTAACTCCGGCCGAATACAGGCCTACCTACCGGTGATGAGGATATATTTATAGATAATACTATTTAAAAAATACATCTTATAAACTTAGACGGAGCTCCTTTGCTACATCTAGTGAGAGAAATTTCTAAAACTCTACATGATTTGTGAGGACTGGTGAGTGGTGAGTAGGCAAGCATGGCAAGTTGACAACATGTGAGAGTTCTCTCTCTTTTCATCTACCCATTGTCGATGAAACTACACGCTCCTATTGTATGGAATGATTACGCCAAATGTGTGAGTTGATTTGCCAACCTTGGTTGCATGATTTATTTTAATCTTAATTTTTTGCGCCATCGAGAACGCGTAGTTTAGGAGGCTCTTGCTTGTAAAGTGTCTTGCTTACAGAAGAATGGGCAGTTGGGATTACAACGTGCATAGGAATGGGAAAACTTGTACAAATTATTAGTGATATCAATGTTTAATCCGGTTCTTGTGTAAGTAACAGCAAGCACCGAGTCAAGTCAAGGAAAACATGTACAAGTTGGAGCTCAGTGTGGCTTACACATTTTCTTTTTTGAGATTATAGAATGGCAATATAAATTGCAGAACACCAAGTCAAGATAGAAAATTTACATTAGGGTGGTTAATTTGGTGGACCAGGCTTAATTATTTTATTACTTATATTATAGCAAGAGGGAATGCCGCCCAACCAGCCGTGCCACGTCAGCATCCTCGCGAAAAGGCCCTCCGGAGAATTCAAAATTGCGCTTAGATCCTCTGATCGGTTTTTAAAAGAAAGGATCTGAAAAAAAATTATGTTTAGGTCCCTCTGTGGTTTACGTTCAGGTCCTCTCGTCGGTTTTTAACAGGATGGCCCCAAGAAAAAACAAAATTACGTTTAGGTTCCAAAAAACGTTTTTTAGTAGAATTGACCAAAAAATCCAAGGATAGGTCCCTCCGCAATTTTCTCAAAAAAAAACAGATTCGTGACGGGTCCCAACGGTTCATTTTTTTAAAAAAATAGAAAAAACAAAATTACGTTTAGGTCCCTCCGCGGTTTTCTCCTAAAAAAATTACACAGATTCGTCGATGGCTCTTAGCAGCCCATTTTTAAAAAAAAAAACAAGAAAATCGAAATTACGTAAAAAAAATTCAAAAATATCCGTCGGACCAAATTTCACGCGACCGAATTTCTCGCACGACGCAGCGTAGCTCGTGACCCTGGTAAACAAAAAGCCCTGCAAAATCTGAATGCAGATTACAAATGCCAAGTCAAGATCCAAACCTGTGTTGCTACTGTTGAGAGCCATAGCATATCATATGCATGCCATTATTGAGAAAACAAAATCATATCCTTGGACGTCTGATCGCAGATCCATGATGCAATCTCTAATGCATCACCCCTTCTGCCATATAAAAAAAAAGTCAAATGTATAGCATAGCAGCTGGGGATCAATCAAATATGCAAAAGAAAAGGAGGGGGATAAAGGAGGGTGAGGATGAGGAGAAAAGAGAAAGGAAAAATGGCAGGTTGCTAATCTCAGCTAGTGTCATGCAGACGCTTCTTGACCTGTTGGCATCTCCTGTCATCTCATCACAGGTCAACTAGGAGGCTGCCTTCTTTTATCTTTACCATGCAGCCCTATAATTTGGTAGCACCTTCCCCAATAATTAGGCACGTGGATGACATGTGACTGATTACCATTTTGCACAAAGATCCTATGGAAATATCCATATTGAGTAGTCAAAGAATAGGGCCGTACCTGACATTTTCGACACCATGTGCTAAATTTAAAATTAGGCTATATACAATAAAAGTTAATTATTAAAATAATTATTTGATATTACAACTGTAGTACAATTTTTTCTTACAGTACAAAGATTATGTGATACAACCGCTAAAAAAACAAATTTTATATGTATGACCTTTACTTGAAAAGCACCGTTCTTCTAGTATTATTTGAAGCAGAATCTTCAATTATCCTTGTAATTAGTCTTTTCTAAATTAAATAAATTTCAACGACTATCGTTAAGTCTTTTTTAATTTATTATATAACACAAGTAGAACTTCAACTTCAATCTATGTAAGCTCTTTTTTTTGCATGTGCAAAAGTCATCGGAGTTGTCAACAAAATTCTATATGCAAAAACTGCATTAAGGAAATAATTTAGCTGTTTCAAAAACTTTAAAATATTAAGAGGGCACATGGTTTTGCTTAGGAATGAATTTTTATAATAAAATTATAAAAAAGAAAATGAAGAGAATAAAAAGAGTTGTGCATCTATTAGATCTTAATTTTACTAATACAAAGATTAACAAGTAGTAATATAAAAACAAGTAAAAAAATGAGGTCCCTTAATTTTGGGGGCTCGTGTAGCAGCTCAGGCTGCACATGCCTCCCATCCAGGCCTGTTAAAGAACTTGGAATTAAAACTCTTGGAATGTTCTCTTGCAGGCTTCCACACACACATATACATACATATATATATATATATATATATAAACAACTGGTGATATTCAAGACACCTCCTTCGTTTTAAGGGCAAGAAAATTCCACAATAATCATAAATTCTAGAAATTCTCACATTAATCGAAAGAAAAAGAGAAGGATCTCCATCACTTATTTTGGCGGAGCCAAATTATAACGGTGCAGATTAATCATATATAACAAATACAATTGTTTTTCAATCATTGAAACACTACAAGAAACAGAGAAAAATTCGTGGGTTTTTTAAATTCGTGGGCCCAAAAAAAACCCACGAATTTATTTATTTAAATTCGTCGGTTTGTAAAAACCCACGTTTTTAATTAAATTGTGGTAGAAATGAAACCCACGAATTTAATCCTTTAAATTGTGCTTGAAGTAACCCACGAATTTAATTATTTAAATTCGTGTGCCAAAAATTACCACAATTTAAAATTTAAATCGCGCCACCAAATACCCACAATTTAAATTTTTAAATTCGTGGGCCCCACCTAACCCACGAATTTACCACAGGCAAAATAACCCTCGGGCCGCGCACGCACCCACCGAGCCAAAAATTCCCCCCGCGCGCGCGCGCTTGCCGCGCCGCGCCGCATGCCATGGGCTGCGCCGTGGTCGGCCCTGCCCTCCCGCGCCGTCGGCCGCCCCTGCCCTCTGCGCCGTCGTCACTGGCTGCCCTGCCGCCCGCCCAGCTCCGCTCGCGCGGCGCGCTCCGCGCCTGGCCACCGCTCAGCCGCCGAGACCCGCCGGCCGTGCCGCCGCCCGCCGCCGCCCGACCGCCGCCATGCCCGCCGCCTCGCCGGTCGACCACGTCTGCGCGCCCGCCCGCCGCCGCCAGCTCAGCGCCGCCGCCGCCGGCCGGTGACCTCACGCCGCCGCGCGCCGACCGTGACCGCCCGTCGCCGCCGCCGCCGGCCGTCGCCCGCCGTCGCCCCTCGCCCGTCGGCCGCGTGCGCGCCGTTCCGCCTCCGCCACTCGGCGCCGCCTCCGCCGCGGCGGCCGACCTCCGCCGCGCCGCGACCCGTGACCGCCCGCCGCGATGCCACATGCGCCGGCCCGCCCGCCGCCCGCCGCCCGCGCCTTGCCGCCGCCGGCACCCGCCCGTCTTGCGCGCCGCGCCATGCCCCTCGCCCGGCCGTCGCCGCCCGCCGTGGTGCCGCCCACCACCGCGCCGTCGCCCGCCGCCCTTTGCTCGCCGCCGCCCGCCGCCGCCGGCGCCCTCCCGCCCGCGACACCGCCCGGTCGGCCACCGGCCATGCCGCCGCCCCCCGCAATGCCCGGCCGCCGCCCGCCATGCTACCCGCCGCGTAGCGCCGCAGCCGCCGGCCGCCGCGCGCCGCCGCTGCTGATCTCGCCGCGCCATCGCCCGGCTCGGCCGAGAGCGCCGCCTCGCCGCCGACGCGGCGGCGCCCCGCGCCCCCGCTCCGCTGCCGCGCCGCGCCGCGCCGCGCCATCGCCGCGCGCGCCGCCGATGCCGCCTCGCCGTCGCCAGCACCACCCCGCCTCCCGGACCCTCGCGACGCCCACCGGCGTTGGAGAAGGTATATTCGTCTCTTTTATATTCGTTTAAAGTTATTTCATCTCATTTTATATTATTGCATATGATATATATATTTTTATTTTCTCGCTGCCGTTGTATATAACGTTAGAGTTTAGGGTTTGTGTCGAATAGTAGAGAGCATAGGCGTCACCCGTTCGGGAACGGCGCATCTCACATTTGCTTGTGAGGTGCGCGGTTCGGAATTATCGGCGTATTTTGGACGGCCGAGAATGTTGGTTGTTGCATAGGGCCTGTGACGTGCGAGCGATCCGAACGTGATTTCGGCCACATAACCCTGTTGTTCTCCGACGCACCAGTATCAGGCGTGCGTTTGGAGAACAGCGGGGTTATCTTCTTGAAATTCGTTCGGTTCGTAGCGCTGCGTCACAGTCGCATGCAATAACCTCCATTCTTGGGTGGGTTTAGGACAAATCTTTCCTAATAGGTTGTCTTTGTCACCTAAGCCACGGTAAATGCGTTGACATTGTTTCATTTGTTTAGCTTTGATAATGGGTGACGATCGAAGGCGATGTATGACGGATGGAGGAGTGATGGGGGCACTCAAGGAATGAGGCGGATCACGGATGCTTTCTTGAAGCAAGCATTATTTGGAGGAGCTGAATATGTGTATTGCCCGTGTACCCTCTGCGAGAATAACAGCTACTACAGCAAGGATATAGTGCAGTATCACATTTGCAAAAACGGGTTCATGCCTAACTATTTGGTATGGCACCGTCATGGAGAGGCCGCAGGGCAGGCTATCGAGACAGAAGAGATGCTGGACCATGTGGAGGATCACGACCGGATGGTGTATAACTGTTGTACTTTATAACTTGTTGTACTTTATAACTTGTTGTGAGCTCGATTGGTGTATAACTGTTGTGAGCTCGATTGGTGTATAACTGTTGTACTTTATAACTTGTTGTGATGGATACGTTGTGATCGACTTATTGTGATGGACTTATTTTAATGGACTGTGGATTGTATCTATTGTGGTTGTAATGTGTTGTACGTCATTGCGTAGTTTACAAATTGCCGTTGGATGTGTGTTTGGATTATCTAAGGATATGCTAGAATGTCTCATACGGTTTGAGAGATTGATATATATTATAAGCGCAAATGTTTTTTGTCTGTGAGTGGATGTCCTATTTACAAGAGAGGTCATGCCGAAATTTTGTACATTCAGGAGACTTAGTTTTAAGCGGTTTGAAGAGTTAAAAGGTTGGTTTCAGTATTTTAATCGGTAATAGGTTTGGTGTCTCGTTTGTTAATTATTCGTTCGCTTCAACTTCATTGTGGAGTTTGTCTTTTGTGTTACAGATTCTGATCAGATTTGAACAAAATAGATGATCTTATTTATTCTTCGCTTAGCAATTTTTAGTTTCAATTTTCTTTTTGCCTTTTCTTTTCTTCTTTAGTTGTTATATGTATTGAGTGCGATACATATATATATATAAAAATACATACATTTGGATATATATACATATATGTATTGAGTATATATATATATATATATATATATATATATATATATATATATATATATATATATATATATATATATATATATACATTTGGAATATACATTTTTTTGTAAAAATGACAGTTAAATTCGTGGGTTTAAAACCCACGAATTTATCGATAAATTCATGGGTTTTTAACCCACGAATTTAATCTGATAAATTAAGTGGGTTTTAGCCCACAAAACTAAACCACAATTTAACTGATTAAATTCGTGGGTTTTTTAAATCCACGAATTTAATTAATTAATTTCGTCGAGTTAAATTCGTGAACTAAATTCGACGGTTTGCTCACGAATTTAAGTTAAATTCGTGGGTTTTAGCTTAAATTCGTGGGTTTTTGGCCCACGAATTTCTCCCTGATTCTTGTAGTGAAAGTAGAGTTGTATATCATATATAAATAGAGTTATATAACAAATACAATTGTATTTCAATTATTAAAAGTAGAGTTGTACATCAAAGACAATTATATCATAATATCTAGAACTGCGCGGATAAGTATGCTAGTTCCATTCCAACACATGGAAAGCACGTAAAGAACCTCTTTGCTTCGTAGGATTCTGAGGACGCTGGAATAGAAAAAACACAGGAATAAGATAGAAATACATGTGCAAAATATAGGATTGAAAAACATATGAATTTCGTAGGATTGGACGTTTGGAATGCAGGAAAGAGAAAGAACACATCAATTTTGGAGCAAATAAGAATCTCATTTGCTTTTGGTGACACATGTAGCATGTTTTGCTTCAATCCTACGCGTAGAAATAATAATAAAAAAGAGCTCTAGGTGAATATTAATTTTCCAGCATTTTTCCTTTGAAACTGTATGTAAAAGAATTTTCTCTGCGTTTTTCCTACTAATCAAATGGTGCTACAGTAACCAAATCCATATGAACTTGAATCCTACCTTTTTCCTTTGTTTTTTCTCCAAATCAAAGAGACTCGAACACTGTTTGATTACTAGCAGGACACTGACATGTCACATTTTATGAAATGAAGACAAGATACTACTGGCCTTTTCTTGTGATATATATTAGCTATGGTGGTTCATCTCCCTCAATGGCATTGAGTGGTTCAGACCATCGTTTTCTTTGGTCCAACAGTTTTGACACCAAACTGTAACAATCAACAACAGCTAGTATAGTACCCGTGCTAACGCTACGACGGCAGTACACCTGTTTATCAATTAAATTAGAAGATAAGTATAAATATAGAACTTAATAATAAATAATCACAGTGCTCGTATGCGAGTATAAAAACGAAGATATAACACTCAATGATATTTTTCGCTACATATTTCCCGTATGCTCTTAAGACTTGTTCTTATGTCTTGAGGGATGTTTTGTGCGCACTCATTCCACTTGTATTTCAGTATTTCAATTAAGAAACACTTTCTGAGGATAGGTGAATCATGTAAGTACATTGTAGAGCATCATCAGTATAGCAAGTTGATTATTGCATAATGTGTATATATATAACACAAAAATATCAAAACATATGTAGAACTGTAAATCTAGGTAGTGGCATATGGGATCCATGAGATACATGGTTTCATCGCTTGCGAGCATGCGTACCCCTGCATTAAAGCAATCAATGTTCATAGGTTTTCTGCCATCAAGTATTTCTTGGAGTTTCTCGACAGTTACGCTTATAGGGTAAGGTTTGGAGTTTCGCACCAATTCTTTCCTGTAAAAGATGCTTTGTGTTAGATATTAACACTAATCATCTTAACACGTACAAAAGAGTAGCTATGTGTATGAAGGCACGAAAAAATAGTAGAAATAATAAGAATCACATACCCCAAAGCATCTCCGTTAGTTATAGATATGATATAGCCACAAATCGCATTGGCCGTCTCTTTAAAGCTAACACAATTCACTTGGGTGTTGATGATGTCATAAAATATTTTTCAGAAAAGAATTTTATTTTTTCTGCTGACAAATTGGCCTCGGGGTGAGTGGATCGGGTTCACGAGCCAGCCCGGGTGCACCGTGCACCCGGCGCCGACAGTGGCGCCAGTGGCTTGGGCCAGACGAGGCGACGTGGCCGAGCAAGCCTTGATGGTCTTGGCGGAGCTAGGCGGCGCGCGACGGCGGCATGGGCCGGAGGAGGTCGGACGGCGATGAGCGGCGAAAAAGGGCGGCACGGCCGGAGTTTATACCTTGCAAAAAATAAAGAAACGAAGACGAAACAACTTTGGAGAAGTGGAAAAATAGAACGAGGGATGAGTTGCGCACCCGGTGCTCCCATTTATAGAGCGGGGAGGACAGGGGAAAGCACAATCGCAGAGAAAATGGTGGTGGGCGAAAATGGGGAAGGCGTGATTTTTGCTCGGACTTGGGGGTATTAAGGCCATGAATGGCAAGAGGATGGCGACAGGATCCCGCTGCGAAAAATTGGAAAGTTTTTGACGCACAAATCACAGAATTTTGAAGCTTCAAAAATCGGTTTTCACGAAGGAAAAGAGAAGGTTTCCTTCTCTGGTTTGGTCTGGAGGTGGAAGAAAGGGCTGATTGGTGGGGTTTGGTCCCACTTGTCAGTTAGACTCATATTTATTTATTTTTAAGCTGAGAACAAAGTGTGTTAGTAAAAATAGTAAAAAGGTTCTAAAAATCTTGGAAAAATGCTCAAAAATGATTTGGAATATTTGGTACCAAATAAATTTATGATTGGAATTTTTAAAAGCAAAAATTTTCTGTAGAAATTCTTTTTATTAAAATTGAAAATGCGAAAAGGCCTTTATAAAAACCATAAAAATCAGCAAAATTACAAGAAAATTCTAAATAATAATTAAACCAAAAATATGCAGTGGCATATGAGATCCCTGAAATACATGGTTTCATCGCTTGCGAGTATGCGCACCCCTGCATTAAAGCAATCAATGTTCATAGGTTTTCTGCCATCAAGTATTTCTTGGAGTTTCTCGACAATTATGCTTATAGGGTAAGGCTTGGAGTTTCGCACCAATTCTTTCCTGTAAAAGATGATGTGTTAGATATTAACACTAATTAGCTTAACACGTACAAAAGAGTAGCTATATGTATGAAGGCACGAAAAAATAGTAGAAATAATAATAATCACATACCCCGAAGCATCTCCGTTAGTTATAGATATGATATAGCCACAAATCGCATGGGCCATCTCTTTAAAGCTAACACAATTCACTTGAGTGTTGATGATGTCATAAAATATTTTTCAGAAAAGAATTTCATTTTTTCTGCTGACAAATTAGCTTCGGGGTGGGTGGATCGGGTTCACGAGCCAGCCCGGATGCACGTGCACCCGCGCATGCCTAAGCGCCAGTGGCTTGGGCCCGAGCGAGGCGGCGCGGCCGAGCAAGCGCGGCGGTGCGGTGGAGCTAAGCGACGGCTGACGGAGGCGGCGTCGGCCGGAGGAGGCTGGACAGCGATGCACGGCCGAAAAAAGGGCGGCACGGTCGGAGTTTTTACCTTGCAAAAAATAACGAAACGAAGACGAAACAACTTTGGAGAAGTGGCAAAATAGAACGAGGGATGAGTTGCGCACCCGGTGCTCCCATTTATAGAGCGGGAGGAGGACCGGGGAAAGCGCAATCGCAGAGAAAATGGTGGTGGGCGAAAATGGGAAGGCGTGATTTTTGCTCGGACTTGAGGGGATTAAGGCCATGAATGGCAAAAGGATCCCGCTGTGAAAAATTGGAAAGTTTTTGACGCATAAATCACGGAATTTTGAAGCTTCAAAAATCGGTTTTCATGGAGGAAAGAGAGAAGGTTTCCTTCTCTGGTTTGGTCTGGAGGTGGAAGAAAGGGCTGATTGGTGAGGTCTGTCCCACTTGTCAGTCGGACTTGTATTTATTTATTTTTGAGCTGAGAACAAATTGTGTTAGTAAAAATAGTAAAAAGGTTCTAAAAATATTGGAAAAATGCTCAAAAATGATTTGGAATATTTGGTACCAAATAAAATTATGTTTGGAATTTTTAAATGCAAAACTTTTCTGTAGAAATTCTTTTTCTTAAAATTGAAAATGCGAAAAAGCCTTTATAAAATCCATAAAAATCAGCAAAATTACAAGAAAATTCTAAATAATAATTAAACCAAAAATATGCAAATTTCTAGGATGTTACAGAATTTCACATCGCCGCGCCACCAATCCGCGAGAAAGGCACAGACCTTTGTCGCGACACAGCACCGCGGCAAAACATTTACTGCGCTAGGGGTGTGCAGGAATATTCCTCATGCCATGAGACATTAAACACTTTCCCTTTATTTACTATTTATATCTAGCAAGCTTAATATATATGACTACATATACATGACGCAAGAGATACATGAAATATCTTCTTTCCTTTTCCCAGCACGTAATGTATGGTAATTTTCTTTTTCAGGACGTTTTGTTTTCTTTTCCTTGATGATGCTGGAGGTGCGAGGAGATCTTTTGTGGGCCACAGGGATGAGTTAGACACACTAAACAATGGCCATCGGATGTGGGTGAGTAAAGCTGAGGAAAGATCTAAGAGGTTAATTTTGATGGAGGCAAGTTTCTAGAGACGTTTCGCTGGGTGCATGAAGGTTGGGTCATCTCTAGTGGGGTGCATTATTTGGGGTGGACGTAGAAAAGAATGCTTAGATGTATTATATAGGAGTATGGTTAGGGGGGGGGGGGGGGAGAAGTGAACTCTAATCTCTTGAGTTCTTTTTCCATGCTCTTTCCTTCTGATCACCTGCAGGCTGTCAAGAGGGTAGCAACACAAAGATGAGACAGAGAGAAAGATGCTTGCAAGGAGAAAACAAGTTGCATATATGCATGGGCCCACAAACAAGGAAAAAAAGAGAACAAAAAGAACAGAAAGCAAGAAAGGCTAATACACTCCTCTGTTTTTTCTAGATTACACATCGATAGGATATCACATAGAATAATTCACCCAAAGAAAAGAACTCATGAGAGAGAGAGAGAGAGCTTTTTTTTTTGCACTCGATACATGAGCATTGGTAATGGCGAGAATAGCATCTTCACACGGAATCGCCAACTTTTCACCTTGCGATCGATCAAGATTCCTTGTTACGGTCCAATCGTGCTGCGACTCCATCGTCACCGTTCATCCCATTTCCATTCGTGAAATCCAAACAGTGGTGGCACAACAGCCATCGATCGGCCACGGTGAGAAGCCGTTCAACTAAAGTTTACTGTGTTTCTTTTTTTTTTCTTTTTACCGCCCTGTCCTTTTTAGATTGCTCCTCTAGTTTGTGTTTTCCACAAAAGGTGGTGCTGAAGAAACCTTAGCTTCTTTTGAAATTGTTATGCTAAATTATTTAAATAGCCCGCTATAGCTCTACGATAGCTTTTCCAGACATAAAATACTACGTGATTGAATAAAATTCCGCGAACCCAACTACAACTACTATAGCAGCTATATTGATCACTATTTTCGCTATTTTTGTAACCGCGATAGCTCCACTATACTACATATATCAAATTTCTTTATATTTCTCAACATTAATTATGTTTTGTTTATGATATTCTTCTTTTATCGTATTTGTTATACATATATTGAAATAATTTGGCTTCTAGATATAATAAAATATTTGTTAAAAATCCAAATCCATCTCCTAAATCTATATAACATAGTTGAAATAGTAAAAAAAAATGTACTCTCTCCGTTCCTAAATAAATGTCATTCTAGTTTTCAAATTTTATTCCTAAATACATGTCATTCTACAATTTCGAGACAACTTTTAAATGTCTTTTCCTTTACTTACCCCTACCATTCACTATTCCTAATGTTATTTATTACCGTAGAATAGACTAACACACCATCCAAGAGTAATAAGTGAGCTAATGAATGAAAACAATTTGATCGTTTTTACACGTGTCTTGGTTGAAGTGCAAAATATTAAAACGTCATCTATTCAGGAACAGAGATAGTATATTATAGTAAATCTGGACATGTAGCATAGCTTTCGCGATAGCCCGCTATATTCACGATAATTTTTTCATATCTTTTACCGCGATGGACCGCGTTTATCATAGAATACTCCCTTAGTTTTAAAATATAAGGCTCGCAACTTTCACAGTTTTGTTTCAAAATATAAGGGGCTATTTGGGAGGTTGTGCTTCAGCTTTGGGTCAAAAGCCTCCCAAACAGCATGACTGCAAAGCAGCTGGGAAGCCAGGCCTCAACAAAAGCACCTCTCAAAGCTGCAAACGCTGGGGAGGAGTTTTTCGGCTGTGGCTTCACTCGACCGCCTCCCCACTCGGTTGCCCCCCAAAAGATACAGCTACAGCAGCCAGTTTGCCAAATGGCATATAAAGAAAAGTCACAGTCTTCAGCTATAGCTGCTTTACAGCCCAGCAAACTAAAAACAACTTTTTAGCTTAGCCGCAGCCCCCCAAAACAGGCTATAAGACATGCATGCAGCATTAATGATATTTTCTCTTTTGCCCTTATTAATCTGCCATCCCTTCAACACTTAAGAGTAATGCCCACACAACTCTCTCTCTTATTCCCAAGGTATCCTACCTCTACTATATGTGGTGGAAATGGCGCTCCCACGTTGTTGTGAGCCGGCTTGGCTCCGGCTCGGCTCGCGGCTCGAGCCGAGCTGCCAAAAAAGTTTTACGTTCGGATCCTTTTCTGAAAAAAATTACGTTTAGGTCCTATTCCGGAAAAAAGATTATATTACGTTTATGCCCTTTAGGCCTTTTTAAGCGTTACGTTTAGGTCCTATTTTGTCCTTATCCGAAAAAATAGCGTTTAGGTCTTTTTGTCCTTTTTCGTAAAAAAACCATTTAGATCATTTTTTCCCATTTTTACGTGCGGAGCGACGGTCGCGGCGTGCCACGCCACAGTAGCTTAGATATATTTATATCCTTTCAACCGTTTCGCCGAATAAATGCGAAAAAAACGCAATTACGTTTGTATCCTTTCAACCGTTTTGCGTGTCTCCTCGATTTGCTAGCGTAGGGAGCGGCGGTCGCGCGTTTTCTCGATTTGCTCGCGTGGGTAGTGGCTGCCACAGCATGACACGCCGCGGTTGATTACCTAGTTAACACTATAGACACTGTGATTATTTTCCTCTATCATTATCTTGGTTTTATGTGCTCCTCAGTTCCTATGCCCAATCAAAATATGTCTTGTAGAAAGAAATGGAGAGAATATATATTTTGTACGGTCCGAAACAAATGTTTTAGTGTCGTCGAGCATCTAATAGGCATATATTGGTGGGAATGGCTTCAAAAAAAAAATATTGGTGGGAAGAAGTTGCGTGAAAAAAAAATCAAGCAATAGATATTTGTAAAACTAAAATCACTTTGCTAAAAGCGGCATCTAAAATGGGAAAAGAAAAGAGTGTGATTACGTCGTGAGAGTTTGAGTGTTTTTTTTGTTAAATAGCACTCAAATTTCGAGTTTTCATATCTAGATCCAATATAAAAAAATCAATTTGCATCATCTCCTCTGATTTGAGTACTATTTTATTAAGAAGTAGACATTTTTTTAGATATTGGATAGGAACATTATTCTTTTTTGCATGACCTTTTTACATTAATTATATACTAGTTTTACACAAATTAAATGATGTGATGATTTGAAAAAAAAGAACACTATTATTATTTTTGCATGGCCTATTTTACATCAATTATATACTACTTTTACACAAATTAAATTATGTTAAAAATAATATGACAATTTATTAAAAAAAGAGGAACAAAACAAACTATAATGAACACAACAAATAAAAATATAGATCACAAAGCAATATCTAATAGATAAAAAAGTTAAGTGCTCACAAACAAAAAACACCAATATCTAATAGACAAAAAAATTGTATAGTCACAAATAAGAAAACACTAAAGTGCCATTTAGCAAATTCCTTTTTCTCATTAATTGCTTTGTGTAATCCGTACCATTCCATGCGTAATACTTCCAAGTTTAGGCTTAACAGTGTAGTAAATGAACAACATTTGCAAGAACACCATGGACTAATTTCTTTCACTACTAAAGAAACCCAACCTATCAATTTCCAGATCATACAATTTTTAACAATCACTATCATCCATACCTTCACTCTAATACAGTTAACTCCTTTTTTTTCTCGAACACTGTGCTTATCTAACTTATGTAGCTCTTTTTCTGTAAAACTAGCTCTCCGCGAATGCATTTGTAAAAATGACCCCCTCCCCTACTATAGAAGGCGCGACAGGCGATACTTGCCCCCTGCCACGCCTGAGGAGAGTGGAAACTAGAGGGCACCGCAACAGCGTGCGGGCGAGCGCGTGTGCAAGGCTGGGTGGGCGGTGCGCAGATGCGGGCAGGCTCGAGCGGCTGCCACAACGCTAGTTTGTTTCCATGCTCTTCGGACGTGGCAGGGGACTTCTTTCATAGTGACAGAGGAGATTATTTTTGTAAATGCATGTGTGGGGAAGGACGATTTGAAAAAAAAATACAGGGGTCTATATAAAGTGATGATTTCCTTTTTCTCGAGAAACAAAAGGCTAAATTATCATGCTGGTGCCAATTTTAATTGTTAAACCATTTAACTAGGAACACTGCTCCAATCTGCAAAATAAAAACAAGCTCTCTTTCTCTCTTACTACCAACCACCAACCCTCGTCGCCACTTATGCCCATGCATCGCCCCTATTCCATGGACAGTAACCTCTATCTCACTCCTCCCCGGCTAGGGTAATACATGTATTTGTTTACTGTAAACACATACCTTATAGGTGTGTTTGGTTGTCTACATGTTGTCTGAATCGCATAAGTGGATACAACTGTATCTGTTAGACACGTGTTTGATTTTCTGTTCATCCAGGCCAGGTAGATGCAAATGCACCCACTCATGTATGATGGAGGAAACACAAAAATTGAGCTTCTCTCTAATACAGGTCCGTAAGATGCATAAATAAGCAACCAAACAACTTAACTTGAATCTACTCATGCAGACCAAAGCTAACCTGGATGGCTTATACGGGACAGGCTAGAGTGGTGCAGACAACCAAACACACCTTATATGATTTTAAACCATGCACAGAAAAGAGAAAGTTGTGAGAAATATATTATTTATTATTTAACATACGGTTTTAATTGTGTAGATAACTCATTAATTATGTGAGACGATTACAACAACTATATAAATAATCTATTATATAAATTATATTAAATCTTATTTATAAAGCACGGTCTATTTTATTATACATACCTTACAATACATACAACCCGATGCTCTCTTCCTTTGTGTGGACTGTGGAGCTTCCTCTCAACTCTTTTGCACTCTCTTCGTCTTCTCCTTTTCCCTTTTAACTCCTCACCCCAATCCCTCTTTTGTCACGCGAGAGATGTGGCTGAGACGAAGCTAGTAGTAGAGCAGCAAAAGCAAGTACCAAAAAACAGCTTGGGCAAAGCTCAGATTCCCGTGGGCTTCGCCGCTATTTTACCACCCTCCCCACCGATTCACCGACGCAAGATCCAACCTCAGGTGTCGGCAGCCCCTAATCCCCGCGAAAGATGTCGCCTTTCT
This sequence comes from Otatea glauca, assembly GCA_036346275.1. Classification (NCBI taxonomy): domain Eukaryota; kingdom Viridiplantae; phylum Streptophyta; class Magnoliopsida; order Poales; family Poaceae; genus Otatea; species Otatea glauca. Next base: position 37,644,979 of record CM070733.1, on the reverse strand, counting down.
GAAGTTTTCTGGGGGATTTCTCGTCGTCTCTTGGCACAACGGCGGCGGCTTGGAGCGGTTCCTGCTGTCCCCGGCCAATTCTGCTGCGGTAGCGTTCTTTAGTTTTGGGGCTCGATCCAGTGCGCGCGGATATATTTGGCTGGGTTGGGAGCGGTTCTTGAGTTGGTTGCGGTGTTTGTTCTTGTTCTTGGAGCTGTTGGATTGGTTTGGGGGGAGTTGATTCTTGCAAACAAGGAGCCCAGCGAGCTCTTTGAGCTGTTCTTGCGGCGTGTTTTTGACTCCAATCGGGAGAGATGGGGTTTTCGCAGTCTCTGGATTGACCAATTCGATCGAGTTCTTGTGGCTTTCCATGGTGGATTTGGGGTTGTGGAAGCAGGGATGGAGGTGGGTGCTGTCCCACAAGCACATCTTGACTTGGGCGCACATGGCAGCGAGCGGCGGTAGAGAGCGGCTGGCTTTCCTTGTCGATCGGCATTGGCCGGCTGTGTCCCGGGCCTGTGTGAACTCCTCGCGCCTCGTGCTCGCGGCACTGAGGCAATGGCGTGGCTGCGCGGCGCGGGGGTTCTTGGCGTTGGCGAGCTTGGGCCCTGCGGCGGTGTTTGTGATCCTCTGGAGCTGCTTCGTGTGCATGACCTCGCCGGCGTGTGCTCTCTACGCCCTTCTTAGCCTGGTTCGTGCTGCAAATCTTGCTTGCTTTGCTGCTTTTGAACTTTAGTTCAGATGTACTGGATAAGGATTTGTGTGATAGATTCTAGATCTTGTCATGTGCTGCTTTTGCTGGATTAAGGATTTGAAGTGTGGATTGCATGTGAGGTTCCATTTCTTTTCAAAAGTATAGTTAAAGCAGTAATTGGTGGTACAAAAGTAGTATGTCATTAACTGTCACAGGATCAATTGGCTTGATGTATTACTGTTTGACAATCTTATGTCATGCTTTAGTTATTCATTTATGCTATTTCTAGATTCTATCTATAAAATGTTCACGGCATTTTAATCTTCTTCCGCACTACTAAGTGTTGCCTAGTTTATCTTGCTTGGATTGCGGTGAAACACTGCATAACTTAGTGACGAGTAAATCAGTTTGTGAAAATTGTGCTACTGTGCTCCATGCTGAGTAAATCAGTTTCAGGTTGATTAGTACGCCCTCCCTCTCTCTCTCTGTGTTTGTGTGTGATTTATGCGAACTACTTAAGGCCAATTCGCAGGTGACACATCGTACATCTACATGAAGATAACTCATTTCTTTGTAAAAACAACTTGCTATTTATGAAATTTTGATTATCTGATGTTGCATGTAGTATGTGTGAATCTGTCTCAGCAAATCAACCATAGTACGAGTTTCTACCAGTTTGATGCCAATTGTGTTCTGTGATAGGATTATATAGCTTGTGGGGAGTATATGACCTTTTCAGCTAGATTGCACTGGATCAATCATACTGAAGAGGTAGGAATGAAATAAAAGAAAAGGAATTCTAGGGCTCAGTCTCCTGTTATTTTCTCCCTTTCATTTTTCTTATTGAAATGCTGACCTCTGATACTCAGATACTTAAAAAAACTGGCGTATCAGTATTGGATACCATATCAGATACAGATACGGCCCCGATAAGGCTGGATACGTATTCTGCCAGTATCGGTAAATTTCTTATTTTTTTAAAAGGAAGAAAATAATTTCCGATACTTGCCTGATACTTCCTTGATATCTCTCAACCATAATACCTTTACCAACTCAAAAAGAGACACTGGAATCGTTTATTCCAAATCCCGTAGCCCCTTCTTGCTCCCCACATCACTGCCCCTGCTCCTCTCTTCCCCCATGCTCCCACGGCAACATTCCTCTCCCCCTGTAGACAGTGGCACGCGACACCCCTCTCCCTGCCGATGCGATGGCGTCTCTGGTCCTCACGCACGGTGAGTCCTCCCACTAGCGCTATTCTCCCCTCTTGATTGTGGTAGTGTGGTATACTCCCAGACAGCCAGGAGTTGGTGAGGGCAGCAACGGCTAGGAGGCAAGACATATGGCTGCGGATGGCGGGAATAGAAGCGCACAATTGTGGGGACGTTTGTGGCAGCAGTAGACTAGATGCCCTAAGTTGCTTGCTATAGGCTGATGGGCATGTGAGATGATCTGGCCTATTTGTTTCTTCATTTTGTTTGTTATAATGTCTCTTTTATGTCTATCTCATATATGTTTCTCTATTCTTTTTTTATTATACACACACACACGTATCGCCGTATTGGTGTTTTAGGGGAAATGGCGTATTGCGGTATTGGCGTATCACGTATCTAGGCGTCCTAGATGGTAGATGCAGACTATGTCCATCTTGTATTTATCGTCCTCTATCGTACTTGTTTAATGAGTAACCTTTACATACTACCTACAAGATTTCTCATGTAAGAAGGATATCGGAAGAGATTATGTTATCTAATTGTTTAATAGCTTACTATTTCAGGGAGCTGCTGGAGCAGTCATTCACTGTATGGGCTATACGCCTGGCCTTTTCGTTGTAGGACTGTTTGGAATATTGATTATGTGGATGTATGGCTACTTTTGGATTACAGGAATGCTTCTGGTGGCTGGAGGTTTGTTTGTTTGAATATTGAAGTCTGCTCCTGATGATACTTCCATTCATTTTTATTTTACAAAGTCCACAACCTGTTTTTGGTGCCTATTTAGTATTTATTGACCCTTTTCACTTAATGGAGGCTCCTCTGTGGTATTGCAGGTTGTATGTGCTCTTTGAAACATGCACGATTTGTGATACCTGTGTTGACTATATATGCTGTTTATTGTGTGGCTGTTCGTGTTGGATGGCTTGGAGTTTTCTTGACACTGAATCTTTCTTTTTTGGCAAATGATCTTCTAAATAAGTTGCTGCAAGGATACGAGGGAAGCACAGAAGAGAGACATTTTGAAGAAACGAAGGATTCTGATCCAGTCATGGATGAGTTCTATCGTAGTTGTGAATATCCCCCTGCTCCTGACAGTGAACCTGAGACTGCGTTTTCTGCAAAGCCCTTTTGCTCATCACCTACCCAAGATGTGTTACATGTACAAAAGGAGGTGTCTCCTAGTAAAATAGCGAAATCTGATTCTAGTTCATTGGATGAGATGAAGAGGATAATGGATGGCTCGACCCATTACGAAGTTTTGAGCATCCCTCGGAATAGAAGTATCGATCTTAAGATACTGAAAAAGGAGTACCACAGAATTGTAATACACAACAACCCTTTATACTAATAGACAATTCATTTTACTGTTCCTTATCTTTGTGGTCTGTGTTTTGTCGGTTTAGGTCCTGCTTGTCCATCCTGATAAAAACATGGGGAATTCATTGGCTTGTGAGTCATTCAAAAAGCTTCAATCAGCCTATGAGGCAAGTACTTTGGAAGCATATGCTTCTGCTTTTCCTTGATTATATTATTGTTAAGTCCGGTAGCATATCTTTTGTTGATTGCCAACTGTGTTTTCTTACTCTTGATAAAGGTAACAGGTTTAGTCATACCTCCATGCAGGTACTCTCAGATTTAACAAAGAAAAATAGCTATGATGAACAATTGAGGAAAGAAGAATCGCGGAAAATGACGCAGAGATCACGTGTTGTCTCTCAACAGGTAGGTTATTTTTTTATTTTGTAAATATGGAATCTAAATGGTTTTCTTTTGTACATGATCTGGTCAATTGTTCAAGCACACAATGTAATTTCTACAGTCACCTGTCTTGACTCTTAAACATTTTTGTTTGATGCTGTTTACCTTTGTGGAGCCCATTTATAATCGAAAAATAAAGTCATCTGATATACAACTTTTTGCAGAGTGGGGTAGAGTTTCTCTCTGAAGAGTCCAGGCGTATACAGTGTACAAAATGTGGTCATTTTCATTTATGGATATGTACCAGGAGAAGCAAAGCAAAAGCAAGATGGTGTCAGGTTAGGAGCCCAGCATGTACTTTTAGGGTACTTGTAAGCCGAGAGAGTACCACAACAGCTAATTTGTGTGAACTATGTGGCTGTAGGATTGTTCTCAGTACCATCAAGCCAAGGATGGAGATGGATGGGTGGAAAATGGATTTTCAACATCCTTGAAGGTAAAATGGATTTTACCTCCATGTTAGTTTTAGATGGAATCGTTAGAAAGTATCCTATTTGCCTTATATAGAGATTGCTAGTATCCTAGATTGCCTTGTATAGATATTGCCTTATATAGACTTTCCTTTTTGTACCCTCATGTACATGTATATATACTAGCCCATTGGCCTCATGATGAATACAAGTGCTATTCTTAATAGGAATAACTTATAGACAGTCATCTGGGGCTTATAAAATTTAACTACTAGAAACTGAGTGTATGGTGGGTTTAAACAAATGGAGAATGAGGTTTAATTTAAATGAAAGCACAATCTTCTAATACTGACACTCAAGACCCAACATAGATATTTGATGGAAAATTTGTGGAGACCCTTTTTACATAGTCAAGCCTCAGTCCTTACTACATGCTTTTATTGCTTAATGAGCTAATCCTATACTTTCTGAGGCCAATTTTGAGCATGACTAAGCTCTGTCATTTGAGCTGTAATAAGCCCAGAATATTTGCTTCTGATTGTATGTCATCTAAGGAAAATATATCTAAGTTGCTAAAGGTGGATGCTCAAAGTACCTTGACCAGGGTTTCACCTTCTATCTTATTCCTGTATTAGCTACCGTGAATTTCTTCATCGCATAAGCCAACTGTTTTAAATATATAGGACACATTAGGAAATTACTCAACTTACAATATGCACGTATATTTTGCAATTCCCAACAACAATGTTCTGTTGGAATCAAATTCGTCAGTTCTTTCTATTGAATCAAAGTGCATTGTTCACTTCAGATGGAAATACCGCGAGCTTTTGTTTGTGCGGAGAGTAAAATATTTGATGTGTCTGAGTGGGCTACGTGCCAGGTGAGTGTCTGGCTTACTCGATGTTTTGATGTTTAAGTTGCTTGTTGCTTTCAATTAATTATTCACATGAATATGCACTTGCTTCAATGAATGTCTCAAGTGATATGCCATGACTCAGGTCGAATTCCTTGGTCTTATGTGCAATGATCCATATCTGGTTTATGTTTACTTGTTTAGAGGGTTTGCATGCATTCCTTATTTTACTCCATTCATAGACTACTAGACTATAGTTCAAAATGACCCATCATGTCACTTTGACATCATTTCCAGATATACATGGTTATCGTCTGCTGTTTTTCTGTGTTTATATTTACACATGGGTAAAAATATTCTTGGTCCACCTATTTCTGTCACGGCTCAGTTTGGTCCATGCAGTTCTAAGTCATCCAGAGATTGCTCCCTCTGCTTTGAAACTGTTGGTCCTTCAATCTTGTGAGATGGATAGAATACTGAGTCGCCACAACAAGTTGCTTACTTTACCTCTTTGGAGATTAACACATAGTATACACGTCATGTCTCATGGCCCTTTTCACCTATTAATGCATGAAAGTTGAAAAGCTAGTATTTATCTGTGCCAAATCTTATTACAGCCATAATCAACAAAGAAAAATAAGTCCTTTTTGCTCAAAATAGGAATCACATTCCGTCTCGACCAACATAAAAAACATCGGGCTGTGGTAACTCAATCTTTAGCCTATCTATTTAACGTACCGAAGGTCCAACAATAAATCAGTTGTGAAACTAAAGGCACCAATTTGGATGACTATAAAGTAGAAGGACCATATCGAGCCCTCTAGCAAGTAGGACCAAAAGTATATTTTACACTTAAATACAACGGTCACATCAATAGCAGATATGTCATTTTTTTTTTCTGAGGATACATAAAGTATGTTGCTATGTTGTTATCTGCATATGGGAAATTGGAAAGTTTTCTAACTCTTTTTGCTTAGCTGATTGTCCAGGGAATGGAGTGCAAACCTAACACTCATGGCCCAACTTTCATGGTAAACATGGTTGGTGCAGATAGAATGTCTCAGAGATCCTACAGTTCTCGGTATCCCTTTAGCCTGGATGCTGAGATGATTCCTGAAGATGACTTCGAGCTGTGGCTTCAGCAGGCATTGGCATCAGGCGTCTTCTCTGACAGCCCAAAACGCAGGAAAAGTTGGAGCCCCTTCAAGCTGCCTCAAAAAGGGATAAAAAATTGGCGGAGATCATCGTAAGGGCGTGACATTTAAGTAGCATTGGCCTCAGCTGAGTACAACATTGGAAAAGGCAATAATACAAGGCTTTGTATGTAAATACTGACCAACAATTTGCCTGGATGAACAACTAGTTTTTGTCCAAAAGGAGAAACAGGAAGTAAAAGGAATGCTTAAATGGAAAGGCACAGTGAATCTGACTGCTGAAATTAATTCTCTGCAAGGAGACCCCTCGATTTTTACTGAAAAAGATCAGACGCTGGGATGGTGTGCTATTTGTCCTATGGTCAGAACACAGGTAGCTCTGTAGCGTGTTAACTTCAGTAGTTTTAGGGATCAACATCCGAAAGAATGTCGAAACTTTTGGGTTGCCAGCGTAAATTCTGCAGGCGTTGAAGGAATGTTGATGTTCATCAGAGTAGCAATTTCTGGCGTAATCTTTCTGGAGAACAGAATGAAAGAAAAATGGGAAAAAAAGATATCAGGCTGTATATACAATTAAAAGTTTGCACCAGAAATTTACTGCTGGTAACATTGTACACTGATTACATCCTGTGAAAAACTCCCACAATCCAGGTCTGTGCTGTAATAAGCTATGCACACATTGTAACGTTCTTGGGATAATGAAGGTCTAATTCTCTCCCAATATCATTGTTTATGGCTGGTCACTACTGGTTGATTTGTTCTGGTGATAATAGAGGTCTATTAACCACCTATGCTGTTTGTTTGTTGCTGATTCTTATTGCTGGTTGACTTGTTTTATATTGCCTCATCATACATTGGGTGGTTTGATTGCTGCAGCCTGCAAGTGATAATACATGCACTCTACTGGTAGTTTGGTTGGTTGGTGATTATTTGTAGGCAGGAAGGAAAAATGAAAGAATTCTCTTGTTTGTGCTTCGGTTTTGACATTTCCTTTTTTAGCTGAACTTTTGTGGGCAGGAGGGAAAAATGAAATAATTCTCTTGTTTGTGCTTCAGTTTTGACATTTCTTTTTTAGCTGAACTTTCTCTCCATTTTGGGGATTGGATCCTCAGGTCTGTTATGGCAATTTCTGCTGAGCCCTGATATCATTTTTCTCCATAGTTTAGATTGAGACAAGTTGAGCTGTCCATGAACAAGCCTTGCTAAAATGGCAACAACATCGTCGTTTCAAAAGGAGAAATGCGATACTGTCATGTCCTATATTTCACTTCATACTCAAAACAGCACAAGACGAAAAATGACCTGTAAAAATGGGAAGACCATTGGCCCTTGGTAGTCCTAGAAGTCAAATGTATACGGATAAACTCGTGCTGTACTGAAGCATTAGTCAGTATCGTTTCTCCTTGCCAATTAATCAATGCAAGAATACGAGACTGCATCAAAAAATTAAGAGGAAATTAAAGGGGTTAATAAACACGGAAAAGAAAAGGTCAAACCACGGATAACCACTCGCTGCTAAACTGTATAGCAAATTAGCGAGGAAAATAAGCACATCATTCATTCACTGGTCCATTCATCAAAAGAGGCCAAAAGTAAAAAAGAAACCATATAGACTAGAGAAAACACCAATGCTTTTGAAGAAAAGGACAGGGAAAGGAAGAAGCCAAATAATTTGATTTCCCATTTATTTAAGAGGATATGCTAGGAATACCTTTTTATTCTTTATGTTTTTAACTGTCTGTTCTGTAGGGACTAGAAGAGGCACACAAAAACATTTGTATCGATCTTAACAGTATTAATGCATGCCTGTTGCTTGAGAACAAAATTAACGCAAAGCATTGGAATTTGGAATGATTGAGCTAACTGCACTAGGAATCAATCAAAAGGAGACCTTAAAAGATCATGTTGTAGTAGTAGCTGTGGGCTGTGGCGCCTAATGTTTGACTATTTTCAGCTCCACTTCAACCCAAAAGTTGAAAGTTGAAACATTTGATAGATTTATCTTTGTTTTTTTTAAAGGAGAGAGACACATTGGAAGGAGCTCAAGCCTTGTAAAAAATTAAGGTGAGAAATGGAGCTTGAGCTTATGATCTCAACCCTCTGGGTACTGTTACTGTACACTTAAGCCGCGAAGGGCCGTTTGAAACGCAAGAATTTCATACCAAACAGTTCAATATCTGTAAGGATCTGAAAAAATTATAGCATTCCTTGGAGCGCTAAGTATGCCTACTTACACACTTATATAAATGAAGGGAAAAAAAAGGAAAGAGGGAAAAGTTAGCACGAAGCTCGAAGCGGTGGAGCGGGTGAGGCGCGGGCGACCCGTGAGCGCCGTGGCGCCGTGCCGCGCCGGAGAAGACAGCAACCACCACCAACGGCGCCTCCTCCTTTTTGAGTGACATCCCCGACAAACCACCAGCTAATCCCCTCGCTAAGACGCGCTGTCCCAGAGACCAAACCTCGCAGCCAGTCAGTGTCACCGTCTCCTCCCCTGACCCCGCGTGCACGTGACCACACCACACCAAAGCACCAAGCCAGCAACCACCTCTCTCTCTCTCTATCTCTACAGTTCTTGGTGGTTTCCATTTTCCAACCGCTCTCCACGGGCTGTTACTGCAACTGCAGCAACCAGTTCTTAGCGTCTGGTTCTGTGCTAATCAAGCGCAGCAGGGGCAGGGGCAGGGGCAGGGGGGAAGCGAACGGACAGCGAAAAAGGAGGCGCCTTTACTGGAGAGGGCACTACACTACTGCTTTCCTTTCCTTCAATCTTGCTTTCCCTCTTTTGGTTTCGGTTTTGCTTTCCCGCGCCTGAGGCTGAGGGAGGGTTGCGCGCATCCGACTTGCAGAGGAGGATTCCTCCTCCTACCTTTGTTCTCGGCGGCGCCGAATCCGCCTCCGCGGACATGGAAGCGGCCGAATCCGTGAGTTCTTGAAATTACCCTTTCTTTTTCCTTTTATCTTTCCCCGAACCGCCTAGGAGAATTTGATGTAATAGCGACCATTCCTTCTTGTTTCTTGGTTCTTCAGTCACTCTCCTAGTTAGAATTTTCGGTCTGATTCTGGGTTTGGTGTAGTGGAATTGGTATAACTCAGTTCAGTTCTTCAGTTCTTGTTTGATTTCCTAACTGAGGTGGTCGTGTTGCATTCATGTCTGTACTAGATGGTTTGGGGATAATTAACTATTGGAACTGCTTTGGAATGTAGATTCTGTAGAAAGTTGCAATCTTTTAGCGTGAAATTTACTTAAAGAGGAAAGACAATTACCTTCGCGTCCTGTCGCTGCGCATTTGGAGTTGGGTTTGGGGTCCTCTCTTTAGTCCACATCAGTCGACACTGTTTGGTTGTTGCCAGTTTTGGAGGAAAAATCTCACCTCTAATCCTGTTTCCAAGCAGTTTGGGCCTCAAATTTGTAATATTCCTTGCATTAGATTTGTTATACCATTAACCGTTTTCCTTGTAGAAGCTCTGTGCTTGACTTCTATGCACCATTTTTCTCTTGGAATTCCGCATGTTGACTGCTTTTTGTCTTCATTATTACTAACTTCCATGATTTTGCAACCTTCCATCAGTTGGAGTATGAACTGCAGAAAGAGGTCTCTAACATCATGATCCAGAAGTACATTAGTGGTTTGCATCGAGAGTTTGAGATGAAGTTATGGGAGAACCAGAACTGTATGAGCACCTTGAACAAGAATTGCAAGGAAAACATTTCCGAGATTGCCAAGCTGCGAGATGAACTTAGTAGTATTTTGAGTGTTGTGGCAGCTTCAGAATCTGGTGTGCTTTCTTCGCATACTAGTCTCGAGAAAGTCGAAGAGCTGAACTTTTTGAAGATAAAAGATGATAACGAGCCTGTTGTTTTGGACAAATCTACTGAGTCGAGTGAGCCCCTGCTTGATATCCCGGACTTTTCCCTCTTGAAACACATGCCAAGAGATGAAATTACGAATTTTCTGAAATCGGAATGGCTAAAATTGCGAAGACAGCATGAGTCTGAATTGCATGAGAAGACAGAGGAGTTGTTTAGACTGAAAAGGGAGTTTGCAAAAGATAGAGCTTCGTTGCCTTTTAGGAAAGAGAGGGAGCTTGAATTCATTAAATCAAAGTTGTTTCAGACTATATCAAGGCTGGATGAAGTTACTTCGAGGAAAGATGACTCTTCTTTTGATTATAACGAGAATGACGAGATTTGCAGATTGAAGGACAGAATTGGTGCTTTACTTCATGAAAATGAACATATTCGATGTTTGCATGCTGACAAAAGAAAAGAGGCTAAGCACCTCTCTTCGCGAGTATTAGATGCAGACAGAAAAATGGCGCAGCACTCACTATCAGAGGCAAAACTTTTGAATCAAGTTGAGAAGCTTAGCGCTGAACTTGAAGATTTAAAGATCGAGAACCACGTAAAAGATTTATTGGGAGTGCCTATGTTAAGAGAAATTTTTTGTAAATGTGAGAATCAGATTGATGATATGAATCAGGAGGAGTCGTTCCTCAAAGAGTTACTTACAGAAAAAGAAGAGCAGCTGAGTATTATGTATGAAGATAGACAGAATCTCAAGTATGAAAATGAACAACTTGTATCAATTGCTGGATCAACATTAATGCAGCGCCATGAGCAAGTCAACTTGGTTCACGATGAGCTTACAATGTTTAGGGAGAAAGTATGCGAGCAAGAATTGCTGATCTTAGAGTCCAAGAGTGAGTCAAATTCAATGAAAAGCTGTCTGTACGAGGCTTTGCAGCAAATTCATGTATGCAAGCAAGAGATACATGGGCTGACTGAAAACTTAACTTCCATGTCTATTGCATTGGAGGAAGCCAAAGAACAGAATGCCTCACTTGATGGCACTATTCGGGAAATGAAGAAAACTTCAGCACCATGCATTGGCAGTTTTAGGGGACAGGCAGGGCACCTAGAATTTGCCCTTGTTAGTATGGAGAAGTTGTCTAAAGCATACAGCGACTTTGAAAACAGATTAGCACAAAGTATGAAAAGAAATGAAAATAGGTGTGTAATATAATTAGTACCCTTTCCTCTTTTGCTGCTGTTGTTTGTTTTGTTAGAGCCGCAATTGCTCAGCTAGGCTAACTTCCATGTGGACTCATCACTTAATTTATTGCAGATATCTGCATGTTAGTGAAGACTAGCAACCTGTAATTCTCTACTACAGTTTCCGCATATATTATTGAATTGTTCACTTTTTAATTCCTGTACAGGTTGAATAGTATAATTTGTCAGTTTAACCCACTGGTGCAGCAAGTTGCTGTATTAAAGAAAATGGAATTTTGGTATAAACAAATACTCGAGATTAAATGTTCGAATCTCCGGAAAGCAGAAGCTGAGGTTAGTCTTCTTTCCAATGTTCTCCCATTTTTCTTTTAAGCTGCACATGATGCTGGTCCACATTCTACATTTGCCACAAAAGATGATTAGTGGAGTTTAAGACGAAAAGTGAATGAAATTCCAAGGAACAGTGAAAGTTGGGATTGACGTAAAAACAACAATGTAGCCTCTATAATCTGCACTCTATAGTGAAAATTAGCAAGGAAGGAGTAATTATTAATTACTCATCCTTTTCTCCTAAGAAAACTGATGTAATGCTTGTTCTGCGTTCTATCTGAACCAAAATATGAAATCTGTAATGGAGGTACTAAAGCATGATACTTTTTATCATCTCAACGAGAGTTCTTCGTGTGTTAACTAATCATTTTATGCGTGTAATGCGGCATTCATGTTTCTTTTCCTAATGTGACTCAGGTTGATATACTCGGTGATGAGGTTGACACCCTTCTAAGTGTTGTTGGGAAAATCTATATAGCACTTGACCATTATTCTCCTGTTTTGAAGCATTACCCAGGGGTAAGACAATTACTCCATAAATTCTCTGGATATCAGTTCTGCACTTTTTGTTGTTCTGGACATGTTTTTAATTTGTTGTCAAGATGCTAGAGTACATAATCTTTTCGGTTATGCTTTTAGGTGACAGAGATTCTGAAGCTAGTGCAGAAGGTGTTGAAAGGAGAAAGCGTTTAGCAAGATCTATGGGGGAAACAGTAACAACATTATTGACAAAGAGTTACTACATTTCAATTAGTGATCGCTTTGCGCCAGTTTTTGCATTAACTTACAGGAAGGAAAGATGTTAACTTACAGAGCCAACTGCAGTCAAAGTAGCCAGGATTGTTCAATCGCTAGTGTGACAGGGACATCTCTTTGCTAGGCTTCAATATTTGTGTCAGTGTGCAGTTAGTAGTTGTCAATACAAATTCATAGGGTTTATTTGTATGAGCAGTGTGCAACTGTAAAAAAGAAAAGCATTGAAGCACCTCTCTATTTGTATTCATTATAGCTTTAGGTTGCATTGTTGGTGATTATTTCTTTGCATGCAGCAAGTGCAGCTTGTTATAGTCCTAGTTTGTATTGTCAGTGATCATGTATTTGTAAAAATTGCAGTTTTCTTGTAATTGGATGGAATAGTGACCATTCCTTTTTGTTTCCAGCTTTTGTAATAACATTTTTAGAATTGAGTATTAACTTTAAAAAATACGCTTTGAAAGGCAAATAAACTACCATTTTGACATATTTTGCTCCTTAACATGAATCGCAATCATCTGTCCTAATTCATATCCATGCACCCACCAAATCTATTGGAAGTTAAAAACAAGAAGATAATAGGGGACCTATCTCTAAATCCAAATATTTCGAAACCAGCCCAAATTAATTCGTTGTTTAAAAACAAAAATCTCAGGCCATGTAACAACATGAAAAAAAAAATCAACTGTCGTGTAGTAGTGGAGCTCGGTGTCAGTGATTACGCACTGCGTGTACGGATGGCGCCATGAATCTACATGACCATGTTTCGAGGAGACAAAGGAGTGTCGGGTGGGGACGTCGGCAATGATGATGATTACATTACCTCTATTGAAGTAGGGATCCCAAATTTTGATTTTATTGGATTCATTATGTTTTTTCCTTTTTATGATTTTTTTGGGATTTTATTTAATTTATTTCGTATATGTTGAATTAAGCCTTTTGTCATCTTTTATTTATTTATTGAAAAGTAATAATGATCTTATGCTAGAAATATTTTATTTGGGTTATAAATGTCTTAAAATATTTTCTAGAATTTTTCTGGATTTTACCTGATATTTTGCTATTTATTTGCGCTTTGTTTATTTATCTGATTGTTTTTATTCGAAAATGAATTAAAAATAATCGCATAGTGTTTGGGCCGAAACCCAATTGGTCCGGCCCATTTTTCCGCGTCGCCGGCCCGCGCAGCCCATCCTGCCACCAAACCCTAGCCGCCGCACGTTTGTACCATTGGATCCCAATCCAATCGTAGGTCCTCGCCTGCGTCGTCGCGCGTCGCCAATCGCCCGATCGGATCCGCGTAGACATCCAGGATTGCGCCACGTCGGTTCGTCGTATTTGGATCGAATCTCTGTCGTCGCCATCGAATCCGTTTGGGTCTCTGCGCCCTACATGGAAGCCGAGGGCCCTATTTAATGCGTCATCGCTGCCTCTGGAACCCTCACCTCAAGCCGCACCTTTTGACCTAGCGCGCGCCTGCCGAGCCGCCGTCGTTCGCCCGCGCGAGCTCACCGGAGTAAGCCGAAGACTCCGCCGCTGTTTTTCGTCGTTTGCTCGCCGTCCGTTGAGTCCCCACCGTCGCCAAGGTCGCTACCTTGTTCGCCATGTCGAGACGCATCCGTGGAAGGTGAAAACGTCACCGGAGTCTCGCCGCAACGCCGTCGCTTGGGTCTTCATCCTCAACGCCGGTAAGAAGCCGCCGTCCTACGTCGCCGCGACATTGCCGTCTTCGCAAGCACCCTTGACCGTTCGATCGACCTTGAGCGGTTCAGATCTCGTTGCGTACGCCGAGCCGCTTCACCTGCCGCCGCACGACCTGGGTTGTTGGATCCGAAGCCAATGGCTCAGATCTTGCCGCGTGTAGCCCGCGCGGGATAGCCGCGTAACCCTGATGTTTTGGTTTTCCCTGTGGCCGCCGCTGTCCGATCTGATCTGGACGGCTGTGCTTCAGCCGCGTGTCAGCACCATCGTAAGCCGCCGTATCGCGTCTTGCGCTGATCTCGGCCGTCTGTTTTGATTTGGGCGAACGAGATTGTGCCAAGCCTTGCGCTAGTAGCGTTCCGCCGCATGTCGCGTCGTGATTGGGCCGCGTGCCGTCGCTGAAGCCATGGCTTGCGTCAACCAGCGCACGAGCATAGTGCCGCCGATCCATGGTGGACTGAGGCCGAACCGTGGACCGAGTCCAAGCGCCAGTGATGTGTGTCGCCTTCTGATTGAGCCACGTGTCCGCTGACGTCAGCGTGACGTCATAATTCGGTTTTTCTTTAGAAAAATATTTTGGTCGAAAATCAATTTTCTTTGTTGACGTTAGCATGACGCCATAAATGCTATTTTGCAGTATAAAAATAATTCGGTTTTTTCAATTTTTTGATTTATCTTTTATTTCAAACTTTGAATAGCTATATCTTTCTTATACGAACTCCGATTGAGGTGATTCCAGTTTCTAAAAATTTTAAAATCATGCTCTATTTAATGGTGAATTTTATTTAATTTTTGGAGTTGATCTTGCTCTCTATTTTTTGTATTTATTACTTTTTCTCTCGTTTCGCGTAGACGTCGAGTTACCCAGTGAGTTTGTGATCGAGGAGCCAGTGCAAGATTTAGGTCCAGAGCAGGATTCAGAGCTTTTTGAAGGTAAGTTATGCTTTGATCATGTTGAACCCATGTTTTAAATATTATATCGTTTCAAAGTATTGCATGATAATTCAAATATCGTTTGTTTCAATTGTGTTGGGTATAGTTATTTATCCAATTGTGATATATTCACCTTGCCATGTCATATGTCGTATTTTATTTGTCACCCTAGAATGGTTTCATACTAGTTGGTAGCTATAAATGCCAATGTGGGTAGTTAGAACGCTAGTAGTATGCTTAGCCATGCAACGAGTCATCATTTTATGTAAAAATAATTAATCTTGCTTAATGATTATGGAACATGTTTATTAACTTGTGTGTTGGGTGTTGTCACACAATGTTGTTGTTGTTGATGGCACGTGGTGCATAGTAAAACAATCGGGGTGATAAATGATTTAGACTGAGGCAAGTGGCAAGAATTTGTGGTGGGCCAATGTGGTATTTGGGCGGTCGCATTGCTTTTTAATGGTATATGATGGCTTATGATAATGATAGTTTTTTGTTAGTCTTGTCTTTGTCAATTAAGGACTTAACCTTGCAAGAATTTGAACCGAGTCATTCATACAACCACAAGTCTGGTATAGGACAGACTTAGCTGACTAATTTGTTATGTCTATGCTTCGGTACTACTAGTGGTGGTGTGAGACCTGGGTAGTGGTAACCAGTCCTCGCACAGGTAGTCTCACCTAGCGCAAGAGGGGGCCCCTAGATGTGGTAACCAATCCCATCAGTGTTGAAACCTTAGCGGATAGTACTGAATTTAGACAGGCATTGGAAAGGTTTTGTTATAATCACTCGCTTTTGTGGTGTATGGTTGTATCTTGTGGGAAAAATGTATAACCTCTGTAGAGTGTAAAGCCTATTCGAATAGCCGTGCTCGCGGTATTGAGCATTGCTCGGTGATTACAGTCAAGGGTTAGATTTTATCAAAACAAATGTGGGTATGGATGTTGAGCTGTGGATTAAGGTTATGAGTTGGTTATTGGAAAATAGATGAGAAATTTATTATTTGTTTTACTGTCTTTTAATCTATCTATACTATTCCTTTACAAATGTTGTTTAATGCAAAGTAATCATGTCAGCTATTCCTTTGTAATAAGCTATGCATATAGTATACTAGACTTGCATTCTGTGCACAACTTGTTGAGTGCTTTATGTACTCACCCCTTGCAACAAAACATCATCAGTAGGAGAGGAAGCGTCGCCTGCTTTTGAGGAAGAATACCAGGAGAAGGCGAATAACTAGGGTGCGAACCTTGTCAGTTGCCTGTGGCAAATTGAAAGGTTTATCTACGAATAAGTATATTTTCGCTGTAGTTTATTTCTTTTTCAGTCTTAGCCCTGCAAGGCATATTCATGTAAGGAGGACTATAAGGTCGTCTAACAGTTATATTTAATTTGATGAAGTCTTTATTATGTTATCGTTGAGTATGATTGTGCTAATAATCTATGTTGAGCCTGTGTGCACTAGCGTGATCCTGGACTAGTGTAGAATACACAGATGGTCCGAATTTGCATATTTGGGTCCCGACAATATAAAAGAAATATCACACTAATTTTACATTGGAACATGAAATACGCTCTATATTTACGAACAAGACTATTCAAAAATACGCTCTATAAACTTGGACGGATGAAATATCTATAGTAATTCCATAGGGGAGGGGTTGTACCCTTATCATGCAAAGCTCCGCCCCTGCTCTATTTTTAAGTTGGTACCTACCCCACAAGTTAAGGACCTATCTTGTAGGCACTTCTAATTATAAAGTGACAGATTGCAATTAATAAACTCACTTTGCCAGTTGCAAGCATAGGAGGATATCTCTATTTGAAAGTCACCCAAATATGACTAAGCGTTTGAAATAGAAAGCTGTTTTTTTAGACTATTTAACCAGTTGCATCGTAAATAATTGTACACAATTTATGGGTGCTTCTATTTCCATTTTGCAACCATATCTGCAAAGGCATTTTATTACATATGTCACAGATCCCTAAATTGTTAATTTAACTTCCTATCTTTCTTTCTTAGCATAGTAGGACTGGATAGGAACATTTACTTCTTAATTTGATAGAATAGTTCTAGTTTCCATGACGCTCTTATTTAATTTTTGAGCTTTGTTGATACATATTTTAATACTGGTACTCCATAAATTGACCAAGTTGATAACATTGGGTGATTGCTCCCGGTCGCAAACTATTTGCACTTTTAGGATCTCAACTAAGATTTTGATCTATTGACTAAAAGTGTGTTCATCTTCTGATTGTCCTGCGAAGGACTACATTTTTATGATCCAGGAACTTGTTGGAAGCTCCTTAAAGAAGAACCAAGTTGGTCTTGCAAAGGTGGATAGCTGGTCCGATAGGGCTGGCTCGAGAAGATCAACCAGGGCTCTTAAGGAAAGGATCCCGTGTTACACTAAGAAGGGGAAGACAATGTGCCCAGCGCTTTCCTAAGTTTCTTCTTGCATCCCCTTCTTTCCACGGTGGTCGTGGTGCTCTCCCATCTGCAGGGGTGCATCCTTCTGATCTGACATACCTTGCTGGTGGTGGTTGCTGCTGAAGTCTGAATTAGGCTTTCAGCATTGTAGATATTCAGTTAGTACTTAGTAGTACATACATCACACGGTGGTCCTGGTGCCCTCCCATCTGCAGGGGGCCGTACTTGTGATCTGACATACCTTGCTGGTGGTGGTTGCTGCTGAAGTCTGAATTAGGCTTTTAGCATTGTAGATATTCAGTTAGTAGTACATACATCAAGCGTCATAAGTATGGTGTCAGCCACCAAGTTAGCAGACGAATATTCGTTCCTGAGCAAGAACTCTCCTCTGGATCAATCTGAAGGTAAGCAATAGTTGCTTTGAAAGGTTTTATCTCATCTACTCTTAACCATCCATGTCATTTCCCGTCAAAATTATGCTTACGCTCTGGCCTCTACTCTGTTGTGACACTGCCAGCGAAAATACTTTCCCAAAAAGGCTGAGCTAGTGTAAACCGATCAATTTGTTCTTCTGTGTATTAAAACTCTGTATGTTACATGAGTTGGATCAGCTAGCTATGTTACAGTTTGAATTCATGACATGTGCCTGGTTGATTCTACAAAGGGTAGTTTGGAAAAGCAACATGCATAAGCACGACCGGTGTTACTTGGACACCCTTGTCCTATCGAATTAAACACCTCGAATTCGAGTCAGATTCTGACACTCGTGTCCGATTCGAGTAGCATATCCGGTGTCAATTTTTTTTTACCGAATCAAACATCCCGAATCCGAGTTGGATTCTGACTCTTGTGTTCGTGTCCAAGTAACACCGAGCACGTCAACTTTTCTCTCACAGGGGTAGGTTCCTCTAGCCCTTTAGAATAACAGCACAGATTCAGTTATGTATTATTTTAGCGTCGTAACAGTCATAAACTCCTCTTTGGTTCTTCAGGTGTGAAGGCACATCTTTACCGTTTTAGTACAGAACAACATGGAAATGATGCCCTCAAAAGCTTCACATGTGCGGATTATGGAAGCCAAGATTGCTTGATACAATCATTCTTTCCCAGGCTTATATTATCCGGGAGTTGACACAATTTTTATGAGTAACTCGTGGCACCATTTGTAATCCATGATTTTCCTTTGCAACAGTGGGAGGATTTTGCTTGGAAGGGCCAGTTGGGATATGATATTACTGCTTGAAAACTAAAGGTGAATTTCTTTTTCCATTTCTTCCACTGTTAGAGAATAACTTCTTATATTGTGGCTCCTTGTTCACATTGGTTTATGACATGCAACCTATAGACGCAATATGACAAAACAAACCAAACACTCACCCACACCCACAACGAAGAAAAAGGGGCCAACTTGAATTTTCCGTCAAATAATCAGGTAAAATGTCATGCTTAAGTTTCTTTTTGAACATATAGTGATAATGAACATTTTTTGTTTCTACTTCTCCTCCCCGATATCAACTGTCATCTGTGAACTACCAGTGGGTGGTGAGAGTGCATGGCTGCAGAAGCAGAGTAATGGTGTGATGTTCGCATCATCAAACGTAGTGGCAGTAGCTAAAGCAGGCAGAGAGGAAGGGGTTTGGACCGGCAATAGACAGTGTTGTTTTTGTAATAATGAAGAAACTATACAACATCTTTTTTTTTATTGTTAGTTTGCTCGTTTCACATAGTGTGTTATACAAACGGCTTCTAATTTGTCGCCTCCTCGTAGTATAGCCCACATGTTTGGATCTTGGCTATTGGAGTTGGGAAAGGAAATAAAGGCTCAATGTTTAGTTGGGGCTGTCGCTTTATGTTGGGCTATTTGGCTATGTCGAAATGATGTTGTCTTTGATAAGAAACGGATGTCTAATCCATTGTAGGTTATCTATTTGTGTATCAATTGGTTGCGCTCATGGTCTGTACTGCAACGTCAGGAGGCTCGAGAGATGGTGTTAGTGGCATGCAGCTCTTTACAGATCGTGATCCGGGAACTCTTCAACAGTCATGGATGGAGGTTTAGCACAAGATTATGTGTTGATTGAGAGTTTTCGATTAGTCTTTTAGTGGCTTGTTCAAACTATTTTTTTTCATTTGATTGTCGCTTGCTAAGTATTTCTTTATGAGTCTCTTAATGACAAAATTTTGGTTATAACTTTGTAACAAACGATTGATCGTGTGCATTTCATGGTGCAAAAGCCGAAAGATTAATATATTCTTCCATTATCTGAAAATGATGGAGTACTACTTGTCATGTCGTAGGGATGAGCTTCGAATAACTCTCTAAATATTAGTGCTAGTTGACACCTGCATTGTGCGTGTTCATTGCCGATGGGCATTTATTTTTCCCTGAAGGCATATCCTGTTGAATACGATCACATCTTCTTGGTCCCAAGTGCACCCAATCAGCTACCTTGCTTTTGGGACAAAAGGATGTTTGGGCTGATTACACAAGTTGCTGCTGAAGTAGACAGTGCAGCGTTCTGTGTTTTCTTTGACAATGGTACATCTATTGTGCCAGACCGCATGTTTTATCAGGTAACACTTTCTAGTTCCGGTGCTTAAGGCTTTCGACTCATTCAAGCATATACTGTAAACTTGTCTCCTGCTAACTATGCATCCCGAATTCATGGAAGTACTCAGCGAGTTGTTTGGTGATAGAATATTAATTAAGCATTCAACTGTAGTCATGACTTTGTGCTGTAACCTGTTATTATGGCATACCACAATATTTATGTCTGTCCTTTGTTCCTTCTAATATTTTGCTTTAACTAATATGCCATGATGTGTAAGAATTCAAATGGGAGATTGGCGTACAGCCATGCCATTGTTCTAATGTACTATTTCAAATGGAAAACATAGAGTAGAGAAATTAGCTGCGTCTAGTCATCAAACCGTGCATCACGGACCACATATTTTCTCTATGTTTTTGCAAATTTAGTACTAAGTTTATAGAAACCTTGGTAACATAATTTTAGTTACAAATGCTGGTATTTCTAAATATTGAAATTTCAAAATTTACATTATACTTTCTGAAGGCAAACTAAAGGAAGGATTTTAGTAACTATTGTTTTTGTTCAAAATTTATATTCAGAACCAACTTAATTTGGTATCAGTATTATTTTAATCCTGGATTTAATTTCATTCCCATTTAACTTGGATTTTGAATTATGACATGTGTTAATTCTTTATTGTCTGATTTCTAGCCTTTTCACCCTCCAAGGATTAACGTGCGGGCTTCTAGGAGAGCCTCCAACTAATATAGATATAGATAGATTGTAAGTTTTGTGTTTATATTTGGGTACAACATGATCATCTAACTGTTGATTACATGGTCAAGATTTTTTTTCTTTTCCCGATTAATGTGGGAATTTCTAGATTTTTTTCTTTTTCTATGATTAATATGGTAATTTCTAGCTTTTTCACCCTCCTAGGATCAACGTGGGGACTTCTAGGAGAGCCTCCAATTAGTATAGACTAGTCGTCAATCCATGCGAAGGCTAGTTTCTTAGATAAAGTCACTTGGGTCTGTTAATTTGGTTTATATGTGATAGTCACTGTAACTTGGTTCTGTTAGATGAGCACTAAATCTTTTCCTTTTCTCGATTAATGTGAATTTTTTTCTTAGTTTATAATTAGTACGTGTAATAGATCTTATTATGAATTTTAATATTTTTGGAATTTAGCATTTTAATTCGCATACAAATCAAATCTCTAATCATCCTTTAATATATCCCTAATTCGCATATTTTTGGATCGTAGTTTGGGTGGATTTTTTCTTTCATTTTTAGGTTGGACTTCGTATAAAAATCCATTTTCTATTTCATTTATTGCTATTCCAAATTTTATTTTAGGGTTTGCTTTCGAATTCGTATGGAAATCAAATTGCTATTTTTTATTCTAAATTTTAGTTAATTTGATTTGTACTTAACAAAGACTCACTCCGTCAAAAAATATAGTACGTATTTTTTGAATGGTCTTGTTTATAAATATAGACTGTATGTCATATTCCAATAAAAAATAGTGTGATCAATATCACCTTGGTGTACGTGCCAAGAGAAAATATGCCTAACAAATATATGGCTTTACTCTATATCCTCTATATGTATGCATTGTATAATGTTTATAGACAATAATTAAGGGTATTCTAGTCATTTTCAATATCACCTTGGTTTATGTGCTAAGAGAAAATACGCCCTACAAACTTGGACGAAGTAAGTAACTATTATTTTGAACTTTTTTTTATGAATGTTACTTTGGATGTCATACAAATCAAATCTCCAAGCACCTCTTTAATTTTTTATTCCGAATTCACATATTTTTTATCGTACTTAGGGTGGATTTTTTTTCAATTTTAGGCTATAATTAGTATGAAAATTTATTTTTATATTTATTATTATTATGAATTTTATTTATAGGGTTTACTTTGAAATTCGTATGAAACATAGACTCATTGTTTTAATTTGATAATTTTATTTAATTATTATTCTAAATTTTAATTATTTATGGATTTACTTTGAAAATCGTATGGAAATCAAATTGCTAATTTTCATTTTTTTCTCTAAATTTCAATTAATTTAGATGGTACTTGATATTGACTCTTTCTTTTAATCTAAACTGTTATAACTTGAGTCTGGCAGATAGACGGCCAGATCTTTCTGGTTAACATGAGAGCTTCCTCAGGAAATCGTATGGAAGTCAAATTGCTAATTTTTCTTTTTTTTTATTCCAAATTTCAGTTAATTTAGATGGTACGTGACATGAACTCTTTCTTTTAATCTAAGTTGTTATAACTCGAGTCTGGCAGATATAGACGGCCAGATCTTTTTGGTTAATGTGGGAGCTTCCTCAGAGTGCCTAATTATTATAGTATGGATAGATATAGATAAGATGTTGCTGAGATGCTAGAACTACATGTTTGTAATAGATGATTGAGGATAATCTAATGGTGTTCTTTTGCCAAATATTACAGGCCTGTTACTTTGCCAACCTTTTACCAGTGGAGTCTGCCTTGACTGTTGCAGTATATGATGGGAAGGCCATATCAGGAATTCTTGTGTCTGAAATAGTTGATTACCCTCTAAAAGCTCTTGTGTTCGGCGTCAACAACATGAACACACTAGTCAACGTTGTCAGTGAAGTATCTTTTACTTTGCATGCGACAATACTGCATACAGCCTGCTGATCTCCGACAATGGCCCAAAGGTTTTCTGGTTTCCACTGGTGAAAGTCATTAAAGCATGTGTTCCATACTTCCATTTCTAAGCTAATTTTTGCTTCAGCAACCAAGCAATGGATAGATTTTAATCTAGTCTTTGGTTTTAGGTAAAAAAAAATCTGGTTACCGGTTTCTCTCTTTCTGCCTGGGAGTGCGGAGGATAATCTGTTTGTCACACCAAGTTTGACTTCGACATAGCTTCTGAGACCGAAATTTCTGACAATATGGCTTCAGTCTCGCTCCAAGATGGCGCCTTTGAAGACTCGAAGAATCTTTGATGCGCTATTGCTGATGATCTTGCTATGTAAGCGCACACAGAATGACACTGCAGTTGTTGTACCTCTCTTAAGCTAGTTTTCTAAGGTTTTAGTGTTCTCCAGTTGTCCTGCTCGTTGGGCTTACTGACCTTTCAGCTGAGCCCAGCATGTTGAAACTATGATTTTGTTCTTCACAGTTCCTACCAATCTTTTTTAAAAAAAATGCTATGCGATGGTCCAATACGTAAGCTTGTGCAGAATTAAACTGCAGTAATAAACACTGTGTGTGATGATCCGTTTGTTGTGTCTAGCAGTTTATGCCTATATACTTTCAAGCCTATGTCTGAACATTTGGATTGATCGACAGAGTTTGCTGTTCCCCTCATGAGTTAATTATCAAGTACTCAAGTTATGTATTGCCGTGTACCACCCTTCTGCTGATTGCTGGTGACTTGGCTTCTGTATTTACCTGGTCGAGTTTTTAGTTGAATCAAACTCTGAATATTACTCCTCCAAATTTTGCTTACGAAGGATCGAAAATGACGATCAGAGCAGGGTGAATGGTCACAAAACAAAATTTTCTCCCTAAAAGGATCAACTAAAGACTCATTAGTTCAAATATGCGCGGAAGAACAAATTTTCAGATAATTTCACCTTTAGGACAGCACTACTAGCGTAAAATGGACGGTTGCGCTAGAATGAACAGTAAATCGCTAACGTGCTACATCACTCTCGGATAGTGCCTGTGAACAGTAAAACAGATGTATGAATAGTAAATCAGCACGACTTCAAAAACGAAAATTAGTGTATCTTTTGATCGGCTAATCGAAAACCCGTGAAAATTTGTATGCATCTTCCTATGGGTGTCAGAAACCTATTCCAACCTTCAATTGTAAGGATTGATGTCAAAGTTCTGACCTTTTTCGAATTTACTGAAGGTTGCATGAAAACCGAGTCAAATACAAAACCTTTGCCCTGAGCTTGCTCGTGAGGATTTGATGATCAAGATAGACCTAGATGGTTTTCCACATGTCACAGCAAATAAGAACCCTAAAGAGATTGCCCTCAAACGTGCAGGATCATGATCTACCTCAAATCATTCCTTCTCAAGTAAAAACCCAGTTTCTTGATAAATCTCTTGATGATCATGAAAGAGCTTGCCTAGATGATTGGGTGATAATCCCTAGAGGATGCAATCACTCATCCTTATCAACACAAAAGATCAAGAGAAAAAAAAACCAACAAAAAAGATCAAGAATCAAAAAGGAGGAAGGTCAAGAACAAAAGCCAAATCTTGAGCACGAAATTGATCTTTATTTCAGAGCATGAGGATGGATCACAAAGTCTCTCACCTGAGGGAAAAACTCCCAAGGATCATTCACACATCCACACAAGAACAATCAAAATCTTGTGGAAGCTCTAATCTAGAGTTTAGAGACTCGAAGGCTTTAAATCTCACCTCCCACTACATCTCCTTATATAATGGAGGCAACCCTAACCCTAGACCTGGATACACAAGTGGATACCATTCACTCTTATATGGACTAATCCGAAACCCAACATTCTTAACAGGTTTTTCACTCACACAAACACGCTTCTCAAAACGGCCATTACATTAACGCCAAATCTGCTTCGTGAACCCGAATTTGCGTCAAAACCACTTTGGCGTGACCTAAACCACTTAGGTCACTATCGTGGTTTTCCAAACCGTCTCAACCGTCGGTATTGGATAAATTACCAATTTGCCGCAATAACCGATCTTCCTTCTCCTCGAAGTATCGCCCATGCTTTGTCGCTTTCCACATGACCCCAATGACTTATCACCAAGTCTCTCACGAGTCCAGACTTCACCGAACTGTCCTCACATGCAAACAGGCCCAAGTCACTTGGCGCGCCATGTGTCCTTAACCGCTTCACCATGGCGGCATCAGCTTCGTTGGTCATTCTGGATCTCAACTCCTCCCTAAGCCTAGTCTCAGTTCATGCTGTTGCTCGCCATGTCCATCACCAGTGCTTCACGCTCTGATTCCTTTTCTTCCCAGCTTGCAACCACTTCCCGGCCTCAGTCATCTTCCGGCGTCCTTTGACCGTTCTGGACCTCAACTCTCCTAGCCTAGTACCGGTCTCATCTTCGCCTCAACATGACCTAGCCCCGGAGTACTGCAACCAATACAGACAAGAAACACATCAAATAGTAATATTCATAATAATATGCATTAATCATCAATAATGCAAACATTAAGCACAAAGTCGCTGGAAACCCAGTACTATCGCCAACTAGGGCCGGTAGTACCTCAAATCCGGTACTGCCACTTCTGGTTGGCCGGTAGTACCACTCGCTCTTAGTAACCCCGAGAGACACTCTCTGGAAAATAGCTACCGCCACTGGAGGCTGATAGTACCGCACCCCGATACTACCGCTCTAGATGACCGGTAGTACCGCACTTGCCTTACCCCATAGAAAAAGCACATCTATGTTAAAAAGCTACTGTATCCTCGGCCAGTAGCATCGCAAGGCTGGTGCTACCGCCATCCTAGGCCGGTAGTGCTGCCTGGTCGGCATTACCGCTTCTACAACTCCGATAGTGTCGCCCGACATTGATAGCACCTCAAATTGCTCCAAATTCAAAATAGAATTTGAATCAAACTCAAACTCGAGCACCACATGCTCAAACCAATTTTAATAACTCATCACAACATGGATAGACCCACATGGTCTTTCAGGTTAATTGCAGAAATTGTTACAGATGTGCAATTATCCTTGAGTTGCTGTGTATGCAGCTTATACAAACATCGCATCATAAGTTGATCTGACTTTCTTATTAAACACAGCAGGTGTAGAACAATGTCACGATCCGTCTCTCCTAATACAAGATACATTCAGCCACACCATCTTTGGCAGATGCACTCCGAGTACGTGACTATGTAGTGGCATTTCCCTTTGAAGGAGCTCTCAGACACGCAGTGGCTGTTGCACGCATTATCCATGCAGAAGATGAATTTGTAAGTCTTGCTCCTGAACCAGCAATCCTTCTTCGGTGCAGATTCCGCAGAAAGAAAAAGAAATGAAATGAAACTTTCTTTCCGGAAGTGAAAGCAATAGTGAAAGAAAAGATCTACTACATTACGGATCAAAATTTCTCATCATTTAAACAAAGTACAGTCCTTTCTCTCTCACTGAAATGGACTTACCTGAAACTAAGATGAGTGGCATGAGCAACAGCAAGCACAAGACTGACACCTTGGCGACCGCCATGTAGCCTAAAGGAAGATCTTCAGGGACTAGAATGCAGAGAGTTAAGGCAAGAGCTGAGTGTATTATTCCAGTAGCATCTCTTGGTACAATATGTAGGGATTGTTGCTGCCTAAAAAAGAAAAGAAAAGAAAAGACGGGTGTCTAGGTGATGATGCAGCAGTTATATCTGAATTATTCTTAATTAAATATTGAGTTGCATGCACCAACCAGTTCACCCAAAAGCTTAAGCTGATGAGGAAAGGTAGGCAATTCACTTATACTTCAACACTCCCCCTCACGTGTAGGCTCCCTCAGGCCTAAAACGTGGAATAGAAGTGGGCTGCAATTATTTTTTTTAATTGCACCAACTGGGTCTTGAACTTGAGACCTCTTAGCTCTGATACCATATTGAGTTGCATGCACCAGCCAGTTCACCCAAAAGCTTAAGCTGATGAGGAAAGGTAGGCAATTCACTTATACTTCAACATTAAAGCTTGGAAGATATTCTAAATCTTGATGATTTCATCTTGAGATGTGCTTCAATGCATTTCTTTTTTAAAGTTATGTTTATCAAAACCCAATGAAGAAAAGACGTGTGCAACTCGTATTGAGAGGAAAAACGTATTTAGTCGTCTTACCCAATTACAACTTGTGTAAGATATGGTAATTAATTACAGATATAGACATATAGTATTATTTGCTAAGAATTTAATGATCTTGCCCAATTTAAAGCAGTAGGAAGCAATGAAGGGCGAAATCTTCAGAACTCAAGTGAGTGCATAGAGAGAAGAGGGCATAATTTTGTTTCATGCACCATAAAAATGAAAGTATTTGACACCCTCGCGCTCCAACCACGCCAAACACACCAAAAGGTCATGAATTACTACTGCGTCTTGGCTCCGAGGCGAGTTTCATGCACCAACCATCTCACTGAACGAACATTCAGTCTAAATCGACACATCACTAACAGAAGTTATTTTTATTTATTTATTCAAATGTTCGAGGAGCAACATCAGATCGTCACAACCTTGTGATCTTATTTATTACTTCCTCCAGTCACCAATAGTTGTCGTTTTAAACATAGGTGCAATCAAACTTTTGAAACTTTAACTGCCATTATCTTTTTAAATATTTAAATTGGATACATAAAAATCATATGTATAGATTTGTCTTAAAAATTACTTTCATAATATTATAATTTTATTGAATTCTATAAATATATTATAATATAAATTAGTGATCAAAGAAAGCTATGGTTTGGAGACTATATTGATGTCCAAAACGACAACTATACGTGACCAGAGCGAGTAGTCAGTTATTATTATAGCTAAGATCAGGATGATCAGTCGCATTCTCTGGTAGTCTGGTGCAGTAGCAGGAGGATCGGACGATGAGGAAGCCGCACCTCCCCTGTGGCACCCTCGCCGATGCAGTATCGGTTGCATTTCTTGCTGCTGCACAAAATCAGAATCCTGTATGTGCCGCCATCCACTCCTCACAAACCTCCTTCCCACAGCCTGCAGAGAAAAAGAAGTTGCCATTAATTGTTTTACTGCACCTTACATCTGATACAAAAACAATTAACCAGATTATTAATTATTTTACTTTGGAATTAATTAATTTGTTGTTCGTTCAGACCACCGTCATATGGACCATTTGACGTATCATTTCATTAATTTTTCAGTTTCTCTTTATTCCCAAATAGACTTACTTGGAGAGAAGAGGAGGAAGAGGAGTGGCATGAACAGCAGCAGGAGGCACAGGACCGACGACACCTTGATAGCCTCCATGTCTCAAGGAAGAAACTTTCCAGCTATGATGATGCTTTCTTATTGCCGGGGGCAAAAGTGGATGATGCAATGCTATATTTTACTCGTACTGCATTCTAAAACCTGACAAAAAAAATTCAGTTGCACCAATTGATGATCAAGCCTCCTGACTCTGTCTTCATCTAATGCCACTTGAGACAAATCCTATGTACTTGCCGTATGTGATAAAGATGTGATCACGCTATAATCTCTAACTCAAGCCACGGATCCATTCATTATTCTTGCATAAGGAGCACACATAAAGTAGGCACAGAGCAAGACAAGAAAAACAAAACTCCTATGAGAAAAAAGAAGACAACAACATAAGAAACAACTCCAGGAGAAGTATACTCCTGGCCACGTTGCCTAGCAACCGAGTGGCAACAAGCATGTAGTTGGCACAAGACAAGGAGAAAAAACAAAAGCTCTTCTTCAAAAACTATGAAAATAAAACGCATCTACCACAGTAAGTATGCCCAAAATCAGGCAAATTTGGTGCGGAGACATCTGACAAATACATGAGCATCTGCTACAACCTTAACCTCTGACATCGAACATTTACAGTCTGCCTTATGCTGTTACCATTGTTGCATCCTGAATCAATATTAGGATACAACAACTTGGCATGTATGGACGCCGAGTTTGGAATGGAGATAGTCTTCCAATAATTATACATGGAAGGCAGAACAGCTGATTACGATTTATGAGCAGTGCAAAATGCAGAATATGTAACAGTCGCTAAAGTGGAGGGCAACGAGGTGGGGAGGGAAGGGGTTGCAGTGGAGGATGGCCGTCGGCGACGGCGTCCGTAACCAAGAATCGAACAGAGCCTGGTGTTTTCTGCAACAAGTTTGGCTCTTTTTTTAAAAAAAAAAATTGCTCTATTAATACTACAGGGGTCGTAGCCTCCTACTCCTAGGTGAGGAGAGTTCCTCCGCTGCGGTTTCCTACTCGATCTGAGATGCACAACCGTGATCGAACGTCTCACGGAGACCAGGGGCGGGTCGCTCCGTCACCGTCGCGCTCGCCGGTCGAGACAGCCGCCGCCGCCTCCAGCGCCGTGCCGCACCACCGCAACCGCTAAACTGCCGCTCCAGCTCGTCATTCCCCGCAGTCGCCGGGTGCGCTGCCGCCTTGGCGTGAACCGCGGTCGGCGACTACAGCGCGATCGATTTCACTGGCTACGACGAGGTTACCGCCGTCACGTCAGGACTCCGGTGTTCGATCCCCATTGCCAGCAGTCTACTACAATCTGATCAGGCACCATGGATTGGAGGAGGAAGAGGAGGAGAAGCAGACACGGACAATTGTGCCAATTACCAACATGAGCATGTGTTAGCAGCACCTTCAACCTCTGACCCTATGACATTGACAGTTTGCCAAGCGCATGAACTTATTATTGTTACTACATCCTGAACCAGCAGCAGCAGCCGGTTTCTTGCAGAGGCAGCCCAGGAAGTGGGGGGCCTAGTTCTGGCAGTTCTAGGCGCATGGCCCATCTAGAGGTGGGCACTCGGGCGGGGTTTTTTTGTGCCTGTTCGGTCTAAAGCTTGACCTAGCAAGACACTGTAGCATAGTCGTGTTGGGCCGAGAACCAGGCACAATAGGCGACATGGCCCGGTACGATACTGTAGCACGGGTCGTGCCAGACCCGATAACCTAGGGCATGAGAAAGAAGCACAACATGAAGGTCACCGACTCACAGAGCATAGGCACCATGAACGCATCTAGCAGTATGAATGTCATCCCTGTCGCTGACACCTGAGAGAGACAGGCAAGAGGGGGGAAGATTGAGAAACGGTGCAGAAGCTGCTCTTTCTCGGTTGTCCCTCTCAATCTCTCTCAGCTCTCTCTCTCACCCGTCTCTCTCAATCTCCCTCTCTCGCCCGTCTCTCTTAATCTCTCTCGCTTGTCTCACTCACTCTCTTTCTCGCCCATTGTCCTCTTTCGTTCGTGTTCAGCACATCCTCCTCGCTCTATATAATTGTTCAAGAATAAATAAATTTTAGTTCTTTTTTCCATAATATTTGCGTTCACTACCTCAACTCCATACGTCTTGGCTTCTTTCCTCTCGTTGCAATAGTGTAAATGGGCCGGGCCTGAGCCGACACGTCACAAAGCAGGCACGAAGCTCAAATGGGCCATGCCTGGGCTCGCCAAAGGCGATCCGGGTAGACACAGCACGACGGGTCGTAGCGGCACAGCACGGTTTAGGCACGAAGCACGATAGACCCTTGTCGGGATGGCCCGGCACGGCACGACGCCCACCTCTAGGCCCATCCTTGCATTTCAAGGTTGTGTAGGTCTTGCTGAACTCGACACAAGTCTTGGTTTCAGAGCCTGCAAACAAATGTTACGCAGTGGAGTATATTCTTTGAACAATTAATGATAATAGCATTTTTTGTCATAGTGAGAATGGTTATGCAGCTATAATTGTTACGCAGTGTAGGGGGTTTGGACAATTGTTTTCAGGCAAGCAGGTTTGAAGGATCGAAAAGGCAACTAGAGGGGGCGTGAATAGGATCCAAATAAAAATTTTCCTCTAAAAATATCAAACCACTTCTCTGGCTAAAAGAGCTAACCAAAAGACTCGGCTAAGCTAGCACTGGGCAAAAGTTTCATGCTCTTGGGTGAACAATAAAATCGGAATGAATAATAAAATCAACACGATTTTAAAAACAAGAATCGAGATAACTTTTGATCGACTGATTCAAATCCCGTGAAACTTTGTGTGCACCTTCCTATGGATGTCAGGAACCAATTCCAACCTTTAATTGTAAGGATCGATGTCAAAGTTTCGACCTTTTTCAGTTTGAAGGAAGGTTGCATCTAAGACAGGGAAAACTCACAAACTTCACCCTGAACTTGCTCGTGGGATTTGATGATCAAGATGATCTCCCACATGTCACAGTAAGTAAGAGCAACCAAGAAACAATACTTAAATATGCAAGAATCGGATCTATGACATATCCTTCTTTTTCAAGCCAAGAACATGTTTCCTGAAAAGAACTTTGGAGATCTTGTTTACAGCTTGCCTAGATAATTGGAATATGATCTACAGATGATTCATCCATCAATCATTCATCCTTGGCAGCACAAGATCTAAAAAGAAATAAACTAGAGAGATCAAAGACTCAAAAAGGAAGGAGACCAATACTTGAGCAAGAGATGTTCTATTGGATCTTGCTGGGTTAGAATATATTCTAGATGAGTTCCTTAACCACTTATGCGTCATAGATCCAGTAAAACACAGCAGGTAGAAGGAAGTGAAGCATAGTTCAAGTTGCAAAAAAGAACCAAGAAAAATTGCAAGAACAGAAATAAACTTCAGAACATATATGAAATTAGATCCTGCATTGCTCAGAGAGGGATGGTTATAAAGCCACACTTCTAGGTGGTCAAAGCTCAACAGTGCATAAAGAAACCAAAGAACCCAGACAAGACTTCTTTCAGACTTGGTTCAAACAGAGTTGGTGTAGATGCATCCTCCACCCCTCTATATATAGCACACCGAGAGCAATCTCCACCCTTAGATGACATTCTTGACCTAAAAACCTCATCAAGGGTTCAAATTTATCCCCTTTCTCATACATGGGTTAACCCGAAACCTAATAACATCATGGGTTTTAACCATATCCTTTAGCACTACTTAACCTCTACTCTACCAGCGAACCCTTGATCTAACGATTCTCCTTCGCTTGAGTAAGGCTATAATTAGCATCTCATTCATCTGCTTCATCATGACAGCTTCGGCTTTCTTAACTATTCTGGACCTCGACTCCTCCCTGAGCCTAGTCCAGGTCCATGCCATTGCCGCCATGTCCATCACTCTAGATCCTTATTTTCCTGGCTCGTAACCACTTCCAGGCCTCAGTCATCTGTAAGTTCAAGCTCTATTGGTTTTGGTGATTGGTTTAATATTAATGTTTAATCATTGTTTAATGACAAATCAAATCATTATGAGACTAACATGTTTTATTAAGTCTTATTCTTATTAGTCTCATACTTGGATGGAAAATGGAAAACCTAAGGTATGCACTCGTATTCATTCTATTATATATATGCATACTTAGAATTCAAGTTAAAGTATGAACTCTCCCGTTGCTTTAGTCCAAATATGTGCATTATGTTCCTAATTCATATATACATGAATGCACACATCTAGGGGGAGTTTATAATTTAACTTGATGTTTCAATTGTATTGATCCATGTCCTCTTGTCATACAATATAAAGGATCAAGACCTTGAAACAATCTTTTGAGTATATATGACTTGTGTAGTTATATACTCATGTCAATTTAAATGAGTTTAAATTGAGTTCGATTGTCTCTCAATCAATCAAAGAACATTTCATCATGTGTTGATGGTGTTTCCTTGTTGATTAAAGACAAGCGAAAAGTTCTTGAGTATAATAAAGAATTAGTTGCATCAAAGTACTCAAGACACAATTAATCATTCAAATTGATTAGGGTTGTGCTCAATCGATCTTGGAGGCATCCATTATGTGTTAATGGAGTGCGGTGATGATTGAGACAACCGTGTTTGTTGGACTAACATCTTCCATGAGTTGTGAAGTAGGTTAAGTCCAAGATGATGAAGAATCGGGAAGAAGAAGTCATCATGTGTTGATGAGCTTCAAGAGGTGATCCGAAGTGAAGAGAAGGGCTAGAAGGTTCATCATGCGTTGATGACCAAGAAGAAGAAGAAGAGGTGATCTGGAGAGAAGATGATTGGAAATCATAAAAGCTTCAAGTGGATCAAGTGTGGCAAAGGTATAACTAGCTAGGGCTAAGGATGTGTTCCTAGTCTTTTCTGGTCTCCGTGTTTGGTTGTGAGACCGGGTTGCTTGTTAGGTCTTAGTACTATTAAGAGGGTTGAGTCTTTTAGCTTGAGCTTCATCATGTGTTGATGAACTCGATCCAGTTCACTCTAGCTCACTCTCTTGTTTGATGTTTGCATGAAGCTAACCATTTGGCATGTGTTGCAAATGGGTGAAGCTTATGCATTGGATTTTAATATGAGCTAAGTATTTGCATGTGTTGCAAATAAGGGTGCTCATACTTGCATCTTATTTGAATCTTATTTAATTTGGTTTTTGCTTGGAGCTAAGTTTTGCATGTGTCGCAAAGGAGAGAGCTCAAGCAATTTGGTTTAAAGTGGTTGCATGGAGTTAGAGGTTTGCATGTGTTGCAAATAGAGAACTCATGCACTTATATTGTTATGGTTGCTTGCATGGTGCTAGAGATTTGCATGTGTTGCAAATAGAGAGCTCATGTTTTAGTATTGCTTGAAGCTAGGTTTTGCATGTATTGCAAGAACAATGCTCAAGCATAAAATTAGTTTAATGTGTATTTGCAAGTTAGTTGTGCGAATAAACCGAGGTCTATGGGTCAGGAATCCAGAGAGCATGTGAGTAGGGCTTGCAAGGTGTTTGCAAGTTGTTGGGTCTTGTGTTGACCTTCACATGGCTAGGGGATTAATCTCATAGACTCGGGTTTGATTTGCTTATCGTTTTGCAAATAGATCTTGAGTTGTTTCTGAAATGTGTTTTCGTTAGTTGGTTTTGATATTTGCAAATGTGTTTTGCAAATAAGTTGTGTTTAATGAGATTCTTTGGAGTATGTGATTAACATGTGTAAATGTGTTTTGCATTGTGTTGTGATCATGTGTTGATCCTCACATAGCTCAAAGAATATCTTTAATGGTTTGGAGAAAAGTTTTTGTGAAAATGATTGCTTTCTCCACAGGTAGGTCGTCTAGCCCACAGTAAGGCCAGTGCAAAGGTCCGTGCTACCATGATTTGGCGATGCACGAAGGTCCGTGCTCCGTCTCTCTGGCCGGTGTGGAATTTCGAGAGGGTGTTTTAGGCGATGCGGTGGTCGGTGCTACCGCCCATGGTGGCCAGTATGCCGGAGGTCGGTGCAACCGCCTCTCGGCGGTGTGAAAAATCCGGAGGAGGTGTTTTGAGTTCGGCTGAGGCAGTGCAACCGAGGTTGAGGCCGGTGCTGCTGCCGGCGGTAGCACCGCTCCCGATTGGCAGTGCTCTAGGAAATCAGAACGGCTAGTTTTGTAGCCGTTGGCGAGAAGGTGCTACCGGTCCTAGTAAAGGTAGCACCGGAATTCTGGTTTTGTCGAATTTCCCCAACAACTAGTTTTGGCTTGGGGCTATAAAAGGAGGCCTTGGGGGCAAGGCGTGGGTTGGTGTGTGCTAGAGCATTTGGGTGTTTGTAGGAGTTGTGTGCATGTGTTGCCTTCTCCCATTTGCTTCTTGAGCTAGTGTGAGCCTCTAATTGCATGTGTTGCAATTAGGAGAGGATTGAGTCTCTTGTGCATGTGTTGCACTTGAGGAGGATCCTTGTGCATGTGTTGCACTTGGTGATCACCGGAAGCACATGTGTTGTGCTTGGTGAAGTTCAAGCGAGAGGATTGACATTACTCTTGGAGGTTGCCGACTCTAGGCGGCATAGGCGTCGTCTTGCGGGAGCTCTCAAGGTTGTGAGAAGCCCGGCGAAGTTTGTGAAGGTTCGGGTTGAGCCTAAAGCGTGAAAAACCACATCTAGTGGATTGAGGTGGGTGCTCAATTCGTGGAGCCGGTCCAATGTGTTTGGGCTAACCTCAACATGGACTAGGGGAGACCGGCAAGTCTCCGATCACCACGGTAAAAAGTATTGTGTCTCTTGTGCTTGCTTTGTTCTCTTTATTTATATTCAAGCAATTTACATTCATAGAATTAAATTGATTGATTGCTTATCTTTAAATTGCTTTTGTTAGAGACATAATTAGTTAGTGCACATAGTGAGCCTAGTTGATTTAGGCTTTAATTGTCAAAACCTTAGTTTATCGCTTCGCATTTTTATTGATAAGGTTTTGGCATAGGGGTAATTAGGTGAATTGCTTTGTAGAATTTAGTAGAAAGAAAGTTTTTTTAAAGCCGCCTATTCACCCCCTCTAGTCGGCATCCTCGTCCATGCCATTGCCGCCATGTCCATCACTCTAGATCCTTGATGTTAGTTCACTCAATACTATAAATGTTAGGGCTATTTGGGTTCCTAAATCTATTGTGACTAACATTCTTGGACCCAACAAAATTGGGTACCAAAAGCGCCTAAAAGAATTGTAGGTGCTTAGAGATGCATTGGAAGCTTTGGCTTGATCAAGAATGATTCCAACATGTGCAAAAAGAAGCCAAGCTTGAAGACATTCACATCAATCATGAACCAATGCCATCTCGGGTAACAAGTATTTAAATTGATTCTTATAGCTTTTAGCCTTGTGTAGGTTAAGCTACGTTTTTAATGAACATCAATTTAAATTACTTGCTTATGATTCTTGCTCATGCTTGTTAATTGTATTGATTGTTATCTTGAGCAAGCTTGGGGTAGTGGCACATTAAGAGGGAGTGCTAAATCATAACCATGTAAATTACATCCCTATGAGTACCCATATTTATATAAGTGCCAATATATATTTTCAAAATGAAGCCATTTAGTCAAAAGTCAAAATTTTGTATACTATTAGTAATCTTTTGAAAACTAGTTCAAAAATGTATACAAATGCTTTCAAAAGGTCTTCCAATAGTTTTGGCTTCACAAAATCTATTTTACAAAGAAAATGAGTTTCATGCCCAAAATCAAGTTACTAGTATCTTGTTTTGGATATAAACTATAACTTTCATAGAATTAAATGTAAAATGATTTTGAAAATAATTCCAAAACGAAAAACCTAGTGTTGGTCATTCTTAACAACTTTCGTGTTCAAAATATTTTCAAAAGACCAACCAATCAAAAGTTATTTGATTTTGAAACTCACCCAAAAACTATACTTGACCCATAATGGTCATATTGTTGCACTTTATGAGTTTCTTCATTTGGACTAGATCTTGTGGAGTATCTTAGTTCAAAATGATATTTAAGACTCATACACAAAATTCAAATCTCTATATCTCATCTTATTCTTCATTTGAATCTTGTGTTGAAATATTTGGCTTTGTTTTACAAATGGCTATTTCAAAAGGACCATTTTGGTCAAAAGTCAAATCTTATGTTTAAAAGGCCTAAAATTGTAAAAAGCTGTGTAAAAGTACTTTAATATGTATTTCAAATGTTTTACAAGCTTTCAAAATGAAAATTTTATGTTGAAATCAAAATTGATCAAAATTCTTGTTTTCACCCAAAATAGCCTATTTAAGCATATTGCTCAATCTTGGCTTTCAAATTGGATTTCATTATCTTTTCAAATGGTATCATGGTTTCTAAAAGTATTTCAAATCCTACAAGCCATGAGGATTCAATTTTTATGAAATCCGAAATTAAAATTGCACCTTGAGGCCCTTTATGTTTGTTAATCTCATTTTCATGCCTCAAAGCACAATTTGCCATATATTTCAAAATAAAATTCTTTTTCAAAATTCTTTTGTAAAACATTATAAATAGTCCAAAGTTTATTTCTGGAAATTTTCAAATCATTTGGACTTCATTTGAATTATTTTTGCAAAAATTTGCGAAAATTTAGTTTTCGATCTGTCGAGCGGTTGCACGCTACAGACCGTGGTAACACGGATCCGGTACTACCGTACCTGAATAAGCGGTAGACCGATGGCGGTAGTCTGCACTTTGAATGGCGGTAATACCGTACGGCAGAATCTGTTACGAATTTTAGGACTTTTGGAATTAATTCGGGATATCTTTTGAATGAAGTTTCCTTCTTCAAAAATTCTTTTTGGAAAAGCTTCTTATGATCCCAAAGTATCTTTTTACAAAATTTCAAATCATTTGAAAATTATTTGGCTTAGTTTCAAATGGTATGCATTAAGTTTTCCTTGATATATTTTAAGTAGTATCCTTTTGGGGTCTTTTGAAATATCATTTCAAAACCAAAACTTGTAAATGTCTAAATGCTAATAGCTCCATACTTCAACTCTTGAACCTTATGGGAGCTTATTTTAATCAAGTTTTGTGCATTTATCTCTAAATGGTATCTCTAATGTTATTGCTCTGATACCTTAAAATTTTTCCAAACCTTTGAGAAAATTAAGGGGTATTGATTTCTATCAAGTGGTACCAACTTTTTCTTTGTTTTATAAATTCTTACAAATGGTATCCACCTATACCCCTCATGCATTTTTATGAATTTTAATGATATCTCATACTCATATGGATTAATTTCCCATTTGAAGCTTAATTGTAAGTTCAATCTCTCAAGGACTCTCTGTGTGAGATCCTTTGTATGATTGAATTATCTAACGGGGATAAATTCATATTAAGCTGAGTTTAAATGAAAATGCTTTATTTTAAAATGGTTCATTTGACATTGCTTATCTTACAAGTGTTTCTTCAAGCAATGTCTCTTGAGATTTTTCTCATTGATATCTTTCTTTCTCAAGTGGTACCTCATG
The DNA here is from genome assembly GCA_036346275.1 of Otatea glauca. Lineage (NCBI taxonomy): Eukaryota > Viridiplantae > Streptophyta > Magnoliopsida > Poales > Poaceae > Otatea > Otatea glauca. Next base: position 37,607,798 of record CM070733.1, on the reverse strand, counting down.
TTTTAATGATCTTTCAAGTGGTATCTTTTTCATATAGTATCACTTGAAAAATATTTATATGTGGTATAATGTGAAAAGTAAGCATTACAAGTGGTACAAGTTTCTTATTCTCCTTAAAGAAGTACTACAAGTGATGCCTCTTCAAAAAGATTTCTTTTAAGTAATTTCATTGAAAATCTTATTAGAAAATTGGTATCAGGCCTTCTTTTAGATAAATTCCTTGTTTAAGTCATATTAGGCAAATTATGGACTCTTCAAGTGAGTCATGATGAATTCATTGAATAGCCTAATAAAATGAGGAGTTTTATTTGAATGTGTTTCAAATAATCCTTTTGAGATTTAACTCTAAATATGGCCTCCTTCTAAAAATGGTTTACTCTTTTAGGTCATATTTCAAAAGTTTACAAAACATTGGCCTTAATTCTTTAAAACCAAAATTCCTTGCAATGGTCGCATGATTTCATTTCAAATCATTCTATGACCAAAAGGGAGAATTATTTCATTTCAAATAACTATATTCGATTGCTTCTCTTACCAAGCTCTATACTCTTTTAATTTGACATATGATCTCAAGTAATGCTTAGCCCTCGATATTTTCAAGTGGTACAACCTCCTTTTGGATTGGTTTTCCATTTTTGGTGTTTAATGCCAAAAGGGGGAGAATTATTATGAGATTAATTCCCTCATTTGGATCTTTGAGTTTAATGCCTATTAAGGGGGAGAAATTGATGTGTGCACTCGATTCTCATTGGTTAAAACTTTATAAGTGATATGAGTGCTTGGTTTGGTTAAGCAATATAAGTTAAGTGGTATTAAAGCTAAGTTATGTGGTATTAGAGCTTATATTGGTATTAGAGCTTAGTTTTTTTTATAAATGGTTTTTATAAGTGGTAAAGAGCTTAAAGGGGATATGCTTTTGGAAATTTTATTTGTAATACTCGATCTTTAAGTTTTAAAACCCCTTCATAAATTGTTTTTCATCCAAATGAGCAATTAATGTAGGATTTGTCATCAATCACCAAAAAGGGGGAGATTGTAAGTTCAAGCTCTATTGGTTTTGGTGATTGGTTTAATATTAATGTTTAATCATTGTTTAATGACAAACCAAATCATTATGAGACTAACATGTTTTATTAAGTCTTATTCTTATTAGTCTCATCTTGGATGGAAAATGGAAAACCTAAGGTATGCACTCGTATTCATTCTATTATATATATGCATACTTAGAATTCAAGTTAAAGTATGAACTCTCCCGTTGCTTTAGTCCAAATATGTGCATTATGTTCCTAATTCATATATACATGAATGCACACATCTAGGGAGAGTTTATAATTTAACTTGATGTTTCAATTGTATTGATCCATGTCCTCTTGTCATACAATATAAAGGATCAAAACCTTGAAACAATCTTTTGAGTATATATGACTTGTGTAGTTATATACTCATGTCAATTTAAATGAGTTTAAATTGAGTTCGATTGTCTCTCAATCAATCAAAGAACATTTCATCATGTGTTGATGGTGTTTCCTTGTTGATTAAAGACAAGCGAAAAGTTCTTGAGTATAATAAAGAATTAGTTGCATCAAAGTACTCAAGACACAATTAATCATTCAAATTGATTAGGTTGTGCTCAATCGATCTTGGAGGCATCCATTATGTGTTAATGGAGTGCGGTGATGATTGAGACAACCGTGTTTGTTGGACTAACATCTTCCATGAGTTGTGAAGTAGGTTAAGTCCAAGATGATGAAGAATCGGGAAGAAGAAGTCATCATGTGTTGATGAGCTTCAAGAGGTGATCGAAGTGAAGAGAAGGGCTAGAGAAGGTTCATCATGCGTTGATGACCAAGAAGAAGAAGAAGAGGTGATCTGGAGAGAAGATGATTGGAAATCATAAAAGCTCCAAGTGGATCAAGTGTGGCAAAGGTATAACTAGCTAGGGCTAAGGATGTGTTCCTAGTCTTTTACCGGTCTCGTGTTTGGTTGTGAGACCGGGTTGCTTGTTAGGTGCAGTACTATTAAGAGGGGTTGAGTCTTTTAGCTTGAGCTTCATCATGTGTTGATGAACTCGATCCAGTTCACTCTAGCTCACTCTCTTGTTTGATGTTTGCATGAAGCTAACCATTTGGCATGTGTTGCAAATGGGTGAAGCTTATGCATTGGATTTTGTATGAGCTAAGTATTTGCATGTGTTGCAAATAAGGGTGCTCATACTTGCATCTTATTTGAATCTTATTTGATTTGGTTTTGCTTGGAGCTAAGTTTTGCATGTGTGCAAAGGAGAGCTCAAGCAATTTGGTTTAAAGTGGTTGCATGGAGTTAGAGGTTTGCATGTGTTGCAAATAGAGAACTCATGCACTTATATTTGTTATGGTTGCTTGCATGGTGCTAGAGATTTGCATGTGTTGCAAATAGAGAGCTCATGTTTTAGTATTGCTTGAAGCTAGGTTTTGCATGTATTGCAAAGAACAATGCTCAAGCATAAAATTAGTTTAATGTGTATTTGCAAGTTCGTTGTGCGAATAAACCGAGGTCTATGGGTAGGAATCCAGAGAGCATGTGAGTAGGGCTTGCAACGGGTGTTTGCAAGTTATTGGGTCTTGTGTTGACCTTCACATGGCTAGGGGATTAATCTCATAGACTCGGGTTTGGTTTGCTTAATATCGTTTTGCAAATAGATCTTGAGTTGTTTCTGAAATGTGTTTTCGTTAGTTGGTTTTGATATTTGCAAATGTGTTTTGCAAATAAGTTGTGTTTAATGAGATTCTTTGGAGTATGTGATTAACATGTGCAAATGTGTTTTGCATTGTGTTGTGATCATGTGTTGATCCTCACATAGCTCAAAGAATATCTTTAATAGTTTGGAGAAAGTTTTGTGAAAAGCAGTGTTTTCTCCACGAGGTCGTCTCGCCACGCCACTGTAAGCGTGTAGCACCGGGGTCAGTGCTATCATGATTTGGCGTGTAGCAGAAGGTCCGGTGCTACCGTCTCTCTGGCGGTGTGGAATTTCGAGAGAGGGGTGTTTTAGGCGATCTTGTGGTCGGTGCTACCGCCATGGTGGCCAGGTAGCCGGAGGTCGGCGCAACCGCTCCTCGGCGGTGTGAAAAATCCAGAGGAGGTGTTTTGAGTTCGGCTGAGGCGGTGCAAGCCGGGGTTGAGGCGGTGCTACGCTTGAAGCAGTAGCACCGCTCCGATTGGTCGGTGCTACAGGAAATCCTGTAACGGCTAGTTTTGTAGCCGTTGGCGAGGCCGGTGCTCACGGGTCCTAGTAGGCGCACCGGGAATTCTGGTTTTGTCGAATTTCCCCCAACAACTAGTTTTGGCTTGGGGGCTATAAAAGGAGGCCTTGGGGGCAAGGCGATGGGTTGGTGTGTGCTAGAGCATTTGGGTGTTTGTAGGAGTTGTGTGCATGTGTTGCCTTCTCCTATTTGCTTCTTGAGCTAGTGTGAGCCTCTAATTGCATGTGTTGTAATTAGGAGAGGATTGAGAGTCTCTTGTGCATGTGTTGCACTTGAGGAGGATCCTTGTGCATGTGTTGCACTTGGTGATCACGGGCACATGTGTTGTGCTTGGTGAAGTTCAAGCGAGAGGATTCGACTTGTTACTCTTGGAGGTTGCCGACTCTAGGCGGCGTGGGCGTCGTCTTGGGGAGCTCTCAAGGTTGTGAGAAGCCCGGCGAAGTTTGTGAAGGTTCGGGTTGAGCCTACGAAGCGTGAAAAACCACATCTAGTGGATTCGAGGTGGGTGCTCAATTCGTGAGCCGGTCCAATGTGTTTGGGCTAACCTCAACGTGGACTAGGGAGGCCGGCAAGTCTCCGATCACCACGGTAAAAAGTATTGTGTCTCTTGTGCTTGCTTTGTTCTCTTTATTTATATTCAAGCAATTTACATTCATAGAATTAAATTGATTGATTGCTTGTCTTTAGAATTGCTTTTTGTTAGAGACATAATTAGTTAGTGCACATAGTGAGCCTAGTTGATTTAGGCTTTAATTGTCAAAACCTTAGTTTGTCGCTTCCGCATTTTTATTGATAAGGTTTTGGCATAGGGGTAATTAAGGGGTGAATTGCTTTGTAGAATTTAGTAGAAAGAGAAGGTTTTTTTAAAGCCGCCTATTCACCCCCCTCTAGTCGGCATCCTCGACCTTACATCATCTTTCAACGTCCCTTAACCATTCTAGACGTCAGCTCTTCTAGTCTAGTCCCGATCTCATCCGCCTCACCATGACCTAGCATCGAAGTCTTGCAACCAACACAGACAAGTAAACCATCACATAGCATTGTTCCAGATAACATGCATCGGTAATCTTACAATGATTAGTGACTGGTGAAACATCAAAATATCACACCTGGGACCAAAAAGTTCATGACCACCTTAGTCCATGACCATTCAAAGTCACTCTTGCCTGTGACCACATAACGCTATGACCACTCAAAGCCACTCTTGGCTGTGACTACTCAAAGTTACTATTACAGAGGTCATGGCCACTCCCTTAGAGGTCACAACCACTTCTTTAGTAGTCAAGATCACTCCAAATCACTCTTACAGAGGTCATGATCACTCCCTTAGAGGTCACAATCACTTCCTTAGTGGTCAAGACCACTTCTTAGGTGGTTCTAGAGGTCAAGATCATTTTTACAGTGGTCTAGACCACTTCAACAAAGGTCACGACTACTTCAAAAGTGATCCTTAGAGGACTAGATCACTCCAACAGAGATCATGACCACTCCCTTAGTGGTCAGGACCACTTCCCAAGATGTTCTTAGAGGTCAAGATCACTCCTATAGTGGTTTAAATCACTCCATTAGAGGTCACAACTACTTTTATAGAGGTTAGGACCACTCAAGACCACTTTCTTAGAGGTCACGACTACTCTACGAACGACCACCCCAGTGGTCCTGAAGGTCACGACCGTTCTAGGAGCATGACCACTCTAGGAAACGATCATCCTAGTGGTCCTGAAGGTCATGACCACTCTAAGGAACGACTACCATAGTGGTTACGACTACTTTAGGAGCACGACCACTTTAGGGAACGACCACCCCAGGAAGGTCACAACCACTCTAGGGAACGACCACCCTAGTAGTCATAACCTCTCTAGGCAAAGCCAAGACTACTTTGGGTAAGGTCAAGATCTCTCTAGGCAAAGCCAAGATCACTCAAATCAAATTACTCATGACAAAGCAAGCTTGTATGAAACTCAAATTTGAGCACCACATGTTCAAACACAGTCAATTACTCATCACAAATATAGATAGACCACCACATGGTCTCTCAAGGCTTAACAGAAATTAACAGGAGTGGCATGAGCAGCAGCAGCAAGCACAAGCCTAGCACCTTGAAAACGCCCATGTCTCCAGGTCCAGAATAAACACTCAAGGAAGCAAGCAACAACAGAGAAGAGGTTACGGATCCAAATAGTTTAGCATCATCACTTCTTATAGCCATGGATAATGAGTCCTCGGAGAATTGGAAATAAGACAAAGATAGGACGATGCAGTTCTATCTGGATGATGCAATGTTGTGCTGTACATTGAAAGACACTCTGAAACTTGGTAAAGATATGGTCCATGTAATTCATATACATATATAGCTAATAACGTAGACGTCTTATTTTTTACCAATTAAAGTTGTCCGACAATATGTGCAACGGATGGTACTGTTTCATGCCAAATACAAAACTTGCATGCTAGCCAGGACCAAACAAAGATCTCCAACGTTAGGAAAAATGATCAGGATGAACCCAAAAAGGCATCGATTTCTATCACCATTTTACCTTTGTATTTCTTGCTGTAAATTCTTTTGTTCTCCTCTTTTTGCAACAAAGAATGTCCTGATCCAATGCAAACAAAGCCATTGCACGCTGGGATACAGATGTCACCTAGCATTACATTCCAACTGGAGTCACTCCTGCGTCCATTCAATTGTGTAGCATTACAAACTAATGACTATTGGCTGAAGCCTGCTCTCTTCTAGTTAATTGTCAAATTAGCAATCTATGTGACTGCAGTAGCTTCCTTCCTATTTAATGTTGTATCTTTTTGCTCCAACTGTACGCAGCCACACGAACCTATTCGGAATTGTTTGCTTTTTTTCTCTGATGCATGGCAGAACTCCTGCCATTCCTTAAAAAAATTGTGTAGCATAACAAACGCAAATAACATTGTAGGCACAAAGACAAGGAAGCATTAAACTCTTATTCAAAGACTACGGAATAAAACGCATTGGTAAGACTGTAACAGTAAGTATGTCACAATCAGACCAATTTGTGAGGAGACATCTGACAATTACTCCCCAAGGCCACGCATAGTTGTCATTTTGGATATAGGTATAGTCAAATTTTGAAACTTTAACTGTCAATATCTTTTTAAATATTTAGATTGGATATATGAAAATTATATGAGTAGATTTGTCTTGAAAAGTAATTTCATAATATTATAATTTTATAATAGAAATTAGTGGTCAAAGTTGTGTTTTGAAGACCATGTCCATGTCCAAAACGATAACTATTTGTGACCGGAGGGAGTATATGAGCATCCTTTACAACCTTAACCTCTGATATTGACCATTGATAGTCTGCATTATGCTCTTATTACAATTAACATCCAGAAGCATCAGTAGGCTTTATCAACATTCTTTCGTGCAGACGCACCGCATAAAGAAGAGGAAGAAGACGCAATTCCCTCCGGGGGCGCCCTCGTTTTGGCAGTGCTCAATGCATGGCCTTTTCTTGCAAAAGAGGGTTGGGTAAGTGTTCCTTGAAGAAACCATCACAAATACTGGCTTCAGAACCTGCAAGAAAAAAATGCAGAAAGATTAGAAGATTGTTGCATTTTCTTACCAATGGTAAGAACTAAGAACAGTATGTCAGATCATATGGCTTGATATCTAGTGCGAAACGATCAGCGATGTGGAGTCCTAAAAGAATGACGAGATGCATCGATGACATTGACAGACATAGTAACAGCGCATCAGATCCTAAAGGGATCCAGAAAGACAGATAGAAAGATCAGGCGGGTAAGGCCTATATGATTTTTCTTGTCTTCTGACACATCTGCATGATCAGTGAATGAATAGAACCTTGAAAAAGTGACACGAGCAGCAGATCAAAACTTTTAGATGAGGCTTACCAGAAGTTAATAGGAGTGGTATGAGCAACAGGAAGCACAGGCCTGACACCTTGAGGACCCCCATGCCTCCAGTAACGAACATCCAACGAAGCAAGGAAACACAGAGTAGGCAATACAGATCCAAATGCATCATCTCTTATTATAGCGATGGATGATGAGGTCTCAGAAAAATGGAAATATGACAAGATAGAATGATGCAATTCTGTCTTGATGATGCAGTGTTGTATTGTACATTGAAAGATACACTGAAACTTGGTAAAGATAGGCCAATTAATTAATGCATACATAATAATAATGTTGACATCTTAGATTTTATAATTAAAGCTTTTGCACAATGTGCAACAGATGGTATAATTGGTCGAGACATTTTTCTCCTGATTTTGCATTAATTATTCCTTGCGACCTTGCCACAAACAAAGTTTGCACACTAGCCATAAAAACAAACAATTCAAACCTGCAAAGTTCCAAAAATGCCAAATTTTTTTTGTAGATGTAGTACACATAAAGCTATGCAAACCTGCAACAAAAAAAATCAGTACCAAACATGTCCCTAGTACAGAGAAACAAAAAAAGGGAATTAGTCAATCCTACACTGCTCATATGCACCAAAGCACTGCTTGTCTTTTTTGGTTCTCGATTTCAGGGATGAATTTGATATTGAAAATTTACAGATTTACATAACTCTCTTATGTGTATTATATCCATGATTTTTTTTCTTTTGTAATTTTTGGAACAATGCATCATTCCCTTTTGCAAATGGGGACACGGAACCCGGGCACCAAAATCACATTAAGGGCTTGTTTGGGAACCTTAATCCCGGCCGGGATCCCGATCAATTCCTCGTGTTGAAAACCCACGTGGGAACTCTTCCCTAATCATGTTGCTGGTCCATTTGGGAGTCCACATCCACAGGGTTTTCCCGGCCCAATCCACTCAATTCCCCGGGGAAAAAATAATCGCCTGCCCACATAGGAATTTTTCTCCCTATCATGATGCATCGTGCGACCTTGTCCTCTCAACCCTGTCGATGCGCTCTCGAGGAACAACGCCTCCTCGACCACTCCAGCAAGTCGACGATGCATCCGCCTTTTCTGGTGTGGTGACTCCTCGATTGGTAGTGTTCTCCACCTCTTCTTCCTCCCTACTCCTCATCATCCTTTTTCTAGGATTTTGCTGACCCTTTCTCGCACAGATCTAGTGCTCTAGGTACTTGTTTTGATGAAGGAGAGGAGGAGGTGGTTGTTGTTTGTGAGGAACGTCGGTTAGACAAGATCGCTGGAGGACGGAAGAGGAAGGAGCCACGAACCAAAAGTTAGAAGCGACTGTGAAGGTGAGGATAAGAAAACCAACACTAGATTCCCTCCACTCGTGTTGCCGTTACCAAATTTCTCAAGGCAAGATAACAAAATTGGGGAGACCAATCCAAATGGTTACCAAATTTCTTGGGTATTATCACATATCTTGCCATATCACTTTTGGTTGTGTAAATTGATGCACATGTGCAGTTTTGATCCGCAAATTTGATTAAGTCCTAACTGCAATTTGTCCCTTCCATTAGGTATCTCGTTGGTTTTATTATTGCTTCTATGCAAAATTTCCTTGTGGCCATGTACTAAGATCTTGATGCTCTAATCATAAACATTCTTGAATGATCCACAAATTTTGTTGTGCTCTGGAACCCCCTGTTGTTTGTTAGAAATTTAGGGGAATGGAAGTTGTAGTTAAAGGCAGCACCTTGGGCTAATTTACGGTTTATTTATGTTGGTATGTTGATTTTATGTAGCAAAAAAAATTACTCCATATGGGGAGGCTAAGGTCTAACTAACTACCTCCTTCAATTTTTCTTAACTCAAGTATAAAAGTTTTCTGTATATTAGCATTTTTTCTGCTCGTACAATCTTTAGTTCCAAAATGAAGATTGAAACAAGCCTAAAAAATGCTCAGACTTTTCATCATGATGAGCTATTGCACTTTTCACTATACCTAACCGATCAAGACCAAATCAAAGTAAATGCTGATTGAAATTAGAATTTTTTATCAACACCAAAACCGAAGTGTTGATTGCTTTGGCTTAAGAGTGAAGTTGCTTTTTGAGATGACCATGTTTAGATGCATGCCTAACTGATACAATTATTTGTAAAGAACTGAACTTAGCTTGTTCTTGATGTAATATATGAATCATTACATTGTGTGGTCTGTATAAAATTTCTAAATTCTGAATTTATGATAATATAGTTATACATAGATTTATTACTTTTGATGTTTCCTATGAACTAGTACTGCAATGAGGTAGACTTCAGGCTTCAGACAACTAACTCATCCCAAAAAGAATTCCTGTTTCTACACGTCAGTCTTGTGCTTGTGTAGTGCTTCAGTTCTTAGTGTGGCGCTCTAATTTTGCTCCGAACAATTTACCCTGAATAGTTCGTTGGAACTAAATATCATTAATATATTATATTTATATTATCTATTGTGTTAGGTTGTGAACAAAAAAAGCTTTGCAGGTTGTGAACAAAAAAAGCTTTGCAATTTTACTTTTGATCCAAACTTGGCCTTGAGTAATCTGGAGTTACTTCCTTTCTAGTTATGTAAAAGTGCAACTTACAGGAGAAGTTCTTGTTTCTTTGAAACGAGAAGTAGGGAAGTCAATCCATAATTCTACGTTTTTCTTTTTGGGGGTTATTACTTCATAATTTTGTGCTTTTCTATTTTTATTATGAGGTTTAGTATATAATCAGTTTCTAGACCCATGGAAAGCTAAGTATTGACTATTTGTTGCAAAGACATAACCTCGTGACAAGCACATGTGAGGTCTGTTCTCTTGAGGCCATAATGGTCCCAAGAAAAATATCTTTAGCACAGTTTATTTTGCCTCTTGATTAGTCACCATTTTTTCTTGATGTTATGGGTGGATAGAGTCTAGACTCTAGAGGAGCTGTTAACAAAGTATTGCCGTGTTTTACTGTAGGTGAAGGTTCTTGAGAATGTAGATTAGGTTCTCTATCTCTCTTGATTATGCGTAATGTGCCCTTTGCTTCCTAAATCCTAATAAAGCAACGTTAATATCCTTCTATGGGCAGTGTCAATGTTAATGCTGGAGTAAAGGAGGATCGCATGATGATAACAGGAATGTATGCTATTTATGATATCTTCTATGTTGGCTGCACATCCATTGTTGGATGGAAATATGTATATAGAGGGAAATGCAATGAAATATGTAGCAATGAATTTTTAGACAGGCATGCCTTTAATTTTGTGGCTTTCAATGTTGATCTCAATGGGTAGACTACTAAGTTACCCATGTAAGTGGTGATTTCAATTCTCAAGTCACTTTTGTGCAATATAGTAGCAAAACAGAGGATTTATTGTATATTCTGAATTTTTTCCTGATTTTTTAGAGATTGTTTTTATTGCCCGGGATTTTCATCCCGTGTCTTCCAAATGGTGGCAGGGAATATTTCCCGAGAGGGATTACTTTCCCAAGAGAATAAGAGGGATTCCATGTGCCCATTAAAATCCCAAGGGGGATTTTGTTCCCTGGGATTTCCTCCCCTGACATCCAAACAAGCCCTTATATAAGAAACCATATGCATAAGTTTTACTATACTAGATAGAAGGGGAGGCGACGTCGGCCGGCGCGTGAGTTCTGGAGCAAACTCAGGCAATCGGATTTCAAACAAGTTTTTAGGATTAGTACATTTGGATTTGCTCCTAAAAACTTTTACTGGAGGTGCTGTCTAGCAGATCGGACATTTTCATCCATGCTAGTAAATATTATTAACTGTCAAGGCCCTGAAGTAGCTAGTCCGAAATGTTCACAGTTTCAGAAGTCTTCGTGTTCAGAGAGAAGTCGACAACAATCTTACCACTTTGACGGATTCACTTACTATCGATCGACCAGATGAGCAGGAGGGAAGCCTAAGTGAAATCGGATGGTCCATATTGTTTTCAGTAATCACTGTGTGGTGTACTATCGAAGTCATCGATTGTCATTAACAGAAATTACCTGTCGTGCGCTTCTTTTATTTGAACTTTTACTTTTAATTATGTAACTTGGAGCTGTACAACTAGGGTATAAACCCATATATTTCGTGGAATGGAAGTAAGAAAGAAGAAAGCAAATTAGAGTTTCTCTTAGTTGTTAGCTAGCTTAGAACCCTAGTTGCTTTCCCTTTTATCTTCATGTATCCAAATCTCTTGAGTTTCCTTTCTGAAATTTCTGAATCCTGCGGTCCATTTCAATCCCAGTTGGATTCATGTAACGCCGGATCTGACAAAGGTATGAGAGCTTCAGCTCAATCTTTACGGTTAAAAACTTAGCAGGTTGGGAAGGGTTGGTGGCTCTATGGTCTACATCCATAACACTCCATGGAGGGTTGGGAATGCTAGGGGGTATCCACGCCACTAGTAGTGGGGTGGGTGCCGGCCCCACTTGACCCACCATTGGGTCCGCACCTACCTATTGGCTTCCCGGTGTTGGCCCTGTAATTGTGTAATTGTAATTCAATTCCAAGGATGTAGTTGTTTGCCTGCCACCTAGAATTGGATTGATAATTTCAAAGCCGATTTCAAGAGGCACGATAGAGCTAGAAGCAATTGTCAACTTACACCATGTCATTTATCTAGAATTCACTGTACAAAATTAAGTAAAAGTTCGGTATTTAGAATTTCAACCTCATGTGTGAACACCATAAAAGTTTTTACGAAATCACCTGACATTTTTTGGAGATGATTCAGGCGTAGAGAAGCTAATTTGCACAAATTGACAGGCTACGTGCACATGTGGCCCCATAGTTCTGTAGAGAATGATTTCGTAAAAGTGTTGTATTTGGGAATTTGAACCTCGCACCATTATAATGTTTCAGAAAATTGTCTGAATTTTTTGCAGAGATGATTTAGCGTGTAGAGAAGCTACTTTGTGCATATTGGCGGACCTAGTGAACAGGTGGGCCCCACAACCTTGTAGAATTCCATATGACACCCAAACAAAAAAAATTTGGATTTTGAGTTGGCTCGAATCAAATTCAATTTCAACTAGAATTAATAGGACTTGGGATCCAATTGAATGAATTCGATTGGATTCTAGGCGGCCAAACGGGGTGTAATGGATTTGCAAATGTGTTGGACAACGAGTTCCGTGGCAAAGTAAATGATGTACTAACTCTAAATCTACAGCCATAAAATACATGCAAAAATGAGCTCAAAAAATGCTTCCCCGGTTATTTTTTATTTTCTTGACAAACTGCTTCCCCAGTTTTGGCATGTTTCTTTGCTGGGCCATTTATCAGCACATTAGGCCTCAAAGGGCTAAACTAAGCTGCCAGGCCCATTGATAACTCCCCCTCTCCTGCTACGACGTGTTATTCATCACAAGTTCACAACAAATTGTTTCACTTCAGCTTCCATAAATTTTTTTTTTGTTTCGCTTCAGTTCATCAAAGAAAAACCATTGCACCTAAACTACCAAGAAAATTATATCTTGAACCAATATACATACACAGAAATAAGAAAAAAAACGGTCGGGAGAGTGAGAGGAGGTTGGATCGATGCTCCTTTACAAAGAGAATTATACTAAAGCAAACCTTCAGTAGTTCAACAAGTGACAACACATGCTACGGAATTTCTTCTTCCTTTTCTGAAGAAAATATTGCAGTGTCTCCTTTCTGAGGCCATGTACAGAAAGTAATTCGAAGCCAGCACTGCTTGTAGAGTCGTATAAAGTTGTAAGTAACAACTGGCTAGCACCAATGAGTGAGAGTGACTGCCCTTCAGCATCCTGGCAGTGCCATTCAATTCAAGTAGATGCAGCTCCACATATATATCATCCTGGAGCCCTCCCTGTCTGCTCAACTGTCTGTCTCATTTCCCAGACAGGAGCTTTGACAAGCATGACATCTTTTTCTCATAGCATAGCACCCTAGCGACGACCAAAAGATCAAGATCAAGAAAAAAAGAAATCAAAGGTGTCTCCATTGGTTCCTTGGGTGCATGCTCTTCTGGTTGTGCATTTGTGGTGCCTCCTATCCCTCATCACAAATCAATTCACATGAGTCTCTAGCTTAAATAAAAAAGCAACGCCTTATATATATATATATATATATATATATATATATCATTTTGGAGCTCCATAATAATTGGTTGCCTAGAGACATTCTACCACACAAAACAAGACATCCTCCTCAATTAGTGGGAGGGCCATGGGGATCACAATTGATCAAATCGCACACAACAAAAATGCATGATAATGGCAAATGATAAGATAATGTCGCTACTAGTACTAAAAGACCACCGACTTGTGTACAAATATTGGTGCCAAAATGATGAGGACGACGACAAGCATTAGAGCGACAGAACTAGGTATGAAACTATGAATCATGCATCAGGAGATCAGCTAGAGTTTTCTTTTCTGTTTGTGCACACACATCATGGTCATGGACAAGTATGATATTGGAATTAATGCTGAATTAATTCAATGGAAGAAGTCAAAGGAGTGTTGAGTTGAGTGTATGGTATTTAGGACCATATTACTTAGCTAGGTGGAGTGCAATCAATTTATAAAGGAGTTCATGCATAGACTCTAGTATAAATTGGTGGCAAAGGTAGAGGTACACAAGGTTGGATTTGCTAGGCTATGTACACGCGCGCGCGTATATCGCGTGAATTGTGACTTGCGACGACTCTGAGTCATCCGATCCCTTCGCTTGTCGTGCAACAAGCATGAGGGAGAGCAGTGTCTCCGTTCCGACGCCAGTGATTTGACGCCTTGCATGGGAGACCGGCGATCAAGTTTCTAGGAAGCGTCGCACCGTGCGACTGCTCGTCTTCATCTTCTTCGTTCGTCGCATCGCTTCTGCCCAGCTTCCCGTTCTTCGTCAAGCCCTCAGTGAGTGTTCTGGACTAGGCAGTTCTTGGTCCAAGTGATTCTTTTTGTGATTAGATCTGTTGAGGATGCATGCTGCTATGATAGTTTTGTTTACATCTATACATCTTTTGGGCTATCTAGTATGTGTAGTCATGTTTTCTTTTATTGCATTTTCTATCAATTATCTGCTGGTGCTAGTAACCATGTTGTAGACGCAATATTTATCGTCATGTTTTTATTGCGTATCTTTAGAATTAAATTAATATTATGCCATGTTAATTTTCCAACGGTATGTACATGTACTTATTTGCAGACTGTATCAGAATCAACCCCGCCAAAAAAGAAAAGAAAATGGCATCCATGAATAATGTGATGGGGATTGCACATACATGCTGGAGACAGAAAACGATGCCATATCAGCATATCATATTAAAAAAATTAATCAAAATCAACTCACCGATATGATTAATTAACAATATGATTCAAGCTAGACAAAATAATACAAGAATCAATGGAAACCCAATAAATGTACACGTACAAGCAACATGCATGCAAAGGTGTCAAAGATCATGACATAATTTCTTTTCTGAAAGAATCATAACCATAATCATCACTACATAATCACATACACAACTCCAAGTGTCACCGGCTCAACCACTTTTTTGCTTGCACGTACACACTACGTACCAAAGGAAGAGTCCAGGAGGCATCGATCGTAATCATACGCAATTAAAGAATTGATGTAGACGGTGGTTGTGGCTGCAAATACACACAATTCGTGGCATCTTATACACAAGAATACTCCTTCCATGCAAAATACATGTATAAATAAGACCTACCAATACACAAATACTTCACTCTTCTCAATGCTCTTCGACGCGTACATCCAACACAAGGTCCAAAACAATTAAGGACAGATTAATATATATTGTAAGGATTAGAGAAGAGAAAAGAAGAGAAGAACAATAAGCACGACAATTAAAGCTAGCCACCATCATGCGGTTGTAGCGTTCCATGCCAACATCTTTGCAAGTTACTCGTACTAAATTTATTGTACGACCTTTGTACCGCGCACTGGACACACTTTGTTGTACAGTACCAAACCTACCACCAACAAAAGTGAGAACAAATTACACTAATCACTAAAAACACACAGTAGATTAATTAAATTCCATCGACAAAAGTGCTTCCTAGCTAATCGATCATCATTAGACTAATTGATCCACGATGACGATGATGACGTTATTATATATTAATTGTAGCTTACCCCACATGATTAGCGCTCAAAACAGCCGGGTTACCCGGCGCGGCGCTCGCCAAAACGACAGTCGTCGTCTTCGATTTTTAGAGCCTCGCACGATGGCGTCTCCCTGGACAGGATTATACCTGCCCCGCTGATCCGATGGATCGACTGACTAATCAAATTTTCTACAAATAATTAACTCTGTATGCTAAGCAGCAAGAGGCCAAAATTAAGCTACTTGTCATGGAATCAGGTGTATATTTTATGTGTAATGGTTTGGTTTAGTTGGACCAAATATCATATGGCTGGATCGACACGCAATATTATATTGTTATTTGTAGCTTGAAATTAATGTGAACAACCATGCATCAAGCTGCTCGATCGATCTTCTTCTCGAGCTCGTACGTACGCGTCAACCACCGTAGTCGTCGTCAAGGGTAGCTTATTGTCTGAATGGAAGTAGTTACTACTTTCCATAATATATAGTCGATCTCTACAGTAATGGGATTAATAAGACTAAGTTGAGGATTAGTGAATATTTATTAAGATTGAGATTAAGAGACGAGAGTACGTCGACGATAATTAAGGCCAGTTGGAGAGGAGAGCTGGCTTTGGCTTGGCTTACATTTCGGTGCACGAGGGTAAGCAACTTAATATAGCACTCGGGAAAATATTAACATGGTCTTTAAAACGTGACTTCAGCAAAATAAAACATATTCTGCTAGTGCCAATACAAATAGAACATGAAGAAAAAAAAAAGCCATAAATCTAAGCGATCCACCTTCGTACTGCTCCCTTAGTCCCGCAATACAAGCACGTGCGTTCTCTTAGAAGTTCATTAACTGAATCAAAGTGTAGTCATAGTGTTATTTTTCACGCCATACTGTTGATTTAATGTTGAAAAAGCGGATGAAGAGTTGTAGCATGCTATTTTAAGTGTATGTATAGTTCAATGAAGTAATGACGACACTAACATTTTCTTAGATTTAGTGCTTCACTGGTACTCCCTTCGTTCAGAAATATAGGTTCTATCATTTGAATAATCTTATTTGAAAATATATGGCTTGCACGTAGATTTAATCCTATTTATTCTCTTTGAACCATATGCATTTATTCATTACCACTCACACAAAATGTTATCGTCTCTCATCTTTCAAAACAATTAAGTGGAGTATTTAAGCCAGTTTCTCTCATACGGCCTTTTCTCAGTTTTATTATAACCATAAGCTTTGTCCAAGTCAAAATAATTCTTATATTTCCGAATCCCAACGAAGGGAGTACGCAGTGGTGGAGCCAGGATTCATTCAAGAGGGGGGCTAGACACAAGTACATGTACTAAATATAAAAACTACCAAACCGACGTATTATAGTTGAAATTTAAATGCATGTAATATAGTATTAGTATGTAAATATGCAAGGGGGAGAAATTACCTTTCATTGCTTTAAAAGAGGTGATAGTTGATATTTATGAGTTTTCATGTTCTGAAAACGTTGTAAGATATTTTCCATGTTTATTTTTGAAAACATTTCTCTCAATGTAGCATACCATAAGATCATTCAACCAGTCATCATTTATCTTATTGCGCAAATCTGTTTTAATAATCTTCATTACCGAGAAAGCCCTTTCAACTGTAGCTGTCCCCACAGGTAAAATTAGTGCCAATTCAATCAATCTATAGACTAATGGATAAACCATGTGCTTCTTTGCTTGAACCATCTTTGCAGCGAAGCTAGCAAGACCGTCATTACTTTGAGATTCATCACTTAATTCTTTTCTCATGTCATCAACAAATAAGTGAAGTTGTTCTTCCAAAAAAACACAGTCATATACCGAGAAATCATCATAATATATTTCTGAAAGTCGCATAAGTTTGCCATAATCTCATAATGGGGCAGGGGGCTGGAGCCCCACCACGCCTGCAGTTCATATTTATCGTGAGCTCTACAATTCGGCAGGTTGCATGGCAGGTACCAGCCAGGCGGTATGTGATCAAGTGTATATATATATATATATATATATATATATATATAGGAAAATGGTTCCATACTCCGGTGTACATTACTCACTCTAAGTATACCACTTAATGATGTTGTTATACCTCTTTATCCTTTTGAACATACTAATACCGATTATAAGATACTTCTAAGTGAGTTCTATGAAAATTTCATCAAGCTCCACCTTTATAGTATAATTTGTGTATGCACTCCTTTACATATGGAATAGTGTATATAGCAAAATAAAGAGTTTCGATGAAATTTTTCAACTATATCGCATTGGAGTATCTTATAATTATGATTGAAGTATAATGAAAGTGATAAAGAAGTATAACATATTCGCTTAAATGGTATATTAGAGGTGATCGAGAGTATGTACACTGAGTACAGAAAAAGGCTTCTATATATATATATATATATATATATATATATATATATATATATATATATATATATATATATATATATATATATATGGCCGGCTTTAGGCTTCCAAGTTATCCTGCAGTTTTTGCAGTGTTCTTGCAGCGTGCCTTGTTCGTGCATGCATGCATGCGATCACGATGGATCGGAGGGAGTGATTAATAAAGCTAAGTTGACGATGACGATGTGAATCCGACGATGGAAAGGTGGTGTGCTTGTTTTCACGCACCAACTAGCTGCAGTTACGACGCAAAAGTGATTACTAGTTACTACTACTAAATTCAAAGAGAGCCTGTTTATTGTTTAATGCCGTAGATTGCACACTGTCGATCGATGGCGAGTTAACCATTGAACAATAGAGCGATGCATCTAACCGTTTTGTTTGTTCTTGTGGTACTGGACTGGAGTACCAAAAGGCTAAATAAAATCTAACGTCCCAACTTGGAGTTTTTCGTACAAATTGAAGGAGATCTTTTCACCAAATGTTGTAGTAGCATTGGCAATGCATGGTCCTTCCGAAATCCCACTTGACAGCGTGACAAGCTCAAATATATGTACTAAATCATTGATATACACCGTGTGGGGGTAGAGAAGCCAGGAGTTTTACGACAGGTATTACATGGGCGGTCAGACAACTAAGTAGGTTGGGTGGTAGAATACATGTCCATTCCCTTCAACGGGATAAGATTAATAGTATTGATGAATATGGAGGGCATGCGTAGACGTGGGCGCCGGGGCAGACCGGCATGATATGGACAGTAGTGGATCTAGATTCAAATCTTATGGGGTGTTTATCCGTCTGTAGCCCGCCACGCTGTCGCCTCCTTTGCCCTTGGCCGGTTGCCCTTCTGCTTTGCCCTTGGTCGATCGCTCTTCCGCTCATCGGGGGTAGGATGTGCCCTTGCCCTCCTTGACCCCTGGTGGGTCCACCTCCTGGTACTGAACTGTTGGGCCACATGTTTAAACCATGTCGTGTCGTTATGGTCCAACCAGGTCACCGTGCCATGCCGGCCCAGATCGCCTTCAGTGAGCTCAGCCACGGTCTATTTGTACTATTGCGACGAGAGCATAGGAGTCGGAGACGCACAGAGCTGAGACAGCGGACACAAACATGAGGAGAGAAAGATTTAAATTTTATTCATGCTTAGACGGGTACAAAGTTATCGTCTCCCCCTCCCTCTCCGCCCCGGCCATCTTTGTAACATCCCAGAAATTATAATAAAGAGAAAATATATATTTTGAATTTTAATATATTTATTTCTGAGTTTTCTTGGCATTTTGGTTTTTATTTGGATTTTTTTGGATTTCTGTGTTGTGAGAAAAATCAAATAAAGAGAAATAATGAATGGATAATGGTAGAAAGATAAAAAGGTAAAAGTAAAATTTTAAAAAGATGGTAATAAAAATCCCAATCATGCATATGGATCATTCCAGCCAGCACATAATATTTTATGCACAGAAATGTGAGGAGATAAATGAAAAGATAATCTTTTGACTAACAACAGTGTACAGTCAGAATTAACCTAGAATTTTCGAAACTTATCTGAAGCTTAAAAATTTACCAGAATGTTCTCAATGCATTATTCACCCCTGGTAAAAATATAAGAAATTAATTATGTCATCTAAGGTTTTTAAAAATTCAAAAACCAAAACTCTAAAAATCATAATGTCAGAATATTTAGAAAATAAATATACAAGATATAGACTTAAAATTTTTAGGGAATAATTAGCAGCTAAAATAAAACCCTGATAAAAAGTTTTAAAAATATTTGACAAGAATAAGACCTTTAAATAAAATAAATTCAGAGGGGAAATTTTATACCAGTCACTGTTGTCAGAATATTTATAATTCTTTGGTAAAATCTTTTAACACAAGTTTTTACCAGTAGTCAAGACTTATCTGGGGACTCAATTCAAAAAATTGGAAAATTTTCTCCATATTTTGATAGCCAAATAAATTCGGGTCATGAGTTGTCCGAGCCGGATTTCTCTCTGTGACCGTTCTCTCTTGCTGACAAGTGGGGCCATCTGTAGTGCTAACCCCGTTCATTGGAGGTAACGGAGAGGCACTGCTCTCACTGCCTGGTGGACCCCGGACCCGCCTGTCAGACTCCCTTCCTCACTGTTTCCTTCCTTTTGACCGGAGTCTCGCGCATGCGCTCGCCCGGTCTCATCTGCCGACCGCCCCGATTCACCGCCCCTCTGTGCGAGACGAGCCGCCTCCTCTTGACCGTGGACACGTTCGGTCTTGGGAGCCTCACGCTTGTCCTCATCCTCTCCCGCGCCATAACGCCTCAGTTAAATCCCGCGCCACCTCACCATTGTTGTGAAGAGAGGAGCTGAGCACCACGCGTGCGTTCAAGCACTGGCGAGACCGCCTTAGCTAGGTTATAAATAACCACTCGCGTCACCATTGAAACTCCCTCTACTCTTTTGAGTTCCATCTAAATCCAGCGCCCCAACTGAAGCTTTCATCCTTCGTTCTGCCGCAAGAACCTGAAAGGGGAAATCGGTGGAGCAAGCCAAATAAGCATCAATCCTTAGAATTTCCTTGTCCTAAAGCTTCGTCACATCTCATAGAGTACTGATCACTCTTTGTTTTCATTTGTTTCCGTCCGCAGCACCTCTTTCATCGCCGTCTTCTTCTTCTTCCTCGTAACCAGTGACTGTGGGCAGCCTCCTCGATCTTTCTCCAACAACCTTTCTTTCAAGTGAAATGAAACCCTAGTAGCATGTTGATGCTCACCCACCCCTTCTCCGGTGAGAATGCGCTAGGCGGTGAGCTTTCGCTTGCATAGCCATGGTGGCCGCCGCCCCCACTCGGTGGCGACCTACTTTTCTTTCGGTCATCCCCGGTTGAATGGGTACCACCCAAAGGTGCGCACCATGGTGCTGATGCTCATGGTGCTACCCATTCCGCCGCGCCGGAGCTAATTCGCCAGCGGTGAGCCGGGATTCGAAGCCCTCTGTTTTGTGTCGCTGACAAATAGGTCTCGGTAGTCAGTCGCTTCGAGCGAGGGTCTGCTAACTCGCGGGCCCAGCTTGGCAGTCACTCTGTGACACTGGACCACGTGTCAGTAGCCTTCCCCTCTCGTGTGCGCTGATAGGAGGGTCGCCGCTGTCAGCCGCTAGCCGCGCCCGTGCAATTGCTGACCCGTGGTCCCAAGCTGTCAGTGACTGCGGGCCGATTCAAAAGAGCCAGCGCACACACTGGCCAGGGCGTTTCCCAGTTAGGAAAACGTATTTTCCAATTTGAGTTGTTTTTCAAAAACCAACCCAATGGAAGTGGTCATAATTTCCAAACTATAGCTCCAAAATTTGCAAAATAAATTTCTAAAATCCTTTAGATTCATAATATGTAAAAATATTTCAAAAATGTTTATTTTATAATTTCTAAAAACAAGAATGCAAGAATGGTTCGTAATATGCCATATACACAATCTTTGCAAATAAAGTCTAAATAAAATGAAATAAATTTTGGTTGAATCCTCATGCTGAAAGGAGTTCAGAGATGTAAAAATAGTTAGGCTTCAAATTGATTTGCTTCATTTTCTAATAGTAATCATACCCAATACATAAATGCACTAGTGAATTTGGGTTTCACTAAATAAGATAAAAATGAACAACCTTATTCTTAAAAACTAATACATCAGTATAGGCCTTGCAGTTTCAAAGATTATTTCAAATCATATCTTAAGAGCTATTGTCAAGTAATATTCATAAGATTTGGCTAAGATGTAAGTGTACTCACTCATGTGCATATATGCATATGAAAAAGTAAAGATCAATCTTTTAAATATCTAGAAGTTTAATTAAATATTGCTTTGCATTCTAATCCTAAATAAAGGAAATGTTGCTTCATGTTAAGGTTGATCATATCATTATAATCTTAACCAATTTTAGCATCTAGAATTCGTAAATAACAAACAAAAAATTTATAAAAGAAGCCTCATGTTCTTTGGATTAGACTTCTAATTATTTTGCTATCTGTTTTCTTTTTGCCTTTCTTTTGGAATCTATTGATTATTACTATTTTCCTTGCTACGCTACGTGTAGACACCGACGTCCCTGAGGAGGAAGTCGAACCAGTTGCAGATCCAAACTTCGAGCCAGACAACGAGCAGCAAGGCAAGCACCTCCTTGAGCATGTTGAGCCCGATAATTTACCTACCATATGTTGTTTTTATCAATGTATTAGGCATTCGAGTAATTCTCCACAAAAATGCTATGTTGGGTAGAAACTGTAGTTAACCCTGTGAATTATGGTTTTTCCTTAATCTGTATGAACTTGTGAACCTTGTAACCCCTAGTGTGAACTAGACATAATTAATATCATTTTGGGTATGATCGCTAGTGTAATATTTATGCTTATCCATTCTTTGATATGGATACAATCATTTCAACTATTTAAATGAATGGCTATCATTTGGAAAAACGTTGCTGGTATTTTATTAAAAACCCAAAATAAAACTATGGTTTTGACATGGGCGATTACTGGCAATAGCCGGTTGTGTAGAGGGATTTGCGCGTAGTGTAGGGTGGAGTATCGCCCGTGTCAAATTAAGGACCGAGCAATGGGACGTTATTGATCCAAGAATTCCGTGCAACCACGAGGGCTGGTATGGGACAGCCTTAACATATTAAGTTATTTAGATATGGCTTTGCACATTGGTAGGCGGGAGCTGGCGGAAGCATTCCGGAACGGTCTGCTTGTGAGGGGCTTCCACACCTCGGTGTGGGTAAATGCATACCCGTGCAATGGTGTACGCCTTACTATAAACAAAAACGGTGTGTTGGGGGTTACGTGAAAGGAACCACATCTTGGGTGTGTGTTTCTGTTTCTATGGCGAGGGTTAACGTCCCGGGCTGGTTCGAAGCCATGTCTAGGTAATGTAACGGTTATGTATGATCTCCTTGCCGACACACCAAAGGAAGTGTGTCAATTGGCCTGGCAAAAGAGGTTGATCATTCCTTGTGGGTAAAGCTGTACAACTCTGCAGAGTACGAATCTAATCGATTAGCCGCGCCCGCGGTCATGGGCACTTGGTGAAGTCATTCCAATGTTAAACTTTGGTATTTTCTAAAAAGGGGTTTGGTTTGGAAATTACTTTAGCAACCATCATTTTATGTCAAAGGATCGACATTGTGGACCATGCAGTAGGGTAGGCTGTATTGGGGGATATGAATATTTGTGTATGCTGATTAAAAATTTCAGCACTTTATAAACTACAGTTTGCAATCTAGCATAATCATATGTTTTCATTTTAATGCACCTGCAAAATAACCTAGAGCTTGACTTTTGCCTTAGCCTGCATATTTATTTAATTGCATTTGTGAAACACTACAAGTCTTGCTGAGTACCAATGTACTCAAACTTGCTACCTGCTGTCTCAGAAGATGAAGTTCTCGATATGTCAGACGATGTGTATTACCAGGCAGGCCTCGGGGTTTTCGATGTCGATTTCTTCTAGGGTTACCTTGTCAAATGCCTGCGGGTCGGATGGGCAATCTACGAGGCTTTTGGCTCTTTATGTCTTTCTTTCCGCTGTACTGTAATGTTATGTAAAGACCTTTGTATAATTATCTTTTGTTCCAGGTATTAATATAATGGGTGTATGGATGTGATATTGATGTTGTAAACATGTGAGTGCTAGCCAGTGATCATGGAACTAGTACAGTAATCACATGAAGATTTCTGTTCTTTTGGACGGGGTCTCACAATCTTCTTCGCCCCGGCCACCTCCCCCTCCCCCTCCTCCCCGACCTCCCCCTCCATGGTACGGCTGCCTCCCCCACCTCCTCCGTGCTCCCAACCGCACGCTGCCAAAATGGGTCGTGCCGGTCCAAGCACGACCCATGAATGCGTGGCATGCCATCACTACTATAGGAATGTAGATCGAAATCGATTCTTTTTCGTCATCACAGTCAGTTTTTCATAGCGATACAAAGTCATTAGACAGTGATGAGGAGGCGCTATCACAGTCGATTTTTGCCCGATTGTGATAAATTATCGTGATAATAGGTTATTATCTAGAACCGATTGTGATGTTCACCATGTCACAATCAGTTCTAGATGCCGATTGTGATGCGGTGAACATCACAATTGGTTCTAGCTCACAACCGATTGTGATGTGTACCAAAAACAGCAGATTACACATAGTATGCACCAAAAATAGCACATATTACATACAATACTATGCATATCACATTCACAATATATAAAGAACACAAACACTTTAAAATACACATATCACATTCATTCACAATATAGAACACAAACATACTTAACAGTCAGTACACATATCACATTCACATAATATAATATTGTTTACATATGGACTAGTAGAAGCCTCTCGGATCTCTAAACCTACCATCCTCCGCTATAACTTATGTCCAGTACCACTTGCATATGTGGTCTCGTAATTTGTTGAAATCTTTGTTTTGTAAGTTCTTGCGGGGGATATCGATATTCTACAAAATAGAAATAAGTGCACTAATGTAAGTTTTTAAATTTGTATGTAAAAGGCTGAGTGTATTATGCATGTACATACACCTTAGGGAAAAGGTATGAACCGCCGACCACGATCAGCATGTGATGCATGACGTAGAAGCCGCACAGGTCGTCACACCCTTGTTGATGACACTGTGAATAAAGAAAATCAAATTAATAGATGAAGAATAGATATCAGAAAAAATTAATCTTATGCTAGTCACTTGTACCTCGAAGTTGTTCCACTCCAGCTGATCTCCTCGTTTGAGATTGTGTCGCCCTCCTTCAGCAACGTAAGACAAAAAAGCCCTACATACATTGCAGAGATGCTGTCGAGGCAAGGGGCGCACGGCGACAGCGGGGGAGGGCAAGGGGCAAGGGGCGCGGTCGGCAGCCAGGGGGCAAGGGCAAGGGTGAGCGGGCGGTGGTAGGGGGGCAAGGGGGCGCGGGCGGTGGCCAGGGGAGGAGGGAAAGGTGGCGCGGGCGGGCAGGGGGTGAGCTCGTTGAGAGAGACATGGGGGTCGCATTAGGGCTGGGGCGCCGTGAGGAGAACGGGTGGAGCAAGCTAGGAAGAATGGAGAGGAAGCTAGCTAGGAAGAATGGAGAGCAAGGCAACTGGTGTTTTTTAAAATAGGATCCGGTTCAATAATCATAATCAGTTTCTAATTGGAATCGATTGTGATGAATATTTTTAGATTATTTTCATTTTCATCATTTGATCAAAGAGAGAAAAGGCCATAACTTTTTCAAATATAGTTGAAATTGTTTGAAATTTTGCAAAAACATACTTTAGGATACTAAAAAGCTTTTCCGTAAATTTTTTTGAAAAAAGAGTCCCCATTCAAAAGATATGCTAAATTTTACTTTGTAGGCATGATTTTTGCTTAAAGCATTGAAAAGTCAAATCTTTTTCAAATAAAGTCCAAATTGTTTGAAAATTTTCAGAAATAAACTTTGGACTAGTTAGAAGCTTTCCCAAAAGATTTCTTTTTCCAAAGATATGTAACAATGCACTTTTTAGGCATAAAAAGAGCTTGAATTTCCATCTAAGCCTCAAAATGCAATTCAACTTCGATTTCATGGAGATTTGAACTTTCATGTGTCATTTAATCCAAAAACAAGATCATATAAGGTCCATTTGACGCCAAATTTGCTTATTTGTTTCTAATATAGGGATTTTTACTATAAAAGCATTGTAAAATATTTGAAATACATATTTGAGAACTTTTACAAATATTTTCACAAATATGAGAATTTTAAACAATATTTTTAAAGAAATACGAAAAGAAGCAAATAAGAGCATATTTGATTTGAATTGCTATGTATGAGTTTAAAATACCATTTGGAAACCAAGATATGACTAAAAATCCGGTCCAACAGGTGAAACTCACAAAATGCTATAATATGACAATTATAGGTGAAGAGTAGTTTTTATGCTAGTTTCAAAATCAAATAACTTAGGATTGGTTGGCCTTTTGAAAACATTTTGAATGTGAGATTTATTAAGAATGACCATCTCTATGTTTTTCGTTTTGGAGCTATTTTCAAAATCATTCTACAATTAATTCTAAGCAAAATACAAGTTTAAATCCAAAACAAGATACTGGTAACTAGTTCATCTTCTTTTATGCATACATAATGGTACTACGAGATTATCAACAATTGTCCACAGCGATGACATAAAGAAAAATATGACATGATGTGAATGTAATTAAAGAATCATAATTGAATGAATAAACAGCTCATGTGGCATTGAAAAGCAAAGCTAGCATTCATTTCATGTATGTCACAATGTTACATGTCACATAGCAATCTTACAACTTTACCCAAATAAATGACACAATAAAACGGATCTGTTAAACAGTAACGGCCGTTAAAACGAACAAACCTTGACATAGTCCCCTTATTTACAATACAACCCTTCTTGATGATCTACACGCATGTAATATGTTTCATGTGTGTTGTCGTCACCGCTAAGACATACCTTATCTGTAAACGGATGTATTTCATCGAATTGGTTGTACTCTTATTCATCTACGATATTTTCAACTCCAATGATCCGCCTCTTGCCATGAAGGACGACATGCAAATTGGCCGAATCACGCACGTAGAAGATTTGAGTTACTTGCTTCGTAAGGATGAACGATTCATCTTTGTAGGTGAGACTATTGAGGTCCACAAGAGTAAAACCTCTCTTGTCGACCTTCACTCCATGTGGAAGTCTCATCCACTTACATCAAAATAATGGAACTTGGTATATTTCATAATCGAGCTCCTAAATCTCTTCGATCATCCCGTAGTAGGAGTTCATTGATGTTCTAGATCCTCTTTTTGAGTGATCATCGGACAGAGCATCTATGCTCACACCACTATTTGGAAAGTACTCTTTACATCTTGACTTTCAGTGTAAAAGGTGTGGCCATTAATATTGTACCCCTGCCATATATATATGTACATTAAATCTTGATCCGTGAGCCAACCATTTCACATCCTCACTGACAGAGACCTTCACCTTTTCCTTGAACCACGTGAGGAATCGATCGTTGAGTTCTCGTGTGATGGAAAGCTCATCCATGTGTTGATTCTCTTCCTATAATATCAACTTATGCTGCTCGATGTATGGATGAACTTCTGCGCTGTGCTACAAGACTGTCAAATGTGCTTTGTAATACATATCAAACCGTGGACTCGTTAGTTTGAACCCTCATGATGAGATACAGGAATACCAATTGTTGGTCTTTTACCTAGATAGTCCACGTAGAACTTAATAACCTCTTCAGTCCCATAACCTTCAACAATATTACCCTCAGGCTTCGACCGATTCCACACGTATGACTTTAATATACTTATATACCTCTCGAAAGGATACATGTAACGTAGGAATGTAGGTTCACATATCTTAATCTATCTAACAAGGTGGACCATGACGTCAAAGAACGACGGGGAAATGTATCTCAAGCTGATATAGAGTCTACACCACCTCACTCTGTAAGTTGTTTAGTACATCGGGATCAATAACCTTGAAAGAAATCGCATTGAAGAAATAACATAGCTTCGTGATTGCCAACCTGACATCTTTTGGCAGAATATTTCTGATTGCAACAGGGAGCATTTGGGTCAAAAAGACATGACAGTCGTGGGACCTCATACCAAACAACTTCAAATCATCCATGGATACAAGCTTCTTAATATTTGCGGAGTAGCCCGATGAAACTTTAATACCTTGGAGACACCTACGGAGATCTTCTTTCTCCTTCTTGGACAAGGTGTAGCATGTAGCGGGGATGCATAGAACTTTTCCATCCTCTTCTATCACTGCAAGTTTGGGCCTGATTCCCATGTAGGCCATG
This sequence comes from Otatea glauca, assembly GCA_036346275.1. Classification (NCBI taxonomy): domain Eukaryota; kingdom Viridiplantae; phylum Streptophyta; class Magnoliopsida; order Poales; family Poaceae; genus Otatea; species Otatea glauca. Next base: position 37,580,305 of record CM070733.1, on the reverse strand, counting down.
TCGCTGCTAGCATTCACAACATCCTTGGTCTTCCTAGATATGTTCAGCAGGATGCCAACCAAATTAGCGCAAACATTCTTCTCAACGTGTATGACATCAATACAATACCAGACATCTAGTATGGTAAGTCCCAAAATATCGATCTCTTCTTCCAAATAGTCCTGGGATGAACAGATTTACGACTCTTTTCATATTGAATATCGATATCCTCCACGCGTGAATATACTTGCCTTCTACTCATAGGTTGCGGAGCCGATCGAACTTCCCTCTTCCTATCAAATTTTTCATCAATCTTACGGTATCGATGACTTCGAGGTAAAAACCTAAAGTGACCCATGTACACAGTTTTCTTGCAATTTGGTAGCTACAAACTTTTAGTCTCCTTTTCACAAATAGGACACGCTTTGGCTCCCTTCGTATTGTAGCCCGTCAAATTACCAAGGGTCGGGAAATCATTTATGGTGCAAAATATCATAGCCCGTAGGTTGAAGTTCTCTCTTTTGTATGCATCCCACACCGTGCCCCCTCGTTCCATAATTCTACCAAATCCTCAATCAGTGGTGCTATGTACACATTAATATCATTTCCCGGCTGTTTGGGTCTCAAGATTAATAACGACACCATGATATACTTCCGCTTCATACACAACCAAGGAGGGAGATTGTAGATACACAACAGAACCGGCCAAGTGTCGTGACGACTGCTCATATTACCAAACAGATTCATTCCATCGGTACTCAATCCAAATCTCATATTCCTAATCTTGGCACCAAACTCCTCATGTTTCCAATCAATGTTTCTCTATTGAGCCGAATCAGAGGGGTGTCTTAGCTTGTCATCTTCCTTTCGAGATTCATAATGCGAACGTAACAATTTTGCCTCTCTGGGATTTGCAAACAACCGCTCCAAACGGAGAATGGTGGATAAGTACCATAATACCTTGGCCGGTGCTCCTTTGTTGACCTCTTCACCGTCGTCGCCCTGGATCTTATGCTTCTTGTCGTTACTCTTCTCCTTTTGTTTGCACCAGGGTACACCATAAACTAGACAAACGTGATATTCCTTATGTGTGTTACGGTACAAGATGTAATCACTTAGACATGCATCTATCCTTTCTATTTCCATTCCCATGGAACATAGTAGCTTCTTCGCTTTATAAATGCTTGTTGGTAACTCGTTTCCCTCCGGAAGCACATCAGATAGAAGAACTAAAAGTGCATTAAAATTTATATCTGTCCAATGGTGTTTTGCCTTCAGTTCGAACAATGCAATGACTGAATCCAACTTGGTGTATTCCACTTTACAACCCGAGAACAACAGTTTGGCATCATCTTCCATCAAGCTTTTAATTTTTTCAAACTCTCTTTCCGTGTAATTTCCCTCCACATCTCGCAACATTTGCTCTAAATTGTCCTCCTCAAACATATCACGCTACAACTCGTGATGGGGTTCCAGCATGTCTTCGTTGCATACCGAACGGGTACTACTTTTCTCCCCATGATGGATCCAACACATGTAATTCCTCACTAAGCTACGTCGAATCAAGTGGTCTTCAATTTGAGTTGAGTTGTTAAATCTCCTGAGATTGATGCAATCAAAGCAAGGACAATATATGAAGTTTACACCCCCTCTTCACCATGTCTTCTTCTAATTCTTTTTGAACTTCTTAACACCCCTCTGAAATTCAGCACTCACACGGCTTTTCTGATACATCCATTCTTCATGGTCCATCTGTAATTAAACTATGCACAATAAATTAAGAAAAAACTGGAGCGATAGCTAACTATTTCGAATATTAAGACATTATTTAATTACCTTTGCAAAATAGAGAACGGGTTCCAACATATATAATTTTACTCTCGATACCTTCTTCTCTAGTTAAGAGCTTTCAATTCCCTACTTAGGAGATATACATTCAAAACATCAACAATGATATCGAATTACCTAATACAGTAAACTTGCAATCCTTTTGACTTCAATGAAGGAAAATAAGGGTGGAAGCACTAACAAAGTTAAGGAATTGAATGATCTTGAATAAACGTCTATCTGTTGACCAACTAAGTACGTACCAACGATGACTCCTAATCTCTAATTAGGTTAGGTCCTAATCCCATTCGATGATATGTGGTTCGGGCAAGTTCCGAACCTGTTATACAACTCTAAAGAAAATTTCGGTAGCATCTCTCCACTGTTCTTTAAATACACGTCTCGACAACAAGTCAAGAGGGGTGTGTATCCGGAGAACGCTAGTAAGATGTTGCCGAAACTTTCTCTAGAGTTTTACAACAGCTTAATTAGGAATTTGCCTGAACCACATATCCTTGAACTGTCAAAAAAATATGGACAATTCGAAAGTGCTTACTTATAAATATATCATTTCAACATATTTATAAAGAAGCACACTCGAACGGAAGACGTAGGTTACGCAACCTAAACTGTAACATTCATCATATTACAGCAACAATAATTCTAAATTAATACGAGAGTACTACAAAGATAAATAGATGTGTGTTGTCAAATAAAGGGCTTGAAATCTAATAGAATACACACAATTCCAGTGCAATCTAAACTCTCTTTGTGATATATCGAATTACCTAGTGCAAAATTGAACGGGTTTGAAGGAACTCTCACATTTTGAAGAAAACCACAAAGAAGGGAAAATCTCCTCAAGCTAGGGCTTCAACTTTACCCTCTTAACACCTAACCTCAAGGATTTCATAATTTCACACAAAATTATTGCTTCCAACCAGAGTATGTGGTGTTGTTTGGGGCAACAGCGATTTTTTTGTCTCTAGAACAACAATAGAGGAGAGTTCAGCCCGAGGGCATAAAGAAGCTAGCAAGGCACATCGCAATCGGTTCTGAGATAAGAACCGATTGTGATGCACGATGCACATTACAATCAGTTCTCATGTCAGAACCGATTGTGATGTGTATGTATGGGTGCATATCACAATCAATTCTTGTGTTAGAACCGATTGTGATGTGCCCAATGCTACACCAAAATCGGTTCCAACCTGAAAACCGCTTGTGATTATTATTAACACCATCTTTGAAATTATCTATCAAAATCGGTTTTTCCTAAAAAGTTAAGAACCGACTCACACTACTACAGAACAGCCAATCCTTGCCGGCATATCATCGCCGTTAGGACTCACCGGCGATGATAACGATCTCTCGCGGTTCAAAGTTAAGTTGGGGATAACTTATCACCGCCGGTTCATGCAACCAACCGGCGGATAAAAAGCAAGATATCACCGCCGGTTTGAGACAACAACCGGCAGAGATATATCATCGCTGGTCGTGCTTAAACCGGCAGGATACTTGCATTTTCACCGCTAGGGTTAAAGCAAGGACCGGCAGTGATATTATCTTCCCGCGCAGATGTTTTTCGCGCAAGATTGAGCTTATCATCGCCGGTTCGCAGAACCGGCAGTGATAAGTGTTCTATATAATCGAGACCTCGCCTCGAGCCGATCGAGCAAAGACAGAGAGGCGCCTGTCTTTGCTCGACGGTATATTGCAACGATCTGCCAAAAATTTGTTAAAATTTGTATTGTACTTCTTTTCGAGGTTAGTAATTTGATCCAAGGTTACAAAACCGCGAAATTGGCGAAATCTCGCGAAATCTCGGATTTCGGACCCAATGAGTTTGCATAGACCGCCGGATGTAAAAATCCAAAAAATTTGAAATTGCTACAGATATTTCGGATTTTTATTTTTCACGAGATTTCGACAAAACCGCCGAGATTTCGAATTTTAAACCTAAGCATTTTGCAGAACTCTCTCAATTTTAAAAATTGAGAATGCATTTTCATGCTATGAAAAATTTATGGGAGTATCATAAGATATGTAGGATAATACATAAAATTTATGAAAATATTTTAACATCATTTGTTATGTTTTAAAAATAAAAATCGTAAATAGGATAAACATTTCACGACCACTTGAAAGTGGGACCACTTGTTCACGCCGGACCACTCTGGTGGTCCGCGTGAACTCGCTCACGTTATGAAAATATTTTAACATCATTTGTTATGTTTTAAAAATAAAAATCGAAATAGGATAAAAACATGACCACTTGAAGTGGTCAAGCAAAGACCACTTGGACCACTTCCAAGTGGTCCGCATGAAACTCGCTCACGTTATGAAAATATTTTAACATCATTTGTTATGTTTTAATCTCTATTTTTGTAAATAATAAAAATTGCCACGTGGATTTTTACATAATGACAAAAGGTGTATTTTCAAATGTTGAAATAATAAAAACTTGTTAGATGGATATTTACCTAATAAAAAATTTTGATATATTTTAATGTACTCAAAGTATATCCTAAGTGCTTACAATTTTTCCAAATTTGTAAATAATAAGGAATTGCAAGATGGATATTGACGAATGAAAAAAGATTGATATATTTGGATATAGTCTAAATATATCATAACTATTTACAATTATTTTCATTTTTACAATACTAAAAATTGCTATATGGATATTTACATAACGGAAAAAGGTTGATGTATTTTAATATAGTCAAAATTGCTACATATGTTTTTAAATCTAATTGTCTACAATTATTTGTTATTTGCAATTATATGCGTATGTAATGTTTGATTTAATTAATTGTAGATGGACCGAAGGTGGATGTATGACACGGACCGTTGTGGGGCGAGTTTTTAATGGTGTGAGTTATTTTCTAAACGTATCGCGGCGCACAAGTCGAAGAATCTGGCGGACTACATGTGCTGTCCATGCGTTATTCGCAAAAATCAAGTATTTTCTACCATAGAGTCGATACGCACACTTGCTTCAAGAGGTTTCAAGGTGGCTATACTGTTGGACCAAGCACGGCGAAGATGAGATTGTACATGAAGGGCAACACATTATTGAAGATGACGGAGACAACGGTATGGCGATTGAAGATACGCTTGTCGATAGCCACGACGAAGATCTGGATCAAATGTTGCGTGATGGGGAGGAGACTTCACGAGTGAAAGAGAGTTTCAAAAGTTCCAACATATGGTAGGACTCCACGACACCATTGTACCCAGCCGCAAGGAGGAGCACAAAAATTGCGGACCGTGCTTACACTATCGCAGCTTGAAGGCAAGCAATGGTTGATCCGATAAGAGCTTCACCGAGCTCTTATGTCTCTTGGGGGATTTGCTTCCAGAGGGTAACGTGTTGCCTACAAGCACGCACCGGCCAAGCGGGTTGTCCGCCTGTTGGGATTGGAAGTACAAAGGATACACGCATGTCCAAACGATTGCATGTTGTATCGCAATGAGTTTGCGGACTTGATGGTCGTGTTGTTTGCAAAGCAAAGCGGTATAAGGGCAACGGCGATGAAGACATCGATAATGAAGATGTCGGGGTGAAGCGTAAGAAGATGAGATCTCCCCGTAAGGTGGTGTGGTATTTTCCTATAATTCCCCGTCTGAATCGATTGTTTGCGAACAAAAGGCATGCCCAATTGCTACGATGGCACGCCGAAGAGCGTAAGAACGATGGAATGCTCGGACACCACGACTACGTGCAATGGAGGAACATCGACAGAAAATATAAGAAGCACTTTGCATATGATGTAAGGAATATAAGGTTCGGGTTGAGTACGGATGGGATGAATCCTTTCGGTAACATGAGCAGTCGTCATAGCACTTGGCCGGTAACTCTATGTATCTACAACCTTCCTCCTTGGCTTTGTATGAAGCGGAAGTACATTATGATGCCACTACTGATCCAAGGGCCTAGGCAACCTGGCAACGATATCGATGTGTACCTCAAACCATTGGTTGAAGATCTTCTAATCTTGTGGAACGATGGAGTACGGTATGGGATGAGTATAAAAGAGAGAACTTTATCCCACGCGCATTGTTGTTCGTAACCATCAATGATTACCCCCCTTGGTAACTGTCGGGCCGATGACAAAAGGCTTCAATGGATGCGCCCAATGCTTAGATGGTACAAACTAGTCGGTGGTCAAGAACTGTCGAAAAATGTCTTACATGCGCATCGTAGGTTCCTCCGCAAGGATCACCCATACCGCAATAATAAGAAAGCTTTTGATGGGACAAAGGAGACCGCTTTAGCTCCGAAGAATCACACTGGGAGAGAGATATTTGCAGCTGTAAGGGATCTTAAAATTATCCACGGAAAGGGAGCAGGCAGTACATCTATCCCGAGTTCCGTGATAAGGCTCCTTTGTGGAAAAAGAGATCAGTATTTTGGGTCCTACCATCTTGGCAAAGACTTAGAAGTGCGACACGCAATCGACGCCATGCACATAGAGAAGAACGTGTGTGACGACTTGCTTGGTATCTTCATCGATATACCGCAAAACAAAAGATACTCTCCAAGCACGGATGGACCTTGAAGATATGAAACTCGTGAAGGAGTCGCATCACGAGACATGCATACGGGGAAAAAGTACCTTCCCGCACTGCTACACTCTGAGCAAGAAAGAAAAATTAGCTCGTGCGAATGCTTGCACGGAGTGAAAGTTCCGTCCGGATACTCTGCCAACATAAAGAGACTAGTCTCAATGAAAGACTTAAAATTAATTGGTATGAAGTCTCACGATTGCCACGTGATGATGACGCAGATGCTTCCAATTGCGATTAGGGTGTTCGCAGAGAAAGTCCGAGACCCAATTGTGAAGTTGTGTTCATTCTTCAACGCGATTTCCTGAAGGCCATCGATCCATTGAAACTAGATAAGCTACAGAAGACGTGGTCCACACTCTTTGCGGGCTCGAGATGTGTTTCCCTCCATCTTTTTGATATTATGGTCCATCTCATTGTTCACATCGTGAAAGAGATCTGATTCTAGGTCCCGTGTTTCTACATCGATGTATCCTTTTGAGAGGTTCATGGGGTCATAAAGAAATATGTTCAGAATCGACATCGGTAGGAAGGTTGCATTGCGAGATGGTTGGGGAACCGAGGAGGTCATTGAGTTCTGCGTTGATTACATGGATCTCAAACCGATTGGTCCGCCTACATCACGACATGAGGGTAGGCTACAGGAAAAGGGACATCTGGCGAGAAATCACTCCGTACAAACAATCTAGCTTCATTCACACAAGCACATTTCGCGATTCTGGGACAATCGGTTGTGGTGGCCCGTATGTCAACATGCACAAGAGCATGCTATCTAGAACAAACCCAACGAAGTCGAGGGTTGGATCGCGAGAGAGCATAGACATAACCGGCGATTGGTTGCGTAGGCACATGATGCATACGGAGACAGAGTGCGCTCGATTGAAAGTGTTGGCTCGGGGACCGCCCACTACAATTCGGACATTTCAAGGATACGACATAAATGGTTTTACTTTTTATACAAGAGCACAAGATAAAAGAGCACCAACCAAAACAGCGGTATCCGTATAGATGCCTCACGACAAAGAACGGAGATAGGAAAACCTACTACGGATTCATAGAAGAGATTTGGGAGCTTGATTACGGACCTTTGAAGGTCCCTCTCTTTCGGTGCCAATGGGTAAGACTTCCAGGGGCATGAACATCGACAAATGCAGTATCACTACCGTGGACCTAAAGCGGTCGGATCTGAGAGAAGAACCATTCGTACTTGCTAATTGTGTTACACAAATCTTTTTTGTATCCGATCCAGCTAACAAGGAGCGCCACGTGGTTATTCAAGGAAAAAGAAGGATTGTCGGGGTTGAGAATGTTGTCGACGAGGAAGAGTACAACCAATTCGATGAGCTTCCTCCTTTCGGAGAGGACGTTGACCTCGGTCTCATGGAAGAGAGTGAGGACAAAGTTACATACATACGCCGCGATCATGACGAAGGTCGAATCGTAGCTTAGTTGTCCTAATGAAATACATTTTATTTTCTGATATGTAACAATTAATGTATTCTTTTGTCATATGTATCAATTTGTGTGAATTCTACTTCATCTGTGTGTTTTTTTTGTATTTGTGTGAATTTTTGAAGCGATGGTTGGTCTACTGCATTTGTTTGAATTTAAATCAAATATTACATGTCTCAAGTATTCTTCCAAAAATTTTAAAATTTGGATAAAAATTGATAGGATTTCAAAACAGTCAGCAATTTGAATTTTTTTATTTTGAAATATTAAAACTATGAAAACAGTGAGCACTCTGGATTTTTATAATTTTACAACTTTGTTAAAACTTAGGGGAAATATTTAAATCAAATATTACATATCCTGAAGAATTCCTCCAAAAATTTGGATAAAAATTGATAGGATTTAAAAACTCCCAAAGCAATCATCCTTTGAAAACTTTGACATAATTGACTGGAGCTTATCACCGCGGTTGTATCATTAAGCGGCGGTGAAGTGCTTTATCACCGCCGGTTTGTAGTATTAAGTCGGCGGTGATAATCAAATATTCTTGCGGTTTTGTTTTGAACCGGTGATAATACTTTCACCGGGTTGATATTGAACCGGCGGTGATAGTTTTTTCACCGCCGGGTTGAGCTTGAACCGCAGTGATAATTCAAGTATTATCGCCGATTTTTGTTTTGAATCGGCGGTGATAAGTTTTTCACCGCCGGGTTGATATTGAACCGGCGGTGATAGTTTTTTCACCGCCGGGTTGAGCTTGAACCGCGGTGATAATTCAACTATCACTGCGGTTCTCTTTATTATCCTAAGATGATAGTGTATCACCGCCGGTTTTGTGTTGACGGCGGTGATACTCTAACCCTATAAATTGAACGCCGCGCCACTCGGCCCCTCATTTCCCCTTCAACGACGCCGCCACTTCTCCTCCTCGACGCTCGCCGCCGCCGCGCGCATCGCCCGCCGTCGCCGCCGACCTCACCGCCTCGACCACCGCCGACCAACCTCACCGCGCCGTCGTCGCGCGATCAAGATCGCTCGGCCGTCGCCCGCCGTTCTTTGCCCGGTAATGACCGCCGCCTACCGCTTTTTTTCTTGAATGTTTAAATGGTCATTTAAATGGAAGTTTTAAATTCAATTTGAGCCCAACTAAGTTTCTCTATGCAATTAAGGTCATTTTCGTTTTTTTGAGATTTTGAAATTGATTGTGCATCGAGGAAGCGGACTTTGCCATTCACTATACATCTCCTCAACGCCGGCCATTGACTAGGCGGGCCCACGTGGCATAGGGGGAAAATAGAGGGAGGCACATGGGAGGTTACCGGCCGGCGGTCAGGTTTGGCGGTCAGTGCGGGTGGGTTCAGGTTAGCAAGGAGGTGATGGGGGAGGTCTTGGCGGCGGTTGGGGAGGGCTGACGATGAGCTTTGGTGGAGGAGGTGAGCTCGGGTAGCTGTAAAGAAAATATCGATGGGCTTGAGCTTGGGCAAGCCCGGGATGAGAATCAGGGATGTTTGAGATGTATTGAAAAGGCTACAGTAAAAATTTGATATGATGATCAGACATTTCTTTTTTATAAATTGTTTCTTTGTTTCTATCCCATTTTGCTGATTAAATGTTTTGAATTTTGAATAGGTAGCAAATGCATTTATATTTGTATGAATATTTTTGGGGCTGATATGGGTGGCATTTAGGATTTATTGGAATTTTAATAGATTTTTTTATTGATATGATCTTGTACGGTGGGGTTCCATTTATCTTTTGGTTAAAGGAAAAAACATTAATTGTATTTGGAAAAAAAATCCAGAATATATAACTTCAGAAAATGAATTTCCAGTGGCTGAGAACACACAATAAAAAAATCAAATTTAAATTTCAAAACCAAACTTTTTTTTTTGCATTATTTGGGTTGTTATAAATCTACTCCCCTTAAACATAATCACTCAAGCTTGGGTTGCATATCTGGTATCTATGGTGCATGCTGTTCTCGGCCCGTCACCAATTTCTTCTTGGCCTCTTGACCAAAGGTAGCTATAATATGTACTCTTTTTATACCAATTCTTGATTTGCTCAATAGTTACTTACCTTAATTGTTAAATGTGCATTGGTGCATACTGAGAGGAAATACCGCGTGGCTAAAGGCCTCTGTCGCCCTCCGAAGTTGGCGATTCCTTTTTGCTTCATCGGCAATATAAATCATTCTCTATGTATTTCGATTCTGGTTGTATATAATTACATGCGTTTAGACCTTTGATCATGCGTACTGTGTATGGTTACCTGGATGTATATGTGTATGGTTACCTGGACTGTATGTAACGTGCATATGTTTATTGCTATATGTTTGATTTGTGCCGAGAGACATAATGTGCATATGCGCTTATTCGTAAAATATGTGCTAACACATCGACAAAGTATATATGTATGTGTACATCTCCTGCAGATGTGTATATATCTTGTGTACGTGTATGCTTATATTTGTGTTTATGGTAAAAATATTCGGAGAATGCTGATTTAAAAAGATGTATATGTGTATGTGTCCTTCAAGGATGTTTGTGTATACAGATAAAAAAATATGTGTGTACATGTTCTTTAAAGATGTCTATTATTGAGTACTCCTTTCAATAAACATGCCATGTAGCTTTCTATTTAGTAGAATTGCTTGATTTAGTTTGGAATTTGGGGGCAGATACAATTATAAAGAGTGCAGTAATGACGTAATTATAAAGAAAATGAAAGAGAGCAACACTTCAATGACCATTCTCAATTTCAAGTAGTTCTCTACAATATTAATGTATAGATGTATATGTGTATGTATCTGGGATATGTAAACATCCTTTCACGGATTAACTTCAATGTCAATCCTCGTTTGTATGTGTCTTTCAAAAATGACCTTGTTAATTGGAAATTTTCAACAAACTTGCTAGGAATGGCCTCCGACGAAGGACAAGTGCGGAGGAGTTGGGCCCTCAAATATGGACGAAGGAGGAAGGGTAGCCGAATAATAGCCCAACGTCCTATCTCGAACTGCAGGACCCGACCATGGACCAACTCGACGATACTCACGTAAGCGAGGTAAAGTTTTAGTACATTGTGGTTCCCAAAACATGGTAGGCCAGACGACTAATAATTTAGAAGATCAATTTGCGTGCTCAGCGTCCGATCAACGAAGGCGCGCGCAAGTCGTGGTCGAACAAGATGCCTAAGGGAATTTTTAACATAGTGGAGCTCTCGGCAATCGGGAACCCGCTATACGAGTCATCATTGGGGCGTGCTGGGACAGACTGCGGGGTTATTGCTAGGGATGACGTGCCCATCGACTATAGATCATGGATTGGCGCGGAGGTGACCAATGGGTGGTACCCAATGAGTGAAGAACTCTTTATGGGACAAGTGAAACTAGTTTTCCAGTTCCCCAAGGGACCGAAATGGTTGCAAAGAAACGAGCACTCAGCATCATGTGTAATGCGTGGAAGAATTGGAAGACAACATTAAACAAGAATTATGTGAAAAAGAATGAAACGCAGAATTTTGACACGTACCCAAAGTTAAGGGAGTTCGGGATGAATTTGTGGCGTATAAGAGGTCCAAGAAGCTCACATAGTAAGTGAAAGGAACAAAGCAAACGCGGATAAGAATATTCACCCTCACGGACTAGGAGCGGGAGGGTGCGTGAAGAAAATACCAAAGATGGGATCGGTCAGAACAAGAAATGACCCGCAAGGGTATAATTCCGCAACGGCCTCCTTAAGCGAAAGATCAAAGCTTTGGTTGCTTGGGAGGGTGCTTCTATCTCCGATGATGGCGGCTTAAGCTTTGAACCGATAGAGAGCGGGAAGTGTGCGCGAGAATCACGATGCTCACTCACAGTCTTCCCAAGGATCTTTCGTGCCACGAAAGGAGAATGACGAGCTAACCATAGCCCTAGGTAACAAGGAGCATCCAGGTCGCACCAGAGGAGTTGGTTTGGTCACGTGGAAAGAAGCCTTCCCCGCAGACGCATGGATGTACAAGCGTTCAAAGAGATTAAGAGAAGATCAACTGAACGCGTCGGATAAAGATCTTTGTCACGAGAGCGCTAGAGGAACAAAGGTCGGAACTAGATAAGGCTGTGGAGCAAGCCGTACAGAAAGCTCTCAGCTCACGACCGCCACCCGGTGAAAGCCCTGAGCTCATCAGTCCCGGTGCTCGTAAGAGCATTGCGGCGTCCCGAGGATTCCCGAAGAGCATGGATGCGTTTTCTGTGGATGACATCAAAGAACCGACACCGTGCAAACTACATTTGGCCGCAAATGGCATTACCATAAAGTGGTGAGGCGGGGCTTGGCCATGCCAGAGTCACGGACTTTGCATCTGTCGCCCGATACCACGAGGATTCGCCGAGGTCGAAGTGGGCGATGTCGTCGCCAATACCGAAAAATGGAGGTAGAGATCCTGGCGAGGATGGGAACAAAAGCTAGGAGAAAGCGTGAATGGCTTCCTCGCGTGGCGCAAGAGCTTGATTAAGTTTGGCTCGGACGATGAGGGCAACGGCGATGATGATCACCGCACTCTCCACACGAGACCTCCGCCCTTCTCGCCGCCAACCGGGAAAAGTCCAACTCCTCCGCGGCACCAACGAAAAAGCCCGACTCCTCCGCCAAAAGCGTGAAGAATCGAACAACGGAACATCTCGGCGATCGGCACCGTCCTCGAAGAAATCTCAACCATCGTGAACCCGGGACAACCACAAAAGAAACTATCGGTGACATGGCGAGGAAGAGCGGAAAAAGCATGTAAGCGCTGCGTAGCATCTCACTTTAAAAAGGTGCCATCAAGTAAGAAGACTAAAGTTGATCGACGCAAAAATTTTTCTTGAGTATGGCAAAAGTGCAGAGGCAGGCGAGCTTCGAACCTTGCAAAATATCGGACTACGGCGCATATCCGAGCAAGATTTGCGGCGGCTAGTGCCGACATCGTTAAGCGGGATGCTCAAGCGGATGATGTTCAACTAGATGCTCTGGCGCAAGGTCTCGGTGGAAGTTTGTTATGGGAAACCATTGGTTGAACCAGCTCATTTCGACAACCTTACAACTCAAGCTGCGGCGCGTCCATCGATGGTACATGCACGTGATCCAACGATGGTATGGGCGTTTCGATCGGATACAGAGCAAGATTTTCACAATGGGGATAACATCTGCTGGGTTCTTTTCACGGAGTCAGTATATGTTGTACCAAACAAGATGCCCCGGGCGTGAACATACTTAGACTATGGACTTTGTAAGTCCATCGATTATATCGTTGAGCATTTCTGTACTGTTTAATTGCATCTCTAACTTCTTTTTTATGTAGAATGGAGGTACAGACATGTAGAAGAAATAACAATGACAATCTAGCATTCTTAGATCCGGGGCTCGTCAACGAGAAACTTGTGAACGACAATCCACAATTCGTTGAAGACTATTTATTTAATGTTTTTTTGAAGCTGCAATAAAAAACCTCCGTTCTTTTACCCTATAACTTCAAGTACGTATCTCCTGACTTCTAATATCGTTTTACTATTTTTGCGTAACACGTACGATGTGGGAGTAATTGACTACGTTGACATATATATGCGAGTTTCACTGGGTCCTCCTCGTCATCCGATTAGATGCTAGCGAGGATTTTTGTCTTGGACTCCATGAGAAAACAAACTAATCTGTACCAAGACCTTTGGGACATCTTTGAGCATGTAAACTCGATCATTGCGTTATTACTCTAGCAAAATTCCATTCTATTGCATTTAAGTTTAATTACTATTCAAAATCATTCACAGGGCTTTACTTGCGATCTTTGCAAGAAAAGTGTTGGTATCGTCCATACAGGAAAAATTTTGAAATAATAAATGACTTCCCATGCATGAAGCAGAACCCGAAACAATTTATGTGCATTCTATGTATGTACAAATATGCATTCAATTGTCACGGAGAGTGTCGGCTATAACGAAGCCATGGATGCGTAATTACACTTTGATGCCCTTTTTATTTAACAAATATCATCATTAAGTAACTTCATTTTTTTCAAAAGCAGCTCCAAGCGAGAACCAATAAGTTATTGCTCACGAAATTATAGCAATTCAAGAACGGCTCACGGATTCATTCATGATGAGATCATCAATCCAAGCGGCGAGTTCCACGAGTAGCCTCATCGCCCTCATTCCTACGGCCTAGACGCGTGACATGTCTACTTCGACTCATTGTAAAATCAAAGCAAACGGGATGACATGTAGTCGAGCTACATTGTAAAAGCAAATTATATGATGCGTAATTTAATATATTTGAATTATGATTTTAACGATGCTTAGTCGATACATGCATATATTTGAATTATGCTTTGAGCGATGCTTTATATACTAACATATGGACATTGTAAACAATTATATAAAAATATATATATATTGCACAAAAATATGCAAGATTTTCTTTTGGGTTCTTGGAAAACCGCGGTGATATGTATATATCATCGTCGGATTATGGTACAACCGGCGGTGCTAGTACAATATCCTGCGGTTGTAGATATAGCGGCGGTGATAATCCTTATCACTGCCGGATTTTGGTTTGATCCGGCGATGATAGTCCTTATCTTTGTCGGATTTTAGTTTGATCCGCGGTGATAGTCCAATATCACCGCCGGTTGTAGGTAGAACCGCGGTGATAATCCTTATCACCGCCGGTTCTCGAGCCGGCGGTGATAATCCTCGAGTATCATCGCCAGACCAATTCATCTGCCGCGCCAATGACCAGCAATGATGGGGTTTTGGAACCGGCAGTGATGTGCTGTTCTGTAGTAGTGTCAATAGAGCGATAATATTATACCATTCTATAGTAGTGCGTACCGCCCGTCGTGCCTAGCCACGAAGCCTCGCTTGGTCAACATACCATGTCAGCACGGTCCATACGAAACAGTACCATGCTGTACCATGGGCCGGCCCAAAAAGCTCGGCCAATGCCCACCTTCGCATGTGGTACAAGTATTTTTCTCCAACTAGCCCCAAAATGTAACTAGGGCTGTAAGCTTATCTAGCAAATGAGTAACTAACATTGAGTAACAATCTCTCTAATAACTCCCGTTGAGGCGTATTACTGGAGTGGTACTGGTAGCACAGTACACCAATACACAATACACACTGCATGCATGAATGCAACCATCGTCAACTCAATCGGACCGGTTTCTCTTTGTCAGACAGAAACTCAACCGGACCAGAAATTACCAGGTCACCCTGATCCAGTGGGTCAGCGAAAGAAACCAGCTCAGGGGACCCGCGTGCCAGCGAGGGAGTACGACCGTCGGCGCATCGCCACCGACCCGACCGAAACGCATACGCCAAGTAACTACGCTCCGATCCGTATCCGACGGCCGAGAACCACTCCCAGACCAAACGGGTGCACGACGACAAGCGCGCGCCGCTCCACGTGGCCCGACCCGCGCGGAGACGTCTTCTAAGAAATACGCTTCCTCCCGTTGCTTTGTGCTTGTCCATGTACTGCCTCCATTTATAAGCCAAGACGGGCTTTGCGATGTGCCGTCGAGTCGAGTAGTAAATAAGACGAGCGAAAGCTCGCACTCTCCTAACGCTTCCATTACTCCCCCGTCCGTGCTTGCCCCGCTTCCGCTCCAATGGCGTCGCCGCCGGTCGACGTGGACCTCGGCAATCTCAGCTACGAGATCTTCTCCCTCCTCGAGAGCAAGTTCCTCTTCGGCGGTGCCTACTCGCTGCCGGGGACGCCGGGGAGACCGGTTCTTGGAAGTGGAGGGAGGGTGAGGGTGCTGGCGATTGACGGCTGTGGGCCGGGACCTGGGGACGCGTTGCTGGCGGCGGCAGCGCTGGCGAGGCTGGAAGCGGCGTTGAGGGCGCGGGCGGGGGACCCTGACGCCCGCGTCGCGGACTTTTTTGACGCGGCCGCGGGGACCGGGGCGGGAGGAGTTTTGGCGGCCATGCTGTTCTTGAAGGGGGATGATGGGAGGCCGCGGTACACGGCGGCCGACGCGCTGGCGTTCGTCGCGGCGAGCCTTGGCAAGGGGGGGTGGTGCGGCGGCAGGCGGCGCAGGTGGACGGCGCTGTTCCGGCGCCCGGAGAAGTCGTCGCTCCGGCGGGTATTCGGCGACGCGACGCTGAAAGACACCGTCGCGCCGTTGCTCGTCCCCTGCTACGACCTCGCCACAGCGGCGCCGTTCCTCTTCTCCCGTACCGACGCCGTCGAGAGCGACAGCTTCGACTTCCGCCTCCGCGACGTCTGCGCCGCCACCTGCGCCGGGGGCGCTGCCCCCGCGGCCTTCCAGTCAATTGACGGGCGCACGGCCATCGCCGCAGCCTCCGGAGGAGTGGCCGCCATGGGCAACCCCGCCGCCGCCGCCATCACGCACGTCCTCCACAACAAGCAGGAGTTCCCCCTCGCCGCCGGCGTCAACGACCTCCTCGTTGTCTCCATCGGCTCCGGATCCTCCTCCGGCGCCGCCGCCTCCGCCACCCCCTCCGCCGGCTGGCGGACCCCGATCCCCCCGCGTTCGCCGACGCCCGCCGAGATGGTCCGCCTCACCGCCGAGGGCGTCGCCGACATGGTAACAATTAATCCGAACCCTCCATCGCACATCAGAGTATCAGACGGATCTCGTAAAATATCATCTTTATCTTACCGAGGTAAATCCATTGACCTGAACCTGTGGGCGCAGGTCGACCAAGCAGTGGCCATGGCATTCGGGCACACGAGTGGGCGCAACTACGTCCGCATCCAGGTCGGAAAAATTTACTACCAAATTACCCTCCATTTGTTACTGACATCATTATATTTTTTCGTTGTATCTATCAGGCTGCCGCGCCGGCGTGCTCGACCAAGGCGCTGAGCTCGCTGGACGTGAAGAAGGTGATCGCGATCGCCGACGGCATGCTGACGCAGCGGAACGTGGAGGCGGAGCTCTTCCGCGGGCGGCGGCTGTCGGAGAAGTCCAACAAGGAGAAGCTCGACGCCTTCGCGGCGGAGCTGGTGAAGGAGCACGAGCGGCGGAGGAGCTCGCCGGGGCTCCCCAACGTGGTCATCAAGCAGGTGGCCACGCCGCGGCTGTCGTCGGCGACCACCGCCTCCTCGGCCACCGCCACCGGCAGGACCGTGTCGACCATGCCGTCGCCGGCGTCGCAGGACTCCCGGCACTAGGGAACAAGGCCGTGGGATGGAGGTTCCCGTTCTAAGTTTTGTACATGCCGTCTCCATGGACGGAGGAAATCGTTCTTTCCTCTATTTTGTTTTTCTCTTCTTTTTTTTCTCTTTTGGCGAGCCACTGACATGCGAGGCAAGCTCGATACGAGTTGAAAATAAGTTATGCATATAACTTATATGTGTATTGAGCGAGGAGCGATATTTATATATCTCTATCGAATTTCATGCACCGATCAATTCAGCGGGAAATAACGTAAGCCACTCGAGAAACTCGAATATCATGTGCAACAGTGCAAGGGGACTGATCTCCCCAATATGCAAAGCAAAAGCGCATTTCCTCGTATTACGCAAATTCCAGAATATCTATGCTTAATTTGGACATGGATTTAGTTGTGCATAACTGCTTTACTAAATTTTGGTTGCAGACCAAATGCATGGCATGCCGAAATTAGTCGTCGTTGTTGTTGTTGTTTAGTCTTTGGTGGCCAAATTATGGCAAACGGGAGGCACCAAACCACACATCTATGGTACCTGAAACCACCAAAGTGGCTGGTAGGCAAGTCATGCTCCTCTCTGAGTCTCTCCAGAATAGTAGTAGTAGTTGCCTGCCATTTGAACTACCAGTTCACGAGCATGGAAGCACGAGTGGTACCAAGTTACCAACACATTGCCGTTTTGTGTTGAACTGAGGCTGCATTCAGCCGTACAGATCATGTGGGATTCAGGAGTAGTGCAAGGAAAAAAGAGCACATTTCAGACTTTCAGAGACTCTTGTACTTGACCTGTATCTTACACTAGCAACTAACATTAGGGCTTTTGTACTTGAATGTACTACCGCTGCCAACTCGTAGGCCCGTTTGAAACTCGGGAATTTTAAAGAGAACTTATATGAGTTATAGTGTTCGCGGCAAAATTCATGTGTTTCAAACATTGCCGCGGACTGACCCTAGGATTGATGATCACTTGTATACTACGTACTGAACTACTGCATGCACCTTACGGCGCTCCATTGCCCATGCTTTACTAGTTCTCCTCCGTAACTCGATTCTACATTATTTTCACTGCGACATATATACTACTACTACTGGTACTGGCAATGGCAAATCTTCAGACAAGAACCGTTCGAGTGAAGTCCACAGCTGTGACGACTTTGCCAAAAGAAAACGAGGAGGAAGATGCATGATAAATTAACCACGCCATTGATCTCACGACGCCCAATTACCAACGCCTGATCCCCTCGTTGATTGCCACTCCTCCTACTTTTTCTGCATTTTTCACTGTCTCCGAGCAGTTGAAAGTTGTCACATCGGTCCTTGGAAGCAGCGATCAAGGGTTCTTTTTAACGGGGCTCCTAATGGCCGAGGCCTTTGGGACTTCGGGAGCAGAGATTGGCCGGAAGCTTCTTCCGTTTCATGTGGTGGGTAAATAAAGCCAGGATTAGCGATTTTAACCATTTGAGTATGTGGATTAGTCAGACTTTAATCCTCGAGGTTTGACGACCAGCTTTACCTGTATGTATGTAAGTTCAGTATGTGAAGGTGAATCTTCATTTCTTCGACTTCAGTTCAACTTCACCATAGGGGGGAAAGCTGTAGTTCAGCTCTCATTTAATTTACTGCATTCCCTAGAACTAGAATGGCTGTGCGTATATACGAATATAGTATAATATTATCCTTTTTTATATAAAAAAATGTAATATAATCTTGCTGGTGATGACTACACGACTTTGCTCTTTTTTTTTAACCAAGATGGATCTGCATTTCAACCAAAGCGTTGAAAAAGTTAAAACAGGATCTAGTTAATCTAGGGGGAAGCTGGTTAGTAAATCCGTGCGGAAGGGCATATTTGATTTGTAGGATTCTAAATGAGCTCTTTTACTGTACACTAAATTCGATATGAACGGTTCATTCTTTTCGATCCAATAGATCAGATTAGCTGGAATTCGGAGAGAGGAGAGATTTTGCCGGACCTCGCCATGATGGCCTCGCAGGAATTCGGAGAGAGGAGAGATTTTCATTTTACAACTTCAACGCTATCTTCTTCCTCCCATCTTCTCCCTGTGCCTTCTCCCTATTTTGATTCAAGCATGAATTGAGAACATCAATATTCAAGCAACAGCAAGAACATTTTGATTCAAGCACGGAGATACCGAGCAATTACACGAAAAAAATAGTACCAGCACGGTGGATTTTTATTTCTTTTCAAATCTGCTCACCACAAATTGCATAGAAAAATTTACAAAATCTGCACATCTTTCTAGCTTGGCCGAGCCCCAACACAAGAACCAATAAGAACCCAAATCGAAAGGAGCAAAATCGCCAACGGTGGAATGAGGACATATCATGCAGTCAAAGGCGAGGAAGATCCTGAATTTCGGCAGTTCGATCCTCTTGTAAATGTCTTTCGGCAGTTCGCACTTCTTTTGTGTCTGTTACTCTACCTCTCTAGAATGAAAAGCAGCGCTCCTGCCATTCTTTCAAAAAAACAAAAGGAAGGTATTGAATCCGACCACGTCGTCCTCTCTCCCGGCCTTGCAGCCACTGGATTCGGCATTGCACCGCTGCGCCGCCCTCAAATCTTCACGCCTCCTCCATGCACCCTCGTCGTTGGCCACTGTTGCTTGCCTATTGCACCGCCGCCTCCTCGTGGAGAGAGAGAGAGACGGGAGGGAGTGAGATAGATGGGAGTGAAAACAACAGCTCTGGTGAATGGGGAGGGGTGGCCGCCGGAGACAGAGAGAGAGGGATGGGTGGAAAGGGAAGAGAGCAATGGTTTGACCCCAGGGCAAAATGGAGCGAAGGGACAAATGGTTTGACCCCAAAGGTAAAATGGACTTTTTAATGGCCTTATGTCTCATCTTCAGTACGGAGATAATATTATATTGATCATAGTGTCTTCCGACAAATCATCACTCTACTATACTTGAAGACTTTGGGCCCTGGGAGAGATTTGAGCCTTAAAAAAATACGTTTAGGTTTTTTTTTCAGAAAAAGATATATTACGTTTAGATCTTTTTTTTCAGAAAAAGATATATTGCGTTTAGATCCTTCTGACATGTTTTACAAAAAGTAGGCCCTTGAGCCGAAAAAAATACGTTTAGGTCATTTTTCGGGAAAAAATTATTATATTTATGTCCTTTTGATATTTTTTGCGAAGAGTACCTTTTACCATTTTTTACGAGAAGGACCTTTCGTTTCGGCAAAATCACGGATCCATCGTGAGAGAACTCAGAATAAATGTAAAAAAACGCAAATACATTTATATCCTTTCAATCATTCCGCCGAATAAATGCGAAAAAACGCAATTATGTTTGATGGCC
Source organism: Otatea glauca (assembly GCA_036346275.1). Taxonomy (NCBI): domain Eukaryota; kingdom Viridiplantae; phylum Streptophyta; class Magnoliopsida; order Poales; family Poaceae; genus Otatea; species Otatea glauca. Next base: position 37,559,995 of record CM070733.1, on the reverse strand, counting down.
GGGAGATGGAGTGCGTAATAAAAGAAATGTGACCTTTTTTATATAACGAAAGAATATATTAACCTTCCGGCCTCTACATCGTGAGATGCACACAGCCCAAAAAATTATTACAAAGTTATAGCCAAAATGCTGTCAAGACGAAATTCTCACAAAGAAGTTTAAGCAAAAAAAGGTTACAACAAGCAATAAAAAGAAAAAACAAAAACACTCAAGCCACACATAATCTTTTTTGAAATCTCCATCCATGCCCGATGAAGAAGTCCCTAGCCACAGCATGCAGACATCTGCATGCCATTGAAATCATCTCTTGATCCTCCTTACGCTGCAGCACTGATCATGAGCGCAACCAATTGATACACATATAAATAACCTGTAACGGATTAGACAATTGTTTTTTTTATCAAAGACAACATCGTTTCGACATAGCCAAAGAGACCAACATAAAGCGGCAGTCCCAATTAAAAATTGAGCCTTTATCTCCTTTCCCAGTCCCATTATCCAAGTTCCAAACATATGAGCTATACTATTAGGAGGGGTCAGATTTGAGGCCACTTGTATCACACGCCATGCGAGGCGAGCAAACCGACAATAAAAAAAGAGATGTTGGATAGTTTTCACATTGTGACAAAAACAACATTCTTTGCTGCCAGTCCACTTTCTTTTACTAAGATTATCTTTCGTCAAAATCACCCCTCGACGTAAGTACCAAAGAAAGATTTTAATTTTTAACGGTACTTTAATCTTCCACCGTTGTCTATTTGTAACTGGGATATTTTGATGCAATAAGATTGTATACATCGAGTTAACAAAAACTGTCCATTTTGATGGAGATTCCATCTAAAAGTATCCCTTTCAGATGACAACCGTATACCGGCGATCCTTGTAAAAAGCTCTTGCATGGCTTGTAAATTAGGCCCCATAATAGCCCTATGAAACATAAATTAAAAGATCTAGCACTCATTACTTCAGCCACCGTTGCATGTTTTTTCCGAACAATATTAAATAGACGAGGATATTGAGTACTAAGTGGATTATTCCCCAACCAGATATCCTGCCAAAAACGAATTTGAGATCCATCATGAAGCTGAAAAGCCCCAAATCTAAAAAGATGTTATTTGACCTTCATTAGACCCGATCAAAAATAAGAGTCTCCTGGTTTCCTTTCTACTTGAGTAAGGATTTTACTTCCCAAATATTTCCTAATCAAAATATGTTGCCAAACACCCTCCTCATTTAAGAGCTTGAAAAGCTATTTGCAAAGCAAACAAATATTTTTGATATTGAGGTCATGGATACCCAAACTACCTTGATCCTTAGGTTCGCATAAAATATTCCACTTTGCAAGCCTATATTTTTTTTTATGTTCGTCATTTTGCCAGAAAAATCTAGATCTGAAATAATCTAATCTCTTAAGAATCCCATGCGGTATCCTAAAAAAGATAGCATAAATATGGATAAACCGCTAAGCACAGAATTTATAAGAACTAATCTGCCTTCAACTAACATATGTTTTCCTTTCCAACTACTCAGCCTCTTTTCAAAACGTTATTCTACCATCGGGAAGATGTCATCCTATCTGAGAGGCCCTTGGATGCTTACACGCACGGCGATCTGAAGGCCGATGAGATCATGCGGGTAGAAGCTCTTGTCCGAGAGCCCCGTCACCGACAGGCTCTGCCCCTTGATCTTCGTGTGGTAGGTGACAGCTTCAAAGAAATGTGATCTTTCTCACATTTTATAAATAGGATTGGATCTCGACGATATTACTGTTGATCATGTTGCTAGGAATGGTATATTAGTGTAATAGTCTCTAGACATGAAGTAGACGAATACAATTTATTGTTGTGTTGATAGAATTGCTACAGCCATGAGTTGCTTGAACTCAGAGGTTAACCTAGTTTAGAGGAATCGAAACCAACTATCAACCACAGACAATTAGTTTTTCAACCATACCACACTGTCAAGTCACCCTGGATCATAATCCAATAACCAACCGATCTCCATAGTACTAATGTTATAGATCTCTTGTTGCCAAGAAATACCAATGTTATAATCCCTTGCTGTAAAGAAATATGTTAGTACGTGAAAAAAAACTCTCTCATGTACATACACAAAGTCAATTAATGTGTGCAGTCACTAGTCAGTGCTAACCTCGTCATCGTGCAAAGGTAACTGGAAGTGAAGGCTGAAACCGACGGGGAAATGGCAGAGGAGAAACTGCTACAATACATACAACTTCTTGTTAGAACCGCTCTCACTCGTCCGATGAGCAGTGAACGGTGAGAAAAAATGTACGCACGGTGGTATTCAATACAGTCACTCTAAAAAAAATACTCACAGCAGAGAAGAAATATGGAGATTGCATATGTAGCATGCAAAGTTAACCTGATGGGCTGGCTGTTAGGCAGGCGCCGTGGAGGTTGGTTCATGCATTTTCTTCAGCTCACCCGTACGTGATGGTTCTGACACTAATATTTTTAGTGTATATATATATATAACTACTATTATAGCGGGGATAATTCTCGTGTGGATATGCGTCGATTTGCGAGAAGGCCCTCCAAAAAAAATAAAATCGCGTTTAGGTTCTGCCGTTTTTAACAGAAAGGGCCCGAATAAAATCTGAAATTACGTCCAGGTCCCTCTGCGGTTTACGTTTGAGTCCTCCGGCGGTTTTTAGCACAAAATAGACCCAAAAAACCGAAATTATGTTTAAATCCTTTTTTAAAAAAACAAGGAACCCGGAATTACGCAAAAAACAAAAACACATTTATTTTCTCCCAAAAACAAAAAAATACATATTCATCGATGGTTTATAGCAGTCCACAGATTCGTCGACGGTTTATAGCAGTCTGTAGATTCGTCGATAGGCCCTAGCGACCTGATTTTTTTCTTAAAAAAAAAGAGAAACGGAATTACACAGATAAAACGAAGATGAGATTCTAGTAATCATAAAATGCAGTGTCCTTTGGCAACAGAGAACAAGTGAGTCTCGGTAGTGAGAGAGAAGAGCACACTGTACCACAGCTCACGCGTTTGACTTGTACAGGAGAATAGACCATCACTGGAGAGAAGTATGAGGTAGGCAGGCCGGATGGGCAGAGCAGCTGAGCTGAGCTAAGCATAGCAAAGCAGCATTCACTCGACGAGGAATTGATCGCTTTTTTAGTCTTTTTTTTTAATTTATATTTTTTTTTGCAAATGTGACACACTTGGAATAGTAAATATAGCATGTTTTTAACCGCGGAAGCACCGGAAGGTGACGTGTCACCTTCCGAGCTCTCCTACTGCAGAATGTGTCTCCCGCGCTCGTCGGCCGCGGCAGTGCGCTTCTCATGCGCTCCCCGGATGCAGTAGCGCCTGTTGTCACGCTTGTCGGTTCCTGCGCTCCTCAGGTGCGGTAAGGGACATGTGTCGTCTGCTGTGCTTTCCGCGATAAGGAAAGAGACTATATCTGCAAATATGTTCGTGGAAGGGTTATATTTGAAAAAAAATGTAAGAAGACTAGAAAAGTGATTAACTCGTGCGCCCCGGCTCATATAGTGCCATTCGACAGTAGAGTAGTCAAGTGGTGAGGCTGTAGCTGACTGATCAAACTCCTACCGCACCAGCAAACACTGCACACTCGCGGTTCTTCCCGTGAGAGCGACCGATTAAGGAGGATCAAGCCATGCTGCTTTTTCCAATCGACTGAGGACGAGTACACTACTGTACTACTAGTAGCTAGAGTGTCTTTCCGGCCGTACGGGTAGGTACAACCGACCAAATTAGTATAGTATCAAGTTTTCTTGTATGGGTTATTTAGATATATACTATTGCAAACTTATAAAGTTTTGGTTCTGAGAGATGCCATTGCAAATTAGCTCAGCCATATCGGTGAAAATGCCACTCTGCTACTTATCTTGTTCGATTAGTTAGGACTCCACGTACTTTTTTCGAGAGCAACTATACTGTCAGTGGAGCTTTCGATGGTATAGCTTTTTTTTTTTTTTTGCGCTTGTCTGCCGCGCCGTTCTCCTTCCTCTCCGTGCTTCTCTTGTGCCTCCCTCGCCCCTACTCCCTCACCGACTGTCGGTGCTGACCTCATCGTCTTCCTCTCTCCTGCTACTCCTGTCCCGCCTAACATAATATTCAATGTACACCATCTCTTTGGCTTCCCTCTTTGACTGAAAGGAGTGATAAATTCATCGGCGACGACGGCGTCACCCCTATTGGCTCTCGTGTAACACGAGAGTGGCCTAGAGAGACGAAGAGGACGAGAGAGAGGGATAAAAGAGGATGGTATACCGTGCCGTCTCGTAGCATTTCTCTTTCTCTTCGTCGGTTAGAAGCTGGCAGTCGGAGAGCAAGCATTACAGTCTCAGCCAATGCGCGCGTTGATGCACGGAAGCGTGATAGCTAGGTCCACTAGCTTGTTGTTAAGCAGTCTTAGGGCCTGTTTGGGGGAAATTTAATTTGAAATTTGTCGCTTTTGATTTTCTTTGTGGTAAAGCGGTATGGTAGTTGGCGGTGTGGCTTTTCTTGTTATGCCGTTTGGCAAACTAGCTGCTGCAGCTGTAGCTTTTGGGGGGCAACCGAGCGGGAAGGTAGTAACCTAGCGAAGCACAGCGGCGGACAAGTGGAGAGGCGACGTGGAGTTGGCGAGGCAGGGTGGCGGAGGTCGGGGAGGCGGAGTGAGCGAGATGAGAGACAGTCAAGCGAAGCCACAGCTGAAAAGCTCCTCCTCGTGAGCTGCGGCTTTTGGGGTGCTACATTGTGGCTTAGCTTCCCAGTGCTTCTGACCATCTTTGTTTGGGGAGCTTTGGCCCAAAGTGAAGCTGATCCCCCAAACAGGGCCTTAAGGTGGTTATGATGAGTGATTGTGAAAGTCGCCCCACACGCTAGCTGCACGTATGTACTGTTGGGTGGCGATCTGCATAATTAACTCAGGGTAACAACATTAATACCATCATTACTCAGAGATAATTATATGAATCTCGACATATTAACTAATCAAAACATCGAGTGCACCCGACGTTTTATCAGTTAATACACCGTGTTTAGAGTGTTGCAGCAGAACAATAATTAGAGACTGAAATAAAAATTTATTACATTTCATTGCCACACAAGGCTACAAGTTCAATACACTAATTATACATACGATCCAAATATAACAAAAATATAATACAAAAATAATAACCACTCAAGGTCCAATAAAAACGGGTGCATGATCTACCCAACATCCTATCCCTCCTGGTAGTCTACATCTTTGTATATCTGATTCTACAGGTGACTCTCACCCTTGCCTCATAGACACCCTTGGGATCCATGCCGAAACCAGCCGCTTGACCATCGGAGCAATTTTCTAAGTAAAGGGGGAGTTGTCGAATATCTAAACATGGGATATATGTGCACACAAAACAGAGAAGGATATGTCCTGATAACATGTTGCAGATCCGGATATCATGGGCCTGATTCTGCGAGACATGATATACGCGAAGAGATAAGACCCTATAACAGAAGGGCTCGATCGCATTCCCCTAGCGAGGAAACCAACTCAAATACGCTTGGTATAGATAGCAGTGTGGATATATCATGCAGATTATGCGATGATAGACTCTTATCGGTTATGATCTAACGTCCAAGATGGCTCCGATTCAACCTAAGGCAGGATCATCGTGACTATATAAGGCCTGAGGTAGAAACCCTGAAAAGGGAGCGATTTTGAAGCAATTAGCCATCAAGCAAGAAGCCTTTTAACACAGAGAGCCTAAGAGTCAACGAACTGCGCTTCGTCAACCTCTAGCTTTAGCTTAGCTTAGAGCAATCCACATTGTAACTAGGGTTATACAATTCTTCTCTGTACTTCATCTGTAGTATACAAAGATCTCCCATACAGGACGTAGGGTATTACCCCTTCAGGGGGTCCAAACCTGTCTACATCTGGTGTCCCTGATTTCGTGTTTGACTCTACTCACCTGAAGGCACCCGAAGTACAAATTTTATTGTCGATCTCTAACCTTCGACAGTTCAGGTTCCTGCCTTACGTAAAGGGGGAGTTAAGCAAAAGTGAGTACAAAAGTACTCATCAAGCATTAATAACAAGATGCATTATATGAGTTTTCTCCAAAACCATCTCATGAATCCTTCCTTAATCTATTTTCAGAAAATAGGGTTTTATTAAGAAAATTCTATGTTTCCCAGTTTTTAATTATCAAACATGTTCCTAGCACTCCTCACTGCTAATATCATATCAATTGTTCTTCAATGCACATCAGCGAAACTCCTAATACCAAATGTACCCCGACTTTAATACACATCAGCAGTATTTCTAATTCTAACAGTACCCCGACTTCAATGCACATCGGCGATACTTCTAATATCAACTGTATCCCGACTATAATGCACATCAAAGATACATCGAAATCTAACTATTCCCTGACTTCAATGCACATCGGTGAAACTTCTAACTTTAACGATGCCCTAACTTCAATTCACATTAACGGCACTCCTAACTTCAATTGTTCCTCGACTTCAATGCACATCGGCGGAACTCCTAATTCTAACAGTACCCTAACTTCAATACACATCGACGGTACATCTAATATCAACTGTATCTCGACTTCAATGCACATCGGCGATACATTGAATTCTAACTGTTCCCCGACTTCAATGCACATCGGTGGAAATTTTAATTCTAACAGTACCCCAACTTCAATGCACATGAGCGATACTCTCTCTATATTAGGGATGAAAACGGGTCGGATATCTCTCGCCCGATCCGGGACCGGATCCGGGACCGGATTTTACTATCCGGTCGGATCCGGGACCGGATCCGGATACTTGAATCCGGACTCGGGATCGGATCCGGAGCATCCAATATCCGGTAAATACGGGATGGGATCCGGATAATCGGATTTTTTCTATTCAGATATCCGGATTTTTCCTATTCGGATATCGGATCGGATATTCGGATTTTCCTATTCGGATATCAGCAAGGCCCAGCCCATTTTCATCATTTTTTTCCATTTCAGCCCATTTATATTAACAATTAGTTGGTTCTATTGATCCTAAAATAGCATATTCTTTCTACAATGTTTGTTGAATTTAATTGATATATAATTTGTTACTATAGTCATGTACTCGTATGGTTTTAATTCAATATATATTACTCTATATATGCGTGCATTATCCGTATATCTTTACCCGTTTCCGACCCGAATCCGTCACATACCCGTCCCGTATCCGTATCCCGAATAACTCGAATCCGTATCCGTATCCGGTTAGCCCGTATCCGGTTCCGAATCCGGAAAAAAATATGGGTTAGGATACGGGAAGAGCAATATCCGCCCGTATCCGACCCGTTTTCACCCCTACTCTATATACATATATGTATACATCACCTTTTCATCATCAATTCAAATTTCCAACCACATCCGATTTAGGGTTTTCTTCAAAAGAATTATTTCAATGCACCGATGATAACGCATATAACCAGATACATTTGATTAGAAATTATATGATCACGGAAACTTGCAAAAATAGAGTGATAATATGCGTCCTCACACGGTTGTAGAAGATGATCTTCTACCAGATTTAATTTGACTCCTGAAATTTAAAATATTACAGTTTAGATTAATAGCAATTTATTGTGTTTTTATGGTGTCCAACCCTTTTCTGATCTGATTGTAATTGATACAGATAGATGGCTTAACTTAATTTAGAATCTATTATTTGGTCGCATTTTAAATTTGAGGTATTTCAGATTGCCATCTTTTAATTTGGCGTATTTTAATCTACATGGTTTATTAAAATTTTGGGTTGTGATTTCATATTAGTAAGGCATTATTTTCTATTTTTAATTATTATGGCAGTTACTATTTTTAGATGTCTCTTTATTTAATTATTCACTGGCATTTATCCTCTTTTTGCTTTTAGTAAATTTTTCTAACACCGCGGTATATCCTTATTTGTATTATGACCGTTTATTATCCATTTATTTATTTTCTCATTTTATTTTTATATTTCTAATTTCTTCTCTTTTCCCTATTTTCTTCTCTTTTTCTTTTCTTTCTTTCCCCTTTCCTTTTTCTCTTTCTTCTCTTTTCCTCCCTTATTCTGCCGGCCTTATCCATTCTCCCCATCCTCTTCTTACCTCTCTTCTTCTCCCTCTCAGTCTCCATGGCGCCCCTCCCCTCCGGCTCTTTACCCGACCAACCTCGGCCTATCCCGCTGGCCACCTGGCCATGCCGTCGGCTTCCTCCCTCGCGTGAGACCTCCCCGCGTCTTGGCCTCCTCACGCGCCCTGGCCCTGGCCCGCTTTCCCCATGGCCCAGCTCGACTTCTCCCTGGGCTCCATTGGCCCACCGCCTCGGCTTGCTCTCCCTGGCTTTGTGGCCCACCACCTTGGTCCTGCGTCGGCCTTTGGTCCGACACCACCTAGCCTTCCTCCGGCCGCCTCAACGCCCGAGCACCACCCCTCTATTCCTCTACTAGCTGTCGAGCTCCCCCTCCTCCCGATTTGCACGATTTGGTGGTATCTCTCCCCTCCTCATTCTCCATCTTCTCCATCTCCTACTGATATTGGTATATGATGTTATCCAATTTAATATGCTGCAAGCTGTGATTTGGTGTATGATAAATAATGGGTTGATGATGATTATGGGATGGACAAGCTTGGGTTTAGCGATGTCACGACGATACCCGTAACCTTCCTTACACCGGGGAGCAAGAGTAAGGTTATTGGGCATGCACAGCGCCACCCCCACGGCGGTCATACTCACTAAGACCACTAATAGCTTTTACATCCTATGTTAATACTAATGCCTATGAGATGGTTGCTTCACCTAAGATTGTGAGGATGGAAATGGGAATCTGGAATGGAAGGCTTGACTAAGGGATGTTGATGGTGAGATGGCTTGATTTTGGCCTTCTTGCTCCTAACTTCCTTGGTCTTGGCCTCCTTGGTCCCCTTCTTGCTCCTGGGGCTTGGACTTGGCTAGTTTGCTTGCTAGCTTCCTTGCCTCCTGGTGGCTTGTGCTCTCTAGTGACTTTGAAATTTTTGGGTGTGGTGGTGATGGAGGAAGGAATGGATGTTGGGAGGCTTCGGTTGGGGCTGGTCCTTATCCCCATTTACAGTGGCGCATTTACCTTTCTACTGCTTGATATTTTGGCACTATTTCTAAATGGTTACAGTTACTCGACAATGGTAAGTTGTGGACGCCGAATGATGATGCCCTGTAACATCTCAAAAAATTCAAAATTAGGAAAAATGAAAATTTTAAATTTAAAAATATAATTGAATAAAATTTTTAATCGGAATCAAGATTTTGATTTAAAACAATATTGTTTCCTCATTTTCTTGCATTTTAATCTTAAGAAAACAATAAGTTACAATATTAAAACTTTTCATCTAAAATAAACAAACTATAAAAATAAGTTTTAAAGGTGATCTTAATTTGAATTTGCATTTTCTGAATTTTCTAGAATTATTGGTTTTTCTTGAGTTTTTGCATTAAAAGAAAAGTCATATATATTGAAATAGTAAAATGGTAAAGGTAAAAAGATAAAAACACAAAATCAAAAAAATCATAATAAAATATCAGAGGACTCTAGAACCCAGCTCATGGTGTTTGAGGTGATCTTAACCATTAAAATATAATAAAAGCAAAGTGTAATCACATGAGAATAAATCAATGCAGATCTTGTTAGATTTCTTCAGAAATCTCCAGAGATTATCCCGAGATAAAAGTTTTACCATGCTGACATCGTATCCTTATCTACCTCTAGTAAAAATATAAAAAATAAAAAATTACATTTGAAGCCTTTAAAAATTGAAAATCAGAAAGTAAATAAATCTGAAAATAGAAATGTCAGAATTTTTAGAATTTAAATATAAAATTTAAAAATCTTAAATTTTATAGAAGATAAATTTTTTCATTTAAAATCTTCACAAAAATCTACAGAAAATAATAACCACATTTTGGTCATCAATTAAATAGAAAACAGAACAGACAGAAATTTAAAAGTTGCTTTGACAGAATTTTAATTAAATTTCTACCAAAATTTTTTATCTAAAAATTTTACTAGAAGGTTATCTTTACCTTGCCGACCTAGGTACAAGTTTTCAAAAATAACCAAGTCAAAATGGTAACACTGACTAGTTGATTAATCGGATTGTCTAGAGACTACTTCTGAGACTGAGCCCTTTTTCTCATTGACTTGTGGGCCCGACGCTGCAGCTGGCCCCTTGCCGACTTCCTCCCTGCCAACTCACCCCCACACGTCAGCCAGTCTCCCATTTCTTCTTTCCTTTCTCTCTGTCTTGGCTCTCTCTCTCTCACGCGCAAGCTAGAGCCAGCCGATCCGCACCGCTTCTTTCCGCTGTCGCCTAGCTCAAGTCGGCGCTGCAACTCACAACCCGAGGTTGCCTGCATGTCACCTTTCCACGCCACTACAGCCTCGGATGGTGTTCCCTCACCTGAGCCAGAGAACGATTGAGCCGCCATTTGTCGCCTCGTGTTCAAATCCTGTATGCCACCGCCTCATTTCCTTTATTTAAACCGTTGTAGCCCTTCATTGACAAACACATCACCCTGAATTACCCCGCAGCCATCTCCTACCTGCGTCTTCTCCTTATTTTCACCATTTCCCAAAGAACCCAACTAGAGCACTAAAACCCAATCCACCGTTTCCAGTGAACCTCTCTCAAATTCATTCAACCTAAAGACACCCCAGGATCACTAGAGCGCAAGTTCGTCCCCAATAGAAGCTCTTCTTCTCCGCGAGCCCTCACACCGCGCAACCCATCCGCCACCGCCTGTGCACGGTGAGAGCCTAACCCATCGACTCATTTCCTTGTTGAAGTGGCAAAATGAATTCATCTTGATGTCGTGAAGTTCGCCCTGCTCTCGCCTGAGCTCGCAGCACTCTTCTTCCACCGCGCGGCCACTCGGCCATGGCCGCCGCCGCCGGTCTCAGATGGCGACCCCTCTCCCAGCCACCTCCGGTCGCCGTGAGAGCTTCCCTAGATGCGCGTGAACCTCCTCGAGCTCGTGGGGCTACCCATTCGTCTCCTCCGCGAAGGTTCGCCGTCGGCGAGCCCAAGTTGCATCACCTCTATTTCGGGAGGCCGACATAGGGGTCCCTCATGTCATGCTCTCGTGCCGCGTGAATCACTACCCTACGGGCCCGCATGTCAGTCACATGCATGCGCAGGCGCCCATTGCCATTCGGGACTCGGCTGTCAGCCGCTACCTCCCACAGTTGAGTCACTGCGCCTGGGGCCCCACCAGTCAGTGCAACCAGCGAAAAGCCAAAATCGGAAGGTGCTTTCTTACTTCGAAAGCGTACTTTCCATTTTTGGTAAATTTTCTAATTTTCTGCATTTTCCCAACCCAAGTGCATTCAAATGAGTATAACTTTTGAACCATAAGACCAAATGAATTGAAATAAATTTATAAATTCATGAAAAGTCATGTAGATTCATAATATTCAAAAATATTTTGAAAATTAACTCTGTTTAAATTTTTTATTCGAATTTGAATAAAGAAGTTAAAATATGCCATACATAGATTTTTTGCAAATGAACTCCAATTTGAATGAAACCAATTTTATTAGAAACCATAAATCCTCAGGAACCTAAATATGCAAAATTATTTAGATTTTGACTCGGTTTACATCATTCTCTAAAGTAAGTTGTTTCCAATGTATTGAATATTCAAATATGAATATCTTTTGCAAAAATGATTCAGATCATGTCAAACCAGTTTCTATGTGTTTAAAAGTTAGTAATCTACCTAGAAATGCAAAAACATTTAGAATTGAATCTAGTTTGAATCAAATTTGAAAATAGATTATTTTCCCAATGCATAAAAACTAAAATAAATATAACTTAAAGTATACAAATTCAAATAATGGTAAACTGATTATTAGGTCTTTAATAAAACCATAATACCCCTGTTTATGAAAAAATATCTCATTATTGTGTAGATTTGAATTAAGTGCATATTTGATCTTAATGTTTAATTATATGAAAACTATCTCGGATAAAAGCAAAATATCTCGGAACCAACTCTAAAACACTTTTAGGGTCATCCCCTGTTAATGCTAGAAAAATAGATAAATAATCTTGTAAGGTGCAGCCGCAAACTAAAAACGAAAATTGAATCCTTATCGCGTAAACTTTAGAAACACTTAAGCCTTTTCAGCAGCCTGTAAAACATCTCGTCTAAATGCAAGTATTGTCCATATTAGCCTAGAAATTATATTTAAAATATATACTACCATAATCTAGAAAAATATTCTTATTACAACTTGCTTTGCATCTGAATCATGCTAGCCCGATACCCTTAAGTGTCATGGTCATCAGAAACCTTAATGCCATATAAGCTATTTCAGCAATGAATATAATGTCTCATCCAAATCCTAAAATTTATGAAATTAACTTAGAAACGCTCTCTAAAGTATAGACTATCCTATTCTGAAGAAATAATCTCGTCTCGTCATGCTTTGCATATAAATCCTATTAGCAAAATAACCTTAACTATTATGATTTCTGGACTTCATAATATGAATAGGCCAACTTAGTAGTATTGAAGAAATCTATAGTTAAGATATTTGTATCATCAGATCCTTCTTAAAAACCACAAATATATATAACCAGTAACCTAACTTAACAGATTTAATATATTCAAAACTACTTCTCGTGCAAAATCAATTAAGGATTAAGTGTTAATCATTCATAGCAGGCAATTTAATGATCTAATGTGATTAATTCTATTAATCCAAATAATTTTAGCATCTAGAATTCAAAAATCAAGAATAGATAGTCTATAAAAGAAACCGTGCAATGTTCAACCTAAACGCCGTTAACGATATGAATGTATATTTGACTATAATGCAAAAACGTGAAATCATTCAACCCAAACCCTAAGTTACACATGTTTTCTATAGTTGATTTTATTTGATTTTTCATCCGACTTCTTTTTGCCCTTATTGAACTTCGTTATTTGTTCTATTTCCATTGGACGACGTGTAGAATCCGACGCCATTAATCCTATCATCAACAACGTCGACTGCGATCTTGACTTTGTCGTAAGCAATAAATAAGCAAGGCAAGCACCCCCTTTGATCATATCGATCTCAGTTTTATAAATATTTCCATTAAATGTTTTATTGCATGCGTTACTTTTATTAAAGTCTGCTATTTCGTGGGTAATGGTAGTTGTACCTGTAGTTTTATAGTACTTCCTTAATAAGTATGAATTTGTGAACCTTGATAACCCTAGAATAAGGTAGACAACACATAATGTAACATGGGTGTTCTCACACTTAGTGTTTATGCTTAGCCATGCTTAAAGAAACTTAAAATTTTGATATGGTTAAAAAGGTTGGATATGACAAAATGATGGGTATGACCTTTCTTTATGATTGGTATTTTGGACGAAAATGTAAATGAAAATAAAACTATGGTTTTGATGTAGGGAATTACTGGCAATAGCCGGAGGTGCAGGTCTTTGCACGTAGTGTAGGGGGAGATTATTGCTTGTGTCGGATTAAGGACCGAACTATGGGTTGTTTTTAGGTCAAAAAACACGTACAGCCATAAGTGCTGGTATGGGACAGCCTTAAACCGATTAAGTTATCTAGTTTAACTTTGCACATTGGAAAGCTTGAGTAGTACGAGCTATTTCTTAATGGATTGCTCGAAGAGACATCCACACCGAGGTGATCATGGATCAAACATTTACCGATACACCGGTGTACGCTATGCTATGGATAGTTCTATCATTTCTATGCTCTAAGTTCTTCTGCCATAGTATGGGTTTAACGTCCTGAGCTGGTGCAAAGTTAACCTAGGTAATGTAAAGGTTTTTGTCATGAACATTCTGGCCACTACACCAAAGGTGTGTGAAACATGCGGCAAAAAGAAAAGGTCATGACTTGTGAGTAAAGATGTACACCTCTGCAGAGTGTAAAACTAATCGATTAGCCGCGCCCGCGGTCATAGGCACTTGGTAAAGTCATCACATAGTTAGATGTTTTTATTTTCATAAAATCTGGTTTCTACCGTGTGTCGGTGATTTCTTCCATGTGATGGTGGAAAATGGTTCGTGGATATGGTCACGATACCCAGGTTCGTGATTTCACTTATTCGTATTTACATAGTGTTATTTTACATATGAAATTGCTTTTACTTAAATTCCGTTTGCAATCTATTATTCTGTATTTACATTTCAAATTGGTTTTATGCAAATTAACCGTTGTAGCCTTTCTTTTGAAATGGCCTACATATATTATAGGTTTTGCAAAAGTTTTACGGAGTACGAAAGTACTTACCCCTGCTTAATTGTTCTGAAGAGGAACGCGGTATGCTACACTAGCACAAAAAAAACTACCGTATAACAAGAAAGCTACTCGCAAGAAGGGGATCACAGATTAGATTACCACTAGACGCGCAGTTGCAGAATCCTTCGCGCGTCGATGTAGTGGATCGTCCTCGCCGTAGTCGTTGCGTCGATGGAGTGGATCGTCCTCCCCGCACGCGCGCAGCGTCAGCGCAGATCCACACGTCCGAGGATGGAGCGCCGTGCGTCGTGTGCAAGCACACAGTCGCTCGGCGAGGCGTGAGAGGAGGAGGCTAGGGTTTGGGTGAATCACTTCTAAACCGTGGAAAAGCACACCTGTGCCCACCCTCCTCCTCCTTATATAGCCACAAGATGAAACCCTAAACCAGGGCCCATCAGCGTGCTAAGCCCACGAGGTCCATTAATTACGGATCCAATCCAAATTAATACATCCCAGCCTATTAAGTGTGTGACCCTGCAGGTTCACGTACGTTTGGACATGGATTCAAAAAACTCCTTTTCAATCCAATAGTTAGTAGCGGCTCCTTGCAAAGTATGCCAACTCCCAAACATACTATGATCAAATCGTACAGAACCTATCAAAAGTACTCATGTAATAATCCCTTTGCCAAGTATATGAAGATTGAACTCAAGGCGAGAAGCATGTCATCCTTTGATGATTCAATCCATCTCTCGTATCCGTGATATATTAATAAGTTGTGATTGCCTCCTCAATCACGGCATGGCCATGCACTTCCTTAATCATATCACACGAGTGGCCTTGTCATATATCTCCATTTCATTGGAGTGGCAAATTCCATCTTAACTGCTCACTTCCCTCTACACGTTTCATAGTAAACATGAAAGCTACCTTTATAACTATCCGGTTAGGAAGTAGTGTTTGATAGCCCTAAGGAAAACTATTACACATGTAGGGAATATGACAATCTCAGGTCTATGGATCATACATCTACTATGTATGAGATACACTAATGACACATAAGAATGAAACATTCTCGCAGTGTCTCATGGCGGGTCTATCTAACCCATGTTCTTCAACATGCGTCCACAATGTATATATGATATCTCCATATCCCATGATCTATGAAGCATGATCATCGATCACTACATGTGCTGATCTATTCATCGTTGTCCTATACGATGATATCCGATCAGAGATATTTATCGAATTATATCAATAAGTAAAGAGCTTCATAAGCAAGTCACATACTTGTTGATCAATACAATGATATACATTCATTGGACCAATAATCATATTATTATTCATAAACATAGTCATGTTACAATCATCTAAATGATTGCCTCAAGGGCATAACACTAACAGTTTTTAGGTGAAGAATCAGATTAGTTCGATGAAACCTATTTGACGCAGGACTCAGGGATGTTAACGATGAGTTTTTTAGGGATTGTGCCTTGTCAGTTTTTAGGAATTAATACTAATTTTAGGAATTTTTTTAATAATTTTTTTCAAAATTTTTGAATTTTTGAATTTAAATTTGAATTCACACGATAAACCACTCAGTTTCCATTACCGAGCCGGCCGGTACGTGCAGTTTTCGCAATAACCGAGCGGTTTACTGCGAAATTGTGAACCCTGGGTGTGTAAGGTCAAGGATGCCGACTAGAGGGGGTGAATAGGCGGCTTTTAAAAATTCTCTCCACTTATTTCTACAAAGCAATTCACCCCTAGTTTCCCTAATGCCAAAACCTTAACAATTATTAATGCGGAAGCGATAAACTAAGGTTTTGACAATCAAAGCCTAAATTTTCTAGGCTCACTATGTGCACTAACTAATTATGTCTCTAACAATAAATTGCAATCCTAAAGACAAGCAATCAATCAATTTAATTCTATGAATGTAAATTGCTTGAATATAAATAACGAATACAATGCAAGCACAAGAGACACGATACTTTTTACCGTGGTGTTCAGAGACTTGCCGGTCTCCCCTAGTCCACATCGAGGTTAGCCCAAACACATTGGACCGGCTCCACGAATTGAGCACCCACCTCAAATCCACTAGTGGTAGCTCCTTTTCCCTCCCGGGTAGGCGAGCTCCAACCTTCATAAACTTTCCCGGGGCTTCTCACAACCTCCGTTGAGAGCTCCCGCGCACGACGTCGCTACGCCGTCTAGGTGTCGGCAAACACTAAGAGTAACAAGTCAAGCCCTTCCGCTTGAACTTCACCTAGTGCAACACATGCACTCCGGTGATCACCAAGTGCAATACATGCACAAGGATCCTCCTCAAGTGCAACACATGCACAAGAGGCTCTCAATTCACTTCCTAATTGCAACACATGCAATTAGGGCTCACTCTTAGCTCAAGAACCAAATTGGAGAGTGCAACACATGCAACCAACTCCCACAAACTCTCCCTAAGTTCAGCAACATCAACAACAACCATATGCCAGCCCTTGGCATCCTTTTATAGCCTCCCCACACGAAAACTAGCCGTTGGGGGACAAAATGGGCAAAACTCAGCATGTCCGTCACTACCGCCCAACTGGGGCCGGTAGTGCCGGCCTCGACCTCAATGGTCGAATGCCAGCCAAAATTAGCCGTTGGCTACAGTATCCCGGCAGTACCGCCCAACTGGGACCGGTACTGCCGGCCGAGCGGTAGTACCGCCCTCATGGGCCGGTACTGCCGGCCAGGCAATATTCCGAAACACACCTCTCTGGAATATGACTACCGCCCTCAGATGGTCGGTACTGCCGGCCAGGCGATAGTACCGCTCCCATATGCTCGGTACTGCCGGCCAAGCCCAGGAGACAAAACACCCCTCTCTGGAATATAACTACGACCATCGGGCGAGTCTTGCCGCCCATACAAAGATCCGCACCTACATGGTCGGTAGTCTTGGCGGAGGAGAAAACTCAAGTTTTTCACAAAAACATTTCTCCAAACCTTTAAAGATTTATTCTTTGAGCTATGTGAGGATCAACACATGATCACAACCCTATGCAAAACACATTTGCACATGTTAATCACATACTCCAAAGAATCATATTGAGCACAAGTTATTTGCAAAACACATTTGCAAATAAATCAAGAACTTATGAGATCAATCCTCTTAACCATGTGATGATCAACACATGATCAAGTCAATTTGCAAAACACATTTGCAAACCCTATTCACATGCTCTAGGATCGAAACCCATAATCTCAAGTTCATTTGCAAATAACAACTCTAACTTATTTGCAAAACACATTCGCAAATAAACTACGAACCTATAAGATCAATCCTCTTAGCCATGTAAGGATCAACACATGATCCCGACACTTTGCAAAACACATTTGCAAATGCCAACACATGCTCTAGGATCGAACCTCATAACTTCCAGCTTATTTGCAAAACACATTTGCAAATAACCAGCCAACACTTTGCAAAAACACATTTTGCAACTAAACCAAGCTTAGCCTTGTGATGATCAACACATGATCCAATCACAAGCTAAAACACCAAAGCATGAGCTCTCTATTTGCAACACATGCAAATCTCTAGCACCATACAAACAGCCAATCAAACTCAAGTGCATGAGCTCTCTATTTGCAACACATGCAAATCTCTAGCTCCATGCAACCACTTTAAACCAAATTGCTTGAGCTCTCTCCTTTTGCAACACATGCAAAACTTAGCTCCAAGCAAATCACAAAAACAACATTGCATAAGCTATCTCCCTTTTTGCAACACATGCAAATCCACAGCTTCATGCAAAACCAAATCAATTAAGATTCAAATAAGATGCAAGCATGAGCACCCTTATTTGCAACACATGCAAATACTTAGCTTATACAAAATCCAATGCACAAGCTTCACCCATTTGCAACACATGCCAAATGGTTAGCTTCATGCAAACACCAAACAAGAGAGTGAGCTAGAGTGAACCGGATTGAGTTCATCAACACATGATGAAGCTTAAGCTAAAAGACTCAACCCCTCTTAATAGTACGACAACCTAACTAGCAATCCGGTCTCCCATCCAAACACCGAAACCGGCAAAAGACTAGGAACACATCCTTAGCCCTAGCTAGTTATACCTTTGCCTCTAGCGATCCACTTGGAGCTTTTATGATTTCCAATCATCTTCTCTCGAGGATCACATTTTCTTAATCGTGTTCATCAACACATGATGAACTTTCTCTAGCCCTTCTCTTTACTTCGGGATCACCTCTTGAAGCTCATCAACACATGATGACTTCTCGTTCCCGATTCTTCATTTTCTTGGACTCAACTTACTTCACAACTCATGGAAGGTGTTAGTCCAACAAACACGGTTGTCTCAATCATCACTACACTCCATTAACACATAATGGATGCCTCTAAGATCGATTGAGCACAACCCACATGAATTTGAATGATTAATTTGTGCCTTGAGTACTTTGATGCAACTAATGCTTCATTAGACTCAAGAACTTTTCGCTTGTCCTTAATCAACAAAGAGACACCATCAACACATGATGAAATATTCTTTGATTTGATTAAAAGACAACCGAACTCAATTTAAATTTTATTTAAATTGACATGAGTATATATAACTACACAAGTTTCATATACTCAATGTGATGGTTAGTAATGATCCATATATGTTGGAGTGATGGAAGGGATCAATACTTTTGAGACCATCAACTACAGAATAAACTCCATTAAGTATGTGCATATAACAAATTGATCATAGAATCAATATGCACATAATCAATCTTTAGATTGCATACGAGTTTATTCTATATTGGCATGAGTATACTACGACTGTACAAGTTATATATACTCAAAAGATTATTTCAAAGTCTTGATCCTTTATATGTTATTTTGCAATAGGACATGGATCAATACTATTGAAACAACAAGTTAAATTATAAACTCCCCCTAGATGTGTGCATTCATGTAATATATGAATTAGGAATATAATGCACATATTTGGACTAAAGCAATGGAAGAGTTCATACTTTAACTTGAATTCTAAGTATGCATTTAGATAATAGAATGAATACGAATGCATACCTTAGGTTTTCCATTTTCCATCCAAGTATGAGACTAATAAGAATAAGACTTAATAGTACATGTTAGTCTCATAATGATTAGATTTGTCATTAAACAATAATTAAACATTAATATTAAACTAATCACCAAAACCAATGGAGCTTGAACTTACAAGGTGGTATTGCCATCTTCAATCGGTCGGCCAGGCTCGCGCCTGGGGCAATGTACTAGGAGCATTGGGCTGATTGCAAGGAGATGAAAGCTAGTTTTCTGTTAGTTTTTGTTGCTGTGAATTGTTTGTAAGAGCAAGTACAATAAGATCAGCTCAGTTTACTGTTAATATATACACATGAGCTTTATTATATGTGGAAGAGTGAGAAAAGAGGAGAGAGAAGAGAACCGGCTCTTATTTAGTAGTCAACATCATACGGGAAAATAGGTACTATCGTCAGCTAAAAGCCGGTGTTGAAGCCGACACGAGCGACTGTTAGTGCTAAAGTTAGTGTTTTTCCAATAGTCATAAAGATGAAGTTAGTGTTGGATGCCCAAATAAAATGCTTTAGTGTTTCTTTAAAGACAACCTTTAGAGATAGTTATTGTATAAGTTGACTTTATTGCTTACTCTAGATGATATGGATAGGAGATGGAGTAAGTAGTTAGCTTTGCTATTGTGCTGGCTCTAACTGCACTTAAGTTCTTTATCTCTCGCTTTTAAATTCTGTTGCTACCATGTAAAATGCAATATTATCTGGGACAGAGAGGCCAGATGAATTCTACTATCTCCTTAGTCTATAAATAAATAAATAAATGACTATGGATCAAACGAATGTTTTAAATCACGATTTTCGTTGCAAGGTTAAAAAAACTATAGTAGCTATTACAAAAGCTATCATTTGTCGTATTTTTAGTATTAAAAAATTTAAATATGTATATAATATAAGTCACCTTCAAAAAATCATAAAACTACGGTAGTTTAGAAGGTATTAAGTTTTTTTATAATAAAAATATGAGTCAAGTTCAGAATCAATAAACGTGCTAATACATATCAAAGATTATAACTGGTAGCTATATCATAATGTTCTTAACAACGAGTACTTAATTACTAAGAAATATGAATGCCGGATTATTGAAAAAGTACGAGGTTAGACCTTTCACTATTGAAAGTGCATCTAGGCCCCTTAAAAAGTTTTGGTGATAGATGGCAACACAATTGAAGAACTAATGTCTAAATAAGAATTTGTGCAGAGGTTGAAGCAAAATCATTCTAGAAAAGAAAAATTGAACTTCAAAGAAGAGTCTAAATTCCTTAAAGACGGCATCAAGACTGGTTGTAAAAGGTTTATATTTTATTTAAGTCTAAGGATAGCCGTACTATTAAGAGGGATACATCGAGAAATCACTTTTAGGATATACGTGTGCTCAAGGATAAAATTGCATTGCATAAACTATCTAAAACACTTGTTTTGGTCAAAATGCTCTCTTACGGCGAGCAGGCCAACCGAGTATCCGGACTTTTGTCCGGACTCTCCGGTTGGGACTCTCGTTGCAAAGACAGATAGTCCGGAGTATCCGGACAATTGGTCCGGACTCTCCGGGTTAATTAATCCGGAGTCTCCGGGTTTTTGTCCGGAGTCTCCGGGTTAGCCGTCTCGGTTTGTTCTAATTCTTCCCAATCCGAGTCTCGGTTGTAAACCGAGTCTCGGGTTGAGCGCACTCACCCCAACTAATTTGGATTTTGGAGCACCTATATAAGCCTTCTCTCCCCACCTAACTTGGCAGCCCCATTAATTTCACTTGCTCATTCAAAATCACTCATTCTCTCTCTTGAGCAAAAATCTCCTTTCTCCACTTGAAGCTTTTGATAGATTTGATTCTTTTGGGAGAGAGGAGTGGATTTGAGTAACTAATTCTTGCATCTTTCATACTTGAGCACAAGTTTCATCCTCCAAGTTGTTTTCGCGAAGTATTTGTTACTCTTGGAGTTTGAAGGGCTCCTAGACGGCAAGGAGTCGCCGGGAGCTTCCAAATCTTGGTGTGGTAAGCCCCGGAAGTTTGTGAAGGCAAGTCTCGCCTCCGAAAGGAAAGAGGCTAGAAGTGAAGACCCATGAGTGCTTTGTGCAACACCGGAGGAAAGTGGTCAAGAGGGACCGGGCTTTGTGCCTCCTCAACGGAGAGACGAGGATTCCTTCAAGAATCGAACTTGGCAAAAATTCTTGTCTTCGTGTTCTTGGTTGTGTTCTTGCTTAAGTTTGTTGTGATAGACTTTTGGAAGACCCGATCTACTCTCTTATTGTTCGTGGCTTGGATCTACTACACCCTGTGCACGACATCACTAAGAACTTTTGTATTCAAGTAGATTGTTGAAATATTGCAGAGATTTAAAATCCTCTTGAAGATCCTCGGTCCGAGTGTCCGGACCCACAACCCGACAGATCCGGATAATCCGAGATATCAGGTTATATACCGGACATTCGGGTTGAGTCTCTCGGGTTATTTATTTTAAGCGCAAATTTTTATCCGCCTATTCACCCCCTCTAGGCTACATCTAAGGTCCTTTCAATTGGTATCAGAGCCTAATTCTCCGTAATTTGGCTTAACCGCTTGGAGAATCAAGATGTCGCTAATAGAAAAGAGTGACGAAATCCGTGACCAAGAGAAGGCCACGGGTTCCGGCAAAGGGTTGAAATTCGTATGATTATCCTTCTCTCGAGTCTCAAGCTCTTCATCTTATGTTTCGTGTCATCAAGAGAGCACCTCACTTTGATGGTACTCGCTATGCCGCATGGAAACATAAAATGAAGATGTACTTGAGATCACTTCACCCGTGTATTTGGGAGATTGTAGAAACAGGTTTTAAAGCTATGGATCCAAGCAAGCTCACTCCCGAAGAGAAGAAAGCCCAACATTTTAATGACTTGGCCGTCAATGCCTTGTTCAATGCTTTAAGTAATTAGAGTTTAACCGAGTCGATGGACTTGAAGATGCCAAAGCAACTGGGAAAGACTTATGGTTACTCATGAAGGGATATCGAGCGTCCGTGAGTCCAAGATTGAGCTCATCATTGGTGAGCTAAGCAGATTCACTCTAGAAGAAGGAGAATCCTATACAAAGATGTTCGACCGCCTGATGGTATTGGTGAATCAAGCAAAGGGTCTTGGGAGTACAGAGCTCACCGACAAAGCGGTTGTTAAGATCATTCTTCGAGTAATCACTCCCACCAACCGCAACCTGGTGCAACTCATCCGGGATCGACCAAACTTCGACACTCTCTCTCCCCATGATGTTATTGGGAGGCTAATGATGGATGAGATGATGATAAAGGAAGTGAAGTGGTAGAAGAGCTCAAGTCGGGAAAGAAGAAAGGTATCGCTTGAAAGTGTGAGGATTGCACAGAAGTCGAGGAAAGTACAAGCGATGATGAGGAGAGTGGCCCTTGACCAATGATGATATGGCCTTGCTCGTAAGAAGATTCAACAAATTCCTCAAGAAAAGGGGTATAAACCGGGAGCTACTCCAAAATCAATGGAACAAATCAAGAGGAAGACACTCAACAAGAAAGTGCTATGAATGTGGGAAGCCGGTCATTTCATCGCCGAATGTCCACAAAAGGAAAAGAAGGAAGACAAGCCATACAAAAAGGATAAATACCGTGGCAAGGATAAGGAGAGGAGCAAGAAGTTCAAACACTTCAAGCACAAGGGACAAGCTCATATAGGAGAAGAGTGGGATTCAAACTCCAACTCCGACTCAAGCTCCGATTCCGACGAAGAAGGAGGAGTTGCTTCCGTCGCCATCGCCATGTCTCCCTCCTCAACAACTAAGAAGGGCCTCTTCGACAACTTGAGCGATGACGATGAAGACGCTCCAATGTGTCTCATGGCCAAGGAGCGCAAGGTATTATTCAAAACAACATCTCCTTCAATTGTAAACTCATGCATAGATGATAGCGATGATGCTAGTGACGATGAAATTGCTTTTAAGTCCATGGAAGATTTTGATGTTCAAAAATTAGATTTACTTTTAAAAGATATTGAGAAGTTGGAGGAAACCATTGAGCAAAAAGAGGCTACTCTCGAAGCTCAAGAGGATTTGCTAATACTTGAAAAAGAGAAAAACCTCAAGCTAGAGAAGAGCCTAAGTTATGAAAGGAGAAAGTTTGAAGAGTTGGTCAAAAGTTCAAAAATGACTAAATCCGAGCTTACTAGTCTTGTGATCACCAACGCTTCACTCGTAGAGGAACTTGCCAAAGCAAAAGATGCTTGCAAGACTCTTGAAGTGAAGCTTGTTGATCACTTGAATAGCAAATCTAACTCCTTGATGGGTGACTCCAATTTCTCATATCCTTCTACTAGCAATGGATGTGCTAGATGTTATAATATTAATGTTGATACTTGTGCCACTAACTTTGAGACCTTGCAAGTGTTGGCTCATGAAAATGAGAGGCTCAAGGAAATGCTTGAAGATGGACTTCAAAAGTCCTATAAGGCTAGCAAAGGATTAGAGGAGTTTCTTGGTAAGCGTCAAGGTAACCCTATGAAGCATGGGCTTGGGTATACACCACCCAAGGGCAAAAAGAATCACATCGTTATTGCCCCATTGAATGAGCCAATCCACTTTGTTAAGAGTAAAAGAAATCCTAATCATAAGGATCATGCTACCTTCTTTGCATCTTATGTGCTTAAAAGAACTAACCTTGGTCATGTAGTTGCTCATCATATTGGGCGTAAACCCAACTATGCCTCTCATGTGAAATCTATTTGGGTTCCAAAATCTCTTGTCACTAACGTGCGCGGACCTAAACAAGTTTGGGTACCAAAAGGAAAAATCTAAATTTGTTTTTGTAGGCCTATGTCTCCGGTGGATCAAGTTGGATATTGGATAGCGGATGCACTCACCACATGACCGGGGAGAAGGCAATGTTCGCACACTTGGATACAAATGGATCAAATAGTGAAAGCATCATTTTTGGAGATAATGGTAAAGGTGAAGTGGTAGGTTTGGGTAAGATTTTCATCACAAATGATTTTCATTTAAATAATGTTTTGCTTGTTGAATCATTGAGCTACAATTTGTTGTCCGTTGCTCAATTATGTGAAGCGGGCTACAATTGTGTGTTTAGTGATAAGGGTGTGGATGTCATTAAGAGGATTGATGGTTCAATAGCCGTTAAGGGTCGTTTAAAAGGAAATCTCTATCTTGTAGATTTTTCTACGGATAGAGTTAATCTTGAAACGTGCTTAATGGCTAAATCTAGCATGGGTTGGCTATGGCATCGCCGACTTGCTCATGTTGGTATGAAGAATCTTCATAAACTCATGAAAGGCAATCACATCCTTGGATTAACAAACGTTGTTTTTGAGAAAGATAGGGTATGTAGCGCATGTCAAGCCGGAAAGCAAGTTGGGGCTTCACATCCCGCCAAGAATGTGATGACCACCTCAAGATCTCTAGAGATGCTTCACATGGACTTGTTCGGTCCAATAGCATACATAAGCATTGGAGGAAACAAGTATGGTTTAGTTATTGTTGATGATTGTCGGCGTTTTCGGTGACCCCGATCGGGTCGGTGGAGGTCGCGGCGTCGGCGTCCGAGGGCGCGGTCGCCTTCGAGGGGACGGGGCCTCATCCGGAGGTCGTGGCCGAAGAAGAACTTCCACCGCCTTCGGCGGGGACCCCACCGGACGACGTGATCGTCGTTTCGGAGGATGAGACGATGGCGCCGCCGGTGATCGCGCCAGTCGTGGCGGAGCCAGCGACGGAGGTGCTCGACCCCTCGTCCCAGGGGGAGGTGCCGACCGATGCTCCTCGTGCGGTCGCGAGGGGTTTCGAAGGTTGACCTCGTCACCCTTGCCCATGGTGCTTTGACGGCGGCGCCCCGCCCGAACGGCGAGCGAAGGCGCCCGGTGTAATCCCCGGGTCGGGCGTCATGGGTCAGGCGGAGGAGAGCGAGTGGGCCGCCCTTCGGCAAGGCGCGCTGGACGCTGAAGCCGAGATAGGGCCGATCCGTGAAGGTCTCGCTCTTGCTCTGAAGTCTTCCACCAGGGCGCTGGATACGATGGTCGGGGAGTTGACCGATCGCCTGTAGGTCACCAAAAGTTCGACTCGTTGCACATTTTGATAGTTCTTCCATGCGACTAACGGAGTGTCCACGTTTTGCAAAGACTTGCGGGCTCGCCGGCGCCGAGTTGAGCTCTGCAGCGCTCCGACGATCGGTGGCGGTGCGGTGGAGGAGTCTGATCAGTGCGCGCTTGAGTCGCGCCTAGCCCAGAGGCCCTGGACATTAAGCGGTCGGGCGGTGGAGATCCGCCAGGGATTTGAAGAGGCCACAAAGGCCCTTTATGATGAGCGCCTAGGAGCCAAGGCCTTGAGGGCGAAAGTGGCGGAACTGGAGTCCTCCCTGACGGAGGTCACCGAGGCCAAGGATGCCGCCGTTGCGCGGAGGGGATCAGGCAGACGCAACAACACGCCGCGACCGAGCGAAACAAGGCTCGAGGGGACGCCGCCGGAGTTCGTTCGAAGCGGCGATCGCTCGTATGAATCGGCCGAGTGAAGACTTCATCGAGGCGAAGTCGGAAGCCGCAATCGACCAACTCTGCGGCCGTAAGTGTCTCAATTCTTCAATTAAGTTTGGGGTGCGACCCATAGGGCGAACTTATCCAAAATCTCCGCATAATCCGCAGGCGAGAAGAATCGGCGCCGCCGTGGAGGCGCAGAGAACGGCCGGATGCTCGCGACGTGGCGATCGTGGCGGGGCGAGGCCCGGCGGCGTGAAGGTTGCGGAGGACGGTCGGGCGAGATGAGCGCCGAACTCGAGGCCCTCCGCAAGGCCGTCGGAAGTCGCGACCGCATCCTTGGGCCGGGCAGCCCGAGTGGCCTTGCCCCGTCTTGCCCGAGTGCGGACTTCGTAGAAGAGGCGGTGGTCACCGGCGCTGCGCTTGAGCCGTCGTGCTGGTCAACACCATCTCGTACTACGACGGCATCGACCTCGCGGTGGTGGGCAGCGGCGTAGCTGGGAACCGGATCGACGAGGAGATCGACCGGTTCGAGCTCCTGGTCGAGCCGCACGCCCGGGAGATCGCCACCAGCATCCGCCACAGCCGCCTCCAGAAGCCGAGGCACCAACTCTCCGTCTCGCCACCGGGCCGCCCGCCAAGAAGAATAAAAATATAGTTAGCTTTATCCTTTTAGATTGTAAAGACCGCTACTTAAACAATCTTGAATTTATCAAGTTCCAGAATCGTCTCTCGTCCTTTTTCGTATTTAGGATAAGCGTTTGACCGACCATAGCCTTAAGGACCACAGGGGTCACTTATGCGTAGGTCGGGTCGTTTTGGGAGGAGCGAGGTGGATTGGAGACTTGGCTATGCAGCGGTTAGGCGACTTGTGAGGATAGAAGTGTTCTAGACGGCCAGGATCTTTCCACTCGGGCACTTCCTTCTTCCGCAGTGCTACTTAGCAACCATAGCCACCGGGCGAGGTCGTAACACTTGGGTTGAGAGGGTTACCGCTCGGGATAGACATCATGACCAGTCGGGTCACGTACCCTCATAAGCGCATAGGACAGCTGAGTTCGTGCGGGGGAGGAGTGTTCCCTGCCGACCCAAAGGTCACTCCACTCGGGTACTTCCTTCTTCCGCAAAGTGTTAGCAACCATAGCCGCTAGGGCATAAGTCGAGCACTTGGGTCGAAGGGTTACCGCCGGGAAGGACCTTGTGGTCGGTTGGGTCATCAACCAGCATAGCGCCCGACCGAGAGCAGCTTGAGAAGAGGCGCGAAGGGCAGCTCCGAGTCGTCGCATGGCGACCGGTGCTCGGAAGGAAGAAAGTAAAGAGCATGCTAGGAAGAGGAAAAGAGTTTAGGATAGAATCGCCTTAACTTTTCTATATTCCATGCATTTGGAAGGACGCGCCGTCGGTGTCCTTGAGCCGAAGGTGCGGTAGGAGGATCCGCACGACGGTGAAGGGCCTTCGTGGGGCGATACTTGTGCTTATCCTTGCCGGTGCGGACCCGACGCAGACCGTGTCGCCAAGATCGAAAGACCGCCCTCGAACCTGGCGGCTGTGATAACGTCGCAGAGCTTGTTGATACTGTTAGTGTTATGCCCTTGAGGCAATCATTTAGATGATTGTAACATGACTATGTTTATGAATAATAATATGATTATTGGTCCAATGAATGTATATCATTGTATTGATCAACAAGTATGTGACTTGATTATGAAGCTCTTTACTTAATGATGTAATTCGATAAATATCTCTGATCGGATATCATCGTATAGGACTACGATGAATAGATCAGCACATGTAGTGATCGATGATCATGCTTCATAGATCATGGGATATGGAGATATCATCTCTACATTGTGGACCATGTTGAAGAACATGGGTTAGATAGACCCGCTATGGGACACTGCGAGAATGTTTCATTCTTATGTGTCATCAGTGTATCTCATACCTAGAAGATGTATGATCCTTAGACACGAGATTGTCATATTCCCTACATGTGTAATAGTTTTCCTTGGGGCTATCAAACACTACTTCCTAACCGGATAGTTATAAAGGTAGCTTTCATGTTTACTATGAAACGTGCAGAGGGAAGTGGCGATAAGATGGAATTTGCCACTCCAATGAAACGGAGATATATGACAAGGCCACTCGTGTGATATGATTAAGAAAGTGCATGGCCATGCCGTGATTGAGGAGTCAATCACAACTTATTAATATATCACGGATACGAGAGATGGATTGAATCATCAAAGGATGACATGCTTCTCGCCTTGAGATCAATCTTCATATACTTGGCAAAGGGATTATTACATGAGTTCTTTTGATAGGTTCATTCGATTTGATCACAAGTATGTTTGGGAGTTGGCATACTTTGCAAGAAGCCGCTACCAACTATTGGATTGAAAAGGAGTTTTCGAATCCATGTCCAAACGTATGTGAACTGCAGGTCACACATTTAATGGTGGGACGCATTAATTTGGATTGGATCCGTAATTAATGAACCTCGTGGGCTTAGCATCTTTGGTGGGCCTGGTTTAGGGTTTCATCTCGTGGCTATATAAGGAGGGGAGGAGGGAGGCGCGAGTGTGCTTTCCACGCTTTAGGTTTGATTCACTTGAAACCCTAGCCTCCTCCTCTCGCCGCCTCGCCGAGCGACTAGGTGCTTGCACACACGCGGCGTGCCCATCTCGGACGTGTGGACTCTGCGGTGACGCTGCCGCGCTGCGGCGTGGGAGGACGATCCACGGCAGGCGAGGACGATCCACTACATCGACGCAACGATCGCGGCGAGGACGAACCACTACATCGGCGCGAAGGATTCCGTGGCGCGCGTCTAGTGGTAATCTTATCTATGATCCCCTTCTTGCGAGTAGCTTTCTGGTTGCGCGGTAGTTTTTTTTTTGTGCTAGCGTAGCATACCGCGTTTCCCTTCAGATACCTGGCCGATCGCAGGACGGCCACGTCATGCGCCTCGTCGATCTGGTCGACGGAGTCTTGTTGTGCGGCGAGCCCCCGAGCCTCCTCGAAGGCTTGCAGTCTTGGGGCGCCATACTCCAGGTCTGTCGGCAAGACGGCTTCAGCACCGTATACCATGAAGAACGGTGTGAACCCGGTCGCCCGGGTCGGCGTGGTCCGTAGACTCCAGAGGACGGAGGGTAGCTCGGTCACCCAGCGCCCCGCGAAGTGCTTGAGCCGACTGAAGATCCGCGGCTTGAGCCCTTGAAGGATCATGCCATTTGCGCGCTCGACCTGGCCGTTGGTCCGCGGATGGGCCACGACTGCCCAATCGACGCGGATGTTGAAGTCATCGCAGAACTCGAGGAATTCCTTCCCCGTGAACTGCGTTCCGTTGTCGGTGATGATGGAGTTTGGGACTCGAAT
Organism: Otatea glauca; assembly: GCA_036346275.1. NCBI lineage: Eukaryota > Viridiplantae > Streptophyta > Magnoliopsida > Poales > Poaceae > Otatea > Otatea glauca. Next base: position 37,530,778 of record CM070733.1, on the reverse strand, counting down.
CGAAAGACTATGTCGCGAAGAAGATGGCGCTTATGCCGACGTGGCGCCACGACCGCTTGGCTCTATCCACTTGGTGAACTTGTCCACCGCGATGAGCAAATGGGTAAAGCCCCGGCGCTTTCTTGAAAGGCCCGACCGGATCGAGCCCCAAAGCGCAAAAGGCCACGTGATGGGGATTGTCGCAAGGCCCGAGTGGCGGATGTATCGCACGGCAAAGAATTGGCATCCTTCGAGGTGCGTGCGATGTGCTCTGCGTCGGACACGACGGTCGGCCAATAGAAACCTTGCCGAAAGGCCTTTTCCACCAGAGATCGGGCGCGGCGTGGTGACCGCAAATTCATTGTGTATGTCGTCCAGCGATTGTTTTCTTTGGTCGGCGTAATGCACTTTGGAGGACCGGAGGCTCCTTTTGTAAAGGTCCGGATCGACCGGGACGAAGACTTTGCTCGCGGGCGAGGCGCCGGCCTCGGTCGGGTCGGAGGAAGCGACCGTCCGTCAAACGATCTATGAATGGCTTTCTCGGTCGGACTCGGTTGCTAGCACGCGGCTCGACCCGCCAAGTCTAGGCCCGACCGCCGCGGCGATCGGGCGGCCGTGCTAGGTAGGTCGGGGACCGTTCGGCCACCGGGCCCACCGGTGGATGGAAGGCGCAGGAGGTCGCAGACGAAGATCCGGCGGGACCGGCTCTCTGGAGGCCGTTGGCGTAGTCGGCGTCGCTATTGTAAGCGTCGGTAGCTATGGTGGCTTCGAAGCCCTTGAACCGCACTTTGAGCCGCGTACTTCTCGACGAGACGCGGCCATACGGCGTCTCGGGGCCCGCGGCCTTCATGACTTGGTCGACGACAAGCTTGGAGTCCCCGTGGACGAGTCGGCGAGCACCGAGGTCGGCAGCGATCCGGAGGCTGCTGACGAGGGCCTCGTGCTCGCAACGTTGTTGGTGGCGTCAGCGGCTGATGGCGTCTTGGAGCTTGTTCCCAAGTGGGGAGATGATGGCGACCCAGCGCCGCGCCATTCTTGTTGTAAGACCCATCGAAGTACATTGTCCGAGACTCGGGGTCTTCGATCACCGTGGTGCACAGGTTTGATCCACTCGGCGACGAAGTCGGCTAGGGCTCTGATTTGATCGCCGTCCGAGGTGCGTATGTGATGTCGTGGCACGAGCTCGAGTGCCCACTTGGCTATCCTTCCGGCGTCGCGGTTGCGGACGATCCGCCTATCGGGGCGTGGTCACCACGGTGATGTTGTCTTGATCGAAGTAGTGGGCGAGCTTTCTCTTCGCAATGAGCACGCGTAGAGTAAGCTTCGCACTGTGGGTACCGAGTCTTGGACTCGGAAAGGTCCTCGCTAATGAAGTAAACTCGCCGTTGTACCTTAAGTTCACGGCCTTCTTCCGTTCGCTCCACCACGAGGGTCGCTCTGACGACTTGGGTAGTGGCGGCGATGTAGAGAAACAGCTGCCCCAGTGCCGGGCGACGAGACTAGGCGAGGACAGGAAGGCCTTCAGGCGGGTGAGGGCCTCCTGAGCTTCTGGGGTCCAATAAAGCGGTCGGATCTCTTGAGTAGCCTGTAGAGTGGCATTCCGCGCTCGCCGAGGCGAGACACGAAACGGCTCAAAGCTGCTAGGCATCCGGTCAGCCTCTGGACCCCCTTGAGGTTGCTGATTAGGCCCATCCTTACGATTGCTAATATCTTCTCTTGGTTGGCCTCGATGCCTCGCTCGGAGACAATGAAGCCAAGGAGCTTCCCTTTGGGGACCCCGAAAACGCATTTCTCAGGATTGAGCTTTATGCGGAATCGTCGAAGGTTCGCAAAGGTCTCTTCGTGTCGGGACAAGGTCGTCGGCCTTCTTGGTTTTTACGACAATATCATCGGCGTACACCTCAGCGTTACGGCCGATCCGGTCATTGAAGCACGTTTGCATACATCATTGGTATGTAGCGCCCGCGTTCTTTAGGCCGAACGGCATCGTGCGTGAGCGTAATGAGCCGAGCGGGTGATGAAGGAAGTCGCGAGTGGTCGGACTCCTTAGCGCAACTGGTGGTAGCGAGTAGGCGCCCGAGAAGAGAGGGACTCACACCTGCGGTGGAGTCGATGACTTGGTCGATGCGGGGCAAAGGAGCGGATCCTTGGGACATGCTTTGTTGAGACTCGTATAGTCAACGCACATCCTCCATTGCCCATTTTCTTTTTACAAGTACAGGTTGGCTAGCCACTCGGGGTGGCGCACCTTTTACGAACCCTGCGGCGGAAGTTTGGCGATCTCCTCCCTATGATCCTGCGCTTCTCCTCGTCGAGCGGCGCGGCGTTAGGCGGCCGCTTTGAGCACAGTCGGATGCTCAAGGAGTGCTCGGCGACTTCCTTGGGATTCCGGTATGTCGGAGGACCTCCATGCGAAGGCGTCTTTGTTGGTGCGGAGGAGTCGACGAGCGCTTCCTATTTGGCGGGGCGTGGCTCGATCCGCACGGTCTTGGTCGGATCACGAGGATCGACCGCGACCTCCTTCGTGTCCTCGGCGGACTTGAAGGATCCCGCCCCGACTTCTTTGGACTCGGGGCGGATTCGGAGGCTTCCCTCCCGAGGTTGTCGAGCTCGGCAGACGCGGCGATGGCCGAGGCAAGCTCACAGCTACTGCGCTCACGGTTGTAGGCAAGTGGAAAGACGATGGCACGGTGATGACTCCCGTGGCCTGGCATCTTCACTTGAGGTAGGCGTGGCGGGGACCGCCATGAACTTGGCGTAACATGGCCTTCGAGGATGGCATGGTAACCGGGAAATCCACGACCTCAAAAGCGAGGTTTGGTGCGGAAGTTTCCAGTTCCCAAAGGTAGCAGGCGGTCGATCTGCCTGAGTGGATGGGCTTGGCGGCGGGAATGACGCCATGGAAGGCGCCTTCTTTGGTCGGAGGGTTGGCGCGGGATCCCCATAGCGTCGGCGTCTCAGCGTAGAGGATGTTGAGGCGCGCCTCGTCCATAAGCACCTTTGAAAGGCGCTTCTTCCCACGACGGGGTTGACCACCAGGGGGTATCTCCCCGGCTGTGGAACATGGTCGGGTGGTCGGTCCGATCAAAGGTGATCGGGAACTCCGACCACCGGAGGTATTGAGGGCGCATGGCGTGGCGGTATGGACCTCGCGATAAGCGAGCTTGGCCGGCGCTTGCCGGTATAGCAGCGGTCCTCCAAAGATCATGAGGCGGCCGTCGGGTTCGGGAACTCGTCGTGCGCTTTTTTCTCTGCGACTGCGGGGCGCGCAAGCTTCTTCCCTTGCCACGCGGCGTTGCGGGACATTTGGAGAGGTAACGCCAGGACCTCGCGATCCGGTTTGTGCTTGACGGAGAACCCGTGGTTTGGGCACGGGCCGTCCATCAACTTCTCGAAGTGGTGGGCACGACGGTCGGTCGCGACCGCCGCTGGCGAGGCGGTCGGCGGTGGCGACCATTTGGGTCTCGCGGATCTGCTTCCCGTGCCGCTTGCGTTTGTCGGAGCGGTCGGAAGGACCCGATCGCGGACGCCGGTTCGCTGGGCCTTTCCTCCTCGAAGATGGCCCCCGGCCTCCTCGCGGAGGCGTGGTTGGTGGCGATATCGAGGAGCTCCTTGGTAGTTACGGGCTTGAGGCGGCCTAGTTTGTGTACCAAGGCCTTGCAGAGGTGCCGTAGATGAATGCTCCCACGACATCGGCGTCGGAGATGTCGGGAGCTCGTTGTAACTGGCGGAAAACCGCGGATGTAGTCCCGGAGGTTTCCACGGCTGCTTGTTTGCGCCCGTGTCTCAGGAGTTTCGTGGCGCTTGTAAGTGCCTCGGAAGTTGCCGACGAAGAGGGCCTTCAAGTCGGTCCGATTCGATGGTTTTGGCGGCAAGTACTCGAGCCGGGCTCGGCCGAGTCTGCGAGGTAGATGGGAAGGTATTGGATGATGAAGAGGTCATCCGTTGCTCCTCCCGCCCGCATGCGAGCCGGTAATCTTGAGCCGACACCGGGTTGGTGGCCCGGTGTATTTGGCAATGTTGGTAGGCGCCGGAATCTGGCGCAGAAGTCCGCTGGCGGATCCCCTAGCGTAACGCTTCGCGTCGGGACCGTCGGGGCTCGGCTGCGGTGGTGGTGCCGCCGCCCGCAACCCGTGAGTGGGCGGCCTCCTCGCCATCTTTCTTCGCGCCTCAAGGGTAGCGCGAATGTTGTAAACATCACCGAGGCGTTGGCGACCGGCGCGCGAGCTGGTGTGGCTCGCGGTGCGGCGGCGCTGTCTCCGGACCCAACCGGCCGACGGCGATACGGGCCCGGTGGCGAGGTGGCTCGGGCGATAGGGCGAGGCGTGCATGTCTTTGCGGCCGCGTGCTCTACCGGCCGGAGGTTTTGGTAAGTGGCCTTGGCCTCCGGGCCGGTCGGCTCGGGAGGCCTCGGCGGCATTGCGGCGCGCCACGTTTTGATCGGCGTGGGGAAGAAGTGAGGACCGTCGAACCTTCCGTCTGCTGGGGTGTGCTCGCCGCCGCGTCTTGTGCTGCCCCGAGCACATGCGAGGCCTCGAGCCCTCCTGCTCCAGTTGGCTGAGCCGGTCGAGCTTCGATTCTTCGTTCCTCCAACTCTTTGCTTGTTGTTGTTGGAGCTCTCGGCTGCGGCGGTCTGAAGCGTTGATGCGCTTCATGTTGGTACTCCTCCTCCTGCGCTGAGTGCGCCGGACAGAGGCCCCGCCGCGAGGGCCACGGCGAACCGTCGGCGGTGCCGCCATGTTGCACTCGCGAGTGCCGCTGTGGCGGTACTCCATGTCGGAGCTGAGTCATGGCGGAAGAGTCTTCCAAAGCTTCGTGGATGGAGGCGGCGCAGTAGCCACCATCGCCACCGATCGCGAGCCTACGGGGTGACATGGTCACTGCCGGGCCTCTGGGAGTTTTCGCCGGCCGTGGCGGAGCACTCCTCGGGTTTCGGCCGGGGCTGCAGGGCGCCCAAGCCGAGCTTAGCGCAATCGCGGAGAGGGCGCCCAAGCTCTCGTGGCGCTCGTCCTCGGAGGCGGCGGGCGAGCATGAGCCCTCCGTCGGGTGTGGGCGGTCGAGGCAAGCGGATCCGGTTCCCGGTGCGATCATGCCGTCGCGATGGGTGGATGCCATCGAGGAGATAAGCGGAATCGGAGATGGTAGCGAAGGCGAAGCCCCTACAGCGCGCCAACCGCCGGCGTTTTCGGCGTCGGCAAGTAAATTTGTAAGTCCGAGGGGTCGCGCGTTCCACTCCTGAATGGTTAGACTCGTGAGTCCAAGATGTATCTTGGTTCGGCTGAAAGTCCCTACTCGATTCGGATAAGCGATTGTATTGCTTTTGCACTATGTTTCTGACGAGGCTCCTAAATGACTTAGTCTCCTCGTGTTCTTATGTGTCCCCTTTGAATCGTTTAGTCCCGCCTCCTTTTATACGAAGGAAGGGCGGGTTACATCGAGAGTTGGGGGAAGAGCGAGTGACCTATGTTAGGAGCTCGGTCCTTAAATCACGTGTGGTGGTCGCCACCGTTTGCCCATCTTTGGGTTGGTAGCCTTGGTGGTCGGGGAGGTTAGGTATTCCCGGAAATAGCGTACTTGCCCTCTGTGACCCTTGCGAATCTTGACGTTGCGGTGCGTGGCGTTGGTCTTGCCTCGGGAGGAGGCGTGCGTTAAATCTTGCACGTGGATGGTTGATGATGGTGAAGCTTTGCCTTCTGCGATCACGGATCTTCTTGGGAAGGAGCCACCGCCTTGTATAGTCACTCCGATTGACCTCATTCGGAAGTGCGTGGCGGATAGGTGATGAGGACGACACGCGGCCCTCGGCGTCCGTCACCTGGTTCGGTCGAGTCGGAGATCCCGCCCGCCAAGAGGGTCGGGAGCTTGTCCGGTCGAGTCGGGGATCCCGCCCGCCAAGAGGGTCGGAGCATTGTCGTCGTCGGATTCGCTTCCCTGGCCGGTCGGGAGCGGATGTCTTGTCTTGATCTCATGAGCGATTCGGTCGGTGGCGGGCCGAGCGTGGCCTGTTGGGCTGGAGATATGCTTGAGGCCGCTGGCTCGTCGCTTCGGGCTGTTGGGGTACCCCTGTTATTAGTATTCGTCAATGATTTTTCTCGCTTTACTTGGGTGTTTTTCTTGCATGATAAAGGTGAAGTCCAAGGAACTCTAAAGAAATTTATGAGAAGAGCCCAAAATGAATTTGAAGTAAAGATCAAGAAAATCCAAAGTGACAACGGCACAGAATTCAAGAACACCGGCGTGGAGGACTATCTCGATGATGAGGGTATTAAACATGAGTTCTCGGCCCCCTATTCCCCTCAACAAAATGGGGTGGCTGAGAGGAAGAATCGAACTCTCATCGAGATGGCGCGCACAATGCTTGATGAGTACAAGGTCTCAGAGCATTTTTGGGCGGAAGCTATCAATACTGCGTGTCACAGTACCAATCGTCGTATCTTCACAAGATCTTGAAGAAAGCGGCATACGAGCTTCTTCTGGAAAGAAGCCAAATGTTTCCTACTTAGTGTCTTTGGAAGCAAATGCTATATCCTTAACAAGAAAGCTAAGTCTTCTAAATTTGCTCCTAAAGTTGATGAAGGTTTCTTACTTGGTTATGGATCGAATGCTTATGCATACCGAGTTTTCAACAACACCTCCGGGGTAGTTGAAATCTCTCGTGATGTAACTTTCGATGAAACTTATGCTCCTGTAGCTAGGCTTGAGTCAATTAGAATATTACTTGCTTTTGCTACTCACCATGATTTCAAGCTATACCAAATGGACGTGAAAAGTGCCTTTCTAAATGGTCCACTCTCCGAAACGGTGTATGTCGAGCAACCACCTGGATTCGAAGACCCTAAATATCCAGACCATGTCTACTTCCTGCACAAAGCACTCTATGGACTAAAACAAGCACCAAGAGCATGGTTTGAATGTCTTCGAGATTTTCTCCTCGAACAAGGTTTTGTAGTCGGAAAGGCCGACCCTACTCTCTTTACTAAGCATATTGATAATGATCTATTTGTTTGTCAAATTTACGTTGATGATATTATCTTCGGGTCTACTAATGAACAACTATGTAAGGAGTTTAGCAGAATCATGACTAAAAGATTCGAGATGTCCATGATGGGCGAATTGAAGTTCTTTCTCGGTTTTCAAGTCAAACAACTTAAGGAAGGGACTTTCATATGCCAAACAAAGTACATCAAGGACATCTTTGAAAAAGTTCGGTATGGAAAACGCTAAACCAATCAAAACTCCGATGCAAGCCAGCGGACATCTAGACCTCGACAAAGAAGGTAAACCGGTCATCCAAAAGGTATATCGCTCGATGATCGGCTCTCTTCTTTACCTTTGTGCATCTAGGCCCGATATTATGCTAAGTGTATGTATGTATGCTCGTTTTCAAGCCGCTCCAAAAGAGTGCCACATGGTGGCTGTAAAGAGAATCTTGAGATATTTAGTTCACACTCCTCATTTTGGGCTTTGGTATCCAAAAGGATCATCATTTGAGTTAGTAGGCTATTCGATGCGAGACTATGCGGTTGCAAAGTGGATAGAAAGAGCACCTCGGGAACATGTCAATTTTAGGAAGATCTCTTGTCTCTGGTCCTCTAAGAAACAAAACTCGTAGCTTTATCCACAGTAAGCCAGAGTATATAGCGGTAGGGAGTTGTTGTGCTCAATTACTTTGGATGAGACAAACTACGAATGATTATGGTCTTTCCTATAACCACATTACCACTCTTGTGTGATAATGAGGCGCCATAAAAATAGCGAACAATCTGTTCAACACTCTCGCACAAAGCATATCGATATTCGCCACCACTTCTTGAGAGACCATTCTACCAAAGCGACATTGATATTCATCATGTGAGCACAAATGATCAATTAGCCGATATTTTCACCAAGCCTCTTGATGAGAAAAGGTTTTGTGATATGAGGAGTGGGCTAAATATTCTAGACTCTCGTAACTTGGTTTGAAACATGCAAAATTGATTGTTGTTTGTCAAATGTTTTACGTTAAACCTATTTGATCTCTTTCTTTGTCTATTTCAGTATTGCTTGAAATCTCTCTTCTATGGTTTTGACCTATACTATGTGACTATGGCTTGATTGCTTGATTGTTAGCTAGTCACTTAGTGTGTAAGGCCCCAAGATCGTTTCTTCTCTCGCCTTAAACCATCTAAAGTTCATTCCTTGAAAATCTCTTGTTGTCTCAGGGACCTCAATCAGGACACTCGGGATTTTCATCCGGACTATCCGAGTATCAGAGTATCCGGATGAAGTCCGGAGTTTCGGGTTGAGGCGATCTCTTATAACCCCCTGCGGGAGTTCTCTTTCTTCTCTCTCTTGATTTTCCTTTTCCTCAAACTTGTTCACCGACGCCCTAGGGTTCGCCTCCCCTCTCTTCCTCCTTTCCTCGTGGATTCCTCACTCTCCGGAGGCCTCAAATTGCTATTCCCCACCTCGGGAACCCATTGGATTGCTCTTCTCATCCGAGTTTATTTCACTTGGTAAGTTTTCTCATTTTATCTCTCATTTGCCCTTTGATCTCATATTTGCCGTGAAAAGGGTTGCCTAAGTGGAACCTCTTCACCTAGATCAATTCTTGAATGAGGTCGTTGTGAGTTAGATAGATTTGCAATTCTAGGTTTTTAGGATTGATGCTGAACAACCCGGAGTGTCCGGGTGTTATATCCGGAGTATCCGGATTGTCCGGACACTCCGGATAAAAATCACCGGAGTCTCCGGGTTGTGCTGCTCGGCCCAAAAACTAAAATTGCTATCTATACTTTTACACAATTGTCTTGTTCATCCCTTTCTTTTGCTCCGTTAGATGGCTTCTTCCCAAGGAGGTTCTGGGGCTAGCAAGCGCCCTTCTGACGCAGATCGTCCTGGTTCCTCCTCCGTGTCAGTCTCCGCCTCAAAGAAGCCTAGGCAGGCAGTGAGGAAGATCAGACAGGGTCAATTCAACCGACCGACTGATCCAGTTTCTGCTCCATCTGCTCAAGACCCAGATACTCAAGCTATTCACGATGAGCATCCTACTGACCTTCATGCGGACTAAGAGAGCGAAGAGAAAGAATCATCGAGCGGCTCGGGTGGTGATAGGTCCTCTAGTAAAAAGCGGCCCATTTGGAGGTATCCAGTCGGATGAGTCGACCTCGCCCAATTGACTATAGAGTTGGGTCGGAAAAGGCAAAGCAATTGTTGAGAAGCAGAAATAAGGATCCACTGAGTCGCATCAAGATGAGTATGTGGACAAGCGTTTTTGGAGCAATTCGATCGACTTCTATGCTTGATTTTGTTTCCTCTAGAGCACTCTGTGATCTGATGAAGACAATTGATTGGGCCTACATGGAAGATCTTCAAAATCCAACCTTTAATGAGATCATCCAAATCTGTGAGCGTCATCAGGTGAAGGAAATAATGAGTTTCGCTACTCTTGGAATGATGAAGTCATCATGCAGTTTTACTCAACTTTATACTTTGACAAGACAGCGGAAGCCATATGGTGGATGACAGATGAGGTGTGGTATGTAGCCACCAAAAGGACTTTTGCTAGAGTGTTGCACCTGAGGACGATAGCGGATGCCAAGCTTCATGCCGAAAGGCCATATCTCCTAGCTTGACTAGAGGAGTTGTATGATCCTTCTCAACATTTTGTGGTTGGAACCACCAAGGGCCTGAAAGAAGTACCATCAGTTCTGCTCAGGATGCTTAGAGTTTCTCTTTGGCCCAAGGAAGGTGATGCATCTTCCATCAATTCTTATGGCATGACTTGCTATTTCACTTGGTGGAGCGTACCCATGGCTTTGATGTGATGGATTTCATTTGGGAGGCCATACGCCACAATGCGATGAGCAATGTCAGCAGCTGCTGGTATGCACCCTTTATTATGGCTCTGGTAGATCATGTCACGGGCCTTGATTTTGTGAAGGATGTGGAGCACCTCTCCTACAAGGTTCGACCCCCTCTGCTCCAAAGATAGCTCCAGAGCTCGAGTGCCCGGCTAGCGAGACGGACTAGTAGTCGTCCTTCGTGCAGTTCTTGGCTCCTACTCCGGCTTCCACGTCGGCTCAGGCTCTCCTTCCACTAGCGGAGCACTCTCAAGAGGATACTCAAGTCTCTTTTCTGCCTTTGTCAAGACTTATCTTCTCAAGTCAAAGAGACCCGGCACGAGCTTCGAGAGCATCGCCGAGACTTTCGAGCTTATCGCCGTCAGCATGGCGAGGAGATTCCGGCCAGTGAGTCAGGGGAGTCCTCTGGTGAGCCTTCTGCAGATTCAGCCACTCAGCGACTTTTTGGCATTCATCCATCAGCAGCAGCTCCGGTGAGTGGCAGTGGCAGCAGTGATGCTAGTGGAGAAGACGAGTATCAACCTTCAGACGACGACGAGTGATTTCCCTTCTGGGCGTCTTTCCTTTTCGGTGTCTTGATGCCAAAGGGGGAGTGTGTTTAGCGCCTTAGATTCTTAGCGTCGCAGATCTCGTTTAGTTGTTATATGTGCTTTTGGTTGTATATGTGCTTTTGGTTGTTTATGCTTGCTACTACTCGCTCTTTAACCGTTCTGTGAAACTTGGTTGTGGCATTCTGCTAAATTGCTTATGCATATTTGTCAAAATTGTCTCTATTATCAGTTGGAAGATATCGATTACATTAACTATTGCAATTTGACAAAATCTTTCTATTTGTTGTTCCGTGTTTGTAAAAATTCTAGGGAACTCTTTTAATTTCTTTTGGGCATACATGTAGGGAGCCTCTCTGTATGTTTTGCTCTCTATTCTGATTTCTTGTCCTTGTTTATTCCATCTAAAGGCTTTCAAATTGTGTTGTCATCAATACACCAAAAGGGAGATTGAAAGTGCATCTAGGCCCCTTAAAAGTTTTGGTGATAGATGGCAACACAATTGAAGAACTAATGTCTAAATAAGAATTTGTGCAGAGGTTGAAGCAAAATCATTCTAGAAAAGAAAAATTGAAGTTCAAAGAAGAGTCTAAATTCCTTAAAGACGGCATCAAGACTGGTTGTAAAGGTTTATATTTTATTTAAGTCTAAGGATAGCCGTACTATTAAGAGGATACATCGAGAAATCACTTTTAGGATATACGTGTGCTCAAGGATAAAATTGCATTGCATAAACTATCTAAAACACTTGTTTTGGTCAAAATGCTCTCTTACGGCGAGCAGGCCAACCGAGTATCCGGACTTTTGTCGGACTCTCGGTTGGGACTCGATTGCAAAGACAGATAGTCCGAGTATCCGGACAATTGGTCCGACTCTCGGGTTAATTAATCCGAGTCTCGGGTTTTGTCCGAGTCTCGGGTTAGCCGTCTCGGTTTGTTCTAATTCTTCCCAATCAGGAGTCTCGGGTTGTAAACCGAGTCTCGGGTTGGCTTGACTCACCCCAACTATTGGATTTTGGAGCACCTATATAAGCCTTCTCTCCCCACCTAACTTGGCAGCCCCATTAATTTCACTTGCTCATTCAAAATCACTCATTCTCTCTCTTGAGCAAAAATCTCCTTTCTCCACTTGAAGCTTTTGATAGATTTGATTCTTTTGGGAGAGAGGGTGGATTTGAGTAACTAATTCTTGCATCTTTCATACTTGAGCACAAGTTTCATCCTCCAAGTTGTTTTTCGAAGTATTTGTTACTCTTGGAGTTTGAAGGGCTCCTAGGCGGCAAGGAGTCACGGAGCTTCTAAATCTTGGTGTGGTAAGCCCGGAAGTTTGTGAAGGCAAGTCTCGCCTCCGAAAGGAAAGAGGCTAGAAGTGAAGACCGCGAGTGCTTTGTGCAACAGGGAGGAAAGTGGTCAAGAGGACCGGGCTTTGTGCCTCCTCAGCGGAGGCGTAGGATTCCTTCAAGAATCAGAACCGGGCAAAAATTCTTGTCTTCGTGTTCTTGGTTGTGTTCTTGCTTAAGTTTGTTGTGATAGACTTTTGGAAGACCCGATCTACTCTCTTATTGTTCGTGGCGGATCTACTACACCCTGTGCACTGACATCACTAAGAACTTTTGTATTCAAGTAGATTGTTGAAATATTGCGTAGATTTAAAATCCTCTTGAAGATCCTCGATCCGAGTGTCAGGACCCTGAACCCAGACAGTCCGGATAATCCGGAGTATCCGGGTTATATACCCCGGACATTCCGGGTTGAGTCTCTCGGGTTATTTATTTTAGCTGCAAATTTTTATCCGCCTATTCACCCCCCCTCTAGGCTACATCTAAGGTCCTTTCAATTGGTATCAGAGCCTAATTCTCCGTAATTTGGCTTAACCGCTTGGAGAATCAAGATGTCGCTAATAGAAAAGAGTGACGAAATCCATGACCAAGAGAAGGCCACGGGTTCCGGCAAAGGGGTTGAAATTCGTATGATTATCCTTCTCTCGGAGTCTCAAGCTCTTCATCTTATGTTTCCGTGTCATCCGGTAGAGCACCTCACTTTGATGGTACTCGCTATGCCGCATGGAAACATAAAATGAAGATGTACTTGAGATCACTTCACCCGTGTATTTGGGAGATTGTAGAAACAGGTTTTAAAGCTATGGATCCAAGCAAGCTCACTCCCGAAGAGAAGAAAGCCCAACATTTTAATGACTTGGCCGTCAATGCCTTGTTCAATGCTTTAAGTGATTAGAGTTTAACCGAGTCGATGGACTTGAAGATGCCAAAGCAATGCAGGAAAGACTTATGGTTACTCATGAAGGGATATCGGCGTCCGTGAGTCAAGATTGAGCTCATCATTGGTGAGCTAAGCGATTCACTCTAGAAGAAGGAGAATCCTATACAAAGATGTTCGACCACTTTGATGGTATTGGTGAATCAAGCAAAGGGTCTTGGGAGTACCGAGCTCACCGACAAAGCGGTTGTTAAGATCATTCTTGAGTAATCACTCCCACCAACCGCAAACTGGTGCAACTCATCAGGGATCGACCAAACTTCGACACTCTCTCTCCCCATGATGTTATTGGGAGGCTAATGATGGATGAGATGATGATAAAGGAAGCTAAAGTGGTAGAAGAGCTCAAGTCAGGAAAGAAGAAAGGTATCGCCTTGAAAGGCTGTGAGGATTGCGGGAAGTCGAGGAAAGTACAAGCGATGATGAGGAGAGTGGCCCTTGACCAATGATGATATGGCCTTGCTCGTAAGAAGATTCAACAAATTCCTCAAGAAAAAGGGTATAAACCGGGAGCTACTCCAAAATCAATGGAACAAATCAAGAGGAAGACACTCAACAAGAAAGTGCTATGAATGTGGGAAGCGGTCATTTCATCGCGAATGTCCACAAAAGGAAAAGAAGGAAGACAAGCCATACAAAAGGATAAATACCGTGGCAAGGATAAGGAGAGGAGCAAGAAGTTCAAACACTTCAAGCACAAGGGACAAGCTCATATAGGAGAAGAGTGGGACTCAAACTCCAACTCCGACTCAAGCTCCGATTCCAAGCGAAGAAGGAGGAGTTGCTTCCGTCGCCATCGCCATGTCTCCCTCCTCAACAACTAAGAAGGGCCTCTTCGACAACTTGAGCGATGACGATGAAGACGCTCCAATGTGTCTTATGGCCAAGGAGCGCAAGGTATTATTCAAAACAACATCTCCTTCAATTGTAAACTCATGCATAGATGATAGCGATGATGCTAGTGACGATGAAATTGCTTTTAAGTCCATGGAAGATTTTGATGTTCAAAAATTAGATTTACTTTTAAAAGATATTGAGAAGTTGGAGGAAACCATTGAGCAAAAAGAGGCTACTCTCGAAGCTCAAGAGGATTTGCTAATACTTGAAAAAGAGAAAAACCTCAAGCTAGAGAAGAGCCTAAGTTATGAAAGGAGAAAGTTTGAAGAGTTGGTCAAAAGTTCAAAAATGACTAAATCCGAGCTTACTAGTCTTGTGATCACCAACGCTTCACTCGTAGAGGAACTTGCCAAAGCAAAAGATGCTTGCAAGACTCTTGAAGTGAAGCTTGTTGATCACTTGAATAGCAAATCTAACTCCTTGATGGGTGACTACAATTTCTCATATCCTTCTACTAGCAATGGATGTGCTAGATGTTATAATATTAATGTTGATACTTGTGCCACTAACTTTGAGACATTGCAAGTGTTGGCTCATGAAAATGAGAGGCTCAAGGAAATGCTTGAAGATGGACTTCAAAAGTCCTATAAGGCTAGCAAAGGATTAGAGGAGTTTCTTGGTAGCGTCAAGGTAACCCTATGAAGCATGGGCTTGGGTATACACCACCCAAGGGCAAAAAGAATCACATCGTTATTGCCCCATTGAATGAGCCAATCCACTTTGTTAAGAGTAAAAGAAATCCTAATCATAAGGATCATGCTACCTTCTTTGCATCTTATGTGCTTAAAAGAACTAACCTTGGTCATGTAGTTGCTCATCATATTGGGCGTAAACCCAACTATGCCTCTCATGTGAAATCTATTTGGGTTCCAAAATCTCTTGTCACTAACGTGCGCGGACCTAAACAGGTTTGGGTACCAAAAGGAAAAATCTAAATTTGTTTTTGTAGGCCTATGTCTCCGGTGGGTCAAGTTGGATATTGGATAGCGGATGCACTCACCACATGACCGGAGAGAAGGCAATGTTCGCACACTTGGATACAAATGGATCAAATAGTGAAATCATCATTTTTGGAGATCTTTCCACCACTCATATAACCTCGAGGAGCCCGCGTGCAGCACGAGAAATCAAGGAGGCATGCGGCGTAGAGCGGCGGCGAGCAAGGTCACGGCGGCGGTGCCCATCTCCGTCAAATCTCTTTGTCGCGGGTGGCGTGAGGAGGAAGAGGTGGTCGGGCGAAGTGAAAAAGAAGTATTGTTTTTTTTTTGTCGGTCCGTTTTTTCTGCGGTGGTTGTTTTTATAGACGTGAGTTGAGAGTGGAGAACGGACCGCCACCAACACCAAATTAGAAATAGTAGAGATATATGAGTGGTGGAAAGATCTAGACCATTGCTTTTCATCCTTCGGTCGTTAATTTCGATTGAAATCTCAGTTTTTTTACACGAGTTCTGTATAGACATTCCCATTAAAACACAGTATAGTTTGCAGTTTGCACCCCTCCTAGTACGTACTTTATACTACAAAATACTTGTAGGAGCATATATAGTATGATTTGTAATTCTTTTTTGTAAAGTTACTAGTACTCTACGTGACGTGATGAAATTAACCGGGGAACACCCACTTTATCAGTTTAGTTTGAAGTGAGATCCCGCCAAATGTCATGTCATGCACGTCCATAGAAAAACCAAAGCCAAAAGCAAGGCTAATTTATAGTAATCCATATACTCATCTCTCCCTGTCCCTGGCCCCTGCCCATAGCTGATAGAGGAGCAGCAAAGTATAAATGGCAGAGTAGTTAGTTACGCTTGTCCCCATGAAAGGGGAAAAGAAGGTTGCAAGCTGATGGAGGCCTAGCTATGACAATGAGCACAGAACCAAACTAATTAAAAGGCACAAAAAGTGTGAAATGTTGTAGTGTCATCGTGTTTAGTAGTACTGCATCAACAGGTTGAGCATGGTTGTGTTGCCGTAGAATAAACTAACCTTATGCGGTGCGAAGTGTGAACTACACTTGTCACTTTTCTTAAATTTCAGAGCTAGCCAGTCCTCATCCAGGGACCCAAAGGCGGAGATGATTCTATAAATATTTCTATGCTCTGTATCAGTCTTTCACCGGCTTGTACGTTGATGACATGTGTGATGTGTCCATTTCGCGACTCGATCACAAGTTTCACACAAACCAACTAAAGCTGTGAAGTGAAGCGACTGACAAGACCTTCTTCTTCTTCTTCTTCTGAAACCAAACGACTGACAAAATGGAGGACCACTGGCTTACTGCTGCCTTAACGACTGACAAATGTAAGTTGAACTGTCACGCAGTGTCTCTCCTAGAAAGATCATCATCAGCTGCTCGATCTATCATCAGTGCTGCGGTATGTACGATAGCTGCATATATAATCCGCAGTAGAATAATCAGGGCTTGATTTGTCATATATAATCCGCAGTAGAATAATCAGGGCTTGATTTGTACGGCGTTAATAATCACGAAGACGATGATGATAGTAGTACTGGCAGTACGTAGATTGAATGATTGCTGCCTTTGTGGTGCTTAATGAATGTCCCCATGCATCACTTACCCAAAATTTTTAAAGTTTAATCCCCTTTGAAACCGGGCCGGCCGGACGGCTTGAATGGCCGATCGATCAATTAACTTAATTTATTCCTCCTCCATGGCTAGCTGGGCACGCCGCCTACTCGAGGAAGAAGAAGTCGCCGATGACGAAGGCTACTAGTATTTCAAAATTTCAATCGGAAAGGAGTGCAAATTTGGGAAACTAGTGGTAGAAGGAATTGCACCGAGCCTTCGAAGCATGCGTAGCGCAATGCTGCTAGAATCAAAGCTCGCGTTCCAGGGGCCAACCAAGCGTAGCTAGCTAATCCCTTCGTCATCCAGATAGGTCTGCTTTTTAAGGTAAAGGTTGCCAATCTATCTGGATGCCAGGAAGAATTCGAGTTCATCGGAATCGACCATTGCTTCAGTTCGTCTCCACGCATGTATGCAAGTTCTTGAGCCATTCTTCTGCTGCTGCTACTAGATGCTAGCAAAGGTAAGGCAAGAAAAGCCGAGCCATGCGGCTCAACTCTCGAACAAGATCCTTACTTGCAACTGGAAGCATCCATTCATGCGATTGGATTGGCCTGTCTGGTTTCGTTCGAAATAAAGCTCACTCACTAGCTCCCTGTTCGCCATTGATTGGATTAATTGCAACTCGATCGAAAAGGTACTGCAGTAAAGTTCAAGTAGGCTGCTCTATCTCCTCGAGGACGGGGAGAATACAGTGGTCTTACAGAATTTCTAGGCGCCAGACTGGAAATCTTAATGCTGAAGAGAATGCAGCTGCATGTTCAGAAAAGAAAGGGTTCATTTCCCCATGAGGTCTTGTTTGGGTGGTCTATTCCCGACCGGAATCTCTGTGGTTGAGTCGGGATTTTAGATATATAAAGATTTTCGTGTGACGCTGTGTTTGCGAACACCGAATACTAGAATAAAACTGTAGTTTACACCACCTACATTGACTCAAGTTGCGGGAAACGCCATAGATCTTTCCACATGACACCAGGTAGATTGACGACGAGTTGCAACTTGCACCGGCCCTTGAATTTGGCCTGGTCGGACATAGAACCCCGACAGGGCGGCCCCACTTGCAGCCGCCACACATTGCGGAGTGCTGCCCCGGGCATCCATGCTGGAAAGACGATACACGTCAACGCCCCAACACGCGTGTGACGTGTATTTACTGGTTCAATAAAAACAAAGCTACCATTTTTCAGATGTAGCAACACCACGAGAGGTGCTTCTATGCAACATTATTTAAAAGTTGCACAAACGTTAAAGCATAGTATAGTGCCTGTGCTAACGCTACGACGGATTAAGTGAATTTTGCTGGTCCGTCGCCTCCCGCTCCGCGCGAAGGTACGCGTCCATCTCCGGCAGGCCGATCGCGCGGCGCAAGCCCATGGTGTAGTCGGCGCCGGGTGGGTCGAACGTCGCACGGGCCTCGTTCACCAGCCCGCGCCACAACATGTCGTCTACCCGAGCTGCGGTGAACCGCCGGAGGAGCTCTGGCACGGCATCGGCCCGACGAAGAGGCGATCGTGGCGGCGGAGCGACCGACTCCACCGCCCTCGACCGGTAGCCGGCGTACTGTTGGAGCCACCTGCCACGATGGGGAGGCGGCCGCGGGAGAGCACGCTCTCGACCGCGCAGGCGGCCTCACGAAAGAAGTCATCCTCGGTGAAGTCGGCGTTGGGGCACGGCACGCAGCCAAGGAGGTGGTGCGCCACTCCGGCATGCTCGTGGTCGGTCACCTTGTTGGTGATCATGGGCAGGGCGGTGTAGACCTAGATCTTGTCCGAGTTGATCACCTCGCCACTGAAGTGCGCCGCCAGGGCGATGGTCAGCTTCGACTTGCCGGTGGCTGTCGCGCCAAGCACGAACACGGCCTTCGGCTTGTTGGCCATCGGGCTGATCACGGCGGCGGCGTCCATCGTGGATCGGTGCATGACGAGTATACGTGCCGGATCGTGGGAAGTGGCGGCGGTACATGAGCGCCTTGTATAGGATGTGGTGCACATGCATGAATGGAAGAAAATTAAGCGCGCGATTCATGGTACTGATCGGTATGGTAAATATTGAATCGAAATCAAATTGGTTTAGATTTGCAACATAATTTTCTTCCATTCATGCCGCCCGCCATGCGCATCAGCACCTCCGTGCAGTCCACGCGCCGCACGTCCCACCCCTCCAGCGTGCTCATCCTCCTGATCTTCTCCACCTGCGCGACCACCAGCCCGAAGGTGTTGCCCTTGATCTCCTCCACGTACCACGCTCGTCAGCATTGCATCCGCGAGCGCGGCATCGACAGCCTCCGTCTCCTCTCGCTCTGCGCGAAGGTACACGTCCATCTCCGGCAGACCGATCGCGCGGTGCAAGCCCCTGGTGTAGTCGGCGTCGGGCGGGTCGAACGCCGCGCGGCAGCAGTATGTCATCCTGAAAAGCTAGACCAATAATGGCTTCCCTAATTATCATCCAAATATGAATGCTAACATATAGCACCATTTGTGCGTCCTGATTGAGGCTAATTATTATCAGAATATCTGTTACTTCCCATAATGTATTTAGGAATAAGTCCTAAAATGAACTTATTCCTTATATTTATCACACGATAATTGCATTTCATACACACATTCCTTATATAATATTTTTCGCTAAATAATATTATAATGGCGGTACGTGAGCGCCGTATAGGATGTGGTGCACATGCATGAATAGAAGAAAATTAAGCGCGCGATTCATGGTACTGACTGGTATGGTAAATATTGAATCGAAATCAAATGGGTTTAGATGTGCAACATAAATTCCATATATATAGTTCAATTGAGATATATATGTGCGGGCTCTCCTGTTGTGGGCCACATGAATGAATGAGTTAGACACATTAAACAACGGCTATCGGATGTGGGTGAGTAATACTGAGGAAAGATCTGAGACGTTCGTTTTAATGAATGCAAGTTTTTAAGGACGTTTTGTTGGGTGAACGAACATTGGGCCATCTCTAACGAGGTGCATTATTTAGGATGGACGCAGAAAAAATTGCTTAGGTGCATTATAAAGGGGTATAGATGAATGAAAAGTGAGTGATAATTACCTACTCTTTACTTCAAGATTTGTATAACTTGCATTGAATAGGTGATGTATAGAAGAACTGCTCGTACCAAGCAGGCCCGTATAGGCCCATTTGATTTGCTCGTCTCCATTCTCCCAATAAAAAATTAACGGGCCAGAACTTCAGCACAGGCCCATTGAGCATACTCCCTTTGGGCCAGCCCAAACAAGAGCAAGCCCATGACCTATCTCCCAACCGCCTTAACCTTTCCTCCAAGCAATGCGTGTCGTACCCCAAATCCCAACAACCTCGACACCACACACAGCCCACTGACATCCCGACCCCACGAAGTTTCTCCCCCACATGTCATGCTCTAGTCACCGCATCACCTTCCCACGCCTACACAGATCCACCTATTGCCCCCTTCCTACAGTCACCGGCTTGTGGGCCCCACCTACAGGTGGACCGATGGGACCCATAGTTAAGTGACTGTAGGTAGAGAGATTTTTACTCCGTAGGAGTTTACCGGTTGCCACAGAAATATCTCTTGTCCTGCGCCTTTTAACCCATTGCTTCCTCCAATCCCCATCTCGTCTCCTCGCCAAAACCCTAAACCCCGACTCCGCCCAAAACCCTAGCCGCCGCCAGCAGCCATGTACTCCATCCTCCGACGCGCGGCGCCCCTCCGGCGGCGCGCTGTTTCCGCCATCGAGGCCGCCCTGGTGCACCCGGCGGCGGTCCCGCGGCCGCCGCCTCTCCCGGCGGCGGCGCCCGCGGCGGCGATGTGGTTCCACTCGTCGCCGGCGTGGCTCTGGTTCCGGGAGACGGGGCCCGCCCGGGCCGCGTCGCGCGCGGTGTTCGCGGCGGACGAGGGGCCGTTCTATGAGGAGGAGAAGAAGGCGGGGGGCGGTGTTGGGGCCGCCGGGGAGGAGGGGCTGGAGGTGGCCAAGCTCGGGATCTCGTCCAAGATCGTGGAGAGGCTCGCCAGGAAGGGCATCACCAAGCTGTTCCCCATCCAGGTACGAGCAGCGCGCAGTCCTTTTCTTTCTTCCGGATTTCGATTGAAGCGTAAGCGTAATGTTTTGTTCCTAGAATCATCTGTTGACTGCGAAAGTTGATTCCTTTTTTTTTACAATTTGTGGATTCATACTTTTCTTGTATTTGGAGCAACAATTCGATCCATGCAGCCTGAATTGAAGTGTCATAGCTAATAATAGAGTTGTTTGGTTCATAAGAAAGCTGCCTCTTTTGCTTTTTAATCTGATTAACAGATCTAGTGGTGTGCAGGTTATGTCAATTGCTGGAGAATTAATTGCTTTTGATCATAGGTCAGTCCAAGAGTATCTCTGATGTGGGGAATTGCTGCTACGCCCAAAATTGCTCTTTCTTAGTTCATTACCTTTTCCGTTTGGATTGTTTCCTCAGCATGGTAGTTTTCATACGTTGGAATTGTACTCGTAGGGTTTGGGTGTTAAATGATTTAATTGTTTGAGATTTTCAAGGATCTCTGAGCTCTATGTGAGGCAAAGGTGTTCTTTCTGGCATTGGTACTGGATGGACAAATGATTGATTGACAATGAAACGTGTACACAAGATAGTCCACACTAAATAGTCCAGAGCACCTTGACCAATTTGTACTGACAGAAAAAAAAGTTGCCTCACCATTATATTGTTCCATAACTGATGTATTGTCACTTGGTATGATCAAATGCCTCCTTGGGCGTTTCAGTTGGTATGAATAATTATGCATGGGCCAGCTGTTTTTCATATTCTGCTTCTAGATTGGCTGGATCAGAGCAGTCTTGTATATATAGACATGATGCAAAAGTAGCAAGCCAATTCTTTTATTCTGTTTCACTTCTTGAGCTTATGGTTGCTTCAAGTACCTGTATTTTGTTATCAACTTTCATCATTTTCCTGGTGGTATTGTAGGGTGTTTACATCTTACCTGATCGCATCATGGGTGTATCTTGTTTCATGTTTTGGATATTAAACTTTGGGTCCTATTTTCCTATTCTGTCCAGAGAGCTGTCCTTGAGCCAGCAATGCAAGGAAGGGACATGGTTGGTCGTGCCAAAACAGGGACAGGGAAAACTTTGGCCTTTGGAATCCCCATATTGGATGCGATTATTCGCCATAATGAAAAGCACAAGTAAGTTTGGATCCTTTTATCATTTGATATCTTTTTTTTTCTTTACTTATTTTGGTTTGCTCTTGTGTTGTTCTGTAACCTCAATTGAATCTTTGGATTCATAGACCCGGAACGTTTCCCTTGGCTATTGTTTTGGCACCAACAAGAGAGCTTGCAAAACAAGTTGAGAAGGAATTCCTCGATTCTTCCCCTCTGGATACAATCTGTGTATATGGAGGCACCCCAATTAACCAACAAATGAGAAATCTTCATTCTGGTGTTGATGTAGTTATTGGGACACCTGGACGTGTAATTGATCTGCTAAAAAGAGGCGCTCTGAATTTGTCAGAGATCCGGTTTGTTGTTCTTGATGAAGCAGACCAGATGTTGTCGGTGGGTTTTGATGAAGATGTTGAGATGATTTTGGATAGGGTGCCGCCCCGTCGTCAAACTTTGATGTTCTCTGCAACAATGCCAAGCTGGATACGAAAGCTCACACAGAAATATCTCAAAGATCCTGTCACAATTGACCTTGTGAGTGCTACTTGTTGAGTGTTACACTGGTTTTACACGCATTTATTGCTAACTTTTCTCTGTAACTTAGATTTCATTGCATACTTTTTGGAATCTTATCCCTATCTGGCCTTATTTTATCATGCATTCGCTAGGGGTGGGCATTCGGTTTTTTTGGTTTTTTCGTTTCGGTTTTTATATAATTCGGTTCTAGAAACTGTATGCCGAATTTCTCTAGCCAAAATAAAACCGAACCGAATTAACCGAAATATTTCGGTTTGGTTAATTTGGTTTTTCGGTTAACCGAAATTCTAATAGCTGTCTTCATAAGTCATAAAAAAAGACCATGCTCAACAGAATATAGAGTTTACAAAGTATTATGTGTGCTCATTAGCATATATTACTAGCCTTAGCTTCCAGGAAGAAACAATGATCATCCCCAAAATCTGATATAGCCTAGCCTTAGCTTTTTTGTCCCAGGAAGGCCTCAACAAATGTTCTTTTCTTCTCGGCATACCAGCGTCAGGAAGTACTTAACAAAATTAAAATCAAGCAAAGCAGAATGAAGCTGAAGCGAAAAGGTACAGGAAAGAAAAATTACGTACCTGAGGAAAGCAGATTGGTATTCCTCCACCGCTCCATGTATACCTTCTGGAGGTTTGAAAATAGCCTGACAGAACAGTGACATCAGTCAAGCAAATCTTAGGTAATCAAGAAAGACGTAGAAAAAACATTCCAGTAAAGTAGACATGAGAATAATTTGGATACTTCTTGGTCATGAATAAACAAGAGAATAATTCGGTAGAACGCATACCTATCATACACAAATACTGCTACATCACAGGGTGCCAAGGATTCCTTATTAGTCAATAATGAACTGACATCACCTTCAGGAATCTCGCGCAGTACAAGTGTCTTTCTAGACCCCTTCAGTAAAATAAAATTATTGAATCAAGACAAACATTTAGAATAAAAGCGTCCTACCAAACTACCCAGAATTAGCAAATGATAAATCTCAAAACTAAACTTGCGGTCAAATTAAACACAATTGGTGCGGCGCTGGCCGCGGGAGATCGGAGAAGAGATGGAGATGGTGCGGCGCTGGCGAGGCAGTGGACTGCTGGACGCTGGCAGCCGCAGGCGGGATGGTGTGACAGCGGCATCGCGGCGAGCCAGCGAGTGGAGTGTGGCGGGCCAGCGGCTAGGGTTCGGAATTTGGGGGCCTGTGCGAAATCGCGCCTGGCGTTGGACGCCTGTTGGTGTTTCCCTTCCCCGTGCAAGTGCGGCGACTGCCGGCTAGGGTTGCACACTTGCTGGCTGCTGTGAGTTGCGAATTGGGGAAATGGGGAATGGGCCGAATGGCCACTTGGCGAGACCGTCTGTCCGTCCGGGAGCACGAGTGCAAGACAGTGTATTCGGTTCATTCGGCAATTCGGTGAATGTGAGTTGACAACCAAACCGAAAACCGTACACTGAATAGTATCAAAATAAAAACCGAATCGAAACCGAAAAAAATGGTTAATTTGGTTCGGTATTTCGGTTTCGGTGTATAGATTCCCACCCCTAGCATTCGCTGTGTCTATACCCTATATGCATTATTTACCTTTTCTAAATTGGAACTTAATCACCCAAAATAACTTCAGTTCTGTTGTATTAACATTTTGTTAAATCTTAGTTCGGACTTTTGTTAAATCTTTTCTTCACTGCCACTTAGTTCAGACTTTTGTTAACTCTTTTCTTGCATCTTGTTCTGCTAGATTTCCGTATCCTTCACTGCCACTTAGTTCTGACTTTTGTTAAATCTTTCCTTGTATTTTTGTTCTGCTGGATTCCCATATCCTTCACTGCCACTTAGTTCTGACTTTTGTTAAATATTTTCTTATTAAAATAAGTAATCTCTGGTCACAAATAGTTGCCATTTTGGTCATCGACACGATCTCCAAAACATAACTTTTACCACTAATTTCTATTATAATATATTTATAAAACCTAATAAAATTATAATATTATGAAAGTACTTTTCGAGACAAATCTATGCTCTTGATTTTCATGTATCCAATTTAAATATTTAAAAAGGTATTGATAATCAAAGTTTTGAAAGTTTGACTACACCTATGTCCAAAACGAGAACTATTTGTGACCGGAGGGAGTATTAGTATTTTGTATCAAGAGTCAGATCTGGAATATTGTTCTAGTGGTGTCAATGGCCACAATAACAATCATCTGCAAAGATCTCTTTACCTATTTGTGGAAGTGAAAATAATTTATCTTTTATTGACCCGTTAATAAAACTAGCATTTGGAATTTGAGGTCTTAACAAGAATTACCTTTCAGCAATGTATGTGACTACCCTGGAAATACAAAGAAATATAGTCATTTACCTCACTAACCAATGATATAAACTGCCAAAGGAAAAATATATGGAGGAACACTGCTGTTAGTTTCATCTGTAATGAGTTACTGTGTTATGTGTACATTGTTCCACTAAGATATCATTAGCTACTACCGGGAATTGCTTTATGATGTTTTTCCTTTTTGTAGGTGGGTGAAGATGACCAGAAGCTAGCAGAAGGAATCAGTCTTTATTCTATTGCTTCAGATAATGTTTCAAAACCTGCTGTCCTTGGACAGTTGATTCAGGTGATTATTATATTACCTTAATATTATTTTTGTATCATAATACTAATTAAATATTTTTCTAGTGATATCTGGTTTTGTTGCTTGAATCTGTCAAATAATTTGTTTATTCATTTCAGGAGCATGTTAAAGCCGGTAAATGCATCGTATTTACACAAACAAAAAGGGATGCTGATCGATTGTCATACACCATGAGTCGGAGTCTCAAGTGTGAACCCCTTCATGGAGATATCTCACAAGCCCAAAGAGAGAGAACACTTGCAGGATTTCGTGATGGCCGGTTTAATATTTTGATTGCCACAGATGTTGCTGCTCGTGGTTTAGATATCCCAAATGTAGATCTGGTTAGTGTTTTTCTCTTTTCTTTTTAGTTCTTTCCTTTGTTTATTATTTATCTTTTGTTTTTAAAATATCGGCAACACCACTTCTTTATCAAAATATGTGATATGCATTCTTTAACTGGCTCTCCATCCTTTTTCAGGTGATACACTTTGAATTGCCAAACTCTTCAGAGTTGTTCGTTCACAGGTCTGGCCGAACTGGCCGTGCTGGGAAGAAGGGTACTGCCATTGTGATGTACAACTATCAACAGAGTAGAGCTATCAAGGTGTTTGAGAATGATGTTGGGTGCAAGTTTACAGAGGTAAAGGTTGATGGTTTTCACCATGTAAATTCTGTTCAAATCATTTTTCATTGCATTACACTCATGGGTTTTCTATTTCTTCCCAGCTTCCAAAGATTAACGTCGAAGGTTCTGACTTGCTGGGTGGTGGTTTTGATTCCTTCGGAAGTGGAGGCAGAGGATTTAGTCGTGAAGGCAGTGGGTATGGGCGCTCACGAGGTTTTGGTGGGCGAAGCGGTGGTTTTGGTAACTCATCGAGTCGAGGTGGTGGATTCGGTGATTCAGGATTTGGTCGTTCAGGTGGTGGATTTAGCCGTTCAGGCGGTGGATTCAGTGATTCAGGATTTGGTCGTTCTGGTGGGGGTGGTGGATTTGGGGATTCCGGATTTGGTCGCTCAAGTGGTGGATTCAGTGACTCTGGATTCGGCCGCTCAGGTGGTGGGTTTGGTGATTCGGGTTCAGGCCGATCAGGTTCTGGCCGGTCGGGTGGATTTGGGGATTCTGGCTCAGGTCGATTTGGTGGTGGTTTTGGTAATTCTGGCATGGGCAGTTTTGGCAGCTTTGGGGGCAACAATTCTGGAAAATCTGGTGGGTTTGGCAACTCCGCATAGTCTGGCAACTTTTGGATTAGTGCAGAAGTTAATGACAGTTTTTAGTCTACAGTATGGATATCCCGCTACAGATTCAGCTGGACGTTTATTATATGATTACTTATCAGAAGAGATAAATGACATCTGATTCGTTGTTTGGTCCTCCGAAATTGATACTAGGCTGAATTTCTAGCATAAACAGCGAATACTTATCTGGTTGGTGGTTGTCTGGTGGAGGTGCAAACATCGAAGGCAGCAGGAAATAATCACGAGGATTGTGTTCTCTCTTTCTTCTATTTCCTCCTGCAAAGCCCCTCATGTTTGCAGTAGGGTTTCTGGCGCTCTAGCTCATACCTGTAAAATATTCAGAGGGTCTTCTGCAGATGATTATATTATATTATATTGTTTTTTTTTGTAGTAGTAGTAGTAGTTTTGTATTGTACTATGCTGAACGTTGTAGGCCTACCTAATGACCAGAATTATGGCCTCTATAAGCATATGTTATAAATGGTTATCTTTGCTGAGTCTTGGCTACTCGTAGTAGCTGTGATCTTCCGTCCAGGTTAAAAGACGTATTTTTTGGATACCTTGTCCATAAATATTGGGCATATTCTATATTCCAATACAAAATTAGGGTGTAATAATTAGTGATAATAATTAGAGGTAATTTTGTCATTTTCAATATCGTCTTGATCTATAACTCTATATACTAATAAGAAACACACCTTATAAACTTGGGGGTGACAGAGAGGAAGTCGACACCCATTGTTCTTATTGAATGTCATTAGCTTGCATGATCTTAACACTTGAGAAGATTGATTAACACATCTAAATCACGCAAATGCCAGAAACGAAGGAAAAAATGTGAATTGAAATACTACATTTGAACTGGCCGTGTCATGCCTGAGTCAGAGGCAAAAACGCTTGGTACTTTTTAAAGATAAGCATGTGGATAGGGGGTGAACAGAACAAAAAATTATATATATGCTATTGTTTCATCTCCAACTGTAGCAGAATTGTTAATGAGATTGTCTTTTCATGTAAGAGCAATCAAAGAAGCTCCTCACAGACAGGTCAAATGATGCATTTGAAAAAAAAAAAAGCATAACAATAGGGAGGTTAGTAGTTTGGTCTCAAATAAATGGTCTGGTAGGTCGTCACATGATATTGGTTCAATTAGCCCAATATTTGCTGACTTAATTAGCCTTTTTTTTGGTTTATTTCTACGCATGCGGTGCAACGTGATGTAACGTGCGTGTATACGTTCCTGTAGTTAATTAGTCGATGATAACACGCCAAACAGCAAGCGAGTTAGAGTAACTAGTTAGGGTTACGCGTTACGCTGTGCCGTGCGAAATTTTGGCGCGTGACGCTGCGACGTGAAATTTGGGAAATTCGGTTATACGACGCTGCGTCATGCGAAATTTAGTCCAACGGATATTCCTAAAAAAAAGTTTAACTTTGGTTTTTTTATTTAAAAATAGGCGGTTATGGGTTTCTTTTTTCAGGAGGACCTGAACGTAATGTTTTCATGTTTGTTTTTTTAAAAAAGGGTCGATAGGACCCATCGCCGAATCTATGGACTGTTATAAACCTTCGGCGAATCTGTGTTTTTTTCGGAAGGATGTGTTTGTTTTTTTTTAAAAATAGGTCGGTAGGACCTATCCGTGAATCTATGGACTGCTATAAACCTTCGGCGAATATGTGTTTTTTTTCGGGAGGATCTGAACGTAAACCGCAGAGGAACCTAAATGTATTTTCGGTTTTTTTCGGGTCCTTTCTGTTAAAAAACCGACTGGAGGACCTAAACGTGATTTTGAATTTCCGGAGGGCCTTTTTGCGAAACTGCGGACGTGGCGCACTCTCCGCTTTATATTAACATAATGTTTTCATGTTTGTTTTTTTTTAAAATAGGTCGATAGGACCCATCGACGAATCTGTGGGCTGTTATAAACCTTCGGCGAATCTGTGTTTTTTTTCGGGAGGACGTGTTTGTTTTTTTAAAAAATGGGTCGGTAGGACCTGTCCGTGAATCTATGGACTGCTATAAATCTTCGGCGAATATGTGTTTTTTTCGAGAGGATCTGAATGTAAACCGCAGAGGGATCTAAATGTATTTTCGGTTTTTTCAGGTCCTTTCTGTTAAATACCGACCGGAGGACCTAAACGCGATTTTGAATTTCTGGAGGGCCTTTTTGTGAAACTGCTGACGTGGTCCGCTTTATATATAGTTATTATTATTATTATACGTACATACATGCATTAGTAAAATACTACCCAGCTCTTCAACTCGGGGGAGGCTAGGTTTAGTGTCACCGCATGCACAATGTTAGTTAAAGTAACAACGTCTCAAGCAAAGCGGTAATTAAATTGTACGGGTGTGTCACTCGGATCATCTGTTGCTTTCAGGTTCTTAAAACTTAATACAGGTCTACCCTCAACTAAATTAGTTAGTAATTCCATCAACGTATCGGTTATGACCTTTCCTTATGGCTAGATTTCTTGCCTAGTCATACGCAAATGTAAAGGTTTGCTTCAATGCTTTTTTTACAGTTGCATAAATATTAAAGCATAAATGAAGGGTAGATAGAGATTACTTACCCCTTCGCTTGCTTTAAGATTTGTGCAACTTGTATTAGAAGGGAAAGCATTGAAGCACTACTCTTACTTGAATCGGGCTGTTCGGGTTTTACTTGAAAAACAGAGCTTTGGTTCTGCAATCCCCTTTTTTAGTTTTAGCAAATTCTAACAGAGGAAATGTAACTACACTTGTTGTAGGTGTGGAACCCAAATACAAGTGAGGGGTTGTCTAACGGGTCATCGTCCATAAGAGTAAAAGTGACACAGGAATTTATACAGGTTCGGGGGGTTGTTCAAGAGGACCGTCCTACTCCTGTTGGTGAGTCAATGAGAGGTTGCTTTTGAGCAGGTCTTTGAGGGCTCACCAGTTTAAATGTGTTATTTTATTGCTTAAGAGAGGTCAAGTTACAAATGTGAGATACATAAGATATTTATAGGCTCTTGAGCATATACAAATAACAAAAATACTCCTCTTGGAGATAGCTAATCTATAAGTACAAACGAGAGGTATTATTATCCTTTCTAGACATAACAATAGTTCTTTAATCTGTATATCATACTCTCAGTTGCCGGTTGCACTATGCATTCCTGACCCTATGACGAGTGACCCCATGGATGAATGGACCCTTCAGAGATGATAACCCCCTTGACGCCTTTAAAGGGTCACCGGCGGCGTTGAGTCGGCGTGATAACCCCTTGCGTTAGGACCGTAGACAACCTTCGAGGGATCCTTAATAGGCCATGCCTAAAGAGGTGTTACCGTGTTAGTCATTCCTCCGACAGCATGTGTACTATGTAAAACTGGTTTTGGACCAATTCCGAAAACCCGGATGGTTCGTGGCCGGTTCTTGCTAGTTTTCCTAACCCTAGTCGCATGCACTATTAGTACAAATGAAGACCAAATGCAGAATAATGGACAGAGGTCAATGACTCAGTCATGGAGGTAGAGATAGTCATCAACCTTTCTCATTATGCCCTGTTCATTTAAAACTAGACTAATGAAGCACACATGCATCATCTATATCTATACCCCTCTATAGTGCACGTAAACATTCTTTTCTACGTCCACCCTAAATAGTGCATCTAACTAGAGATGGCCCAACATTCGTGCACCCAACGAAACGTCCTCAGAAACTTACCTTCATCAAAATTAACCTCTCAAATCTTTCCTCAACTTTACTCACCCACATCCGATGGTCATTGTTTAGTGTGTCTAATCATCCCTGTGACCCACAACAGACCTCCTCCGACCTCCAGCATCATCAAGGAAAAGGAAGTAAACGTCCTGGAATCAAGGAAAAGGAAACAAACGTCCTGAAAAAGAAAAGGACCGTACATTACGTGCTGAGAAAAGGAAACTGGGAGGCGGGACAGCGCGGTATTATTTTTTCCGAATTAGGCTCTCGCGGCGATGAATTTGTGATTGTAGCCTCGAGCTGAAAAAATTCAACGGAGAGGTGCTGGAATTTTTTTCCCACGTCCGAAATTATCCAACGGACGGTGGGTAATTTCAGGCATGAAAAAAAATAAAAACCAAGCTCTATCCAGCCGCTGGATAATTTCAGGCGTGGGAAAAAAATTACAGTGCTTCTCGACCGCGGGAAAAAAAATTTCGCACCTCTCCGCTGATTTTTTCTGTCTCGAGGCTACAATCGCAAATTTGAAAGGACCGAAGATGTTGCCTAGAGGGGGGTGAATAGGCGGATAAAAAATTGCAGCTAGATAAAAACTCCCGAGGGTCTCAACCCGGAATGTCCGGGGTATATAATCCGGATACTCCGGATTGTCCGGACTATCCGGGTTCAGGAGTCCGGATACTCGGATTAAAGATCTCGAAATGAGATTTCAAATCCTGCAATTTTCAACAATCTACTTGAATACAAAGATCTAAATACTATCAGTGCACAGGAATATTGTAGATCTGGAGCCAAAAACAACAATAGAGTAGATCGAGTCTTCCAAAGGTCTATCACAACAAACCCTAGCAAAAAATACAACAAAGAGCACGAAGACAAAGATTTTTACCCGAAGTTCGGATTCTTGAAGGGAATCCTACGTCTCCGTTGAGGAGGCACAAAGCCCGGGTCCCTCTTGACCACTATCATCTCGGTGTTACACAAAGCACTCGTCGGTCTTCACTTCTTGCCTCTTTCCTTTCGGAGGCGAGACTTGCCTTCACAAACTTACGGGGCTCACCACAATGAGATTTGAAGGCTCACGGTGACTCCTTGCCATCTAGGAGGCCTTCAAACTCCAAGAGTAATAAATACGTTGCGAACTCAACCTGAAGGATGAAACTTGTGCTCAAAGATGAAAGATGCAAGTTCAAGTCACTCAAATCCACTCCTTTCTCCCAAAAGAATCAAATCTATCAAAGGCTTCAAATGGAGAAAGGGGATTAGGGCTCAAGAGAGTGAGAGTGAGTGTTTTTGAATGAGCAACAGCAATAATGGAGCTCCCATCTGTTAGGTGAAGAGTGATGGCTTAAATAGGGACTCCAAAATCCAACCGTTGGGGGTGAGCTGCGCTCAACTCGGAGACTTCGGACATATAACCCGAGACTCCGGATTGAGAAGAATTAGAACACACCGAGGCAGCTAACCCGGAGACTCCGGACATATAACCCAGAGACTCCGGACTAATTAACTTGGAGTGTCCGGACCAAATGTCCGGATACTCCGGACTATCCATAGAGCTGCTACCGAGGGTGTCAACCCGGAGAGTCCGGACCAAATGTCCGGATACTCCGGGTTGGCCCACTCGGCCAGAGGTGTGTATTTTGACAAAAATGAAGTGCTTGAAGTGTTTATGCAATGCAATTTTTATCCTTGAGCACACGTATATCCTAAAAGTGATTTTTCGTTGTATCCCTCTTAATAGTACAGCTATCCTTAAACTCAGATGAAATAGAGAAAATTTACAACAAGTCTTGATGCCGTCTTCACAAATTTTAAACTCGGCTGGGATCTTCAATTGCTTTCTCAAGATGATATTGCCTCTACCTCTGCATAGATTCTCACTTGATCATTAGTGTTTTAATTGTGTTGCCATCTATCACCAAAACTTCTTAAGGGGCCTAGATGCACTTTCAATCTACCCCTTTTTGGTGTATTGATGACAATACAATTTGAAAGCTTTTAAATGAAATAACAAAGATTTGAAACTATATTTTGAGTGCTAAGCATACAGAGAAGCTCCCCCTAAAAGAATGCAAAATTTAAAAAAAAATTAAGGGAGCTTCCCCTATAACCTTGCAATCAAGGGATCAACAATGAGAATATACATATCAATTTGCAAGAGAGAATATAAGATATCATCCAACGATTAATAGTGACACTTTGACAAAGATGAATAAGCAATTTAACACGCCACAAACAAATAAAGGTTTCACAGAACGATTAAAAAGCAAGTAAACAAGCAATTCAACAAGCACAAGCACACATAGTTAACAAGATAAAGGGCTGCGACGCTAAGCTACTAAACACTCCCCCTTTGGCATCAAGACACCGAAAAGGGAAGCGCTCGAAAAGAGGATCACGCGTCGTCGTCGGAAGGTAGATAAGCTTCTTCTTCGCTGTCATCGCTGCTGCCACTGCCACTGACTTGAGCCGCTGAGGGGTGAATGCCAAAGAGTCGTTGAGTGGCGGAGTTTGCAGACGGTCCATCAGAGGACTCCTCGGACTCGCTGGCAGGAATATCCTCGCCTTGCTGACGGCGATAAGCCCGAAAGTCTCGGCGATGCTCTCGAATCTCCTGCCGGGTCTCTTTGACCTGAGAAGATATGTCTTGGCACAAACAGAAGAGAGACTTGAGCATCCTCTTGATAGTGCTCCGGCTAGTGGAAGGAGAACCTGGAGCTGCAGCACTAGCTGGTGGAGGAGCCGACGAGCTGGCATGAGACGGTCGACCACCGATCCGCCTACCAACGGGGGCACTCGGAGCTGCTGGAGCTGCTAGAGCAGAAGGGGCTCGAACCTTGTAGGGAAGGTGCTCCACATCCTTCACAAAGTCCAGGCCAGTGACATGATCCACTAAGGCCATAATGAAGGGTGCATACCGCATTCGACGTTGCTCATCGAGTTGTGGCGAATGGCCTCCCATAAGAAATCCACCACATCAAAGCCATGAGTGCGCTCCACCAAGTGAAAAAGCAAGTTACGACCATAAGAGTTGATGGACGACGCATCACCTTCCTTGGGTCATAAGGAGACTCTAAGCATTCTGAGGAGAACTGCTGGCACTTCTTTCAAACCCTTAGTGGTTCCGACCACGAAGTGCTGAGAGAGATCATACAAGGCCTCAAGCTGGCTAGGAGATATGGCCTTCTTGTCATGAAGCTTGGCATCTCCGTCAACTGACCTTAGCTGTAGTACCCGAGCAAAGGATCTCTTGGTGACTACATACCACACTCCATCAGTCATCCACCATATGGCATCCTCTGTCTTGTCAAAGTACAGGGTGGAGTAGAACTGCATGATAACTTCATCATTCCAAGAATAGCAAAAACTCATTATATCCTTCACCTGATGGCGCTCGCAGATTTGAATGACTTCATTAAAGATTGGATTTTGGAGGTCTGCCATGTAAGCCCAATCAATGGTTTTCATCTTTATAACAGAGTGCTCTAGTGGAAAAAGCACTGATCCATAAAAATCTGAATGAAATCTGTTCTAAAACCGCTTGTCCACATACTCTTCTTGGTGGAATTCCAGTGGATCCTTATTTCTGTGCTCGACAATTGCTTTGCCCTTTCCTGACCCAACTCTGTAATCTATCGCGCGCGGGTGACTCATTTGACCCGGATAGCTCCACACGGGCCTGCTCTTCACTAGAGGGCCAATCACCACCCGGGCTGCCTGATGGTGCTTTTTCTTCTGCTCACGGAGTCTTGCATGCGTGTCAGCAGGATGTTCATCAGGATTGGCTTGAGGTGCTGGAATTTGAGAAGAATCTTGAGGTGGATTGGTTGGTTGGCGAACCCCTCCCTGACTGATTTTCTTCACAGAATGTCTTTGCTTCTTGGAAGCGGAACCCACTAAGGAGGATGAGCCGGGAAAATCATCACCGGATGGGCGCTTGCCGGCACTAGAGCCATCTTGAGAAGATGCCATCTAAAGGAACCAAAGAAAGGGATGAACAAGATAATTGCAGGAAAGTAGACATGATCTGGATATTTAGGGTCTTCGAATCCAGGTGGTTGCTCGACATAGACCATCTCGGAGAGTGGACCATTTAGGAAGGCACTTTTCACGTCCATTTGATATAACTTGAAATCATGGTGAGCGACAAAAGCAAGTAATATCCTAATAGACTCAAGCCTAGCTACGGGAGCATATGTTTCATCGAAGTCCAAACCTTTGATTTGCGTGAAGCCTTGAGCGACCAACCGGGCTTTATTCCTAGTCACCATTCCATGTTCATCTTTCTTGTTCCGAAAGACCCACTTGGTGCCAATCACGTTTTGCTTTGGTCTTTCGACAAGCTTCCATACTTGATTTCGTTCGAAGTTGTTTAGCTCCTCTTGCATAGCCATTACCCAATCCGGATCTTGTAGTGATTCTTCTACCTTTAGAGGCTCAAGAGAAGAAACAAACGAGTAAAATTCACAAAAATTCGCAATTCGAGATCTAGTGGATACCCCCTTGTTAATATCTCCAAGTATGTTGTCGACTGGATGATCTCGTTGTATGCTTTGATGAACTCTTGGATGAGGAGTAGTTGCATTGGTTGTTTGGATGGGATCCTCATCGTCTTTAGCCGTGTTCGAGCCATCATGGGCTTGCATTGAGGAAGAGGGAGCATCCGTGCTCTTTTGACTAGTCCGGATATTCTGTGTCTCATCCTGGATATCTTGAGTTGGAACGCTCGGAATTTCTTCTTGCTCAAGAAGTCTCACTTCTCCAATAGTCAGTTTCTTAATTGCTTCACACGGAGGTTCTTCCCTGTCAAACACAGTACTATCAACTTGTTCTACTTGAGAACCGTTAGTTTCATCAAAGTTACATCACGCGAGATTTCAACTACACCGGAGTTGTTGTTGAAAACTCGGCATGCATAAGCATTTGATCCATAACCAAGTAAGAAGCCTTCATCAACTTTAGGAGTAAATTTAGAAGACTTAGCTTTCTTGTTAAGGATATAGCATTTTCTTCCAAAGACTCGAAAGTAGGAAAACATTTGGCTTCTTTCCGGTAAGTAGCTCGTATGCTGTTTTCTTCAAAATCTTGTGAAGGTATAGACGATTGGTACTATGACACGCAGTGTTGATAGCCTCCGCCCAAAAGATGTCGGAGACCTTGTACTCATCAAGCATTGTGCGCGCCATCTCGATGAGAGTTCGATTCTTCCTCTCAGCCACCCCATTTTGTTGAGGGGAATAGGGGGCCGAGAACTCATGCTTAATACCCTCATCATCGAGATAGTCCTCCACACCAGTGTTTTTGAATTCGGTGCCGTTGTCACTTCGGATCTTCTTGATCTTCACTTCGAATTCATTTTGTGCCCTTCTCATAAATTTCTTTAAAGTTCCTTGGATTTCACTTTTATCATGCAAGAAGAACACCCAAGTGAAACGAGAA
The DNA here is from genome assembly GCA_036346275.1 of Otatea glauca. Lineage (NCBI taxonomy): Eukaryota > Viridiplantae > Streptophyta > Magnoliopsida > Poales > Poaceae > Otatea > Otatea glauca. The sequence goes on along the minus strand of CM070733.1, from coordinate 37,495,979 downwards.
AAGTCATCAACAATAACTAGATCATACTTGTTTCCTCCAATGCTTATGTATGTGATTGGACCGAACAGATCCATGTGGAGCATCTCTAGAGGTCTTGACGTAGTCATCATATTCTTGGCGGGATGAGAAGCCCCAACTTGCTTTCCGGCTTGACATGCGCTACAAACCCTATCTTTCTCAAAAACAACATTTGTTAGTCCAAGGATGTGATTGCCTTTCATGAGTTTGTGAAGATTCCTCATACCAACATGAGCAAGTTGACGATGCCATAGCCAACCCATGCTAGATTTAGCCATTAAGCACGTTTCAAGATTTATTCTATCCGTAGTGAAGTCTACGAGATAGAGATTTCCCTTTAAACGACTCTTAACGGCTATTGAACCATCAACTCTTTTAATGACATCCACACCCTTATCACTAAACACACAATTGTAGCCCGATTCACATAATTGAGCAACGGACAACAAATTGTAGCTCAATGATTCAACGAGCAAAACATTGTTTAGATGAAAGTCATTCGAGATATAAATCTTACCTAAACCTACCACTTCGCCTTTACCATTGTCCCCAAATATGATGCTTTCACTATTTGATCCATTTGTATCCAAGTGTGCGAACATCGCCTTTTCTCCGGTCATGTGGTGCGTGCATCCGCTATTCAATATCCAACTTGATCCACCGGAGATATAGGCCTACAAGAACAAATTTAGATTTTTCCTTTTGGTACCTAAACTTGTTTAGGTCCACGCACGTTAGTAATAAGGGATTTTGGAACCCAAATAGATCGCATATGAGAAGCATAGTTGGGTTTACGCCCAATATGATGAGCAACTACAGGACCGAGATTAGTTCTTTTAAGCACATAAGAAGCAAAGAAAGTAGCATGATCCTTATAATTAGAATTTATTTTGCTTTTGACAAAATGAATAGGTTCGTTCAACGGGGCAATTACGATATGATTCTTTTTGCCCTTGGGTGGTATATACCCAAGCCCATACTTCATAGGGTTACCTTGACGCTTACCAAGAAACTCCTCTAATCCTTTGCTAGCCTTATAGGACTTTTGAAGTCCATCTTCAAGCATTTACTTGAGCTTCTCATTTTCATGAGCCAACACTTGCAAGGTCTTAAGGTTAGTGGCACAAGCATCAATATTAACATTATAGCATCTAGCACATCCATTGCTAGTAGATGGATATGAGAGATTGGAGTTGCCCATCAAGGAGTTAGAGTTGCCATTCAAGTGATCAACAAGCTTCACTTCAAGAGCTTTGCAAGCATCCTTTACTTTGGCAAGTTCCTCTACGAGTGAAGCGTTGGTGATCACAAGACTAGCTAGCTCGGATTTGGTCATTTTTGAACTTTTGACCAACTCTTCAAACTTTCTCCTTTCATTACTTAGGCTCTTCTCTAGCTCAAGGTTTCTTTCTTTTCAAGGATAAGCAAATCTTCTTGAGCTTCGAGAGTAGCCTCCTTTTTCTCAATGGTTTCCTCCAACTTCTCAATATCTTTTAAAAGTAAATCTAATTTTTTAGCATCAAAATCTTTCATGGACTTAAATGCACTTTCATCGTCACTAGCGTCATCACTATCATCTATGCATGAGTCGACAATTGAAGGAGATGTTGTTTTGATTAATACCTTGCGCCCCTTGGCCATGAGGAACATTGGAGCGTCTTCATCGTCATCGCTCAAGTTGTCGAAGAGACCCTTCATCGTTGTTGGGGTGGGAGACATGGCGATGGCGACGGAGGCAACTCCTCCTTCGTCGGAATCGGAGCTTGAGTCTGAGTTGGAGTTTGAATCCCACTCCTCTCCAATGTGAGCTTGTCCTTTGTGCTTGAAGTGTTTGAACTTCTTGCTCCTTTCCTTGTCCTTGCCCCGGTATTTATCTTTCTTGTATGGCTTGTTTCCTTCTTTTCTCTTTGTGGGCATTCAGCGATGAAGTGACCGGCCTCACCACACTCATAGCACTTTCTTGTTAAGTGTCTTTCTCTTGATTTGTTCCATTGATTTTTGGAGTGGCTCCCTGGCTTGTATCCCTTTTCCTTGAGGAATTTGTTTAATCTTCTTACGAGCAAGGCCATGTCATCATTGGTCAAGGGGCCACTCTCCGCTTCATCATCACTTGTACTTTCCTCAACTTCTGGTGCAATCCTCACTGCTTTCAAGGCGATGCCTTTCTTCTTTCCTGACTTGAGTTCTTCTACTACCTCCGCTTCTTTGATCATCATATCATCCATCATCAGCCTCCCGATAACATCATGGGGAGTGAGAGTGTCGAAGTTCGGTCGATCCCGGATGAGTTGCACTAAATTGCGGTTGGTGGGGGTGATCACTCGAAGAATGATTTTAACAACTGCTTTGTCGGTGAGCTCGGTACTTCCAAGGCCCTTAGCTTGATTCACCAACACCATCAAGCGGTCGAACATCCTTGTATAAGACTTTCCTTCTTCTAGAGTGAATCTGCTTAGCTCACCAATAGAGCTCAATCTTGGACTCACGGACACTTGATATCCCTTCATGAGTAACCATGAGTCTTTCCCAAATTGCTTTGGCATCTTCAAGTCCATCGACTCGGTTAAACTCGGAATCACTTAAGGCATTGAACAAGGCATTGATGGCCAAGTCATTGAAATGTTGAGCTTTCTTCTCTTCGGGAGTAAGTTTGCTTGGATCCATAGCTTTGAAACCTGTTTCTACAATCTCCCAAATACACGGGTGAAGTGATCTCAAGTACATCTTCATTTTATGTTTCCATGCGGCATAGCGAGTACCATCAAAATGAGGTGCTCTACCGGATGACATGGAAACATAAGATGAAGAGTTTGAGACTCCAAGAGAAGGATAATCATATGGAATTTCAACCCCTTTGCCGAAACCCGTGGCCTTTTCTTAGTCACATATTTCGTCACTCTTTTCTATTAGCGACATCTTAATTCTCCAAGCGGTTAAGCCAAATTATGGAGATTAGGCTCTGATACCAATTGAAAAGACCGGAGATGTTGCCTAGAGGGGGGGTGAATAGGCGGATAAAAAATTGCAGCTAGATAAAAACTCCCGAGGGTCTCAACCCGGAATGTCCGGGGTATATAATCCGGATACTCCGGATTGTCCGGACTATCCGGGTTCAGGAGTCCGGATACTCCGGATTAAAGATCTCGAAATGAGATTTCAAATCCCTGCAATTTTTCAACAATCTACTTGAATACAAAAGATCTAAATACTATCAGGTACCTGGGAATATTGTAGATCTGGAGCCAAAAACAACAATAGAGTAGATCGAGTCTTCCAAAGGTCTATCACAACAAACCCTAGCAAAAAACACAACAAAGAGCACGAAGACAAAGATTTTTACCCGAAGTTCAGATTCTTGAAGGGAATCCTACGTCTCCGTTGAGGAGGCACAAAGCCCGGGTCCCTCTTGACCACTATCCTCCCGGTGTTGCACAAAGCACTCGTCGGTCTTCACTTCTTGCCTCTTTCCTTTCGGAGGTGAGACTTGCCTTCACAAACTTCCGGGGCTCACCACAATGAGATTTGAAGGCTCACGGTGACTCCTTGCCGTCTAGGAGGCCTTCAAACTCCAAGAGTAATAAATACGTTGCGAACTCAACTTGAAGGATGAAACTTGTGCTCAAAGATGAAAGATGCAAGTTCAAGTCACTCAAATCCACTCCTTTCTCCCAAAAGAATCAAATCTATCAAAGGCTTCAAATGGAGAAAAGGGATTAGGGCTCAAGAGAGTGAGAGTGAGTGTTTTTGAATGAACAACAGCAATAATGGAGCTCCCATTTGTTAGGTGAAGAGTGATGGCTTAAATAGGGGCTCCAAAATCCAACCGTTGGGGGTGAGCTGCGCTCAACCCGGAGACTCCGGACATATAACCCAGAGACTCCGGATTGAGGAGAATTAGAACACACAGAGGCAGCCAACCCGGAGACTCCGGACATATAACCCGGAGACTCCGGATAAAAACCCGGAGACTCTGGACTAATTAACCCGGAGTGTCCGGACCAAATGTTCGGATACTCCGGATTATCCATAGATCTGCTACCGAGGGTGTCAACCCGGAGAGTCCGGACCAAATGTCCGGATACTCGGTTGGCCCTTCGGCAGTGTGTATTTTGACAAAATGAAGTGCTTGAAGTGTTTATGCAATGCAATTTTTATCCTTGAGCATACGTATATCCTAAAAGTGTTTTCCCGTTGTATCCCTCTTAATAGTACGGCTATCCTTAGACTCAAATGAAATAGAGAAAATTTACAACAAGTCTTGATGCCGTCTTCACAAATTTTAAACTCGGCTGGGATCTTCAATTGCTTTCTCAAGATGATATTGCCTCTACCTCTGCATAGATTCTCACTTGATCATTAGAGTTTTAATTGTGTTGCCATCTATCACCAAAACTTCTTAAGGGGCCTAGATGCACTTTCAAAATTCATCGCCCGAGAGCCTGATTCAGAAAAAATTATAACGATGATACTAATGTAGTAAAAAATTCGCATCTGGGCGCTGGTAAATAATACTGCGCCACCGCTCCGCTAAATTTTTCCGACTCGAGGCTACAATCGCAAATTCATCACCGCGAGAGTCTGATTCGGAAAAAATTATAACTATGATGCCAATACAGTAAAAAATTCCCGAAAATAAAAACAATCAAGCGGTGCCCGTCTACTTGATAATTTTGGCAAAAAAAAAGAAATGCTCGGTGGCCGCTGAAAAATTCAAGCGTGGGAGAAAAAATGAAAAAAAAATCAAACGGTGCCCGTCCAATGAATAATTTCGGGAAAATATGAAAAAATAAACTGCGCTCGCCGACCGCTGGATCCGCAGGGAAAAAAGGATAAAAATTAAACAGCGCTCGCCGGCCGCTGGTTCCGCGAGAAAAAATTGAAAAAAATTAAGCAGCACTCACAGACCGACCGCTAGTTCTGTGGATGAAAAAATCAGTGCTCTCCGTGCGCTGAAATTAGGTTCTATGGGACTAGATCCGTAAAAAAGTCTCGAGAAGGGTCATATTCGAAAAAAAAATACGATCACGAGGCCAGGATAATAAAAAATTCAAGTCTGGTTTCCTTGCATACGGATACTCCCTGTTTATTTCCTTATTTGATCCGCTCTCCTTCCAAATATATAGTACGTACAGTTTTGGCCAGGACAATAAAAAATTCAAGTCTGGTTTCCTTGCATGCGGATCCTCCATGTTTATTTCCTTGTTTGATTCGCTCTTCTTCCAAATATGTTGTACGTACAATATGATCACAAGATAAAGTTACTGCAGGCGCTTAAAAAGGCACTCGTATCTTCACATCTTTTCTTCCTTGCGTGATCTCATATGCAACAAAATCCTCTAAAAAACACAAACTGAATCCATGCCTTCCTTTCCTGTGTTCCTTGCGCAGGTCCCGAGAATTCCTAACTAAAAAACGCCCAAATGCCGGGACGGAGGTGCCATACCTCTGGCCATTCGGCGAGGTCGCGAGCTTTACGTCTGGCGGCGGTGGTGGCGGCGTCGCGTACGTACATACATCTGCAGTGTCGGCGGCGGCGGCGGCAAGCCGCGACGTTGGCGTACATACATACGCACGCGTGCGGCGACGGCGACCGGCTTGCTAGCTCATGAACTAATTGCTTTAATGCAGGGGTGCGCATGCTCGCAAGCGATGAAACCATGCATTTCAGGGATCCCATATGCTACTACCTAGATTTACAGTTCTGCGTATGTTTTGATATTTTTGCGTTATATATATACACATTATGCAATAATCAACTAGCTAGTTTTTAATGTTTTAATTTATCAAAGCCACTTTGTAATTACCGATGGTACCATAAGTTTCGTGTCAAGGTTGAAGATGAGAAGCTTGCAAAATTATTTGACGCTTGGCCTGAGACTGGAATTACGTTGTCTGAATGCCGAATGGTAAGCTTTGCTTAATAAATTGTTTGACACTTTATTATGTTACTATATATGTGTGCAAAAGATATAATGTCTATATTTGTAGATTATGCTGAATTTTCATCACGGAGGACGATTCAACATTGTTATCATTCGACATGAAGGACAAAGTTATCTCCATTATTGATCCAACACCTTTACTCGAATGGGTTCCAACGGATAAACCATCCGGTTACTATCTTTATTGAAGAAGGACAAGGATGCCGTAATTTTTATAATGGTTACTAATTCAAGGATCACTGTCCATTGCGAAAAAGACGTGAATTTGCAATGGACAGTGATTGCTGATCAATTATTGACCATTATACAAAATTATAATAATATTACATGCTCATGACGTCGTAGGAATGACTCGATTTTGTTAAAAAGAGAGAGAGAGAGGAATGACCACTTGTACGATTTAATCCAGGACCAACACTCCGATGACAAGGATTAACTTGACCCTGGATTCAATCGCCATAAGTGCATCGATCCTTCCAGGTCAGTCAAAACGACGTTCTTGACTGAAAAATGGAGATTTTTTTTTTAAAATAATACATTTTTTATTTAAATTGTAAAAATATACCACGATCTCAAAAAATTGCAAAAATATGCCTCTGTCGTCCTTTGAACGGACGACAGGGGCAACAGAGGCCTCTGTCGCTCTCTGAATGGGCGATTTTGGCACTTGTCGTCTTTTGAATGGGCGACATGTCCCTTTCCATGTAGCCAGTTTCTAAACTAGATCTGAAACTTCTATCTCGTTTTTGGTAGTACAAATGGATTCAAATGGAAAAAAAATATATACCAAAGTTGTAGATCTCGTCGAGAGCTACAATTTTCATATAAAGTTCATCTCCATCCGAGATCATATGAAAAAGCTATGATTTTCTTTAGAAACTGACTACAGGAAAGGGGATATGTCGCCCATTCAAAGGGCGACAAGTGCCAAAATCGCCCAATCAGAGGGTCGCCCGTTCAAAGGGGGACAGAGGTATATTTTTACAATTTTTAAGATCATGATATATTTTTGCAATTTAAATAAGAAAATATATTATTTTTTAAAAAAAGTTCTGGATACCGTGTGATGTAGTGGGATTGAGTTTTCCACTTGACATGCTCAAACGCATATGCAAAATCTAATGTAATTCCTCGTAATAAAAAAATCTAATGTAATTGATCAATTTTTGTGAACCAGAAATTATATTTCTTGTCCAGAACTCCAGATGCATGCTTGGCTATCTACGTATCATTTTCTTACAGCGTGTTCACATAATCAAGTGGACCTAGGGTAGTTCGCTTTAACCCTTGACTGAATCAGCGAAGTTCTTCTGTAACATCCATGCATGAGAACGAAATTTGGAACAATTCGACGTGAGACAAACTGTTTGATAGATACTCTTTGACCTAGACAATTCTGCTGGTTGATATAGCTGGTACGTACACCATTCGAAGCGTACACTTTTGTTCTTGAATATTCTCTGCGTCGTTCACTTCGTCTTTTTTGCAGGCAAATTGCATAAAAATGCATTTGCACTTGGAGTTTTTTGTATCAAAGTTTATCCATGATTTAAAACTAGGAATATGATTTACTACTACATGGCTTTGAAATCTCGACGAAGTTGAGAGGTGTTTCCATGTTTTTCCTTTTGACAGTTGCATAAATATTAAAGTAAGAATGAATGGTAGATTATTATTACTTACCCCTTCGTTTGCTTCAAGATTTGTGCAATTTGTATTGGAAGGGAATGCATTGAAGCATTGCTCGACAAAGTTTGGTGTGCTATAGCCACAGGTTTCTCCAAGAGTACAAATGCTATAAATGATATAGGGAGAGAACAAAGAATGACTTGATCTACCAGCACATATGGTCAATGGCTGCTCCCAGTGAGATTTTTGCAAAATTCAAATTTTTTGAAGATTTCTTCGTTCTGTGAGCTCATGAGCAGTGATTAAATTGACTTTGGTTAGCCAACAATGGCTGCTCAAGAGTCTAGACTCGGTTTAACATTTCAGTTGCAACTCCAATCGTTTTTCAAATCATAAGTCAATTCCTGGCTGATACTGATAATTACGTAAAAGAGGAGTTGAGTTTTCTCTTTTACTCTGGAGGAAAAGTTGAAGCTTCATACATTATATAGAAAAAATGAATTTAAGAAGTTAAAGCCATAATTAATACAACCACTAAATCTAATGTGTACTAGTCATTGAAACATCTGTTAAACCTTTTTCAAGTCTGTGTTACACTGATTCTTGCATGCTCACTTTGATGTAGAATACATTGTTCAGAAGTAGTACAATCCAATGCGTACCTTTTCAGCTGTAGTAGGAGGATTCTCCTGATCTTCTTGTCAACTTGTAGTAGTCCCAATCAGAACAGTGATCAGGAAGCCCGACATGTCAAACTGCTGTTAAAGAGCAGATAGGGTTGGTGAAGCATTGGAAGGAGAAGACCAAATTTGAGTGTGAGCAGGATTGGCATTCAGGGAGCCCTTCCCAGTAGGTGCCATGAACTACAAAAAAATGTATCTTTTTAATCTTTTTTAGGTAAAATACAAGCACGTAGCCTAACTCACTCAATTATTGTACGGTGGAACTTACTAATACTATGCAATACTTCTGTTATACCTCACTAGCGTAAACTGCAAACTAAAGGCTGACTATTTAGGAAACACAGTATAGATGCTCTCTCTAGAATAGGTATTTTTCTATATAAAATGGTCAATTTATATGGTCTCTGAACACACATGGCACCTAAACACTGTTCATGACATTACTCGGTAACGCGTCTAATCCATCGATCTATCCATCTATAGCATAATAAAATCAGGAACTGGGTATTAAGAACTAGCTTAAGATTTGAACATAACCAAAGCCAACAACTCCAAAGCATTTGCACCTTGCAGCTTTTTAAAATAGCTTCAACTTAGCTATATAGTCTTGGTTCTTTCTCAGAAGAAAAAGGAAGTAAATTGTTTTGTCCTTGCTCATCTTTTTTGTTTCCTGGTGTGAGCTGACTAGCTGAGGATAGGTCTTTCCATGCTACTCCTCAAGTTGCAACCAGCTAAACTCTACAGGGTGAGAACAAGCTGTCAGTCTCAGTGGGACCTTGCCTGGACTCTCATATATATAGAGCACAAAGTAGTACTCTCTTACTTCTACCATTACAGGTACATATTCTTCTCTTCTCTTTTCTCTTCTCTTCTCCTCGGTACTACCACTCAAGACTTCTTTGCTGGGTGTTGGGTGCTCTTGGTTCTTCATACAGACTGCAACGCATTAAAGTGAACTTTTTTCACTGATTAACTATTACTAATCGGCAGGAGAGTTTAGTTTTTTTGGTTTCCTTTCTCTTCTTAGTTAAATCTACTTAATGCTTTCTGTAGGTTGGTTGTGAGCATTCCATCTTTCTTCTTTTTACTAAAGATTACGTTTATCCAGGCATCTGTTCTACAAAATCCACCAATCTTCAATTCACCGTGTTCAAAATTGAAAAATGTCTGTAGTATTTATTATTTGATTCGTTTCTAGTTCCTTTCCTTTAGTGTTTTCCTTGACCATCAGTTCATCTGATTCTGTTAAGAGTGCTCTCAGTTGATCTTCTGAAGATCGAAGGTCATCCTGCAAATTTGTTTATTCTGTATTTCGATGTCAAAATGGCTTTGTTTTTCTATTGATTCTTTTGGTCAAATATATAATTCTTAATACCGCATATTCTTCATTTATTTACAAGTTAGAACTCACTTGCAGTGTGTTTTTGCACTAGTAAATCCTTACACAATAATCAGCTAACTTATTTTCTACATTTTGCTTCCAAGTTCTTTTTGCTGGACCTTACCTTGATATATGAACTTGGTTGGGATATAGTTCTTTCTTCTGTTCTTTGGTCTCACAGGAATAACAAACATGTCTTACATCATGAGTGTCACCTGTTATGTTATATACCTGCTTCTTTTTTCCTTTGAGGGCATGTTATACCTCAGTTTCTTGAAGTTATATTAGGCATTAGAGATAACTAGGTTAACTTTGTGTAGAATTTTAACAAAATTTTTCGATGAGACATATTATTTCAATCTATTGATCTTTTTTTTTTCCTCAGGTTATTACAAACATCTCTTTTGCATGAGCTTCTGAAGGCATATCTGAAGATCCTAAGAAAATTTCCAAACTATAGCAATGACTTGCTTTCCTGTGTTCCGGAGGAAGAAAAATTCCAGAAGCCAAATTGTGCAGCATGACAAAGGTAGACCTGCATCTTTCATCAACTTCTGTTCTTCTGACTGAAACATCCTGAAACCTTCTTCTGATTCATCCGATTCTGTTCGCAGACATACCGATCGTCAGCAACGTGAAGATCTACTCCTCCAAGGAGCTCAGAAAAGCCACAAGAAATTTCTGCTCAGGAAACAAACTTGGACAGGGTTCTTTCGGCTGCGTCTACATGGTGGGTTGAGTTGCTAGTTCGTACTCTAAAAGCTTTGACATTTCAAGATCTAAACACCAGAGCCTCTTGCCTTTTTAACGTTTTGTATACACCAATCAGTTACTCCAATAGTCTGAATTATTAGAAAGTGACAGATATACACTTCAAACTCAATCAGTTTCCGTGACTGTATTGAATCCAAGTATGCAATACTGTCCATGATTGCTCATGCTCTGATCTGAATTATGCAGGGAAAGCTGAAGAATGGTCAGAAAGTTGCCATCAAGGTGCTCTCCTCGGAGTCAAGGCAAGGAACAAATGAGTTTTTGAATGAGCTGAGCGTTATATCCAACATAACCCATCACAATCTTGTAAAATGTCACGGCTGCTGCGTCGATGGAGATCAGAAAATGCTGGTCTACAATTATCTAGAGAACAATAGCCTTGCAAAGACCCTCTTTGGTATGTCTGAACCCAAAACTTTCTCAAATCAAGGTGAGCTGGTGATATATTTAATCTCCAGAACTCTGAACCTCTGATGCATCATGACGTTCTTCAGGCAATGCCCACAGTAGTATCCGATTTGACTGGAGGACAAGGGTGAAGATCTGCATCGGTATTGCTGACGGGCTTGCTTATCTGCACGAAGAAGTCCTGCCTCCAATAGTACACCGTGACATCAAGGCGAGCAACATTCTTCTTGACAAGGACCTGAGCCCCAAGATATCGGATTTCGGGCTAGCAAAGCTCTTCCCAGGCAACATGACGCATATCAGCACCAGGGTTGCAGGAACACTGTAAGCGTGGCACTTCTTGTTAAGGCCCTTATTTGATCTTGAATACTGTGTGGTTAAAAGAAGTTAACACGTTCATTTCCCAGAGGATATCTGGCACCCGAGTACGCAATCCGAGGGCAGCTGACGAAGAAGGCGGATGTCTACAGCTTTGGAGTTCTGCTGCTGGAGATTGTCAGTGGCAGATGCCACACTGACCCCATGTTGCCTCTTCAAGATCAGTTCCTTCTAGAAAGGGTAAAGAACAATGCCAATAATAACATCTGCTTAACTCTCAGTTATCATTATTGCATATGATTTTTCTCAGACTACTGTCTGATTCTCTAGCAAGTTCAGACGACAAACTGCTGGAATAACCATTTTTCTGTCAGGTACAGCTATGCTAGATTCCAGATGCTCCCCATTAGACCATCAGGAATCAGGCCAGACATAAACATATTTAGATAATCACAAACTAGAGAAGCACAATCTGCTTGTTTAGCTGGAAGCATTCTAAAGCAAAGTACAAGGAAGTTTCCTTTCTGCTCTGAAAGTAACTATATTGACTGGTCTTCATATTCTCATATGGGTCAATTGGTTCTGGATCTATTTCAGAAATTGCCTTCCATGTCACTTGCATTGACTGGTCTTCTGATTGTTAGGACTAATCTGTTTCTTGGTCCAATTATATTCCGTGTCACTGATAATGCATTGCATCGAGTGATTTATTATATCTTTAATTTCTTATCCTGTAAAAGAAAAGCGACTGGATTCTTAAAAACTTGATATCTCAGAAATACCTGAAGTACAAGTTTCATTACATGGCCATCAGTTCTTAGATTTGATTTAAAGCATCTGAAATCAGAAAATTTTCCACTTGTTTTGCCAGGCGTGGACGCTCTTTGAGTCCAGTGATCTTGAGAGCATCATTGACAAGACCTTAAAAGTCGGTTTTGATACTGAGGAAGCACATCGGTTACTGAAAATAGGGCTTCTGTGCACCCAGGATACCCCGAAGATCAGGCCCTCCATGTCGCTGGTCGCCAAGATGCTGAAGGGAGATTGCGCCGTCAGCGACAAGATCATGAGGCCAGGCCTGATCACAGATGTCATGGACCTTAAAGTCAGAACAACTGAGCCCCTTCAGTTAAGTGTGTCTCCACCAATGTCTACTTCGGATAACAACTCACTGGTGTCAACACTTGCATTTGCCGGTAGCACTGTGGTAGAGGAGAGCTCCTGATGGGAAGTCAGACATCTGAAGGAAAACATGCCTGAGAAACTGGTTGTTTTGTTTGTGTTTGTAGTTTGCCAGTTAGATATATTGCTAGAATATTGTTTATATGTATAGCATCCGAGTTTGATGATCACCGACAATAGAACTTCTTGAAGTCACATGTTTCAGTGGCAAATTCAGACTGGTGAAAATGTTTCAGCTCAATAAGTTTCAGATGTTCATAATGCCATCATAGGTTACATGACCAAAATCTGCCATTATCTAATCTTCAGATCCGCATCAGCAGCGAGGCTATAACAAGCAAATCAGGAATAGCTGACTTGTAAAAAAAAAATCCACACATCTTGGTGAAGAAGCAAATCCAGCAAAAAGAAATCCAATAGTCCATGAGATCTGACAGACATTCTGGAAGAGTTTCCAGCTTAGAGGAAATCCTTCTCGAGTAGGTACTTGGGACTTGTGGCCAACAAAAATGAAAAAAGTAGACGTGTAGCCGATCATTTACAAAATTGGAGTCAGATTGACAGGATGGAAAAGGAAATGGCTTTCAAGGGTGGCTCGACTCATCTTGGCAAACTTGGTCCTCACGTCCCTCACAATCGATAATATCACTCGATGGTGTTCCCCCTAAGCAAATGGACAACAAAATAGGTGGATAGGTTATGAAGAAATTTCATTTGGAAGGACAAACAAGAGTGCAAGGGAGGCCACTCCTTACTAAATTGAAACAGAGTCTGCAGGCCGAGAATACTAGTTGATTTGGGGTAAAAGACCTAATCAAACTTGGATGGGCGCTCCGTGTTCATTGGCTTTGGTATGACTAGAAAGATGACCAACAGCCATGGGTCAGCATGGAGATGTTGTGTGATGGCATCGTCCGGAGCCTTTTTAATGCAAGCACCTGGACCATTCTAGCAGACGGCACAAAGGCAAAATTCTGGACTTCCAGATGGCTTAGTGGAATCTCACCGCGGGAGTTAGCGCCCCATTGCTTCGAATTGGTTCGGAGGAAGAGCGAAATAGAACAGGAGGAAGTCTCTAACAGAAATTGGCTCAAACCACTGCGAAGAATCACAACTCAAACGCAGCTTGACGAATACATCAACTTTTGGCAAGCCATTCGATTGGAGCCGTAGGTGCAAGATGACATCATATGAAATGGACAACAAACGGAGAATACTCAGCGAAAACAACCTACAATGTGCGGTTCCATGGTTCAATATCAGAACACAACTACAAAATTATTTGACGAGCTAATACGGAAAATAGGTGTAAATTCTTCACATAGCTATTTATCCAAGATAGAATCCTAACAATCAATAAGTTGGTGATTAGAAGGTGACCACACAGCACCTTTTGCCCTCTATGTGGATGTGACCCTAAATCAGTGACCCATCTGATGCTTCATTGCCCTTTCGCAAAACAAATTTGGAGGAAGGTGTTTCTTTGGCTGCACACACACCCTATCATGGAAAGAAAGGAACAAGAGAATTTTTGAGAATTCCTATTAGACGGTGCAAACAGTGTTTAACCTCATATCTCAGGAGGGAAGAGCGTTGATCTCTAAAGTGATCCACTATAGTTCTTGTAAACTTAGCCTGTAATTAAACTTCAAGCTTTTGCTACCTCTCTTAATGAATCGGCAACGCTCCTGCCTTTTGTATTAAAAAAAATTCCACAAGATCGGCAAAGAATTTCTGGGAACAGCGGCACCCACTGCCCAGCCACCTCTCAGCACCTATTGTTCAGTTCAGCCAATGAAAAAAAAATCAGAACCATTCAGGAACCAGTTTGTCACTTACACGTCCCGACGGAAGTTTGGGCTTGGTCGTCACGGGCCGTGAGCCGAGGCTGTCGCCTGTTCTTCTGTTCTTCGATGCCTGACCGCTGATCCTTGTGTTTGTTTGGCAATTTATCTCTTGTTCGAATAGATAAGGAGCACTTTGTTAGTTTTTACCTTTTTTTCTCCATACTCTGTTGTGGAATTTTTTTAAAATAATGCATTTTATAAAACTAATTGCGACATTAATACGTGAGATTTTTTTTTTGCAAAAATAATGCTCCGTCTCCAAACCGTACGGCGACAATGGAGTAATAGCCATACGGTACGGCGAAGAAACTAATTTCACCCAATGGTTCGGCAACGACACCCTAACTACGTCATTAACGCTATTGTCGTCATACGGTTTGGCTACAACTATTAATAGCCAAACCTAGTTGTAGCCAAATGGTTTGGCATAACATCCATCCTCTATTTTGTTCTCTTTGAACTTTTCGATTTTTTTTATGAAATAAAACTTTGGTTCGAATTGTTTCATAAAATAATACTTTGGAAAAAATAATACCAGTTAATACACTTTTAAAAAAATAAGTATTATTATTAAAAAATATAATATTGATGGCATTAATACGCCAAAAAAATATGATAAAAATAATACCCATTAGGCCAACCGTCCGGCGAAATTTACAAAGATTTTTTTTGAAATAATACATTTGTGTGGCAAATTTGTCGGTGATAATTTATGTACGTGCTAAATATTTTCAAGAAAAAAAATCAAATTTCTACATGACTTATCACGTACATAAATTATCACCGACAAATTTGCCACACAAATGTATTATTTCAAAAAAAATCTTTGTAAATTTCACCGGACGGTTGGCCTAACGGGTATTATTTTTGTCATATTTTTTTGGCGTATTAATGCCGTCAATATTTTTTTTAATAATAAATTTTTTTAAAGCGTGTTAACTGGTATTATTTTTTTCCAAAGTATTATTTCATTAAATAATTCGAACCAAAGTTTTATTTCATGAAAAAGTCGAAAAGTCTAAAGAGAACAAAATAGAGGAGGGATGTTGTCGCCATACGGTTTGGCTATTACTAGTTGTAGCCAAACGGTTTAGCTATTACCAGCTGTAGCCAAACCGTATGGCGATAATAGCGCTAATGACGTAATTAGGGTGTCGTTGCCGAACCGTTGGGCGAAATTAGCTTTTTCGCCGTACCGTATGGCTATTACTCCATTGTCGCCATACGGTTTGGCGACGGAGCATTATTTTTGCAAAAAAAATCCCGTATATTAATGTCGCAATTAGTTTTATAAAATGCGTTATTTAAAAAAAAATCCTCTGTTGTGAGTTTATTTTGAAACAAAATTTGTCGGAAGTTAGTTGTGGGAAGCATTGTTCTCTTGTTTTTTCATATGAGTAAAATTATTAAATTAGGGAATTAATAGTTATGTTTTCCTTGGACGAGTACAAGAAGCATGGACGTGCAAGATAGGAAGATGACTCCCGTGGCAGAAAATACCAGGCACGAGCTACACAACAGGAATGAACACGATGATAATGGTAATATGTTTTTTAAAATGTGCTTCCCATTCATAAAGAGCACCTACTTGTAGTTTTATGTAGTGGTACATGAGCTTGCTGGTGCTCAATCAAATTAAAAACAGAGTATGTTACATCAAACAAATTGGTTCTATTTAGTACAGTGACCAGCAACACCGCCGCCTACAAGATTTTGTGGCTGCTTGATCATCAAACGCAAGAGGCAGCCTCCACGATGGCTGCAAGTTGTACTAGGAATCAACAAGAGGTGCGGTCCTTTGGAAGTCAAGATCTCAAGATTGGTGGAGGGGAAATGTGGATTTCTTTGGGCGATTTGTTGGGAGTACAGATTTTGGTTGCAAACGATAAACACATTTTAGCTTAAATTGTATGTGCTGCTCTAGATTACATAAATACCTGGGAAGTTTCCACCTTGAGAAATGGAGGCTTGCAAGGTGTCGTCGGTCTTGTGACTCCTGCTACTGTTCATGCTCGCTCCAAGTCAGTCTGTTTGGGAATATAAGGAGAAACTAAAGAATCATTGAAATGATACATCAAAAATGCTGTAGAATTAACCATCTGATTGATTGTTTTGTATCAGACTTTTCGCCAAAAAAGATTGTTTTGTATCAGATGTAAGGTGCAGTAAAAACAATTAATGGCAACTTCTTTACTCTGCAGGCTGTGGGAAAGAGGTTTGTGAGGAGTGGATCAGCGGCACATCCTGATTTTGTGCAGCAGCAAGCCAGCAAGAAGTGCAACCAATATTGCATCGGCGAGGGCGCCACCACAGGGTGGTGCGGCTTGCTCATCGTCCGATCCTTCTGCTACTGCACCAGAGAATGTGATCATTCTGATCTCAGCTGTAATAATAACTAACCGATAAATAAGAGGACAAGGTTACACGGCAGCACAAAGTACATGAATACAGCTGCTGAATGCTTAATGAAGATTCTACCACCAAACAACTCAAATTAAGTACTATTATGAATTCAGGATGCATAATTAGCAGGTGTAACGAGTTAAAAAAAGAGTGCTACCTTCAAAAACATGCGGTCTGGCACAATAGACGTGCCGTTGTCAAAGAAAACAGAGAGCGCTGCACTGTTTACTTCTGTAGCAATCTTTGTAATCAGCCCAAACATCCTTGTCCCAAAAACAAGATAGCTGATCGGTTGCACTTGGGACCAAGATGTGACCATATTCAACAGGATATGCCTTCAGGGAAAAATATATATATATTGTCCATCAGCAATCAACACGCACAATATTCAAACAATATAATCAAACTGATAGATTCATCATTTTTATTACTCAAGGCATTTCAACTTGAACTGAACCATCTGAAGCGAACTTTGGGACCTAATGTGGTAGCACCGAGCAGAGTTGGTTGATGTTGTTGAGGAATACCTCCGAATCACATCATGTAAGTTTCTTGAGACAGCTGGAGCATGCTCCCTCAGAACATTTTCTGCGAAAATTGCATGTTACAGCTGAAGCATGAAGCAAATTTCTGAGAAGGTTTGCACATTACAATGGAAAACAGAGACCATGGTTCTAGCACTGACAATGTGGAGACCACCAATTAACAAAACTACGGCAGAACCTCTCATTTGCATCAGAACTGACCATAGCAGAATTTGCATCAATGTTCATTACAAGAATTGAATCATCTTTAGTTTACACCTTTTTTTTAAACCAAGTATTGACCCCTTTCCATCAAGAACAGAATGAAAGTTCATACAAAGTGGCATCGACACTAGTAGACATTGTTATTAAGTCGTCGACTAATGTTCGACTAATCGTGAATTAGTCATCCAGTCAGTACATGGAGCTCGACTAGGATGATCGACTCCACTTGAGCGACTAGTCGTGCGGCTGGACGACTAATCGGGCATTCCTAGCCAAGGCGACTCATGGCCCATGCTTCAGTGAGATGACACATGACACATATATATACATAGAATGGAGTGCTGAATCCTAAATCCTCCCGTCTCGATCAATTTCCACCTAGGGAGCCGCCGCAATCGCCTACGCCTTTTCGACCGTCCGTCGGCCTGCCGGGACCGCCTCCGCCTCCTCCCATCCGCCTCAGCCTCGGCTGTAGCCACCTCTGCCTCCACCTTGACAACGCCCCTACCCAGCCGCCGCCTACCCCGACCTGTTCCCGCCCCTACTCCTCCGCCTCCGGCCGTGGCCCCACCCTTGCTCCTCCGTCTCAGCCTCTGGCCCCGCCCGAGGGGCCTCTGCCTCCGGCCCCTCCCGAGCAGCCTCCGCCTCTGCCTCCGCTACTCTGTCTTCACTCTTCACATGGGTAATGCTCTGTCTTTACTCATCTTTGTAACGGTTAGTAATCTTTATGAATGCCACAACCACAAGTACCATAGCACTAGAACAGCTATCAAGACTAGTCGCCAAGTCGGTAAGTCACCCCCCTAGTGACTCGACTCAACTTTACAACTTAATAACCTTGCTAGTCTGAAACCTACAACCAGATATTCTCGAACACACTAAATGGCACATATATAACTTCGTTAATGCACCACTTGAATGGAATAATAATGGGAAAATTTTGCTAGTACCACTGATAAAGTGTACAATTTCGATTCTACCACTAGTCTTTTTCTCGTTTCATTTTTACTACTAGTCTGCACTCTTCTTCCTCCTTTTGCCATTTCCGTTAGTTGACCGTCAGTCAAACAATTTTGTCCCCGGCGCGAATTATTCGTTCTGTTTTTGATTTTTTAAAGATAACAAATGAAGTTCAATTCTTTTGACAATTTTTCTGCATGATCCTAGACTGCTAAAGATGGTACCATAAATTTTTCTGAGCATGCTCAAGCTTATAATTTTTTATAAAAAATAGAGTCATTCGGCTCTAACTCCAGATTTTTTTCCCAATCACATCATGTAAGAACAATACTCCAAATCCACTTCAATGATTTCATTGTGCAGAGTAAAAGTTCAATAAGATATCAATGAAGATAATTCGATTATGTCAAAGCAACAGTCAAACAAAGTAAACACCTGATCGGCTGATCCATCTAAAAAATACGGTGTTGTGATCTCCTGAATAACTGTTACCACCAACAGCTTTCTATCAGATTGATCCCCACAGTATTTTATCAGATTTATCCCCTCAGTATTCTATTAGATTTATCACCTTGATGCAGACAAAGGTGAATGCACAGTAGTAATCCTAGTGGGACTCTGGGAGTCCATTCACTTATGTCAGAAAACATAAGAAGAATAAATTTACTGAAATAATAAGAAATATCCAAGAAATAAACAGATTTGAATACACAACCAGACACGGTTCTCATGATGATAATTAATGACTACATAAGTTTTTCATTCTATGGCAATAACAACCGAGTTCCCGTGTACAAACGTGAAAAAGCACTACAATTCATATTCATGGCATGAACATAAATACCAGCAAGTTACTGAGACAAACAACAGCTCATTCAGATACATTATCAAATCCTTTGTTGCTTAGCAAGTGATTCTACAAAAATGATCAAAACTGACATCTTAGAACTTTTACAGAACAGGAAAAGACAGATATGTCATGAAACTTCAAGCTTAGATGATCTATTAGCGTGGTCTCGCCATCTGGTTCATCTCCATCAATTGCGTAAGAGACACAGCACTCCATCTCTCAGTTCCCTCTTGAAGTTGTGCATAGAGTAGTCGCTTCACAGAGTCTATGCAAATACTCACTGTGCCAAACTCATACACCGGCATACCATTGTAGAATTTGCCAACTCTAGGCATGAACAACAAACCTTGTTCCATTGCATATGCCTGGATAGATTCCTTGAAGCTCAAATCCGCCATGGCTGCTCCTGGCACTGCATGGTAAGACGGGTATTGTGATGCTTGCTGTGCAGCATCAAATTGCCGCTTCTCTGTTGCTCTCAAGTAGCCCACATTCTCCCTAGCCCCAGGCTGCACCACCTCAAGTCCTTCAGCAGCTTGGTTCATCATGTCAAGACCAGCTGTTAGAAGCATCCGTATGCGCTCATTGGCGAGCAACTCTGGTGGAAAAAGCCCCTTCCATCCCTTGTACCAGTTCATGATCTCATTGAAATCAGGATTTGGTGAACACAACCAATGGTACAGGACCTGCTGCCACTTGCTGAAGAAATCAACTTCCAACATATGGACCATATGGTGTACTGGGATTGCAGAAGCCCAAATCATTACCCAGTTGAACTGGTCGAGCTTCTGGTTTGCTGGGTTGATCTGAAACTCTTGCAGTGCCATTTTCAGTTTAGGAATGATGTAACGCACAATCAAGTCTTCCCAGCTTGCCAGATCAAATACATCCTTCCATGGAGACAGCACAGCATAAGCAGATGCATCGTGCGCTTGCCATACGTGGAGGACACTACTCAGCTTGTATCTAATAGAATGGCACAAGGTCTCTATCCTTTGCCCAAGCATCGGCAACCATGGGTGTACCCATACATGGATCGGTACCTTCTCCCTACGTGGGTCCCAAGAATACACTGCAGCTGAGAGCTTTGGCATGATTACATGCTCCAATATTGATTGAAGCACAATAGGGGGCAGCAACCGTTCCCATGACTCAAGAAAGCGGAGCATTGGTTCCGGATCCCTAGCCTCCCACGAATTGGTTCCCGATATCCTCACAGCTGGTAGGATGACCTCACTAACCAGCTGTGCATATGGAGCCATCGATTCAGTACCATCTGAGAAGTCATATGGCTGGTCCCCCTGCAGCAAATCCTTCCATGATGACATGACCTCCAAGCCAAACAATGGATTCTGCAGCGGCTGCCACCCCTGGAAGACTCGAATCAGTAGTGGATGTGCAAATCGGCAAGCAATCCATGCAACGCTGCACATCTTGAACTCCTCTACATAGTGCACCTTCAAATCACGGAATGTCTTAAGCAACCCCTCCAGAGTGAGCACACCGGCTGTATCATCCACCCGAACCTGCTCCAGCACCCCTGCGATCGTTTCCATCGCCAGCAGCTGGTGATTCTGCAAAGCCTCCTGTTTCGCCACTTTCTCCTTCTCCCGCACCAAGCTAGCCACCTTCTCCTGCTCCCGCCGCAGCTGGCCATCCAACCTCACAATATCAGCCTTAGCCTCATCGACAAGCAGCCGCACATTGTACTGCAACTCCGGCATCGGCACATCATTTGCCTCCATCTCCTGTTCATCATTGAGCCCCTTCAAGTCTGTCAACACACGTGCCTGAGGCCCTCGCATGTCAATAACCTTCTGGACAACAGTGGGCTGCTCCTCCTGCTCCTGCTCAGCGCGCATCGCCAGCAACTCATTCTTCGTTAACACAGGATGTTTCTTTGCGCTAGCCTTCTTCGACCACCGTTCCTGCTCCTTCTTGGCAGACGCTGGCGGAGGAGGCGGGGGCGGCATGTTCTCCTTAGCAGAGAAGGGCTTGGTCTCCTTGAACCCCTCGACGCTGCCGAGTCCGGCGTTCTTGGGGCGCAAGGTGCTCTCCAGTGGTGCGACAATTCCCTGCGCGTTCTTGCCAAGGCCCATCCCAGTCTTGTACCCCATCATAGCCATCATCTTGGCCACCTTCGTGTTGGACTCCAGGCTCCCCGGGGCCGCCGCCGGCTTCCCCGCCCCCACCGCCGACGCCTGGCGGCGCGCGCGGCCGCGCGCGCCCGCTCCCTCTCCTCCCGCCTCGCGCGCGCGCCCTCGGCGATCCTCTGCCCGAACGCCGTGGGCAGGTCGAGGTCCTCCTCCTCCGCTTCCTCCTCAGCTGCGGCGGCGGCGGATGAGGAGGGAGCGGCGCTCCCAAGCCCGGGCCTCTGCTCGGGCTCGGGTTCTTCGGAGGGCATGAAGTTGCCGGTGGAGACGAACTGGACGGGCCTGGAGAGGTCGGGCTCGGACTCGTCCCTCCGGCGCTTGCGGCGGCGACGGCGGGACCCGTCGTCGTCGGAGTCGTAGTCGGAGTCGCCCTCGGCGAAGACGCCGTAGATGGCGTCGTCGCGCGTCTGGGGGGCGCGCTCCCGGCGGGTCTTGTAGTAGAACTCGCCGTCCCGACCGAAGCGGCCGCCCTCGAAGTCGCCGTCCATGTCGAAGCGGTCCATGCCCTCGGCGTCCTCCTCCATGGCGCCGCCGCCTCTCTACGCTAGGGCTAGGGTTTCGGTTTGGGGATTTCGATTTCGATTGGAACAAGAGACTGGAGAGGGGAGGGAAAAGGAGACGAGCTTCGGATTAACAGGAGGTGGGTGGGAATGGGATACGAGGATTGGGATAAGAGGAGAGAGATTGGGAATGGAATAAGACGACAGAGATTGGGAATGATCTGGGCCGTCCGTCAGTGTAGAGACCAACAATTGAACGGAGATGACTTCTTCCCCTATTATTCTGATGTGCAAACGGAAAAGTCTTGTCAACTAAGTGGCCGTTACGATCTCAAAACTCAACTTTGTTACTAATTTTTATTATAATATATTTAAAAAATCTAATAAAATTATAATATTATGAAAGTACATTTCAAGACGAATCTACACATATGATTTTCATGCATCCAATCTAAATATTTAAAAGATACGGATAGCTAAAGTTTCAAAAGTTTGACTGCACGTATCCCAAATCAATAAGTTTTTGTGAACCGAATGGAGTAATATTTAAGATACACATGTTTTTGAAATTTCAACATAATTGGATGTAAGTATTTATGGGTCAGTTGCTACCAAAGTTATACTCCCTCCCTTGATAAATATAAGGCGTATTTTGACTTGGTACAAAGATTAAGGTTGTAGTGAAATTAAGGAAAATATGAGAGGAAATGACTTACATATCCCTCTTAATTGTCTTGAAAGATGAGAGATAATACTTTGTGTAGGTGGTAATGAATAAATGCATATGGTTGAGAGAGAATAAATAAGGATATATATGGAAAGACTCATTAAATCTACATGCACGTCTTATATTTTTCAACAAGATCATTTAAATTATAGGTCTTACATTTAGAGAGAGAGAGTGTATGTATCAACCTAACCTGAAATATGCAAAACTGCAGGGATAATGTGCTCCTCTGCTTTAATATTCGTCGCCTCGTTATCGCAAGTCCGCGGTCAACGACACCCTCGCCGCTCCATCATTGATTCCAACTTTCACTCAATGCCCAATACTATAGTCGGAGGAGCTACTAAACTGAAAATCCAACTAAGGTTGATGGCTCACATAGTCACATCCCGTACTCGGTCCCCCAATAGAGAATAACCACCGTCCACTCGATCATTTTCGGTCGCTGCTTATAGATTTCTCTATTACTGGTATAGTACTCATGCTAACGCTACAACGACAGTACACCTGTTTATCAATTAAATGAGAAGATAAGTATGAATACAATACTTAATAATAAAAGAGAAGTTTAGAATTTTAAATGAATTTAGAAAGAAAAACGGAACTAAATGGAGGTCGAATGAGCGAAAACGGGCTCCTAAAAGATTTTAAATCAAGAAAGAGAAAGAAAAAAGAATTTTCTGATTTTGAATTTTTTTTTGCAGCTTCCGCAGAGAGCACAGCGTGCTCTTTGGGCTTAACAATAAGGGGAGGAAGGCCAAGGGTGGTGGCCGATCGCAATGGTCGGCATTAGTGCGGCGAGATCGCCAAGACGGCGCGCCATGAGGAGGAGTCACGGTTGCGGTGAATTTCGTCAAGAAAGATGACCGTGATGACTTGGGTTACCTCCAAAATCCGGCGATCTTTACAAGAGGGAGCACTTAGGGATTTACGCAATGCGATGGGGTGGAGGAGAGCTCGCCGGCTTTTATAGCCCCGAAACAAGCAAATTTATGGAAACCATAATTTTGGGTTAAATCAGATTGGGAGAAAATTTTGGCAATAGAGCACGAAATTTAGTGAATTAACATCATAGATGGAAAGAGAAGATTTGGTGCGGGATTGATGGAGCTTTGGAGCTTCTTTCTCGCTTTAATGGAGGGAGGGAAGAGAAGAAGCTTCTCTAGTCTAGGCTGCAGCTAGAAGAAGCTACATGTGGGTTGTCTTCATTTTTTTAAATATAGAAGGATTTTGAAAAGATAGCATATTAGGTTAAAAAATTCTAGAAAAATTCTCAAAAAAACTTTCGATTATTTTGTACTTAATAAAATTATTTTCAAAAAAATTTGAATTGTAAATTTGCCGAGGCACGGCGGCCACGAGGTCGCCGACCAGCAACCTCACCGTGTCGGCAAAGCCACCGATGACGACCGTGGAGCCGTTACAGACCTGCGTTCTCCCGGTCGCGCTGCCCCGGTTGCCGCGTGCAATCTCTCGGCCACGCTGCTCCAACTCTCGGTTTTTTTCCCAGCACGTAATGTATGGTCATTTCCTTTTCCAAGACGTTTGTTTCCTTTTCCTTGATTCCAGGACGTTTGTTTCCTTTTCCTTGTTGATCTTTGGAGGTAGGGAAGGTGCATTGTGGGCTCTGAGGATGATTTCAAAAAATATGGGAAAATAAAATCGCTCGACCGACCATTGGATCCGCAAGGAAAAAAGATAAAAATTAAATAATTCACGCCACCGGTTCCGTTCCATGAAAAAAATTGAAAAAATTAAGCATCACTCATGCATCATTGGTTCCGTGGATAAAAATGAAAACAAAATTCAGCTCTCCGTGCATTTGAAATTAGGCTCTATGGGGCTAGATCCATAAAAAAGTCTCGAGAAGGGTCACATTCGAAAAAAATACGATCACGATGCCAGGACAATAAAAAATTCAAGTCTTGTTTCCTTGCATGCGGATCCTCCCTGTTTTCAAGTCTTGTTTCCTTGCATGCGGATCCTCCCTGTTTATTTCCTTGTTTGATTCGCTCTCCTTCCAAATATGTAGGTGGGGGAGGTCTGTTGTGGACCACAAGGATGATTAGACACACTAAATAATGGCCATCGGATGTGGGTGAGTAAAGCTGAGGAAAGATCTGAGAGTTTAATTTTGATGGAGGTAAGTTTCTAGGGACGTTTCGCTGGGTGCACGAATGTTGAGCCATCTCTAATAGGATGCACTATCTAGGGTGGACATAGAAAAGAATGTTTACGTGCATTATAAAGGGGTATAGATTGTAACATCCCAAATTTTGGCTTTAAAAGAAGATTTATTATTATTTTATTGTTAATTGTGTATTTTATGATTTTTTGGATTTTATTGGAATTTATTAAATACATTGGTATTTGGCCTTTTGTGAAAAGTATTTAAACAATGAGAAATTTTAAATAAAACTTGGCTAAAAATATTTTATTTGAGTTCAAAATGTCTCAAAGTATTTTTGAGAATTTTTTAGATATTTTTATTGCCTTAAAATTACTTTATTTTCTGTAATTATTTTAAATCAAAAAACAGTAGAGAATAGTTGTGAACAGTACCAGGGCCGACCCAGTATTGTGTGTGGCATGCCGCCCAGTGTGCCCTGGTTTCTAGAAGTAACTATGGATCTTTGATCCAACGGCCGTCATCAGGTCCAGAGCTCTTGTGGGTTTTGGCTGTTAGAGTGAGGTTGAACGCTCAAGATTAGGCCGTGTCGATTCGGTACTCTAATGCCCTGTGGCCGTCCGATCTAAATGAGCGAACGGGATTGAGTGGAGTGGGAAACTTCATCTTCTAATCTTAGCCGTCGATTTCCGATCAAACCCTTGAGAGTGAATCGTGTCGATTCGGGACTCAACCGATCTGAGACATTGAGATTATCATGGGAGCGGTTACGATCGGTTGTGCTCGCGTGATCGTGGCCGTCGATGCCAACACTTGGACGGCAGATATGCATCGTCTCCACGAAGCCGTCGTCGAATCGAAAACGGAGCTCGCCGCCGTGTAGACCTAGGGTTCCTGTTTTGCGCATTCTACGAGGCTATAAAAGGCGCGAGGCACAGCCCGAGGTACATCATCGCCCGCTACAGCTACTGGTTCAAGAAGTAGTCGCCGAGGAGCCTTCGACGGAGAGATCGAGCTCGCCGTTGTGCTTGACACGCCGCCGCCCTTTTTCTGGAAGATCTCAACGTCCACTGGTCCTTGGTCACCGTTGAAGCCATCCGCGAGATCGCCGAGGCCGTGCCGTTCAGATCCATGCGTTTTTGTCGCCAAAAGCCCGCCGGAGCGCCGCATCTGTGGTCTTCTTCCTCGCCTCTGGTGAAGTCTCACCGATCTGCACCGTCGAGCTCCGTTGCAAGGTTTTGACCGTCCGATTCGTCAAGGACTGTTGGATCTTCGACGCGTGGCTACCTCACACTTCACTGCGTGCCCGCGAACTCAGGTGCAGATCTGGTCGTTGGATCTCATCCTACGGTTCGAATCACACCGACTACAGAGCCAATCAGGCGGTGCCATGTGGCGCACAGAGTTCTAAGCGCCGTGGACCGAGTCCACAGTGAACCAACGGGGTTCCGTGGACTCAGTCCATGGACCATGGTGACGTGGCGCGACGCGATTGGTTCGGGCAGGGCTGACGTCAGCATGACGCATTAATTAACTTTTTTTACATTTAAAAATAATTTGGTTATTTATTTTATTTTTCAATTTTCTGATTATTAGATTTTTGAATCATCCACGAGTATGTTCTCCCTCATACGAGCTTCGATTGAGTTGATTCAATTTTTAATTTTTTTTGTAAAATTGAGATCTATTTAATGGTGAATTTTATTTGATTTTTTGAATTTGTTTGTTCTCCATTTTAGTGTTTATTTGATTTTTCTTCTCGTTTAGCGTAGACGTTGAGTTGTGCAACGCATCCGAGAAAGATCTGTCAACCCAAGAGCACGTTCCAGAACAAGATCAAGACCTTTTCTAAGACAAGTTATGTTTTGCTCATGTTGAACCCAACTTTATAAAAGTGCTATATTGTTTTACCCTATTACATATTATTTCATGTATATAATTGTTTCAAATTAAATTAGGACTTAGCTAATCTACCTATTTGAGTAATACCCTACCTTGTTATTTGTACGCCATGATTTATTTGTCACCCTATATTAGTCTTCATTAGTTGGTTAATACTAAAATCAACGTGGGTTGGTTAGATGTATTAGTATGCTTAATCATACCACGTCATCACATATACTTGAATCATCAATGTTTAATATTGACTAATGGATTATGGAACATGATTATGAATTGGTGTGTCAAGTGTTGTCACACGATGAGATTGAGTTGTTGTGGCGAGGGATGTCACGCAACGACGTTGAATTGTTGATGGCATGTGGTGCTTGGTAATCAACTGGGTGGTAATCATTTGGATTTGGGCAAGTGACAAGGGGCAATGTGCCAAGGTGGTTCGAAGGGCAAAGGTTATGTGGAAGTCTTGCCCTAGTCACTTTAAGGACTTAACTTTACAAGCCTTTGACCTGAGTTAATCACGCAACCACATGTCTAGTATGGGATAGCCAAGCTGACTAAATTGCAATGTTTTAGCTTTGGTACTGCTAGTGGTGGTGTGAGTCCCAAGATCACGGATTAACTCACATGGCGCAAAAGGGGAGTCCTGAGTGTGGTAACCAGGCTCGTCAGTGTTGAAACCTCAGCGGGTAATACTGAGTTAAGGCAGGGCATTGTAAAGACTTTGTTATAATCACTCGCCTTTGTGGTATATGTTTGTATCATATAGGTAAAGTGCATAACCTCTGCAGAGTATAAATCTATTCGGATAGCCGTGTTCGCGGTATTGAGCATAGCTCGAGAATTACAGTCAAGGGTTAGATTTAGGCCCTGTTTGGCAAAACTCCAGATTCTAGCTCCACCTCTGATCTGGAGCTTGTAGGTTAAAATAAAGTGAATTAAGTTTATATTTTTAGTCTAAAATGTAAACAAGAACCCACCTAAACACTCTTAATGTACCCACAGCTCCAGCTCCATAAATTTCTAGAGCTAGAAATATCCTTCTCCACCAACTCCACAGATTTTAGTGGAGCTGGAGTTGTGCCAAACACCCCCTTAATTAAATAAAAATTTGGTTGGGATGGCAGATTGCCATTGGAAGTTGAAAACTTTACCCAAGATTGAAGATTTGGTTTACTTGAGAAATGTTAAAATTACTTATTATTGTTTTTTTGTCTTTACAATCTATTTATTGTACTTGTTTATAAATGTTACTTTATTGCAAAATAGCCATATTAGCTTTTTCCTTTGGAATAAGCCTTGCATAGAGTTATACAGCCTTACATTTGTGCACAACTTGTTAAGTGCTTTCAAGTACTCACTCTTGCCAACAACCACAATCAATAGTTGAAGAGTCTACCATTGTCTTGGAGGAGTACTAGGAGGACATGGGTAATTAGGGTCCGAGCCTAGTCAGTTGCCCGTGGTAGACTGATGGGTTGTCTACGTCTTTTACTTTCCACTGCATTGTCTTAGTTTCTTATTTTAAGTTTAGTCATGCGTGGCTTAATAATGTAAGTTGGTTATAAGATGATACACTTAATTATAATCAATAAATTGAGTCTTTATATTATTATCGTTGTGTATGATGTGATATTTAACAATGTTGAGCATGTGTGCACTAGCGTGATTCTGGACTAGTGCGGTAAATACAGAGGATCCGAATTGATGAATTTGGGTCCCGACAATTATTATCAACTACCAACGGAAAAAATACATCAAACATTTTTTTTAAAAAGCCATAAGCAGAAATTACGGGTGTGTTTGGTTAGTGGGATGAGGTGGGATAGTCTTGTACAAGTTGATTCCATTATTTTGGGTGAATGGAATAGTTCAGCATCTATAGATAATATTTCTCAAATTTGAATCTCATACATGCACATTTGGTATAAAGCAACCAAACACACCCTAGAGCAGTGCAAATCTTAAAGCAAACGAATGATTAATTAATCACTATCTATCATTCATTCATACTTTAATATTTATACAACTGAAAAAAACACACACATAGAAGCAACTCTCCACGCCATGGTATCCTTGAAAAACTTGGTAAAATAAATTAATACTCGAAGGCTCCGGAAGGGTTAACTCCATGCCGTCGCAAGAGCCGTCGTACAGGACACGCGGAGCTGCAGATGCGCATCCGGGGCGAGATGGACGGTGATGCGAGGAGGACACAATTCGCAGAACCACGAGGGTCTTTCTGCAAAGTTCCCAACGCAGATCCTTCGCTATGCCCCTTTCGCTCAAGGGCACGCTAGCGAGCTGAGCGGCGCGTACGAACGGCGGGAGGCAAGCAGGGCACACCGGCGGAGGGCGCGAGGGACGGGGCGCGCGAGGAGAAGCCACGGGCGGAGCACGCGAGGGATGGAGTGGAGGGCTCCCGAAGCACCAAGGGCAGGACACAAAGATCTATCGCACCGGCCGACTCAGGACGTCGCCACAATTTTGACTTCGCGGAGGGGCTTGTCAAAAATTCGATGACGTGGAGTCGTCCGGCGCTCGGCAATACCAGGCGACGTAAGATAGTAGATATATATGTATGACGATTAATATCCCCGTGGTTCATGCGGAGACTCTGCAACAACGTGACGAAAGCAAAGGAGAAAAAAAGAAGAGAGGAGTGAGACCGACGGAACGCAAGCGACGTCTCCCCTCCCGTCGTCTCCAACCTCTCATCCGTCTCGACCCAAATAAATCCAACCCAAAGCCGCCGCTGTTTAATTCATCAATAATTAATCAATCAATTGATTGTTATTACCATTTCCTCCGCAAGAACCGTCTTGAGGGAGGGACCCGTCTGTCCTAGATCGGTGGCGCCTCCCTCTTCGTCTCCCGCGATTTTCTCCCCTTCCTTTGCACCGATCGAGTACTCGAGGGATTTGATTTCTTGCCTTCTACTCCTGCGGTTTCTTGAGGTAAGCAACAAATCCGATGCTTTTCCTGTTCTTTTGTCGATCTGGGGTAGGGATTTCGTGCCGGGCTTCTCATCGCGTTGCTTTCTTGGAGAGATCGATGTGGGATTAGGATTTCGGTTCTTTCGGAACTGGAGCCTTCCTTGATGATCCCAAGCTCCCTATGCTCGTGGGCGTTAATCTTGGACAATCTAGTCTCGTTTCGACGCAGGCTGTTGTTATCTGATTGCTAACCATTTGATGGAACAGGGATAGGGCGTGTTGGATGATAGGATTCGGATGGAACAGTGGTAGGATAGGATTGGCTTGGTTGTGTAGTTTGTACTGCTTTGTGCTGATTGTTGGTCGGAATCTTGCAGGCATGCAGTGCCAGATCGTGTGCCATGGGTGCAGGAGCGTTGTACTCTACCCCAGAGGGGCCCCGAGCGTGTGCTGCGCAGTGTGCCACGCGGTCACCAGCACGCCGCCTCCAGGTGACGATGGCGTCTGAGCTTTGGTTTCGTGGTTGTGTAATCGAACACCAATGGCAGCAAGCATTGACTCGGAAATCCTAGGAACAAAAACTAAATCTTTATATCGTGTGATGTTGAGTCTTGTTGATAATGTTCTAAATGTATGCGATAAATACTGCATAACGTTTAGAGCCCTGCTAGAAATCTGATGCTGATGAAGGAACGGGATAGGGAAATCCAAGGACACGCTAGGGTTAACAGATCCTGAACTAAAGTTACATGAAACCTCACATAGCAATTGTATTAGCCTAAGAATCAAGTACTAGTCTGGTAGAATGTTCTGTTTCATTGCTATGTTTAAAGTGCCTAGTTCTACCACTTTAACATATTCCATTTATCCACTGCGAATATTGTTACTGATAAATGCTGTCAAGTGTTAACAAATGCCAAGTTTTAGGGCCAAATATGGAGGTGGTTAAGATAATTCATAACAAAACATTTTATGTAAAGATTCTTGGCTCTCTATGATGTGTTGGGAGAGTGTGTTATAGAGGTAATGGTATCATATCGGGCATGGGTTAGGATGCTGATATTTGACTAGTGGCAGAGGGATGAGCTCTGCCCTTGCATATATGTCCCATCCACCTACTTCCTGTGTGATCACTTGCAACCCTCTTATGCATGGTCCCATCACAAATTATCTCCTGCTCAAGCCATATCGGTGCATCTTACCAAATTGAATAGCTGATAGAGCCCTTCTATTTTAGTTGTCATTGTTTAAATGATCTTGTTGTTATTCTAAATCTCAATTTTTCGTGAGGCACTCCTGTTTTATAGTTTTTTTTTAAAAAAAACAAAATAACATGCCCTTCCTTCTGAACAAGATCTGCTTTGCAGGCTACCGTGTTGTGTATTTTTCGTGCGTAATCACTAATTGTCTACTGCTAACTCATGGCCAGTGTGCTAATGTAGTAATTTCACCTTTTTTTCTCCACTTTCCATGCTCCCATGGTGACCTCTATCCATAGTTATCATGGCGTTGCCTAGTCTATGACAAGGCGTCGAGTCGGCCGGCAGTGGATGCCATAGTCATTCACCTAGACTGGCAACTCCAGAACTTTAGATCTAGGCCAAAATCAAGGGGGTTAGGGTGGGGAGGGAGGGGAGCTGGGAAAATCTAGCCAGCGCCACCATAGCTCCAATCAGGCAGGATGCAGCTCAATTGGCACTTCTCTCTGCTCATCTCGTTTGCTCACTTGCTCTGCTGTCCTCTTTCTTCCTTGCACCTTCTTGCTCTTCTTGGCATCCCTCTCTTCTTTTGCACATGAAAGATTCAAGGTAGTAGAGGGGGAGGAAGAAGAAGAGGATACGGTGCAGTAGATATGGCGAAGAGATAGAGAAAGAGCCTCCATGGCTGCTCCATCGAAAGAAGGGGAGAAGCACGAACTACATTTGCACCATGTTGTTTATTACTTTTTCTCTCCTTCTTTTGATGAGGCAAGGGTAGTGAGTTGTATATATTATAATATGTGTTTATGAGTGGATGTATGGACACTTGGACTGCCATACCAATGTAGCCTTGTAGAGTAGTATTGTATTTTAATCTATGGACATGTAAAGCAAGGAGCCTGGATCTTCTGTGACCATTGTTATACCAGCATATCATGTATTATATAATACCAGTACATGTATTTCATGGTTTTCACTAGATAAAGCACATCGTCTAACTCTCGCCATGGCGAGCCCCTAGGCGTCCTGGCGCCCCAGGCTCGCCGCGACTTACTGGAGCGGCTAGGCGTCCTGGCACCCCAGGCTCGCCGCGACTTGCAAGGGCGCCGTGACAACCTTGCCTCTATCCCTCTCATTCATTTGCCATTGCCTGCGCCTCACCGTAAGGTAATAAAACCAATTTGTGCTTTTGAGAGAGAAGATTTGCCAGTTACAGCTTCTGTGAAGCACTATCCTGAACGCTAATGTGCAAGGCTTTGAATGCTGGTGATTCAAATGCTATTGTAGAAGGTTTGAGGACGGAGTTACAAATGCCACAGTAGAAAGTTTCAGGAGAAGCAACATACTATCTATATTAGATTCACCTTATCCTCTATCCACCTCTTCTGTGGAGTGTACATTCTCCTTTGCCATGTCTGACACTTCTTCATTACACTGGGCAGCTTTATCCTTCATTGTGCTGTTTTATTTTTTTTATCACCATGTAGCAACTAGCTAGTGTTTGTGGTTCTTTGCATTGTGGATTATTGTCAATGATCATAAGGGACAGCTGGCATAATTAGAATTAGACATGTGGTGATCTTTTACCCATTCTTAGCCTTGTATCTGCATAATACTGTGAGCTCTGTAGTTGTTTCATAGTGCTTCATACATTGAGTTGACTTGTTTATGAAAGAATAAGTAAATTTCTTGTGCAGGAATGGAGATGGCACAGCTTATATGCGGTGGCTGTCGAACTTTATTGATGTATACTCGCAATGCGACGACTGTTAGGTGCTCATGTTGTGATACAGTCAATCTTGTCAGGCCAGGTACTGATGTATGTTTACAATTATTTTGTGGATCCTTAAGCTTGTAAATTTGATTCATGGGCATGTTACCATGCATGAGTGGAAAGTCTGTTCTATAAAGTCAGCAAGGGTTACTCAGTCACACAAGCCTATAATTGTATAAGAGAATTAAAATTGATGATATGATGGTCAGAAAAAATATTATCATTCCCCTAGGCGTAGTTAGATTAGCAGAAGCTTCTTACATGTTGAGTTAACATAGGTTGGTTTTGTAGTAAGTTCAACCAGAGCAGCTTCACGTTGTCTCTGGGTTGATTTTAGACTGTTGTTGGTTGATTGTTTTTTTAATCTCTCAAACGATACATTATTGACTTCTAGATCAGTGAATTGAGGTCAGACTTAAAAGTCAATACTCAAAGCTAGTCAAACAGCACCCATGGTGCTCAAGCAACTGTTCCTCTGAGGACAATTTGATTTTATAGTTAAAAGTGTAATGTCTTGTTTCTTCATGTGCTTTGTGGATTCGGCTATTATGTGTTCCTAGAGTTCCTGGAAATGACATGTGTTGCTGTTCCCCATTATGCATGTGCCATTGCTGGCTTCATTTTTGTGAACGGAGCAGTACCTCTCAAAGTAATCTGCTAACTCTTTAATATGTTTTCTCCCTTGCTGAACCTGTATCTCCTTCATGTGTGCACATGTTGTACATTGTGTGTAATCTATCTATCTCTTCTCCTCTTCATGGATTCTGTTTGTTCATGATGCAGTAAGTAGTATAGCTCATGTCAACTGCGGCCAGTGCCAGACAGTGTTAATGTATCCATATGGAGCACCTTCTGTCAAATGTGCTATCTGCAATTTTATTACGAATATTGGAGTACGTCAATCTCTTCTTTGGGTCTCTTTTCTGCAAATGATCGAAGTGCTCACTCACACTTGCTGATTTTAAACTGTTTGTTTTCTTAATCCCAGATGAATACTGGGAGACCTTTGCCACCAACAATGCCTGTACCAAATGGAACTTCATATAGTGACCCATCAACTTGTGCTGTACGCCCATATCATGAGTTATTTGAGCATTCATAGTGAAGTCTAAGTGATTTATCTCTTGTAATATTTTTTTCTCATCTTTGGCAGCCAACCGCTCAATCACAGAATGTAACTGTTGTCGTCGAAAACCCAATGACAGTAGATGAAAAGGGAAAGTTGGTAAGCCGTCTCAGCGTTTTGCTATCGTTTGCCAATTTGCCTGCATGTGTATTTGCATTGCCCAGTGAAGTTATCGCTGTGCTTACATCGCCTATTCACATTTACGCAGGTGAGCAACGTTGTAGTTGGGGTTACAACTGGTGGGAAAAAGTAACATGTCAGCACACCAGTGAAATCTTGTGCCCTCAAGAGCATAAAGGCATGTGCAGTGTGCGCCTCTACGATCACGGCTTCACGCCAAAACAAACTGTGGGTGTGGATACTGAGAAATTGTAGTTT
The DNA here is from genome assembly GCA_036346275.1 of Otatea glauca. Classification (NCBI taxonomy): domain Eukaryota; kingdom Viridiplantae; phylum Streptophyta; class Magnoliopsida; order Poales; family Poaceae; genus Otatea; species Otatea glauca. The sequence goes on along the minus strand of CM070733.1, from coordinate 37,462,018 downwards.
GTTTTACCCTTGATTCTTTTGTATTTAAAATGGGCTGTGTTAGACTTTACTGTGTGATGAAATCCTGTTCTGAGGACTCGCTGCTTTCTCAATGAATAACAGCAGATTACTGTGAACATGGGTGCTGTTATAAATATCTGCATGTGAGTTGATTTGGTAAATGGTAACGGCTTTATAATTCATACTGAGTATGTAGAGATGCTCTGCATCCTTCAAGTTCAGTTCTTTGAAGTCAATTCGTACATCTCCAACGTACAATGGTACGCGTAGTTGTGGTTATTTATACAACTAACTTGCCGTAGTACTGGTCAAAGGACTTTACAGTCAACAGCAATTAATAAGAAAATTATGTTATGATATGTAAGAGCATGTATAGTGGTACAAACGGTAGCTGTCTGTAATATACCTCTATATCATCTATAGACAGAACTAAGGACAACTTATATAATAGACTGTTTATATGGTTGTTTGTAATGATCTTTCATATAATTAATAAACTGTCTGTAAAATGGTATACACAGTATAAAGCTGTTAAATAGTAGATAACATCTTTCTATCTCTTCCTTCTCTCTCCTCCACATCATCCAAAATATTATGTGACATACTCTTATAGACAACTGATATGTACCATTGTACACGCTCTAAAGTGCTAATCATGGTTCACAAAGCCGACGAAAACCGGGCTTGCCGGGCCAGTTCGGCATTAAAAACCGAACGAAAAACCAATTCGATTCAAATTCAAATTCAAAAAATTTGAAAAAATTTATGTGACGTAAACCGGTCGAAAATCGGTGAAAACCGCTCGATTTTCGATGAAATCGAGCGAAAATCGCTCAAAAATCGGCTCTAAGTAATATTCACTTGGTATGTCGGTTTTCGATCGGTTTTTTGAGAATTTCGACCGGTTTTCGATTTCTTTTGGATTTTTTTCCATTTTTTTTATTTCTTAACTCTTCGGTTTCTGACGATTTTCGGCTCGGTTTTTCTGATTTTCAAAATTCGGTTTTCGAACCGGTTTTTCGAAATCGGTTTTGTGAACCCTGGTGCTAATGATTAAAAGAAAGTTGTGATGCTGGAATATAATTTCTGATTTTTCTTTTCTCCCTGTTCTTCATACAAGAACATAAGAACTTGAGTACATGCATAATCAGAGATGAACTGAAGAATCATGTAAAAAAAAAGTAAGCGGCACAGACCTCACGAATCAACCTCATTGCCGTACTCTTGAACCAAAGAAAGAAAAAACAGAAGTTCGGAAGAAAAAGGAGGGGGGAAGAGGAAATGAAAAATTCTGTAAGAGCTAAAATTCTAAATAGGATGGACGAAAACCTGGAGAATTAATCTCCTTGCTATGCATTTTTGTTCTGGACAAAAAAAGAGTTGGGGTGAGAGAGGCTCGAACTCTCGACCTCAGGATCACTCACATATTAGCTATGAGACCTACGCGCTAGCCAACTGCGCCACCACCCCGTTCATATCTTTGCTTGGAATGTAACTTTATCTAACGAGATCTATTTTTTGTCTGCAAGTAAAGTTAAATCACAATTGTCCTTGTTAGTTGTACCCAACCAGGAACTTCATATCCTTTCCCGGTGAAGTGTGCCACATTTTGCTCTCACTTCACATTCCTTCTCTCATACTTTCGCTCTCCATTATCTAACTAGAGATGTAAACTCGAAAAATTCCTGAAACAATTTTCTTCTTTGACAATTCACTTTCTGCTCATATCACTGGTCCCAGAAAACTCTAAATTACTACCTTTCTTGATTAATCAATTGGTCGTACACATGAAGTAGAAACAAGTAGCCCAAAATTAACAGTTTTACCATCAGGAATTGCACAAGTAACCCAAACTTGCAAAATCTGATTACCCAAAATTGGGATCATGAACACCAGCATATAAGCTTCACCAAAGGCCTAATTCCAATCATCCAACTCAGCGGTCACTTACACTTCTTGATCACTCGATGGATCTTGAGCATGGCAAGAAGCCCTCAGCACAGGTTGCAACCTGCACAATTCTGCAGCTCAAGGAAAAGCTCATCAGTCTTCAGCCGGTTGTGCTGCGGGCATCTGCGCTTTTGGCCACAACTGTGGCAGCTGTAGTCATGGGTCTGAACAAGCAATCCTACACTGCGGTGGTTGCAATTGTGGGCACCAGGCCAATCACACAAACATTCACTGCCCAGTTCAAAGACACGCCTACATTTGTGTAAGCCCTCGTGCATGTCATTTACTGCTGAATTATCGATGTTTTGGCATGACAGTAAATGGTTCAGGTGATTGGTTGCTTTTGCAGGTACTTTGTCATAGCCAATGCCATCACCAGTCTGTATAACTTGGTAGTGCTGGTGATGAGGCGCCTTCTGCAGCGAAAGACGCAGCGTTTGGTTGTGCATTTGCTTGATATGGTAATTTCTGTTTTTGAGTTATTTCCTATCTCAAGTGTTTGTTCTTTGCTTCTCCAGATTAAGTTGTCACAAAGAAGCAACAAATGAAGTGTCTTGTCCACCGTTAACTTTTCTGCTCAGAACATTTCCGTCTTTGACCAAATACATTTCATCGATTAATTTTACTGTTAATTTTGAGATAGTTCTGAGAATAGGATACATCAATGATCAAACTGAGAATAGGATACATCAATGATCAAACTAGCCAAGAGAGAACCAATCTAGTCCAAGAGTATTATTGTTAGCTCATGTAAAATTTGAACCATCACACTACATGGTCCAGCCAAATCTGATCAGAGAACTTACTTTGGAGCCTTCTAATGGTGCTACTATGAAAAGACAAAGCTCAAACTGATCAAGAATCTATTGCAACTATCGAGAACTAGTTGCTTGAGTGAAACGCCTAGTTCTGTACTTACATAGGCATGAACTGTAGCATATCTGACAAATGTGAAACCAATCTCAATTAGTATGAACATATGAATTTTTTCCTCTGCTGTCTCTGGCCCAGGTGATCCTGGCTCTATTGGCCACAGGTGCCGCCACAGCGGCCTCGATTGCTCAGCTAGGCAAGAACGGTAACTTGCACGCACGCTGGAACCCGATATGCGACAAATTTGGTTCTTTCTGCAACCGTGGAGGCCTAGCGCTTGTGTCATCATTCATCGGAGTAGCCCTCATGCTGGCCCTGAACTTACTGTCAGCTGCAGCCAACTCTCTCCGCGCCAATATGGCAGGCCAATGAGTAGTCCTCGTCCCAGACAGCTCATGCACTCGGGTTAAGGCAATAGAACTGTGAGTCTACTATCTGATGCATGTGGGAGCTGGATCGCAGCCTGCAGTGTGCTAAATTTGGTGTGGAACTGTTCCATCTTGCTTGGCCTGAAATGGGCAGGCCCAGAGTACAAGCACGTATTTCAATTGGTTATGGAGCTTTAATTAGATCGGTTCTTCTATAGATCAAGTTGTTGCACTATTAAATCCTACTACTCTGTGGTTTTACTATTATCAGTCTCCATTTGGCTTCATTTGCTTAGTTGGATGCTACTTTGCTTAGTCAGGTGAACTGTGTGGAGCTTTGTTTTATTATCTGAACAGTGAAGTTGTTTGGAGTTGCTTGGGATGATCTATCCAGCACCAGGCCTTACTTATACACTTAACTAAGAAAAAAATTAAAGTAGGTCAGTTGATGTAGATTTATCAGAGTAAGGAACACATGCATGCATGGAGGGGGTCCTATGTAGGAGTTTGGCTATGTGTTCCTATCAAGAATCTCCACAAAGAATTTAATTTACATGCAACTAGGAATTATTAAGTGATGACCATTGGTTCAACACATCAACGTAACAATCTATGAAAATCAGAGCCTAGATATGTTCATATGTTGACCTGGAGAAAAAAAATCCAATAGGGTATGTATGTAAGCAAATCTAGAACACAATCATACATTTGGGATAACAAATTGTGTGTAAATTGTAAGCATAAGACCAAAGAGGACTGGAATATGTCAGTATCTAGCAGCTGCCACCCACATTATTGCAAGGCGACTAAGAGAGGTGTACAAGACTTGTAGCGATACGCATACCAGTACTAGTATTGATGACATACGGTACAGCAAAAGCGATATAGGCCTCTTTCTGAAAGGTGCAATGAAGTAGAAAGGTGGCCACCTAGAAATAGTGCACTGAAAAGCCAGTGCTTCAACTACTGTTCATCATTTGTATGTTTGTCATTGCAATAATATAGCAGAAAAGAGATATGATGTAAATTAGAGGTGCTTTGGATGTGATTGTCATATTCATGATTGAACAGGGTTTGCATCTAGCAAGTAGTGCAATTCTGAATTATTGTACATGCTCCATTGCTGCTGCTATGCATGTAGACTAATTTTGTGGAATCAGTTGAACTAAAGTATGCCAAAGCAGTCAATGCTTGTGTGTTCTGAAAAAGAGAGGAGGGGGGAGATGGGATCTGTGATTTGACTGCTTTGTTCTTGTAACTGCGAGCAGCATGTTGGTGAGGCTATTTGAGGATGCTTTTATTAATTAAAGCTGCCTCTGCTCCATCCATACAATTAACATGGTCTTTAAGGATAGTTATATATTGCATCCCCTGCTTATTCTTTTGGTGAAAACTATGGTGACTTTGAAGCGTCCTCGTTTGGATTAAATGGTAGGATGCAACATTCAACAAATATATGCGCAACAATGAAGGAGATAGCAAAGTAGATAGACAAAAATTCATCAATCTGAAATGTTCTTGATTACTCAAACCTCTCATTCTGAATATACACATTTCCACAATCATTACAGAGTTTTTACTCCTGAATTTCTTGCGCCTTATGGAAATCGACGAGAAAAAATTGTGGCATACTCTACTAATACACTAGTACTCACACTTAGATATTGCACCACATAGAGATAAGTATATATTCCATATAAAATCGTCATACACACTGCAGATCAACTACTGGCTAGCTAGCTGCTTATGTTGTCTGAATAGATAAATTTCCCTAGTAGTGATTCATCCAGGAAGAGCTCACAGCAGCAGCCATCTCAGGAGGCAGGCTTGGCATCACCTCACCCCCCATATAGCTCAGTTGGCTCAGCACTGCCTTGAGCGCCTTCTTGTCATAGTTCAGAGCAGGGTCCAAGTAGCTGCCAAAGTCAGGCAGGCCATGGTCCAGGTAGTTCATGCCATTGCTGCCTGTGACCATGGGGAGGTAGCATGGCTGTGCAACAGTAGCACTTCTGCTGTTGCTACTGGCAATATTATTATTGAAGCTGGAGAAGCAGGGCACTTGCTCAAGTGCGGCGGTGGCAGCAGAGGTAGTGGTGGTGTTCATGGTGGCCTGGAGTTGTGCTAGGGTAGTGTCCATAAGAGGTGGCAATGGTGGTGAGGAGATGGCTGTGGATGTGTCATGGACAGTGGTGGTGAGGTTTCTTGGCTTGGAGGTGGTACCTCCTGCTCCTGAATTCTTCTTGCAGATGACTCTGCACAGGACCCAATCTTCCTGTTGAAAACACATGGAGGATCAAGAAAAACATTGATTAGCTCATTGGTAGGTGCAACTTTACTAGCTCTGAATGCAACCTTACTAATTATTACTCCCTCCGTTGATAAATATAAGGTCTATAGTTTGAATGGTCTTGTTGAAAAATATAAGACGTGAGTGTAGATTTAACGAGTCTTTCCACGTATACCCTTATTTATTCTCTCTCAACCATATGCATTTATTCATTACCACCTACACAAAGTATTATCTCTCATCTTCCAAAACAATTAAGAGGGATATGTAAGTCATTTCTTCTCATATTTTCCTCAATTTCATCATAACCTTAATCCTTGTGCCAAGTCAAAATACGCCTTATATTTATCAACGGAGGGAGTATAACTCTACTGGCTCTTGATTGCATCACTTGCCTAGCTAGTGATGAAGACCCTCTGTTACAACAATGATTCACGCCTTCATGCACAACCATGCATTGCCGAATCAATTTTACCTTATGTTTTTTTTGGTTACTTTGTTAATTCGTTTGGCCATATTAAGATGATCAATGATGAAATATGTACCTATCTGCAGCTTGATATATAGGAGTTTAAGGACTTCACTAGCTTAAATTATAGAAACTTGTTTGCAAAATCACTACATATATGAATTGTATTGGCAGAATATTGAGAAAACTTGAAGACTTTTGACTTGCTTGTAACAAAATGATAGATATTGAATCAACTAAAACTATTTAAGAAAATAATTTTGGTAGTCTGTTCATGTCATCATTCCTCCGTAAACAATCTGTATGTTAACATCAACTAACTAACCTTCTTGTATAATTAAAAGACCAAAATTAGTCCTTACAAATGCCTACAACATTTATTAAATAAGTTGATTAACGACACGTTACATGTGAACTAACGAGTGGATTAGTGTGAACTGGTGCGTATATATTCTGACGCAAAAGATCCTGTGCCCAAGAAAAATAAATGGCATGTAGAAATTAATTAATAAACGAATAAAAAACTGTCTCTGAAAATAAATAATGAATGGAAAGCGACAGGTGAAGAAGCTCATTTCATATGTACAGTATGTCAAACTCTTGATGTATAATACCTATTCGATAGGATACATGCACACTACAAGTCTCTTATACGATCGATTAATTGTGCTCACAATTTGTACCTACCTACGCAATTAATACTTACTTGTGGAATATCACAAGTTAATTGGCTTCCACAGCACTTCTCATTGCACATTTTGTAAGATATATATATATATATATTAGGGAATTGCTAAAAATATGTCGTCGATTTTTTTTCTTTGATTTCAGTCACTTTTTTGTCCATCCGATCTGCATTTAGATAGGTGATTTGAATCATTTATTTTCTATTAGAGTTCACCAATCCAATTTTTCTTTGTCTAGCTTAGAAAAATTATTTTTTATTTTTCTCTGTGATTCATTTATTTTCTATTAGGGTTCACCAATCCCATTTTTCTTTGTCTAAGTTAGAAAATTTATTTTTTATTTTTCTCTGTGATTCATTTATTTTCTATTAGGGTTCACCAATCCCATTTTTCTTTGTCTAGCTTAGAAAAATTGTTTTTTATTTTTCTCTGCATAAAAAGTGGTATGTATTGAGAGAGAGAAATTTGACTGATTTGACAAAAAAAAATTAGTCGAATGTTAGGTAGACATTCCCTATATATTAATGGAATATTTTATGCATGAGCTAGGGTTAGTGGTAGATATGTGCACTTTACCGTGGAGGTAAAGTTGGAGGCTTGCTCATGTGCACCCTCCAACCTGTACTCATGCATCACCCACTCCGTCTTCCTCCCCTTGGGGGCCCTACCCTGGTAGAACACCAGTGTCTTCCTCATCCCCACCAGCGTCCCTCGCCGCGCCACCACCCTGTCCTTCCCGGTCGCCTTCCAGTACCCCGACACCGTCGCCCGGTTCGTGCGCTGCCCCGTCGCGTATTTCCGGTCCCTTAGGCTGAAGAAGTACCACTCCTTGCCCCCCACTGTCGCCACCGCTGATCATAAATTAAACAATATATCATGCATCAACCATGCATCTGGCTAGAATAAAAAGTCTTAGCCACTAAGTTAACTATCTGACAGGTCAATAAACTCAGAATTAAAGCAAGTGAGACGAAGATCCTAGCTAGCTAGAGGGGTTTTCCTTTTCTTTTCTTTTTTTCTTGTGTGCGCTTCTGTTTTGACAACGACACCGACACGTTTCGATATATAAAACCATAGGGAGCGAGGTCTATATATCTCCTTTAATTAATTTCCTCCTCTTTTCATTTTTGGTCCTAGCTGTTACATATATATAACCAGCTATTGTTGAGTAGTGGTGCTTGACGCATCATGCATCCGCTTTGCATGTGGTCGCAGTCACCCCTTCTGATAGAAAGGGGTGTTTAATTGTTATTGGATGCTGAGCTATGGAGTACAGAGACCTGTATATATAGGCTTTGATCAACACGTGTGCGGCCCGTACCGATCCTGTGCTGAGATGCCATGCGTAAGATGTGATTTGCCGTTTGTTGTGTACTCCAATATGTCTTGCATGCTTGTCGCCATCGCGTGTGTGCATGTCACATGGGAGGATCGGATTAGATAGATAGATAGGCAAAGCAAGCTCGATCAGGATGTCGTCATATGTAACATATTAGGCCACTAATTAAAGTTTATTTACACTTCTGTAAATACAAGTGTCGTGGTGTAATTAAGTTGATTATTATCACGTCAGGTCGTCAGTCTAGCTAACACACCGAAGGTATATACGGTCTGGCTGGTCTCCTGTTCGAGCCCGGGCGACGCCAACTTTCCCTTTTGCTTTTATTTTTATTTTTATTTTTATTTTTTTCCCCTCTTGCATTCTATCTGGACTAGTCTGACTAGTTAACGACGATTAATTAGTTATGTAAAAATAATTAAAAGGGTGCAATCCCTCTTGCATTCTGGACTAGTTAACGACGATTAATTAGTTATGTAAAAACAATTAAAAGGGTGCAATTAGCGCCATCTTTTACTTTTTGCATTATTTTGTTTTCCTTTTACCCCTCTTGCATTCTGGACTAGTACGTTAACGACGGTTAGTCATGCAAAAATAATTAGAAGGATCGATGCGATTAGAAAGATTTTAATTGGACAAAATTATCGATTCACGCACGGGTTTGCATGCAAATTAAATTCAGTACAGCATTATATGATGCCAAATTAGAAGGTCAATATATACATGATTCAGGATGTAAAAGAATAGTACATATATCTAAATTTTAGATGTTGCGTGGATCAATGAAACTAATGGAAATATAATGAATGTATGTACGTAAAACCTGCGAAATAAGTGTTCCCACCTTACAAAAAGATGATTTTGGATACAAACTGAAAGTGGTTGCAAAGAAGGATCATCTGGTGTGTAGACGTTAAAAAGCGGGGCACAAAGTATGGAATAAAAAAGAATATTTCCCATTTTGGAAAAGGAAAATGCTAAAAAATAATACTAAGATATGAAAATTTCTTCTTTAAATTATGGGTGGTCATAGTCGAGCTAGCAATTTTCACACAAGTGAGATCCTCATCACATCTCTCCATTTTTTTTCTTTACAATGATGTAGAATATTAATCAAATACAGGTATTTTAGTAATTGCGATTGTATTAACAAATAAAGCTATATTTATAGTCATATACATTAGAGTTGTATAGCGACTCCGCTAGTTCTTACTAGAACACTACATTCACAAATGATGCCTGAAAGTACACAGCCTAGCCAAAGATTAATTATTTTTTTTATCAAATTAAAGTAGAGCAACCTGTGAATTGGTGCTTCGCTAGAGACTGTACGTTGATGAAGGATATGCAAATATCAATTACAACACAATACGCCAAACTGGAAATGATATGTGATTTATTAAGAACAGGAGATACCAATACTGATGCTACAGATCATTTTGATTTTAACATAATAAAAAACAAAAACTATTCAAGTAACAATTTTAATTTGGGAGTGTAATGAAAATGAAAAGCCCGGTCATGGAATAATGTAGTTAATACCACTTTTTTTTAAAAAAAATGAAATCGCAAAGGCTTAGTCGCACTTTTAATGCTCTTAGATGGATCTATATGTAATTTCCTTATGTTAAGTACGCCTATCTGACAGCAGTGACGTTCATCTCAGACTGCCACATCAAGATCGTTTAAAAATTACGCATGTATGTGATCGATATGTTCAAAGGATTATAGAACACAAGGGAAAAGATCTAATCCATCATATCCTCGTATGTCGATTATTGCATACAATTATTGGTTTTGTTAAACTTCAAAGACTATCAATCGTAAAAGTTGCAAAAAAGAAAAACATATGTAGATCAAACTCAGGTAGATTTCTATATATGTAGGAGATATCAGATTCATGTAGATCAAATTTGAAGTACAAAAGATGCTAAGAAGAGAAGAGAAGAAATAAAGGAGGGGATCATATGCAGAAGAAGCCTAGATATTTTCTTATGTAAGGGCATAATTGTCCTTGATACGAATGAGAAAAAAAAAGGGTGCAGTTTAGTGTATGCTGTGTGCAGAACACAATGGGGACTTCAGCTGTCTCTTGACACTGAAGCAATACAGGGGTTCCCAACTAGACATGAAAAATCAAAAGATTGGGAAAAAGTGAACTAGATAAATTAGGAGTAAAAGCAAGTTGGGGGAAAAGAGAATGATTAGCTAGCTACGATGGCAAGAAAAGATCAGTTAAGATTGTTGCATGTGGAACACAGTCTCTCTCTCTCTCAATCGATCGATCGTTGTGAAAGTACTTCCTATTAATCAATCAAGAAGAGACAAAGGATCGGCAATTAAAAAAAATACATGTGAATACATATATGCGCGATCATGCATGGATATATATATAGAGAGAGAGATGGTGCTCACCGGGGAGGTCCCATGGCTCAACCTTGTTGAGGTCGACGTTGACCATGGGCGGGCGGAGGCCGGAGAAGCCGACCTTGCCGCTGACCTTGGGCACGAGGTAGTCGCAGATGAGCTCGTCGTCCCTTGGGTGGAACCGGAACCCCGGAGGCAGCTCCGCCTCCACCATGCTCAAGAAGCTCATGGACATCCCCCCTCTCTCTCTCTCTCTCCCTCCTCTCCCTCTCCCTCTCCCTAGATATCTCTCTCTAGAGCTACTGTGATGAGAGAGAGAAGAGAAGAATAGGAGGAGAGAGATGGAAGAGAGAAACCAACCAAGAGCTATAGCATGTACACCTGTGCTTGTGTCATGTGTTACAACTTGTGAAGATGGGTTTATAAGGTGGTTTAGGTAGTGGGTCTACCTCAAGCTTTTTTTTCTCCTTTTTTTTCCCCTCCCTATTCCTTTATTCCCATTTTGCCTTTTCTTTCCACAAATAAGAGTAGCACTTTCACGTCAGTACAACAGAGCAGAAGAGACTTGTAGAGGCAACAGGCACAAGCTCCAATTATGCATTCCAGTAAAAGAAGAAAAAAAAGAGAGAGATTCTCTCAAAAGAGAGAAGGCCGTCTTGTAATGGAACTGAAAATCTGGATTGCTATCAACCACCATGTATAACCAAGTGCTCCACTTGTCAGCTAAGGTGTAGCTGGCCTACTCCTTCGAGTCTAATTAGTATAGTGTCCTGTCTTCCGGTTTTCTTTTCTCAGCACGTAATATATGGTCTTTTTCTTTTCTAGAACGTTTGTTTCTGTTAAGGAACCTCGCTATCGAATAGTCCGGGGTTCCCGAACAGATCTGAATTGGAGAACAGAAAGAGAGAGACACGTGTTTAGGGAGAGCAACAGCGGAAATTCTTTATTGCTAATGATTCTTTGGTACATAGGGGACCCTCCTCCTTTATAAGCGCCACCTAGGGTTTAGGCTTAAGGGACCAGCATGGGCCTTCATGGGCCATCAGGGTTTCCCAACAGTTTCCTTTTCCTTAATTCCAGGATATTTGTTTCTTTTCCTTGAGATGATGCTGGAGGTGGGGGGATCTGTTGTGGACCATAGGGATGAGTTAGACACATTAAACAATGGCCATCGGATGTGGGTGAGTAAAGCTGAGGAAAGATCTGAGAGGTTAATTTTGATGGAGGCAAGCTTCTGGGGACGTTTCGCTGGGTGCATGAAGGTTAGGCCATCTCTAGTGGTGTGCATTATTTGGGGTGGACGTAGAAAAGAATACTTATGTGCATTATAAAGGGGAATAGATGTTAGATATTATTTTTGAAGGAAAACAAAAAACCCAAGGTTAATCTCTTGTGGCTATAAATAGTAACTTAGGTCCAGCTAGTTTGTTGTTCTAGGAGGAAGTACAAACTAATAAAAAAGAAAAAACACTTACAATTTTGCAATTTTTAAACTCTAGTCATATACAAGAATAAAACTTGTATAACAAGTGCCAGGTACAACGCTATAAATAGTTTAATTTTGCACTTTCGTCTAAAATTATAATATATTGGGGACTTATCTATCGAAGTTAGAGATTGCTAACCACGCCTGCCCGTGGTACATTGGGGACGCATTTATCTATTGCAAACTTAATTAATTATGCGTAAATGTTGTCATGCTAACTACCCAATCGATATCAATTTTTAGTAGAATAAAAAAATCTAGTCAGCGCATTTTTATTAGAAGAGAACTCGTTAACTATTCTTGTATACGGAAACGATAAACCGTACGTACATGGAGTTTCACTTACGTGTGGTGTCGTTGGATGAGTTTTGAGATTTGTGTTTACACTCTCACGACAATTTGCAAAAAAAACCCTTACATTTTATTTATTCCCATCTTCCTTCCCCCCTCTCTCTCGTCTCTCGTCTCTCTCTTCCTCCCTCTCATGGCTTGACCCCACGCAACCGCCAACCGGAGCCAGGACTCCCCTGCCGTCAAACGCCGAAATCCGCACACCGCTTCTACAAACCTTGCCCGAAAACATCTTGTGGCATGGGGTTTCCGACGTTAGGCACGGCGTTGTGAGGTTTCCGATGCGGTGGTGCGAGGTTTTCCGTCGGGTGCGGTGAGCTTTCCGGTGTGGTGGTATGAGGTTTCTGGTACAAATGGCGCGAGGTTTTCGGCGGGGTGGCGAGGTTTCTGGTAGGGCTGGCGACACGACTTCATCCTGGTGCGACATGACTTGGTGCAGCGCAGCTTTGACATGGGCAACATGGGATGGTGGTCATCGGCTCGACGACCGAAGCCGTGAGTGAAGAGAGGGAAGGAAGAGAAAAGGGAGAGGGGAGAGGAGAAGGAAGAGAAATGTAAAGGTTTTCCTAAAAAATGGATAAAGGTGGTGGGTTGAGATATGCACATCATGCAGTGAACAACGCGCATGGAACTACATATGTGTGTCCTCTTCCTTCTTTATAATAATAATAATAATAATAATGTACTACAAATCCTCCCCCTTGTAACAGCGCTAGCATCAATAGTATCATCAGCTAATTCTTAGTAGGAAAAAGTCCAATTTACAATCATAAACTCGAAAACAGTTCAAATTGGGATATCAAACTAACTAAATTGTTCACATTACCCCCTTAACCCAAATCAGGGTGATTTTGTCTAGCGTGGCATCCCAGTTGAGCTAGACATGCACCAAGTTAAGAGAGCAGTGATTCACAACAGCCAACCGCAGGCAAGACAAGGGGGTGACGGCACCATAGAGGAAGAAGTGGAGAAATAGGGGGTGCATGAGCATCAGGGGGGAGAGAGGAGCTCACCATAGCAATTGGTGAAGGCGAGGAAGAACGGAGGCAGGCTCTTAACAGTGACCCAGGGCTTCGCGATGGTAGAGGTCGGTGAGGAGATGCTTTGGTAGGAAGGAATCCAGTTAAAGCTCACACTGATGGGAATGACGTCGATGGTGGCGATTTTGGCCAGCCCCGAGGAAGACGATGAAGCCGACAAGCTGCTGTGGATACAATCCAAAATTGGGTGAGGGCAACAACCATCTCCAGCGTCCTCTCATTGCTCTAGCTTCGGATCCGCTGTCCTTGCCTCCGATCCTTCGTCGGCTTTCAGCCTCCGCACAAGCGACCTATGCCCGTCGTCGTTGCTACTCCCTAGCCAGATCCGATCGCTATCTGGCTAGATCTGGCCACTGCCAATGGAGCTCGCCTCACCATCCCTTTCTTGTTGCGTGGCATTTGGACTCAGATGATGGTGGCAGGGGCGACGCTGAGCTAGAGGGAGGTGGAGACAGCGATGACATCTAGACACGGCTGCAAACCGAGAAGAAGGGCAGCGCCAAGCTACAGGGAGGCGGAGACGATGATGGCAGGGGCAACGTCGAGCTAGAGGGAGGCAGCAAAATCTGGCCATGCATCGGAGAGAGCTCGACTCTATTTACCTCCCATTGGAGAGGGAGATAGAGGAGAGGGACAAAGGGGATGTAGTTGATGTCATGTTGGACAAATGTTGACACGTAGGTGACAACTTAGTCCAACTGAGATGCCACGTCATATCAAAACCATCTTGATTTGGGTCAAGGAGCTAAAGCAATTGGGTTCATTATTTCGAGGTTCAGATTTGAAAGATTTCTGAGTTGAAGATTGAAACTATAACCAAGGCGAGAGATTAAGCTAGTAAATTGGACGGTATTCCTTCGTGGTATGACTTGCGCTTAGCAATACCTAACCTTTGCCTTTCATTTCTGCTCTCTCCACTCTGTGCTAAAGCTGCCTAGGAGCTTGGTCAACATATTCGGCTCACTACATAAACTAAATAAAGTCAAGTTTTGACAATTGACTGGAGGCAGAGGATAGGCTAAGCTGCTTAGGTTGTAAAGCCTAGCTATATGATGGATAAGGATCGAGACACAATGGCGATCGTATCCGTATGGCTAGCTAAGGAAGGTCGTAACTTGGAAGCGCATAGCATAGGTACGGAATAGCCAAGAAGAACCTTAGCGCCTCGAGATTCGCGTACTTGTTCTTAGCTATCAATCGATCACGTCGATGTGACCACAGGATGAGAAAATTGAGAATCAGATCATGATGAGACGCATACCCAGTCCACAACTCCACATTAGTTGGAGTGGCTACTGCCGGCTAGGAAGAGGAGTTGACATCAACAAGTTTTTGGCTTCTTTCGTCCCTGGTATATTTTTCATGGTATCTAGCTAGCTTGTGCAAACAAAATTGCAAAATCCGGTCCTCTTCTAGACGTAGCAGAGCCAGTAGCCGGCACGTGTTACCTGCCACTGCAAGGTCGCAGCACCTTGCAGTCAACATGGCAACCACCTTGACCACAGTATGTGCTCTAACCAGCGTGACCAACACGGGTCCTACAAGTATCCTGCGTTAGGTGACCACAGCAGGTCCTACTACATCGCTACTACCTGACGATCCTGCTGTGCACAAGTACTACGACAGGAGCCTACCGTGCTAAAGGACCATGGCATCTCTTCCATGATGGGCCCGCCCCACCTGTTGTTGATAGGATAGTCGACTACTTGACATGATAGGAGAGCGTGAAAGGTGATATATGTCACCTCGTGTTGTTCCTGTGATCGGAGAGAGTATTAATTTTGCATTTACATTTAAGAAAAGGAGACAAAAATACTTGGAAAAAAAGAGTACGCAACAGAAGGCTAGATAAAGCCAAAGCTTCCACGTCAAGAGTATTTTTAGACTGGACCCTACGGAGATAATTAGCGTGACTGGCATCATGTACGACTACTAGAGAGAGAATGTCTGCATATCTCCCATGTGAACAGACAGACCTGATGCGCATCACAGAGAACATGCTCTCCTAAGAAGCAAATTATAATTTTTACACTTATTTAGAACGAAGTATTTTTGTAGGATCACATAAACAGTTTAGTTCTCGTGAGACGAGGAAAAACTCTCGCATTCAAAACGGCCTTAAAGCAGACCTTCACGCTTCTTCAAGATTCGTGCAATTTAAGGTTTGATATATTTTTCTAAAAAAAGCTGTTTATTTTTAGGTTTTTGGGCTAAAAAAACTACTGTAGTTTTTTATAAAAGACCGTTTAACAAATATTTAATTTCCCTCAACAATGAACTATAAAAACAGGTCCAATCAGCTTTCGTCTTTTGCTAATTATATATATATATATATTATATATATAACTTCTAACTCATACTTAAAAACCACAAAAAAAAAAAAGGTGAGCGAAGCTACTGGCTGGCCTTAGTTTACGGGGGCGCGTCAGAGCCGCATTCGCGGGTCGTCTCCCGGTGTGGCGTAGTCAGATGAGATGCAGCAGAACGCTTAGCTCATGACGTGCGGTGCGAGAGCGAAGCTGACATCCTCGTGGGCTGGGCAGGCAGGCGGCGCGCACCAGCGTCACACAAACCACGCGTGCTCTGTCCGCGCGTATCTCGTGAACTCCCTTTCTTTGCCTTCCGTTCATCCCCTCCTCCCCCCTCCCCACCCTCAGCCGCGCCGCGACAAAGCAATCGGATCCATCGGGGGTGGAACCGACGGCGCAGATACGCGCGCGACCCTGACGGAAAAGGAAAACGGCATATGCGGTGGTGCACTTGGCTCGAGAGTCCGTAGACAGCAGCTCGGGCTTTCTGCAGGTCTGCAGAAACATCCTTTCCATGACCAGGTCGTCCGGATTGGCAGCCATCTAAACCCCATGCTCAAGTGGTACGGACCGACCGACTGATTTGATCTCGAGGGAGAAGTTTTCCCGGTAGTAGCACTGGCAGATTCCTCTGTATGTCCTGTGTGATTATAGCCACCAAGCAATTAGTGAGAGAAGCCATGGTTATAGTAAAAAAAAACGTCGTCTTCATTGGCCTTGGAAAAGTCAAGCCTAAAAAGGCAGTGACGAGACTGCAGCACACAAGCGAAGGAATGATATTCCGTGGATCCAATCCAAGGAGGAAATTACTGACAGTTCTCGCAAGATCAGCTCTCACAATAATGGGGAATTTATGCTATGCTCTGCTCTGCTCTGCTCTACCAAGTGAAAGAGACCAGGAAATGGGCTTGACAGCAACAACAGAAAGCTCATCCACATACCTCCCCCTTCCCCTCCCTCTCTCTGCACCGCCTAACATCACAACCCGCTGCCCCCAACCAATTCCAGTCACTTTTAACCTAAATCAATCAATCAATCAGCTTGTGCCAGCACGCGCAACAGGAGAACAGTCTTTCACCCAATATTCCAGCTTACAACGATACTGGAGATCTCGCTAGGGCTTATTGGCTGGCTAGAATTAGACCACCACAGACATCACAAAGAGAGGTGAGCTTCCAGGTCAAGCACTGCTTGTCATTACCTTTTAGATGCTGGTTGCATCAGTGAAAAGTAGAGGGAATTGACCAGTGGCCTTGCAGAGCCCTCCGGGTGTACAAATCTGGATAAGGATTTGGAGACGGAAGAGTCGCGACGGCTCTGAGTGTCCACCTTGACCTGATCCATCATCGGAAGTACAGGCACTGTCATTCTCACGACCATGGGTGGGCAA
This sequence comes from Otatea glauca, assembly GCA_036346275.1. Classification (NCBI taxonomy): domain Eukaryota; kingdom Viridiplantae; phylum Streptophyta; class Magnoliopsida; order Poales; family Poaceae; genus Otatea; species Otatea glauca. The sequence continues at coordinate 37,445,103 of CM070733.1, read as the reverse complement.
ATTCTGCAATAAAAGGACGAAAACAAGTGGGGAGATCACATAATAACCTGGTAAGGAAAGTTTCAATTGCAACATGGAAGTAAAATCAGCCAATTATTGCTATGGTAATACAGCCAAATGAATGAACTCTTAACTGGTTCTGACTGCAAGCCAATGCATCCATATAACTTGGGTGAGTTGAATTCCATTATAAATTCTCATCCACCAAATGACAGCTTGCTGCTATTGAGCTACCATGACGCGGTCCGTTAGGTTCAGCACAGATCTTATCCATCTACCAGTGGCCCAAGGATTATTTTGAATCACTCTCTTTACAGATAATACCTTTGCTTGCATCGCTTCCTCTGAACTATCAAACTAAGATTTGTGGTCCAATAAGAATGATAAAAGGACTGGTCAACATGGACATGGAGAATTATATAAGCAAGATTTTCTGGGAATAATTAACCAAAGCCAATTCTTAAAGTTGCTAAGCCTGCAGCAGAAGAGTTAAAAAATCTTATATTATATTGCAGGGTAAAGTAAAAAAAAAGAATTCAATTAAAGAATGCTCATAACTACAAGAACAGTGAAATCAAAGCACCAAAAGGGCTAAAAAAAATGCACACATGCCGGGGGCACGCGCGCACGTATGGATATACGCTACAAGCCTATGACAAACCTGAAACCACCAACATACCAATGGAATCATGTGGTAGCACGTGCTTAATAAACTTTAGCTTACACGAGTTAACCTCTTTCACAAGTCTTCCTCCAGCCTCCCCACGTTGCTAGCATCACATCAAAGATCCAACAGGATTTGATATTTTATGAGAGAACATGTAGCTTTGTAGATAAATGGTCAACGTGGTTAGGCAACTTACAGCGCATAGTTGCTTATTTGTCTCTCTCAGACAACCCTGCTCAGCTGACTTCTCCAAAAGATTAGTCTCCGAGATCAAGAACAAGTTTACCAATTGTATCAGGAATCAGGATAGGCAAATCAGGCAAAATCTAATTTGAGGAACAATTCACTCTTGTTACTATTGTTATTTGTTAGATATATTTTTCAGGCAGGCATGGCAGTACAAAGATCAAATCTACTCTATAATAGTATTGACAATAACAGTGAGCGACAATCTATTGATAACGACAATCTATTGATAACAAGTGCATCAGCAACTTTTTTCCTGACAACCAGTCAATCCTGCATAAAATATATATATTATGTACACATATTGCAGGAAATATAAAGTTTGATAGCTACTTGTTTGATGATCACTTCAGAGAAACAAGCAGGCATGCACTGGAAGGCCATGGAATCCATCAACAAGTTGACATAGCATTTATTGGATAAAGGCACACTGTTCGAGGGCAATCTCTTGCACATTCCCATATCTGGATTCACAATATTTCCTTATTGTGAGTTCATTCCTACATGTGCAAAATACCAATATTCTCAAGCAACTAGAGAACAAGTTTGCCACATTTTGCAAAATCTTAGAACCAGGCAACATATGCCAAGCAGACAAGCGCCGTTGAAAAGAAAAGGTGTTGCTCTCATTGTTTTAAAGATAAAACCATCTTCAGAGTTTAGATTCACAGTCATTTCAAGATCAAGACGAATCTGCATGTTGCTGCAGGCCTCATGCCAGCAGGTGGACACAAAGACAGCTACTGAGCAACATGTCCACCCAGCACCCGCTACACATAAGCTGTGCCTTCTTTTCTATACCCAACCAGCAAGGACAGCATTTGTCTCTATAATCTATATATAATGAATGAACTAGCTCTGCCACAGGACAAGAGTCCATCTTACACTTCTGCACCAACACAGGACACACCATCCCATCAACCTACATATTCAGGAATGAGAAGAGTTACCATGTCACTCTTTTGAAGGGTTTGCAGACAACTTCCAAGCAATTACAGCCATGTTCCTTGGAGACATAGTAGGATCAAATAGAGGAAACAAAAATGCTTGAACTGCATTGCCTTGCTCTTGAAGAAACAGTAATCGATCAAGTAAAATATATGTTTCCACCAGTGGACCTAAAGCAGCCCGAAGGCACCAAAATGGACCTATGAATTCCTGCAAGAATTAAAAAACAGTTGCACTAGTAATAAGCTATGATAAAGGTGCATCTTTTGGTATTAAATAACCAGGGAGAAAAAAAACATTGTCATATCCCCCAACTACTGCTACATGTTTATGAATATAAAACAGTTAGAAAGGCATATGGACAACCATGTTTTTTATATTAGCTGTTGAGCAGATTTATATTATAATGAACGTAATCTAAATATCTGATATCTCCACTGCCACATGGCATAACATAGTATATTACTCCCTCCGGTCACAAATAATTACCGTTTTGGACATCTACATGGTCTCTAAAACACAGCTTTGACCACTAATTTCTGTTATAATATATTTATAAAATCCAATAAAATTATAATACTATGATAGTACTTTTCGAGACAAATCTACACATATAACTTTCATATATCCAATTTAAATAATTAAAAAGATATTAACAACCAAAGTTTCAAAAGTTTGACTGAATCCATGTCCAAAACGACTGACTGGAGGGAGTAGTTTAGTCCTAGATTATTTTGCAACATACACAAGATACACTCTTAATTTCCATTACATTCATCTTGCCCCAGTATTAAAATATACCAATAAATTGTGTTTTGAGTAACTGCATTGATACCTGTCCCACCCACCAGAAACAAATTTCTGTATTTTCAATTTGAGTATTGTTGAGAAACTAATAACCATGATGGACCTTTACTACGGTTTCCAGTGCACTATGCAATATGTTACAACTGAAATAAATCTCAACAGACAATACTTATCAATGCTTTACCTACAGCATCATATAAAACAGGATAACATTATTTTCACTCTGATTAAGAACTACATATAATTGATAAATAGGTACTGCATTTAACTTCTTGGATTTATCCTACAACAAGGCATAATAGAAAAGGGTGTTCATAAAACATACAGCAAAGGGTTGCACGTCCTTCCATATTTCAAGTAGACTGACATCTTCCACAAAACCACAGCCAAGACGACCTAATCCGGATATTGTGAAATCTTTGAAAAGGGTGAACTTGTGACATTCGTCAAGATAGATGTCACCTAGTCCCATGTCAACTCCGGATATGGCTGAGTCAACGAGTCCTGAAATTGAATAAGTATCACCTGCCAGTATTATTCATTACCCGCTTATAAACTACGAGAGTCACCCATAATTTGTTGTGTAAACGATCCAAAATGGTTGAAGCCTTGAAGGTTACCTGTCGAAAGCTCATGGCTGCAATATGCAAAAGCCTCTTTACGATCAGTACGTCCTGTGGGAAGCAAACCAGCTGTGGTAATGTTTTGTTCCTTTAAAGGAGAATAGGGTAAATCATCATTTTTCCCCAAAGCAATATGGGATTCCATAACTTTCCGAAGCCTCTGACGACGCAGAGCTTTTCCTTGCCTTCCAATAGATGGACTCAATCTTGACACCTCCGGAAAATATTTCTCAAGTACCTGCAGGTAAAAATACATAGTTAGGTGATTCTAAAGTGTTGAATGAGACCAAAAGGCTAGCTACTTTATAAATCTGAAACCCAAAAGGCCGAGCTGTGATCAATTCTAGAATTTTAGTGGGGTAGAACCTAAATGGTCAATCTCTTCTTTCAAGATCAAGAATCAATTCCAACAAGATATTAATATTAAAATCAAAAACAAAATATTCATCAGACCATAAATCCACTTCCATATTTATATGAACCATGACATGCATATGTCAACTAAACAGGAAATACAAGCTAATGCAATTAATTGGTTAGCATTGACATGATATAAGGAAGAAGATTTGGCATGCATAGCTCATATATCAGCTTGTGTGGCCCACAAAGAGGGATGTATCATGTAGTTTACTTAGGTTTGTATGATAACTTCATAATTCACTTGGGAATGTCCCAAAAGCTCCTGGTGGTAATCAGCCTGTAAGCCAGAACACAACATCCTGTCCGCCAAGACAGCTGAAGCTTCTATTGACTATTGAGAAGTTGTTGCTTAAGCATAGCAAAAGCTCAATTTATATGATAAAAGAACCATTTTTCCTTGGTTGCAACTTATTCGAGTGAATTTGCTGATGCGAGTATTAAACAGGGCCACACAATCATCAGAAGGTTAAGGTTGAACAACTAGCTCAGGGAAGATCAAGAATGAACAAAATTACTTTTCACATGCCAACTCAGCTACTATACCCATAAATCACAGGGCCCTCTCAAATTGATGTCAAATACAACATGAACTAGGATAATTTCCACCAGAAAGCATGCCAACTGATGGCATAAAATATATTTGGTGAACAATTATTACCATCTAGGTCTTTCCACATTCACAAACTGATATCCATCTTCGTTTCACAAACTGATATCCATCTTCGTTTTTTTTAAGTGATTTTGTTGCAACACCATTGCTGGTTAAGTGATTCTGTATATAACACTCCTTATTAATTTGGGGCACTGAGTAGTAGACTTATCTAAACAATTTTTCGATGCTAGGCTTTGTGAATCCTTCTTTGGATATTAATATAAAAGGAGTAAGAATTAGTCCCCATAAGTTCATAATTGATAGCATATCAAGATTTGGATGACAAGGCAAAACCAGGATGAATGGGAGTAGAAAAATCAGTTACAGCAAAGCAAGACAATAAGATATCAACATTTTGAATTTGTGATTGCAATGAATGAAATCTAACCTCTACCTTAGCTTGGGTCTTAGGAAGTGAGACCTATTTTATTCAAGACAGTCCGAAACCTAGCCTCTACCTTAGATCAGGTCTTAGGAAGTGACAGTAACCTGTATTCTTCAAGACAACCCAAAATCTAACCCTTGCTAGTTAGGTGAAGTATGTTTTTGTTCTAATGATATATTATTAGCTTACATGATCCATTCTGTCTCTGTGGTTGTAATCTTTCTTTCTGTGGTCATATTTAAACAGGGGAAGATAACCACAAAATGAGTAACTCCTATATTTATCAAAATCTTTTTTTCGGATAAGTTTATTCATATGAAAGAAAGGGAACAAGTCCATTCTTATTGTTCTTAATTGGTAATATTTTAAAAATCGCTAGGGTGTTAACTCTTAAGTACGATGCTAAGCAAGGGTAGGAGGCCCTGATATATTTATCCAATAGAAAGGAACATTAAGGGTAGTAAACACAAATCATAAATGCCACTCGATTACTCATTATTTTGGAGGTTATCACTTCATTACAAATTTAACAACTGAATAATTATATTTGGCAGCTTTAAGCATGCGAGGTTTGCTTTTCACTACATACTAAGTGCATGGACATGGAACAATATTGAACAACATGAGTATAAAATGAAGAGCAACCAAAAGTAAAGGACTAAGTGGAACATCCAGCATATAAATGAAAAGGTTGAAATAACAAAACATTTACCATTTGAAAAGCAGCACGGAAGGCATGTATATCAAAATTTTGTAGGACAATGTCCTTAGTTAGACTTCTCCATCTCTCTGCACTCTAAAAAGAATTAAAAGTTAAAACATAAAAGAAGGATTTTAAATAAAGCGCATTCTAGCCCAGAATATCATTTCAGCATCCTTAATAGTAATCACACAAAAAGTATAAAATTCCCATGCTAGCAACTAGCACAATAACACAGTAGCAATATGTTGAAAACACACGTTACAAGACATGCATGGAAAGCCAACAAAAAACAACTTCAGGAGTCACTTTTTTGAGATCATGCAAGTAACAATTGGCTCTGCAATGACTAGCTGGCTTCAGAAATTGCGCTAATGTAAACAATTGTAAATTTCAGAGTGGGCCAGAAATCATGACCACTGGTGAACATATTTCTGCATGTACAGCACTGAATACATTCCCCTAACATAACACGGATGAAAAATAAAAAAATTGAAGTTTAAGATAAGTTGTCCCTAACTTAGTGAAATGTTGTGCTAAACAACAGAATTGCAGGCCCATAGAGCGTACTCAAAGAAAGCACAGCTTCAATAAGCTTTTGAAATTTTTTGGTTCCAAGTCCATTAACCAGCTAACTTGTTCTACTATGTCTTGTCTATGCTCTCAGGGCCTTCAAATATGAGTCCCAGGCTCCCAGCACCAAAAAGAGACTCAAAAAATAACATGCAAACTAAGATCAAGAATTGTTATTATACCTGGCAAGCAAGGTCACGGATGCTTTTCCCAAGCACCAAGTTAGATAGTTTGGCAGCCTTGCTCATAGGAAAACCAGGACAGGTATTTGTGTCCTCATAACAATCCTCAGACAGCAAGTTGTAACAACAGCCGACGCTTACCAAAGATTTTACTTGTTCACAGGACACAAAAACCCTGTCCACAGAATACAATAACTATGCTTTAAAAGACGTTCAATACAATGGCGGGAAAATTGAAGCTGCAGCATTTTTAAGTTTGAAGAAAAGGCTGCTACATGAATTAATGGTGCTCCCATGATTGAGCAGAGACAAACCAACCTTAGCATGTTAACTGAAAGATCACCACATGCATGAAGACCAGCAAGAAGTAATGGGTGAATACTCTGGTTTGGTTTCTGAATTTGAGGACTACTCTCAGTGCAGTTATTAGTTTCTGTTCCATGTTCACCATGATCATCCTGACATGCATCTAACGTTACTGCAACCAACGCGTCACTGGAAAGAACATGACATGTGACAGTTCTAGGTACTTTCAGCTGTTGCTTCTCCGCACTGCAAAAATAATAGCCAGAAATTTATAGCAACAGAAATAAAATCCAATGATAGTAAATTGAATTAAATTTGACAAAAGTTGCACCATTTAGCAGCATAATGCTTCTTTATTCTCTCTGCACGAGTATTTGTAACTGATGCATGATGTGACGAAGCATCTATTGCAACAACAGGGAGTTGGTACTCAAAAGATAAAGCTTGGGCAAGATAACCCTGATAATGTCAATTAAAATGAGTAAGAAACAAACAAATGGGAAAAAAAAAACAAATTATGGTAGAACTCAAACATTTCTTTCATTCCCAGAAAATAGCAAAGAAAACATTTCTTTCATGGCCATCCAACAACAAATTTATGACACGTACGATTTGTACCAAAAAATCCAGATAGCTTCACACTTCCATAGATAGCCCAAGCAAGTTGTGTCATACGTTTCTAATTTCAAGAGCCAGAAATGAAGATCTAACTTTGTATAGTGTGGTTCCAATTTGCAAATAAGTTTAACTAACAGAAATTACAGACCAGCTTATTTTGCAGCCAGACTCCCAAAGCATCATGCAATCAAGTTCTAGCCTCTTTTCTACTCTTGGGAGTAGTTACTCCCTATGTCGTATCTCACAATGTAGGGAGTATATCATGCAACGGAGGGTATGTACATGTAGTATATGAGTATATAAGACTATATCGGTGGTATGTACATTTTTCAGAGGTGGTATGTACATTTTTTGGACATGCTCTTTTTAGTGTGCATATATGAAGGTATTTGCAAAATACGCTAAAAGCTATGGACTCCCTTGCAATTTTTTCATGTGATTCACAATTTCACATTGGAGTATCTTATAATTAGTATGTAAGTGTACCGAAAGTGATAAAAGAGTTTCATGTTTGTTTAGGTGGGATATCAGAGGTGGGGGAAACTACTCCCGGGAGTAGAATGCGTGTGCGTAGTGCAGCATTTGGCCTTCACTTCAAACAAGAGCATCACAGCATTTTAGCCAGATTCAACGGAATATGCTTGCTCAAACTTGGCCATGAATATGTAATTTTAATATTTAAGAAGACATAGTCACAATTGAAAGCAACAAAAAAGGGTGCCAACTATCCAAGTAATAAGGTTTAATTATATCTTTACACAAATGAAGCCTGGTTACACTTGCAGATGCACAGTTTCTTCTACGTGCAGATGACATACCTGGCCAGAACCTACATCAACCACTGTCTTGGCTCCACAACTCTTAGCAATTGCATGAACGACCGCAGCTAGAGTTTCAATCTGCATCAAGCGAGTTCTCCAAACATGAGAATGCATAGAACAAATGATAATATTAATAACTTTGTAAATAAACTAACATGCATTGATGCACAGTTAGTATAACAGCAACTAAGTTTTAACAGTACAAGCTAATTACCCACTTCGTGCTTCTTCTTTGAGTTCATGCCTTGAGCGAGAACAGTACCAATTGATGCTACATGCAAATTAGGTAGGAGCTGCAAGTATTTAAAAAAGGTGTGTCAGGACTAAACAGATGGTAGAAAATAGCATTTTTATTAAAACAACGAGTCCAAATGATAGCAAAGCATTTGAAAAATAATGCAAACTAATATTAATAAAAAGCAAGCCCATGTATTGAATGTGTCTGTTCAGTATTCACAGAAACTACACAAAAGGACTGCAAGAGGAGCATGAGCAGAGATTTCGTACATGTGGTATTCTAACTCCAATGCTGCTTAAATACATACTTCCATTGCTGTTCCTCAAAAAAGAACTGCTAGCATGACCAATACCTACTTAATCTGATAGAGTCAGGAAACATACTGATCGCGGTGACTTCTGCTCCCGTGGAAGAACAAGTGACCTAGCGGTGAGGACAAATTCTTGTAATGAACTTGGCCAATGTTCCTGTAAAAACAACAGACACTTAGAATAAGCTGGCCTTATATCTAAACTCTAAAGTCAGTACGGTAGTTTCTCCCTTGCAATGGTACACTAGATGATGCTTTTGACGACACAAATAGGTGGGTCGTTCAAAGATAACAAGAATCTGAAGTAAGAGATACCTTAAAAAAGATGAAAGTAGGTAAAGCGTTGGAACTTGATAACATTCCTATTGAGGTGTGAAAATGCCTCAGAGACGTGGCGATCGTTTAGCTAACTAAATTGTTTAATAGCATTTTTAGGTCGAACAAGATGTTTGACGAGTGGCGGAGAAGCACATTAGTGCCAATTTTCAAGAATAAAGTTGACATTTTTTGTACTAATTACAGAGGAATTAAGCTCATAAGCCACAAAATGAAGCTTTGGGAGTGAGTGACTGAGCATCGTTTAAGAAGAGTGACTAGCATCACGAAAAACCAATTTGGTTTTATGCCTGAGAGGTCGACCACGGAAGCGATCTTATTGACATGACAATTGATGGAGAGGTATAGGGAGGGAAAGAAGGACCTACACATGGTGCTTATCAACTTGAAGAAAACTTATGACAAAGTGCTAAAAAAGGTCATATCATAAACTCTTGAAAAGAAAAAAGTCCCAACAAAGCATGTTGCCTTAATCAAGGATATGTACAACGTGTCTAATGTCAGAGCATTTGATAGCTATACCAGTGACTTTCCTATGAAGATAGAACTACATCAAGGGTCAACATTGAGCCCCTACATTTTGGCTCTAGTGATGAACGAAGTCACATGGGACATAAAATGAGCGATTCCTTGGTGTATGCTTTTTGTTGATAATGTTGTGCTAATTCATGAGAGTAGGGTAGGTATTGATAGGAAGCTGGAGTTGTGGAGGAAGACTTTAGAATCAAAGGGCTTTATAATTAAGACTAAAATTGTATATAAGGTATGTTTTCAAGCTATGGAAGATGACGGAGATGTTAGTCTGAACGGAAATGTAGTGCTTACAAAGGAAACTTTTCGATATTTAGAATCGATGCTATAGAGTAACAGTAAGATTGATGAAAATGTGAGCTACAGGATATAAGTAGGGTGGGTGAAATGGCGCCAAGCATCTGGTGTACTATATGATACAAAAGTCCCTCGTAATTTAAAGAGTGAGTTCTATAGGACATGTGATCAGACCTGCGATGTTGTATTGATCGGAATATTGGGTGACAACAAAAAGACAACATGTACAGAATATGAGAGGATGTGGATGCTACAATAAATCTGTAGTCATACAAGACAAGATTGAATACGCAAAAACAATATAAGTGTACGTGGTAGGGTTGAGGTAGCACCAATTGAAGAAAAACTTGTCCAACATCATTTGGGATGGTTTGGAAATCTCCAAAGGTATAAGGAGCAATTAAAAGAGACTTAAGGGATTGGAATTTAGAATATATCCAAAGAGTTATGTTGGATAGAAGTACATGGAAAGAAGTTTCCGGGTTTTATGGACTTTGATTGGATTTCATACGTAGCCTACCCAAAATTCAAATTGTTTGGGACAAAAGGCTCGTTGTATTAACCAAAACTCAAACGTACGACACACAAAATATGGTATCACTGATCTACAACGTCAGGAAAAGTACAGCAAGATAAGAATTGAAGAAGAAGGTAGACTTGTAGTACATATCTATCGAACTACTAGGGTGCGAAGCCATGCCTGGACGCATCCGGAGGGCAACTTGAGCAAACTCTCCACGGGCTCCACGCGGAGGCATTCGATCCACTCGGCATCCACCATTTCCCACAGCCTATCCTGCTCAAACCCAATCCAAAACCAAACGCCTCGATTAAGACACGAGATCTGATGGAGTGTTCGAAGGGAGGGAGGGGACCTTAAAGAAGTTGACGACGTGGGCCTCGAGCAGCGGGCGGTGGAGGCGGAGGAAGGCGGCGATGGCCTCCATCCACTGGCGGGTCTGCTCCGCCATCTCGCACGAGTACGCGCCGTCGCCAACGCTCGCCGGAGACGCCGCCATCGCGTGTGGAGGAAAATGGTGGTAGTCGGGTTGGACTGGGCTGGCGATAGATTTGGGCTCAGGCTGGGCGGTCAGATTGATTGGGCCTAGTTGGGTCCAAACTTTGGCTGCAGTTTAGTTTATCTTGCTTAGCAACTACTTGTTCTCTCCAAATTTATATGGCGATTTTTTTTAATAAGTTTATCTATAAATATATAGATTATTTAAAATTCTAAGGCAAAATTAGTATGATGTTCTCTTTACAGCACTGCTAAATATCCAGTTTTACTTGACATTTTTTATATGCATACATTGAATATAGTTCTTAAAGATAATAATTATGAGTAATCTAGTTATTTTCAATATTTTAATGGTCTATGTGCCAAGAGAAAATAGCCCTATAAACTTGGATAAAGGAAGTATGTCATGGTCCTTAAAAAAAGGTAACTAGGTCACGGATTCAAATTTCACGTCTTCTATACCCCTTTATAATGCACCTAAGCAAATTTTTCTACGCCCACCCTAAATAATGCACCGCATTAGAGATGGCCCAATGTTCGTGCACCCAAAGAAACGTCCCGTAAACTTGCATTCATCAAAATGAACGTCTCGGATCTTTCTCGCTTTACTCACCCACATCCGATGGTCATTATTTAGTGTGTCTAATCATCCCGTGGCCTACAAATGCACCTCCCACCTACATATATGGAAGGAGAGCGAATCAAACAAGGAAATAAATAAGGAGGATCCGCATGCAAGGAAACCAGATTTGAATTTTTATTTGTCAAAATTATACGTTTACATATTTGGAAGGAGGGTGAATCAAACAAGGAAATAAACAGGAGGATCGCATGCAAGAAAATAAGACTTGAATTTTTATTGTCCGGCATTGTAATCGTATTTTTTTCCGAATATGACCCTTCGAGACTTTTTATAGATCTAGCTCCATAGAGCCTAATTTCAATGCATGAGAGCGCTGAATTTTTGTTTTCATTTTTATCTAAGGAACCAACTATGTGTGAGTCTTTGCTTAATTTTTTCAATTTTTCTCATGAACCGGTGGTGGAGCACTGCTTAATTTTTATCTTTTTTCCTTGCGGATCCAGTGATCGACGAGCGCAGATTTATTTTTCCATATTTTTGAAATCATCCTGTGGTCCACAATGACCTTCCTCATCTCCAGCATCAACAAGAAAAAGGAAACAAACGTCCCGAATCAAGGAAAAGGAAACAAACGTCCGAAAAGGAAAGGACCATACATTACGTCTTTGGGAAAAGGAAACCGAGATGGGGCCATGGTCGGAGAACGTAGCTCGCAATGGCTCCACTGCCGCCATCGGTGGCTTTTGCTAACGCGGCGAGGTTCTTGGTCGATGACTATGACGTAGTCTCAACAAATTTATAATTTAATTTTTTGAAAATAATTTTATTAAGTACAAAATAATCGAAAGTTTTTGAGAATTTTTTAGAATTTCTTAACCTAATGTGTTGTCTTTTCAAAAATCCTTCTATATTTAAAAAATGAAGGCAACTCACTGTAGCTTCTTTTAGTCAGAGCCTGCACGGAGAAGTTTCTTCTCTTCCTCCTCCATTAAAGCAAGAAAGAAGCTCCAAAGCTCCATCAATCCCGCACCAAATCTCCTCTTTCCATCTATGGTGTTAATTCTCCAAATTTCGTGCTCTATTGCCAAAATTTCCTCCCAACTGATTTGATCCCAAATTATGGCTTCCATAAATATGCTTGTTTCGTGCTATAAAAGCCGACGAGCTCTTCTCCACCCCATCGCATTGCGTAAATCCCCAAGTGCTCCCTCTCGTAAAGATCATGGGATTTGGAGGTAACCCAAGCCATCACCGTCATCTTTCGTGAAATTCACCGCAATCGTGACTCCTCCTCAGCGCGTCGGTCTTGGCGATCTCACCGCATCTGCTCGACCCATCGCGACCGTGGCCACCCCTAGCCTTCCCTCCCTTGCCTCAGCCAAGCCCAAAGAGCACGCTGTGCTCTCTGTAGAAGCCGCAAAAAAATAATCTAAGATCGAAAATTCTTTTTCTTTCTCTTTCTTGATTTAAAATCTTTTAGAGCGTTTCGCCTATTCGACCTCTATTTAGTTCCGTTTTCTTTCTAAATTCATTTAAAATTCTAAATTTCTTTTTATTATTAAGTGTTGTATTCATACTTATCTTCTCATTTAATTGATAAGCGGGTGTACTGTCGTCGTAGCGTTAGCACAGGCACTATACTAGTAACATGTAATTAGTGGTACTCAAATAGTAAACACACAACACAAGTCCCACATCAGTTGCGTTTGCCGCGATTAGCGGGCTACATGATTTTAGGATAAACTCCTTGATCTTGTTGGGAAACCCAGAAGGCCCATTGAAGGCCCATGCTGGTCCCTTAGCCTAAATCCTAGGTGAGCGCTATAAAAGGAGGGTCCCCCTAATGTACAAGCAATCATTAGCAATAAAGAATTTCAGCTGTTGCTCTCCCTAAACACGTGTATCTCTCTCTTTCTGTTCTCCAATTCAGATCTGTTCGGGAACCCCGGACTATTCGATAATGAGGTTCCTTAACACGTTATCGCACGAAGCTCTACGAGATCGAATTGAAAAGGTGAGAAGAGGTGAGAATCGGTGATTGTTTCTAATCATTTATCGTTCCTATGCATGTATCTATCGCTCAGACTGCTTTATGTTTGCATCACGTGGCACGGTTACAAGCAAGATCGACATGCATCATCCACAAAAAAAAGAGATATATGCGTTTCGGTTCTCGCGCTCGCAGCGCGCCACCATCACTGCCTCGGTTTGCGTGCATGACATGAAGTCACAGAAGCACTGCGCGAAACCCCGGTAACCATGCTCGCCGGCTGGAAGCCCGGCCAGCCGTCGCCCGACCGACCTTATCGCGACGACCCGCGAAGAAGCTCTGGCGGCGACAAGACAAGACGTCGCCTCGCCACAGACCGGCCAGTCTGCGCTTCGCGGCCTCCGCCGCCACGGCATGAAACCGCACCTTCACGCGCACGGCCGGCTCGCGGCCGACCGCCGCCGGCTTTGCCTCCGCGTCGCCGCGAAGCGCAGCGCCAGCGCGCCGCCACCCGATCCCGCCGCAAGAATCACCGCTGAAGTGGCGCCGCCCCACTCGGCCTCCGATCATCACTCGAAGAATCACCGCCATTGCCGTCGGCTCGAAGTCGTCGCCACTCACGCGGTTTTCCCTCCGTGCCGCCGGCTCGAAGCCGCGTGCTCCGCCGCCGATAGCTTTGCCGAATCGACTCCGCCGTCATGTGCTCCGGCGAGGTGGCACGGGTGAGGAGTCGGGAGAAGGGCGACGCGCGTGGGCGAGGCGGCGCGCATGGGTGAGGCGGCGTGAGCAGGCGAAGCGACATGGACGGCGAGGCGGCGTGTGCAGGCGCAAACCCTAGCCGCGGGGGGGGCTTTTAAGGCCCACGCATACGCGGCCCAGCAGGCCGTTTGACCAAGAGATGAAGGGCGCAGCCCAATGCCACGCGCAAGAAGAGGCCCAAAGGCCAGGCGGGAAAAGAAAAAAAAAAGGGCGGCCCAAAAGGCCGTTCGGCCTAGAAAAGAAGAGAAGAAAGAAAAAGAAAAGAAAGAAAAGGGAAAGAAAAAGAGAAAAAAAAGGGAAAAATTGCAGAAAATTTTGAAAATATTGCCAGAAAATCAAGAAGATTTATTTGGCTCTGTTTTTAATTTTCTTGCTCTATTTCTTTGTTTTATGAATTTTCTTTATGAATTTTGTATCCTTTGCTTTATTTTATATAATGCAATGCATATGAATTTATTTCTTCTGCACTTTATGCTTTTTGCAACCATTTTCTATCAGATTACACGCAGTAATCTAAACGTAATTTTGAAATCATGCGATGTCCGCATTGTGAATCGTGAGTTTGAAGAAGCGCCCCGCACAGTCGTAACTACCTCACTTGGGCATCGGACGTGAAGATCGTTCTTGGGGGCAAGAAGCTCCGCTCCGCGATTGGTCTAGGATCCTCGCAGGACGCAAAACCTACCGCTGAGTAGAACGATCAAGCTCTGCATTTTCTCAGGCACCACCTCTCACCACTCTACGAATGAATATATGGTGAGGAGAGTGCACTTGAGCTTTGACCGCACTTGTAAGCGGTTCGAAAAGCTCAAGTACACCATCTTGCCCCAAGCACGCAAGATTGGGTACGCTGAGGTTTGCAGACTTGTATCAGATGATCGAGTACAACACCGCCTTGCATGAATTTGTACCAATCTCTCTATGTGGCAAGAAGATCACCGATGAAGAGAAGATTGAGAAAACTCTCTCTACCTTCCACCCTAATGCTATCCAGTGCACGCACTATCGTCCGACGCATACAAGGAGTATAGCGAATCGATTGATGTAATGCAAGTTGCGGAATCGCAAGACGATTTTCTACGCAAGAACTATATCTCGCACCACCGGACGAGGCGTAATCGCACGTAAGTCAATGCCAATAGCTACAAGGTGAGAAAGCCCAATCATAGAAAGAAGGGCAAGCGGTGGAAAGAGAGGCCCTGTGCCAAAGGAAAGTCCAAAGCCCCCGTGAAGAGGGATGACAAAGAAAAGGCGCACGCCAAGCCATATGGACAGCAGAACCAAACGTGCTTCAAGTGTGGCACTTGGGGACATTGGTCGAAGATATGTCGGGAATCCAAAGAAGTGATCAACGCATTCAAGCTAAGAGAAAGGCAAAAGAAAACGCACCCGCAGAAGCACACTTCGCCAACATCGGTGATGATGTCATGGATGTAGATACCCCACTTGCCTCATCCTCACAGAATAGCCTGGACATCGATGCTGCAGCCATTATTATGGCAAATAAAGAGAAAACTTCTGCCGATGACATAGAAGCAAAAATTAATGCATATTTTACAGATTCTGTTTAATGCATCTTTTTTAGATTATGCTTGTTAGCATTTTCTTTTGAATAATGAATTGTAAGCTCTAGAAGAGCATACTTCTTTCATGAATAAATACGCAATTTATTCTTTATTCCAGTATTCTTCAAATTTGCAAGCAATATTTGGATTGTTTTTGCCTCTATCTGATTAGAATTATATTTTTTTTATCTAGAAATCGTGTAGCGCCCAAATGAAAGAGATATGCATTGTCGATAGTGGCACAACAAATACCATCTTAAGAGAGTCTAAGTATTTCCAGTCGATCACGAAGAACGCTGGAAAGATTACTACGATCGCAGGAAGCGACTCATATGTAATCGGCTCAGAAGAGCCACAATTATATTGCCTATGGGTACAACTCGTAATTGAAGAAGCCCTTTGTACCTCGAATCAACACGCACTCTCTTAAGTTTCAAAGACATCCGCGCCAATGGTTTTCACGTAGAAACCAATGAAGAAGATGGCAAAGAATACTTGTGCATTGTGAAGCACGCAGATGTGGAAAATGGTATTAGAAAATGTCCTCATATGAATCGGGTTGTACTACACGAATATTCATGCACCAAGTGTATACTTCCTTGAAGACTGCTTTTAGAAGCTCGAGTTATTTTCTTTATGGCATGGTAGATTAGGTCATCCCGGTCTTAGAATGATGAGAAATATAGTGAACAACTCACAAGGTCATGGCATTAATGTTAAAAATTTCCGAATCATAAAGATTTTGTGTGCCTCGCATGTGCCACCGGAAATTAATAACTAGACCCTCTGTCATGAAAGTGCAAACCGAAATCCTCGCATTCCCGAACGCATCCGGGGATATTTGCGGTCCGATTCAGCCCTGCCAGGCCATTTCGATACTTTATGGTGCTCATCGATGCTTCCTCGAAATGGTCGCATGTATGCTTGTTGTCAACAAGAAACCATGCTTTTGCAAAGTTGATCTCGCAGATCATAAGAATTAAGAATGCTTTCCCGATCATCGCGTGAAGTCCATCGAATGGAAAATGCCGAGAATTTACTTCAAAGGCATTTGATGATTATTGCACGCAAGGGGATAATAGCTTGAGCACTCCGCATCGCACGCCCATACGCAGAATAGACTAGCGAAGCACTAATAAAGAGGATTAAGTTCATTGCCGATCGCTTTGCAGAGTTGTAACTTGCCCAACACTTGTTGGGGACACGCGATCGCACGCAGCAGCCTCTTATCAATTTCGCATCATTCGGCCTACAACATCCATTCTCCTATGCAACTTGTGCACGGATCATCCCAAGATCTCCCATCTTAGAAAATTTGGATGTATGGTATATGTACCTATACCACCCTCATGGATCGCAATGGGCCCTCTCCGCAAGTCCGGGATATACGTTGGTTATGAGAGTGCATCCATAATCGTATTTGGAACCCATGATGGAGATTTGCATACAACCCGATTCATTGATTGCATCTTTGACGAGGATTGTTTCCGTCATTAGGGAGGAAATCAACCTTTGGATGAAAAATGCCGGAAATCATATGGCATTCCACCGATCCCCGCACATGACCCCGCACTAATGAAGCAAATCAAGAAGTCCGTAAGATAATTGATTTGCGAATTTAGCAAATGAACCGCCCGATCATTTTGTGATCCAAGGGCGTGGTTAAGTCACATGTACCCGCAAGGAATGCACCGAGAGGGTGGAAATACCAAAGAAAATAGAAGGTATCCTCAACCTGCTCAGAGGCCTCAAAGAAAAGAGCAGAAATCTGCTCCTCAAACCCAAAGTATCCGGAGACGTCTGAGAAAATTGGGCAGAGGACTTACCACAACCAATCACGAAAATGCCCCAAGGAAAGAAGGGGAGTCAGTTGAGACCTTGCACTGGAAAGAAGCCAACAGGAAAGACAATTCCAGACTTGAATCTTCCACTTCAGGAAGCCGACGGAAATAATGTGTGCGCACACATAGGCAATGAAAAGCTAAAGGAACTAGCTCTGCGATAGGGAAAAGCAAATAAGAGCAAGTAGAAGTGCATGAAGCACCCCATGAAGAAATGGCCATAAACTTTGTAATAACAGAGAATCTCGAATAGAGCAACAACCAACGTTGATGCATACTTTGCAAAGAAGATTGCCTCGATCATTGATCATGATCCCGAGCCTGCATCTCTCGTAGAGTGCAAGAAAAGGCTAGATTGGGAAGAATGGAAAAGGCAATCATCTGCAGAGTTAGTCTCTCCGAACAAGAGAGAGGTGTTTGGGCCGTATGTCGCACATCTCCCCATATAAACCCCGTAGGTCACAAATGGGTCTTTGTTCTAAGAGAAATGAAAACAACGGTTGTAAGGTACAAGGCAAGGCTCGTAGCTCAAGGTTTCACTCAACGCCCCGGAGTTGATTATGAAGAAACCTATTCTCCACCATGGGAGGAATTACCTTTAGATATTTGATCTCAATGGCATCAACTTGAAGTTGAGAATGAAGCTAATGGATGTTGCCACAAAGATATTTAGATGGAAACTTGATTCGAGATATACATGAAAGTACCTAAGGAATTCCTATCCCGAACCAAGACGGAGCAAATAGAAACAGATAAAGGTGAAATTGGAGAAATCACCGTATGAGTCAAGCGATCAGAAGAATGTGGTACAATCGCTGAGTGACTTTCTCTCGCAAGAAAGGCTACACAAACAGGAAGATTGTCCATGTGTGTTTATACAATGATCCCGAATGGATTCTCAGATAATCTCCGCCTATGTAGATGACTTGAACATCATTGGGACGGATGAAGAAATTGAAGAGGCATGCTCATACTTGAAGTCCGAGTTTGAAATGAAAGATTTGGGTAAAACCAAGTTTTGTTTAGACTTGCAGCTTGAACATGTCCAAGGAGGAATCTTGGTACATCAATCAACCTACACGCAGAAAGTGTTGGAAAGGTTTGGCTTTGAAAAGGCATATCCCGCAAAGACTCCAATGGCTCAAGGTCACTCCAAGCGCACCTAGACCCATATAGACCTAGAGAAGAGGGAGGAAGTCCCGGGAGCAGAATTCCCATATCCGAGTGCGCTTGAGCGCTCATGTACCTTGCGAATAGCACTAGGCCTGACATTGCGTCACTGTGAATTTGCTAGCTTTCGAGACAAAGGCGTAACCCACCAAAAGGCATTGGAAAGGGATCAAGGACATCTTCCGATATCTCCAAGGAAGCAAAGATCTTGGTTTGTTTTTCGGAAGAAACAATGAATTGAATTTGGTTGGCTATGCCGATGTTGGTATTTATCGACCGCATCTTGGCAAGTCCCAAATCGCTATGTTTTTCTATATGGAGGAACAAGAATTTCTTGGAAGTCGTCTAAGGCACTCTTGTCTCGACGCCGACAAACCAATCGAAATCATTGCTTTGTATGAAGCATCTCGTGAATGTGCATGGCTCGGAAGAATGGTTCACCACATCCGTAAGTCATGTGGCTTGAACATTGAGCAAACTCCCACAATAATTTATGAAGATAATGCACTTGTGTTGCCCAAGCACGATGGGTTATGTGAAGAGCAATCTCACGGCATATCAACCCCAAGTTCTTCTATGCTCACGAATTGCATAAGATGAATGAGATCAAGATATTGCATACTAAGTCATGTGAAAATCTTGCAGATTTGTTCACTAAATCACTCCCAAAGATCTACCTTTGAAAGGTGCGTGAAAGGAATTGGGATGATGAGACTTAGAGAAGTGCAGATTTCGGGGAGATATTTCACATACTCCCACATAAATCTCAAGATGAATTATGAATACCCAACATGAATCTCAAGATTAGCAATTGAAGTTGGGAAAATTGTACTCTTTTCCTTAGCAAGTTTTTCATGAAGTTTTCTTGCATAAGGTTTTAACGAGGCAATTCAGTGCAACATAGTAAGCGTATGCTATGTACTCTTTCTCCAAGTATTTTTTCCCACTGGGTTTTTCTCGAGTTTTAATGAGGCATATGCATCTCGCGGCAAGGGCCCAAGGGGGAGTGTTGGGAAACCCAGAAGGCCCATTGAAGGCCCATGCTGGTCCCTTAGCCTAAACCCTGAGTGAGCGCTATAAAAGGAGGAGGGGGGGTCCCCCCCTAATGTACAAGCAATCATTAGCAATAAAGAATTTCCGCTGTTGCTCTCCCTAAACACATGTCTCTCTCTCTTTCTGTTCTCCAATTCAGATCTGTTCGGGAACCCCGGACTATTCGATAGCGAGGTTCCTTAACAAATCTTACAGCTAATCTTGTTGATTTTGGCTACAATAGCAAGACAGTCACAAGCACGAGAGGCAATAGATAAAAGTAGGGCTGCCGTTTGGGAGGAACAAAAACGTGTATTACCCAATGGATTTAGGTCCCTTTGGGTAAAAGGAGTGTCCTAGAGGAAGCACTTGAGCTCGGCGGCGGCATCTGACGGCAGCCAGGCCAGCCAGAGGCTATGGAGAAGCAGATCCAGCGTAAGGGAGTGGCTGAGAACTCGTAGTCGCCATTGATGGCACATGAAGCAAGCGTCACAACGAGTAGGTGGCGGCGGAGTCTTCTGGTGCCACTCCCCGCTTGCAGTGATGGCGGAGCGAGCGAGCTAGCTGCGGTGATGGCCGAGGGTAGCAGCGAGGGAGCGGAGAAGGGTGGCGGTAGTGGCGCTGTGGATCTACACTTGCAGCACCAGATCGTTGCGATAGCACGGGCGGTCGGGGCTGCCGGAATGGCGGAGCGTGCGACGCTACGAACGGTCGTTATCAGCGATGACAAAGCCTGCGGCGGCAGCCGCCATGATAGATCGAGGCAGGTGGCCATGAAGTTTGAGGAAAAGAGAGAGAGAAGAGAGGAGGTCGGGAGCAGCTCGAAACGAGGGTCATGTGGCGGTTTTGATAGCGGTGGCTGGGGGCTTGCCGTAGGCGACGGATCAAGGTGATGGTGCCATTGGCAGCCAGCACTGCACAGAGAGAAAAGGCTCAAGAAACTTGAAAGAATGGATGATTTGCTCATTTAAGTTGGTGGGATTTGAGGGCCATATATCAGTGAGACATGACATGGCAAATAATTAAGTTCATCACTAAAACATGATAAATTATCAATTTTTCCCAATTTTATTGTTGATAGGTATCAAACCCTTGTGCTACATCGCAGATGGTTGACAATCGTTCTAGAGTCGGTCGCAGTTCGCCGGTAGATGCCAGTACTAGTGCCAACGCCAACCCCAATGCACCACCATCAGCACCTATAGTGACAGATCAGAACATATGACACTTTTGGCAACTCAGACTCAGCTCATGAACACAATGATGAATCAGCAAAATCAGACTGCCACTGCCCTAGCTAACCTGTTGAATCAGCAGAACCAAGTCGCTACTGCACCTCTCCAAGCACTTTCGCAATCCAAACTAGCGGAATTCATGAGAGCTAGACCACCAATATCTACAAGAGCAGCTACTCTCAAGAAAGCAAGAACCAGGCTTCAGACCATAAAGGAGAATATCCCTCTTAATGATGTTGCGGTCACATTAAATCCAGATAAGCAAGCTACTCCTGTACCCTATGGTATACCTGGATTTTATCAACAACCAAACAAGTTAGAAGTTCAAGCATGTATCCGCTGTGGAAAAATAAGACATACCGATGATGAGCATCCAATCAATTGTTCTAGCTGTGAACAGAACCATCTATTTGGAGAATGTCCGATGAGCAAAATTACATGTTTCCTTGGTAAAGGATAAGATCATAACCTGGTACAATGCCCTATGTACTCGATATTGACCTCTACAATTCAACAACAGCGAGAGAATTTCCAAAATATTGCTGAGCAAGAATTAGCAAGGCAAGGCAAAATGTCATCTACATCCACTGCGTCATTTGAAGATTTGCAACACCCCAACCATGGAAGTCTACCTCATGAAAACAACAAGCTAACATCACCAACAACTTGTCTCAATTTTGACAAGCAGGGTTATTGGGACAAGAGACACCTAGAGGGGTAAGCATCAGCCTCCAGCAAAGTCGATAAAACCACTATGATAAATGCAACCCCAGAATGAGAATGCCAGGTTATCTGTTTCAAATGTCGGGAGGTGGGTCATTACGCTAATCACTGCCCTAAAAAGCGTAAGGCACCTATTTCATCCATATTCATCTTGGAAGTCACTTCAGTCAAGTTCATAACATCAAGAGCAGGTGGTAAAGTCCCCAGAGTCACCATCTTCAAGGAGCCAGCTATGGTGAACCACCCCAAAAACACCGGTGCTCATCCTCAGAAAGAGAACTCGAATGTTGCAGGAGTTCAGTGTTCCCACTGCCATCAGATGGGCATTATGCCAGCAACTGCTCTCGGAAGCATCAGCTAGTGACCTCAATGCCGTTCAACTTGGGGTCAAATTCTACGATAGCTCCTACGTAAGGACACGAACGTGGAGCACCTAAGACGCCAAGAGCTCCGCAATCTTCTGGGAGATAGTGAGTCAATGATGTGACCACAAAAGAAGCTCGGGAGGCACCAGACATTATTCTAGGTAAGTTCCTTATAAACTCAATATCTACCTCAGCTTTAATTGATTCTGAAGCTTCACATTTCTTTATATCAAAGAATTTTGTTGAAAAGTTTGATTGGAAAACCTTCACTTTTAAGAACCCCATGATAGTTCAATCACTTGGGAAAGAGATGAGAACTAGTTCAGTATGCCCGTGGTGAGGGAATACCCAGATATATTTCTTGAAGAATTACCAGATATGCTGCCTGATCGGGATGTAGAGTTCATCATAGAACTGGTCCTGGTACGGCTCCCATATCTAAGAAACCCTGCTGCATACCGGCCAATGACGCCGAGATGAAGAAGTAGATCGAGGGGTTTCAGCGTTTGAATTTGGAACTAGTGGAGGAAGGTTTCGTAGCTACTTTGGAGGTTCAACCAACCTTGGAGGATCAGATCAGGAAGCTGCAGAAATCAGATAAAAAAGCTGTTAAGATTAAGGACAGAATAAAAGAGGGCAAGGCCCCAGGATTTTCAGATGATGAAGAAGGAACCATTTGGCTTGGAAAAAGTATCTATGTGCCAAATAAAAAAGAAATCAAGCAGATGATATTAAAGGAGGAACATGAGTCAGCATATTCAACTCATCCAGACAATACCAAGATGTATTAGGATCTTCATGGTAGATATTGGTGGCCAATGATAAGGAAATTGCAGAGTACATAGCTGTGTGTGATATATGCCAGCGAGTTAAGGCTGAGCAACAGAGACCTGCTGGATTGCTATAACCGCTAAAGGTACATGAATGGAAGTGGGAAGAAATTGAAATGGATTTCATTACAGGACTTTCGAGGACCAAATCAGGTTATGACTAAATATGGGTTGTAGTGGATCGATTGACAAAAGTTGCACATTTCATTCCTATGAGGACAACCTATTAGGGATAAACTTGCAGAGCTGAATATATCAAGAATTGTTTATTTACATAGGTTGCCAAAGAGGATTGTTTCATATCAAGGAACTCAATTTGCTTCAAGATTCTAGCAAAAGTTGCAAGGAGCATTGGGTACTAACCTGAATTTTAGCATAGCCTATCACCCTCAGACTGATGGATAGACTGAGCAAGTGAATCAAATCCTTGAAGACATGTTAAGGTCTTTAGCATTGTCTAATAAGACAACTTGGGATCAAAGTTTACCTTATACATAATTTTCATACAATAACAGTTACCAAGCAAGCTTGCAAATATCGCCATTTAAAACCTTGTATGGAAGAAAGTGCATGGCACCTCTATATTGGAATGAAACTGGAGATAGCCAAGTCTTCGATCCTGACATTTTGCAAAAGGCTGAAGAACAAGTTCAAATGATCTAAGAAAGATTGAGAACAGCGCAGTCCAGACAAAAGAGCTACACTGACAATCGTCGAAGAGAGTTAACCTTTGCTCCTAATGACCGTGTGTACCTGAAAGTCTCACCACTCAAAGGGATGTGTTGTTTTCGACTTTGTGGAAAGATAGCACCAAGATTCATTGGGTCATTCCCTATCTTAGCCAAAAGTGAAGAAGTGGCCTATCAGTTGGAGCTGCCATCGCATTTGTCTGATGTACATAATGTGTTCCATGTGTCACAACTGAAAAAGTGCCTTAGGGTACCAAAAGAGCAGATGCAAATCGAGAACATTGAGCTAAAAGAGGGTCTCACATACCCAGAGTACCCATTCAGAATTTTAGATGAGGCAGAGGGCAGAACGAGCAAGATGATCAAGTTTTGTAATGTTCAGTGTAGCAACCATTCAAAAAAAAGCAACTTGGGGGCATGAAGAGGATCTTAAGGCCGAGTTTCCCTACCTATTCTCTAGCCAGCCTGAATATCGGGGTCGAGATTCCTTTTAAGGGGGTAGGTTTGTAATATCCTAAAATTTACATATTTTTGTTCGAAATATTTAAATATGAATTTATGAGTTTTTTTAGAAATGTTCCAGAATTTTTGAACCTTATTTGCTATTTTTTCAAAAATGCTTTTCTTTCATTTAATAAAAAAACAATGGACCCACCTATCAGCATAGTAACCAACTTCTAGCTCCAGCCGACCAGAGAGCCGATTGATGTTCTCTCCTCCATTGCTAAGAATTTGGAGCTTTGGAATCCTATGATTTCCTCATCCGTTCTTTCCAAAATTTCACCAAATCAATCCCCGGATCTTCATCTTTTCATTCCCACCTTTCCCAAATTTGGTGCCCAAATTCCATGTTCTTTCTATTTCCAAAATTTCCATATCCGAGTCAGTTTCCATCCAACTGGCCCTCCCCGAACCTATTTAAAGTGAGCACCAGGATCCCTTCTCATTGCTTAACCCTTTTATCCGCTCGTTTCAAACCCTTGTGTCTTCATTTGTCTGGAACGCCGCAAGACCCGGAGAGCGAACCAAACACCGGCCGAAGTGCCCTAGCAATCTTCCCGATTCTTCGAACATCCTCCTCCAAAACCGTTCGCGTCACTTCGTGCCACCGGTCATCACAAAGGTAAACCCTAAATCGATTTCAAGTTTAGCGCATCGTAGATGATGAATTTTATGTTTTACCGAAGTGTGTTCATCGTCGTTCATAGTGTTGCTGAGTCGCCATCCATGCCCCTTCGTCGTCGCCGTGGCTGCCTTTGAGTTTGTCACGTCGCAACCTTTTTCGTGCTTCCTTGAGCCAGAGTTGAGCCTTTTCCCTTTGCCTTGCCCTCTATAGCCTTCCTAACTTTCCCTACCTTGCCTCTGTTAGTTGCGTAGTCTCTCCAAAATCAATGCCAGGGCACTAGGTGAATTCCCTAAGAACCCATCATGCCTTGTACCGATCAAGAGACCCATCGGGATGGAGCTTATGGCAGAACACCCACTTGCCTATAACAATATTAGCACCAGTAGGGCATGGAACGAGGTCCCAGGTGTTGTTGCCCTGCAAGGCAGAAAATTCCTCAGTCATAGCAGCACGCCAATTAGGATATGCGAGATCACCTCGATAAGTCTTTGGCAATGGTGAAATAGCAGCGGCCTAAAGGTTGAGGAACTGGCGCGGTTGTCGAAAGCCAGACTTGCCCCGTGTGATCATGGAGTGATCATTGGCCATAGGATCAATCGGGACCACGTCGGCTAGGAATGTCGGCGGCGCCGGCTGCCAGGCACCGAATCGCGGCCGGGGTGACGGTTGTTCGGCGCGGCGCGATCGCAGAGGCAGAGGCGACGCGCCGGATGGCGATCGGCGCAGGTGGTGAGCCGACCAGACGGTGTGCTGCAAGGCTGCGGCGGCGACGTGGTGAGGCGCCAATAGGGCCAGTAGCACTTCCCGCGAGGGGGATTGGACCAGCTCTGCTGGTAACAACCCGTGGCGAGGAGCCAGAGGGGGCAGTAGGGTCGGTACGGCGAGCGTCGTCGGGAGTACCTGCATGAAAACGGGTGCCAACAGGAAAAGACATCGACCCGGTGGAAGTGACAGGGAGCAAAGACCCGTTGTCGACAATAATGTTAGACGGACAAGATGAAGTGGGTGGATGGGAAACAAGGAGATTACTGGAGTTCGATGTCATGTGAGTGGTGGCACCCGAATCCATATACCAGTTCGATGTCAGCGGAGGCGTGAGTGTCATCATGTTGAATGCATTCTGATCCCATGACATCAAGGGTGGCGGTGCGGGCATCCATGACTGCTGCTGTGGCCAGGGTGGCGTCAGACCGGAGTGAGGGGGTAGGCTCGGGATGGCTGGCGGTAGGGCATGTGGCATGGTCGGTGGTTCGGGAGGTACGCCGAATAGCATGGGTGCGCCCGGCACGCTACCACTGCTTCTGCCCAGACTAAGGGCCGAACGGGTGCTGGCGAGGATCCGCAGTACCGGGCCACACCTGAAAAGTCCCGGTCCACGGATTGTACATGGAATGCCACCCGTAGTTGCCCATGGCACCGTCGTTACGATGGCCACGACGTCGATTGCGACCATTGCCGCGAGGAGCGATCGTACCGTTAGGCGCGTCGTCGGTGTTAGAGTGAGCCTGACTGCCATGGCCAGTGCGAGGGCTCTGACTGGCGCTGCTACCACCGGTGGTGAGGGCGCGAGGGGCAGAGGGCGTGGTGGCGACGAGGGCGATCGACGAAGAACCCGGCTTAGACACCATGGTTAGTTCCTCGAGCAGCAGGTCAGAGCGAACATCGATGAATAATGGGAACGACTTTTGTCACTTGAGGAGGGCGGCCTTGTAGGCGAACTTGTCGTTGAGGCCGCGAAGAATGGACAGGACGAGCGTAGGTCTTGAACCGGCTCGCCTAGATCACCTAGTGCATCGGCCATCCCTTTAAGCTTGCGGCAATAATCTGAAATAGATAAATCACCTAGGATGAACGTGCGAAAGTGGGTGTCGAGGTAGAGGGCACGCGTCTCCTTGTTGCCGATGAATTGATTTTCAAGGCCTGTCCAAACGGTACGGGCGGTGGAGATGGGTGTCATAACGACCTCGAGCAGCTCGGTGGAGATGGTGCTGTAAAGCCACGACCGCATGGTGCAGTCCATCCGATGCCAGTTGTTATCATCGACGGCAACCTCGTTGTCGGAGAGGACGTGATCGGCGAGGTCGTATCTGCTGAGGGTATTGGGAAAGAGGCTACACCACTTGCTGTAATTCGGGGACGCGAGATCGAGGATGATGGGGATGAGCGCCTTGATGTTGAGGACGGCGACGACCTACGCGTGAAGCGCAGCGGTCGTGGCTGATAGCATCTAGGCCCCCTCAAATTTTATTATTGTGTTTTGCTATAATTTTGGTATTAATGACCAAGTTAATAATACTCAAAGCTTTGAAGAACATATGCTGGATTCAAGAATGAAGCAAGTTGGACGAACAAAATTAAGGTGCTCAGTTCTAGTTTATGACTTGGGAGATGATTCAAGTCAAAAGGCTAGGATTGTTTTTCTCTTTTTTTGTTGTCTAAAGAGGGACTTTGCACAAGCTAGTGAATTGGATCATAAGGCAAAGGCAAAACTAGATTTCTCGGAGCAAAAGACACTTAGTCCTTTTTAAATCATATTTCTTAGTGTACAACGGACCAAACTTCTGCTATCCACCTCTTGATCAGATTGCACTCTCAAAGATATCCTTGGAAGTCAAATAAGATTCTTTGGTCAAACTTTGAAACTCTCTTATGACTAAACTCCCATCAAATATCTGATTATCAGATCAAATCTATTGTCTTCTTATCATTTCATCCTTGGTAAAAACCTCCTTTAAAATCAACTGATAGCCAAGGGTTTGCCTATGTATGACGGACCAAATATTTGGTCCGGCATACATATAAAAGTCTCTGCTCTGTGACGGACCAAAATGTTCTCCGTTTTCCCATCTACAGCGGACCAAATATTTTGGTCCGACACTCATTCAGTTTATAAGCCTTTGGCCGGACCAAACTTTGAAGTCTTATTTATTGAAACCTTAAATGAATATTCTTTTTCATTCAAAAGGGTTTTACTTTAGCAATGGACCAAACATTCTTGCTTGAAATTTTAGTCGTTGCTAAAGAAAATCGCTTGGGTAAAACTTATCTCTGTTGAAAAAGGTCTTTTGCCCTAACTCTTGAAAAGTCCATGTATGACGGATCAAAAAATTTGGTCCGACGTACATAGGTCTCTATACACAGACCAAACTCTTGAAAAGTCTATGTATGGCGGACCAAATATTTGGTCCGACGTACATGTATATTTCTCAGTTGTGTGGCGGACTTATCTCTATGAAAAACCCATGTACAACGGACCAAATTTTTTGGGACGTGAATGCTCAAATTTGGTCATCATACACATGTCCGATCGTCCATTAGTCCGTTGTACGTATATAATTCTGGTATTTCTGACATTTGACACGTCCAACGGCTACTATAGCAGGTGTAACGGCTATATTCACTCAAAATGGCTATATAAGCATTTCCTGAGCCATCTACCAAACATATAGATGAACTCCTAACACTTTGGTATTCATATATAGCTCTCATTCGAAAAAGAGAGTCATGCTTCATCTTCACACCAAAATTCTCATACATCTCTAAGTGTGTTAGCTCCAAGCCAGTGTCTAGTTGTGTGAATTGCAAAGTGAATCAAGAGACAGAACTTGTGCAAAGTTTATTACTCTTGGATCCTAATGATCCTAGACAGTTTGGAGGAAGTGCACAGTGCGACTTGTCCAAAAGTGTTTGTGGAAGGCCACTGTGGTTGTGAGAGGTTTGGAACTCACCTCACTGGAGTAGTGAAAGAGTTACCTGAGTGGTCACCGGAGCTACTGTAGCTAGCTTTGGAGAAGCAGAACTTCAAAAGAAGTGCTTCAACGTGGATTTGGTGTGCGGCTCTGAACCACGGGATAAATCTTTGTCTCTCTTGTGTCATTTCGTTTATTGCTTTCGCTGTGTTCATTATTTGCTTTAAATCTATTTTATACTTTGCTGTGAGTTGCTCTCTGTTCAATATTGTAAGTTGTTTAAAAACTCAGAACTTGTTAAAATTGCCTATTCACCCCCTCTAGGCCAACTCGATCCTTCAGTGGCTTGGGCCTGCGCCACGGCATAGGTGCGATGGACCTCTTCTTCCTGGCAAGCGCACTCAGTGGCCTGGCACTGACACTCGGCCTCGACAGCTTGAATTGCGTCATCGTCAGCCATGGAGGGAGAGAGGGCGGCGACGGCGTGGATACAGGCAGCGGCGCACTAGAGTTTGAGAGAGAGCGGAAGGAAGGTCGCAAGAGCGAACCAATCTCGTGATACCATGATAGCGAGAATAATCGTGAATGCATTAAATGGTGGAACACACGTTACATATATAGCCGGACTCATGTCAAATCAACTACACAGAGAGGTGGCATGAATTAGCCGTTAAACAAGTAAAGAATCTCAACCAATCGGGATATCATAATCAAACCAGATATCGTCTAACATTCAATTATCTTTTTTCCAATTAGAAGATTATGCCTATTTGGAACATATGAATTTTAAATGAAGTTCGCAGGAACATATGGATTACCAACCGGACAATGCAACTCGCACGAAATTCTTGTGAAATTCCCATGTACTTGGGGCTCATGAGTCGTAGAAAAGCTTGAGCAAGAGCTATAGCCACTGCTTCCTAGATCATCATGTGCAATACACGACGCTCAATTGCTCATGCTCGCCTCAACTCCACAAGGCCATGGATGAAGCAGCATGGAACGTACAACAGCATACACAAAATGATGGTGAGATCTCAAGCCCAATTATTACCCACACCAGAAGGGGACAACATGATTCTGAATTCCTATTTCTTCTTCTTCTTTTTTTCTTCTTGAGGAAAGTAGGGACTTTTAATGATTCTGAATGTTCGGAGGTACATATACAAAGTCAGGAGGACTAACAAGCCAAACATGGCGTCCCTCTGCCAAAGAACACGCACATTTATCATGCCACGAGGCCCATTACGAGCAAGCAATGCAAGCCCATTTACTACTCAGTGCAGCCGGCACAATAGTGACAGAGTTCTTTCTTTCTTTTTTGGGTAAAGCCGAGGCTGAAATGCTGAATTGAGAGATCATGTGGTGGTCTATTCGTATTTGTGATGATTAACTAACTGTGTTTGAGTTTGTGATGCTCATGTTTGAGTTTGATACGAGATTGCTTTGTCATGGGCAATTTGGTTTGAGAGGTCTTGGCTTTGCCCAGAATGGTCATGACCTTGTCCAGAGTGGTCATTACTTTGCACACTGAGTGGTCATGACCTTATCCAAAGTGATCATGAATTTGTTTCGAGTGGTCGTGGCTTCACCACTAAGTGGTCATGATGCTCCTAAAGAGGTCGTGCTCTGGAGTGATCGTGGGCTTTGTGACATCTAGGATGGTCATTTCGTAGAGTGGTTGTGGCCTTTGTGACCTCTAGAGTGGTCATGAGCTTTGTAACCTCTAGACTGGTCGTTTTCTAGAGCAATCTAGACCTCTAAGGACCACTTGAGAAGTGGTCGTACCTCTGTTGGAGTGATCTAGATCTCTAAAGACCACAGAAGTGGTCGTGACCCCTGTTGGAGTGGGAGTGGTCTAAACCTCTAAAGACCACTTGGGAAGTGGTCATGACCCCCTGTTGGAGTTGTCTTGATCATTGTGAGAGTGGTCTAGACCTCTAAGGATTACCATGGAAATGGTTGTGACCACTGTTGGAGTAGTTTAGACCACTATGAGAGTGTTCTAGACCTCTAAGGACCACTTGAGAAGTGGTCGTGACCTCTGTTAGAGTGGCCTAGATCACTGTGAGAGTGGTCTAGACCTCTAAGAACCACTATGGGAGTGGTGGTAACCACTGTTAGAGTGGTTTAGACCAATGTAGAAATAGTATAAACGTCTAAAGACCTTTATGGGAGTGGTCGTGACCACTGTAAGAGTGGTCTAGACCAGTGTGGGAATGGTCTAGTCATCTAAGGAGCACTAGCGAAGTGGTCGTGACCTCTGTGATCTCTCAGGGAATGGTCGTGAACCCTTGTGACCACTTGGGGAGTGGTATAGATCTCTATAGGAGTAGTTGTGACCACTTGGGGAGAGATCTAGACCTCTCAGTGAGTGGTCTAGACCTCTATATGAGTGATCGTGATCTCTTTGGAAGTAGTCCTGACCACTCTGTGAGAGGTCATGGACTAAAGTGGTCACAGCCAAGAGTGATATTTGGCTTTATGGGGTCACGGGCTCACGGCCTAAGGAGGTCATGACTTGAAGAGTGGTTGTGGACCAAGGTGGTGATGGTCTAATTGATCACAGGTGGGATCTTTTAATGTTTGACCAAGTCACTGATCTTTGTTTGGTTTCTGTTGCATGTTATTCTGGAACAATGCTATGTGATGGTTTACTTATCCGTATTGGTTGCAGGACTCTAGGGCTAGGTCATGGTGAGGTGAAGGTGAGACCGAGACTAGACTAGGAGAGTTGAGGTCCAAAATGGTCAATGGACGCCAAAAGATGACTAAGGCCGGGAAGTGGTTGCAAGCCGAGAAGACAAGAAACTGGAGAATGAAGCATTCGTGATGGACATGGCAGACAATGACAAGGTGGACCGGAACTAGACTCAAGGAGGAGTTGAGGTCCAAAACAGTTAAAAAAGCCGAAGCTGTGATGGTGCAACGGACAAGGACATGTGGCGTGCCAAGTGATTTGGGCTCGTTTGCAAGCAAGGACTGTTCAGGGGAGTCTGGACGCGTGAAAAGCTTAGCGATAAGTCATTGGGGCCACATGAAAGGTGACGAAGCATAAGTGATGCTTCAAGTGGATGGATGTAATGCTAACTAGAGCCCTACTCAGGCGAAGGAGGATCGTTGGATCAAGTGTTCGTGGGTTAAGTAGCTATTAAATTAGTATGGTCAAAACATGTGATGTTGTTTGGTTTCGAGTTAGCCCATGTATGAGTGAGTGAGCTAATCTCAGCCTTTGATGAGATTTCTTATGGGAGAAGGAAGTCATCTAAGGGTGAAGATTGACTTAGTTGTGTTATAAATAGAGCACTGGAGGAATGTCTCCAGTACCTTGGTGGGTACTTTGGTCGGTACCCAGGTTGGTACCTTTGGTTGGAACCAAGTTTGGAACCAAACCTTAGAGAAGGGTGAGCTTTGCCCACCTAGAGGTGTGGCTTTATAACTATCCCTCTCTAAGCAATGCAAGTTTCAAGTTTATCTATGTTCTAAAATCTATTTCTATTTTTGCATTTTTACTTGGTTCTTTTATGCAACTTGAGCTGTGCTTCACCTCCTATTTGCTCTACTTCTACTAGATCTAGGATGCAAAAGAGGTTGAGTAACTCATCTAGAGTTTGTTCCAACCTAGCAAGATCCACTAGAACTTACATTTACTCAAGATTTTGATCTCCCTTCTTTTTGAGTCTTTGGTCTCATTTGGGTTTCTTTTTCTCTTGATCTTGTGCTACCAAGGATGAATGATTTGTGGTTGAATCTTCTGCAGATCATATCCCAATCATCTAGGCAAGCTTTGAACAAGATCTCAGATTCTTCTTAAGAAATCATTAGATCTTTTCTTGACTCGTTTAAGAGGCGTTTCCTTGGGGCACTTACTTGCTGTGATATGTGGGAGATCATTTTGATCATCAAAATCCCCACGAGCAAGTTTAAGGTGAAGTAGGTAGGTTTTATCCTCATCTTGGTGCATCCTTCCTTCACACTGAAAAAAAGTTAGAACTTTGATATCAATCTTTGCGATTGAAGGTTGGAATAGGTTCCAGACATCTATAGGAAGGTGCATGCAAAGTTTCACGTGATTTGAATCAGCCGATCAAAAGTTATCTCGATTCTTTTTTTGAAATCGTGCTGATTTTACTGTTCATCCCGATTCTATTGTTCAGCCGAGAGCATTGGACGTTTGCCCAGTGCTGACCTGGCTGAGCCCTTTAGTTAGCTATTTTAGAAAAGTGGCTTGAATACTCTTTTGTCTAGTGCTGATCTGGTTGAGCTTTTCAGTGAGCTCTTTTATGAGGCTTTATAATTTGAGGGAAAATTTTATTTGGCTCATATTCACCTCCTCTAATCACCTTTTCTGTCCTTCACTCCTTCAAATTTAAGGTGTTTTGTTCTTTGCACTCCATGTGCCTGCGTGGTGGCTGACGTCCTGTTTGGATCGGAAAATCTGATGGTACAGTGGAACTTGGAGGTTCTTCTCTCCTTTTCTCCATAAACCATAATGTATCTAGTTGTTTGCACCAAAATTTGGCAAGCTTGGTCAAAATCGGAAATAAAGTCAAAGATACGGAATTAACGGACATGATGGAAAGGTTTGGAGATATTTTGGTAACTGCAAGATTTTTAAGAAAAACAACCGTCCGAGATAAGGCCGATACGGATACGAACTTGAAGCGTGTTGTAACAGGATACGATCGTCAAGGTATAAAAGAAGGGCCAAAGCGAATCGCAAAAAGGAATAAAAACACAATACAATCAACCGTCTTTACTTTTTCTACTTTTCACGCCGACTAGGAGAAGCCGTAATTTAGCCTTTGTAATCGATCCCGATCAATAAAGTTGCGCATCGCCGATTATTGATCTTCGTCAATTACACCCTGTGTTCGATTTGTTCGATTTTGTTGCGACGCCTTCTTCAGATCGACCGCTTTTATCCTCTAATTAGCCTTAATCGCTAGTTAGACTTATCCTGCTACCTTGATCTTGATCGGCTTCAAGGTGATTGGATCTAAGCCGATCGATCGTCACGATCGGCTTTGTGTGAATTTTATATTTTTACCTTGTTTTCTGAGTCAAATCGACCGCACGCTTTGAACCCGGTGTTAAATGCGGTGTGTCGCTGTCGAAACCCTACATCAAGTTTTTGACGCCAACACACTTTTGGCACGCCCGGTGGGACACGCAATGTCTTCATCAGGGAAGTCGATTCCACCATCAGATCTCAACTCAGAAGCTATAATCGTCCCAACAATGGACGATTTATCCGCGGAACAGCGCCAAGAAATTGAAGCTCGGAAGGTCATGTTGGAAGAGATGATGCTAAGTTGCTATCGAAGACAAGACGTGGCGCCACTCAAAATCCGCCCGCCGACGGTCAACGCCGGTGATGGTGTAGCAGAACAAGTAAGCCGATATTTACCGCTCAAGCCGAATTATTGGCTATGATTAATCACCATGCATCACGCTTTAATAAACCAATCATCGGCTCGTGACAACACTTAAGCCGATGATAGCAAATAGCGCCAAATCTATAGCCCAGAGTTAGCCTCGTCAGAAGTCCGCTAGATCCATTACAAGCTCTGCCAATTATCCTGCTTTTTCAATACCACGTAACACGCAGGCACTACGGCCGATCCTAAATCATCACTGTAACCTCACCTCCCACAATGATGCCCACACAACCTACGGTCATATTGCCTAGGGACCCTCGGTCAAGTGGGGTGAGTCATTACCATGCCTATACCGACGCCGCTAGGTTGGATGCGTCAATCAATTTGCCGCCATCGGCTCCGTTCTACGCTTTTCCCCAATCGGTTTCACAGCCGATTGACTCCGAGAGATTCCCAAAAGAATCTACCTTGCAAAGGAACCCGGGTCCACACAGGGTAGTAACATACTCTGAGCCATTTGTTCCGATGCGTAAACTCAAACCGGGCATAATCAACGCGATCAAGATGGTCGTATGACGACAACGACAAAGACATTGGTAGCCCGAGCTTACGCTCAAAGGTGGTGCCGATTATGACCGACATTATCAAGGACTCGCTATGCCAATGGCCGATAATGCCAATCTGGACCGATCGATCTGCATCGCTTTGAGGGACCAATTTGGCATACAACCAAAAGGAAAAGTGATCGGCTATAGAAAGCCGTACTCGATTACATTGATCGCATGCCTTACCCTCACAATTTTGAGTCCCGACTTTGCCAAATTCTCCGGGATGATTCTATCACCACTCGAGCATGTCGGACGCTTTATCGCGCAATGCGGTGAAGCGCCCAATCCGATGGGCTTAAAATTAGGTTGTTCCCATTGTCTTTATCCGGGGCAGCATTTACTTGGTTTACTTGTTTACCTCCGAATTCGGTCCATTTATGGAACGATTTGGAAAGCCGATTCCATGAATATTTCTTTTCAGGCAGTTTGGAGCTTAGAATTTGATTTGAGTTCAGGCGCCAAAAGTTTGGGGAATCGATGATGGATTACATCAAGAGGTTTAGAGAAATCAGAATCGGTGTTTTAGCGTTACGCTGTTCGACAACCAACTTGCCGATTTAGCATTTCAAGGTTTGATCCCGCCGCTTAGGGAGAAGTTTGGAGGCCAAGAATTCACTGACCTTAGCCACTTATTGCATCGCGTATCGGCTCAAGAAAGCCGATTCACTGATAACAAAGCATTCAAAGATAGATTCAAAAATAGCAATAACAAGGAAAGGGATAAGGCCAAGGTCAATATGGTTGAATATTGTCCTAGTGATTCGTCGGACGACGAGGAAGCAGAAATAAACATAGCCGAATGGGTAAAAGGATCCAAGAAATCCTTAGTCCGTTTGGCTCAAGCCGACTAGGAACAAGTCGGAAGTTAAGTACTCTTTTGATGTTTCTAAGCGCGATCGTATTTTGATTTACTCGCAAGAAAAGATAATACGATTGCCGGAGGGACATGTGATACCATCGTCGATGAGATTAAAAGCGCAGTATTGCAAGTGGCATCATTCTTATTCGCATAACACTAATGATCGCAATATCCTTCGTCAACAGATCCAGTCTGCTATTGAAGATGGTCGGTTAAAGTTTGCCGATGAGCCGACCATGCAGGTTGATGTTGATCCGTTTTCTATCAACATGGTACAGTGTTCGGCTAAAGGAAAAGAGCCGATGCAAGGCGAGCATAAAAGGATCGACAAGTCGACCTATAGTCAAGCTCGAGCGGCGGCCAAACACTGAAGATTACCATCGGTTCCTTACAAATAGAAGCCGATCGAGATGGGAAAAATTCAAGGACCATTAAACCCAAAGGGAATCCCTGTGGGTAAATGGTACAAAGCGTAGAAATCCCCATCAAGGGCACCGCGAAAGGATAGGTCCAACGTTCTCACAATTAATGGAGAAGTATGAAAGGATGAACAACCGACCACGGCATCATACCCACCGGTCGGATAATTTATACCGTACAGAGAACGTGGAAAGGGCACATAGAAGGTGTCCCTTTTGGCAGTTTTGCTGGGAGAGAGGAGTAGCGTTGCCATCACCGTATACCTGCCCGATGGAACATTATCCCCGAGACGATTGGCCAATGCAATCGCCGAGGTAGGCTATCTGGGCCAATCGAGAGCAAGATGAAGTCACGTAAGGCGGTCCACGAAAGAATATCTAAACCGAATCAAGAGCCGAGCCAAGACAAGACGCACGAACCCGCTTCTAATCAAGAAGATTTGGTGGTCAAACACGAAGCGGTGGAACCCAAACCTGTGTGGTGTCCATCCGCTCGAGCCGATCGCAACGACGCGACTTGAGGCTAAGGACGCAAGAGATTCGTGAGGCCGACGCAGAAGAGAGAGAGACGAAGCATTTAACGAACTTTGTCCGCTTAAATGCGCCAAAAGGAGTGGAGAAGAAAAGAACAAGCCAAGAAGATTTGAATCGGTGATGACTTGATTCTCCTATGATTCGAACACGCCCAATGGATATTAACATGGTGTTCACATTGCCTACCGAGTTCGTAGTCGAATCGAATCGCCAAAGAGGCGCTTGCTCACCGTGTTCGGCGTGGCGTAACGCCATCTTTGAGAAACCCAAAGATGATCATCGGCTAGTAGACGGGGTATATAAATGGCAAGCCGATATCAAGGATGCTAGTAGACGGGGGCGCCACGGTGAATCTTATGCCGTACATGACATGCAAAAAACTGGGCAAGTCTGACGAAGACTTAATCAAAACTAACATGGTTCTGAATGACTTCACAGGTGACCCTACAGAAGCAAAGGGTGTCATGGTCATCGAGCCGATCGCGGCAGAAGACCTTGCCGACAAAGATTCTTTGTAATTGATGCCAAAGGAAACTACAGCAGGCCGCTTCGGGCGGATTGGATTCATGCAAACTGTTGTATCCCATCAACCATGCATCAAGCGCTTGTTCAATGGAACGGAGAAGAAGTTGAGGTCGTTACAGCCGATACATCGGCTCACATTGCCATGGCTAGCTCCGATGCAAATTGGCAACACGAAGAAGTCGGCCGCATATCGCAAAGTCTTTGGACGATCGTGATTTCATTTGTGTGAGCAAGTCAGTCTCATGCCGATCGATGTCAAGCCGTGCACTTTTGATCAAAGCGAATGAAGTATTACGCCGATGGGGACAAGAAAACATTGAAAGCGCCGCAAGATAAAATGCAAAGCTATCGGCAAACAACAGATAGCTACGAAGCCATCAAGATTTTGAAGAAATTGAGAAGTTAGGTCAAGGCTTCACATCCACCGATTTACTTGAAGAAGTCGATATAGGTAACGGTGATAGGAAAAGACCAACTTTTGTTAGTGCAAATTTAGGTGTAAAGTACAAAGAAAATTAATAAAAATCCTTAAGGATTACAAGGATTGTTTTGCTTGGGAATATCACAAAATGCCCGGATTAAGCGGCAACTTGTGGAACATCGGTTACCTATAAAATTGGGTTATCTACTGCTTAAACAAGATCCTAGGCGTTTCAATCCAAACCTTGTACCAAATCATAAAAGAAGAGATAGAACGGTTGTTAGAGGCAAAATTTATCGTGCCTTGCCGATACGCGAGTGGGTTTCCAACATCGCTCCACCATGAAGAAAATGGAAAGCTTCGAGTATGCGTCGACTTCAGAGATTTAAACAAGGCGACGCTAAAGATGAATACCGATGCCAATAGTCGATATGCTTATTGATGTCGCATCGAGGAACAAGATCATAAGTTTTCTAGATGGTAATGCGGGTATAACCAGATACTCATGGCGGTCGATATACCAAAACGGCTTTCGGATGTCCCGTGCAATAGGATTGTTCGAGTGGGCGAATGACTTTCGCTTGAAAACGCCTGGAGCAACGATCGGCGGGCAATGAATCGATCTTTCATGATTTAATCGCCACATTGTCGAAATATATATTGACGATGTAGTAGTAAAGTCTGCAGACGATTTCCAACATTTGGCCGATTTAGAGGGTGTTTAAAAACATAAGATCGCACGGTTTGAAGATGAATCCTTACAAGTGTGCGTTCGCGGTCGGCTAGGCGCTTTTAGGCTTTATGGTACATGAAAGAGGAATCAAGTCACCAAACGAGGGTCAAGGCCATAGCCAATATCGAACCACCGACGCAAAAATGAATTACAAAAGTTGATCGACAAAATTAACTATCTCCATCGGTTCATCTCGAACCTCTCTCGTAGAATTCGTGCCTTTACTCTATTACCGGGTTGAAGGACAATGAAGAATTTATATGGGGAGCCGATCGTAAAGCTTTCAACGAAGTCAAAAGGTATTTGTCCAACCCTCCGCTTTGGTCGCACCGCAAAAAGGGATTCCTTTCGATTATATGTCTCGCCAAGAAGATACTATTGAGCTATTTTGGCACAAGAAGTGCATGGTAAAGAGAGGGTTATCTTTTATTTAAGCCGACGGTTTGTCGGACGCAAGTCGTCAGTACCCTTTTATTGAAAAACTATGTTTATCCTTGTACTTCTCGTGCACAAAGCTAAGGCACTACATATTAGCATCGGCTTGTAAGGTCATCCGCAAAACCGATGTTATAAAATATATATTGTCACCCAATTCGCGAGGTCGACTTGGCAAATGGGCTTACGCCTTGGTCGAGTTCGACTTATCATACGAATCGGCCAA
Organism: Otatea glauca; assembly: GCA_036346275.1. Lineage (NCBI taxonomy): Eukaryota > Viridiplantae > Streptophyta > Magnoliopsida > Poales > Poaceae > Otatea > Otatea glauca. The sequence goes on along the minus strand of CM070733.1, from coordinate 37,406,687 downwards.
AGCGGTCAAAGGACAAGTCCTAGCCAATTTTATAACAGACATGACACAAAGAAGAAACCTAGTCTTGGTAGCACCATGGCAATCGTTCTTTGACGGATCAAGATGTGGGAAGGTGATGGTATCGGTATTGTACTCACTTCACCCAAAGGGCATAGCTTTGAATTTGCATTCCGCTAAATAGCCGATGCTCCAACAACTGTGCCGAGTACGGCGTTACTCAAAGGCTTATCGTTGTTAGAAAATATTGGAGTAAGAGTCGTTGAGGCATATGGTGATTCACTATTGGTAGTACAAAGAAATAAAGAGAGAATACCAATGTCGGGATGAAATACTATCAAATATTTAGAACAATGTTTAGAGATTATCACTCTTTTACTTCATTTTCTATCGGTCATATTCCTCGTGAATTGAACGATAGAGCTAATGCTTTAGCTAGCAAGCATCAGGATATAAGGATTTTGACCAAAGTCAGGAGACCGAACTAGTGAGCAAAGCAATCATGTGCGCAAATATTGTCGATTGAGAACGCAAATAAAAGATTATCTAGTCGATCCATCCAAGCCGACAGAACGAAAGATAAGACAACAAGCGTTGAAATACGTTGTTTTAGACGATATACTATATTATCGGACTATGGAAGGTTTGTTGTTGAGATGTCTTGAAACTCAAGAAGCGCGAGTGGCAATGGGCAAAGTACACGAAGGATTTGTGGTTCTCATCAATCGGCACATAAGATGAAATGGATGCTCGACGGACGAGTTATTTTGGCCGACGATGTTAGAAGATTGTTTCAAGTACTATAAAGGATGTCGACATGTCAAAAGTTCGAACGCATAACCGCACCAAAGACGCTTTACATCCAATTATTAAACCTTGGCCGCTTAGGGTTGGGGAATAGATATAATCAGCCAAATATTTCCTGCTTCGAGTAAAGGCCACAAATTTATTTTGGCCGCAACCGATTACTTTTCAAAGTGGGTTGAAGCTATCCCACTTAAGAAGGTGACTAGTGTTGAGGCGATTAGTTTTGTGAATGAACATATCGTCCATCGGTTTGGAATACCACAAACAATCACGACCGATCAAGGTACGGTATTCATGTCTAACGAGTTTCAAGGTTACGCCACAAGTTTAGGAATCAAATTGTTAAACTCGCCGCCATATTACGCCAAAGCTAATGGACAGCCGAGTCGCCTAATAAAACACTAATCAAGTTGATCAAAAGAAAATTGATGAGAAGCCAAGGAAGTGGCATTCGACTCTATCGGAGTCACTTTGGGCCTATCGGTTATCTTATCACTGAGCGACAAAACTTTCACCTTACCAATTGGTGTATGGACAAGAAGCCGTTTTACCTGTGGAAATCAACATTGAGTCGATACGAATAGCCGCATGTAATGGTTTGTCGGCTCAAGATTACAATGACTTAATGATCGATGACTTGATGAGTTAGCGAGTTACGCTTGTCACGCTTGATCGGCTTAAAAAGAACAAGATCGAGTTGCAAGGGCATACAATAAAAGGGTCATGCCTAAAACTTTCGGTCAAGCCGATTTAGTATGGAAAACAATATTGCTCGTTGGTTCTAAGGATAACCGATTTGGAAAATGGTCGCCACGTGGGAAGGGCCATACAAAATTAATCGGCTAGTCGGTGAAACTCGTACATACGCCGGAAACACTTGAGGGGTATGTATTGCCAAAAGCTATAAACGGAAATACTTGAAGAAATACTACCTAGCGTCGGATCGAGCCTAGTCGACCGAATATTACGCTCAGAAGCCATGTTAACGCGATGTCGTTAATCTACCAAAAGATTGCAAATTCGAAATATAAGTAACATACGAATTGGTTAAATAGCCGATTATAAACATAACAAAGTTACAAAACATTCGTGACAAGCATTCGTAACAAGTGTTTTTTTTAAAAAAGAACAAACCACCAAAGTTTTACAACTCAATACCGATGCCCGATCTCGAAGAGTCGCGCCTAAGGCCGACAGAGCACCTGCCTTTGCAATAATCCTTGAATTTCATCCAAAAGACGCTCATCGCCTTTGGCACTTCCGCACCGGTTTTACCTTGGCCGATTGCTTGGTTATATTTTCAACACTACTACAATACCAAGTTTTTGTTCTTTCACTCGATGTAGTGGTCTCCAAGGATTGTTGGCCTTTTCCGATTTGTTTTTCAAGCTTGGCCAATTCTTCCGGAGGAGTTTCTTTGTTTTTTCCATTTTTAAGAGGATTCCTTCACGATTTGAGGCGTTGAGCATCGAGATCAAATTTGCGCTTTTTGGTCTTGGCATCAAGAACCAACCTCTAAAAGTTTCGATCGGCCTCTTGGGCTTCACGACATCGATTCGATTCTCTGCCTCCTCCACTTCGATTTTTCGTCATCTAAGTGACATACATTTAGAAGAGCTTGCATTGCTTCAGAGGAGATCACTTCAACGGCAGCCATGGCATCCCTTATCGGCCGATTGTTAGCCAGAATCTCCGATCATGCGGTTGCATTACAAGTTTGAAGAGCTTGTCAAGGCGCTCTTTCATGCCGGGGTAGAGGTAACGGCAATGATGCCTTTTCTGACACTTGAAGAATTTTTCTAATTTCTGCATCATAGTCGTCAGTGGCCATAATCTCCGGGTCGTCAAGATCGGCCAAAGAAAATCCAAGTAAGTTTGTCGGATCTGATGATTCTGGCAAATCAGTGACTGGAGTAGGATAAGTTGGCTCTGGTGTAGGAGTTGGCGCGGCTGAAATATTCGGAAGATCGGCAAGGATCTTCGCGACTTGGGCAGATTGTGTTGGCTAAAAGGGAATAAGACAAAAGATAAGCCAATGCATTAGAGTACATAAGTTATCGTACAAGGTGTCATAGCTTACCTCTCCAATAGCCGATACATGAGGCGAACTCTCGCCGCTTTGTTCTTTAGGCTTGAGTCCCTTCTTCGCTGGAGCTTTGGTATACTTTGCCTTTTCTTTCTCGAGATATAAATCGATAAAGGTTAGTTTAAAAGAAAAAGGAGAAAACGGTATTAGTCGATATGTTTATGCTTACTTGGTTGTTTTTTCTCGATGTCCGATAAAGATGGACTATGAACCCCTAGAGTGCCAGAGGTATAGCCTATGAGACCAGTCGATTGATGAGCTCTCTTGCCCTGCCCATTTTTTTCTAGAAATGTGTTTTTGCCGACATCCTTAGCCTGCAAGTAGTATGAAAAATATGATTACAAAAATGCATCTGGAATAAGACCGATGTACGAGATAAGATTATTTAAAGCCGATACCTTATCTACTAAGCTTGAGTTAGTATAACCCGACGAGCTAGATTCACTGCTAGATTCGCTGTTAGATACTAAGGATGGCTCGCGATTTGGAAAAATTCGTGATGATAGTTGAAGGAGTTTTCTCCATATACAAACACTCTGCGATAGCCGACCACCATGTCGTGAAACCACGCGCGGCGAGCATTCAAATGGAAGTGGGGAGAGCTGCGCAGTGGAGTTCGTCGCTAACTCCAAAACTAGCCTCACGATGTAGCATTGCGGACCACGGCTCGGGTTGAAGCCGATCCGTATGGCGACTTGGGATCACCGCGAAGCCGAGTGTCTTGCATATCTTGAAGGGTGATAAAATTCGTATGAAGGTTGGAAGGTCCGATTCGGGTATGAAGGCCGACATGGAATATGCATGGAGAAATGAAAATTCTATACAAATCCGAGTCTCCGAGGCATCAGAGAGTCAGCTGCTTCTGATGAAGAAAAGAAGGCCAAAGAAAATCGTGCAGCAGCGCCATAGCTAAAGAAATCTTGTGCGTGAAACCTTCGTGTTCAATTGCAAGAAGAATGACAAACCTTCTACATTTGTCGGAAAAGCCCTTGTCTCATTTCTCGAGCACATCATAAATCTTTCACCAAAGGATCGGATTCTCTAAATTGAATAGGTGCTCCTTCGTATATCTTCCTTGGAAAAGGAGTATCATCTATGAATCCAAGTTAAAAGAACTACTGAATAAACAAGATCTGACCATATTTGTACGAACCACATTGGGCCACCCACGTTACCAACAAAGTGAATTTTCCAAAACCCGTATAAAGCCGACTTTTATTATGTAAAGCATCCGATACACAGCACCTGTGAAGATTTTTCCTAGAGCTAGCCGACGACCCTCAACAAGTCGCTCGCTATCACTTGATATACCCGAGTTGGTCCAAGAGAAGCTCCATGTATGTAAAGCGGTCTAGCCAAAGGTTCAGAAAGCAACATGTTCTTCATCCGATACTAGGCCATTAACTTTGTTATTATTTCCAATGTATTTGGCCCAACCCTCTCCTTTAGATCGAATGAGCTTATATTTTGGTTTTTCACTAAAAGCCTATACTTGATCTCCATCTGGCCGAAGGCAACACAATTGAGCAACATCTAAAAGAGTTGGGTCGATGGGACCAGTGCGGAATAAAAAAGCATTAAAACAGTCCGACCAAAAATAACATGCCGTGGCCACTAAGGGCTCGTTAGCTTCATGGTCGGCTAAGGAAAGTGAGATACATTCAGCTATGCCCATTCTTTCCCATTCACTCCTCTTTTGGGCTGCTACCCTGATAAACCAATTTCTCCATCCTTTAAGAGTCATCGGCCAAGCCTCAAACTCTTATTCCACCCTCTATGTTATGACCAACAAATTACAGAGGTAAACGGGAACTTCCCGGTTTGTTACGGTATGAACATCTAGATTTCCCAATGGACCCAAAAATATTGATCGTTCTTGTGTGGAATCGAATAAGTACTGCTAGAGTCCATTGTAGCCGATGAAGGAAGATTGATGAGCTAAAGGAATGCCTCAGGAGTACTTCAAACGGTAAGCTTAAGCCGATTGCAGATGATTCAAGAGCTTGTGCGCGTGAAGAATGACCAAGGTGGGGCCGATTTTATAGCGTGGTAAAATTTGAAGCGCGGAAGTGAATCTCAAAAGCGCGGCGATTAAAACGCACTACTCGCATGTCGAGAATTACGCGCGAATAAAGTAGCGCTTATTGAGTGAAGTTCAACGGTTAGCCGATTGAAAAGCCGATAGTGAAATTTTGACAAATGACAAGTCATTTCTCAAAAATGGGAGGCATATGTTTGCACCAAAATTTGGCAAGCTTGGTCAAAATCGCAATAAAGTCAAAGATACTGGAATTAACGGACATGATGGAAAGGTTTGGAGATATTTTGGTAATCGCAAGATTTTTAAGAAAAACAACCGACCGAGATAAGGCCGATACGGATACGAACTTGAAGCGTGTTGTAACAAAGATACGATCGGTCAAGGTATAAAAGAAGGGCCAAAGCGAATCGCAAAAGGGAATAAAAACACAATACAATCAACCGTCTTTACTTTTTCTACTTTTCTTGTCGACTAGAGTAGCTTCGTAATTTAGCCTTTGTAATCGATCCCGATCAATAAAGTTGCGATCGCCGATTATTGATCTTCGCCAATTACACCCTGTGTTCGATTTGTTCGATTTTGTTGCGATCGCCTTCTTCGTAATCGACCGCTTATCCTCTAATTAGCCTTAATCGGCTAGTTCTGTTACCTTGATCTTGATCGCTTCAAGTTGATTGATCTAAGCCGATCGATCGTCACGATCGGCTTTGTGTGAATTTTATATTTTTTACCTTGTCGGTTCTGTGTCAAATCGACCGCACGCTTTGAACTCTGGTGTTAAATCTGTGTCTGTCTTTGTCGAAACCCTACATCAAGTTTTTGACGCCAACACTGAAATGGATTCTGGCCCAAAATAGCTAGCCTCGTAATACGCTTTCATGCATATATCTCACTCTTGTTGCTAATTGTTACCGACCAGTTGCTGTCACTGCCGTATCTCTTTCTGCTGACCCACTCCTTATCATAATAACACAAATATTCCTCGCAAAAGAGAGAGAGAGAGAATATACATTACTGTTCCTAAGTCTCACTGAATTCTGAATCAGAGCTAGACAACAAAGGTCAATTCTTCAGTCGTTCAGTGTACATGTATGTAAAAATGTACTCCAAATGCATATGTTTTAGGACATACTGCATGTACATGACAAGCAAGAAATGGAGAGATGATCAGTGTGACAGAAGAAGCTAATGACGATGTATAACAGTTCAGTATGAAAGATGGTGTGGTCCTTGGCCGCACCAAATGCCAGGAAGATGCGATGCCTGCACTTTGGGAGATGCATGCATCCTTTCCTTTCCTCCCTTCTTTCTTGATGGATGGATCGTTCAGTACGATCCAAGATCAAATTCCCCTGTCCCCAAGATGCTGACTGCTAGATAGAAGCTTGGCCTAGGACGACGAGGACTCTTTCGCAGCCATTACTACGCGTTAAACACGCATCAAGATGCAGTATGTGTACACCGTTCATCAAGAGTGAATGTTAGATCGTACTGTTTGTTCATCAGGGGAATTAGTTACATGATTGATCGGTGCCGAATTGGGCCATGGTTCAGATCAAATCGTCGATCTTTACTGATTAAGCTGGCAAAGGGAACACCGGTTGGTTGGTCAGACAATGATTTGCCATGAGTCATGATCAATGATTTTTCAGGTACCGTGTAACTAGTCGAGGAAGAAAAAAGAAAGGAGGAAAATAGCCTAATAATCTGCAGAAAAAGTTGCTCATGCCAGATCAGGCCAAGGTTGCGCTGCAAAAATATGCAATGATAGAAGAAAAGCCCCCAGATCTAGGTGAACAGAACCAAATTAAGACCAAATCTACAAAAGCTGTGCATCAGTTCAGAATAGATTGGGGAGGGGGGATCTGTAGGTGATAATGATCACAAGCACACTTCAAAGTTTCAGTCTTAAAGAAAAGGATGGAAGAGGGCCTATCTGTATGTCTGTCCGACATGTGGGGATTGAGGATAGATAGATAAGGCTATGTATGTATTAAAGCATGGCAAAGCAACTCAAGACGTTGCCAGTTCCACAAGGGAATATCAAGATCCCCCTCCACTTGCAACCTACCAGAATAACAAATCATGTACTATTTGAAGTGCTTTTACGCTCTGCAAAAATGCGTTTTTTACAAGGCGTCGAGAGACAATTGTAGAATCTGAATCCTCCATGGCTAACGACGATCGACCATTCGACTTTTGATGTGCGTTGGAATCAGGGAAATTTTCTATTTTCGCGAGCTTTTAGGAGAACATACCACACCGGTTTACTTGGTTTAAGAATTAAGGGAGTGAATAAAAAATGGACGGTTTAGATCTTTCGAGAATACTGTTCGAAAATATTATACCGGTTTTTTTTTACAGTAGGTACAAACCGTTGGTTGCTTCGATCGGACGATCCTAACCTACAGGGCAGCTTAAGTTACAGTCCCCGAGATTGCACAGGATCCCTGTCCTAAGGGAGTGGTGAGTTTGGCAAGATATGTTAGCTGACATTACACTGCTAGACGCTGCTCAGAATCGAACCATGCCCCAGTCCAACACAAAAGTATTTATTCAGGCAATAAGCTAAACAGGATCAAACAGGCATGTCACTGGATGCATGAGCTCAACTTTGGTCACCACTTCTGTCACTCTGTCACTCACCACCAGACAGGAGTGCCCCCATACATGTGAGTCACAGTCCAAGATCTCAGAACAAGGTATATTGGGTGTACTATACAGGTGGTACCCACATATATGGCAGCATTCATGGATGATGAAATCATAGGAATGATTGGCAAGGCTCCTCTCTTCTTAGAAATTGGAAATATGATATGACATCAATTACCAGCCCCTTTTGCAGTAGCTCATGCAAGAGTATATCTAAGCTGATTGATTGGGCTTCTATGGCTTATAAGACAGATGAATTGTGTTCCTACAAAAAAAACATAGAAACAGTTTGAGATAAAACTACAGAAGAGGAGCTTCAGTTTATCAAGCTATAGAAGCCTAATTAATCACAATGGAAGAGCAGCAGCAGTCGTGGAAGAGGAGGTTACATGCGTCAGTTTATCAATGGAAGAGGAGCTTACATGCTGAATACTGATAAAATAAGCACAGTTCTTAAAGCATACGGATGGCCTGATTTGCAACCACCCGCTACTCCACAGCTAACAAATGCCACTAAGAATTAAGATTTTCGCTATTTAGTTTTTGGGAGAGGTTAGAAGTGCTTCGCTAAATCGAGACGATTCATTCCTCATCACTGATCATCTGCGAAAAGGGAAAACGAACTCGTCAGTTGCAGAGTGAATATGACATGATTGATCAATTTCGCTATTTAGCATGGCTTTTCCAAGCATGGTGAACTTGTCAGTCTCGCTATTTAGCATGGCTTTTCCAAGCATGGGGTACCAACATCATTAGCTGTTTGGATATTTATTTTATACTGCACCCAAAAATCTGAAGGAACTCCTACATATTTTACTACTTAAGATATGTTACCCTCAAAACTTCATGGCCATATATGTGGTAACATTTGGGAGAAGAATAAAGTGTTAATCGAACCACATTTTTTTTGTGTGTGTACCACATATATACTACCCAACCAAGTTTGGTACCGAATCTCTGTATGTACCATTATACCACGATATACTATATCTATGAATTTTTTTGAGATTTTTTCGGTGTACTTCTTTTTGAGCGAAAATTTTTGGTATACTTCTGAGACCACAAATCTTTACCGTGGGACATAACAGGGTTTGCTCGGTTAGCACAAATCTGAACTGGTACATCAACAGTTGATAAACAACCAAGATGTCTTCGGAAACAGAAGGAGCAATACTACTCTACATACATAGCGAAAAAGAATTAACGGTGTGTGAAGCCTCAATCGCTGATCGAACTACTACACGGCCTACCAAACGAAAACATCAGTGATTAGGTAGCGATGACGATCAAAGTCTCTCAACTCAGCCGCATCTGAACTATATATGCGATACGTTTCATCGAACGCCAATCAACTGGTGATGCCCTTCATCTCCGGCTTGCTGCAATTTTCTGCAAATTTTGAGGGGGGAAAGAGAGTGAAATGTCAAGTCAAAGACGGACAATAATTGCATCATATCTAAGAACAAGAAATGCAGGAATTTGGGATGGAGCTATCCACGGATCCACAGGAGATACATGATCGACGAGTTCGTGAGTTTGACACGGATGGATGCAACGCATGTACCTGAGTGTGAGCAGGAAAGTAGTAATCCCGAGCATATAAATGCCCGAAAACGACATGCTCTTGCACTATAACCAGATTACATAATATTCTCATGTTTCATTGGATCTTCTCTTATTTCAGCACACACGGTTGGTAGATACACGTTTTTAGTAGGATCTTTGCCGTGCAATTTAGGCCTCATTTGGAACGTATAGATTTTACAGGAACGAGGAAAAATTGTCCCCTTCCAAACAAGGCCTTAACCTAAGAATACGAAAACAAAGGTAGGAACTTTAATATATATATATATATATATATATATATATATGTATGTATATATATATATATATATATATATATATATATATATATATATATATATATATATATATATATATATATATATATATATATATATATATATGTGCGCGCCAACCGTAGGATAACCTAGCGATGTGGCATCTTGTCTCTCTGGCTAATGACCAGGATATATGTCCGGTTGGTTGGATTACCTGTGTAGATTTTTTATTTTAATTGTCCAGAATTTGAACTCTTGACTTGTGCCCTGCGTAATTTTAAAAAGAGAGCTGTTACTGAACCCTATACCATTGGAATTGATTCCAACGGTATAACATGTTTCATAGGTTTCAGAGCAGGTTTCACAGGTTTCATAGGTTTCAGAGCCAGGTTTCAGAAGTTTCATAGCAGGTTTCAGAGGTTTCAGAGCCAGATTTCAGAAGTTTCGTCGCGCAAAAAAAGTATACCGTTTGTGCGGTATACCGTACGTTAGTTTTTCTGTTTTAAAAAGAACTTTTTGGAAACTCCTACACAGCTACGCCTAGTTTTCACGGGTTTTCAATACTTAGCCAGTTTTCACTATGAACATTGCCTTCATGCTTTCTCTTCCAATATAAGTTGCGCAATTTTTGAAGCAAGCAAAGTGATAAGTAATCACCATCTACCCTTCATTCATGCTTTAATAGTTAGGCATCTGTCAAAAAAAAAAGCATTGAAGCCATGAATCGGTGAGTTCTCTTACCGTATTTTTTGTTGTCAGGAGGCAACGTCGGTGCAGTCGCCGCCGGTAGGCTGCTGCCGGCCACGACCGGTGGCGCCGGGTTCTGCTGCTGGCTCTTCGCCGCTCCGAGCTGGTAGAAGCCCATCCCCTGCAGGAAATGCTGCTGGAATCTTTCAGCAAACGGCAGAAACATGTTTGCATGAATGAATCACTGCAGAAACGTAGCTACAGCTGCATGGTAGTACCATGGGGGACGGTGGCTGCAGGTGTTCGACGGCGAGGCAGCGCGCGTAGGGGTCGGCCATGCTGACCGCCGCCGGCATGTGGCTCGCCTGAGAGCTCCGTACGGCCGCCGGCGGGGCCATGAACGGCGGCATCCTGGGCATGGAGGCCATGTGGGGAGGGCCCATCCCGACGCCCATCCGCTGCATGTACTGGTGCACGCCCTCCGGGAACATCACCGGCGCCGGCGCCGGCGCCATGCCGCCGCCCATCCACATCATCTGCACCATAAGATGCATATATGTCTCACATCAAATTATCGTTCTTGGACACGATTAATTTCCAATGCGAATGACAGGACTAATTTAGAGTTGTATGCATCAACCAATTCGTTCATATTAAAGGAAATGACGCGCGAGCTCACCTGCAATTGAAGCTGCAGCGACTTGAGGTACTCGATCGCCTCGTCTAGCATCGACACCTTGTCCGTCTGAAAAACCGACACAATTAAGTAGGAGATCACTACTGATAAGTATAACAAGATGATAACAATGTTGCAAATTGCAATTGTGTGATGGTGCTTGTTGATTGATTACTTTGTTGCAGTGAGGTATGAGCTCCTGCAGGGCCTTCATCTTCTCGTTGATCCTGTCCCTTCTCCTCTGCATCAGAACCAAAACATAGTTATCAAATGGCTGTAAAATCTAGGCAAGAAGAAGATGTCTAGTGTGAATGAATCATCATGTCGTGTCCAAGGAGAACGGAGGGTGATACGCACCCTCTCCGAGAGGTTGTGCACCTCGGCGGCGCGCCGCCGTTTGGCCGTCGTCAGCTTCTGCGCCGGCTCGCACGTCGCGGCGGCGGAGTCGAACTCCACGTCCTGCATTGCGTCGTCGGTAGGTCGTGATGCGACGAGTGTGATCGAAGTGGCGATGGCGTGGAGGGAGCAGTGTGCGCGTACGTACCTCGCTGGGGCTTCCAGACTCCATGGTGTCGCGCTGCTTCCGCTTGCCGCGGTTGGCCGCGCCGGGCGTGTCGGTCTTGGCGACACAGGACCTCGATCTCATCGACGACGAGGTCACCGTCGTTGCGTCGTGGCTGGCCTTGGCGGCACCGGGCATCTGGACCTGGTTGCTACCGCAGATACTCGAACCGATTGTCAGCATGGACGACTCGCCGGGCTCCGCCGCCGTGGCCCCCTCTCCGGCTGTCTGCACCATGACAACCTCCGAGACACCGCGCGCGTCGTCCACGCCACCCAAGCCAGCCTTCTCCCATGCCGGCGGCGACATCAGCCTGCTCTGGGGTGCGGTCACCGCGCCCCCCAACACAGCGCCGCACTCCTCCTTGCACACTATGCCACCGGCGTCGTCGGCCGCCGGTATTTGGTCGAAGAGCTCCGAGAAGAGGTCCTTCTCGAGGGAGTCATCGACCGGGAACCACGGCGCCGCCTCTTCCTCCTGCATCGCCGCCTCCTTCTCCGGCCTCGGCGGCTTCCGCGGCGCCTGGCTCTGCATGACCACGTGGCCATTGCACCAGAGCAGCTCAATAAACCCATCGTCATCGCCACTGCAACAACACAACATAAGAATCATTCATGAAAGAGCTCCGACTGATCAGAGGAGGGGGACAGGACGAACCTTAATGGCGCAAAGGCGTCTCCCATGTTGGTGCTCCAATCAGGGACAAACTGGTTCATGGCTCAGATCGCCACCACCACGAGCATTCCCCTGCTGCCCACAGGAAAAGCACACTCACTCACTGCAAGAACACAAGAAAGGATTCCGTCTTATTTCTCGCTGCAAGAATCAGAATCCGCAAAAAAACAGAGTGCAAGAATCAGAGCATACATGTATGCAGCATGCAAACAAGAATGATCTTTTATACATGGCCCTTTATGGCAATATACACTGGTAATTTTATTTTCAGGCTGACAAGAATCTCTAATGAAGAGAATAATGAACTTCTATTTTTCCGAGGAAAACTTTGAGCTAGACTAGATAGGATCTAATAGCCTCATCTCCTTGCTTTGCTTTGCTTGAAATAGCCTCAAGCATGTCAAACACAAGCTGCAGGTTTTGCAAATTTAAGGACAATTTCAATATGACGAAAGTTTTGATAAACAAAAGTTACGAGGATAACGGTTAAAGGAAGCATGGTCCACAGCATACGAGGATTTTGGATAAAAGCAAATGATTAGAAACAGAATGAGAGAAGCAAGCAGAAACACAGATGGAAAAGCAGAGAACGGCCATGAGTGCAGCAGTACAAAGCCTACCTACTATGGAAGCTAAAGCTCTGAACCTGCAGAGTGAAGCACCTGGAGAAGTGATCAGTTCAACAGGAAAAAGCCAAGAAGAAATTCTTTTCTCAAAAAAGAATCGCAAATCAGGAAAAAAAAATAAGTGGAGTACTAGAGATCAAGATGAAGCATGGGATTAGTACAGAAGAGTCAGAAGACTGAACAGTAAATTCAGGATTGGCCTGTTAACTTGTGTGGAGAGGGAAAGCTCCAGCCCAGATAAAATAGCATATCCATTTGACTTGTGAAATACAGCGCAACGATCAAGAAAGAAAATACAAGAAAAGGAAAAGGAGAGATAGAGGGATAGGTAGAGACGTAGAGTACTTAAGACACTTCCTACCTAGCTAGCTGCTTCTGAACTGAATTTTGCTGCAGCCAATGATAATCTGCAACCAAACCCTCCAATCCCTGCCTCCTGCTGATCAACACACACCTGCAACTCTCTCTCTCTCTCTCTCTCTCTCTCTCTGAGCTGAGCTGAGTCGAAATGGTGCGCGAGGAGGAGGAAGGGGAAGGGCAATACCGCAAGAGCTAGGAAGTTGCAAGTTGCAATTGGGCAAGCAGCACAGTGGCTTTTTAACAAGGCAAGTTGGTGCAGAAATAGTACTGTGAGTGAACTGGATTCCCCAGGGGGTAAGCTAGTAAGGGGAGACTGGAGAGCGACGGGGAATGGTTATCACATTGCATTATACACGCCAACTTGCCACCAGCAAATCCACCTGCAAAGAAACATATATACTCTCATAGTCTCATCTGACAATCTTGCGAAATGAAGCTAGCGCGTGTAGCATGCACGCATTCCATGCAGATGCAAGTCTAGTACATAACAATTTACAAGTTAATTGCAAACTCTGAATGACACTGTCAAATCATGTACTACAACAATTACATGACAACAGTCACATAAATATTCAGTGTTCAATTTAGCATGGTGATGATCGGTACATACATAAATATTCAGAGTTCAGTTCAGCATGATGGTGATCGGTACATACATAAATATTCAGAGTTCAGTTCAGCATGGCGGTGATCAGTACGTAAATCGATCCGGTGCACTTGCGGGTCACGCTTCTGAAAAGATTTGGGATCTTAGCCCTTGGCAATCTTGTCTGTCTGTATGGCACCAAATCTCCAAAAGATTAGTGTCACGTCCATCTCACTCCAACTCACACTTGAGGGAGGAACAGTGATCAGTTGGATATATACATGTTTGACAAGTTCAATTCTGTGGCGGCCAGTTTGGACGGATATATGTGGGTGTGAACCTTCAGACTGAAGCATGCGTGTAGAACATAGGCTAGCAAAGATCCGACCGATCGGCAGTGTCAATTGTTCGTCTCTCGCGTCCACGTCGAGATGGAGGATGGCCTATGATAGGGATAACTCAACACCTTAATTTACCATATTTTTTGATTTTATCTAAATAGATTGTTAATTCAAGTCTTCAACTACTCGTACTCTTTTGACTATATAAACTACACCCTTGTATATGTAATTCTTGAACCATTATAGTGGATTATTTCCTATAGTTTTTTTTCCGCAAGGATTTTTCACGTTAAATCTTGTCTCCAGTTATTTTGTTATACTAACCCTAACAAATGGTATCAAAGTCTAGAGTTTAGATCAAGCCGCTGCCCCCGGGAGGAGGCGACTCCGAGGGCGGCACCCGCACGGCACGACACACCTAGGTTCCGATCTTCGTTGCCTCCTTTGTTGCGCCGTCATGGACCACCGCGACCTCGACTAGCCTTCACCGTCGGCCCCCGGCTTCACGCCGACATCTACTACGCCGGACCTGCCGGACCGTGCCCCTGACCACGGCACGCGCCACCTCCACTCCTAGCCGGCGTCTGCTCGACGTTTGCCCGCCCGCCTTCGGTTGTTCGCCTCTTGATCTCCCTCTGTCACAGAGCAACCTCCGGCCGTGATCCGCCTCGGCTCGCTAGACCATCCGCCCCAGCCATGCCTGCTCCACATCCGACCGGGCCCGCATCCGGTGCTCCGCTCCGCCGTCCGACGCTGATCATCTCCAACCACCGTCTGCCCGATGCTATCTTCAGGCCCACCGACTGCCGCTTTGTCTTCTGGCGCTCGCCTTCTGGCCGGCAACCTCGGCCTCGCCATCGGCCTCGGTGGCCACCTCTGCCCTCCTGACCTTCGCACCAGTGCGCCATCGCCTCTGGCCGCCCGCCACCTCCGACTTGGCTGCCCACGACGTTATCAAAGTCTAGGGTTCAGATCAAGCCGTTGCTCCTGAGAGGAGGTGATTCCCGGGGTGGCACCCGCACGGCAACGGCGGCCATTGCACGACTACGTCATCCTCCGTTTCTGGTCGCCTCCACTCCGGCTTCTTGAGTAATTCTGTTCGGCTCCTTGGGCTTCTGGTTCGGCTTTAACTCAAAAGCGGCTCCCGCTTCAGGTTTTATTTAGCTTCTCGGCTCCTCTCACGTGAAGGGTAATGGTATGTGTACTATGAAATTGAGTCTGACCGAGTCAAAGGGAAAAAAAAGATTATATTTCTTCTTTGACCGAATATCAGGAAGTTCAATTTCTTCCTTTTTCAAATTAAATCTACCATATTTTGATCTGCATTTTTTCCCAATCATATCATCTACTAATTTGACATTGAGAAGTTCGATGCTAAGATCAGTTTATCTATATGACAGGTTCAAATTAGAGCCGTTCTACATATGGGCGTGAGGAAAGAATTACTTTTTACCCCGATGACTGTTTTAGTACCAAATATGGCGATTTTATTACAATGCAATTATTGGGGGATTGTTGTGCTTATTATTGGAGGCTATTGTATTATTGTGTGCTTATTATTGGTGGTATTCATACGGGATTAACCTTTAGAGATTTATTCGACGTTTCATCGTCTACTTTGGAGAGAGAGAGAAATGTCAGTTGATGAGACAACTGAATTTGGTCTTTTATTCACTGTTTGGATACGTTGACTATTATGGAGGTTTTGGCAACGTTTATTTGAAATTTGATGACACCCTGATGGTAACATTATACTCTTTGAAGTTTTACTAGTGAAGGTTTTGCTCCAATATCAGTTTGAGATGAAAATTTAAAGTGCAAAAATGAGTTTATTTATGTGTGGATACTACAACGTTGTTTTGTTGCCTTTACTTGATATGAGGGGTCTACTGCAATTTATACTCCATTGGCAGCACAGGTTTTTTCCTCATATTGATATTTTTGGAGGAGCAGTTTCAACTATGTTATAGATTTTCAGTAGGCAGTTTGCCGAATTATATGTTCTAGGCGGAGCATGTTATGTGTTCTTCGCATCTACGCGGCACCACAGGTGGTGTCTTGGCTTATACCGTTTGATGATTGAGCATTTGTTTCAGGAGGTCAGTTGCACAGACTCATACTTTACTAGGGTTATGAATTTTGAAAACCCAGATATCTTCGTCTGCTTTGTTGATAGTTGTATGTTTGGATTGACTGTTCCAGTCTTTCTCTCGATCTACTGGTGGTTTGCTCAATTTTACTTCATGAGAAGCGTTTATATAAGATTGTTCCAGTCTTTCATACCCTTTATGGTTTTTCGCACTACAAGTATTTAAATTGACTACTTCCAATCTTCCTTGTTTATTAGTCATTTTGACTTTTAACGCACTTGTATTCATAGTGCTAAATTACCCTTCAGGGTTTTTCGGAAACAATTTCGTTATGGATTTTGATTTAAGGGGAGATTTGTTAGAGATAACTCGATATCTCAATTTACCATATCTTTTGATTTTACTCAAATAGGTTGTTAGTCCAAGTCTTTAACTACTCGGACTCTTTTGGCTATATAAGCCTCACCCTTGTACATGTAATCCTTGGACTATTATAATAGATTGTTTCCCGTGGTTTTTTCTCGTAAGGGTTTTTCTACGTTAAATCTTGTTTCAATTATTTTGGCGTGCTAACCCTAACACTTACTAGAACACAATTCTATCAATGGAACAATTTTCAGGATGTGACATTTGCCGTGTTATTCAGATCATGGACACAACCATAAACATTCAAATTGTTATGGGGTACAGTAACCGGAGATAAGTACATGGTCAACGGCAAGATAAGCCGTAATTTTCAGATATAACCACTACTCAAATTAAGAGGTGATTTTCAAGCAAGTTTTTTTTTTGGTTATTTACTAGTATGTCGTTTCACACTGCTCCAGGTCACCGGATCAAATTCTGGAAACCCTAGAAATAACCCGCCTGATGTGTAATTGGTGAGACATGTACAATGACATTCATCAGAAAACGTACTGTCCACTTATGTGCCCCAGGTTGTTTTTTTAAAAAAACAAAAATCTAGCCCTCTACAAATTTATTTACAAAAATAGCCTCCTCCCTTACCGCGGAAGATGCGAGGGACGACACCTGTCTCCTACTGTGTCCGGGGAGCGCAGAAGCCAGCCGGGACTGTGGGGGCTCCTTTCGCGCTACCTGTGCGCGGTTCCGCTCGTGCACGCACCCTCATGCTGCCTCGCTCCCCGCGCCGCGCGCCCCCACGCTACCCCGCATGCTCGGGCGCCAACCCATTGCCGCACGCGCCGCCACGCTCACCCGTGATGCCGTGGTCCTGCTCGGTTTCTGTGTTCCACAGGTGTCACCTACCAGGCCTTCTACAGTAGGGGAGGGGGCCTATTTTTACAAATAGGTCCGTGGAGGAGCTAGATTTACAAAAAATATGCTAAAGAAGGCTAGATTAGTGAACAGTTCTCATAAAACCCAAGTGCCACTCCTACTCAAGTTGGACAAGTACAGATGGATCAATCGTCTTTCACTCAACAATCTATATAATGTTGTAATAGTATTCCCCTGCCCTCTTTATGTAGAAACTAGCAAAAGTCGAACCTTCCTTATAGAAAGGCCAAGAAAAAAGAGATGGTCACTGTCAAACCCCCTTTGAAAAAAAGAAGGAAATTATTCCAAAAACCAAAAACAACAAAAAAGAGGGGAGGTTCTCATGCCCAACAACTTGCTTTCATCCACATCACCAGAACAGTTGTGGCCTCAAAATAGATCCTTGGGATCCTCCTGGCCACATATGTTATTCTCCTGGGGTCTTGCATTGCACTGAATGCATTTTCAGGCTTCAATTCTCAGCCCATCATGGGGATGAGATGAGAGGCAGAGAAGGCTTTGCAGGAGCAGCAGCTTCCTGCAAGAGTCATACCACCTGAGCTTGAGCTAGCTGAGCTTGTGGCTCACTTCTCTCCAATGGCTAACTACCACTTTCCCATCATCATTAGCCTGATTAACTCCTGCATGCATACATACAACTGCCAACAGCTTTTCGATCGGATCCATGACGGGCACAAGCTAGCCGGCCGGCTGCTGCATTAATTTCGTCAGAGCTAGCACTATTTTGTTAGTATAATTAACATTGGTCGATAATTCTCTTTAGATTCTCTTAAAGATTCCTAAACAGGATGGTTTGCGAGGTTTAATCAAGTTTCTAGGAACTAAAGCTCTCCCCAAACAGGGTGTAGCTCAGCCGACTTGTTTTGTTGTAGTACTTACAAGCGAGAAGTTTAAGCTCATCTCTCGTAATTCCTATTACTATTAGTCTATTACTTTAAGAACCCTAGCTTATATTGTTTTTCAAAGAAGCTAAGCTCTCCCAAACAAGCCATTTGAGATATAGCCAATCTAAGTTTTTCATTAAATTATGTGAATACAGCTAATTAAGTATGATGCAGTTATAACATGTGACCTCCTGCATACACACCAGCTGACAGTCTTATGCCCTGTTTGTTTAGTCTTTTTTGTTTATAGTTTAAAGCTAGGTTTTTTAAGTAACTTAAAAGCAGTTTGGTTTATATATGATAGAGGTGGATAATTTTATCATAACTTCAGTGGTATTAGTCTAAAACCAACCATCGATAAGCCAAAAAAAAATACCTCTCTAGTGGCTTTTGGCTTTTAGTTATATTGAGGCTTATAGCTTTTGAAAAAAGACTAGTTAAAAAGCCCCCTGTTTGTTTCGGGTTTAGCTTTTTAAAATTTTAAGCATGAGAAAAAGTCCAAACAAATAGGGGTTTTCAGCTTTTAGTTGCTTTTGCTACTCTCACGATCCTTTCCAAATACATCACCTTCAGTGCATTTTATATAGACATTTTTTACATCCAGAGGACAAATTTAGCAAAGAATTTGGAGGTACATGAATGTACTTGATAGAAACAGGATTTGATGAAAAGTAACACATGTTGATCCTTCATATATGGGCTAGTCATGTGTTCTTTTTATCCTATTTTTGGCCAAAAAAAAGAGTAGGGGTTAAATCACACTTTTCGGTGGTGCTGACCACTGCACTAAGCACTGGATCAATCACTTGCTTTTTGTAGCCTTGTTTGCAGCTGTAAATGCTAAGAAAAATCTTAGCTTACAAATGGGCCAGGCCACATTGGCAAATCTAGAACCGGATTAGCAAGTTGGGCTGCAAGCTGCCGACCAATAACATAGAAAGGTTTCAGGTGTTTGCACTTGAAAATGCACAAGTTTATGGAGTAAATTTAAACAGTTCATACAATTAATAACTTAACCATCAATATATGTAATATATAGATAGAAAATATCTCTGTGTAATCGTGATTTACTATAGCATCACAATAACTCAACATGCAAAAGCACATACACTCGTAATATTATCTAAACAGAAGGTCCTTATAATTCATTCATTTGATATACACTAAGCTAAATAGCTTCTTGATTTGGTCACAACATAGAGTTAGTTGCCATTATTATTTCTCAAGAGGACGCCCGATTTGGGCTCGCCAATTTGCACACCGCCGGCCGGCTCGTCCACCGTCCTCCTCTCCGGCTCCCTGCTGGCGACGGCCGGAATCCTTGGCTCTGCCGGCACCGACGTCTCAGCAGCGGGAAGCCTCGGCCTGACCTGGAACGGGTTGAACAGCGAGGCCCACAGGGTCATCTGCTCCTGCCGCGTCGCGCCGACGTAAGGCGGAACAAGCGGCAACCCCGGCCCGGAGAGCGCGGGCGGCGCGCCCACCGCCCACGGGATCGAGGCGCCGACCGCCGGGAGTACTGCCGGGAAGCGCAGGCCGCCTGCCAGCGCGCTCGCCAGCGGCAGCCACTTCCCCGCGCGTAGAGCCTCGTCCCCGTCCTCCGGCGACGCCGCCGCGGGGGCCACGTCGAGCACCGCCTCCGACGCCGTCGTTGCGTGGCGCCTCAGCGGCCGAGCCGCAGCAGCTCCGAACTTGCCGTCGTGCACGAGGACGACGCAGAGCGTCGCGGCGACGACGGCGATGGCTGAGGATAGGGGGCGACGGCGGTCCATGGTCGGAGAGGTTGATCCCTTGTGCCGGTGTTCGCCGTCGCGAGGTGCTGCATGGTGGAGCTAGCTAGCTCCTCTAGGTTACATATATATACGAACTCGTGGGGGAGGTCTAGGTAGGGGTTTGTGCGCGTGTCAGACGAAGCACAAGCAGTCACGCACGCATGATGCAACGTTGGTCCACCGGCTGGCCGTTGACCGGTGCTTGCGTCGTCGCAGTATCGAGTTAGGTTCAGGAGTAGCCGCAACCTGGGGAGAGGTAGGTTAATGGTTCAGTTAGGCCATGCGATGTTCGTGTGTTAGAACGTGGCTGGTCTAGAGTGGCTTTGTGTAAGGGGTGTAATCGGTTCGGATTTGGTTAGATATCGTTTTTTCACATCTTAAACTATAATTTTTTTGTCGGATTCGGAGTCAGATACGAATAGTACCGGATATGAATACGACGCAGATAATACCGATCGTGAATTAAAACCGAATACGGTG
Organism: Otatea glauca; assembly: GCA_036346275.1. Classification (NCBI taxonomy): domain Eukaryota; kingdom Viridiplantae; phylum Streptophyta; class Magnoliopsida; order Poales; family Poaceae; genus Otatea; species Otatea glauca. Next base: position 37,386,225 of record CM070733.1, on the reverse strand, counting down.
CGGAATCAATATGATACCTGATAATTTTTGTCGCATATCGCACGAAAATAAATACCACATAAAGCACACATATAGTACTAATTGATCAATCGTATGAGTTCGAATTTATCTTATGTATGGGTGCTCCTCAAAGCATGTCATGCGTGTGTGTCGATAAGTGTATATATTTTTATTATCTTAAGCATCATCTCATATATATATATATATATATATACACACACTTAACCTCTAGTAAAAAAATAAAAAAAGATGGATTTGTGCATACCACAAGCAGTTGGCGAATTTTGTTTAAAATTTCAAGGACTGTTTGCCTTCAAAAAAATCAAAAACTGCCACAAATCAATGCTAGAAAAATAGGTCCTTTCCCAAAATTCATGACATGTGGGCCTAGACTCATCCCACATTTCACCCCTGGCCCAACACGTCGAACTCCCCACCATGGTGACCATCAAGCCGCGACTTGATCCCCGCCTTGCCAAAGTACTGGGCAACGATTGCTATTGGGCCGGCCAAAGTACTGGGCCACATGATCCACATATCTGAATTACATTTTTCAGAAATATTCGAAAGTTAACTCGGAAAATCCCGATCCGACGAATAATGATCCCCTAAATTCAAATCCGAAAAAAATCCAAAACCGATACCAAATGCAATAAATCTCCGATATGACTATCCAAATTTGATCCGAACACATCCAGTCCGTCGAAAAATATCCGATCCAATTGCACCCCTATGGCTTTGGCACATAACACATTGTTCAGGGGCACTATGTTAACGAAATTGGTAAAAAAACAAGTAAGAGACTTACTTCTATACATTTCTCTTTTAATACAAGTTACATAAATCTTGAAGCAAGTGAAGGGTTAAGACCCTCTATCGTGCTTTAATATTCGTGCAATTATTAAAAAGAGATGTATAGAAGTACATTTCAAAATGTAAAACTGTTAAATTTCTAATCTTCTTGGAGATTCGTGCTCTAGCTAGCGATGTCATTGCCTTCTTCCTTAGCAGCGGTAGTTTAGGGTGGTTTTCTCCGGGCTAGGGTTTGGGTTTAGTAGGAGTCAACTATAGAGGGAGGGAAAGACGATGGAAGCACAGCAGTGAGTGGCGGAGGCGACGATGGCACCGGTGGCCGCGGGCATGGAAGAGGGATGCGAGCTGTACATCAACACCACGAGATGAGTTAGGGTGGGCGGGTAGGTTGGCGACGATGGGGAAGAGATGGAACGCGCCGAGGGTGTCGCGACCACTGGTGGTGGAAGCAATCGGCGGTAGCAAGGGGGCAACAGTGGCACCAATGTGCATCAGTGGCAATGACGAGAGATAGGTCATCAGACAGGGGTAGGATGGTGGTGGAGACACCCATATCTCACCGGAGAGGTAGGTGGAGACGGTGGCCGATGAGCTGATGGGAATTGACATGAAGGAAGAAGAGGAAGAAGCGAACAAGAAGGAGCTAGCAATGGCAGTGTGCGCATGCTAGGAAGGATTAGGAGGCAACCACCTTGTTGGATTCGGGGGACACCTGTCACCATATAAAGGGGATAGGATCTTGATTGGACGGCTCAGAATTTGACTAATTTTGGCAAGGAAAAATATGCCAGGCCACATAGACAATCTCTTATATTAACTGTTACAAAACATGCAATTTTGGAGGCAGAACTACTGTCACTCGTGCAGTCTAGTGGCGAGCTCAAGGTCTATTTGGAATGTATAAATTTCACGTGAAACAATTCAATTCACGTGGAGATGAATAAAAAAGCGCTACTATTGAACTCTATATCGTTGGAATTGATTCTAATGGTATAGTAGGTTTCACAGGTTTTAGAAGTTTCATAGCAGGTTTCAGAGGTTTCAGAGCAGATTTTAGAGGTTTCACGGCGGTAAAATGGTTAACGTACGTTAGTTTTTCTGATAAAAAAATGCATTAGAAAGGAGTCCTATTAACCATACATACGGCTACACGTAAAAAAATATAAAACCCTGGAAAGCCTTGTTGACCATGTGGCTAGGCTTAATTCTCGTAGAAAACAAGAATTTGGCCCGGCCCGCAACCTGGAGGGCTCCCGTATGCGGCGAGCGTGTTGTTGGGCCCCCAGTTTGTAACATCATCATCATCATCTTCTTCTTCTTCTACTCTCTTGAACTATTTCTTCCTCTCTTGTGTCAATTGACCTGGTTAGAGAACAATGACAGAGGAAGAAGAAGCATGAACCCATCTAGAAAAATGAACCATGATCTCGATCGGCAGCATCATGGTCGCTGTTTCCAGAGTTTAGGGTGTCAACAGGGAGCTAAGCACATGTAAAACCTTGATGCATGTTTGCCTCTTGGCACCTCCAGGGGAGAGAGCAAATTAAAAGATGGTATTTTCTTTTTTCAAGTAGTTCTGGCTGTCGAACTCATATGATCGAGCTTTCGTAAATAGTATGTAATTGCTTTAGTCTCTCTCGCAATTTGTGTCATTTGCAGGCGTCAACTCTTTAATCAAATCCCAACAGTTGGAAAATACTTTGCACTCACGCGAGAGGGATGGCCGTGTTTTATAATCATTTCGTAGGATCCTTTTTCCATCGTGTATTCAGACCTAATGGTAAACGGAAAAAGATAAGTCATTTAAAAAAAAATAAGAAATAAAACAGACAACCAGATTTGAGCCAGGATGGGTGAGGCGCTCGACCACATCCTAACCAACCGAGCAACGCTCGGTTCCTAAATACGTCAAGTTTAAATAAAATAAATCCAACTATATATACATGGCAACATATCTAGTGAAAACTCCGTGTACAAGTTTTCAAAAAATTCTCAAAAAAATTACCATACATAGGGTTTCAAATGCGATTGAGTTTGGTTTTAAATTTTGCAGGATTGTAGAAGCTCATCTCCCTTACGTATGGTAATTTTTTGAGAATTTTTGAAAACTTATACACGTGGGTTTCATGAAGTTTTCACGATAAAAAAGATTTTCACTGGATATATTACCTATATATAACTAGTATAGTGCCCGTGCTAACGCTACGACAACAGTACACCCGCTTATCAATTAAATAATAAGATAAATATGAATATAATACTTAATAATAAATAATCACATTGCTCGTATGCGAGTACAAAAATGAAGATATAACACTCAATAATATTTTTCGCTAAACGTTTCCCGTATGCTCTTAAGACTTGTTCACGTATGTATGTACGCCGACGTCGCCGGCCGCCGCTGTCGCACGTAAAAGCTCGCTGCCTTGCCGAACTACCGGAGGTATGACACCTCCGTCCCAACGTTTGGGCGTTCTTTAGTTAGGAATTCTGGACTGCGCAAGGAACACGGAAAGGAAGGTATGGATTTAGTTTGTGTTTTTAGAGGATTCATTGCAAGAATAGAACTCCCGTTTGACGCATGGGAGAGAAACCAATACGTGAGAAGATTAACAAGAGAAGAGAAGATGGTGTGTATGATAAGGGATTAAGGGGTTGTATATCTACCACATATTTGGAAGGAGAGCCAATCAAACAAAGAAATAAACAGGGAGGATCCGCATATAAGGAAACTAGACTTGAATTTTTTACTATCCTGGCCTCGTGATCGTTTTTTCCCCAATATGACCCTTCTGGAGACTTTTTTACGGATCTAGCCCCATAGAGCCTAATTTCAGAGCACGGAGAGCGCTGAATTTTTTTAATTTTTTATCCACGGAACCAGCGGTCTGTGAGTGCTACTTAATTTTTTCCAATTTTTCTCCCAGAACCAGCGGCCGGAGAGCGCTGTTTAATTTTTATCTTTTTTCCCTACGGATCCAGCGGTCGGCGAGCGCAGTTTATTTTTCCATATTTTCCCAGAATTATTCAGTGGACAGGCACCGCTTGAATGTTTTTTCATTTTTTCTTCCACGCTTGAATTTTTCAGCGGTTGTCGAGCATTTCTTTTTTTTTTTGCCAAAATTATCAAGCGGACGGGCACCGCTTAATTGTTTTTTTATTTTTCGGGAATTATTTTTTCTGTATTGGCATCATCATTATAATTTTTTCTGAATCAACTCTCGCGACGATGAATTTGCGGTTGTAGCCTCGAGCCGGAAAAATTAGCGGAGAGGTGCTGGAATTTTTTTTCCACGGTTGAGAAGCACTATAATTTTTTTCCCATACCCGAAATTATCCAGTGGCCGGGCAGAGCTTAGTTTTTATTTTTTTTTGTGCCTGAAATTTTCCATCGTCCGTTGGATAATTTCGACGTGAGAAAAAATTCAAAGACTTCTCCGTTGAATTTTTTCGGCTCGAAGCTACAATCGCAAATTCATCGCAATTTGAGAACAATCTCTAATGAAAAATGATTCAAACAAAGTTGAAATCTAAATATTATATATATTTGAGTTCCGGTAAGTATAAGGATTCTAATAAAATTAGTTTCATTCAATTCTCAGTTCTTTTGCAATATTTTTATATGTAGCATATCTTTGGGCCTTTTCTTTAAATTTGAATTTTAAATTCACCCGGTACTATTTTTCAAAATATTTTTGCATATTATGGAAGAACTTGATTTTAGATGATTTTAGAATTTTGTTTCATTTTATTTAGACATATAATGTAAAAGTTACAAATACTTGTATGCTCTCGGGTAATTAAAATTCTAAAGAAAATAGAAAACACGCCGCAGTAACGTAAAGCGTCTTTTCTCGATGGCGCGCGGCGCTTTTACGCCGCCAAGAAGAATCGACCTTGGGGCCGCTTTGTCGGCAAGAGCAAAACAGAGGACCAACTTAATGGCTGGCCGACGGAGCTATCGTCACGGATGGGCCTACCGAGGGCACCATTAGCACCACCACGACGCGCACCGCCGGTGGACTTGGTCGCCGTCGGCAATGGCCAAGATGCCTAGCCACCGAGTGAACCCTACGAGTGATGCTTCGCCACACAACTTTAGAATAGGCTCTCCTCCGCCGCCCGACCCTGCCGATCGATCTCTCTCGCGCGCTTCGCCACGCTGTGCCCGTCTCCGCCGAGCGTGGTTTAGCGTCGCCGCTTCATGGACGGCGCCGATCGGCGGCGGGCTCTCCTCGATCACCGCCGAGGGTCACGCGGCTCTCCTCCGATCGCCGCCGAGGGTCACGCTGGCTCTCCGCCGTCCCGGCACGCGCCGATCTCTCTTCCATGCGCTCGACGCCGCGTGGATCTCTCCTCCGCGCGCCCGACCGCCGCTGCAATCTCCGCCGCGCTGCCTGTCTCCCATTTCCTTTTCCCAAAGACGTATGTATCGGCCATTTTTTTCCGAAAGTTTGTTTCTTTTTCCTTGATTGTTTCCTTTTCCTTGATTTCCTTTTCCCTAGCACGTATGTATCGGTCATTTCCTTTTCCAAAACATTTGTTTCCTTTTCCTTGATTGTTTCCTTTTAAATAGAGATGCTGGATGGAGGTGCGGGGAGTAGGTCTGTTGTGGGCCACAGGGATGATTAGACACACTAAAAAATAGCCATCGGATGTGGGTGAGTAAAGCTGAGGAAAGATCTGAGAGGTTAATTTTGATGGAGGCAAGTTTCTAGGGGCATTTCGCTGGGTGCACGAAGGTTGGACCATCTCTAGTGGGATGCAATATTTGGGGTGGATGTAAAAAAAAATGTTTAGATGTATTATAAAGGAGTATAGAAGAGAGAGATCCACGTAAGACGTAACCAGTGAAGCTAGCCACAACATGAGTAAGGTTCCGTTTGGGATGGAGAAATACCATAGTAATTTTGGAGAGAGAGTATACTTGACCCATAAAAAAATTCTATGAAATTATCATGCTCCAGAGATGGCCTAGAACGCCATATATCTGGCGGCTTGTGTGTGTGTGTGTGAAGGATGTCCGGTGGCTCTTCTAAGTTCTAACTATAGCAAGCAGCCAGTATGTATGTGTCGCTGTTGTCAACTCTGTGGCTATTATGTCTTTGAAAGGCACTGGCATGTACTGTCGTTTGCAATGCACAATGGATCGAGGACATGGACCTGTACGAAATGACTAGCGGGTGACACACTGACATCGATCAGAAGATTCAGAAATCTAAATTGTGAAGCATTGTTCATTTGTTTGCATATATTATTGTCCAAGCTTAAAATTCAAGCGGCTTAAAAGTAAAACCTGGGAATGTGAACCATCCCTTTGTTTTCCCTTCTCTTGGCACGAGAGAGCTAAAGCAACGTTAAGCCATCGTGTTCAATGTTCAATTTGTTTTAAAGTGGTCAAAGCTGTGTCTCTATCATGGCCTTGCGGCATTTCTTCGAGGCATTAAGAAGACACGACAATGTTGCAAAAAATCAGACGGCTAAACATCCCACCACTTCACGAGAAAGATGCTAATTTTGGCTCACCACACAACTAGATTTAAGATCGAGGAACTACAACTTAAACACATACTCTTATATTGTCACGACTCGAATATTAAATTCGAATTTTGTGTGTATTCTGCACTAATTTAGGATTACGCTAGTGCACACAGTCTCAACATAGACGAATATCGTAATCATACACAGCGGAAACATAACAAAGACTTCATCTATTTAAATATAACCTGTTGTACGACCTTAAGGCCATCCTTATATAAATATGCCACACAGAGCTTAAACTAAGAAATAAATAAAACTGCAACGGAAATAAATTATTCGTAGTAACCCTTCAATTTGCCACAAGCAACTGACAAGGTTCGCACCTTAATTGATCGTCTCCTCCTAGTACTACTCGTAAGCTGGTATAGACTATTCTCCAATTGGTGATTTAGTTGTTGCAAGAGTGAATATTTAAAGCACTCAAAAAGTTGTGCACATAATACAATTCTATTATAACTATATGCATGGCTTATTCCAAATGAATGAGTGAATTAGTTATTTTGCAATACAACAACATTTACAAATAAATAGCATAAATAGATTGAAATAACACTAAAACAAATAGTAACAATAATAAATTTCTTAGTTATTTCTCAAATAAACTGAATCACAGCCTTAAATCAATTTCCATACTTCCATAGGCACACTGCCTCCATTCCCAAGTTTATTTTATCAAAATTAATCATTGACTGTAATTCCCGACCATTGCTCAATACTACGAGCACGGCTATTCGAATATATTTGACACTCTGCAGAGGTTATGCGCTTTACCCACACGATATGATAATCTCCTTTTACTTTCGGATTAACACACTTCTTTAGGTGTGTTGGTAGAGAGGTCATGACAAAGCCTTTACAGAGCTCTGTCTTAATCCAGTACTACCCGCTAAGGTTTCAACACTGGTGGGACTAGTTATCACACTCAGAGCCCGCCTCTTGCGCCATGCGACTTTACCCATGTAGTCGGTACTCACACCACCACTGTTAGTACCAAAGCTAAGACATTGCAAATTAATCAACTAGATTCGTCCCATTTCAGACATATGGTTGTATGTTTGACTCAGGCCAAATGCTTGCAACATTATCCATATCACCAACTTTCATTCCTCAAGATAACAATGCGACTGCCCAAATGTCTCATTGACCCACCATAATTCACAACTCTTGCCACTTGCCCCAGTCTAAATCATTTTACCACCCCAGTTGATTACCATGCACCACGTGCTATCAACAACATCAACAATATTGTGTGACAACATCTGACACACATTTTCGCAAACATATTCCATATTTCATTAAGCAAGATTAATTTCGTATACTCAAAATGATATCAATAACTCATTGCATGGCTAAGCAAACTATGCACGATCTAACCATCCCATATTGGCAATTAATAGCTACCAACTAATAAAGAACCACACTAGGTTGACAAATGAATCATGGCATACAATTGACAAGGTTGACATAGATTCAATTAGGTTATTAGGTTGAATAACTAATCCCAATTTAATTGAAACAATTATATTTTAAATTAATATGCAATAGTTTAAAACAATATAACTTTTAAAACATGGACTCAACATAATCAAAGCACAACTTACCTTCAAAAAGTTCATGATCCTGCCTGGACCTTGCTCTTGAGTTGGCTCTTCGTTCACAAACATCTCGGGTACTTCAACGTCTACGCGAAATGATTAAATAAAGCAATAGATACCAAAAATAGCGAGAAAAATCAACTATAAAATTTAAATATAATTCACCATTAAATAGAACTTAATTTTATAGATTTTCAAAAACCAGAATCACCTCAATCGGAGCTCATATGAGGGAAAACGGGCTCTTTGAAGTTTGAAATAAAATAAAAAGAATAAACCCCATTTTACCGAATTACTTTTCTACTAAAAATTCGGCTTTATGACATCATGTTGATGTCCGCGATATAATTAACCGAATAAAAAAAATCTAAATAAACTTATTAGACTGACATGTGGGCCCGCGGCCTATAGACCAGGTCCAAGGCTAACGCGCGCGCACAGTGGACTCGGTCCACGGCGCTCCGGCATCCGCGCACGACATCACAGTGACATCATGCGGCTGACGCAAGCGGCGACACGCAGCGAACTGCGGTTGCGACACATGACACAATCAAGACCGGCCAATCTAGATCCGACGGCTACGATTGCGCAAAGCCAAGCGAAGCGGCAGGGACATGCGGCATGACCAAGCACACGACGCGCATCACGATTTGGACCATGTTCCAGATAGAACGGCCACGGTTATGGTGAAGGCAGGCGAGATGCGACGGCGCACGCGTGGCGAAATCAGGTGCATTGGCTACGAATCGAACGGCTATGACTCATGATGAAGTTCGGCAATGGTGCGGCGGCGCAAGACGGCGACTTCTCATTGTGGTTGGAGATGAAGACCTCACACGCGGTGTTTTCTCAATGGAACATCAACGTGGCTTGATGGATCTGGCGTAACTTGACGCGGCGGTTCTGGATCTGGTCATAGACACGGCGGATGGGGCTTGATGACAGCGAAACTTGATGAAAAACGTGATGGCTTCCTTCTTGAACTCCGGCAAGCTTGCGAGGGCAAACGGCGACGTCTCGAACTCGGTTAGCTAGGGCAAAAGAGGTGGCGTGAGGTGGGCTTCTCGATGCGGTATTGCGGCGTAATAAATAGGCCTCGACGGTCGAGTTAAGTGCGAAAATCTCGAAGAATCCGGTGCAACGGCGGAGTCCGAGCGCGACACAGAGACGAAGCAACGTGGCATCATCCAGGGCGTCTACGTGGCAGTGATCGGGCAACGGTAGACGCGCGACTACGCAGCTCGATCTCACGTGTCAAACCAGGATCCGACGACCCGAGTTCCACGTGGCTTGGGTTTGGGCGAGCGGGCTAACGGAGCGGCTTGGGCCGACTGGCGAGGAAAAAATTGGGTCGGGCTCATTGGTTTCGGCCCAAAACTATACATGGTTTTTAAAATCATTTCCCAAATAAAATAATTGTAGAAATTAGATAAAGCCGAAATAAATAGCAAAAATACCCCAAAAAATAGAGAATATTTTAGGGCATTTTAGAGTCAAATAAAATATTTCTAGTAAAAATTATTTAAACTTTTCAAATTTTTAAATAGATTTTAACAAAAGACTTTATTCAAACAAATTCCAAATAATTCAAATAAATTCCAAAAAAATTCACAAAAATATAATATGCACAGTAAATCTATAAAATACAAAAAAAATTAGGATGATATATACACACACGCACATGAGTCGATGTGTGTAGTGAAAAGAGAAAAAAAGTTGATAAAAGTCAAAGGTTCCAATTCCCATGTTAGATGAACGATGATGATGATAAGTCATAGGTTATTGAGTTTCTTGTAGTGACACGACAAGTAGTCTAGCTAGTTGACAAATTTCTTGTAGCAAGTGAAGTCAAATCCCAACAAGGGGGAAAATGTCCTGTGGCAATTGATTTGTTGTGGTTTATGTGGAAATTTAATCAAATAAAAAATGTCCTAACAGCGTATCTTTCTTCTCGTTTTTAAACAGCTTGAAGATTTGCCAAACTGAGTGGACTTGTCACGTATTTTCCCAGCGATTTATTTTCAGAATATATATATTCCCCGATATATGTATTCACACATCTATTGGTGCCTTGATGAAGCTACGCTTACTTCATATGCAGACAGGAAGTATTCTAAAAACTCAGCTGGCTTGTGTTCAAGTAGAAAAATTCAGATGCAAGATATAACACTACGCCACCAAATTATTATTTTGAAATTGCCTTGTGTGCAGCTTGGTCATGCGATGGGAAATAGTCCTCATTTCCTATGCATCTTGGTTTATCCTCTCGCCTTCCCTTTTATTTGTTATTTATTTTTAGAGTAAATTTTACAAAACTACATGTTTTTTATATAAACTATAAGAAAATTATATGTTTTAGCTTCTATCGTATAAAATCATATATCTTAGAAGAACTTATATCGTAAAACATGTAGTTTTGTAAAATTTAATCTTATTTTCTCGTTGAAGTTCCTCTGCACTGTCTTATCACAGTGATGTTGGCTTAACATAGAGAGCCAAGTTTGTAAAAAATACACAGAGCAGGCAAAAAGCCTACCGCAGCCTGGGAAGCGTCACGTTCACTAGAGCACGAGGATCTAGCCTAACGGAGATTGACTTGGCGTGACAAACGTTGTTTCTCGCCTGAGAGACGATCCGGAGCATTGATTTCGGATCTGACGGTGAGTAGCCTCTCCTGTTGCGCGAGGTACATAGAAATATAGAATGACTACAAGCCAGGTACACGTCATGTCACAGTTAAATGTGGGATCTATTTGGAAGTCTTATATTTTCTGAAAAGCTTTTTTTTAACTTAAAACAGCTATAGATTTTTTTATAAAAGACTGTTCAATAAATAGTTAATTTGCTTCAACAATAAACTGCAAAAGAAAGTTCAGTCCAGTTTTTATCTTTTACTAGTTATATATAACTTCTGGTTTATGCTAAAAAACGCTTAAAAGCTAAATTAATTGAAGAACTTACTAGTTTTTCAAAAGTTAAAGCTGGTTTAAAGCCCTCCAAACATTACCTCAGTTGTAACTTGCAAATTAGGTCCAAATGCACCAACTCCGCAGACTATACGATCTTATAAAAGCTACTTTAGCTTCCAAATTTGATGCGCTCTCTTTCTTCTCAAGATCATTCAAGAAAAACAGCGCCCATGGACACGGACGACGTGGGGGAGGCGGCGCCGGCACCGTTCGGGGACATGGAGGCGGACTGCCTCGCCGCCATCTTCCGGCGGCTCCCGCTCGACGACGTGGCCGCGGCCGCGCCGCTGGTGTGCCGGTCGTGGCGCCGAGCGGCGCTCGACCCGTCCCTGTGGCGCGCCCTCGACCTCCGCCGCGGCGGCCCCTCCCGCTTCATGCCATGGTCCCCGCTCGCGGCCGCCTTCGCCGCCCGCTACGGCGTCCGCCGCTTCGCCTTCGCCGGCTTCCTCAGGCTCTGCGTCGCGCGCGCCCGTGGCTCCGCCGTCGACCTCTCCCTCCCGCCACTCCTCGGCCCCGCTCCGGCGCCCGAGCTGGACCTCGTCTCCCTCGGGTACGTACCAACACTACGTACTACGCTACTGAACCATTCCATCGGTTAATTATTGGAACGGTACTACCGTACAAGCAGTACGGTTACTCTTGACTCGATCATCTCGTACGGATCGTCGAGCTCAATTCCATCTCCATCGCAATGGATCAATCGATCAACGGAGCAACAGTTCTCGTGTCATTTCGCTTCACTGTTTAGTTCTCGTGTCATCTCGATCACTTGATTTACAATTTAGCTCTCGTGTCATCTCACTTAATTTACAATTTAGCTCTCGTGTCATCTCTTGTTGTTCGTACGTGTTAACTGCACTCTGATTACATATATGATCAGGTGTCCGGTGCTGAGGAAGGTGGCGCTGCCGAAGCTGGCCGCCGCCGACGAGGCGCGGCTGCCGGAGATCATATCGCGGTGGCGGCGCCTCGAGCACCTGGAGCTCGAGCACAAGCCGTCGTCCTTCGTCTCGACGGCGGCGCAGATCGGCGCAAGCTGCCCCGGCTTTGCGGGCCTCAAGATGGCCGGGTCTATCAAAGAGGAGGACGCCGTGGCCATCGCGAGCTCCCTCCCTGGGCTCAGGCTCCTGTGCCTCGACAACTCCTACCTGCCCAAGCGAGAGCTTCTCGTGATCATCAATGGCTGCCAGGGGCTGGAGGCGCTGCAAGCGAGGGGCTGCGTGGGGTTCGACCAGGAGGACGAGGAGATGGTGAGGAAGGCTGCCATGATCAAGAGGTTTGAGGTTGGAGGGTCAAGATCGGTTGATGAGTTTGAGCATGGTGATGAGGAGTGCTGTGATTACTCATCCTATGTGGATGTCATTTGACCTTGCTGTGTACGTGGGTCACCTGACCTGAGCCTCTTGTGCTGTTGCTGTTCTTGGTTGGCTGGTTTGTGGAGTGGCTGTAGTGAAATGGCAGTGGGTGATGCTGAATTGCTGATGGTGAGGCCCTGCTTTGATTTCTTGGATGAGATGCCGTCTAGTGTAACATCAACCAAAAAAGCAATTCAATCCGAAGGGCAAGCACGTTTTTCAATTAGCTTTGGAGATTGCGATTGACATTATTAGGGTATCGGTATGTTTCTGCGTGTATCAGGTTCTATCTGGAACATAGGAATTTCGGAAGAAAATTCGTTTTGCATAAAGCGATACAGTCTAGGTCAGATTTTAAACAACTTTTCTGTATTCTGAACTGGATTTGTATAGTTACAATTAACAACTGGCGTCCACAAATATTTCAGAGATTTTGTTTACACACACAAACATAGTAAACTCAGTGGTTACTCATGACTACCTCGCAATATTGGCAAATCTCTACGGTTCAGTATTCATATGAACGTCATTGGTATTGACAGGCGGTTTAAAAAATGTTGATAACAACAAAACGATCACGAAAGGTAAGGTGACTCGGTCGCGTTTCCTAGCCTCATTGGATGCAGCTCAGTCAAGATGAAAGCATCCATGCGTGAATCTGGAAGCTATCTGCTCAGATTTTGCGTAGGTTTAAAACTTTCAACCAAACCTGATGTCAGAGTCGAGAGGCACTCTTATCCTTTAGTTATGTAAGGCCCTGTTTGACAGAGCTCAGATCCCAACTCCACCTCAGATCTGGAGCTTATAGGATAAAATAAAGTGAATTAAATTTATATTTTTAATCTAAAATGTAAACAAGATTACCCACCTAAACACTCTTAATATACCCACAGCTTCAGCTTCATAAATTTCTGGAGCTAAATACCCTGCTCCACCAACTCCACGGATTTTGGTGGAGCTAGAGCTGTGCCAAACACCCCCTAAATCTCCATAATTAAAAAAAAAAGTAGACAGCTTATTTAGTTCAAGGTAAAAATTCTTGTGTTCTAGAAGATCGGAGTCTGGATGCATGTAACGACGGATTAGAGAAGCATTGCCTTTCAGCATACAAATCGTCAGGGCAACTGAGCACGATCTACATTTTATAAATTGTAATCTCTCTTCACAAGCTCAACAGTCCCTAATGCCTCAACAAGCGCTGTGTCGCCGCCTGAGATCACATCACATCATACGTTATCCGAATTACAGATTGGCTGTGAAGAAAACAAAATTTCTTGGATCAATAAATTGATACTCCCTAAATATCACTACAAAAAGAGCTTTGGATTCATTCACCCAATTTCATTGCTATCGCAACCAAAGCATGCATGTTTTCGCGAAAACCAACAAGTGCCAATGTCCTCAATGGTACTCCAGCAGTTCCGAGCCAGCTTCTGGACATATATCGATGGCCTTGGCAGCACGAGTTGATGTGGATTTGCTTGTGCATTGCCATTTGCAACTAGCAAATGAACTGTTCTAGGACGGGACAACATTTTGGTGCTTCTCACTCATTTGCAACTGGTCTCTTCTCCAGCAATGATGCCAAGAAAGCGGAACATAGTTTTGTGAGAGGCGGAAGAACATGAGATGATCCATTGAATATGGTTTCCCAAGGTCTCTGTGATGGGATAAATGGAATATCTGGAACCTCTTTCTTTGATTCCAGTTTTGGAAGTTCTCCATAAATAGATGTGTAACCCATCGGTGCTGGAACAACAGAAAAGAACTTGAATACTTCAAGAAGTTTTGTTGTACAAAGGTAAAAAAGAGCAAACAAAAATTGTTTTCACAAGGCACAAAGCAATGACGTCCAAAAACAGTTTCAGAAAAAGGTAAGTATGTTGTTATATGATGTTCCACATAATCTTTCCACTAGCAAGTACAGATGGTAAATAAGAGCAAATGAACACAATGAACAACAAAACCATACAATAAACTCACCCGGTTCCTCAGATTGAATCTTTTGCTGTGCGCTCTTGCTAACCTGCGGCTCCTCGTTCTTTCTGGGATCAAAGATAACATATTCATGTGAACCATTAAAATAAACCAGCAATGATGCCCCTCCATCTCTTGTATCATTCATGTTTGCACCCAAAGAGGGATCACCCTTCACAAAAGCAATGGTACCTCCCCTTGTCTGAAAAAAAGTGAAATTAATCAAAAGTTATACATTAGTACAGTCCCTGATCCATTCCCCTTACAATAGATAAAGGCATGAGAAGAAACCAAACAAAAACTTTTATAAGAACCAAAGCAATAAGCAAGTAAACTTTTTATGTGCTTTCTGCTTTGTTTGAGGAACCAGACAGTGAATGGACCATCCGATCCTAACTCAAAACCTAGCCCACTTGTTTGGTTTGAGGAATGGGTTTGTCCACCACCTCATCCCTCGTAAGCACAAGGCTAGTAGAGAAAATGAGGGATGGGGTCATCCTACTAAAATCATCGGATGATCCCATCTTGGACGAACCAATCCTAGGATGAGGCGGTCCCTCAAACCAAACATCCTATAACAGTACCAGTAGAAACCTGTAAATTCTTAAAATGACTAACAAGCAAACTAACTTCCGCAAAATATATTGCACTCCAAAAATCGGTTGAACTAAACATATAATATATAAAAACTCGGCGGAGATTACCTTTTTTACCGACCAGGAGGAAACAGGGTTAGGATTTTCTGCATTGAAAAGTAGTACTACCCCATCTTGCTCTGCCAGTGTTCCTCCATCAGGACAGCTTAGAAGAGCAAGAACCGCAAATTCACTCCTACTTATCGAACAACATGCAGCTGCCAAAAGTACACACAGTAACATGAGAATTAGATCAAATGTGCTTGTTTATCCAAAGACATGGACCAGCAATTTGTTTTCACAACCCAACTGCCTGAAACATTCTGAAACGTTGGCAGAAGGGACCAGGCTACAGGTAAGTAATTAAGTCCTAGTTATAATTTGCCTGCTTCACTCCATATGATGCAAGTGTGCAACACAATTTAATCAGTATAACAATCGCACTGGAACTGAATTACTATAACAGTTAATAGTCATGCAAGCTGCAACAACTAATGTAACAAGCTTGCCAGGTTCATTTTAGTACGCCTCTACTGGGCCACTGGCATGACCGCATGACTACGCAGCTTGATGTTTCTCCAAGCATCAGAAATTCAGAACTCCATATAATACGAGAAGCAAAATGTGTAGTCAGCAAAGGTAAAGCACGCATCATTTGCTAGAAGATATTTTGACTCCACGGAAGTTTGGCGTCATAGTTTTGTACCTTCTGCAAAAAGGCTGTAAGACCATTGCATGGAAAGATTGGAGACATTCCACACAGCAACCTGAGGTCTTGAACTCTGAGATATAGACATCAAAAACGCTGATGTCCCAACGAAAGAAAGTTTTGTAACGGGCTGCAAATTCAAAAGGTAACACATGTCAAACTGTCCTAAGCAAAATGGAAGAGGTACAGGTTGAGGAACAATAAAATACTGATAGAGCTTCTGCAATCACGCCAACAAGCGCATTATTATCAGGATCCCACAATGTGATGACACTCTCAGCTGCAACAGCGAGAACAGATCCATCGGCTGAGAAGGCTGCGGCTGTCATAGGTTTTTTCCTGCAAAATTTCAATTATTCAAGATGCCATCTGCATCAGCCAATAAATTAACAAATTTCAATTATTCAGGATGTCTGGTTATACAGGGAACTAAACAGTAACCATAAATACACTTATGACTATTTTTTTCACCATGAAATATTAGCAGGTACTGTTTAGAGTTAAATCAAAGTCAACTCACTTGTATGAGCCAACTGATTGGCATTTCCAACCAGATTGAATTTTTTCGTCACTTGATTGTGAAGACAAAGTTTGGAACCACACCTACAAATCAAAACAGTCATACTTAGGAAATAAGGAAACAAGGCATCATCACAAAAGCTAATAGACATACGCACCTTGAAGTTGCCACCAAAAGAAGAGCTCACAGCCATGTTTTTTCCTGGGCGGAAAGCAACAGCAGAAATCCCAGCATCACTGCACGAAAGATTAAATATATGAGTCAGAACGCATAAATTCAGTAAATATTTATCACTGACATTATAAACATGTACCAACCTGTGAGGCTCATATATGACAGTGGACAAAAAATATTGTCCAACGCGAGACCCATGGTTCCAAAATTTCAGTGTAACAAGGCCGCCTAATTCTTCTTCAGGAAGCTTGACATCAACAGTGCACATAAATTTCCCATCGATGGACAATGAAACTAAAGAAATGTACATCTGTGGGGGGAAAAAAAGAAATGTGTCAAATATCTACGCCAAATATTGAATACCAAACTAACAGTTACAAATTATTCAGGCAGCAATGGAAACACATCGAAAATAGTTTATGCCATGAGAGCCAATCAAAACAAATCTAGACCAGTAAACATAACATAGCAAGTACGTCAACTACATTAGCATAAAACTAGGTGATAAAAGATGTAAAGCAAAATATATGGTGATTTGAAATGTTTAGCACATAATCAAGAGAAGAGATAACAGAACCAAAGAGATGAAAAAAAATGTATCGAAAAGAAAGATAAAGATTGTACAGGAGAAAAATAAGTGATTGAATGGTGTACAAGCAGAGTGGGGCATGGTATCTCACCGTGATATCATCAACAGGCTGAAAGTTCCTCTCACACACTTGCACCTGAAGAGGTTAACAACATTGGGATCAATCTTAGTGAAATGTTCAACACAACAGGGCAACCATTGATTTAGTATACTGTGAATCACAGAGCTGAAAAAAAACATCACAAATTCCTCCCTTAAGTTGATTTTCTTACCTCTGAAACCTCAGTGTTCTCAAACAAATTGTAGAACTGTATGCAATAATCTTCCGTTGGTATAGCAACAAGTCCGTTAGTGTAATCAAATCCATACACATCTCGATAAGATCCACCCAGGTCCGAGGAAGCAATAGGTAGCTGAAGAGATAAACATAAAAGATAACCATAAGCACATAATACAGTCATCGGAAAGAGGGAAACGAGAAACTGGCAATGTTATTTGCTGGGATAAACTCTTTAAGGGCAGAACCGCAGATTTTAATGTTACAAACCTTAATCCCAGCAATAGATTTCATGACTTCCATATTAGGCATTTTTAGAAGATGGACTTGGTTATTTGTACATGACACCTGAAATACCAGCAAGATCAGCTATAAGTCACACTCAACACAACGAACCACAAACAAATGAAACAGAACAGACCAAAAGAAACTGTAGTTTGAAACACAAGCATGAGTAACTTAATCAGTCTACGCAATTAACCATGCTTTATGAATCCTCATCACTTTACCAGTTCTTAATATAAAGTTGTACTATCCCGGCTTTATGAATTGTCTCTACAACTAAATATCACTGCACAAACAGGCATTGGCAACACAACCATCTAAAAGCACTACCTCAATATGTTTAGTTGTTGTGACAGGACCCACCTGATGATCACATAAACAACATTTTTTTATTTGTTTTCCTAGGATTTCTTGTATGGCAAGACATGCACCAGACAAACTTATTTCAAAAATCCTGTCCCACGTCCGTGGCAACAAAGGAAAAGAAAAGGGGGATAACAATCAACAAATCTTATTTGGAGTTTTGTACTGTGAGCACCATCAATATGGACAAAAAAAATGTCAAGTGAGTTGGTGACCAAAGAATAGCTAAAGGTGTAACACCAGTACAAAATTATCGACAATATGATAAAAGAGGGAACATGGATTTTACATGACTAAACTTTATAGAATAAGAAAATCAGCGATGAGATAACAAATTATAAGATCATGCAGCATGACCACATATAGAACTTGTTGACATAGTTCACTCTAGATGTGATCACCTACTGGGGAATCTGATGGTCTTATTTTTCTAACTGGTGTTTTGCTCCCAACCAACCAAGGAAAAGTATGTCTACAGACATGAAGCAAAATAAGAAACTAAATTAAACTCCCATTCACAAAAGCGGTATATAATATACATAATTATGACATGCTGGAACACCAGATACAAAGAACTTTATAATCAACAAAATAACTTTCTCTGCAGAGCAATAGGTATCGAATTCTTGTAAAATAAACCAAAGGGTTAATGCAAGAGGTAAAAGGAGGAATACTTACACAGGAAATGGAAGTGTCTGGAGAATCTACAAAGAACAAAAGAGGAGATCCTAGACGTGGTTTATACCTTCTCTTTCCAGTATCTAGTTGCCATACAACAATAACTCCCTCCATACCACCTATACAATGGGAAACTTGTCATTGAAAATTATAAAACTTGACAACAGGATCAACATAAAAAGTCTGAAATGAGGTATAAAAATATGATTTAGACAAAAGGTAAATGCATCAGTAAGCAAAACCTGAGAACAAGTAAGCTCCATCAGAAGAAAATTTGAGAAACTTCACTTTGCTTGAATGCCAATGCCATGTAGTGCAAGTATCTGCATCATCTTCACCCCTCACACCATCCTTTTCTTCATCTACTTTGGACTTTGCACCATGTGCTCCAGAGAACTTTGCATTTCCAAAACCTCTCCAAATTAAGATCCTCCCTGTTACATCACCAGCAGCTACAATTCTCTCGCTAGGATGGAAGGCCAGAGTGCTCAAGTTTTTCGTGTGACGAATCTTTATCTTCCTTATCTTATCAGGCTTGAAATCTTTTGTTGGTATGCTCCAAATACAAAGCTTTCTCTTATTTGTAATGCCCAAAAATTCTCCAGAACTACTCACAACAATCTTTTCAGGCTTCCGGGTCTGTTTAAATCAAAGCAAGTAACACAGGGATGAAGTTTTATGCTTTGCAAAATTGTCGACAGCTAAACATCTACAACAAAATTTTGTTCTCTCTAATTGTAATACCAAGAAAACTGGTAAAATGTGTATCCACATCGGTTCATTACTACTCCTAGCATAACCACATCAATAAAATATCTGAAATACAAAGACATATTCATGGGGAAAATAGCTGGAGAATTAAATGGAACAAGAGGATGTGTAAAGCTGAAAAAGCTCACCTCAGCCAGAAGACCACCCACTTGGCGCCCTTTCGTTAAGTCATAAATTCGCATCTGGCCACGCAATGCTTTTTCCTTGTTAGCTGGCTTGCTCGTATCTTCCACAGAGATGAATGCAAAAGGAGTATACAGCTCAGCTCCTCTTGACATTCTGCTTATGTTAGGAATGGCCTGTGCTCAAACAGAATCAAAATAGGATCAGGTTACATTGGCCCAATTTACCCCAAATTCAAAGCAAAAATGTTCATATACTGCTCAGCATAAAACAAAATTTTAGGAGCGGCTCACCATGGAGTGGACGGGGAGGCCGACCTGGACCTTCCGCACCACCTCTGCCGCGGCGAAGTCCCAGTAGATGAGCACCCCGTCGAGCCCCGCCGTCCAGCAGTAGCTCGCGAGCTTGGTAGCCACCGCGGCGTTGACCGGCGGCGGCGCCACCACCACAGCGGTGACGTCCCCCTCGTGCCCCTCCAGCTCCGATACCTGCACTCCAGCGGCGGGGAACAAATCACAACCAACAAATTTTACGGGGCGGAAAAGCCAAACTCAGCATGCGAAGCTCATCGGGTTCTACCAGCATGGCGGTGGAGGTGCTGAAGACGGAAACGGCGCGGCCGGAGCAGACGAGCAGGAGGCGGCCGTCGGCGGAGAAGGCCGGCGGCGCGGAGACGTAGCTATGGCCGCCGGTGATCATGGCGGCGGCGGCCAGGGGTTTAGTTAGGGTTTTGGGTGGACGGGGAAATGGGGGGTGACGAGACGAGGAGGGCGGCGGGCGAGACGGCGGCAGAGCAGAACTAGGGTTTTGGCCCAAAAAGCTTGGGAAGCCGCCCGCAAGGCAAAGAGGGGGGTTTTGTAACGGCTGCGATCGCTGATCAAAATGAAAACCCGAAAGAACACCGTGTGACTCGGCCCAACTCAATCTAGTCACGTCAGGTTAGATTTCAGGGCCCACTTGGCAGCCTAACTAGTGGTACTGCATTGAGCTGAGCAATTTACAAATCGATTTTACAGCCCAAGTTGGATGTTCATGCTCCTTAAATAAAAAAGGCTAAATGCTCGTTCCTAATTTTCCAATTTAACCTTTCTTTTCAACGACGAGCAATTGAAACAACCAATATAATTATTTAATTTGCTCTTATCACTTGGGGGCACGCATATCGAGGCTCACAACCCAAAAATCACATGTACAAAGAAAAAAATAGTACTCCCTCCTAGCATAAATAATTTTCGTTTTGGATATCGATACGGTCCCTAAAGCTCAACTTCAACCACTAATTTCTATTATAATATATTTAAAAAATCTAATAAAATTATAATATTATGAAAGTACTTCTCGAGACAATCTACACATATGATTTTCATGCATTCAATCTAAATATTTAAAAAGATTTATATAGCTAAAGTTTAAAAAATTGACTACGCATATTCTAAATCGATAAGTTTTTGTGAATCAGAAGGAGTAAAAATTTTCACATAAGCCATATACCGAAATTGTGAGTAGTCGGTGGGAATCGAACTTCGATAAACTAAGGGCCGGTTTGCTTTTGCTTTGGATTATCTAAAAGCTGATTCTAGATTGTGATTGTAGGGAATCTGATTCTCTAAAAGCTAGAATCCAAAAGCACATATGAAGTGAATTGTGGATTCTAGTATATATGGGTGGACTGGATTGTGAGAATCGATTTCTAGAACCAGACTGTTTATTTTTTATTCTATTTTTAGGACCAGAATCTAGAATCAAAAGCAAAAACAAACAGTCACTAAGGCCCTATTTGTTTTGTTAGTGCCTATTTGTTTTGGCTTTTTCATTGACTTAAAAGCAGAAAAGTCAAAGTCGAAACAAACGACTAACTTTTAAGCGGGCTTAAAAAAAGCCAAAAGCCTCTATATAATTATAAGCCAAAAGCTAGGTAAGAGGTGTTTTTTTTTGGTTTTTTAGGATGAAATAACCCTTTGTCACTGAAAGTCTCCAAAATTACCCACCAAATGCCATCATATATAAACTCAAGAATCTTTCTTCCATCTCCTCATTTCTCCTCGTCTTCTCTCGCTCCTCTGTGCGACATGCCTTCTCCCTCCGCCGCTCTGGTCTCTGTTGTCCCCGACCTCCTCCCTCCTCCGCTGTCCCCAGCCCCCTTCCTCATCCACAGATCCGGATCTGGCGTGGCGTGGGTTGAGGCGGTCGAACTTGAGCTTGGAGCAGCGGGAGGCTACAGGGTCCGGGCGTGGCGTAGGTGGAGTTGAACTGATCCGACCGTAGCACGGCGGGAGGCGGTCGGATCCGACGTGGCGTGGGTGGAGGTGGGTGGACCTGAGGGTGGAACAGCGAGAGGCGGGTGGGGGAGGCCGGATCTGGAGTGGCAAGAGGTGACCGAATCCGCCTCATCGAGCCCCTCGGTATATGTTCTTATTTAGTTTGACGAGAGTTCAGAATTATTATGCTGTTTTCAGTCTCAGAAGAGTTCAAAATTGCTATGTAGTAAGAGTTTCAAGTTGATAAATAATTATACTCGTAATGAAGTTTGATCTCAAAATTAATCTATATTTTTCAATACGATATTTGGTGAAAAAAGTACGAAATATTTATATTAGATAAATTAGTATATAAGAAAAGTCCTTACAAACTTAAAGGGTATTTCAAACTTTCTAGCAATAAACTACACCATCCAACCCATCAAAAATCCAGGATATCAAACAGTACGTCTTGACTTAAAAGCAGACGATTTAAAAGCTCGTTAAACAAAAAAACTAGCTTTAAGTCAAAAGTTAAAAGCCAAAAAAACCCTATACCGAAACAATCAGGGCATGACTGTCTCAAGTTTAACTTAAGCAAAACAAAAGGCAACAGGATCTCCCTGTGTCCCCTCCATATGAGCTAGCACACGTGCATGTGCCGGATGATTGGTACTAGTTATGTGCCCGTGCGTTACAACGGAAACTCAATCTACGACAAAAAAAAACTCCATCGATTTGTATGTTGCACCAGATACAGATATCTCGCAAATAATCTGTAAACAAAATTTACTACGGATGAAATGTCTCGATTACAATGAGAAAACCCTGACAAAAAGAACAATTTTAGCATAATAACAGCGATTATTTTGTAGGCTTACTTGCAAAATCAGATCCTTCGCAAGTAAATTAGGTGGCATTTCTGTGTCTAATGTGAACCTGATAGTTGGAGGCACCTCAAAATGAGTTTAATTCATCAAAACACCATTTTCTTTTTTCTAGATGTAGCAAAAATGTCTTTGACAATATGAAAAAAAGATAGTATGCCCAAAGACCAATATTTCACACATTATGAATATATTTAATAAAATGTGGGTAGCACAAAGAATGTACAAAAAAATGGAAAAGAAAACGGCATAACTGATGTATGAATAGTGCTAATTAGATGCTACACCCAATGTTTCTATTATTCCTATGCGTAGATGAAATATAATTATGATGGTCCAACCTATCTATACCCTTTTATAATGCATCTAAACATTCTTTTCTACGTCCACCCAAATAGTGCATCCCACTAGAGATGGCCCAACCTTCGTGCACCCAGCGAAATGTCCCCAGAAACTTGCCTCCATCAAAATTAACCTCTCAGATCTTTCCTCAGCTTTACTCACCCATATCCGATGGCCATTGTTTAGTGTGTCTAATCATCCATGTGGCCCACAACAGACCTCCTCCCCGCACCTCCATCCAGCATCTTTATTGAAAAGGAAACAATCAAGAAAAAGGAAACAAATGTTTTGGAAAAGGAAATGACCGATACATACGTGTTGGGAAAAGGAAATCAAGGAAAAAGAAACAAACTTTCTGGAAAAGGAAATGACCGATACATACGTGCTGAGAAAAGGAAATGGGAGACGGGCAGCATGGCTGGAGATTGCACGCGCGGCCGGGCGCGGAGGAGGAGATCCACGCGCGCCCAGGCGCATGGAAGAGAGATCGACAATTTCTTTGGGACGAGCGACGAGAGCCCGCGCGCCCTCGACAATGATCGGAGGAGAGCCGCGTGGCCCTCGGCGGTGATCGAGGAGAGCCCGCCGGCGATCGGCGACGACGCCGCGAACGGCGACGCTTAGGCCGCGACTCGGCGGAGACGGGCAGCGTGGCGGGAGATTGCACACGACGGCCGGGCAAGGCGCGGTTGGGCGCGCGGAGGAGGAGATCGACGTGGCGGCGGGCGAAGCGGAGGAGAGCCCGCACGCCTCGGCGGCGATCGGAGGAGAGCCCATTTCAAGCCGTGTGGCGAAGCATCACTGCATGGTTCACTCGATGGCGAGGCATCTTCGCCATCACGACGGAGACCAAGTCCACCGGTGGTGCGCGTACAATGAGCCGGTGCTAATGGTGCCCTCACCGGTCCATCCGTGGATCAGTAGCTCCACCGGCGCCAAATTCTAGCCGGTCCTTTGTTTTGCTCTTCACGACAAAGGGCCCCAAGGTCGATGGATCGCGGCGATGTAAAAAGACGTGCATCGAGGAAAGACGCTTTCTGTTCTGCGAATGCGTATTTTCTATTTTCTTTAGAATTTCCATTACCCGAGAGCATACAATACAAGTATTTGTAACTTTTACATTATATGTCTAAATAAAATGAAACAAAATTCTAAAATCATCTAAAATCAAGTTCTTCATAATATGCAAAAATATTTTGAAAAATAGTACCGAGTGAATTTCAAATTCAAATTTAAAGAAAAGGCCCAAAGATATGCTACATATAAAAATATTGCAAAAGAACAGAGAATTGAATGAAACTAATTTTATTAGAATCCTTATACTTCCTAGAACTCAAATATATATAATATTTAGATTTCAACTTAGTTTGAATCGTTTTTCATTAGAGATTGTTCTCAATTTGCGATGAAATTGCGATTATAGCCTGAAGCCGAAAAAATTCAACGGAGAGGTGCTGGAATTTTTTCCCCATGTCTGAAATTATCCAGCGTACGATGGGAAATTTCAGGCATGAAAAAAAAACCAAGCTCTGCCCGGCCGCTGGATAATTTCGGGCATGGGAAAAAAATTACAGTGCTTCTCAACCGCGGGAAAAAAAATTCAACACCTCTCCGCTGATTTTTTCTGTCTCGAGGCTACAATCGCAAATTCATCACCGCGAGAGCTTGATTCAGAAAAAATTATAACGACGATACTAATATAGTAAAAAATTCGAGCTTGGGCGCTGGTAAATAATACCGCGCCACCGCTCCGCTGATTTTTTTCGGCTCGAGGCTACAATCGCAAATTCATCGTCATGAGAGTTGGTTCAGAAAAAATTATAACGATGATGCCAATACAGTAAAAAATTCCCGAAAAATAAAAAAACAATCAAGCGGTGCCCGTCCGCTTGATAATTTTGGCAAAAAAAAAAGAAATGCTCGACAGCCGCTGAAAAATTCAAGCGTGGAAGAAAAAATGAAAAAAATTCAAGCGGTGCCCGTCCACTGAATAATTCTGGGAAAATATGGAAAAATAAACCGCGCCACACCACCGGATCCGAAGGGAAAAAGATAAAATTAAACAGTACATACGATTCCGGTTCCGCGAGAAAAATTGAAAAAATTAAGTAGCACTCACTGCATCATTTGGTTCCGTGGATAAAAATTAAAAATTCAGCGTTCTTCGTATGGCTCAAATTAGGCTCTATGGGGCTAGATCCGTAAAAAGTCTCCAAAAGGGTCATGTTTGGGAAAAACGATCACGAGGCCGTGATAGTAAAAAATCAAGTCTGGTTTCCTTGCATGCGGATCCTCCTGCTTATTTCCTTGTTTGATTGGCTCTCCTTCCAAATATGTGGTACATATACAACCCTTAATCCCTTATCATACACACCATCTTCTCTTCTCTTGTTAATCTTCTCACGTATTGGTTCCTCTCCCATACGCCAAACGGGAGTTCTATTCTTGCAATGTAATCCTCTAAAAAACACAAACTAAATCCATACCTTCCATTCCGTGTTCCTTGCGCAGTCCCGGAATTCCTAACTAAAGAATGCCCAAACGCTGAACGGAGGTGACATACCTCCAGCCGTTCGGCGAGGCTTTTACGTGCGGCAACGACGACCGGCGACGTCGGCGTACATACATACGTGAACAAGTCTTAAGAGCATACATGAAACGCTTAGTGAAAAATATTATTGAGTGTTATATCTTCATTTTTGTACTCGTGCATACGCAATCGTGATTATTTATTATTAAGTGTTATATTCATACTTATCTTATCATTTAATTGATAAGCAGGTGTACTGTTGTTGTAACGTTAGTACGGGCACTATACTAGTAAACAAAAGGAAGTTTTTACTACTTCTGTCATATGTCTATCTTGAGTTTTTATATTTGAACAAAGCCTGATGGTTGCTAAAGTCTCATCACTATGAAGATAAACAAATCCAGAACTACCTAACACATCAATGAAATATAGAACAACAGTTTAATTCACATACACACAGAAATATGTCTTTGTCCTTTTTTTTACAGGACTGATTTTCAAATTCTATCTGGAAGTAGTAAAAACTTTTCGCATACCTTGAGAAGCGCCTTCCCAGTGCCCATCACAAAACATGCATCAGTATTTCCAATTCCAGTTGCAAATTGACCAAAGGCTCCAGCATTGCATGTATGAGAATCAGTGCCAAGGAGAACCTACACAACAATTGGACCAGGTTAATCCTGTAGGGTAATCCTGTAATTAGTAGTCAGTATAGTCGGTAAGCACCTCACCTGGTCGGCAGTGACCTTCTTGGGCAAGTGCAATGTGGCAAACACCTTTGTAGTCTAGATTTGCCTACAGACAACTCAAAACGTTAACTTTTTTAAACAAAAATCTTCCTTTTCTTAAACAGGTCTGATATGAAACAAACAAGCTATCGATTGTATGGATAGACAAGGAAATGGATAGGCATACCCTGAAATTGCTCAGGTCCTTGATGTCGTAGAAGTACTTGATCTTCTACTCCATACAGAAGTCCCTCAGGATATCAACATTCCGATTTGCTCACTCGTCACTGGTGAAGATCTTGTCAAGCTGGTGAAGATAAAAAGTCATTAGAACTTGGGAGATAGAGGAGCCTTGCGGTAGACCTATAGATTTGCATCTGTATTTTTTTCCCCACACCAAAAATCTCATAACCAATTCAACTTCACCCGAGGATGAAGGTAGTAGAACAAAGAGGAGCCGCATCTTTTCCTGGCGGGTTCACTCCTTGCCATGAATAGGGCTGGCTCCTTCACCGAGATAGATCTGCGCTAGGAATTAACTTGGTGAAGATCTTCCAATCTTTTTGGAGAAAGAGATTTCGTTGTTCCCACAGTCCCTTAGTCCCGTACCGGCTGTCGGTCTATCTCATATTCGCAGAAGAAGGAACTTGCTTAATGCCATGCTGGAAGTGTAATTAAGTAGGCGGCTGGTCGTAGAATATGTAGTGGTTCGGAATGATGACGACCTTCTCGCGGTCCCAAACCTTGGCGTTCTCCCCAAACTCCCGATTGAAGATCCCAATAGTGCCCGAGCCGCAGACGTCGTGTGTCATCAGCACGTCGACGTCTACCCACACGTTCTCCCTGGGCTCTAGGCTCACGCGCTCCGACGCCCGCGCCAGGATCTTCTCCGTCATTGTCATCGCGCTCTTCACCTGAACCACAGAGAATAAGAGGCCCATCTGCTTATGTACAGCGATAACATCGAGAACGATAGCTTGGAACGTTCTAGTTTGGGATTCGGAAGTGTACCGAGCCAGTGGAGGCTGGGGCGCGCGGCGCTTGGGCGGGGGTGATGATGGTGCAGACGCGGGCGGCTCGCGCCCACCAACGGCTCGCGTTTGCGCGCTGCTGCTGCATCAGTGGCGAGCTCCTTCTACGACAGGGGGGCAAGGAAAGGAAGGAGTCAGCAGAGAGAAGTGTTCGGGAGTGGCGTGGCGAGAGGGAGGTGGGGGCGAACCTTGTGGGCAAAGGTGGCGGAGGCCTTGACAACGGGGACGGCGGAGATGGAGGCCATGGCGGCGGCGCGGTCGAAGCGTTTAGGTGGAAATCCCCTTCAATCCATCCATCTCAGTCGTTCGTGCTAGATCCAACGGATCAGGTACTCTGAAGAGAACGGACAACCGCCACCAACTCCTAATTAGAAGTAGCAGAGATGAGCCGGTCCGACGTGTACGAGGCTTCGTGTGGGGCCTACGGCTTACAAGTGGGCCCCACTGGAACAAACACTCCCATTGCTCTGCGAGTGGCCGGTGTTGCTGTTTCGTAGCACTAGCAGAGGGAAGAGGTGTTCCAAATCATGTAGTCGACTCATCGACATGAGTTTGTTTACGTGTCTCCTCCCGGTAAAGCACGTACACAGGTCTATATCAGCTATTTGTAAGTCTATATCACATAAGATTTTTGATGATGTAGAAGAGAGAGGAAAATGATGTGTAGAATTTAACAGACAATCTTATAAATAGTTTTATATTGTGTATGTCATTGTATACACAATCTTTTAATTTTACGGGAGATAATTACAGATAATTATATAGGCGGTCTGCTATATTAGTTATCTTTAGTCATATCTATAGATGATATTGAGTTATATTACAGAACAGTCACCATTTAGTATATCACTGTATACTAGTATAGTGCCCTGTCTTCCGGTTTCCTTTTCCCAACACGTAATATATGGTATTTTTCTTTTCTAGACCGATTGTTTCCTTTTCCTTAATTCCAGGATATTTGTTTCCTTTTCCTTGAGATGATGCTGGAGGTGGTGGGAGATCTGTTGTAGACTACAGGGATGAGTTAGACACATTAAACAATGGCCATCGGATGTGGGTGAGTAAAGCTGAGGAAAGATCTGAGAGGTTAATTTTGATGGAGACAAGTTTCTGGGGACGTTTCGCTGGGTGCTTGAAGGTTGAGCCATCTCTAGTGGGGTGCATTATTTGGGGTGGATGTAGAAAAGAATGTTTAGGTGCATTATAAAGGGGTATAGATGTTGCCCTGCACCCAATTGAGTTGGCCAGTGTAGATGTAGCCACCTAGGCGGTGTTGAGTGGAGGAAAAGTTTGCGTTTTGCTCCCTGTATTTGGGGCTTTTTGTGAACAATTTTTTTGGGATTCAAATTTAACTCCACATATAAGGGACTTTCGTGTTTTTAATAAGAGCTAGGGGATCTTTAGGGGCGCTAACGATACACTTCACTAAACAAAAAAACATCAAAAGGAAGCAGTATTGGAAGGGAGTGTAAAAGATATAGTTTAGTGAACAATGAATCGACATGTTTGCTATTTTAGCGTAGCATAATTTTAGTGGCAGAACTTTAGCAAAAGAACATAGAGAACCATCTTTTTAGGCATTTGGAAGAAAAAATTATGGTCATGAAAGTATAGAGTCAATTACTAGATTTTTAAGATAACCTAACAAACCACTCGTGCCAGTTATAAATAGTTATCATTTTAGACATAGGTGTAGTTAAACTTTCGAAACTTTAACTATCAATATTTTTAAAAAAAATTTAGAATAGATACACGAAAATCATATGTGGAGATTTGTCTCAAAAAGTACTTTCATAATATTATAATTTCATCGAGTTTTATAGACATATTATAATAAAAATTAGTGATCCATACTATGTTTTAAAAACCACGATAACTATTTACGACCGGACGGATATCAGTCAAATCTTGCAACTAAAAAGTAGAGGGCATGAACTTCCTTAGCCACTAAGAGCTCCGCCGTTGCATACAATAATGACCCGGCATGTCATATTAGATTATTAGTATGTAAAGTGCGACAGCACAGATGAATACGCACAACACATAAAAAAACAAAAGAAACGTGCATATGCAGGCAAATTGATGCAACTGTCACACCATTCTAATCTTGAAGAGCATCTATACTCCTTTATAATGCACCTAAACAATTTTTCTACGTTCACCTCAAATAATGCATCCCATTAGAGATGGCCTAATGTTCGTGCACCCAGCAAAACGTCTTCAGAAACTTGCATTCATCAAAATGAACGTCTCAGATCTTTCCTCAGTTTTACTCACCCACATCCGATGGCCATTATTTAGTGTGTCTAATCATCCTTGTGGTCCACAACAGACCTCCCTCACCTACATATTTGGAAGGAGAGCGAATCAAACAAGGAAATAAATAAGGAGGATCCGCATGCAAGGAAACCATACTTGAATTTTTTACTGGCCAAAATTTTACGTACTACATATTTGGAAGGAGGGTGAATCAAACAAGGAAATAAACAGGGAGGATCCGCATGCAAGGAAACAAGACTTGAATTTTTTATTGTCCTGGCATTGTGATCGTATTTTTTTTCGAATATGACCCTTCTCGAGACTTTTTTACGGATCTAGCCCCATAAAGCCTAATTTCAATAAGCACTGAGAGCGCTTGAATTTTTGTTTTTATTTTTATCTAAGGAACCAACGGTCGTGAGTCCGCTTAATTGTTTTCAATTTTTCTCGCGGAACCGGTGGCACATGAAAGCACTATTTAATTTTATCTTTTTTCCTTGCGGATCCAATGGTCAACGAGCGCATTATTTTTCCATATTTTTCGAAATCATCCTCGTGGCCCACAATGCACCTTCCTCACCTCCAAAGATCAACAAGGAAAAGGAAACAAACGTCTTGGAATCAAGGAAAAGGAAACAAACGTCCGAAAAGGAAAGGACCATACATTACGTCTTGGGAAAAGGAAACCGGAGATGGGGCGGGCGGTACGGAGAACGCAGTCCGCAATGGCTCCACGGTCGCCATCGGTGGCTTTTGCCGACGCGGCGAGGTTGCTGGTCAGCGACCTCGCGACCGCCGTGTCTTGGCAAATTTATAATTTAAATTTTTTTGAAAATAATTTTATTAAGTACAAAATAATCGAAAGTTTTTTTGAGAATTTTTCTAGAATTTTTTAACCTAATGTGCTATCTTTTCAAAAATCCTTCTATATTTAAAAAAATGAAGACAACTCACGTGTAGCTTCTTCTAGTCACATTTGCACTGCAGAAGTTTCTTCTCTTCCCTCCCTCCATTAAAGCAAGAAAGAAGCTCCAAAGCTCCATCAATCCCGCACCAAATCTCCTCATTTCATCTACGGTGTTAATTCCTCAAATTTCGTGCTCTATTGCCAAAATTTCCCCTCAATTTGATTTGATCCCAAATTATGGTTTCCATAAATATGCTTGTTTCAGGGCTATAAAAGCCGTCGAGCTCTCCTCGACCCCATCGCATTGCGTAAATCCCCAAGTGCTCCCTCTTGTAAAGATCGCCGGATTTTGGAGGTAACCCAAGCCATTACCGTCATCTTTCCCGGCGAAATTCACCGCAACCATGACTCCTCCTCGCAGCGCCGGTGCCGACGATCTCGCCGCAGTCTGCCGAACCATCGCGACCGGCCGGCCACCCCGGCCTTCCCTCCCTTGCGCTGGCCAAGCCCAGAGAGCACGCTGTGCTCTCTGTGGAAGCTGCAAAAAAAATAATCTAAAATCAGAAAATTCTTTTTTCTTTCTCTTTCTTGATTTAAAATGGGCGACCTCCATTTAGTTCCGTTTTTCTTTCTAAATTCATTTGAAATTCTAAATTTCTCTTTTATTATTAAGTGTTGTATTCAGACTTATCTTCTCATTTAATTGATAAGCGGGTGTACTGCCGTCGTAGCGTTAGCACAGGCACTATACTAGTGTTTACATAGTTTCATTGATTTCATGCCTGCAACTAAGATCAAATGACCGCACATCCAAATACACCTTTTCCCGCACCCTCCATAGATGGAAAGTTCGAACATATGCGTTCTTGTTCCGAATATAATTCATGCATTCTGATTAGGCTTGGTCCTGCCTTTGGGCCCTGTGAGTTAGAGGTGTAATAACTAACCGGAATTGCTAATTTGAGGGTATCCTCTTTGGTGAGGATGCTCTATTGTTGTGATAACTAGTATCACCTTCTTGATTTCTTCACTCCACTTTCTCTTGGTTGGCTCTCTTGTCGCGATACTTGATGCTATCCGCTTCATCCTTAATTCCTCTTATTTTCTTTCCCTCAAACTCAAAATAATTTTGTTTTCCAATTTTTGCCCCAAGTTTTTAATAAGAAGTATTTTTTAATCATTTTCGATAGTTTTTGAATCGAAACTTTTCGAATCAAAAGTTTTTGAATTTAAAGTTCTTCGAGTTGAAACTTTCTAATTTAAAATGTTCTGATTTAAATTTTTTCAAGCTGAAATTTTCTAATTTGAAACTTTCTACTTTGAAAATCCTGATTTAATTTTTTCAATTTAAAATTTTGAGTTCAAGCTTTCTATTTAAATTTTCAAAGTTAAACTTTTCAATCTTAAATTTTTGGATTAGAGAAGAAGGAATGGAGGTGGGAAATGTGTAGGTGAACAGAGAAAAGATGACATACGACACGGAAGAGCTATCATCTGGAGCTAGTCGTAGTCGTAGCCATAACTAATTATTAAAAATATCAGGGTGTGTACTGAAGAAAAGCTTCAAGTGGGCGCGCTCTCCGCTCAAATCTTTCTCGGGCCGCGTTCCAGAATGTGGTGGCCGCCACGCCACCATGCTTCGCATTCCCCCTCGACGAATCGAAGCGGGATATAGAAGAGAGGCCATCACGCCGCCCACTTGACAAAAAATTTATCCGTTCGAATCGCGCGGAGCTCGTGCTCGCTCCAGGCGCGCACCCCAAACCCTAGTCCACCAGATCCGGAGATCCCGCGCGGAGGCGAACCCAATCCCCCCCACCTCCAATGGCGCCCCGCCCCTGATCCGATCCGGCCCCGGCTCCGACCCATGGATTCCGCCCGGAGCTGGTTCCAGAAGCTGCAGCCGCGGGACAAGGACAAGGCCAAGCCGGCGTCGCCCACCGGCGCCGCGTGGAAGGAGGGAGGGCGGCCGGGGGCTGGGGCGATGGCGACTGCCGCGGCGGGGGAGGAGGCGCTGTCGAGCGCCACCAAGCAGAAGGCGGCGGCGGCAAAGCAGTCCATCGAGAACCACTACAAGGCGCAGATGAGGTCGTTCCAGGAGCGCAAGGAAAGGTCAGTGACTCGGCGCTCCATGCCGCGGATTCCGTGGTTTAGACGTTAGATCACCCGCCGAATCAGGCTTGGATTTTGGTGTGAAAAACTGAAAATGGCAATGCGTGTGCCTCGGTTGGGACTGTGGGACTCCCGGTGCGGAAGTCTCAGATTAGTAGCCGCCAATTGGACCCCGATTTGGTCCGTTCGTTGTGCCCTTCATTTGTTTGTTGTGATCTGTGTCCTAGTTAGTGTTACTTGGCCACGGACATGGGAGTTAGAATCTGACTTGGATACATGTGTCCGATTTGGCAAAAAAAATTTGGACACGGGAAATGCTACTCCGAATCGGACATAGGTGTCGGAATCTGACTCGGATTCGAGATATCCGATTCGGCAAAATTTTTAGTCACTTCTAAGCGGGCCGCATTGTGCTGGAATTGTACGGATATTACTACTCGTGAAATATTAGTTAGCGATGACTATTCAGTGTGCCAGTGTGGTACTGCCGCACTGGTGTATGTGCATGGTGCTTAGGATGCATTTGTCTAATTTTGGATGGGTTGGGACTAACATGTGACTGCCGCTGTAGCGGCCTAATTTTCAACGGGGAGGTGAATGCTTGCAATTTTATGGCGGTGCATTTAGCTACGAAGCCAGCGTTTTCAACTTAGTGTAGGTGTGTTGTTGATAATAAAATGGTGTCCCTAGGATTATGCAGGGTGAAATACTTCTAATTTTGGCATGATAAAAGATAAGGCTGCATTGCATAGCATTAAAGGAGCTGGTGTGCATGGCTGTAGTGTTGTGGAGTCAAAATTAGGAGGAGTGTGTGGTAAAAAGGTGACTAAAATAGGGTGGAAGGAGGTAAACGTTGCATCACCTCCAATTTTTGTATTTTTAATCCCCTGAATGTATTTCCATGTAATGTAGAGATCCGTTGATTGACCAAATAGATGTAGGTATTTTCAATAATTTTTCCTTCTCATAATGATATACTACCATAATTGCTGGTAAATCAATCTTGTTGTAGTGTGGTACAACTTGAACTTGGCCTGGGCCTTCTGTAAATGTATCATACATAATTGTCAGCTATGCATTTAATATCGTTAGATTTCATTTTTTTATCCTTTTGGGAAACATGGGCATATCTAGGACAGTTGCATGAATTTTGCATCTTACCTTAGTTTGATTGACATAGACTGGACCAGGAAACATTCATTATAATTGTTTCTCTCTACCTTAGATTGTTATTTCACACAATGAGTATACAAGCTATTAAACTTTACGGATTCACTGTTATTAAGATGCTGTCGTTTTTGGTTATTGTGTTCTAAGATGGTCAAGGAAGATGGTATGCAAGAACAAGGTGTCTAGCATAAAGTATCTAAGTAATGCATTGCAATCTCACAGAGGCTGTTCTCAGTTATCTTATTGCCATATTTTGTGCTCGACTGCTCTCATACTTTGGTGGCTTGCACTATATATTGGTTTTGGCTACATGGTTTAGATACCACAGACCATCCGTTCTTGCTTGGTGGTATCCATCTTAATACCGAGTTATATTATAGGCGTTGGATGTTGGAGAGGAAGCTTGCAGATGCTGATGTATCTGAAGAGGAGCGAAACAATATCCTGAAGGATTTAGAAAAAAAGGAGACAGAATACATGCGCCTAAGGAGACATAAAATGGGTGTTGATGATTTTGAATTGCTGACCATTATCGGGAGAGGCGCATTTGGAGAGGTAATAAAAACTCCTTTTACTCCCCCTCTTTGATGCATGTATAGTTGAGTGTTGTGCAATAAACATCACTTTACTCAGTACCGAGAAAGCTGAGGCTTCGTTTTCTACATTCAGAAATTTTTTCTATTTCTCGTAGATGCGATCTATGTTCTCTGCGTTCATGTGCTGTTTAACTCCAGTTTATACTGATATTGCAGGTGAGACTTTGCAGAGGGAACGCTACATCCAATGTATATGCAATGAAAAAGCTCAAGAAGTCTGAAATGTTACGAAGAGGCCAGGTACTTCATGTTTGCTAACTCTAATAGTAGTAACTAAATCAGGTCGCGCAGCAAGCTTTCCTTTTTCTAATGTGTTATTTTTACTTTTTAGGTTGAGCATGTGAGAGCTGAAAGGAACCTCCTTGCTGAAGTTGACAGCGCTTATATAGTTAAGCTCTACTGCTCATTTCAAGATGATGGGTTTCTGTACCTCATTATGGAGTACCTTCCTGGTGGTGACATGATGACTTTACTCATGCGCAAGGATACACTGACAGAGGATGAATCAAGATTTTATGTTGCAGAGACAATACTAGCAATTGAATCCATTCACAAGCACAATTATATTCATAGGTAATGTATTAACATGGCACACTGCATAACAATCGCAATTTGCTACTCAATCTTTGTTATTACTTTTCAGGGATATCAAGCCTGACAATTTGTTATTAGACCGAAGTGGCCACCTGAAGCTTTCAGATTTTGGTTTATGCAAACCTCTAGATAGTAGTAGCTTTCCAAATCTTAGTGAGCTTGACTATGCGACAGGAAAGAGCAGCAATCCGTCAACAGATGGTGATAAGCGACTAAGTAACTCTTCTGCTCCCAGGCGGACACAACAAGAACAGCTACTGCATTGGCAGAAGAATCGGCGGATGTTGGTAAGTTACATGCTTGTGGAAACATTCCACTTCTATCATTTCTGGTGGATATGCAACTCAAAACCTTTACTAGCACTCTACTATCTAATACATTGGCTCCTGCCTCTTGTCCAGTACTTGTTTAGATTAATTTTTCTATGCATTCCCTGGTAGGCAAGTCTTAAACTCAACACTTTTTACTTGGACATTTCTTATACAATACAGTCATAAAGAGGAATGCATGAGCTGAAAGCATCACACGGATAGCTACACGAAGTCAAGACTCAAGAACATCCAGGCGTTGTCAGTTATTATGTATGAAACATTATTGCACAAGGAAGATGAAAAAAGATTCAAGTTGTTAATACATTCGAACAACTTACATTAGCACATGTTGGAAATGATGCACTGTGTAGGATGAAAATGAATTCCTCCAATATATTACACATGGAATCCACAGAAATGACTGAATGTTGGCAGAAAGTTTCAAAATAAATAACAATGTGTCATTTGTTTGACACCCAAGAGCAGCTGTACTATGTGTGTACCATGGCCTTCCCTCTGCATTTTTTATATATGTTATTTTCATGAAACTAACAGGCTTATTCGACTGTTGGTACACCTGATTACATTGCTCCGGAGGTACTATTGAAGAAAGGGTATGGAATGGAATGTGACTGGTTAGTTTGGTTTTCCTGAACTTGTGCAGTGCATGTCCAAAATTCCAAATAATTTAGATCTTTCTCATATTTACATTTTATAGGTGGTCACTGGGGGCCATTATGTATGAGATGCTTGTGGGTTATCCGCCATTTTATTCTGAAGATCCAATGTCAACATGTAGGAAGGTAACTTTAAATGCTGTCCTTACATCCATTATGCAAGTGCTGCATATAGCTATAAGCCATGTCCTTGCGGGTGTGCTTTTGTATGTGAATTCTTCTTAGTTACTTTGTGAGGGAACTTTTGCAGATAGTGAATTGGAGAAGTCATCTAAAATTCCCTGAAGAGGCCAAACTTTCGCCAGAAGCTAAAGATCTCATTAGCAAGCTATTATGTAATGTGGATCAGAGGCTTGGAACGAAAGGAGCACATGAGATAAAGGTGAAAATCATTAAGATGACTTGCTGTTGTCTTCAATCTTGAAATATCATTGTTCATGGCATGATGTGTTCCTACAGGCACATCCGTGGTTTAGAGGTGTTGAGTGGGAAAAGCTATATCAGATGGAGGCAGCTTTCATACCCGAGGTTAATGATGAGTTGGACACACAGAACTTTGAGAAATTTGAGGAGGTAAGGTGTTATTCTCAGGCTACTTAGGCTAGTTTGCAGTTCCAACTGTTCCTCTGCAGATTAGTGCACAATTTGGCAAGAGATTTTTTTAAGTAATCGACAGCAGAACTTCAAATTTTTTGGGAGCCTGAATGTTTCTTCCTTGCACTGAGTTGTGCAAGATATTTTAGTTCTAGTCGAGTGGCCTATTAAATAAGTACTAACCTTTACGCACTTGGTGTTCTTCCAGACTGCTCCTCCCATGCAAACTTCGTCAAAGGCAGGTCCTTGGAGAAAGGTACTTGTTGCAGAGCTCGATCGGATGCATTTTCTTTTAGTGGTTTATATTGTCAAACCTATTAAAGAGATTACTTTTTTTTTGGTCTCCAAATTTTATAGACTTGTTTCAGACTAGTGACAATTCTTTCTTTTATTCTGCCAGGAGGATCAAGTTTGTGCATTAAAATTGAATGCTTGAGCCTTCATATTTTATTTTGTTGCAATCCTTTTTCTTCTGGTTCTAGGTTCTGATTAAATGTTCTTTTGCAGATGCTTTCCTCCAAGGACATGAATTTTGTTGGTTATACCTACAAGAACTTTGAAATAGTAAATGATCCTGATCTTCCAGGAATAGGTTGGATATTTTTCCTAGTCTTCTCTCCCATTTGTTCCTTGTTGCATTCTTTGCAATAAGTGGCTTGGACATAATTTGGTGCATTACTGTTTCCTTTTGGCTCTGCAGCTGAATTAAAGAAAAAGAATAACAAGCCAAAGCGACCAACCATCAAATCATTGTTTGGTACAAATTTCTAACACTCGAGTTGGATCTTGGGGCCAACATTTTTATAATATTTACATTGCATTCACTGACATCTGTACAGATAGTGCTGATAACGAAGTCCCTCAAGGCAGTTTCTTGAACCTATTGCCTCCACAATTGGAGCTGCCTGAGAGCCTTGAGCCCTCACCTCACTCCAGTATCTCCTCTGAAGATTCCCAAGCACGGCATAGATCGTAGGTGTATGTTTTGTGGCACCTGTCAGCTGTAAACTGAGGTGAAAAGAAAAACCAGAGAGAACAGAATTTTGGGTCTTTCCTACATGGATGGATGTCAACCTACAGAATCAAGTGGCTCTTCAGAGGGCAAATTTTAAAGTATCTAAAAGCTCCACAAAATCTGCTTTCGAATAGTTGTTTGAGGTGCTCTAATAGCCATTTCTTATATTGGAGCACGCATCCTGTACATTGTCATCTCCTTTCAACATTTGTTTCCCGACAATCCCCAGCAGGTCGGTTGACATAGAGTGAGGCACTGCTTTTGCTCTCCTGTAAATTTCTTGGATTCTGTGCAGGGCTGAGATTCATTCTTTCGTTGGAACATGTCATGGGTATGCTGCCAGGTTTTTTCGCGCAGGAATCTGCATTTCCACATTCTTGCTATAAGAATCGCCACAATACAAAGTTGTGAGAAACAAGACCAAGGATACTCTGTAAAAGGATTGCCACTTTGTCTTTTGTATAGTTTAATTGATTTCTTTGATCTAGCTCCGATGAATGTGTTGTATGCCAATTTACTTCAAACTCGTATTTCAATATGTTCCGTCATGTTTTCTGGATGATAAATATCCAGTCCAGTTAGAGCATGTACAGTGATATAGACGACAGCTGTCTAAAACACATCTCTATATCATCTACAGACATCATTAAAAATAACTCATATAAAGGATCGTCTATATAATTGTCTCTTATTCAATTAATAGACTGTCTATATAATGGTACATAAAATGTAAAGTTGTCTATAAGATCGTCTATTAAATAGTAGATAGCAGCTTTCTCTTTCATCTACATCATCTAAAATTCTACGTGGTATAATTTTACATACAGCTAATATATACCATTGTACATGCCCTTGTCTGAGAAAAAACCAGTCCAGTTATTTCAGTTTCGGTTAAGCCAACTGTGACTGTTGCGCAGGCTTGTAAACTAAGCTAGACAGGCCTCTAACCCAACGTATGATGCTAGAATTTCTGGCGTGAACAAATCAGTGAAGTACGGAAGGATAGGTATTTGTTGGTCGTGTTCTTGTGCAAGTGGCATGCCTACCTGAACCTGGAAAGACGCTTGGTATGAGTAATGGATCTGTCTACCTAAATCTGGTTGCTTGGAGTATAAACCTTAAGTCTTCAATTATGAGCTGTGTACTACTACCACCCTTGGTTTTCTTACCAGCTAAGCTTAGGCTGAGTGCCATTAATTACCATTAATCGATCACAACATGTAACTCTTGCCTTTTATGTTGGCTCCCATCCCTGCAGTGACTGCACTCCAAAGCAACAACCATCGTTTACGGAAAAGGAAAAAAAAAACACCAAGCGTCCTGAAACTTAAAGAATTTGACACGAAACAGTTAAATTCTTGTAAAAATCGGAAACAATTCTGAGGTACATGAATAATAGGCCAACATCCAGCTCCGAAGTAAATCATACGTACGACTTTGTCCATACATGATTTAAAGTCTAAACAGTGCACAGATCTTCCATTTGGCGCAAAGTCTCTAACACGTGAATGAATCTAACACGATGATATCGCACGTGGGCTAGGGTCGAGATATCGCGAAGATGCGTGGCCCAGAGCTTACGGAGGAGGACGGACGGACGGATCGACGGTGCGCACGTACGTTGAGATCTGTGCGGGGCGGGGGATCGAGGTGGTTGTTTGTTTACACGGTGCAGTCTTCTTATCAAAGCGGGAGCATGTGCGCTTGTCTGCCCACGCAACGAACCGGGTGGGCCCGGGTGCTGACTCCGACCAATCAACCCCGCGCACTGTGGCACTGGCCGGTGGGCCCGATAGATCGGATAAGACGGGCCCACACACGCTATCCTTATCGCGGCTAAATAAAATACAAATAAATTATTCATACATTTGTTTTTCTCATATCATCCATCGTATTGAAGTCATTCTTTTTATAGCACCTCTCTCGCTTTGCAAATTTTGCTTCCTCACGAAGCGTTTGTAGAATCGACCTCGTTTCTAACCACCCGGGCCCGGGTGCTGACTCCGACCAATCAACCCCCGCGCACTGTGGCACTGGCCGGTGGGCCCGATAGACCGGATAAGACGGGCCCGCACACGCTATCCTTATCGGGGCTAAATAAAAT
This sequence comes from Otatea glauca, assembly GCA_036346275.1. Classification (NCBI taxonomy): domain Eukaryota; kingdom Viridiplantae; phylum Streptophyta; class Magnoliopsida; order Poales; family Poaceae; genus Otatea; species Otatea glauca. The sequence continues at coordinate 37,346,757 of CM070733.1, read as the reverse complement.
ACAAATAAATTATTCATACATTTGTTTTTCTCATATCATCCATCGTATTGAAGTCATTCTTTTTATAGCACCTCTCTCGCTTTGCAAATTTTGCTTCCTCATGAAGCGTTTGTAGAATCGACCTCGTTTCTAACCGCCTGCCCGTGTCGACTCACCAATCAACCCCACAAGATCGTGGCATCGGCCGGTGGGCCCGATAGACCGGATAAGACGGGCCCGCACACGCTATCCTTATCGGGGCTAAATAAAATACAAATAAATTATTCATACATTTGTTTTTCTCATATCATCCATCGTATTGAAGTCATTCTTTTTATAGCACCTCTCTCGCTTTGCAAATTTTGCTTCCTCACGAAGCGTTTGTAGAATCGACCTCGTTTCTAACCGCGGAAGAGTAGGAATTGGACATATATCATCTTTCACGCTTTTCTACGGTAGAAGAAGCCTCCTATGCTTCTGGCCGCCTTTTGTGCTCTCCATCCACTGCAGCCCGGCTACCGCGCTCCCCGACCATAGCACCGTTCCTCCTCTCGCGCTAGCCGGTCTGATCCCATGGCTCGTCGCCCTAGTCCTGCGCTAGCTGGCCTGCTCCCCGGCTCGCCAGCTGCCGTGCTCCTCAGGCGCGGGAGCACCTTCCACGATGAAAAGGTGGTCAAATATGCAAATGGTTTTATAGACGTGCTAGATTTAAAAAAAAAGAGACGAGAGGGCTAGAAAAGAGATGATTTCTATCGTATTACAATCTAACAGGTAGGTACGAGATGAGACCCTGATAGCTCATTTTGCGTAGGATTGCTTGCTGTTTTGTCCCTTGCTTTTCCTTTTCTTGTGATTTTTGAGCTATAGAGAAACGGGGGCACCTCCTTTGAAGAACAATTCTAGAGAGAAACAGGGCCACCGTCCGGGCAACACGGACATTTAATTACCTAGGCTTATTAGTGAATCACTATTGATAAATCCAGTTGAGTCTCACCGTTGTTGGAGTTGAACAATAAAACATTTTTCAGGTTATAGTTAAGCTTGCTCAGCCACCAAATTTTTCCAAACTCTGTCATTGCCTCATTGGGGCTAAGGTAACCCTCGAGTTATGCTACTTAATTTTAACCGCTGAGCTGTCATACGATAATAACCATGGTTCAACAAGCTGACCGTAGTCTCGCAGAAACAAACATGCTTCGTGACGAAAGCTCGAGCTCGACTTATTAACCTGCAATCTACAGATAAAAAAACTATTTCATCCGAAAACCCTAATCATCTCGGGCACAGCTCAATCGAGCTCGATGGTATATGCATGACCGGTGGAACGAATCCATTGGCAGTGCTGCATGCAAGTTTCCAAAATTCAGCGAAATTTCATAAATCTCGTTCAAGATTTTGGATTTTGGTCAGGGATGGGATCCAAAATTTTGACTGGGTAAAAAAAAAAAATCAAAATCAAAATGCTACAATCTCTCAGAAAATTTGACGAAAGATTTTAAGTTTTGAGAGTCGGATTTGGCCCAATAATCCTTAAAAAAGTCATCTTTCATAAAAATTTGTTGAAAAACCGAATTTTTGAGATATTTTATAATTTCGGCAGAAACACTGTAAGATTTTTATAAAATTGTAAAAGCTTGATCATACTCTCAAAAATTTATAGTACTTTCTTTAGAAGTCTAGGATCATACAATTTTTTTTCAAAAGAATTGAACTCATTTGTTATCTTTAAAAAATAAAAAACAGAATGATTATAAATGAGATAGTAATCGTGTCAGAATTTTATAAATTTTCTTGAGTATGATCATGATCTAAAAATTTTATGAGAGATTGAGAATTGCCTCAAAACAATTCTATAATTTTTTAAAAAAATTAAACTTTTTTGTTTGCTCAATCAAATTTATGGAAGCATTGAACTTCATTTGTTATATTTCAATAATAAAAAACAGAAAGAACATAAATGGTACAGTACCATTGTAAGAATTTTACAAATTCACCGGAGTGTGACCATGATCCAAAATTTTAATGAGAGCTTAATAATTTCCTTATAACCCTTTTCTAAAAGTTTTAAAAATTCTAAACCTTTTTTGGTTGCTCAAACAAATCTATGTATTGATCATGAGGCTTTTATCATGATGTAGCACTGTTAGATTTTTTGACTTGATGCTTGATTATTATCTAAAAATTTTATAAAAATATTTATGATGCATTAGGACCATCTACAATTTTTTTCAAAATTTTATAATATGGTTTGGACCATTTTTTATTCGGTTAAAGTTTGCCCGTAAGGTTTTTATCACGACAGTAGCATTGTCAGAATTTTTTAAAATTTCTGAAGCTTTATCATCATCTGAAAATTTTAGCAACATTATTGATGCATCAAGACCATCCACAAAAAAAATTCAAAATTTTATAACGTGGTTTGTTCTATTTTTCATTCGGTTCGGTTCAAATTTGCCGATCAGCCTTTTATCAAGACAGTACCACTATCAGAATTTTTAAAAATTACTTAGGCTTGTTCACCATCTGAAATTTTTATGAGAACATTAATGATGTGTCAGAACCATCCACAAAAAATTTCAATGTGTTTTGTACCATTTTTTGCTCGATTCAATTTTACCAAAATCTTGGGTAATCTTGACGAGACTTTGGTATTTCTTGGCAAAATCTCAATTGGAAAAAGAAATCGAATTTGAATTTTGGTTTTTATATTTTATTTGAGATTTACCCAAAATTCCGAGATTTCGAGTAGTTTTAGATTTCGCCCACCTGAGAGATTTCAAACCTGGCTGCATGGCCCATGCAAATCGGACCATATCTACAAGGCAACAATGCTTGTATGGCTTCCGGCCGGTTAGCTTGGCCAACCTGGGGTCCAACCCCAATTCAATGGACTGATGGAGTGACTGCCTAGCAGCTATGCGCCTATGCCTACAACGACGTGCCACCAACAAATACACAACCCACATATATATGCACACTACATACACGCACAATTGCGCTTAACCTTGCTCTTAGCTTGCCAGCCTCTCATATAATCTCAAATATCTGTGCTAAAATCTTAATCTTGTGTGTGTTTGTGCCCTAGAATTCTAGCATTTTGGATCGACTTTGGCTAGCTAGTTTAATTTTGTCTACATGAACCGGTTCAGGAATGTGTTGCTGCGCAAGTGCAAGAGCCTGTCGCGTCTAGGGAGGTCGAGCTCCTACAGCAACCTCCGCTCCATGTCCAGCAGGGAGCCCGGCGCCGGCGCCGGCGCCGACGTGGGGTCTGCCGGGGGCGACGGTGCGGTGGTGTTCGTGGGCAGCTCGCGGCGGCGGTACGTGATCAGCGCTAAGCACCTCAGCCACCCGCTGATCACCGCGCTCATCGACGACCCCGGGGACGGCCACGGCGGCGGAGATGGGAAGAAGCCGATCGCGGTCAACTGCGAAGTCGTGCTCTTCGACCACCTGCTGTGGATGCTCGACAACGCCGTCGACCTCCGCGCCGGTGCCGACGGCGAGGACGACAACGCCATGAGGGAGCTGGCCCAGCTCTACGCATGCTAGCTAGTTGATCGATCGTTAGTTAATACGATCAATGTTGGTACACGCTTGATATGATATTGATTCCTTTTATTAACCTGCTTAATTTGAGTTTGATTAATGATTTGCCTTTTAAGCTTCTTTAATATGTTCTTGCGCGAGATCTAAGATTACTCGGCGCGATGAAGAAGATATATATATATATATGTATACCTATACGTACACATATGAACATATATGGTTTGTGTAGATGGATTATTGATAAAGGTGATAATGATATTAATTTGTTCTTATTATATAAGCTCTTGATTTGCAGTAGAGTACGTTGGCCATCATCATCATGCTATCTGTATTAATTCATGTAAAGCACTGTGAATTTGTTTGCCTTCACTGGGGTTAGATTCTTGCATTTCATCTATTAATTGTGAGTTGTGACTTGTGATCAAGTTAATTATGTACGTACAAATGAAGCTATGAGCTGCTTGTGGCTAGCTAGTTAGTCGCAGTGTACAACCTCATGTATACAGATAAGCTAGAAATGCATGTCGCTCTTATTGGTTAATTTCAGAAAGGAAGCAGTTTGCATTAAAAAACAAAAGTACTGGCATAGTATTAAAAAAGCTAAAATTTGACCATTAATATATTTTAAGGGCTTATTTGTTTTAGCTTTGAATTCTCTAAAAACTAATTCTAGATTGTGGTTGTAGAGAAGTTGATCCTCCAAAAGCTGGAATCCAAAAACACATATGAAGTGGATTGTAGATTCTAGTGTATATGGGTGGGCTGGATTGTGAGAATCAGATTCTAGAATCGGACTGTTTGTTTTTTATTCTGCTTTTGAGGTCAGAATCTAGAATTAAAAGCTAAAACAAACAGTCCCTAAACTACCTATATTAGTCATATGAAAATTAAACATTAGATTTATCGTTAGAAATACTTTTGTAATATTAGCATATAATAAGATAAAGTTACAAAAACTACCAAGCAAAGTTTCGTTGCAAAGACCATAAAAAATAAAAAAAAACATCACTCAAAAAAGAACGAGGGAAGTATTGCTTTAACTAGGATTTTCGTATTAAGTACACCTCGTTTTGATTACTAGCCAGTTCGGTGTACTTAGAAGGACCTAAGTTTAATAACATTACCTACAATAAACAGAAAGAAAAGAGCTTTTATATTGAAAAAAAAGGCAGGAAAAAAAGCGAATTAAGTAGCTAGCCAGCTTAGCTAATCAGGTACAGCTAGCTAGCAGTAGCAGCTAACTAAAGACAGGCTGGCAGCAGATATATAACGATGGAGGAGACAGGCCACCAGATACAGGACGCACGTTCCAACCCACTTAGTTGCACAATCCACATCGCATATATACACATATCCAACTTAATTGGATTTTATGCTCTCCATAGAAGACAAAAGGTTAATTGGACTTCATGCTCAGGTTGCGCAAGTGTGAACTTTGATCTTACTCTTTTATAATTACTTGGGCCATGCACTATAATCCAAAACGTGTATATCCTCCTATGTATTGCATACGAATTTTTTAAATTTTTTAGGATGTTAAGTTTAACTAGCGTACTAACTAGTTCAAACAGGTTTGAACTGAAATTCAAACTAGAGTTTCCCTTTTGATGATTGTAAGTATGTGATGATTATCTTATATATAAATCAGTAAAGCATGTGATCTAAATTCGTTCAAAATTTTTGAATTCGAGTATATTTTTTCAAAGGTACGTATTTCATTTGAATTGTTATAGATGAGTATATACCCTAAAAATAAAATTTTCAAACATATACCATAATATGGCTTGAATTCGAGCATCTGAAATCATGGAGTCTAGGCTCTATGGTGCCCCATTTCGTTGTCGTGTGTGTGTGTGAAAATATTTCTATACTCTTAGAAGTATGTACTTCCGCTTTTATTATACCACTTAAATGTTGTTATACCCCTTTACCTTTTTGAGCATAATCTAATATTGATTATTAAATACTCCAAAGTGATTTTCAAGAAACATTTCATCAAAGTCCACTCTTTATAGTATAATTTTGTGTATATACTCATTTTTTATGTGGAAAAGGTATATAAAAAAAAGGGTTTCAATAAATTTTTTTTCAACCAAGTCACATTAGTGTAACATAAAATTATTATTGAAGTATATTTTTTTGCAAGGATTATTGAAGTATATTGAGAGTGATAAAAGAGCATAACACATTTTTTAAAGTGGTATATTGAAAGTGAGAGTATGTACTCTGGAAGTACAAAAAAAACCCTCTCTATATATAGGAAAAATATCTTCTACTACATGGTATAGTTACCCTCACTCCATCCACCGCTTACTCTGTTCCAAGATCCATGCGGCTATATTGGTTGTTTTGGAGTGTGTGCTACCGGATTATCTACAGAACCTGACCCATATATAGAGTAAAGATTCCTATTTTTGTGGATTCTCTCATTTTAAATGCATGTCGGTTGCAACTAAAAAAAATTTAGAACATCTGTTTCCCATCTTGAGAGTCGACTGGAGCAGCATCGCACGCATGGCCGCTCGGACTGCGGGTGATCTCGCCGACCACCACGTTTGCCCGGCCAGGTTGACGAGGCAAGACGCAAGAGTGACGCCAGCCACAACATGCATATCGATGAACGGAGAGACGCCACGGCATGTATTTATGTAAGAGTATCAGTACCTTTCTGGTGCTCCATTGCTTATCCATGGAATACAATTCTATCTTCTTTTCGCTTCATGCATGTAGATCAGCAGGCCGGAGGAGTACTGTATGATCAATGCTTGGATTAAATGCACCATCCATCATGGAAATACCATGACTAAGGAGCAATCATCTCCAACGTCCTGGTCATGAGTTATCCATTGACATGGATCTCATGCAAGTGCTATCCCAGGCCTCCGCGCTGCTCTAGCATCGTTCCAACCTGCAACATGGATGGATCCAGGGAGGAGGGTCGACGTTATATGGCATATATATCGGTACGACGAATAGCCGTGATGCGCCAAGCAATCTATATATTCCGGCAGCGTTGCCTATTCCTGAAGGCATAGGTTCATGTCGATCGCGTGCTCCCACATTAATTGATTATTTCCTGGATCACTAACCCCCCGAACTGACGATGTTGCCATGCATGGATGTGTTAAGGTTAAAGGTATATTTGATCGAATTAATTGTGTTCTTTGGGCGTTCTTATATTTCCATCAAATCCATCTATACGTTCCCACTCGATTCTTCCAAACTCATGATGCTCTCCAGGATTTGGATGTGAGAGCTCCCCCTTCTTACCTGTTATATATACTTGTTAGCTTTAGAAGCACGACAAAATTACTGGAGACAAGATTTAACGGGAAAAACTCTTGCGGGAAAAAATCCACAGGAAACAATATAATATAACGGTTCAATGTTTACATGTACAGGAGGTGTGGTACGTTTAAATAGCCAAAAAGAGTTCGAGTTGTCGAAGACTTAGACTAACAACCTATTTGGATAAAACCAAAAGATATGCAAATAGAGATATTTGAGTTATCTCTAACAAACCTCTCACTAACTCAAAACACATAATGAAATTGTTTCTGGAAAACCCCGAAGGGTAATTAAGCACCATGAATAAAAGTGCGTTAAAAGTTAAAGGACTAATGAAGAAGGAAGACTAGAATAATCAATCCAAACACTTGTAGTGCGAAAAACGGCAAAGGGTATGAAAGACTGGAACGGTTTTATATAAACGATTCTCATGAAGCAAGATTGAGCAAACCACCAGTAGGTCGAAAAAAAGATTAGAACAATCAATCCGAACACTCAATCATCAAATGTCATAAGCCAAGAAATCACCTATGGTGTTGGATAGATAGCGAAGAACTCGTATTATGAATATTTGACACGCTTCACATGGAACACAAAATTTGGCAAACAACGCTCATTGAAAGAGCAACTTGCACGTATAGCCATCACATACATCAAACTGTCTACTGAAAATTCCATAACATGGTTGAAACTGCTTCTATAATAAATGTCAAAATGAAGAAAAACTCTAGCGCCATCAATAGAGTATAAATTACAGTAGACCCCTCATATTGAGGAAAGACAACTAAATAACGTTGTTGTATCCATACAGAAACAAACTCCTTTTTGCACTTTAAACCTTCATCTCAAACTGACATTAAAGCAAAACCTTTACTACTAAAACTCTAAAGAGTATAATGCTACCAGCAGAGTGTCATGTGTTCCAATCTCGTAGAAATGCTACTAAAACTGACATTTGACAAATTACTAGAAGGATCACACAACGCATCTCGTAGAAATCCAATCTAATCTTGGAGAGGTGCATGAATATCTGGAGTTGAAACGAGTCATATATATACTTCCATGCACAGGTGCCATGCTTATAAAAATACTCCCATGCAGAGGTGTCATGCTTAAAAAAGGAGTATTCACGCTTACAAAAAGGAGTATATATATATATGCACGTTCCCCATATAAAAAAAGGAGTATCTATACGTAAAGAAAACAAGTATGAACAAGTATGTACATACTCATGCATCAGCATCAGTAAAGTGGTATCATCTTACAAAAAATAGGTAGTAGCTATACGTATGTATATTCCATACTTCCTATCGAGCCGTATACTCCATACTCCATTTTGGAAGACATGAAAAGTATCGTTCAGAAAGGAAACAAAGAGAAACGTAAGATGCATGTGCATGTAGCACTCACGGCCAGGGAAGGCCGAAGAAGTTTGGTATAGATACTCCATGCTGCGATGTTACCAAACAATATTCCCTCCCAACGACTAAGAGCCTTCTTATAACTAAACTTAGGCAAAGATAGCTAACAAATTGCTAGCCACAAGCTAGGCAAGGATTCGAGTATGACATGTGGTCAATAGAACTAACGAATCATATATAGCAAGTCACAATTATAGCAATAAACCAAACAACTAAAAAACTATGACGTGACAACCTTAGACGTCAAACCAAATATACCCTGAGACTCGTCATTGCGTGCCCATCCAACTTAGAATTTTGGACCGGGCCAAGCCTCCCAGCCCACTTTATACTTTTTTATCCTTTCACGAAAACCAAATCAAAATTGCTTTGGTCGTTGCATCGTGTTTAGAGTTAATATGTACTAAGTAGCTGACGTACTTTACCAACCAAAGACTGTTAGAAATTGGTTAACCACTTAACCAACCAAAGACTGTTAGAAATTGGTTAACCATTCGCTAACCTTCCCTCCCATACGGACTATCGAGTAGTCACATGAAAATAAAGAACCTAAAAGAAAAAGGAAAAAAAAGGAGAAGCGAAACTGTAGCGGAGCGACCGAGCGTACGTGCGCCTTCTTCCAGCCACCCACGCAAACCCCACCTCCAACCACACGCCATTACTGCAGCCTTGCGAAGGAAGGAGAGGGGGGGCAGACGCGCCACGACCGAAGAGAGACAGACAGAGGGGGGCGAAGCGGAGGGATGCGCCTGAGAGGAGCAACGGCGGCGGCCAGGGCGTTCTCGTCGGCGGCCGCCTCCGGTGCCCCTGGCGCCGGCGGCGTGTCGATGGTGCAGGGCGCGTCGCGGGGCATCGGGCTCGAGTTCGTGAGTACATACGTATCCCTACTCCTCGGCTCCTCCCTATCCTATTTCACCTTTTGCAAATCGACCCCTGCGCTCCTCCAGATTTTGCACTCGGGGCCCTTGTATACGGTTGAGGTCGAGCGGGCCCACCTGCTAGCCACTGAGTATTTCCGTTGCAGGAACCGTTAACTAACAGCTGAATATTTCGGTGTTCACATCGCCTGCATCTTAATAATCTCCGAGTGCTGTGGATCCTACCAAATACTGCAGGTGAGGCAGCTGCTGAGCAGGAGTGATCAGGGCCGTGTCATCGCGACATGCCGCGCTCCGGATTCGGCTACGGAGCTTCAGAAGCTCCGGCAGGGGCACACGCGGCGCCTCACCGTGCTGCCGCTGGACGTCACCGACGAGACCACCATAGAGGTATGTATAATACTGTGGGGAGATTGATCACACGTAGCCTCTTAACCTTACATGGATTACTAACTGTACCTGGATTGTACTGCTACTTCCTGACTGGTGTTGTTGATCGGACACGTTGCGAGCAGAGAGTTTTTTTTTTTAATATTCAGAATGATGACAAGAAACGCTCCTAAGCGAACTGAATGGTGTACTGGGCTCAGAATAGTATATGCGATAGCTGAATCGAGAACCTCAAGAGTGTTCCGGTTTCGCTTATGCTACTTTGCACATTGGTAGTAACTAGTGGAGCAATTGAAGAAGATGTGTTGCTAGTGAAGACAGGCTAGCTGGGCAATTTTTTTCATGGTGAGTAGTACGTCTTTCTTCTTTCATGGCAGGCTGCTGCGGCTTCAATAGGAGAGACCCACGGATCCCTTGACCTGCTGATCAATGCCGCTGGTATCCTTTCGATTCCAGATGTGCTACAACCAGGTCTGTGCTTCACCTTTGAGCGCAATGCTCCAGCTTGAATTGATTTAGTTAATTGGTTACGAGTTATCTGAAACGAGGTTCCTTTCATCTCGTGTTGCAGAGACTACATTGAGCAAAGTTCAGAAGTCATCCCTGCTACTGGCATATGAAGTGAATGCTGTTGGCCCTATTTTAGCGATCAAGGTATAACTTAGTCTCACCGCATCACTTTAATTTCCCGCTTCTTCTTGTGATATTTCACCACTTCTTCTCCTTCATATTATTTTTTTGAAAATAGATATTGTTAGCATTTCCCGCTGGTCTTGCGGCATGCCCTACTCTAAATTCATCTGTTTTGTCAGCATATGCGGCCATTCCTGAAGGTTGGAGGCCGCTCTGAGACCGGGAGAGGATTTTCATTGGTTGCAAATATGAGTGCTAGAGTTGGTTCGATAGGAGACAATGGGTTGGGAGGCTGGCATTCCTATAGAGCTTCTAAAACAGCACTGAATCAATGTATGTAAATTGCAATATGCATTTTCCATTCTGTTTTTATCAGCCTGCTCTTCACACTAATATAGTCGTCATGATAATTTCCTCTCAACCAACGTTTTGTATGTTGAATAAACTGGTCATTATGTAGTTGTCCACCTTTTGTTCTCTTAGATCTCTGAAATCCTTTGCTCGTATTGTGCAGTGACAAAGACCGTGTCGGTTGAGCTTGGCAAGAAGGACAACATTGCCTGCATTTTGCTGCATCCTGGAACCGTGGACACTGACCTCTCACGGCCATTCCAAAGAAATGTGCCCAAGGATAAGCTCTTCACGAGAGAGTTCTCGGTACAGAAGCTCCTGTCCATCATTGACAACGTCAAGAAAAGCGACAACGGGAAGTTCTTCGCTTGGGACGGCCGAGAAATCCCATGGTGATCGACCACAGGTTTCAGTCAGTGCTTTTTCCCTGTTAGTATTTTACCCATTCACGGTAATACTCGAATTGAGCTCTAGAAGATCTGATATGAGCGACTCACAGAATAAGTTTTTTCTTTTTCATTTCATTGTTTATCAGCTACATGGAAATGACGGGATGTTTGCCCCTACTGATGACACAGTTATTGTGTACGAGACTTGAGTTAATTAATTTTTAGATAATAAAAGATTATATCTCCTAGACTCTGCATCATAAGATGCACACAGTCAATCATTTATTACAACATTGTAGCAGAAAAGCTGTCAACAAGAAATTGCTAATCATGAAAACTGCAGCAAGCCATTACAAACATGAAACAGAAAGCATCTATCCGCACATAGTCTGTTACTGAATCACCATCTATAACTGATAAAGAGACCTCTAACAACGATCTCCAGCGATTTGCATGCCGAAAACACCACATCCCGGTCCTCCTGATGCTGCAGCACAGACGACGATCGCAACCAGTTAGTGCAAATATAGATAACTTGCAATGGATTAGATTTTTTTTCCTATTAAAAATCACATCATTTCAACGTAGTCAAATTGACCAATATAAAGCAGTAGCTCCGACCAAATGTGAGTCCTTATTTTTTTTCCAAACCCAAATAACCAGTTCCCAAAAATATTGGTCATGCTACTAGGAGATGACGGATTAGAAGCCGCTTATAGAATGCACCATGCAAAACGAGCAAAATGGCACTAAAAAAGAAGTATTGAATAGTCTCCCCATTGTTACAAAAATAACATTTTTTTGCTATCATTCCAATTTCTTCTAGAGAGGCTATCTTTTGTTAATATCATCTTACGACGTAAGTATCAGAGAAACATTTTTATTTGTAATGACACCTTAAGCTTCCATAATTGTCGATTTGTAACTAGGACATTTTGATGCATTAAGACTATATACATGGATTGAACATAAAACTTTCCATTCTGATAGAGATTCCATCGAAAAATATCCCATTCTGGTAATAAATGTGAACCAACAATCTTTGTAACAATCTCATGCCAAACCAGTAAATTATGTCTCAAATTGCCCTACAAAAAGACACATTTAGTGGGACAGAACATATTACTTCAACCACCGTGGCATGTTTGTTCCGAACAATGTTATAAAGTTGAGGGTATTGTGCACTGAGGGGTTGTTCCCAAGCCATGTATCCTACTAAAATCGTATTTGAGTTCCACACGAAGTTGAAAAGACCCAAATATAAAGAAATGATGTTTGATTTTCATTAAGCCAGCCTGAAAATGGGAGTCACTGACTTCCTTTTTACATGAGAAATAGTCTTATTCCTTAGATACTTTCTTCTGAGGAGAGTTTGTCACACACCATCATCGTTTAGTAGTTTGAAAAGCCATTTGTTAAGTAAGCAAATATTTTTGACACTAAGATCTTGAATGTCTATACCACCTTGATTCTTGGGTTGACATAATATATCCCACTTAGTTAGCCTATACCTTTTCTTATGGTTGTCACTTTGCCAAAAAAATCTGGATCTGTAATAATCCAACCGCTTAAACACCCCTCGTGGTATCTCAAAAAATGATAACGTAAACATGGGTAAGCTAGTAAGCATAGAATTTAGAAGGATTAATCGACCTCTAGAGGTCAAATGCTTGTCCTTCTAACTACTCAATCACTTTTCAAATCTTTCTTCTAACCCCTTCCACTCACTGATCTTTAGCTTTTTATAATGAATTGGTATGCCAAGATATCTAAAGGGAAAACTGCCCAACCAACAACCGAATAGCTGGGTTTGTTCATGAAACATCAGACATGGGAGAATACACGGTGGGTTCCGAATGTCAACAGACTAAAGGGCGTAGGGCGGCGGCAGACAAGGCGTATAAGAAACGACATGAATGCTGTAGAAAGTGGGTATCGTGTGAAGAAATATTCGATTTGTAAGGAGACGGGGCACACTTTCAAATATTGCCCGATGGTTCAAAGGCCATGGAATTGTTGCATGGACTTTGCATATGAAATCGCTGTACTTTAGTCTCATGTTAATATAATGTATTGAATTCATACATGTAATAAATGAATGGACTTTGAATGTGTAATTATTGCATTCAATTTGTATGTCTAATTATCGTATTCAAATTTTACGTGTACTTATTGCATTCAAATTCTAATTGTAATTATTGTATTCAATTTGCACGGGGCTAATTCTGCAAACAAATAATTTTGAAAATTTCATATTTTTTATTACTTGTTTTTTATTTAAAAAATTCACATTTGCTTCTCTATTGCCAATCCAATTTGCGATAGAGAGTCTGGCCGCACTGGCCATTTTAAACGACGACAGAGAACCTGTCGGTAATTGAAATGGTGACAAGTGAGTATATTTGCAATTTTTAAATTCAACGTATTATTTCTATGAATTTTTATTAAAAAATATTATTTAAAAAAATCCGTCATGCGTTTGATTGACCTTACCGTTGCTTGTAGGCAATGTGGATTTCCACAAGATTGATTGATTCATCAACATATATAAATTTTTTCCTCTAAAAGGACGAACCAAAGCCTCATTAAGTCAAATATGTGCGGAAGAACAAATTTTTAGACAATTTCACCTCTGGGGGCACTACCGGTGTTAAATGGGCGGTAGTGTGGAATGAACAGTATCAACGGCACCATGAACAATAAAAACATGCATATGAACAATACAATCAACAAGAGTTCAAATCCAAAAATTGATGTATCTTTTGATTGAAGGATTCAAAACTCATGAAACTTTGTATGCACATTCCTAAGGATGTCAGGAATCTATTGCAACCTTCAATCGCAAGGTTTTGCATCAAAGTTCCAACAGTTTTCAAGTTTACCGTAAGTTGCACCAAAAAGAGGTCAAAAACCAAATCTTCAACCTGTGATTGCTCGTAGGGTTCTGATGATCAAGATGATCCTAAATGACCTCCCACATGTCTCCTAGCAAGCAAGAACAATCAAGAAAGATCTCTCAAACAAGTAGGATCAAGATCTACCTCAAGAACTCCTTTTCAACTCAAAAATCGGTTTCTTGGAGAAACTTGGTTGATCAAGAAGAAACTTGTCTAGATGATTGAAGAGATGATCTATAGAGAATACATCTATCAATCATACATCCTTGGCAGCACGAGATCAAGCAAGAAAGAAACCATAAGAAAAGATCAAGAGCCGAGCAAGAAAATCAAACCTTGAGGCAAAAACTTGAGCAAAGAGATAATTTGCATTAAGATCATAAGGAGAGTTTACAAAGCCTCTCAGCTGAGGGCAAAACTCCCAAAGAGCACTGACACACCCACACAAGAACACTAAAATCTTGTGAAAACCCTAATCCTAGGCTTAGTGGCTTAGAGCTTCTCCTCCCACTACATCTCCTTATATAGTGGAGGCAATCCTAACCCTAACACCTGAACACACTCGTGGATACCATCCATATTTACATGGGTTAACCTGAAACCCAACACTATTAACGGGTTTTCCACTCACACAAGCATGCTTTTCAAAGCGGCTATTACATTAACGCCAAATCCGCTCTGCGTGTCCGAATTTGCATCCAACTCTATTTTGGTGTGACATAAGCCACTTAAGTCAGCACTGCAGTTTTCCAAACCCTCTCGACAGTCGGTATAGGACAAATTACCAATTTGTCCCAATGATCAGTCTTCCTTCTCCTCAAAGCATCGTCCATACTTCGTCGTTTTCTACATAGCCCCAATGACTTGCCGCCAAGCCTCTCACATGTCCAGACTTCCCTGAATCATCCTTGCTTGCAAACAGGCCCAAGTCACTTGACGCACCATGTATCTTCATCAGCTTCACCATAGCGGCACCGGTTTTATTGACCGTTCTGTACCTCGATTCCTCTCTGAGCCTAGTTTCAGTCCGTGCCATTGCGCACCATGTTCGTCACCAGTGCTTCATGCTCAGGTTCCTTGTCTTCCCGACTTACAACCAATTCACGACCTCAATCATCTTCCGACGTCTTTTGACCGTTCTGGACCTTAACTCTCTTATCCTAGTCCAGGTCTTGCCTTTGTCTCACCATGACCTAGCACCGGAGTCCTGCAACTAATATAGATAAAAAATACATCACATAGCACTGTTTACAATATATGCATTAATCAACACATAACGCAAACCTTGATCAATCATTCACTGAATAGTCAGCACTACCGCCACCCAGGGCCGGTAGTACCGCAAGTCCGGTACTACTGCTCCTGGTTGGCCGGTAGCACCGCTCTCCGTGAGAAACCTCGAGAATCCTTTCTGGAAAATAACTACCACCAACTGGAGGCTGATACTACCGCTCCTCCATGACTGGTAGTGCCGCACCTTACACACCCTAGAGAAAACACCTCTCTGTAAAATAACTACTGCCAACTGAGGCCGGTAGCATTGCAGGGCCGGCACTACCGCCATCCCAGGCCAGTAGTGCCGTCCAACACTGACACCATCTCAAATTACTTTAAATTCAAAATATAATTCAAAACAATCTCAAACTTAAGTACCATATACTTAAACACTGCCAATAACTCATCACAAACATGAATATACCTTCACATGGTCTTTCAAATTATAAATTATAAAGCAGTGTTCAAGTATAAGTGACTTCTCTATCTTTACTCGTCAGTTTAGATTTTTGGGTGAACCACTTTGTACATGAAACTCAATATGGTATTAAAACCGAGAGATCTTGAGTTGAAAACTCGGTTGGCGCAATTTAATAAAAATAAATGCAGCCCACTTGAGTTTAACACCTATGTTTTTTGGCGAATAGAAGAGTTACAAACCTATTGTATCCAGAAATGGAGGATCAATTATTGTTCATCAAAAGAGCATATGTGTATCCTAATCCTATTCCGTGAATATCGGGCAAACCCCGTATCACCATTTCTATTCCACATCTTATGTCTTAAGGTGTTGAAGCACAAATGAATTGACTGTTTTTCTTCGTCAACTTAGGTTTTTAATAAACTAATGGGTGCATGTAACACAACAGGTAGCAGGAATTTTCTAGGACGACGTACGGGCCACTCCTAGATTCCTAGTCTCCTACCAAAGATTAAATTAACCCTAGCTAGGAGTAATCAGAAACCAGATCGTGCTAGATTTGCACGCGTACTGTGTTCAAGTCAATCAAATCATGAGATGACGGATTGCCTACGGGCCGGCTATACGGTATACTGGGAAATAAGTCAGCAAATGGCAAATTCATGGAAACTTCTTTCAACTTTGATGTTGACAATATATATCGCTATAATGGATCGGAGACCCAGTAGAAGACTGGAAAGCACGTTTATATACGTCCTCGTCGTATTGATTTTACCAATTAACGGTGTCGCTCACCATCGGCCATGGCTCCACGCCTTCACCTTTTGCTGCTCCTGACCGTCGTCGCCTCGCGCTGCGCCGTCGCAGTTGGTGACGACGCCGACGTCAATCCCCTGCGGCCGTCTGTGCTTTCGTGCTCAACTGCCGGCAACTACACCTACGGCAGCCAGTACCACAGGAACCTCAACCGGATCCTGCAGGTCACCAGCATGGACGCAGCCACCAACGGCGGCTACTTCAACGGCACGTTCGGCGTCGCTCCCGACGAGGTCTTCGTCCTCTTCATGTGCTACGCCGGCGGCGAGTAGGACGCGTGCCAGGGCTGCCTTATCCACGCACCCGCGGGGATAACGCAGCTATGCCCGCACAGCCGGACGGTGCGCGCCGTCTACGACGCATGTGTTAAGATCACCGATTCAATCTTCACCTGTCAATGTTCTCTTTGTTCCTGCTTGCATGCTACTTTACTGAACACAATTGATGGAAGTTCAGAAGTAACGCAGAACGACAACCTGAAACCACCAAAGCAAAACACAGCAAACAGAGAAGACAGGAATTTTGTGCTGCAATGCCGCCGCAGCGTTTTCTGATTTCCCGATGCTCTTATATAGAAAAGATTACAGTTAAGGTTATGGAGATCTCCCAAACAAACTCATAATCTAAACAAACTCAGTTAGCTAACCTGATAAGATTATAACTGACGCAATATCCTGTAGCCCAACCGGCAAACAACTTAGTCACCAACTAACCAACTCAATTACGACAAAGTAAAGAACCTGGACTCTGCAAAAATCTAAACAGAACAAAGACGCATAAACTTAGTTACCTGGGACTCCAACAGCAAGTTTAGTTCAACAATCACCTCCCTAAACTTGATGTTCAGTCCCCACATCCATCACCCCCAGCTTCTGTCGTGCTTCAAGGAATTTTGCCCGTCCAAATGCCTTGGTTAACATGTCAGCATTCTGATCTTCAGATCTGACATAAGTGACTTCAATTTCTTCATTTTCAACACACTTCCTTATAAAATGATACCTAGTATCAATGTGTTTGCTCCTTTCATGATACACAGGATTCTTACACAAAGAAATTGCTGCTTTATTGTCAACTTTCAGCTCAAATTTCTTCACTGGTTTCCTCTGAAGGCTGCCCAACAACCGAGCCAGCCATACTCCCTGACAAGCAGCGTTTGCAGCTGCTATATACTCAGCCTCACACGAAGAAAGAGCAACAATTCTCTGTTTTTGTGACATCCACGTGATCAGGCTAGACCCCAAGAAATATGCAATCCCAGTGGTACTTTTCCGATCACTCAAGTCCCCAGCCAAGTCACTGTCACAATAGCCAGTCAGCTTCATTTCTTCATTGCGATCTTTCTTGTAAAAACATCCAAACTTCAGCGTTCCACTTACATATCTCAGAATATGTTTCACTGCCGCAAGATGTTGGGATGTTGGGGCTTCCATGAATCGGCTAACATATCCAACAGCAAAGGCAATGTCCGGACGAGTATTCACCAAATACCGCAAGCATCCAACTATACTTCGATACATAGTTGCATCCACTATTGGATCATTGCTTTGTTTAACCAGTTTCAGCCGATTTTCCATGGGTGTCTGACAAGAATTACAGTCTTTCATGCCGAATTGCTCAAGCACTCTTGCAGCATATCCAGTTTGACACAATGAAATACCTCTAGCTGACTGCTTTACTTCAATTCCCAAATAATAGCTTAAGAGTCCAAGATCACTCATATTAAAAAGCTTCTTCATGTGATTCTTGAAATCTTCAATGTCTCCATGAGATGAGGAGGTGATGATCAAGTCATCCACATACACTCCTACCATAATGACCGAACTTCTACTTTGCTTCCGGTAAACTGCATGCTCATGAGGACATTTCTCGAAACCAAGTGACATTAGGCTTTCATCAAGTTTAGCATTCCACGCTCTAGGTGCTTGTCGAAGACCATATAGTGCCTTCCTAAGCTTTAGCACCGAATGAGGTTTATGATCATTAACAAAACCAGGTGGTTGTGATACATATACCTCTTCCTTCAATTCTCCATTCAAGAAAGCGGACTTCACGTCCATATGATGCACCTCCCAATTTCCATGAGCCGCCATCGCAATGAGTAATCTTACTGTCTCAATGCGAGCTACTGGAGCAAAGACCTCTTCAAAGTCAATTCCCTGTTTTTGTACATACCCTTTTGCGACGAGACGAGCTTTATACTTGACAACCCTTCCAGATGAATCCTTTTTAACTTTAAACACCCATTTTAAACCAATTGCCCTTTGTTTTTCTGGCAGGGATACAAGCTCCCACGTTTCATTTTCCTTAATCAACTTTAGTTCTTCTTCCATTGCTCTTTTCCAGCCACTTTCCTTCATTGCTTCAAGATAACACCCCGGTTCTTCCAAAGCTAGCAACAACATCCCAGAATCTTGTAATTCTATTTCAGATGTGGCTTCATATATATCTTCTAATAAACGATACCGTACCGGTCCATCTGAAGAGAAATCTGAGCTTGGTGTTGCTTGTTCTGATGCATCTGAAGTTCCTCCAGGACTTGCTGGAATTGGAGAAGAATACCCCTCTGTTTGTTCTGGAGTTTCACCAGTGTCTTGTTCATTTTCTTCAACATTCTGCTCTTGATTGGCCGGTTCCACCTCCGCAACTTGTTCATCTGAACCTGATGCAGCCCCAGTATCAACTTCAACTGAGAAAGTCCCTTGGTGAATGTTATTAGACTCTGTGTCATCATTCTCGTTCCAAGTCCATTGTGCCTTCTCTTCAAACACAACGTCACGGCTGATTATCACCTTGCCAGATCTTGGGTTATAAAACCTATAGGCTTTTGAGCCGGTTTCATACCCAATGAGAACTACCTTCATACTTCTGTCTTCAAGCTTCTTTAGGTAAGGTCCAGGTGCTCTTATATGAGCAATGCATCCAAAAACCCGAAGATGACTCACATTTGGTTTCTTCTTGTACCAGAGTTCATATGGAGTTCCAGTTTCATTGCTGCGGGTTGGAGCTCGGTTCAGTAGGTAAACAGCCGTGGCTACTGCTTCTCCCCAAAAACGTCCTGGCACACATTTGTTCTTGAGAAGACATCTCGCAGTACCGAGTATTGTCTGATTCCGACGTTCAGCGACCCCATTCTGCTGTGGTGAGTAAGGAGCTGTCAAAAGTCGTCTGATCCCTTCTTGTGCACTGAAGTCTTCAAAGTTATGTGAGATGAACTCACCTCCCCGATCAGTACGAAGCGACTTCATTTTTCTTCCCACTTCAACTTCTACCGCTGTTTTGATCTTCTTGAAACCAAGCAAGGCTTCATCTTTGCTTTTGATCAGTACCACCCACATAAAACGTGAGTAATCATCAACCATCAACAAGAAGTACTTATTCCCTGCTGGTGTTGGTGGGTTTATCGGACCACACAGATCAGCATGGACAAGTTCCAAAGGATATTCAGCTCGAAATAATGACTTCTGAGGAAATGGCTTCCTTTTCTGCTTTCCCAGCAAGCAGGCTTCACATAGCTGCTCCTTGTGCTCAATTTCAGGCAATCCGCTGACCATACCACACTGTGACAAGCTCTTCAAGGATTGAAAGCTTATGTGACCAAACCTAGCATGCCAAAGCCAATCTTCTTCATCATATTTAGTCATAAGGCATATGGGCTGTGCATGTTTCAAACGATGCACATATAGCTGATTCCAGGTTTTTTTCACCTTGAAAAGTAACTTGCCACCTGGATCACTTACTCTTAGCATGCCATTTGCAATCACGATCCTGCAACCAAAGCTATCCAGCAGCCCAAGGCTGATTACATTACTTTTTAGACTCGGGATGTAATATACACCCGTGAGTATCCTGTGTTCATTTGCCACTCCTTCCAGAAGAACGGATCCTTGGCCATGAATATCAACAACAGACCCATCGCCAAACCTGACCGATCCTTTGATTGAGGTATCCAAATCAGAAAAGACTTTCTTACATCCTGTCATGTGATTAGTTGCTCCAGTATCTAGATACCACAAATCATTGGACCGATCTTCATCATGTCCTTGATTAGGGTCTACTGTTTCTTCATTGAGCATCACCCTCTCTGTTCCATGATCTACTAGCGCTGAGAGCTCACAGGCTTCAAGCATCAACAAAGATGGATCGTCATCTCTGACTTTCTCAACAAAATGTGCCTTCTCTTTTCTTGGCTTTGTGCATTCAGATGCAAAATGTCCCATCTCGAAACAATTGTAACATTTGATCTTCATTTTGTCAAACTCCCTATATGGTTTCCTTTCTTCTTCAACCTCACGGCTATTGTAGCCAGTTCGGTTGAATCTTCTGTCTGCATCATCTCCCCGGCCATTCATGTGACCACGACCACGTCCTCTGTTCCATCCACGACTTCCACCTCTCCTGACCCAGCTGCTGGTACCTTCTCTGTTCTTCTTCTCTTTCACAGATTGGGTTCCCCACTGGCTTTGCGAAAGAAGCAACTGCTCCCCTTCTTCCTTGCGGTGTCGTCTGCCTTTGATGGTTTCTTCAAACATCCGAAGTCTACCAATCGCCTCAGCCAAAGACATAATTGATAGATCACCCCATTGCTCAATTGTGCCGACAATAGGAAGAAATTTGTCGGTCACAGCGCTGAACAGTTTTTCCACTACAGCATCATCTTTTACCACTGTGCCTAAAGCATGTATCTCACCAACCAAACCAGTGAGTTTTTGCGAGAAATCAGCAATGCTTTCTGATTCTTGCATTACCAATCGATCAAGTTGCCTCCTCAGCATTTGCACCCTCGCCTTCCTGACACGATCCTCTCCAACTCGCATCACCTTGATGGCTTCCCAAGCTTCTCTTGCCGTTTCTTTTTCTGCAATTGACAACATTACAGAATCTGGTACTGCTTGAGAGATTGCAGCCAGAGCTCCCTGATCTTTCTCTTCTTCTACAGGTGAGTCTCCTTCAATTGCTGCCCAGACGCCGAGAGACCTCAAGATGATCTTCATCTTTACTGCCCACAAGCTGTAGTTAGAATCTGTGAGAATTGGATATTGGATCGGCACCGTCCCAGTTCTTGACATTGTTCTTGCTGAGGAAGATGATTCTGCATTGTTCCCAGACCGATCACTGTTTGCCGACGTGCCTGGCGGTAGCACCATGATCTCTAAACCAAATGGCTCTGATACCAAATGTTAAGATCACCGATTCAATCTTCACCTGTCAATGTTCTCTTTGTTCCTGCTTGCATGCTACTTTACTGAACACAATTGATGGAAGTTCAGAAGTAACGCAGAACGACAACCTGAAACCACAAAAGCAAAACACAGCAAACAGAGAAGACAGGAATTTTGTGCTGCAATGCCGCCGCAGCGTTTTCTGATTTCCCGATGCTCTTATATAGAAAAGATTACAGTTAAGGTTATGGAGATCTCCCAAACAAACTCATAATCTAAACAAACTCAGTTAGCTAACCTGATAAGATTATAACTGACGCAATATCCTGTAGCCCAACCGGCAAACAGCTTAGTCACCAACTAACCAACTCAATTACGACAAAGTAAAGAACCTGGACTCTGCAAAAATCTAAACAGAACAAAGACGCATAAACTTAGTTACCTGGGACTCCAACAGCAAGTTTAGTTCAACAGCATGCCTCCTCCGGTATTCCGACGAGTCCTTCTTCTACGTTGCCGACCTCAACGTCGAGTCCTACGGGCACGCGCAAATGAAAGCCCTCCTCTCCGATTATTACTACGGTTGGATCGACGCACGAGCCCACTATGTCGTCGACACGGACAGCATGAACAGTGCGAGGTTTGAGCTGATGAATCGGCTCACTGATTGGGCCGGCCACTCGCCCGTGCGGCTGGAGTTCAACGACACGCCGTACAGCGAGGCTCAGCGGATGTTCGGGCTCGCGCAGTGCACGAGGGACCTGCCGCCGAGCGAGTGCACGCGCTGCCTCTCCAACTACACTGGACAATTGCCGGGTTTGTTCCCGAACGACAGCTCAGGTGCCATCAAGGGGTATAGCTGCTACGTGATGTACGCCATAGTCATCGACACGCCGCCTACGGTAGACCTACCGTCGAGCAGGTGGGCTATACTGCGACTGCGAGACGAAGGTATCTCTCTCTCTCTGGCGCGCGCTCCTGTGCACGCGCGTGTATGTGAAAATTAGCGTTGTCTATTTACCAAGAGATTGAAATTTAGCAAAAAAAAAAAATTGTTTAGGTTAGAATGTTTTTTGTCTTTGTATTTTTTCAATGGTTCACCAAATTGAGTTTCTATCATCCTTGGAGGTACAACCAAATTAACTTTAAACTTTTTTTTACCTCTTGGTATCTTCACTCTTTAAATTTTTGGTACTTCCTCCAGTTCAAAAAATTTGTCGGTTTGGGATGTGTGCAGTCAAACTTTTAAAACTTTAGCTGTCGATATCTTTTTAAATATTTAGATTGGATGCGTGGAAATCATCATATGTATAGATTCGTCTCGAAATGTACTTTCATAATATTAGAATTTTATTAGAATTTTTAAATATTTTAGAATAGAAATTAGTGGTCAAAGTTGAATTTTGGAGACTATTGTTGAGAAACCCTGAAGCCCACCGAAGGCCCATGTGGTCCCTAATGCCGAAACCCTAGAGAGCGCTATAAAAGGAGGAAGGGGGGTCCCCCCATGTACACAGAAATGATTAGCAATAAAGAATTAGTCGTGCCGCTCTCCTCATATACATGTGTCTCTCTCTTTCATTCTCCAACTTCAGATCTGTTCGGGAACCCCGGACTATTCGATAGCGAGGTTCCTTAACACGTTATCAGCACGAAGCTCTACCGGAGATCAGATTGAAAAGGTGAGAAGAGGTAGAATTTGAAAATTGAATCTAGACGCATGTTGTTTCTATGCATGCATCTAACCTACGCATCGGTATTGCGTTCGTCATGTGGCAAGAAGCTACAACGACACGAAGCAACAGTACACATGAAGCATATTTACATCCGTAAAAAAACAAGCGCTTGGCTTGGCGCTCGCTAGCCGCCGCCGTTGTTGCCTCGGTTCGCGTGCACGACACGAAGTCACCGACGCGCGGCCGTGCCAGCTCCATGCGCCTCGCCTCGCCGCTGCCGGCATTGGCCGTGACGCGCCGTAGCAGCCGCCCTCGCGTCGCACTCGCCGGCACCGCGTGCCACAGTCCATGGCGCCTCGCCGCCGCCTCCGGCCGCTCGAAGCGCGCGCGCCCGGCTTCGCCCGGCCCTTCATGCAGCGTCGCGCCGGATTCCATTTGCTCGGCTCATTGGCCGAGCCTCGGCCTCCGCGCGTGTGCATCGCATCGCCGGGTCACATGGAGCCCTCCTCGCCGGGTTTCCAGCGGGCATGTGAATGGCGGCCGCGGCGATGGGAACCCTAGCTGCCAAGGATAAGTGGAAAAGACAAAATGGGCCAAAGGCCCATAAGGCGCGGTTCGGTAAAAGAAAAAAAACAAAGAAGAAAAGGAAAAAGAGAAAAAAATTGCGTAAAATTTTAAAAATTGCCGGAAAATCAAGAAGATTTATTTGGCTCTGTTTTTAATTTTTCTAGCTTTATTTCTCTGTTTTGTGAATATTCTTTATGATTTTTGAATCTCTTTGCTTTATTTAATATATTGCAATGCATATGAATTTATTTTCCCGCACTTTATGCTTTTTGCAACCATTTTCATCGATTACACGATAATCTAAACCGTAATTTTGAAATCATGAATCGTGAATCGTGAGTTTGAAGAAGCGGCCCCGCACGGTCGTAACTACCTCACTTGGGCATCGGACGTGAAGATAGTTCTTGGGGGCAAGAAGCCGTCTTTCGCGATTGGTCTAGGGTCCTCGCAGGCCTTGAAACCCACCGTCGAGTAGAACGATCAAACCATGCATTGCCATTTAAATGCATGAATCGCATTTTCTTTTAGATTATGGTTGTTAGCATTTTCTTTGAATAATGAATAGTAAGCTCTAGAAGAGCATACTTCTTTCATGAATAAATACGCAATTTATTCTTTATTCCAGTATTCTTTCCTTTACAAGCAATTTTTGAATTATTTTGCCTCTGTTTTATTGGAATTATAGTAGCATAACAAATACCATCTTAAGAGAGTCTAAATACTTTCAGTCGATCACGAAGAACGCTTGAAAAGATTCTTCGAATGGCAGAAGCGACTCATATGTAATCGGCTCAGGAAGAGCCACTATTATATTGCCTATGGGTACAACTTTGGTAATTGAAGAAGCCCTTTTGTACCACCGAATCAACTCGCACTCTCTTAAGCTTTAAAGACATCCGCGCCAATGGTTTTCACGTAGAAACCAATGAAGAAAATGGCAAAGAATATTTGTGCATTGTGAAGCACGCGGTATGTGGAAAATGGTATTAGAAAAATGTCCCTCATATGAATGGGTTGTACTACACGAATATTCATGCACCAAGTGTATACTTCCTTGAAGACCTGCTTTTAGAAGCTCTGAGTTATTTTCTTAATGGCATGGTAGATTAGGTCATCTGGTCTTAGAATGATGAGAAATATAGTGAACAACTCATGTGGTCATGGCATTAATGTTAAAAATTTCCGAATCATGAAGATTTTGTGTGCCCTGCATGTGCCACCGGGAAATTAATAACTAGACCCTCTGTTATGAAAGTGCAAAGTGAAATCCCTGCATTCCTGGAACGCATCCAGGGGGATATTTGCGGTCCGATTCAGCCCCTGTCAAGGCCGTTTCGATACTTTATGGTGCTCATCGATGCTTCCTCGAAATGGTCGCATGTATGCTTGTTGTCAACAAGAAACCATGCTTTTGCAAAGCTGATCTCGCAGATCATAAGAATTAAGAATGCTTTCCCTGATCATCGCGTGAAGTCCATCAGAATGGACAATGCCGGAGAATTTACTTCAAAGGCATTTGATGATTATTGCACAGAACATGGGGATAGCGATTGAGCACTCCGCATCGCACGCCCATACGCAGAATGGACTAGCGAAGCACTAATAAAGAGGATTAAGTTCATTGCGGACCGCTTTTGCGAGTTGTAACTTGCCCAACACTTGTTGGGGACACGCGATCTCGCACGCAAAGAAGACTTATCAATTTCAGACCATCGGCCTACAACACCCATTCTCCTATGCAGCTTGTGCACGGGATCATCCCGAAGATCTCCCATCTTAGAAAATTTGGGTGTATGGTATATGTACCTATACCACCCCCTCAGCGGACTGAAATGGGCCCTCTCCGCAAGTTTGGGATATACGTTGGTTATGGGAGTGCATCCATAATCAGGTATTTGGAACCCATGACTGGAGACTTGCATACAGCCCGATTCGCTGATTGCATCTTTGACGAGGATCGTTTCCCGTCATTAGGGGGAGGAAATCAACCTTTGGATGAAAAATGCCGGGAAATCATATGGCATTCCACTGGGATCCCAGCACATGACCCCCGAACTAATGAAGCAAATCAAGAAGTCTAGAAGATAATCGATTTGCAAAATTTAGCAAATGAACTGCCTGATCATTTTTGTGATCTGAAGGGCGTGGTTAAGTCGCATGTACCAAAGAAGAAATGCACCGAGAGGGTGGAAATACCAAAGAAAATAGAAGGTATCCCTCAACCTGTTCAGAGGCCTCAAAGAAAAGAACAGGCAATCGGCTCCTCAAACCCAAAGTACCGGAGGCGCCTGAGAAAAGCAAGCAGAGGACTTACCACAACCAATCACGAAAATGCCCCAAGGAAAGAAGGGGAGCAGTTGAGACACAGCCTTTGGAAAGAAGCCAATGGAAAAGGCAATTCGGACTTGAATCTTCCACTGCAGAAGTCACGGAAATAATGTGCGCACACATAGGCGATGAAAGCTAAAGGAACTTGCTCTGCGATAGGAAAAGCGAGAGAAGAGCAAGTAGAAGCGCATGAAGCACCCCATGAAGAAATGGCCATAAACTTTGTAATAACAGGAGAATCCTCGAATAGAGCAACGACCAACGTTGATGCATACTGCAAAGAAGATTGCCTCGATCATTGATCATGATCCCGAGCTCTGCATCTCGCAGAGTGCAAGAAAAGGCTAGATTGGGAAGAATGGAAAAGGCAATCACTGCAGAGTTAGTCTCTACGAACAAGAGAGAGGTGTTTGGCTCAGTATGCCGCACACCTCCCCATGTAAACCCGTAGGTCACAAATGGGTCTTTGTTCTAAGAGAAATGAAAACAACGGTTGTAAGGTACAAAGCAAGGCTTGTAGCTCAAGGTTTTACTCAACGTCCCGGAGTTGATTATGAAGAAACCTATTCTCCGGTCATGGGAGGAATTACCTTTAGATATTTGATCTCAATGGCGATCAACTTGAAGTTGAGAATGAAGCTAATGGATGTTGTCACAAAGATACCAGATGGAAACTTGGATTCGAGATATACATGAAAGTACTGGAAGGAATTCCTATCCCGAACCAAGATGGAGCAAATAGAAACACTGCATAATGTGAAATAGGAGAAATCACCGTATAAATTTGAAGCGGTCAGAAAATGTGGTACAATCGCTGAGTGATTTTCTCTCGCAAGAAAGGCTACACAAGCAAATAAGATTGTCCATGTGTGTTTATACAACGATCCCGAATGGATTCTGTATAATCTCCGTCTATGTAGATGACTTGAACATCATTGGGACGGATGAAGAAATTGAAGTGGCATGCTCATACTTGAAGTCCGAGTTTGAAATGAAAGATTTAGGTAAAACCAAGTTTTGTTTAGGCTTGCGGCTTGAACATGTCCAAGGAGGAATCTTGGTACATCAATCAACCTACACGCAGAAAGTGTTGGAAAGATTTAGCTTTGAAAAAGTATATCCTGCAAAGACTCCAATGGTGGAAGGTCACTCCAAGAGACCTAGACCCATCTGAGCACCTAGAGAAGAGGGGAGAAAGTCCCGGGAGCGAGAATTCCCATATTTGAGTGCGCTTGAGCGCTCATGTACCTTGCGAATAGCACTAGACCAGGACATTGCGTCATTTGTGAATTTGCTAGCACTGATGCAAGGCGAGAACCCACCAAAAGGCATTGGAAAGGATCAAGGACATCTTCCGCTACCTCCAAGGAAGCAAAGACCTCGGTCCATTCTTTAGAAGAAATAATGAATTGAATTTGGTTGGCTATGCCGATGTTGAGTACCTATCGAGACCCGCATCTTGGCAAGTCCCAAAGCGCTATGTTTTCCTATGTGGAGGAACAGCAATTTCTTGGAAGTCATCTAAGGACTCTCGTCTCGGCGTCGACAAACCACTCGAAATCATCGCTTGTATGAAGCATCGCGTGAATGTGCATGGCTCGGAAGAATGGTTCACCACATCCGTAAGTCATGTGGTTTGAACATTGAGCAAACTCCCACGATAATCTATGAAGATAATGCGACTTGTGTTGCCCAAGCACGGATGGGTTATGTGAAGAGCAATCTCACGAAGCATATCAACCCCAAGTTCTTCTATGCTCATGAATTGCATAAGATGAACGAGATTAAGATATTGCATACTAAGTCATGTGAAAATCTTGCAGATTTGTTCACTAAATCACTCCCAAAGATCTACCTTTGAAAGGTGCGTGAAAGGAATTGGGATGATGAGACTTAGAGAAGTGCAGATTTCAGGGGGAGATATGTCACATACTCCCGCATGAATCCTGAACATGAATTATGAATACCCAACATAAATCTCGAAGATTAGCAATTGAAGTTGGGAGAATTGTACTCTTTTTCCTTAGCAAGTTTTTCATGAAGTTTTCTTGCATAAGGTTTTAACGAGGCAATTCGTGCAACATTGTAAAGCGTATGCTATGTACTCTTTCTCCAAGTATTTTTCCCACTGGGTTTTTCTGGAGTTTTAATGAGGCATATGCATCTCGCGGCAAAGGGCCCAAGGGGGAGTGTTGAGAAACCCTCAAGCCCACCGAAGGCCCATGTGGTCCCTAATGCCGAAACCCTAGAGAGCGCTATAAAAGGAGGAAGGGGGGTCCCCCCATGTACACAGAAATGATTAGCAATAAAGAATTCGTCGTCGCTCTCCTCATATACCTGTGTCTCTCTCTTTCTGTTCTCCAACTTCAGATCTGTTCGGGAACCCCGGACTATTCGATAGCGAGGTTCCTTAACAACTATGTCAATATCCAAAACGACAACTATTTGTGTACCTCTCAAGGATGGTAACAAATCTCATGGGTTGTATATAGGATGTGAGGAGGGTTACGAGAGTTGTTAGATCTACATTAAAGGATCGAGAAGAGTGATTGAAACTTGATGGATAGACAACTCCTTTAATAAATACATACAACTGTTTTTTTCTAAAAACAACTCATATTTTCTCACTATTCAATCCATAGCGAAATCCGTGCTCTGGTTAGCTTGTGGCAATAGGACAAGGATCCTGTGCAGTTGTAGTAGCAACTGCTAAGTTTGCAGTTGCCGTCCGATTGTTCGATCAAAATCAGACGCGCGAGATTGTTTGGTATACTGCAGCAAAACGCTGTAGCAATTTACTGCAACAAAAATATTGTAGCATTTTATTGTAGCAACCTTTTTTTTCAATCCGGACCGCCGATTCGCTCGATCCAACGGTTGGATTGCCCAGCGACTGCAAACTTGGATCTGGTTCCATGGCAATGTTAGGGGTTTCGGGGTTCAGCTCCCTACCCCATCATAGATTTTTTTGGGAATGGGTGCGCGGAGAGGGTCTGCACGTGGGATTGGAGGAGAAGATTGGGCAAATGATGGGTGACGGTTCGCTGACGAGCCGAAGGAGTCGAATTAGGGCTTTTGGATGTTTAAAGGTGGTGGTTGATTGTGCATCCGGTGGTTATGAGCCACTCGAGATGGGAAAGGAGGAGGGAGCAACAGCAAAGAGGAGGCAGAGGCGCGGCATCAACAGCCACTTTAGGGGTGAAGAAAATGGAGGGTATATAGCAGCAAGGGGATCAATAACAAGGGAATAAGGGCAAGAATAATAGCAAAGCCCACTACTGGTCGATAGTAAGCTAAAAGCCAGCTTGTACAATAACTGTCCCTAAAGATTGTCTCTAGATGTTGTGAAATAACTATCTATTCTCTCTTCTACATAAATAATCTACCTATACTCTCGTACAAAACTAGCTACTAAATAAGAAGCCAGCTATCTTCTCTCTCTTCTTTTCTCACTCTTGTTGTATATACCCTAATACCACAAATGGTTCCTAGTTTTCTACACGGCGTTGATAAACACCCTTGTAAATGCCATCGAGGGAAGTAACCTCGGCATTTATAAGTGCCCCGGACTTATATCATACTATACAAAACGTCATAGTACGTACGCTTCCTAAAACAAATGCTTATTAATTTTGCCAGTACGTACACGGAGACCGAACCGCCACAAACTAACGGTGGCTGCCGTTGCCGGCATTGTAGCCGGTTGCATGGCGTTTGTGCTCTGCCTGAGTCTTTCGATTTGGTTTCTTCTG
Source organism: Otatea glauca (assembly GCA_036346275.1). NCBI lineage: Eukaryota > Viridiplantae > Streptophyta > Magnoliopsida > Poales > Poaceae > Otatea > Otatea glauca. The sequence goes on along the minus strand of CM070733.1, from coordinate 37,316,991 downwards.
CACCGGCGGCGAAGCAGGCGGGCGGCTGCCAAGGTCACCACAAAAACCGACGAGCTAGAGCAACCACTGAAAGAGGCATTGTACTTCAGTGGCAAGAGAGTAGAGGACGAGCTCGAGCAAGGGGCCGGACCCAGGCGATTTTCATACGACGAGCTCGCCGCCGCCACCGGCGACTTCTCCGGCGAAAATAAGCTTGGGGAAGGAGGTTTCGGGGCCGTGTACCGCGGGTTCCTGAACGACATGAACCTTCACATCGCCGTGAAGAGGGTGTCCAAGAGTTCTCACCAGGGCTGGAAGGAGTTCGTCTCCGAGGTCAGGATCATAAGCCGGCTTAGGCACCGGAACCTCGTGCAGCTCATCGGATGGTACCACGGCGGCGACAACGATCTATTGCTTGTCTACGAGCTGATGCCCAACGGCAGCCTCGATGCTCATCTGTACAAGCCGGAGAACCTGCTCTCCTGGCCGGTTAGGTACGTAAATGCTACATATGAACATGAACCGTAGCGAGTCCTTTCTCTTCTCTGAATCACCGATCTCTGCTTTTGTCAGGTACGAGATAGTCCTCGGAATCGGCTCCGCGCTTCTGTACCTGCACCAGGAGACGGAGCAGTGCGTCGTGCACAGGGACATCAAGCCGAGCAACGTTATGCATGCTGGACGTGTCCTTCAACGCCAAGCTCGGTGACTTCGGGCTCGCGAGGCTCATCGACGACGGCCGGAGATCGTGCACGACGGGCGCAGCCGGCACCTTGGGATACATGGACCCAAAGTGCGTGTTCACCACCACGGCCAGCGTCGAGTCGGACGTTTACAGCTTCGGCGTCGTCCTGCTTGAGATCGCCTGCGGCCGGCGGCCGGCGGTGACCCTGCCGGACGACGAAGGCGTCATCCACCTGGTGCAGTGGGTATGGGAGTCGTTCGGCAGAGGAACCGTCCTCGAGGCGGCCGATGCGCGGCTGGACGGGGAGTTCGACGGCCAGGAGATGGAGTGCGTGATGGTCGTCGGGCTCTGGTGCTCGCACCCCGACCGCAGCCTGAGGCCGTCCGTCAGGCAGGCCGTCAGCGTGCTGCGGTTTGAGGCGCCGTTGCCGAGTCTCCCCGCGAAGATGCCCGTCGCAACCTACGTGCCGCCGGTGGCTGATGATTCTTTGGGTTCTGCAGGGGCCAGCGGCGGCGGCGACGCTGGCACGATGCGTTCCAGCTCGACACAGCAACTTGTTGAAATCACTCCTACTGCCATATAGTGGGTCCACATTAACCGAACAGAAAATCGGAGGAACGAAAATTCAGCTGACTGCCGTGTGCAAGCAAAACTTTCTGTTGCCCAAATCACTCTACAAGAGTCTTGTTGACTAGTTTCCAACAAGGACATAGAGTGACTTTGAAGTTGGTTACTACCACCGGACTTCCTCCGTTACTAAATAGATGTCATTCTAATACTTTGTACTTCCATTAAGATACATGTCTAAAAGACTACGTTACTTTTTCTTTATTATATCTTTGGATAGTGTATCTTACTTCACTCCGTGATAATAAAATAATATTATTATCAGAGCCACTACCACCACCTCCTAATAGATAACTGAACTACCTGCACACATGGATACTCATCAGAGCCACTACCACCACTTCTTCTACCCTTGCTCCTCCATGGGACCTCCACAGCCACCACCGCCTGGTGCAATCGCCGGTGTGGTGACGCTGCCGTCCCCTACCCTTTTGGCTTCACCGGCGGTTTCCCCATCGCTCTCTCTTGCAATGATAGCACCTCCACATCCTTCCTTCCCCACAAGGCCACCCCCTACCCTTTCTTCTCCAACTCCACCGCCTCCAGATTCATCGTCTCTCTCCTGCCCCCATGCATCCACAACGTCCCTGACGCCAAGCGTTGTCTCATCTTGCACCGAACTCTTCCTCCGCAGCAGCTGCAGCAATGCTTCACGCTCCACCTGCAGCGTCCCCATAGATGTCATGTCTAGGATTCTCCACACAGCTTAGTGTAGTGGCAACAACAACGACATGACATCATGGTTCACTGTGACAATGCGCTTATCGCTGGAGTTCGGTGTGGCGAACTGGGTTGGTGGCTCTAGAATTGCACATGGCTTGAGTTTTTTTTTCATGCTTTGAATAGTTAGCATGAAGTAGTGGGTGTTTAGGGAGAATCTGAGTGTTTTCTTGTTAAGAGCATCTACAATAGTAGAGAGGACTAACGTTTATATACCCTTCATGTTATCTAAAGGAAATACTAAAGACGGTTTCTATAATAGATATCATCTTAGGTTGTCTCTATGAGATTCTATAATGTTTTAATTATGGCATGAAAAAGTGTTTATTATAAATGATAATTCAAGTAATGGTGTTTTATGCTATTTATATGATCGTCCCTTCACAAAGAGATAGTTGTACTCTCTCCTCATTCTCTCTCTTCCATGTCAGTCAAAATCTTATGTGGTAAAGAATAAAGACAGCTGACATCACACCATTGTACATGCCCTACATAGCACTCAACTTTTGAGCCTTCAAATATAAATCCAATGGATGAAATCAATTTGCCCATTTCCTTTCATCTAAGTACTATTTTATCAAGAAGTACTCAAGTTTTAGGTATTGATGAGAAACATTATTCTTTTCTGCATATCCTTTCTTACTCAATTATATACTAGTTTTACACAAATTAAATAATGTGAAAAATGATGCGACAATTTGTAAAATAACAATATTCTTTTATGCATGAATTTTTTGACATCAATTATATACTAGTTTTACATAAATTAAATTATGTAGAAAATAATGTGATAATTTATAAAAAAAGAACAAAACAAACTATAAGGAACACAACAAGCAAAAATGTGGATCATAAAGTCAAAATGACAAAGCACAACGTGGATCACAAAGCAATATCTAATAGACAAAATAATTGAGTGCTCACAAACAAAAAAAACACCATTATCTAAAAGACAAAAAAAATTAAGTGCTCACAAAAAAAAAACACCGAGTGCCATTTAACAATCCCCGACTTGAGTTGGAAGCTTTCAAATTTGATTTGGAAGTGCATGATTTGTGAGTAGAAAGTTGGAAATTTGAGTTGAAAGTTCTCGATTTTTGAATTAAAAGTTTGGAATCTGAATTGGAAGGTCAAATTTTGAGAGTTGAAAACTTTGTTTTGAGTTGAAAGTGTTGAAATTTCCACTTGAAACTTTAATCTATCTGATAAAATCTTGCAAATTTTTGAGTTGAAAGATGTTGAAACCAACTTGAAAGTTCAAATTTTTTGGTGAGTTGAAATCTTGGATTTTTGAGGATGGTGGCCGACTGCGAGGAGGGAGGTAGCGGTGTAGGCGGAGGCAGAGATCCGCAATGCCGGCGGCAGAGGAGGGTGCACGACAGAGGAAGGGAGGAGGGATGACGATGGGGTGTGCGCAACACGTGCCTCGTTCTGACTGAGATGGTGCCGGAACGCGGTGTCGCGTTGTGACGCGTACGCACAAATTAGTGATGTACCATACTTACGGCAAATTCAAATAGTACCGCAATTACTCCCTCCATACCAGTAAAGAAGGCGTAATTGGTTCTCATCCAAGTCCCAGAAAAGAGGGCGTGTATTAAGTGTGTGGTGCAGAAGTCCTTGCAACGCCATGCAGAGCCATGCAAGGGAGGCTGTTCCGTTCCTTTTAAAAAATGTGACTCCATTTCTCCCGTTCGACTACCTTGCCGCATGACTCCATTTCTCCCGTTCGACTACCTTGCCGCAAAGAGCAGTTCTCCATTTGTATAGCTCCCGTTCGACTCCTTGGGACAGTACGGCGCAGCAGTGCGACTCCATTTCTTGCTCCCATTCGACCGGCGGCGGAGCACGCGCTTCGCAGGCGAGACGGCCGGCGGCAGAGCAGGCGACTGCGGAGGCAAGACGGCCTTCGACGGCGCAGGTGAGGCCTTGGGGCAGACGAGGTGATGGTAGAGATGACCGCGAGCGACGGCGCAGAGGAGGCCTTGGGGCAGGCGAGGCGGCGGGCGGAGCTGCCTGAGCAGGAGGTCGCGAGCGACGGCGCAGAGGAGGCCTTGGAGCAGGCGAGGCGGCGGGCGGAGCTGGCCGAGGAGGAGGTCGCGAGCGCTCGGTGCGTGCGGCATCTGGCGCTGATGGAGCTCATCCGCGCGCGAGCGCTTCTGGACCACGCCGTCCGCATGCGGCAGCAGGCGCTGGTGGAGCTGGGCCTCGCGCGAACTCTTCTGGAAGATGGGACGCACGTCGCCGACTCCGAAGTACAACTTCTAGACGATGGCGCTTACAATGCCGACGAGTCATTGGCAGGCGACACCTTCGTTCTGGATTCATTCGAGGAGACCGATGCTAAGGAAGAAGCTAGGATTGCTGCAATTATAGCTGCGGAAATGATAAAAATGGAGGAGGCCGCTGCGGTTGTCCGGCCAATCATGCTGAAAATTATGTTCCCTAATTTCATGTGAGAAAGGAGCAATGGTGTAATCCGTATCTTGTTTATGCGAACCTGTAATGAACAGTAGCAACAGTAGCAAATTTATCTAAGAAAAACAGACATGAGTACTCCATTTTGTTGCTAGTTGTCGGACAATGAACAGTAGGAATAGTAAAACCCTAAGCTATTCATTGATAAAATCCACCGCATCTTGATAAATTTGCTTGTCACATTGCAACCTTATTGGAAGTTGACCATTTCTCTCCAATGTTTCCTTCTTCATATGCGGGATTGCATAATGTTGCCTGCCTTTTGCACACATAATCTCTCTCATGCACCCTTGCTGTGTTAGGAACACACGGTTCGATCTTTCCACCGGATATTCTTCATATGCTTTGATCACATTTGTCTCGATCTCTTGGATGTTTGATGGAGATGACTTTTGAAACAATGACTGCAGGGCTGCAAAAAAAACTAGATCCAAAACATTAAGATCCGGAGAGTTGGGTGGTTTACATATTAGTCGTATATTCCACCCATCTTCTTGTGCAACACGGCAAAATTCTGGGTCATCAACCACAATATGCGTCTTTGCATTGTCTTGTTGGATTAATATTGGAAGTCCTCGTTCTTCAGCAGGCCATTTTTCTTTTATGGCGGGCAAGACCTTTTCAATCAGATACTTTCGGTTAGTGTCCCTTGTGACCGATGTAATGGCCTTCAGCTCCAAGGTTCCTAAAAAGAAACCAAGATTAGTAGGAAAAAGTTTATTTGAAGTAATTAAGCAAAATTAAACAATTTACCCCTCTCCCTATTGTGACTTTTCCTCTTGGCCGGCTACCAGTAAGTGAAGGGAAAAATTCCGATTTTTCCATCAAATGTGCATATGCCGTGCTCATCAAATCTTGGACGGGCTTTTGCCCCTAGAAACATAACCTTTTCAATGAAATTTTTGCTCTTCACGGTTCTTCGAGGGATCTCCTCGTCATGTGCCAAGTAATAATTTTGGTCTTGCCTTGTCCTATAAAACCATTTCTCATCTATGTACATGACGTTGTACAAAGATTTGAAAGTTGGTTCATCTGGTATGCTTTGGCTGTCAAGCATTTGTATGCAAAATCGCACACGAGCCTTCATGTTATCTTTGGTCAAAGTGAACTTTATGGCATTTGTATGGCGCCTAAAACTCCTTCCTTTAGATGTCTATGTAGTGTGCTCTTTGACATATGCAAAGCGTTGGCTAGGTCACGGATGGTTTGGCGTCGTCTAAGCGGCACATCTTTGATGGCATCCGGGTTAAAGGGAAGTTTTTTGCGGCCACATTTTTCCTTCTTCTTGGATTCAAAAGATTCAATTCCATTAGCAATTTGTCCATCTCGCCATACGCGCTGGACAACTCTCCATGGCACCCCCATATCATTAGCAACAGACTTTGTCACTCCCTCCTTCATCATGCCAGGAGCTGATCTTTCTAAACACATGGCATATATGGTTCGTTTTATATCAGGAGGGTAGTGCCTCCTCCTCTTGATATTGATATCTACACAAAAATACATGAGGACTTAGTACGTGCATGCTACATCCAGTAGTGAAAAATAAACTAAAAACATGCGAGTATTACTTGCGTCGACTGCCATGGCATCAGCTTCGCCTGCACCGTCGTCGGCTTCAACTTCATCCACGCCATCAATTGTGTCATTGTCGTCGTATAACATACCCGGTGCACCTCCATCGAAATCATCAATCTCATCCCAATTGATGGGCTGATTCAAATCCAAACCAGATATTATGTTTAACTATGGGAGGGGATAAGAGAGTAGAAAAAAGAAGCACAAGAATTTCTTGTGAGCACTGTGCATATTTATAGGACAGTGTGAAATCTTCAATCTTCAAATTCCCATCACGCTGGGCTCTCAGCTGGGATTTCAATCTTCAAATTTCCATCGCGCTGGGCTCTCAGCTGGGCGCGTGAATGGCAAATTTTGCTGCATGCCACGTGAATGGAAAACTTTGTTGCATGTCGCGTGAATGGAGAAATTTGCATGCACGTCTGCGACGAGCGCGTTGGGTCTGCATGGCGCCGCATGGACTGGGTCAGCGACGCGCGCGAGCTGGAAATTTGCGCTGCGCGCGGGCTGGATCCGCATGGCGCTGCGCGGGCAAAATTCCGTTGGCGCGGGCTGGAAATTTGCTGTCCCACTCGCGCGAACAATTTCTTGGCAAGCGAAAAAATTCTGCATGGTGCTGCTTTGGCGTCGGGGCAAGCAAAATTAATTTTTCCTTGGTCTTTGCGTTTCTTTCTGTTGAGAAACCCTGAAAGCCCACCGAAGGCCCACGTGGTCCCTAATGCCGAAACCCTGAGAGCGCTATAAAGGAGGAGGGGGTGCCCCATGTACACGTAATTCATTAGCAATAAAGAATTTCGCTTTCGCTCTCCCTAAACACGTGTCTCTCTCTCTTTCGTTTCTCCACTTCGATCTGTTCGGGAACCCCGACTATTCGATAGCGAGGTTCTCAACACGTTATCAAGACGAGCTCACAGGAGATCGAATTGAAAAGGTGAGAAGAGGTGAGAATCGGTGATTGTATCTAATCGCTGTTGATCCTATGCATGCATCTACCGTTCGTATCTGTTTTGTGTTTGCATCATGTGGCACGAAGCTACAAGCAAACATCAGTACATGCATCATCCACAAAAAAAAAAGGAAATATGCGTTTCGGTTCCCGCGCTCGCAGCGCGCCACCGTCATTGCCTCGGTTTGCGTGCATGACATGAAGTCACAATCTGCGCAGAAACCTCGGTTCGCGTGCCACGCCGGTTGGCGGCGCCGCCGCCGCCTCGTTGCGGCGCTCGCACCGCCGCTCAGCGCCACCGGCTCGAAGCCATCCGCATAAGCCTTGGCGCAGACCATCCGGCGGCCGTCGGCCTCGCGTCCGCTGCGTGCTCGGCGGCCCAATGGCGCCGCTCGGCCTCGGCCGCTCGAAGCGCCGCGCTCGGCCTCGCTTGCGCGCGCGCCGCCGCCTCGGCCGGCGCCGCGCACCGCATGCCACGCGCGTCCTCGCATTGTCGCCGTCGCCGCCGTCGACTTGGTTGGCACCAGCGCACGCGCCGCCGGCGTCAAGGCTTCGGCCGGTTGAGCAAGTTGCTCGGCGTAGCTGAGCAAGCCGTGGCTACGCCGATGAAACCGTGCCGTCTCCCTATGCGCGCGCGCAGCCGCGTGGCCGCGACGAGACGCCACCGTCCGGCAGATCGCCACCATCGCCCGTGACGCACCGCGACGGCGCGCGCCGCCGCAGCGCCCGTGGCCGACGGCCGCGCCTCCTCCGCGCCTCGGCCACGCCGCTTAAGCCGACCTCGCCGTCGCCGCCAACCTCCACGGCTCGCGGCCGCCTCGCCGCCTCTCGGCGGCCCGCCCGGCTCGGCCGGCGCCTCGGCAGACCCGCCCGGCCGGCCGGACCGCTGCCCGCTCGGAATAGCCCTCGGTTGTCGCCCGGCCACGACGCGCGCGCCGGCCTCCCAGCTTGCCGGCATGAAGTCGCGCCTCCTAGCGCCCGGCTCATCGCCGCCGCCGGCCTCCGCGCGCTCGCCCGACCGCGTCGCCGCGTCGGCCGCGTCGCCGTCACGGCCTCCGCCGACGCCGACGAAGCGCGCCGCAGACACGCCGCCGTCGGTTCGGCTCGCGGTGCTGCCGTTCGGTCCGCGCTCGCCGCTCGTCCTCTGGCTCGGCCGTCGCCATCACCTCGCCCTCGGCCGTGGCGCCGCCATACCCATCGCCCGAAGTGGCGTGTAGCCATCTCGACCCGCCGCCCATTCGCCACCGCTCTTGGCTAGAAGCCGCCGCTGCTGCCGTCTCGTTGCCTTCTCCGTGCTCGGCCGGGAAGAGGAAAGCGGCGGCGTGCAACAAGGAAGGCGAGCGAGCGCGAGGCAAGGAAGGCGAACCAAAAGAAAGTAGGCGAGGGAAGGCGAGGCCGGGAGCAAAAGGAAAACGCGTGAGAAAAAGAAAGGAAGGAAGGTGGCGGCGGCTAGGAAAACCCTAGCCGCGCGATGTCGGGCCGGGAGAGCGAGCAGTGGGCCAAAAGCAAGCCCGAGAGGCCGGTTGGCGAAAACAAAGAAAAGAGAAAGGGAAAGAAAAAGAAAAGAAGAAAAAGAAAAGAAAAAAAAAGAGAAAAAAAAATTGCAGAAAATTTTGAAAAATTGCCAGAAAATCAAGAAGATTTTTTGGCTCTGTTTTTAATTTTTCTAGCTTTATTTCTCTGTTTTATGAATATTCTTTATGATTTTTGAATCTCTTTGCTTTATTTAATATATTGCAATGCATATGAATTTATTTTCCTGCACTTTATGCTTTTTGCAACCATTTTCTATCGATTACACGATAATCTAAACCGAATTTTGAAATCATGAATCGTGAATCGTGAGTTTGAAGAAGCGGCCCCTTGCAGTCGAACTACCTCACTTGGGCATCGGACGTGAAGATAGTTCTTGGGGCAAGAAGCTCCGTCTTTGCGATTGGTCTAGGGTCCTCGCGGGACGCTTGAAACCTCTGCGTCGAAAGCGAGCGATCAAACCATGCATTGCCATTTAAATGCATGAATCGCATTTTCTTTTAGATTATGGTTGTTAGCATTTTCTCTTGAATAATGAATAGTAAGCTCTAGAAGAGCATACTTCTCTCATGAATAAATACGCAATTTATTCTTTATTCCAGTATTCTTCAATTTTGCAAGTAATATTTGGATTGTTTTTGCCTCTATCTGATTAAGAATTATATTTCTTTTATCTAGAAATCGTGTAGCGCCCAAATGGAAGAGATATGCATTGTTGATAGTGGCACAACAAATACCATCTTAAGAGAGTCTAAGTATTTTCAGTCGATCACGAAGAAGATTTGGAAAGATTACTACGATCGCAGGAAGCGACTCATATGTAATCGGCTCAGGAAGAGCCACAATTATATTGCCTATGGGTACAACTTTGGTAATTGAAGAAGCCCTTTTGTACCCTGAATCAACGCGCACTCTCTTAAGCTTTAAAGACATCCGCGCCAATGGTTTTCACGTAGAAACCAATGAAGAAAATGGCAAAGAATACTTGTGCATTGTGAAGCACGCGGTATGTGGAAAAATGGTATTAGAAAAATGTCCTCATATGAATCTGGGTTGTACTACACGAATATTCATGCACCCGAAGTGTATACTTCCTTGAAGACTATTTTTAGAAGCTCTGAATTATTTTCTTTATGGCATGGTAGATTAGGTCATCCTGGTCTTAGAATGATGAGAAATATAGTGAACAACTCACAGGGTCATGGCATAAATGTTAAAAATTTCTCGAATCATGAAGATTTTGTGTGCCCTGCATGTGCCCAGGAAATTAATAACTAGACCTCTGTCATGAAAGTGCAAAGTGAAATCCCTGCATTCCTGGAACGCATCCAGGGGGATATTTGCGGTCCGATTCAGCCCCTGTCAGGGCCGTTTCGATACTTTATGGTGCTCATCGATGCTTCCTCGAAATGGTCGCATGTATGCTTGTTGTCAACAAGAAACCATGCTTTTGCAAAGCGATCTCGCAGATCATAAGAATTAAGAATGCTTTCACGATCATCGCGTGAAGTCCATCGAATGGACAATGCCGAGAATTTACTTCAAAGGCATTTGATGATTATTGCACGCGAACGGGGATAGCGATTGAGCACTCCGCACCATGCGTCCATACGCAGAATGGACTAGCGAAGCACTAATAAAGAGGATTAAGTTCATTGCGGACCACTTTTGCGAGTTGTAACTTGCCCAACACTTGTTGGGGACACGCGATCCCCGCGGCAGCTCTTATCAATTTTAGACCGTCGGCCTACAACATCCATTCTCCTATCACGGCTTGTGCGGGATTATCCGAAGATCTCCCATCTTAGAAAATTTGGGTGTATGGTATATGTACCTATACCACCCCTCATGATCGCAATGGGCCCTCTCCGCAAGTCTGGGATATACGTTGGTTATGAAAGTGCATCCATAATCAGGTATTTGGAACCCATGACTGGAGATTTGCATACAGCCCGGTTCGCTGATTGCATCTTTGACGAGGATCGTTTCCCGTCATTAGGGGGAGGAAATCAACCTTTGGATGAAAAATGCCGGGAAATCATATGGCATTCCAGGATCCCGCACATGACCCCGAACTAATGAAGCAAATCAAGAAGTCCAGAAGATAATTGATTTGCAGAATTTAGCAAATGAACTGCCTGATCATTTTTGTGATCTGAAGGGCGTGGTTAAGTCGCATGTACCCGCAAGAAATGCACCAGAGAGGGTGGAAATACCAAAGAAAATAGAAGGTATCCCTCAACCTGTTCGAGGCCTCAAAGAAAAAGCGAGCAATCGGCTCCTCAAACCCAAAGTACCGGAGGCGCCCGGAAAAGCGGGCGAGAGGACTTACCACAACCAATCACGAAAATGCCCCAAGGAAAGAAGGGGAGCCAGTTGAGACCTTGCACTGGAAAGAAGCCAATAGGAAAGGCAATTCCAGACTTGAATCTTCCACTGCGCAGAAGCCACGGAAATAATGTGTGCGCACACATAGCGATGAAAGCTAAAGGAACTTGCTCTGCGATAGGAAAAGCGAAGAGCAAGTAGAAGTGCATGAAGCACCCCATGAAGAAATGACCATAAACTTTGTAATAACAGGAGAATCCTGAATAGAGCAACGACCAACGTTGATGCATACTTTGCAAAGAAGATTGCCTCGATCATTGATCATGATCCCGAGCCCGCATCTCTCGCAGAGTGCAAGAAAAGGCTAGATTGGGAAGAATGGAAAAGGCAATCATCTGCGAGTTAGTCTCTCCGAACAAGAGAGAGGTGTTTGCTCCGTGTCGCACACCTCCCCATATAAGCCCCTGTAGGTCACAAATGGGTCTTTGTTGGAAGAGGAATGAAAACAACGGTTGTAAGGTACAAAGCAAGGCTTGTAGCTCAAGGTTTCACTCAACGTCTGGAGTTGATTATGAAGAAACCTATTCTCCGGTCATGGGAGGAATTACCTTTAGATATTTGATCTCAATGGCGATCAACTTGAAGTTGAGAATGAAGTCGATGGATGTTGTCACAAACATACCATATGAAAACTTGGATTCGGAGATATACATGAAAGTACCGGAAGGAATTCCTATCCCGAACCAAGACGGAGCAAATAGAAAATGCATGCAGTGTGAAATTGGAGAAATCAACTGTATAAATCAAGCGATCGGGAAGAATGTGGTACAATCGCTTGAGTGACTTTCTCTGCAAGAAAGGCTACACAAACAGCGAAGATTGTCCATGTGTGTTTATCTGATGATCCCGAATGGATTCGTATAATCTCCGTCTATGTAGATGACTTGAACATCATTGGGACGGATGAAGAAATTGAAGAGGCATGCTCATACTTGAAGTCCGAGTTTGAAATGAAGGATTTGGGTAAAACCAAATTTTGTTTAGGCTTGCAGACTTGAACATGTCCAAGGAGGAATCTTGGTACATCAATCAACCTACACGAGAAAGTGTTGGAACGATTTGGATTTGAAAAAGCATATCTGCGAAGACTCCAATGGTGGAAGGTCACTCCAAGCGGACCTAGATCCATCTGAGACCTAGAGAAGAGGGAGGAAGTCCCGGGAGCAGAATTCCCATATCCGAGTGCAATTGAGCGCTCATGTACCTTGCGAATAGCACTAGACCGGACATTGCGTTATTTGTGAATTTGCTAGCTCGATGCGAGGCGAGAACCCACCAAAAGGCATTGGAAAGGGATCAAGGACATCTTCCGCTACCTCCAAGGAAGCAAAGACCTCGATGCATTTTTGAGAAGAAATAATGAATTGAATTGGTTGGCTATGCCGATGCTGGGTATTTATCAGACCCGCATACTGGCAAGTCCCAAACTGGCTATGTTTTCCTATGTGGAGGAACAGCAATTTCTTGGAAGTCGTCTAAGCAGACTCTTGTCTCGACGTCGACAAACCACTCGGAAATCATCGCTTTGTATGAAGCATCGCGTGAATGTGCATGGCTCAGAAGAATGGTTCACCACATCCAGAAGTCATGTGGTTTGAACATTGAGCAAACTCCCACGATAATTTATGAAGATAATGCAGCTTGTGTTGCCCAAGCACAGATGGGTTATGTGAAGAGCAATCTCACGAAGCATATCAACCCCAAGTTCTTCTATGCTCATGAATTGCATAAGATGAACGAGATCAAGATATTGCATACTAAGTCATGTGAAAATCTTGCAGATTTGTTCACTAAATCACTCCAGCATCTACCTTTGAAAGGTGCGTGAAAGGAATTGGGATGATGAGACTTAGAGAAGTGCAGATTTTCGGGGAGATATGTCACATACTCCACATGAATCCCGAGCATGAATTATGAATACCCAACATGAATCTCGAAGATTAGCAATTGAAGTTGGGAGAATTGTACTCTTTTTCCTTAGCAAGTTTTTCATGAAGTTTTCTTGCGTAAGGTTTTAACGAGGCAATTCGTGCAACATAGTAGCGTATGCTATGTACTCTTTCTCCAAGTATTTTTCCCACTGGGTTTTTCGGAGTTTTAATGAGGCATATGCATCTCATGGCAAAGGGCCCAAGGGGGAGTGTTGAGAAACCCTGAAAGCCCACCGAAGGCCCATGTGGTCCCTAATGCCGAAACCCTAGAGAGCGCTATAAAAGGAGGAGAGGGGTCCCCATGTACACATGTAATTCATTAGCAATAAAGAATTTCGCTTCGCTCTCCTAAACACGTGTCTCTCTCTCTTCTGTTCTCCACTTCAGATCTGTTCAGGAACCCCGGACTATTCGATAGCGAGGTTCCTCAACACTTTCTACTAGTTACGCCTTCTTTACTGGGACGGAGGGAGTAGTAAAGATTCGTGTAACCTAACCACCAACACCCCCACAATCCACGTCACGGCAGCCGGAAAATAATGCATAACCTAGAAAGGGTTAATCAACGTTAGAACAGCAAGCTCAAGATAAAAGCAACTTTTGTGAATTCGAACGTTAATGTGCATACGCAAGCATCTCTCACCTTGTGGAAATTACTACTACCATATGATAACATACGCCATTGATCGAACAAAAAATTTCGATCGAGGAACAAACAATCAGGTTCATGTCGTGTGCATAACTCTATAAAGTCTAAACCGCCGTGCATGTCATGTCTTGTGCTGGTAAGGACATAAGGCGACTTTTGAATCCGCGTGACTTAGGGTGTGTTTGGTTGATAGGATGAGGTTGAATCGAATAGGATGGTTTTATACCATTTGGTTCCATTATTTTGGTTGAATGGAATGATTCAGCATCTATAGAGAATATTTCTCAAATTTGTATCACTTGGTCCAAGATGGGATGATTCCATTCAAGCAACTAAATATATGGATGACTTTTTTTTTAATTCATCTCATATATGTATCACTTGGTGCAAGGTATCAAACACACTCTTAATGTTATCCGACTCCTGCCCAAGAAAAATCCACGTTAACTTGCATCAAGGGTCGGATTTGTCAGACATGTACGCTGCTGTTTTCAGAGGAGCTTTATTCCGTTGCTTCCAGAGGAGATGCTTTACGCTTTACTTACATGGTCAGGACCAGGATATTAGACCGCTTTCTCAATCGATTGTCTGTGACAATTTAATTAGATTCTACTATAGTTTTACTTTGCTTTTGTCGTGTATTTATATGGCCTGTGTATCAATTATATTGTAAACTCTGATTATTAATAAAGTATGTTTGATATATTGTGATATCATCTTTACAGTATATTAACTTTTTTCTAGACTAGTACATAATACACAGAAGATTCAAAAGTATTTTTCTCGGATGTAACAAAAACCAAACAAGGATTGCGATCCTCTGGCTTAGATGAGTAAAGTGAGAGGTAAACAGTACCTTGATTTTGCATAATTTTTTTTAACTGTATAATAGGACACATGGGCACACCCACGTACACACTTGTACCCACACACATGCACACGTGGGTGCATCCTTAACACACGTCTAATCTAGAGTAGAGGTTAGAACCTCACGAAGTATAAGCACACGCTTTGATCAATGAACTACTCGCATGTGTATATAATTTCCCATCTACGACTTAAGTTCGAAGGAAAAGACGAAACACCAGCATCGAACCAGAGTTCAAAAGCTAGCGAGCAGCTCGCATATGAGCTTGGTTCGCTTCCTCCACTTCGCTCAAGTTGCATCCGTTCGATTCGGAGAAAGTAGAGCAAAACAGAAGGTTGGTACAGCCAAAAACAATAAATGTGCTACAGTACTTCTGTAAGGAAGAAGGTTTTTTTTACCTCTCAACACGACATCCTCCTACTTAATCCGTCGTCTAATTTGTCTCGAGAGTCACGCTATTTTGTCTCCTACTATATATGCAAGGATCTCAATTTAAAAGAGGACAAATTAGAAGGCGGATGAGAAATGGGATGTCCTTTCAAGATGTAAAAATCCAGTTCCTAACCATATGATTTTGCAGTTCTTCCTCATGTTTTTGCATTGTTTACAACTTTTCTCTTGCAAGTTTCTTTACAAGACGGACGCACACAGCTAGAAGTGCAAGTAGGGCAGGACGGCCACATCGGACGCTGATGATGCTTTTGCGGCTACGATCAGCCCACAATGCACTGCCACTGTGAACTAACTTGCGGGCTTAGCTCGAGCAGGCTAGCAGAACTAGTCTTTGTCGATTGGGGAAATGGGTAATGTTTTAAAAAAATATTCAAAATAATACAAAAAATCGAAAAAAACCTAAACAAGACATTTATACTCAAGAAAATGCATGAATACTTCAACATTAAACAAAAAGATACTGCATCAGCACTTGGATGTGCTTCATAACAAATTATACCAACACTGAGTAGACGTGAATACTTCAACATTCGACGGAAAAAAATTACATCGATCAGCACTTGGATGTGTTTCACTTCGGTTAGTAACACTTGGATGTGTTTCAACGAACAAATTTCACAACTTAGTAACACTTCGGTTAGGGTATTTCTTCAGCCAAGGTCTTACTTCCCATCACAAAAGCTAGAAATCTTCAAATAAAAGTAATGGAAGACCGCTACTGATCAACCAATATTACGCAATTGAATGGCCTTAATGCTGCAATCCAAGATACAGAACAGTTATCATGTTGTTAGTATCAGGTGTGCTGCGCAATTGCATGGCTACCTTCGGGCCTAGACCTTGTTTGTTACCTCGTTAGTGAAATTTGCATGTAAATATACAGTTTTATGCAAAATCAATACGACGTTTCAACAAAATTCGTCCATTTCGAACTAGCCCTCAAACTCTGACTGAAATAACTTCGGACATGCATACTAGAACTCAAAGCCGGAAGAATTTTCGGCTGCTGGATGAGCCACAACACCCATTTTTGTGAAAAAGCCTCCGTGAATCCTAAAGTTATATTTAGACTCTTCGTTGGCTCTTTTTTGCAAAAAAAATCCTCGTAATTCTGAAAAATTACATCTAGACTCAGACCTAGACCTTTCGGAAAAAAAAAATCTCGTGGTTCCGAAAATTTCTCTTAAATCCTGAATCACCATTTTCGCAAAAAACCTATAAATCTGTTGGAACCTTGTTCTTATTCACCGTTTTTGCGACCCCCCTCCCCCGCAGGAATTCTAAAAGTGTGATTATTTCGGTTTTTCTTAATTTCTTGTTTTGCCAAAAGAAAAATGATATCTACTGTGGAGATTGATTTTACCATCTGAACACTCTATTAAAATTCAATCGCGTAGCGCGCGGCTCTAAGCAGCAATATCAGAAAATTTGAAGATCTCCTCGCCATCCGCCAACTTAAGATGAACGTGCTTGCTACCTTTTGATCGAGAATTATTCTTTGGCCATCCCTTCAAATACATTGATTGCTATGTTGAGGCTCTATCCTACATGAAGACCTATATGATGATATATTTGTATTTAATTATCTAATTCCTACTTATGTCGGAATTGATAGATTCTAGTTACTTTTTACAAATTAGAGACTACATCTACCCTATATTCCTGTAGCTTTTTTTTTTAAACCTTCAAGACGCCATACTGATCATCACACCAGGACTTTATAACTGCATTCGTCAGTTTATATGCATGACATGTGGGATGTGGCCCATCGAAGCAATCGGTGCATCTTCGTTCTAGCTTTATATTGGTTTGGGCCCTTCTTCGTCTTGTATATATGCACATAATCGCAGATCAATCTGGTTATCTCTAACCACGTATCAGGCTGCTGCATCTCACCTCTATTAAGCTTGGTGTAAATCGCACCTCCCGGTTGATTTGAGTCGGCTCGGAGCCGAGCGGCAATTTTTTTTTGCGTTCGGATCCTTTTTCAAAAAAAATTACGGTTAAGTTTTTTTCGGGGAAAAACTTACGATTAGATTCTTTTTTGAAAAAAGACTATATATTACGTTTAGGTCTTTTATGCGTTTTTAAGCATTGCGCTCGGGTCCTTTTACTGAAAATCAAAATTACGATTACGTTTTTTTCGGGAAAAAATACGTTCAAATCCTTTTTTTGGAAAAAAAATTATACATTACATTTAGATCCTTTTTTATTTTCTAGCATTACGTTTAAGCCCTTTTGCGGAAAACACAAAATTCTGTTTAGGTCCTTTCCGCGTGTTTCCTCGATTTGCTCGTGTAGGGAGCGTCAATCGCACGTTTTCTCGATTTGCTCACGTGAGGAGTGGCGCCAACGGTGTGGCACGCCACGTATGATTATCTAGTATCTCTAATCATAGATCAAGTTGGGCGCAATTGCGTTTATTTGCACGACTTACTAAACTTTTTTTTATAGAACTCGGCTTATAAAACTTGATCACCGCAGCAAGAAAATTCATGTCTTTGCTACAGAGAAAAAGCCGAGGTCGATTTATGATGTTCAACAGTAACTATTAGAAAGCCATGCAAAGCTAAGAGAACCATCAACATACTCCCTTCGATCATAAATAGTTGTTGTTTTGGAAATAGGTGCAGTCAAAATTTTAAAACTTTCACTATCAATATCTTTTTAAATATTTAAATTTGATAGATGAAAACCATATGTATAGATTTGTCTCGAAAATTACTTTCATGATATTATAATTTTATTGGGTTTTATAGATATATTATAATAGAAATTAGTGGTCAAAATTATGTTTTAGAGACCGTGTCGATATCTAAAATGACAGCTATTTGTGACCAGGAGAAGTATATGTATATGGCTTGAGACTTGCCGAACCACCACAAAAATCTAGGGTGGAGATTTTTCATTTTTTCGCCGATTAACATGATAATTTCTGACCCTTCGGAGCAAATTTGGTGGATTTTTTATATCAATTAATGAGATAATTTTTAGGATTCTTTTTCCTTTTCTGTTAATATGGGAATTTTTAGTCATCCAAGTTAAGGAAATAGCTCTAATCTCACCGGTTCAATCATGACACTTCAAAATTATTCATAAGTTTGTATGGCTTGCTATACAAAATCCATATGACAAATCATGTAAGACCTATTGAAAATACAAGTTGGGGAGAAAGTTAAGAAGGAAGAAAAGGACAATTTGGAAGCTATAGCAACGTACTTGTCACTCACCGGATGAAGTATGCATGTGCACGACTCACGCACGAGGCCGGTAATTTTTCCATCCCACCTTTTTTCTGAGTAAGGATCATCCTCTCTCTATAGTTTTTAAATTAAAAGGTAATATTATATCTAAGTATCGAGATCTAATGACCACTATAGTTCAACTTTAATTTAGATCCACCAGATAAAAGACTAGATTTGCTTTTTTTGATAGTTTCTAGCATATTTCACTTTTTATAGAAAATCCAATAGCTCATACAGTACATCTTTAATTAGGGTCCATGCGATTAAGGCCTGGATGCTTTGCTTTTTGTGAGAATTTATAGCTATTTCTCTTTTTATTAGCAACTTAAAAACACCTTTTATCGACTTTTAGTATAATAGATAAGGCAGGAATGTTGTTGCCGCTGGCTTGAGAGGCACTAGTGAAATAGTGAACCATATGTCAAAGGTGCAAATATGATGAACTTCACTGATATTTACCATCATTCAAAGCAAAAGGATTGTCTGCAAAGTCTGCAAAAGGAAAAGGAAGATTTAAGGAAATATAACAAAGAACTCATTTAAACGCTAACAGAACATAGAATAGGAAAAACTGACAGATATTTTAGTTAGAAACCCAAGAAGTACAATGACCATGGGAGTTTTGATCTGATCCTATTCACTATCGTGCGTAAGCAGAATGATTTTGACAAACAGGATTCTACGTAGATCAACTCAGCAAGAGTAAAACAGTGCAAACTTTTTAGTTTTCAAATCGGCAGCACTAGTACTATAGTGAATCGAGACAAGTTAAACATCATTTGATGATTAACACCTATTTATCGACATATGCAAATTAATCACACACAAAAAAAGAGAGAGAAAACTTTTCATAGGAGCATCAGGAATTGGCCCAAGGGAAACTTTTCATATGGGAATTTTTAGTCATCCAAGTTAAGGAAATATCTCTTGTGTCCACCAAACAGCCAACAGCCCAACACGAATCCAGCCCATGAGCCCAACACGAATCCAGCCCATGAGCCCAACACGAATCCAGCCCATGAGCCCAACACGAATCCAGCCCATGAGCCCAAGGCGGAGGCTGCCTACGGGACTCCGGATACGCCGCAGGTTTCCCGCGAAACAGGGGGTTTCCTTTCCGGCCGGAATGGATCAACGACGATTTCACTACCAACACGTCAACATCAAATCCGCTCGACAAGCAGCAGCTCGTCTCTCACGGTCTCACCCTCCGCTTCCCTCCCTCCTTGCCCACCACCACGCTTCCCGAACCTTCTAGAACCCCCGAAACCTTAGCCCATGGCGGCCTCCCTCCTCTCCCGCGCCGCCGCCACCCTCCGCCTCCTCCCCAGGGAAACCCTCCTTCCTCTCCTCCTCATCACCGCCACGCTCCTCGCGGTCGTAAATCCTGCCGCTTCGCCCCCGCCTCGATCCCCCCAACCTGACGTTGTTCGGTCTTTCGCGCGTGCAGGGCAGGGTCGGATGGGCGCGCGCCGCCGCGGGGAACTCGGGGTTCGGGTGCAGGGCGTCGCCGCCGCCGCCGCTCATGGGCGCCGCGCCGTTCGGGATCGCGGCGCGCTGCAACGCCACGTCGTCGTCGTCGGCGGTGTCAGAGGCCTCGGGCGTCCACGCGCTGCCAAGGACCGAGCCCGTGGTGTCGGCCGAGTGGCTGCGGGCCAACATCAGGGACCCCGATTTGAAGGTAGCATGCATAGTACCGCTGAATTGTAGTAATCTGCGCTTGGCCTGTGAATTGTTGGTTGCACAGCTAGTAAGTCGATGTGGAGCGTTCATTGTGTTGGGGTTGTGCCGTTGTGGCAATTTGTTCGGTCTTGCTAGTTGCTAGTAGGGTTAAATCTCAGTACTTATTAGTTACTAAGTTAGTGATTTTAGCTAAGTGAATCGATAGTTTGGGTGAGTGAGAATCCGCAGGAGCTGTTTCATGATACGCGACCTCAATTCTTCAAAAAATAGTTGAGGTGCCTATACTGTAGTTCATATAGGAAGTCAAGGGCGTTTCATTCGCTATTTTGGTCTTCACAATTCCACTGCATTCATATTATGGTGTAAATTTTGATTCCGAGGACATTTTTTTGAAGCTTCTTCTTTGTCATTGACATTACAATGTAGTCTCAGCAGGATTAATAATAAAACAGATGTTCTCTACAAGCAGGATTCGCTTGTATCTTATGCTCTTATTTTTGTCAAGGTACTTGATGCCTCTTGGTATATGCCTGCGGAACAAAGGAATCCACTTCAGGAGTACCAGGTAGTGATTATGTGTATTGTAGTGTTGTTCTGAGGTTATGGAATTTGTCAACTCTTATTGCTTGCTGTTACGTCATTGCACTTCTCTGATGGTTTTATGTGCTTGTTTTTGTTGGTTGTTTATGACACCTCAAGATTTCTGTGATTTTAGTTCATTTGAAGGTATAGTACCAGATGTTCTGGTGCTTTAATATTTGTTTCGATCTTGTTCCCAGGTGGCTCATATTCCTAGCGCCTTATTCTTTGATGTTGACGGAATATCTGACAGAGCATCCAGTGTAAGTTCAGACAATAGCTTGTTGTTTTTTCGGGGTTGACGACTAATTAGTCATATGACCTTATTTGTGTACTATATCATTTTAAATTCTTTACTGCTGATATCTTTGCTTTTCTCTTTTAGTTCTTTATCAATATTTCTTACTGTGAATCGTTACAGTATTGGTGTGTGCTACACACTTAGTTGTTACATAAAATAGTAGACTAGAGAGAGGGAGAGGGAGAGGGAGAGAAAGTGAGGAGGGGGATCCTGGGTGGATTTTTAGAAGGACAGGGTGGCAGACCCTGTTCCATTACTAGATGAAACCAAAACATTTAGTTCAGTACGTCAATCCATTCGTATAGATAACACTTGTAGATGTAGACACCTTAAGTGCCACTGTCTTAAAGATCAGCAGCAATAGTGAAGGACCGAGATGGCGAACAGAGGGGGGGGGGGTGTGAATGGTCGCAAATAAAAATTCCCCCAAAATACTCCAACAAAAACCTCGACAAGATCGCTCAAAGGAAATTGTGAAAAACCCGAAAAACTAGACAACTATGTGTACCCCAAGCTTGCATGGATAAGTACCATAAAATATGTGGGGATTTTTGAGTCACAATCCTGGTTGTCTAGTGTCCAAGATAAAGAGGAATCAATTCAAACTCTTGCTTTTAGAAAGGACATCAATTCAAATCACAAAAGTCACTTTCAGAAAAGCAAAAGCAGAATTTCCAGAACTTGTCCTCAATTTGCATAGGAGGTTGGTGGGTTTCTGCAGCTCACAAAATTCTGAGAATTTTTCTCCCTATGAGCATCAGAGTCGTGAAGAACTCCACCAAATTTCTCCTCAAAAAGCCTTATAGAAAAAACAGGAAAAATCTAAGAACACAGTATGCTCAAGAACTTCGAGCAGAAAGTTTGGGGCTCGGTTTTCACCTCATGGCGCCCAAACGGTGCAACAATTGAACTCCAAAATTTTTCTGCAGGTGTATATCAGAGTCCCGCACCTTCTCCAACAAGAATCACTCAAAAAGCATTTTTCTATATTTTTACAAAAATCAAACACTGACTGCTGCGCGAAGAACAAGTTCTGAACAAAGTTGGAACTTGAAAGAAAAGATGTTCTCTACTCAATCCAAGAGTGCAAAAGAGATGTAAAACCATATGAACACACTCAAAACATCCAAGATCAGCACATTTAGAAGGAGGGAGGCAAATCCAAATTACTTGAAAGTAAATTGCGGGAATGTAATTGCGGGAAAGTAAATCTTGAATTTAAATTGCGTAAAGTAAAGACATAATGTAAATCATAAAATAAATTCGAGAGGGATGGATAAAACTTTCATTTCGGAAGGTGGCGAATACTAATAAAAGGATACCCCAACGGCCGGCGGCGAGCGTGCCTCAAGCATATCTCGACCAACAGTAGCGCGTGCCGCCGCCGACCGAATCGCTGCGAGACCGCGAAAGGCATCCGCTTCCGACCGGCCAGGGGAAGCGAATCCGACCAGACAGCGCTCGACCCCCTCTTGGCGGGGCGGGATCTCCCGACTCCAACCAAACCAAGGTGGTGAACGCCGAGTGCCGCGTGTCGAGTCCTCGCCGCCTACCGCCACGTACCCTCGGATAAGGTCAATCGGGCGACTATACGAGGCGGTGGCTCTTCCCAAGAAGATCGGTGATTGTAGAAGACAAAGCTTCGGCCCATCAACGACCACGTCAAAGACGAGCGCACGCGCTCCTCCCGAGGCAAAGACCGGCGTCACGCGCCTCGGCGTCGGCGATTCGCAAGGATCACAGAGGGCCGGCACGCTACTTCGGAAATACCTAACCTCCCGACCACCAAGGCTACCAACCCGGCATGGGCAAGGCGGGTGGCGACGATCCACGTGGCGAAGGGACCGGAGCTCCTAGCGTAGGTCACTCGCTTCCTCGACTCTCGATGTAACCCGCCCTTCCTTCAGATAAAAGGAGGCGGGGCTAAGCGATCGAGGGCAACGAGCAAGAACAAGAAAGGGAGAAGCGCTATCAAACTCCTCTCGCTAAGCCATTGGCATTCTCGCTTGTAAAACTTTGTGCGATCATCCGTACCAAGAGTAATACAACACCACCACACACTAATCGGAGTAGGGACCTTGGCCGAACGAAGATACATCTTGGACTCACGAGTCTAACCATTCGAAGAGGGCGCGCGACCCCTAGACTTACAAATTTTACTTGCCGCGCCCGCACGCCGCGGTTGGGCGCGCCGGTAGAGGGCCTTGGCGTCTTCATCGCCATCTCGGATTAGTTTATCTCCCGATGGCATCCACCGGCTGCGGCGGCATGATGGCGGCGGGAACCGGATCCGCCGGCTCCTCGACCAGCCGTCACCCGACGGGAGGGCTCGCGCTGTCGTCCGCCGTCTCGGAAGACAGCGCTCACGAGAGCTTAGGCGCCCTCTCCGGCGACCGCTAAGCTCCGGCAGGCGCCCTGCAGCCGGCCGGAACCCGAAGAGCTCGCCGCGGTCGGCGAAAACTCCGTAGGCTCCGGCGGGTGACCATGTCACCCGTGAGGCTCGCGATCGGGTGGCGATGGTGGCTACATGCCAACCTCGATCCACGAGTTCTTTGGAAGACTCTTCCGACCACGGCTCCGGCTCCGACGCGGAGTATCCCGCCATGAGCGGCAGACTCGCGAGTGCAGCGTGGCGAACCGCAAACCGATTTGGTCGTAGCCACCGCGCTGACTCTGGCGGTCCCGTCCGTATGGACCGAGGCACGGGAGGAATACCGTGGAAGCCATTGCAGCCTTCAGCTCGCCGCTGGCCGAGCTCCAAGCAACGCGAGAGTTGGAGGAGCGGGCGGTCGAGCTCGGCCGGCTCGAGCCGACTGGGCGGGGCGAGCGAGCCGCGCAAGTCTTGGCGGCGCGACGGCGCAGCGCCAAAAGCACCACAAGGTGGGGCGAATCCGGCGCCCCAGTTTTCCCCACGCGAGCCAAAGCGTGGGCTGCGGCGCAATCTTGCTCGAGGCCTTCCGGAGCCCGCAAACCCGGAGGCGAGCTACCTACGAGAACCTTCGGAGTGGTGGAGCCTTGCGCCGTAAAGACTATCTGCAACCTCCGGCTCACCACACCGGCGCTACCATTTCCGCCATCGGGCCGTCTGCGCCATGCGAGCCGGCCGAGGCGCGCCAAGACCGCACCACCCCGAGCCTCACGTACCGGTGCGCGGCGCCTCGGTAATGTTTACGACATCCGCGCCACCTCGGCGCGAAGAAAGATGGCGGAGGACGCCGCCAGCTCACGTGTTGCGGATGGTGGCGCCATCTCTGCGCGCCGAGCCACGATGGTCTGGACCACGGGCTTTTGCCAAAGGATCCGCCAGTGATTTCCGCCCGGTCCGGCGCTACCAACATTGCCAAGTACACGGGGCCACCAACCAGTGTGTCGGCTCAAGATTACCGGCTCGCATGCCGGTGGGAAAGCGACGGATGATCTCTTCATCATCGGTACCTCCCATCTACTCGCGGACTCGGCTCGAGCTCGGCTCGAGTACCGCCGCCAAAAGCATCGAGCTGGGTGACTTGAAGAATCTCTTCGTCGGTAACTTCGTGGCACTTACAAGCGCCACGAAACTCCTGGGACTGAAGGGCTGCAAGCAAGCGCCTGGGAAACCTCGGGACTACATCCGCGGTTTTCCGCTTGTGCAACGAAGCTTCCCGACATCTCCGACGCCGATGTCGTGGGAGCCTTCATCTGGCACCTCGCGCAAGGCCTTGGTGCACTGGTGGTGCCTCAAGCCCGGGACCACCAAGGAACTCCTCGACATCGCCGCCAACCACGCCTCCGGCGAGGCCGTAGGGGCTATTTTCGAAGGAGGAAAGGCCAGCAGAGGCCGGCGTCAAAGCGGGTCTCCTCGGCCGCCCGACAAGCGAGCGGCGCGGAAGCGGTCCGTGAGACCAGTGGTCGCCACGGTCGATCGCCTCGCCAGCGGCGGTAGCGTACGGCCGTCGCCCGACCGCCGAGAAATTGATGGGCGGCCCATGCCCGAACCATGGGTTCTCCGTCAAGCACAAATACCGGGCTGCGAAGTCTGGCGCTATATCTCTGGCCCCCCCACGCCGCGAGCAAAGGAAAGAAGCCGCCGCGGCCGCGAACGGCGGAGAAGAAAGCGACGACGAGTTCCCGAGCCCGGCGGCGCCTCATGATCTTCGGAGGACCCGACTTGCTCTGGCGACAAGCGTCGACTCAAGCTCGCTTCGCGAGGTCCACACCGTCGCGCGGGCGCCCCCGATATCTTGGTGGTCGGAGTTCCCGATCACCTTTGATCGGACCGATCACCCGATCGCGTCCCCACACCGTGAGGTACCGGCGGTGAGTCGGACCGTCGTCGAACGGCGCCTCACGAAGTCTTGATGGGCGAAGCGGCGGCCTTAACATCCTCTACGTTGAGGCGTTCGACGCTATGGGTCCCGCGCTCAAGCCTCCGGCCAAGCAAGGCACCTTTCCATGGCGTCATCCGGGCGGCAAGCCCGTCCGCTCGGCGGTCGACTGCCGTCACCTTCGAGGCCGGAAACTTCCGCGAGACCTCACCGCCGAGGTCGTGGATTTCCGGCGCCTACCACGCCATCTGGGAGGCCATGCTACGCCAAGTTCATGGCGATCCCGGCCACGCCTACCTCAGTGAAGATGCGGACCGCGTGGAGTCATCACCGCGGCATCGTCCTTCGACTGCCTTCAAGCTGCGGCTTGGCGGTGAATGAGCTCGCCTCAGCGATCGTTGCTCTGCGGAACTCAACAAGCTCGGGAAGGAAGCGCGAGTCCGTCCACGAATCCGACAAATCGGCGGGATCCTTAAACCGCCGAGGACACGAAGGAGGTCACGGTCGATCCACGTGATCCGACCAAGACCGTCTTGGTCGAACCACGCTCCGCCAAATAGGAAAGCGCTCGTCGACTTCCTCCGCGCTAACAAAGATGTCTTCGCATGGAGGTCCTCCGACATGCAGGCATTCAAAGGAGGTCGCCGAGCACTCCTGAGCGTCAGACCGGGCTCAAAGCGGTCGCCCAACGCTGCGCCGCCGGCGAGGAAAAGCGCAGGTTATAGGAGGAGATCGCCAAACTCTTGGCGGCGGGGTTAAGTAAAGAGGCGCGCCACCACGAGTGGCTAGCCAACCTCATACTTGTAAAAAAGAAGAGCGGGCAATGGAGAATGTGTGTTGACTATCGAGTCTCAACAAAGCATGCCCGAGGACCCATTCCTTACCTCGCATCGACCAAGTCATCGACTCGCTTTGGGTGCGAGTCTCTTTCCTTTCGGATGCCTACTCGGGCTACCACGGATTGCGCTAAAGGAGTCCGACCATTTCGCGACTTCCTTCATCGCTCCGTTCGGCTCGTTACGCTATGTCACAATGCCCCCGGCCCAAGAACTTGGCGCTACATACGGCGATGTATGCAAGCGTGCTTGATGACCGGATCGGCCGCAGCGTTGAGGCATATGTCGGCGATATTGTCGTAAAGACCGAGAAAGGCCGACGACCTTATCGCCGACCTAGAAAGACTTTCGCGAACCTTGACGGTTTCGCATAAGGCTCAACCAGTCGTCTTGGGGTCCCCAAAGGAAAGCTCTTAGGCTTCATCGTCTCGGCGAGGCATCGAGGCCAATCGGAGAAGATCTCGGCGATCGCGAGGATGGGCGGTCGGCAACCTCGAAAGGGTCGGTGGCCGGATGCTGCGGCTTTGAGCCGTTCGTGTCTCGCCGGCGAACGCGAATGCCGCTTTCTGTGGTGCTCAAGAAATCCGACCGCTTGCTTGGACACGAGGCTCGGAGGCCCTCGCGCGAAGGCCTTCTGTCCTCGCCTCGATCTGATCGCCGGCACGGAGTGAACCATTGCTCTCTACATCGCCGCCACTACCCAAGTCGTCGGTAGCGGCCCTCGTGGTGGGCGGCGGAAGAAGGCGTGAGCTCAAGGTACAGCGGCCGGTCTACTTCATCGATGGTACTTTCCGAGTCCAAGACTCGGTACCACAGTGCGAAGTTACTCTCACGCGGTGCTCGTCGCAAAGGAAACTTCGTTCACTACCGATCAACACGCCATCTTTGTGGTGACCACGTCCCACTGGCGAGATCATCCACAATCGCGATGCCTCGGAAGGATAGCCAAATGGGCGCTCGAGCTTAGCGGCCATGGCATAATATCGTCCCCGGACGGCGATCAAATCGCGAGCTCGCCGACCGTCGCCGAGTGGGCCAAAGCCGAGCACCACGGCGGTCGAAGACCCGAGTCTTGGACAATGTACTTGGCGGGTCTTACACCAAGAATGGCGCGCGCGGAGTAAATCATCATCTCCCACTCGGGAGCGAGCTGTCGCCATTAGGTTACTCTTGACGCGACCAACAACATTGCCGTCACGAGGCTCGTCAGCGGTCTCGGATCGCTGCCGACCTCGGTGCTCGCCCGGCTCGTCCACGGGGACTCAAGCTTGTCGTCGACCAAGTCATGAAGGCTGCGGGCCCGAGACGCCCGCGTGGCGCGTCTTGTCGAAATCACGCCGGCTCGAGGAAGCGGTTCAAGGGTTTCGAGCTTCACCATAGCTACCGACGCTACAATGGCGAGGCCGATCACTGGCCAATCTTGCCTCCGTGAGCACATCCCCGGGATCTTCGTCTCGACCTCCTGCGGCCCATTGTCGGTGGACTCGGCGGTGGCGGGCGCCAACCAATCCAAAGACGGGCGCCCGGCCGACGCCGCGATCGGGCGAAGACTTGGCGGATCGCCGCGGTGTGCTAGCACTTGAGTCCGACCGAGGAGGCCCTACATCGACCGTTTGACTGACGGGTCACTTCCCGACCGACCGAGGCGGCGCCTCGCCCGTGAGCAAAATCCTTAAATCTGATCGGCCCGGACCTCACAAAGGAGTCCTCCGGTCCTCCAAAAATGTATCTTGACCGACCAAGGAAAGCAGTTTCTTGGACGACATACAGTAGTCTGCGGTCACCACGCGGCACCCCGATCTCTTGTGGGAAAGGCCTTTCGACAAGGTTTCACGGCCAATCATTGTGTCGGGCCGCCGAGCATATCGTGCGCACTGTGAAGGATGCGGTTCTTTGCTCAGAGCGCATCGCCGACCCTAAGCTTCTACAGACGATCCCATCACGTGGCCTTTGCCGTCTGGGACTCGACGGTCGAACCTTTCAGAAAGCGCCGGGCTTCACCCACCTACTCGTCGCGGTAGACAAGTTCACCAAGTGGATAGAGGCCAAGCGTCGTGGCGCCACGTCGGTACAAGCGGCCATCTTCTTCGCGACATCGTTTTTAGGTTTGGAGTCCCAAACTCCATCATCACCGAAACAGCGGAACACGGTTCACGGGAAGGAATTTCGAGTTCGTGGCGACTTCAACATCCGTGTCGATTGGGCGTGATAGCCCGTCCGCGGACTAACGGCGGTCGTGCGCACTAACGGCATGATCCTTCAAGGACTCAAGCGCGGATCTTCGATCGGCTCGAGCATTTCGCGGGCTGGTAGCCGAGCGCCTCCGTGCTCTGGAGTCTGCGGACCACGCCGCCGGCGGCCGGGTTCACACCCTTCTTTATGGTGTTATTGGCCGCCGTTTTGCCCATTGACACGGAATCGGCTCCCCGAGATTGCAAGCCCGATGAGGCTCGGGGCTCGCCTCGCAACAAGGCGCCATCGACCCGGCTCGGCGAGGCGCGCGCGTGGCGAATCTGCGATCGGCGGATATCAACAAGCCTGCGCCGCTACCACGTACCGCCAAGTTCGAGGGCGATCCTTGGTATTGGCGACTTGGTTCTGCGTCGGGTCGGACAACCAAAGATAAGCACTGGTGGCGACGCACAGGAGGTCCTTTCACCGTCGTGGAAGTTCTCCGACCTGCCACCTTCCGACTCAAGGACGCCGATGGTCGATCCTCCCAATGCCGGAACATTGAAAAGTTAAGGCGATTCTATCCCTAAACTCTTTTCCTCTTCCTAGCATGCTCTTTACCTTCTTCCCCGAGCACTGGTCGCCGCAGACGACACTGGAGAGCTGCCTTCGGCGCCCGCTCGAGTGCTCGGTCGGCACTTGCGGGTTGATGACCCAACCGACCACAAGGTCCTTCCCGAGCGGTAACTCCTTTGACCCAAGTGCTACGACCTCGCCCGTGCTATGGTTGCTAACACTTCGCGGAAGAAGGAAGTACCGAGTGGAGTGACCTTTGGGTCGGCGAGGAACACTCCTCCCGCACGAACTCGGCTATCCCACGCTTATGAAGTGCGTGACCCGGTGGTCATGAGGTCCATCCCGGCGGTAACCTCTCAACCCAAGTGTTACGGCCTCGCCCGTGGCTACGGTTGCTAAGTAGCACTTTGCGGAAGAAGGAAGTGCAGTGGAAAGATCCTGGCGGTCTAGAACACTCCTATCCTCACAAGTCGCGCCTAACCATTGCATAGCCAAGTCTCCAATCCACCTCGCTCCTCCCAAAACAACCCGACCTCGCACAAGTGGCCCTGCGGTCCTTAGGGCTATGGTCGACCAAACGCTCATCCTAAATACGAAAAAGGGCGAGGGCGATTGCAGGACTTGATAATTTCAAGATTGTTTAAATAACGGTCTTTACAATCTAAGAAGGATAAAGCTAACTTTTTCTACTCTTCTTGGCGGGCGGCCGGTGGCGGCGGAGAGTTGGTCGCCTCGGCTTCTGGAAGGCGGCTGCGGCGGGATGCGGTGGCGATCTCCGGCGTCTTGGCTCAACCAAGAGCTCGAACCGTCGATCTCCTCGTCGATCCGGTTCCAGCCACGCCGCTCCCCACCTTGCGCGAGGTCGATGCCGTCGTAATCGAGATGGTGTTGACAGCGCCGATGAAGCTCAAGCGCGGTGCCGGTGACCACCGCCTCTTCTGGTCTGGCGCTCGGGCGGTAGCGGGGCAAGGGCACTCGGGCTGCCCGGCTCCAAGGATGCGATCGCGGACCTCGGCCGACCTTGCGGAGGCCTCGGCTCGGCGCTCATCTCGGCCCGGCCGTCCTCGGCAACCTTCAGCGCGCCGGGCCTCGTCCCGCCACGATCGCCACGTCACGGGCGGCGAAGCCGTTTCTGCGCCTCCGGCGGCCTTCAGATTCTTCTGCGCCTCTGCGGTTGCGGAGATTTTGGATAAGTTCGCCACGTGGTCGCGCCCCAAACTTAATTGAAGAATTGAGACACTTACCGGCCGCGAGTTGGTGATTGCGGCTTCGACTTGGCGCCTCGTATGAAGTCTTGGCTCGGCCCGGCTCATACGGCGATCGCGCGCTCGGGCGAACTCGGCGGCGTCCCACGAGCCTTGTTCCGCTCGGTCGCGGGCGTGTTACTGCGTCTGCGCGATCCCTCCGCGCAACAGCGGCATCCTTGGCCTCGATGACCTCGTCGAGGAGGACTCGATTCGCCGCTTCGCCCTCAAAGCCTTGGCTCTGGCGCTCATCATGAAGGGCCTTTGCGGCTCTTCAAATCCTTGGCGGATCACCACCGCCTCGACCGCCTAATCGCGCGAGGCCTCTGGGCTAGGCGCGACTCAAGCGCCTGGATGCACTCCTCGCTGTGCCCGACCGCTTTGTCGGGCCTGCAGAGCTCGACTGACGCCGGCGATCCGCAAGTCTTTGCAAAAATGGACACTCCGTTAGTCGCGCGGAAGAACTATCAAAAATGTGCAGCGAATCGAACTTCTTGGTTGACCTACAGGCGATCGGGTGGACTCACGACCATCATATCCGGTATACGGTGGAAGACTTGAGCAAGGGCTAGACCTTCACGGATCTGCCCTATCTCGGCCGGCGCCAGTGGCGCCTTAGAAGGGTGGCCCGCTCGCTCTCCTCGCCTCACCCATGATGCCGGCAGAATTACACCGCGGCGCGCTCTCGCTCGCCCGTTCGGGCGGGGCGCCACCCGCCCAAAGCACTATGGGCAAGGGTGACGAGTCAACCTTCGAGAAATCCCTCGGCGACTGCGCTGAGGGCATCGATCGACACCTCACACGGGGCGAGGGTCGGGCACCTCCGTCGCCGGCTCCGCCACGACCGGGCGCGATCACCGGCAACGCCATTGTCTCATCCTCAAAGCAGCGATCACGTCGTCGGAGGAGTCCGCGCCGGGCAGCGGAAGTTCTTCTTGGGCACGACCTCGGGTGGGGCTCTGTCCCCTCGAGGCGGCCAGCGCCCTCGGACCCTGACGCCGCGACCTTCGCCGACCCAAAAGTCACCGAAATCACCGCGCCGTTACTTGCGGGGCGATGTGGCACGCCCACGATCACCCTGAGATATAGCGCCGTGACGTTGCAAAGATTCAAAAGTCGCTCGGCGGCTTTGCCAAAAAGAAAAATGCTCCAAAAATAAAATAATAATACACTTACAAGGCCGGCGGGTGCGTGGCACGTACTCTTTGCGGTCCCAGCAGAGGCAAGTCGGCCGTCGCTTCCTGAAGCCACCTCGGTAGAGACGCTGCGGCGGCCTTAGCGCAAGATCACCCGCTTTGAGGATCCGTGGCCACGGGGCCGTGATGCCGCCTCGGCGAGTCCACGCCTCGGGCGCCGCCCGATCAGTCGGTGAAAAACCCACCATAGGGGTGGCGGAGGCACTCCGCCATTGTCGATGGAAGTCGCCCCACGGCGGTGTCTCGACACATCCTCGCGCCGCGCCGCGCTAGCGTTCGTTTACTTTCTTCCTCCTCCTTTCCTCCTTCCGCTTCTTGCGGAGAGTCGACCTCTAGTCCTCGCCGGGCGGCTACCGCGCTTCCTTATCCCCGGGGCGGCGCTGGGAGGACATCCCCATGAGCCCCGAGAGGATGCGGGAATGTCGGTCAAGTCGCGAAGGACGAGAAAGAGAAGCGAAAGGAATTTCACCTTACAGATTCGTAAAAAGCGCGAGAATGGCTCGGGTGGCCATCCGCGACCACGATGCATGCCGCGCCCAGAACGGCCGCCACCCGAGCCTCCGCCTCGACGCTGCCGGCTCGGGTTCGGCCATCCTCGCCCGGTCGGACGGCCCGCATACCGGAGCGAGTGCGGCACGTGCACAAGTGGTTGCACGCGCGCATCCCGTGAAAGCGCGCACAACCACGCCCCGGTGAGCCGCCTCGCTGAGCCACGATCGCTCCACGATCGAGGGCGGCTTGTTCTCCCTCTTTTGGCGCCCAGTTCCACCGCTCCTCCGCCACGGAAGCTCTCGGTGAAGCGAGGGGCGCTGCCGACAAGCGTTTGAGCGTAGAGCCATTCGAACGCCGACCCTTGTTAGGCGAGGCGCTTTACCTCCAGTACTCCGTGCTCGGCCGGGCGAAGGCTGGAGGCGAGCCACCAGAGCGCCGCGGCTCGACGGCGGCTGTCCTTCCGAGCCTTGCACGGAAGAAGTGCCTCCACAGCGCCAGTCTTGGCTCGATCCCCAAGAAGGCCGCGCAGCGTGATGAAGATGGCGATGTGGAGGACCCCATTAGGGTTGAGATGGTGCACCTCCGCCTTGTAATGAAACAACGGCCCGGACGAGCGGGTGCGTGGCGAGCCAAAGCCGCGCTCGAAAAACGAGGCGGGCACCACGATCTCGTCGCCGCATGGTGGTGATAGCCTTGATCGGCACCCTCGGTAGGAAGGTCTGCGGCATGAGAAGCCCTTCTTCACTAAGCCGAAGCGCCGTGTTGTCTTGCGCGAACACTCGGCCACGACATCTTCACGGGGAGACGGTGGAAGGTGAGAAAGAAAGGTCGGGTTTTCTTTCCTTAGCTCTCTGGTGCTCTTCTTGTTTGAGGCGAGACGAAAGGGCAAGAAAAGCGTGACCACTCGAAAGCACCCAGGCGTATTTATAGAGGGACGAGCGAGCGCCGCCAAGCGGCGCCCGTCAGCGAGCGTCGCGACCACCTCGTCTGTCGCGCCCCACTGGTAACTCCGGTTTCCAATACCACTCCGCTTTTAATCCTGTCTTGTCGGCGTCAAGGGCCATAAAGCGCCGCTACGAACAACGTGTCCGTAACCTCTCGGTCTCGCCTTTAGGCCGAGCAGTTGCTCGGGCGCGCGAAGCCCAGCTAGGCGGCTGCGGCCCAAGGCGGCAAAAGCTTTGTGGCTTGCGCCGGGGGCCAATGAGGAGTGGGTTCAAAAGGCCTACCCGCGGATGGGTATAAAGCCCCCAACAAAAACTTGAGCAAGGGCGGTATGAGGTGAGCCCCGGTGGGCCCTCGGTTAGGTCGGTGACGGCCTAATCACCTCTACTCGCGTCGAGACCATACCACACTCTCCGGGAGCTCATCAATGGCGGCGGCCGGTGTGCTCTGGGTGGCGGACGACCTAGAGTCCATACTGGGATTGAGTAAAGAAAGGTTTTTATGGGTCGCCCGCGCGAGGCGAGGACACCCTACTGCGGGACCGTCGCTCGGAAGGTCCCCTGGCGGGACCTCCGGGACCGCTCGGACTACCCGCTATTAGCTCCACGAGCACGGCGTTCAAACCAGCGCAGTGCGCGCCGCTCATCCTCGGGTCCCGCTGCGGATGGGGTATACATGTGGGATAGGCGGCGGCCATTCCTCTCGCGACTACCCTCGCGGCGAGGACTCGAAGGATGCCCCGCGTCCGGCCACGACGGTAGCGAGCACTCGCGTCCGGCCTACGACGGTAGCGAGCACTCGCGTCCGGCCACGACGGTAAACAAGCACTCGCGTCCGGCTCACGGCGTTAAAGCGAGCACTCGGACACCGAACCTCACAGAGGCATCCGGTCGTCCTGCCGACCAAGGCACTCGGACACGAGAACCTCACGAGGCATCCGGTCGTCCTGCCGACCAAGGCGCTCGGACACCGAACCTCGCGAGGCATCCGGTCGTCCTGCAGGCCAAGGCCTTTGTCTAGCTACTGACGTTAAGCGAGCACTCGGACACCGAACCTCACAGAGGCATCCGGCCGTCCTGCCAGGCCAAGGCACTCGGACACCGAACCTCACGAGGCATCCGGTCGTCCTGCCGACCAAGGCACTCGGACACGAGAACCTCGCAGAGGCATCGGTGCGTCCTGCCGACCAAGGCACTCGGACACCCGAACCTCGCAGAGGCATCCGGTCGTCCTTGCCGACCAAGGCCTTTGTCTAGCTCTGACGTTAAGCGAGCACTCGGACACGAACCTCACGAGGCATCCGGTCGTCCTGCCGGCCAAAGCGATCGGACACTAGAACCTCACGGAGGCATCCGGTCGTCCTGCCGACCAAGGCACTCGGACACCGAACCTCGCAGAGGCATCCGGTCGTCCTGCCGACCAAGGCACTCGGACACCGAACCTCGCAGAGGCATCCGGTCGTCCTGCAGAGCCAAGGCACTCGGACACCGAACCTCGCAGAGGCATCCGGTCGTCCTGCCGACCAAGGCACTCGGACACGAGAACCTCGCGAGGCATCGGTCGTCCTGCCAGCCAAGGCACTCGGACACCGAACCTCACGAGGCATCCGGTCGTCCTTGCCGACCAAGGCACCTTTGTCTAGCTCTGACGTTAAGCGAGCACTCGGACACCGAACCTCACAGAGGCATCCGGTCGTCCTGCCAGGCCAAAGCGATCGGACACTAGAACCTCACGGAGGCATCCGGTCGTCCCGCCGACCAAGGCACTCGGACACGAGAACCTCGCGAGGCATCCGGTCGTCCTGCCAGGCCAAGGCGATCGGACACTAGAACCTCACGGAGGCATCCGGCCGTCCCTGCCGACCAAGGCCTTTGTCTAGCTCTGACGTTAAGCGAGCACTCGGACACGAACCTCACGAGGCATCCGGTCGTCCTGCCAGGCCAAGGCACTCGGACACCGAACCTCACGGAGGCATCCGGTCGTCCTGGCGACCAAGGCACTCGGACACGAGAACCTCGCAGAGGCATCCGGTCGTCCTGCCACCAAGCGATCGGACACTAGAACCTCACGGAGGCATCCGGTCGTCCTG
The DNA here is from genome assembly GCA_036346275.1 of Otatea glauca. Lineage (NCBI taxonomy): Eukaryota > Viridiplantae > Streptophyta > Magnoliopsida > Poales > Poaceae > Otatea > Otatea glauca. The sequence continues at coordinate 37,282,497 of CM070733.1, read as the reverse complement.
CCGACCAAGGCACCGTCTAGCTACTGACGTTAAGCGAGCACTCGGACACCCGAACCTCACAGAGGCATCGGTCGTCCTGCCACCAAGGCACTTTCGGACACCGAACCTCACAGAGGCATCCGGCCGCCTACGACGCACCGAGGCACCATCCACAGCGATTAAAATTAAAGCAAACTCATCGCGAGACATTTTCATAAAGAAAAGAAAATTTCATTATAGGCCAACGAGCTCAAACTTTACACGATGCAAGACAGATACAAGAGTGGCCCGCTGCACCGCAGCGGGACTCTACCACACCTAGAACCTATCAAACATCCGTGCGGCATCGGTGGCACCGGCGGCATCTTTGGTAGGCCCTTGCCGGTCGACGGGGACGGCCGCCACGGCCGCGATGGCAACACTGCCGATGCCTCTGCTGCCGTTCGGCGACATCGACGCGGCCGCGCTAACTTCGGTCGGCGCCGCTTGCGCCATCGCCTCGAAGGGCCCCTTACCACCTCGAGCCTCGGGCGGCCTCGGCGTGGCGTCACGAAGCGTCGCGGTCGCGGCTTCTTCCTCACGAGCTCGGCCATCGCTGGTCGAACTCACCAAAGCTTCGGCGGAGGATCTTCTTAACCACCGTAGCGCCATCGCGAAGCTAAAGACTAGAGGATGTCTGAAGCCATTTGAAAGAACAAAAGAAAAAGCTCGTCCCCTTCAAGCAAGCTACGGCGCACGATATATATATCCGGACTAAGGAGGCTAAGCGTCTCGAGTAAATGCGGGTCTTGAAAAGCGAAGCTTAGCTTCGCGTAAACCCGAGCGATCAAGAAGGCGAGCGGCGGCGCGTAGCATAAACTACGCTCGGCATGCGCGCGAGGCAAGTAAAGCCCGGCGGTTCAAATGCCCCGGCCAAACTCGGGACATTGTCAAGTCCAGCGAAGCACACCGTGAATCGCTAATCGGATCGGTGGACCGACCTACGAGCCCGCCACCACTTTCGTCAAGTTCAACCCCAACCGAATCTGCCGAAATCGCTTGGGAGTTCGGGGCTCTTGCGAATACTAATAAAAGGATACCCCACGGCCCGGCGGCGAGCGGTGACCTCAAGCATATCTCGACCAACAGTAGCGCCGCCGTGCCGCCGACCGAATCGCTGCGAGACCGCGAAAGGCATCCGCTCCGGCCGGCCAGGAGAAGCGAATCCGACGAGACGGTGCCCCGACCCCCTCTTGGCGGGCGGGATCTCCGACTCAACCAAACCAAGGTGGTGAGCGCCGAGTGCCGCGTGTCGGTCCTCGCGGCCTACCGCCACGTACCCTCGGATAAGGTCAATCGGGCGACTATACGAGGCGGTGGCTCCTTCCTAAGAAGATCGGTATTTGTCAGAAGACAAAGCTTCCGGCCAATCAACCGATCCACGTCACGGCCTGCGAGCGCGCGCTCCTCGGCGGCGCGGCGTCACGCGCCTCGGCGTCGGCGATTCGCAAGGATCACGAGAGGCAAGCACGCTACTTCCCGAAATACCTAACCTCCCGACCACCAAGGCTACCAACCCGGCATGGGCAAGGCGGGTGGCGACGATCCACGGGACGAAGGGCCGGAGCTCCTAGCGTAGGTCACCTCGCTTTCTCTCGACTCTCGATGTAACACGCCCTTCCATACGTATAAAAGGAGGCGGGGCTAAGCGATCGAGGGCAACGAGCAAGAACAAGAAAGGAGAGAAGCGTATCAAACTCCTCTCGCTAAGCCATTGGCATTCTCGCTTGTAAAACTTTGTGCGATCATACATGTACCAAGAGTAATACAACACCACCACACACGGCCCGGGTAGGGACCTTCCCGAACCGGTATACATCTTGGACTCACGAGTCTAACCATTCGAGTGGAGTGGAGCGCGCGACCCTAGACTTACAAATTTTACTTGCCGGCTCCCAGCGCGACGAGAGGAGGTTACAAAGCCTCACGAGCAAAGCTCAAATGAGCATCAAAACCTCAACACCTTCAAGGAAGGAGGCTACCCCACCCCTATTTATACTACTCTTGGGCCACCTACCACCCTTGGATGAGTCCTCAACCTAGAACACTCATCTAAGGGCTAGGATTAACCCACACACAGCCATGCAGGGCTAACCCAAAACCCACACACATACAGGGTTTTCTTGCACGGTTTTCAAAGCATACTACCTAGACCCGCTAACCTATCAACTAGACCTCAATCCGACGGCCCTCATTGATCCACGCGGCATCTAGCTAGCATCAACTCCTTTCCTTGTCTTCTTGACTTGCGGACTCCGTCTCCGATCATCTTGGCGATCTCCCAACCGTCTGGACCTCAGGCGTTCCTCGCCTAGTCCCGGTCATCCTTCGTCTCACCATGACCTAGCACCGTCGCCCTGCAACCATCAAAGACAAGGAAACTCCTCACATAGCAATGCCCACAAAGATGTGCAATAAACCATCCAACTCATCACTACCGCGTCCATACGACCGGTACTGCCACTCCTGGCAGAGACGACTCAAATTGCTTCAATTTGAAAATCAATCCAAATCAAACTCAAACTTGAGCACACCTTGCTCTAATAAAGTCAAATACTCATCACAAACATGGATGGACCTCCACATGGTCCTTCAAATAGCCTTAGCCAACACCAGATAGTTAATTTCAAAGCTGGAAAACTAAAACAGAGATGGCCATTGTGAGTGAACATTAACAGATAGCTTCTTTTTTGTGTGTATTGTGATCTAGAGAGTCAAATTGTTCCGAAAGTTGGTGAATTATGGTTTCTTCAAGCTACATGGTTAAGCTGAAGATTGCACTAATTGGCATGATGGCACTTAAGTTTTCTTTTCCTTCCTTGTCTATATTTTGCACTTGTTATTGTCGACCTTCACCCAAACTGAAAGCGATACAGGAAGCCAACATATGTTTTTTTTGCCATAGTATTGTGAGCTTACATTGCATTAAAGTAGACAGCTTTTGGTTAGAGTGATCAAATTTGTGTCGGTGTTGCTATAGTAGTATAAGTTGCCTAGCATGGCATGCCTGTTTGGTTTCTTTGTATTGATTTTTGACCTGATTAATTGTTTTTCTCTTTGTAAATATGTGTATGTTTAGATTTGAGATCGTTGAATGTATTCTTTTTTGAGTCAGTTGCCACACATGCTGCCATCTGAAAAAGCATTTTCTGCTGCTGTATCTGCCCTTGGCATCTACAACAAAGATGGGATAGTAGTTTACGATGGAAAGGGGCTATTTAGCGCTGCTCGTGTGTGGTGGTAAGTTTCTTTCTTCACGAAACTAAATAAAAATTGCTAGAATAGCAGTCAGGAAGAAACAGCAGTTTTTTTTAATGATTGAAAGTTCTCCTTACTAGTGCATTTACAATATGCTTCATATGTATCAACTTTGATATTTAATTGCATGTGTGATGCTTGTTTCCTTGATAACAGGATGTTTCGTGTTTTTGGACATGATAAAATTTGGGTGTTGGATGGAGGTTTGCCCCAATGGCGTGCTTCTGGTTATGATGTTGAATCAAGTGCCTCTAGTGATGCCATCTTAAAAGCCAGTGCTGCTTGTGAAGCAATTGAGAAAGTTTATCAGGGACAATCAGTGAGTTGTTTTAAACTTCTTATTTTTGTTTGTTCTAGCAATACTGCGTTAAGAACCTCAAGAGGAAAAATTTTGAGCCTTACTAACTCTATGGAGTGATCAACCTCTTAATTGTGATACTTAAGTAACTAGTAGCTTCTGTAATGGGTGCTCCGCTTCGATTTTTATTTATTAGAACTTCAAATCTTTGTAGGTTGGCCCTTCCACATTTGAAGCAGAGTTGCAGCCTCATCTTCTTTGGAATCTTGGTCAGGTTAGAGGTGCACAGGGGCCCCAAAACTTGTCTCTTATCTTTCTCGCCATTCACTAAATTCATTCTGCATGTTTGATATAACTAATGCTAATATACACAATTTTCTCAGGTGAAAGAGAACATTGATGCCCAGACACATCAACTTATAGATGCTCGATCAAAGCCTAGGTATTGCTAATCTTTTAATTCTGGTATAGTCAGATTAGTATACCATGCATAAATGCTGTTGTTGTATATAAAGCCTTTGCTTTATCCTTAGGGCTCTGTTTGGTATTGTGGTGGATTTTAAAAGGCACTTTTGTTTTTGCCATTTCTGAGATTGTAACTACCTCGAAACGTCTTTTTTTGGAGCTACAACAGCTAAATCTTTGGTTTCGGTAAACATTCCAGTAACCAACTAAATTCCACAGTCAGCACTGCTCAGCAATGGCAAAGTGGGTCTAAGTGGTCTGTATTCAGCACAATTATTTGGATAATCTCCATAGTCAGATACTTAAGACTCATCATGGTATTTGTCAAGAATATTCATTTGCCAATTAATCAGTTCAGCTTTGGCATTTTGAGTTTTTCCCCCCTTTCCTGTCCAACCATGATACTCCACGTAACACTATTTGACAGTGTTATGGTGTTTCAAGTTTTTTTTCCGGTAAGTTGTGCTTCTGGTTCAAAAATTGTATTACATTAGCTATATTACCTCCTGAAAAATAATAGGTGAACGCTTCATTGAGTCATGTGTTTGATACCTATCAGTGGTATTTTACACTGACACGAAACTTGTACTTCAGATTTGATGGTGCAGTTCCAGAGCCACGCAAGGGAATAAGAAGTGGGCATGTGCCCAGGAGCAAATGCATCCCTTTTGCCCAGGTAGCAATTTACATTTATCTATTCAGTTTGTACACTTCTTTGGCACATGATAATTTGATTAGTTCATTTTGTGCTGTTGATCTTTGTCGTCTGTGCTTACAAGTTACATTGGATGGTAGATATTTTTGGATAAATTTCACAGTTAGAGGTCGATTTTTGACCTATCATAAAATACACTTGCTTATTTTTATGGTCAACTGAAGTTTTTGTCCTTTCAATTTGATTAGGGGTACAAAAGTACATATGTGTGTTTACTAGATAATATCAATGTTTGACTTCAATTATATGCCTCTTATCTGGTATATTAGATTTGGTCGATGGGGTAATGGACATTTTAAATAAAGTTAGAAATCTGGATATTGTTAGTAGATGCATGTGTAGGACTACAGGCTATCCTTCATTAGTTAATTACTATACTTAAAAAGTGATACTTCATGGACCATGCTAGGATGGAGCGTTACATAGCTTGTTGTTGCCCTTCTCTTTGTAGCTTAGGTATTATTGTAGCTCTGAAACTTGATTGGTGTGCCAACTAGAAGCCATCAAGTTGATTTTTTCGGTCCATGTGTTATTAGTTCTTTTTATCTCTGAAAATATTATCAAGGATGTTGCTAAGTCTTAGTTGACATTCTGCAGGTGCTTGACAGTTCACAAAAGCTATTATCTCCAGACGAGCTCCGTAAACTATTTGAGCAAGACGGTAATATATTTCATCCATGCAAATTTCCAAAATACCTTTTCTCTGCCTATAATGCCCTCCAGTAGCCAAGTTGTGTATGTCCTAAGTGCAAGCTTCTTACCCATTTTGAAAGTATGTGCACATGTTAACTGCAAACCTATTCTTCTGAGTCATTTGATCATTTCAAATGTCACTGTAGGATCTTCTTATTTATGTTATGTTTAGCTTGATGACTGGGCTCAAGGTCCACCCAGCAGAGCTTTGCGAGCTATGCCAGTCTTGGCTGGTGTGTTTATGAGTGCAATAACAAGTATGATTTCTAGAATTATTAAGAGTTGTAACTATGGATTTGTCGAACGAACACCATCCATTAATATGACTGGTTCTTGTATGTCGCTTTGTTATATATTTGTATTGGTTGTTGCTGGCATCCTTTTTAATTTTTAGTGGTATGTAATGTAGAACTGCAATAGATGAATTTTGAAAATAGAATTATGGCCATAGCTATGGCAATCCTTATAATTACTCTGGTGTGATTTGCCATCAGGTATTTCACTTGATCAACCCCTTGTAACCTCTTGCGGCACTGGTGTGACAGCATGCATATTAGCTCTGGTAAGAATACCTGGGACATGAGATTACGAGATTTCCTTTACTGACAGTAAATTGTGTTGCTAAAACATATGTTCTCACTTTAGGGCCTCCATCGCCTTGGCAAAACCGACGTTGCAGTGTACGATGGATCATGGACTGAATGGGGTGCCCACCCTGACACGCCAGTTGTTACTGCTGTTTAGTACCAGGCGCAGTTTGTGGAGGACCCTCTCAGGCTGTACTTCCCCTGTACTGTGATCCTATCTAAGAAGGCAGAGGAAACTGAAAAAGAGGTCGGGTGGGTGTAAGGTGAGGGAAGCAACGGTGTTCGGCGTTTTCACTGTAAATGATTGAAGCAGAAAAATGGCATAATCGGCCTTTGTGAAGTCCCTTCTCTGTGGTGGGTCAATATGACAGAAATCTGCCGTCAGTGTTAATACCCGTATTTTGGTTTCTGCACTTGTGCTCATTACGTCGTTCAAAAATCAACTAGAAATTGTATTCGTAAACAAGGTACGCCTCTGCACGATTCGACGCTACAGTTAATCTGATACGAAAGCGTTGATCTGTTGTCATTTCAGCAAGGAAGATGTCTCAGTCGAGCTGGATTGAGTGGTTCCAGTGCTGCTGCTACCGCCTGTGACGGCCGAAGAAGTACAACTGAGAGTATCAACCGGTGACATGAATGTTGGCACCGGCATCCTTGCAGGGAGGCTCGGCAGCGGCGCCTCGAACCGCAGCACGTTGACGGCCTGCCTGATGGATGGTCTCAGGCTCCGGTCAGGGTGCGCACACCAAAGCCCCACGATCATCACGCACTGCATCTCCCGGCCATCAAATTCTCCCTTGAGCCGCGCATCGGCCGCATCAAGAATCCTTCCCTTCCCGTATGAATCCCACACCCACTGGGCAAGGTGGATCGTGTCTTCCTCGTTCTGAGCCACGATAGGCCGCTGGCCACAGGCGATCTCAAGGAGCACGACGCCGAAGCTGTAGACGTCTGACTCGGCGTTGGTCCTGCCGGTGATCATGCATTCGGGATCCATGTACCCCATCGTGCCGGCGAGTACGGTCGTGTGCGACCCCCGGCCGTGGTCGACGAGCCTGGCGAGCCCGAAGTCGCCGAGCTTGGCGCTGAACGACGCGTCCAGCATGATGTTGCTCGGCTTGATGTCCCTGTGCAGGACGCACTGCTCCCATTCTTGGTGCAGGTAGAGCAGGGCAGAACCTAACCCAAGCACAATCTCATGCCTGAAGATGGAATATTACACCATCAGCGAAACCTTGAAGCATTAGTTATATAATATACTGCTATAGTGCTATGCATGTGAACCCATACCTGAGTGGCCATGGCAACACGTCGTTCTTGGCGCTATAGAGATGGGTGTCGAGGCTGCCGTTGGGCATCAGCTCGTAGACGAGGAGGAGCTCCCCGCCGCCGTGGCACCAGCCGATGAGCTGCACGAGGTTGCGGTGCCTCAGCCGGCTTATGATCCTCACCTCGGACGCGTACTCCTTCCTCCCCTGCTTGGAGCCCTTGGAAACTCTCTTGATAGCCACCTGAAGGTTTAATTCCTTGATGAATCCTCTATACACTGACCCGAAGCCTCCTTCGCCCAGTTTCTGCTTGTCTGAGAAGTTGTCAGTTGCAATGGCCAACTCGCTGTAGCGAAATCGCTTGGGTCCTGTCCCTTTCTCGAAATCGTCTTCCATGTCCGGCTCGTCGTCGAAGAAGTTGCCTTCTTCCATCTCTTCTTCTCTGGTCTCGTTGCCCTGCTTTCGCCGCCTGCGCAAAAGGAGCCAGACCGAGAAGCCCAGAATGATCAAGAACGATGCAGATCCGACAGACAGGCCGATCACAAGCCCTGGCGATGACCCTGCAGCAAAATCCGTGAGTAAATTATACTGCATTAGCACGTGTTGTCCGGTCAACACGAAGAATTTGTTGTAACCAACGAACAGCAGAGCGAGTAGTATATATAGTTGAGACAACGGAGTAACCTCCCGCCTCCGGAGGCGGCGGCGGCAATGTCGGAGGCGGCGGCAGTGTCGGGAGGCTAGGCGGCAGTGTCGGGAGGGTGATGTCGAAGGCGCTCATCCAGTACCTCATGTAGCAGCTGTACGCCTTGATGGCAACGTTGGTCTCGTTTGTGAACAAGGTATTCATTTCGCCGACCAGGGTGGACAGGCACCTGGTGCACTCGCTCGCGTTCAGGTCTCTGGTGCACTGCGCCAGTCCGTACACCGTCTCCCTACTGCTGTACGGCGTGCTCCCGTTTGCGACCCGCAACGGGGAGCCAACGGCGCGGCTCGTGAGGTCGGTCATCAGCGAGAGCCGCGCCCTGCGTATTGCATCCGGGTCGATCGGGAACTCTGTGTATCTCACGGAGTACCGATAGTTGACGTCGGCGGCGGAGAACAAGGACGCCGCGGTCGAGTACCGGAGCAGGCACGCGTCGTACGCGGCGCTCACGTTCCGGCTGTACGGGCATATTTTTGTGATCCCGGCGGCCGCGTCAGCCAGGCAGTTCCGGCACTCGGTCCAGTTGTAGTCGGCGTAGCACATCATGAGCCCAAACGCCTCGTCGGGCGCCGCGCCGGCCGTGTCGTTGTAGAATCCGCCGCCTTGGCCGCCGGCGGCCTTCGGGAGCGCGGACAGGAGCTGCGCGAGGTTCTTTTGGTACGCGCTGCCGTCGGTGTAGTTGTCCGTGGTCGAGCAGGAAGGGTAGACCGGCGTGTACACCCCGCCCGCCGTGTCGGCGCAGAGCGAGGCGACAACGGCGAGCACAAGCAGGACCTCGCGTGGAGCCATGTCTGGCACAGTGTTCACAGTCTCGTCTGTAACTTCACCCGGTCACCTCAGGTATAGTTTGAAACGCACATTTTTCCTGAAGAGTAGCTGAGAAAGTGTACAGATGCAGACGAACGTTTCAAAGTTGTCATCTTACATGTTTAAGAATAAGAGGAATGCTACTTAATCTTAATTAGGACGGATGATGGGAGTGGTTTGGAAAGTCTTTGACGCGTTCTTGGAATCTGTCTGAAGAAATCTACTGTATTTCTGACTTCTAACCTTGTCGTCATGAGCAGACTTTACCAAATGAAAATCATGTGTCTTGTTTCCAGCTAGACTTTTTTTGCCACCTCGAAATAAATTTTGATTGAGATTTTACCATCCTTAGAGGTACCAAACTTTACATTACGGTTCCAAAAGTTTGGCACCAAAATTGTTGGTTCTAACTCTGGATCATAAACACACACACACAGACACGAAGAACACTAAGCTTTGGGACAATTTTCTCTTGTGTCATTCTTAAACTCATGGATCTCCATGCCCTTTTAGAGTGGACGGAACACCTAATCAACTTGTTAACAAGTCAACTACTAAACATAGAAAGTCTAACTAAGAAAACAAACTAACTAATTTGATTTGATTGCCGATTGCACCATAATCTTTACTTGCCTTTCATGACACGCCAAATCAATAATTTTGGCTAATCTTGATTAGTTTCCAACGATCCTATTTCGGCAACCAAATCCGACTTGCACTGCACACACACAACCTTCGTCTTCTCGACGAAACACGCAAATGGCCTCTAATACCATCTTGTCACACCTATTGTTGACGAACTTCTCTGCTGCTTACTCATGTCATGTACACCTCCTTACAGATTGCACACACACTGCCACCTCCACGAACACGACCTCCTACAGCCGGTCTGTAGCCTCCAACACGAGCGTGCCATCATGCAACCTTTCACTGCTATCCTCGACGACATCATGGTCTCTCGCCGCCTGCCTCGACGTAGTAGTGGATACCCTAATCACCACCTCACATAGAGCCTCGTTGTCACGAGTCAACGTCGGGCAGCAGCACACGTTGCTTTTTCTTCTGTACTGCCAAATGGAGCTTGGAGCACTCGGCTTCCTGCTACACGACCTGGCCGCCCGCCCCTTGTCACACCAACTACAGCCACCAGAAGAGCTCTCGTACGTGCCGCCGCTCTATGAGCTTCACCTTGCTCTGCTTCGCGTGTCCTCAGCCGCCTCCACGCGGACACACTTCCCATACGCGTGCAACTCCCAACGCCGCCCCTGGCCACAAAGACGCAAGCGACTGTCGTCCTTCACGTGTGCCCGAATACGCTGCATCGATCGCGTGTCGCTCGCCGTGTGATACACCAGAAGCGCCTGAGGCGCCGCCGCTCGCCGCGAGACGCACCCGAGTTTCTGTCGTGCCCGGCAGCTCCTGTGCTTGAACCGCCATGGCCCAGCTGCTCCACGTGACTCACCTGGCCACAGCCGTGATCCGAGCCCGTCGCCGCATCGGCCGTCGGTGTCATCCGTCGCCCGTGCCCGCTTCGGCCACGTCGGCCGCGCTGTCACGGACCGGCTCACACCTAACGGTGCACGCAGCACGCACCCTGGCAGTTCTCTCCCGTGCCGCCGAGCGTCGCCCGCGCGCCACCGTGCCGCACCCGTGGATAGCCTCCTACTGTTCGCTCCACTCCCGTGGCTCTTGCCGCCGTTGACCACGACGCCGTTGCGTTATGCTGGTCACGCTTGATGCACCGTCGGATCCCTCTCAACACTGTATCGCTCAGCGAAGATAGTCTGCCTCGAGGCGCAGCAGTGGCAGCCTCCCCGGGGCAAGTGTGGTACCAAGATTAGAACCTCGCTCTGATACAAATTATTGTTTCTAGCCCTAGATCATAAGCACACACACATACACGAAGAACACAGAAGTTTTGGGGCAATTTTCTCTCTTATGTTATTCTTCTTCTATGGCAATTTTCTCTCTTGTGTTATTCTCTATTATTCTTATACTTATGGAGACATGCCCTTTTATAGTGAACGGATCACCTAATCAACTTGTTAATCAAGACAACTACTAAACATGGATAGTCTAACTAACGAAACAAACATCATCATCTTTACTTGCCTTTCATGACCTAGCAAATCAATAATTTTTAGCAAATCTTGATTAGTTTTCAACAAAAATTTCCTTCTGTTGTTGATAGTGACTCCTTCGATACAGATTACAGAGGTCATGGTGAAGCTAACCCGGATGAAAGATCTCAAGATCTAGTCTTGGCCCAAATCTAATAGCATAAAGCTTGACAAATATATCGCGGTGATTATTTGATCTCCACAGATTCGTCGGAATAATCAAAGCAATCGTACACACTCCAACAGACAACGATGGAGCAGTCATTTCTTTTATTTTTTTTAACAATACATATTTTTTAAAAAATTACAGAAATAATATCAAGAAAGTCAAGAATAGACCAGTGTCACCAATCCAAATGAGGTTACGTCACCATTTAAACTAATGAGTGCCATGTGGGTTGCTATGTCATCAATCGCAAACCGTCAATTGAAATAGCGATAGAGATCTTTGCGCCTTTTGTCACCATTTCATCGAGCGTTCATCATGCAAAAATTTGGCTGAACTACCCTATTGCGCCCAGGGTCTTTACCTGTTGAAAACCTTTGCCTCATAGCAGAGAAGACAAAGAAAAGACAACGGCACTATGGCAGTCTATGGCGAAGCGGCGAGGTTCTGGAGGTCCCACAATCTATACCCCTTTATAATGCACCTAAGCATTCTTTTCTATATCCACCCCAAATAATACACCCAGGGTTCACAAAACCGATTTTGAAAAACCGGTTCGAAAACCGAATTTCGAAAATCGGAAAAATCGAGCCGAAAATCGCTCGAAAATCGTCAGAAACCGAAGAGTTAAGAAATAAAAAAAATTTGGGAAAAAATTCAAAAGAAATCGAAAACCGGTCGAAAACCTCGAAAAACCGGTCGAAAACCGACAGACCAAGTGAATGTTCCTTAGAGCCGATTTTTGAGCGATTTTCGCTCGATTTCATCGAAAATCGAGCGGTTTTCACCGATTTTCGACCGGTTTACGTCACATTTTTCTTCTTCTAATTTTTCAATTTTTTGAATTTGAATTTGAATCGGATCGGTTTTTCGTTCGGTTTTTAATGCCGAACAGGCCCGGCAAACCCGGTTTTCGCGAAATCCGACCGGTTTTCGTCGTCTTTGTGAACCATGAATACACCCCACTAGAGATGGCCAAACCTTCATGCACCCAGCGAAACGTCCACAGAAACTTGCCTCCATCAAAATTAACCTCTCAGATCTTTCCTCAGCTTTACTCACCCACATCCGATGGTCATTATTTAATGTGTCTAACTCATCCCTGTGGCCCACAATAGATCTCCCCCCATCTCCAGCATCATTTCAAGGAAAAGGAAATAAATATCCTGGAATTAAGGAAAAGGAAACAAACATTCTAGAAAAGAAAAAGACCATATATTACGTGCTGGGAAAAGGAAACCGAAAGACAAAGCACTATACTAGTGAGTTCTTGGTGAAGGCCAAGACAAGTCTAAAATGAATCCAAAAGACCAATTTTAGGTGGATGTGTACGGAAGTAATTGGAAGAAAACCAAAGCCTACATCCACGTAAATTCAAGAGAAAGACACTAATGCATCCTGAGTCATAAGATCTATGACCGTAAACCTATCTTCTTTTTCATCCCTTGTTGTTTGTATTGATGTTTGGTGCGTGTCATCACTTGTGTAGTAGGAGTAGCAAGACGAACATACGCATCAAATCAAACTCTACATGCCATATAATTCACAGCTTTATTACGAAACGATATGTAAGGCTTCTTCTGATTTGTTTAAGCAAAATACATCACTTAACACTCCTACATGCAGACAACGAACTCATCAGTTACACGACGGAAAGGGTCAATATTACTTTAGTTTAACATATGAGTAATTTTGGTGCTTCTTTTCCCCCTAAATCCATATGAACTAATTCGTAATATTTTTATTTTCGAAAAACTCATACAGGATTCTACCGTGAGTTCAAATGGCGACAGAGATTCTGTCACCAATTGAAACGGTAACAGGAGTTCTGTTGCTATTTCAAAGGGTGACAGAGATTTTGTCGATCTTTCATTTAGCGACGCCAATCCAAATAGTGACAAGGGTTCTCGCTAGACATTGTATCAGCATTTCGCCATTTTGAGTGACGACAGATGCTCTGTTGTTAATCGAAATGGCAACAGAGGTCTATTTCTGTCATTTTTTTTGTATTATTTCTACGAAATTGATTAAAATTTTGATTATTTTTAAAAAATCTTGATTATTTGATCTCCATGGATCTGTGCTGGCCATCTCGGGAGAAGAGAAAACGATTTAGGGACAAGGTCGAAGAATTCGACCATACGAGACGGACAACTCTTAACAGTGTCGGCGGCGGCGGAGATTGTTGGAAGGCGCACGCACGCCGCCGGGGGAGTATTTTGAAGGGAGTTGTTTATAAACATACCTTGGGCTGCTTTGATTTGTTCGATCAGATATAGACGGTTCAGATTAGAGTGCGTAGAGCGCGGTGTACACAATTTTGCTGGATACGCCCTTCAGAAATGTAAGTCGTCAAAACAAACTCCTATATTTGATGGAACGGCTCGAAGCAGCCCAAGATACATATTTTTTGAAGAACTCCCTCTCTAAAGAGTACCCTCCCCTCTGCTACGGTCCTGAAGAAAGATGAACTCCAGTTCAAAGCTTAGGATGCAAGGGTGCCTGACAGAGGCACAATTAAATGATTTTTCCAGAAGAGTAGATGAGTAAGCATGGTTTGTTTATCCTGGCAAGGTCGTGTAGACTGGTTTGTGAAGTGTTGGAACTTGAACGCCGTGATGTGTCCGGCTTATTACAAAGTAGAGTAGGTTAATTATTCTGAGCAATTTCTCAGGAGGGAGTATTAGTCAGAAACATGGAGAGAGACTTCTACTTCAATCGCTCTTCCCTTGCAGAAATTTCTTCTTCTGAAAAGTCCGTCCTCCATTTGATACGATGGAAGAACAGATGGAACTGTTAAAACGCATGCATGCACAAATTCAAATGTCACATGGCTACAGTTTTCCTTGCAGGGGAGGAAATCTTTTTCCTTTTGCTCAACGCGTGAACAAACCAATTGAAAAATGATCGCAAAAAAAAAAAAAAGAACGAAGACCAGTTGAAAACGTGCATACAAAATTTTACAGCGTTTCTAAGGAACACTTACGTAAAATAGTACATAATCCCACGGTGTTGAAAGGAATCCGCGAGAACAACGCGCGCACCTGCGATTAGTTGTCAGAAACTGAAAAAACAATTTGTTAGTACAAGAGCAATAAAAACAAGATGTCTCTGTACGTACCGTGGAGTATGGATCGATCTCTTTGGTTTGGGTGATCGAGGCAGACGACAAAAGAATTGGAAGATTGGCCTGAGCATCTGGTATGGCGCTTCTTGCGCCGACGGCAGAAACCGACTAACGAGCTGACAGAAGAAGAATTGGAAGAAGCAGACTTGTTCAACGAAGATGAAGCTATGGAAGAAGAGTTCAAGAAAGTGACCGGGCCGAAGTGATTTCGTTATAGCGAGCTGGCAATTACGACTGATAATTTCTCAGATAAGCAGAAGCTCGGCCATTCACCACCAAGGACACCATGTGTCCATCTCTAGAGACCTTGATGATCATCCGATCCCCAGAAGATAAGATCAAAGCATTATTCCATGAATCATCAAAGACTAGAATAGAGTAGGAAAGGGAGAGCTCTCTAGTTTACCCGGTCGGTCGAAGAAGCAAAACACAGGCGGGTCGCAGTCACGCTTTGCTTGATCTCTCGACACTGTCTGTTGAGGAGGTCACCGAGAGACTCAAGGTTGCGGAAGACCATCTTGATTCCTCCGTTTAGGTCAACACCGGCTCTAAACTCCTTCTCACCGAGGAGGAATGGATCGTACGAATGAAGGAGCGACGACATGGCGAAGGGTCAACCAGCGCCAACAAATACCGGGGTAGCAACCGACACCGCGGGAGACCGCGCCAGAAGAAAGGTGACGACGGTGGCCGTGATGGTGGCACGCGCGATGTACCCTGGGACAAATGCCGCAACTGCGGCAAGTTCGGCCATTGCGCCAAGGACTGTCGTAAGCCAAAGCGCGATGAGCAAGTTCACTTGACGCAAGCCGACGACGATGAGCCCACACTCCTAATGGCTAAGGAGTGTGTCGTCTCCGATTCCTTGCCGCCGGCGTCCAAACCACTACGGCTGGTCGAGGCGGAGGTCTTCGCGTAGCTAGATTGGGAGGAGGAGCGCGACGCCGGTTTGTGGTATCTCGACACTGACGCCACGAACCACATGACTAGGTCCCGTGCTGTCTTCTCCGAGCTTGACTCCAGCGTCTTCGGCACAGTCAAATTTGGGGACGGATCAAACGTCAACATCGAAGGACGTGGCACCATTTTGTTCACTTGTAAGACCGGGGAGCATCGCGCACTTACTGGGGTGTACTACATCCCGCGGCTCACCACCAACATCATCAGCATCGGGCAGCTCGACGAGAATGGTTGCCAGGTGCTGATCGACGACGGTGTCCTGAGGATCCGCGACCAGTAGCGGCGTCTGCTGGCAAGGGTGAAGCACTCCCCCAATCGATTGTACATGCTCAGGCTCAACATCACGCAACCCGTGTGCCTATCAGCAAGGAGCTCGGAGGGCGCATGGCGTTGGCAAGCGAGGTATGGTCACTTGAATTTTAGGCCCTTCACAAACTCGCACGAAACGCCATGGTGCGAGGGCTCCCACAGATTGATCAGTTGGATCAAGTCTGTGATGGGTGCCTGGCCAGCAAGCAATGGCGGGCATCGTTCCCTTAGCAAAGCAAGCATCGCGCAAAACATCTCATCGACCTCGTTCACGGCAACCTCTGCGGCCCGATCACACCAACGATGCCCAGCGGCCATCGCTTCTTCCTGCTGTTGGTAGATGACAAAAGCCGCTACATGTGGCCGCGTCTTCTCGCAAGCAAGGATCAAGCATCTTCGGCGATCAGGCAATTTCAAGCCTAGGTGGAGGTGGAGACGGGGCGCAAGATCAAGGCTCTCTGCACTGACCGTGGTGGCGAGTTCACCTCTATTGAGTTCGACGAATACTGAGTCGAGCGTGGAGTACAATGGTAGCTCACGGCTCCGTACTCCCCTCAGCAGAGCGGAGTCATCGAGCGTCGCAATCAGACGATGGTTGCCATGGCTCGAAGCATGATGAAGGTGAAGGGACTTCCTGGGATATTTTGGGAGAGGCGGTCATCACTGCCGTCTTCATCCTCAACCGCGCGCCCACACGCAGCGTCGACGGGATGACACCTTATGAGGCCTGGCATGGTAAGCGACCGACGGTGCATTTCCTCCACACCTTCGGCTGCATCGGACACGTCAAGAACGTGAAGCCGCATTTGAAGAAGCTGGATGATCGGAGTACGCCAATGGTGTTCATCGGGTACAAGGCTAGATCCAAGGCATTTCAAGTGTTTGTTGGCAAGCGCGTCCATCTCACGCGCGACGTCGTCTTTGACGAATCGGCACAATGGGATTGGAGCGCCATGACAAGCCAGGTTTGATGAACCACGATGAGCCGTTCATAGTCGAGCATACCTCTGTATGTGCACCAGAGACGAAGGAGATCGATAACTCAACTGGAGGGCAGGGAAGCTCGCCGATGCCTCATCACACGCCGCCGAGTACACCTGCTGTAGCGACACTGGCGGGAGCACCGGGATGCCTGTGGCTTCACCCGTGGTGGAATTTGCTTCACCACCGTCCGATCTGGATGAAGCGCTAGACGCCGGCCACGATGATGCCCCACTCCGGTTCTGCACCGTCGACAACATCATCGGGCCAGCCACTCTGTGTGGCTTTGCACCACGCGTACTCGACTCCGAGGAGCTGCTCTTCACCACAGCCGACGAGGCGATGCTCGAGGAGATGAGCTCGATTGAAGACAACAACACGTGGGTGACATACTCGATTTCACTTTATCCGGGAGTTTGTCGATGGAGGGAAGATCCAGCTTGAGTATACGCGAACTGAGGAATAGCTCGCTGACATACTCACGCAGCCGCTCGGGCACGTGAGATTTTAGGAACTTCGCACCCAAATCGGCATCCTGGAAATCAAGTAAACGGAGCAAGCATTAGGGGGGAGATTGTTACATAGTCCTTGCTGGTTTTGTTTTTCAGCTTTCCTTTCTTCCATTCGTGTAAGCACGGGCAAGTGCATTTTTTCTTTTCTACTTTGAGTGTAGCCTTGATTTGTGATGGCGCAGATTGTGGAGGTAATGGCGCACACAATTAGGGACTCTCAGGCTAAGTTTTTGTTAAGGTTTTTGTTTCTATTTAAGCAAAAGAATGGACATCAGAAAAGCTGCATCAGAAGTTAGAGCAGTGTTAGTTGTACACGTGCGCATGCACGGGACAGGACTCACGCCTTGTGCATGCCCACATGCACAGCAACCCATCTATATACGGCAACAACCAAGAATAGGATCAATCTCTGTAATCCCTTGTTTATTTCCTTTTGGTTGTAACGTGTACTCTATATCTACCGGTGTGGCCAATGGAAAGCTTTATCACGTGAATTGTTTTTCGCTTTCATGGTATCAGATAGCATCACTCCTGTGACCTACCACTTCCGCATTCCCAACTACCCCTAGCCGCCGCCTCATCTCTTCCACGCCCTCATGACCGGCGATCAAGCCGAGCTCGAATGACTCCTCCAGGAGATCGCAGTGCTCTGCCAGGAGGCCGACCAGCGCGCTCAGGAAGAACGGCGCCTCACCGAAGATGAACAACAGTGTGCCACCGAGCGCACCGACGCCGACCGTTGCCAGCAGGAGACTGCGCGCGAGGAAGAAGAACGTTGCCGCCGGGAGGCCGAGATCGACGCCCTCCTCGTCGCCAACCTCCATGCTCAGGCGGTTGCCATCATGAACATTAGGGCCTTGGTCCCCATTGTTCTTGAACTCGGCTCCTCCAACCCAAAGTGGCACGGTCTCCATCTCATCACCCTCGGCAAGTACACACTCACCGACCATATCCTTTCCGATGCCGCCTTCCCTAACGTCGCGCCATGGCATCGCATAGACTGTGTCGTGATCTCTTGGCTCTTTGGCATCATCTCTGCCAATCTTCTCGAGAGTGTCATGACCCTTGGCGCCACCAGCCAGCAAATCTGGATTGCCCTCGAAGACATGTTTGTTGGTAACAAAGAGACCCACGCCATGATCCTCGACACGGAGTTCCGCACTTTTTTTCAAGGTGATCTCAATATTTCAAATTACTGTCGCAAGTTAAAGACCATGGCAGATCAGCTCGCCAACTTGTGTGAGCCCGTGCTCGACCGAACCCTTGTTTTAGCTACCTTGCGCAGCCTCAACGAGCGATTCACCCATATGGCGGCCCTCCTCAAGCGCTAGAAGCCATTCCCATCGTTCGACGACGTCCGCAACAACCTCCTTCTTAAGGAGATCACCCTCAACAACAAAGCATCAACACCCTCGATGGCCCTCCTCTCAACCGCTCGCAGGAATCCCACCGGCGACCATGGCACCCAGGGCGGGATGTCTGGCGACGCACATGGCTCCAAGGGTGCCCCTCCTGCCCCCCAGCAGGGCGCCTTCGGTGGCCACGGCATGATCACCATGGGCGGCAACCGCCACAACAACAGCCGCCGTCGCAACAAGGGCACCGGCGGCGGTGACAGAAAGCCAAGCCCCCAGGGCAGCGGTTGGCCGCCATCCTTCTTCAACCCGTGGACGGGCACCATCCAGGTCTGGCCTACCACGATGTCGTGTCCTCCTGCAGGCGGCACTAGAGATGGCCAAATGGGCCGTGCCTAATAGGCCGGCCTGAGGCACGTCACTGTAGGCACGGTCCGGCTTGATCGTAAATGGGTCGTGCCGGCACGGCACGGCCCAGTGCGGCCTGGCACTGTTACGGCACAGCCCGTTTAGCCCGTTTAGTTTGAAAAATATCCATTTTATAGCCGTTGGAGGATTAAAAAATTCGAAAAAAATATGAAACATTCTACATATTTCGAGTTTTTCTAATTATTCTAAATTTTTCCTATTTTTCTGAATTGTTTCTTATTTTTCTATATTTTTTTCATACTTTCCCTATTTTTCTAATTTTTTCTGGTTTTTTTTGAATTTTTTTGGCGCTAACGGGCTACCGGGCCGACCCGGCCCGTTAGGCCCACGAAGGACCGGGCTGGAACGGCCCGAGAGGCCAACGGGCCATGCGGGCTACCACCTCGGCACGTGGGCCGACACGGCACGGCCCGTTTAGTAGCCGAGCCTAAACGGGCCGTGCCTAAACAGGCTGTGCCGCCGGTTAAATGGGCCAGGCCGAGCCATGACGTGTCGCCCTTTTGGCCATCTCTAGGCGGCACTGCTCCACGACCGGCGTTCCGGCAGCCGACGCCGCATGCCATGCTAGCGGCTCCAGGCGCCCATGGCCTCCCGTTCAACTACGGCGCTCCCGGCTTCCCGTATGGTGTCCCTGGCCTCCAGTACGGTGCTACGCACACGACACAGGCTCAGCAGCAGCAAAATCCATCCACGGGAGACCACGGCGTCTGAGACCAGTCTGCCCTCGCCAACGCCTTCAACATCGTGACGCTCACGCCACCGCCGACGATCGATTGGTACATGGATTCCGGAGCCAGTAATCATATGACATCAGACGCCGGTAACCTCTCCATTGCCCATGCATCGTCCCATATTTACCCTTCATCTGTTGTTGTTGGCAATGGCTGCATGCTTCCTATTCACTCCACTGGTTCCACTCACATTCCGACCACGGATCGTTCTTTTCTTCTTCGAAACGTCCTAGTCACCCCACAGATTATCAAAAACCTTATTTCCGTTCGTCATTTTACGATAGATAATAACTGTTCCGTTGAATTTGACCCATATGGCCTTTCTGTGAAGGACCTTCGGACCTGAAGTGTGATCGCCAGGTGCAATAGCTCTAGAGACCTCTACCCCTTACTTCCAACCGACACCAGCCCACAAGCCATGGTTGCCGCCACCTCCCCTGTGCTCTGGCATCGTCGTCTTGGTCACCTCAGTGGTGAAGCTTTACATCAATTAGCTAGCTCTTCGGCTATCTCATGTAAAAATAGCGCCATTGATAATCTTTGTCATGCATGTCAGCTCAGTCGGCACATTCGTTTACCCTTTGCTACTTCTAGTTCTCGTGCTACAAAAAAATTTGATTTAGTACATTGTGACCTTTGGACCTCCCCTGTTGCTAGTGTCTTTGGTTACAAGTATTATTTAGTTATTCTTGATGATTTTTCTCAATTTTTTTCGACCTTCCCATTATGCTTAAAGTCGGACACCTTTTCCACTCTCTCCCATTTTCTTGCATACGTACAAACACAGTTTTGCTCCATTGTCAAAAATGCCCAAAGAGACAACGGACGTGAGTTTGATAACTTCTTCACTCGCTCTTTTTTTCTTACCCACGGCATCACACTCCGCATGTCATGCCCATATACCTCTCAGTAGAACGGAAAGCCCGAGCGTGCTATACGTAGCATCAACAACATTATTCGTACCCTACTGTTCTAAGCCAGCCTGCCTCCGCAGTACTGGGTTGAGGCACTCCACACTGCCACATATCTTCTTAACCGACATCCCACCAAAACTTTGGCCTTTTCGACCCCATATCAAGTCCTCCACGGCACCCCTCCTTCTTACGATCATCTTCGTGTCTTTGGGTGCCGGTGCTATCCAAACTTTTCTGCCACAATAGCCAACAAACTCTCTCCACGCTCCACTTTGTGTGTCTTTCTTGGCTATTCATCTAATCATAAAGGTTACCAGTGTCTTGATTTGGGTTCCAAGCGGATCATCATTTCACAGCATGTCACGTTTGATGATAATATTTTCTCGTTTGCTGACACGACATCACAGTCACCTCATGACCTCGATTTTTTGCTTGATATGGACTCGTCCCCGTTGCCCATTGGGTCGTGGGCTTCTACAGGTTCATTGCCTGGTCCTACTGCCCCCGCTGGTCGGGTTGTTGCCAGCAGGACCGGGCCCTCGGGATCACCATTGTCCCTAGATCCCGTGACTAGCGCGACCCCTGGTCCTGCGCCCGTGACCGCCCCTGGTCACTCGCGCGTGACTATGTCCACGTCGCCTGGTCGTGGCTCCCCCACATCACCTGGTACCGCGCTGTCCACGTCACCTGGTCCCGAGCCCCTCGCATTGCCTGATTGTGTGGCTCCAGCACCTGGCCACGCGCCTGGGGCTGGCGTGCCACCACAGGGCCCCGGTTCGGTTGCTCCTGCTGCCTCATTGGCACCAGCCGTGCCCAGTTGAACTGGTGCACCACCGCTGGTTATCCCCATCCCTCCCGTGACCAATGCTCACCGCATGACTACACGGGGGAAGTCGGGGTTTCATCTTCCAGCAGACCGCATGAATATCCATGCGGCTGTTCTTTCGCCATTGCCGAAGACGTATCGTGGTGCTCTCGCTGATCTGAATTGGCGGGCCACCATGACTGAGGAGTATGCTGCTTTGATCGCCAATGGCACCTGGGATCTTGTGCCTCGTTCGCCGGGCGTTAATGTTGTGACTGGAAAATGGATCTTTCGTCACAAGTTTCATACAGATGGGTCTCTTGATCGTTATAAAGCCCGCTGGGTTCTCCGTGGCTTTACCCAACAGCCTGGCATCGATTTCAATGAGACTTTCAGTCCAGTGGTGAAGCTGGCTACTTGTAACATTCCAAAAATTTGGATCTTAGAATGTTTAAATTTGAAAATTCACCATTTGCATTTTTCTTTAATTAATTTTAGCTTAATATGAATTTTCTATTTATAAAAAGATTTAATTTGGCTAATCTATTCATCAAACAAAAGATTTTCAGTTCTAGTTGGGTTCATTATGCCTCAAGGAATTTTTCTGTATTTTTAGAGATTTTTCTGAATTTATTTGCTTATATTTGAATTTCTAGGATTTTATTAAATTGAAAAAAAACCATTTTCGAAAATCTTCCCCGGACCGAATTCCTTCCGCCGGCCTGTTTCCCTTCCCCGCGGCCCGTTCCTATTCCCCGCTCGGTCCGGCCCATCTTCCCCGCCTCGGTCCGCTTCGCGCGTTTGCTCGGCTTTGCTCGCAATTTCAGCCCGGCCCGACCACGACCGCGCCGCTTGATGCGCGCCACGTGGACGGCCAGGATGCTGCCGCGTCGCCCGCGCCGTTCGAAACCCTAGCGTGCCACGCCGTTTTCGGCGTCCGTGCTGCGCCCGCCTCCCGAGGCTATTTAAAGCCCTGAGGACCCCATCCCGAAGTTCCCTGCGCCGCGCCGCCGCTTTTGCCCTAGCCCTCGCTGCCCGAGTCTCGCCGTCCTCTCCCGCGAGCTTGCCGAAGTCCTCCTCCGCCGCCGAAGCAATCCGCCGCGTCGATCTCTTCCTCCGGTGAGGCTCCGCCGCACTCCTTGGTCCCACCGTTCTCCCCTTCTTCTCCGTCTTCGGTGTTGCCGCACCAGCGCCGCCGCCATCGTCCCTTGCCGTGTGCGTGGCCGTCCGATCCGCCCTGGCCGCCGGATGCCCACGGCGTGGGCGGGCCCGATCGCCACGCCGCCTCGTCTCGCGCAGCGTTAGTGCGACGCCACCGCCACGTCGGCACCGCGGCGCGACCACGTGTGCCCTAGCCCGCGTGGAAGCCACATCATTGTCGCGTGGCACGCCACTCGGCAAGTCCGCGCGTCACCCCAGATCCCCCGGTGGGACGCGATCCACCGTTGTCGGTTTTGAGCACCGCAAGTAAATTTGTAAGTCTAAGGGTCGCGTTCCACTCCTCGAATGGTTAGACTTCGGAAGTCCAAGATGTATCTTGGTTGGGCCAAAGTCCCTACTCCGATTCGTGTGGTAGGGTTGTATTACTCTTGGAACAGATGATCGCACAAAGTTTTACAAGTGAGAATGCCAATGGCTTAGCTCTCTCTTTGTTTTTTGCTCACGGGGTTCCCGCCTCCTTTTATACGAAAGGAAGGCGGGTTACCTCGAGAATTGGGGGAGGCGAGACGACCTATACTAGTGGCCGGTCCTTCGCTCGCTGATCGATCACCGCCCATCTTGCCCACGCTGGTCGGTAGCTTAGGTGGTCGAGGCGGTTAGGTATTTTCCGGGAATGGCGTACACGCCTCTGCGAACCTCTCGAGTGTTGGCGTTGTTGCGCTGGCGCGGTGTTGCCTCGGGAGAGGTGCGTCTTCGTTCAGACGTGACCGGTGATGGGACTAGGAGCATGACTTGGTCGATCATTAAACCTTCTTGGGAAGGAGCCACCGCCCTTGTATAGTCGCCGATTGACCCGTTCGTCAGGTGCGTGGTGTTAGTGGTGGAAGTTTTGACACGCGCGACCCTTGGCGGTTGTCTTGGCACGATGGGTCGGGGATGTGCTGCGGGCACGAGTCGGGTCGATGGGATCCCGACTTTGCGGTCGGGAGCTCGCTTGGTCGGTAATGGGCTAAGAGCGGCTGTTGGGCTTGAGCGTGCTTGAGGTCGCCGGCTCGTCGCTTTGGGCCGTTGGGTCTGACACATTATAAGTATTCACAAGATAGCCCAGCCCTGAGTGATTTCGGATTCGGTTGGGGTTGAGCTTGGAAGAAGAATAGTAGTGGCTCGAGCGGTTGGTCCGACCGATTAGGTCGACGATTTCGCAGTGTACCCAACGGATCCGATGGTTGCCCCGGAAATCCGCCCGGGGTATTCGAACCGCCGGGGGCTTTGAATCACCTCGTTGCGCGCGTCGCGCATGGCTCTGCGCTCCTCGCCTGCTCGTCTTCCGACCGCCGGGTTCTAGTGAAGGCGCCGCTTCCTGACGTCGGCATTTATTCTGGAGACGTTTAGTCTCCGTCCGTTCGGGTATAAAAGGATACCATGGCCTGCTTGAGTGGTAAAGCTTTAAGCGAGAGAACTTTCTTTTGCTCTTTGGGATGGCTTTGGGGCACCCTCGGTTTCGGTTTTGGCGATGATGTCGTGGTAGAATAAGAAGACCCTTTGGCGAGCTTGGTGAGTATGATCGGCGATGGCGAACTCGGGAGGAAGAGGCTGCAGCCCGTAATGTCTTTGCCGTCGACGCTACCGCCGGGTCGTCGTCGAGGTTTGGGGTAGCACGGAGGCCCTACGGAGGCGATGGCGCGAGCGCGACTATAGTTAAGCGCGCTACGTCGATGTCGCTGAAGCAGCGGCGATCGGCTTATGATTCGCGGTGCGGCGGTGACCCGTCGACGGGCAAAGGCCTTCAGCCGCGCGCGTCGGTGCCACCGATGCCGCGGCGGATGTTGAAAGGTTTTGGCGCGAGAAGGTCTGCCGCGGCGTAGTGTAGCTATTCTCGTGTCTGTCGAGTACTGTATGTAAAGTCGTGTAAAGCTTGAGCCTGTTGGTCTATAATAAAATCTTCTTTTTGTTCGTGAATGTCTTTGTAATGAGTTTGCTTTGCGCCTGGGTCAGCGGGGACGACCGCGATGCCTTTGAGGTTTGGGTGTCCGAGCGCTCGTTTAACGTCGTAGCTAGACCGTGCCTTGGTCGGCAGGTATGACCGCGATGCCTCTTCGTGAGGTTCGGGTGTCCAAGTGCTCGTTTAACGTCGTGGCTAGACCGTGTCTTGGTCGGCAGGGACGACCGTGATGCCTCTTCGTGAGGTTCGGGTGTCCGAGTGCTCGTTTAACGTCGTAGCTAGACCGTGCCTTGATCGGCAGGGACGATCGCGATGCCTCTGCGCGAGGTTCGGGTGTCCGAGTGCTCGTTTAACGTCGTAGCTAGACCGTGTCTTGGTCGGCAGGGACGACCGCGATGCCTCTTCGGGAGGTTCGGGTGTCCGAGTGCTCGTTTAACGTCGTAGCTAGACCGTGCCTTGGTCGGCAGGGACGACCGACCGTGCCTTAGTCGGCGGGGGCGACCGCGATGCCTCTTGGGAGGTTCGGTGTCCGAGTGCTCGCTTAACGTCGTAGCTAGACCGTGCCTTGGTCGGCGGGGGCGACCGCGATGCCTCTTCGGGAGGTTGGGTGTCCGAGTGCTCGCTTAACGTCGTAGCTAGACCGTGCCTTGGTCGGCGGGGATGACCGCGATGCCTCTTGGGAGGTTCGGTGTCGAGTGCTCGCTTAACGTCGTAGCTAGACCGTGCCTTGGTCGGCAGGGACGCACCGCGATGCCTCTTCGGGAGGTTGGTGTCCGAGTGCTCATTTAACGTCGTAGCTAGAACGTGTCTTGGTCGGCAGGGACGACCGCGATGCCTCTTCGGGAGGTTCGAGTGTCCGAGTGCTCGTTTAACATCGTAGCAAGACCGTGCCTTGGTCGGCAGGGACGACCGACCGTGCCTTGGTCGGCAGGGACGACCGCGATGCCTCTGCGCGAGGTTGGTGTCCGAGTGCTCGTTTAACGTCGTAGCTAGACCGTGCCTTGGTCGGCAGGGACGACCGCGATGCCTCTTTGGGAGGTTCGGGTGTCCGAGTGCTCGTTTAACGTCGTAGCTAGACCGTGCCTTGGTCGGCAGGGACGACCGCGATGCCTCTTTGGGAGGTTCGGGTGTCCGAGTGCTCGTTTAACGTCGTAGCTAGACCGTGCCTTGGTCGGCAGGGACGATCGCGATGCCTCTTTGGGAGGTTCGGGTGTCCGAGTGCTCGTTTAACGTCGTAGCTAGACCGTGCCTTGGTCGCGCAGGGCGATCGCGATGCCTCTTCGGAGGTTCGGGTGTCCGAGTGCTCGTTTAACGTCGTAGCTAGACCGTGCCTTGGTCGGCGAGTGGGCATCGCGATGCCTCTTCGGAGGTTCGGGTGTCCGAGTGCTCGCTTAACGTCGTAGCTAGACCGTGCCTTGGTGGCGAGGACGACCGCGATGCCTCTTCGGGAGGTTCGGGTGTCCGAGTGCTCGCTTAACGTCGTAGCTAGACCGTGCCTTTGGCGGGGGCGACCGCGATGGGGACGAGTGCTCCGCGTCGATGCCTCTTTGGGAGGTGCCTCTTTGGGAGGTTCGGTGAGTGCTCGCTTAACGTCGTAGCTAGACCGTGCCTTGGTCGGCAGGACGACCGCGATGCCTCTTTGGGAGGTTCGGGTGTCCGAGTGCTCGT